>CAMAPE010000038.1:15547500-16846428 GCA_945859875.1 Cuscuta europaea
ATTTTGAAGTAATACATTGATTACGTTGAATTGTCAAATAATGGTTGAACTATCTTTTGGCATTCCCAAAAGTAATTATGAAAGCTGTTAATTAACACTCCTATTGAATAAATATCAGCATGCATGATGACCACCCCTTGGAGTACATTAGTTTGCCCATACATTGAGTAACTAATGTAGAAATGTTCATAAAGCCAAGTTAATTTAAGCACCAAGGATATAAAATATTGGACCAATGAATGTTGAATATCATTTGCTTTGAAAAGAGGATACTCCGTATAATTTAGATTTTATGGCTGTCCTTTTTAATGTTTGACAGGTCTATGATTATAATACAGGTAGTGGCCTTGAATCTTGACTCCATGGAAATGTAATGAAAGATGTCTCTTAATTTTAATCGAAGAAGATGATCATCGTCGCCGATTTTCTTCGCCGGAGCTTTGTGAAAGGAGAGCGTAGCCGACTGTAGGTTACATGACTGGCCGTCATTCTAGCCAAACTCTATCTATGTTAGAACTGTTCAACGGCGGATAGGTGGGCCAGAGATGCGGCCCAGATTGAAAATCGGTAGTTATGGTTCCTTGGCGGATTAAGTGATTTTGAAAAGTAAAACTTAGTAGTGTTTTGATAAAATAAGTCTTTTTTGTGTAATTGAAAAAAATAAAAAGCACTTTTCACACAAAAGCCGAAAAACGCTTTTTTAAGTACAAGTTATCATTTGAAAATAATAATTTTAGCTTTTTTAAGCCAAAAGCTGAGAAATGCTTTTTTTAAGCTATTGCAAACACTCCCCAAGTACTCTGTATTACGGAGTAGTCACAAAGATAACCAAGAATTCCCTAAGTATGATTAAAAAAGTTTTGAAATTGCAAAATAGGACTATCATGTTTTTTATTGAGAAATTGCCCAATATAGGATGTTGGCAGCCATATTATTAGCCGTATTATTTTTATGTACATAATTTTATTATGTCACGTTTTGTGTATGTACGTAGTATTAGAAATAGAATAGGAATGTTGTATTTCTTTCCTTCTTTTGGCTCCACAACTGAGGCAAGCAGTTAACTCTTACCATGCGTTACTACGCATGCTTTACATATATATTTTGCATGGATCCGTAGAGATCATGCGAATCAATATACAAAAAATACCTCTCCATCCTCTTCTGATTTTACATGGTATCAGAGCATTGATCTGGGACCAAGAAAACAAACAGACGTGACAGCACGATGGCCGGCGAGACAGGAAACAACGGTGGAGAAGGAAACCGAGACCATGGTGAACGACGGCGAATTAATGATCCCTCATCACCATACTATTTGTCGAGTTCGGACTTTCCTGGGTTGCACATTTGTGCAGTGGTTCTCAAGGGCGAGAGCAACTACCGTGAATGGGCTACGGCGATGAAAAATGCGTTCCGTGCAAAACGGAAATTGGGGTTTCTTGATGGGACCATAAAACGACCCGTGAACAACGAGAGGGATCTCGAGGACTGGCTAACCGTCAATTCTATGGCGGTAGGATGGATTATGACGTCGGCGGATCCAGCGCTACGGACTAATTTGGCCTATATGGACAGCGTGTATGACCTGTGGAACGACATGGAGGCGCGTTTCGCGGTTGGAGATGCAATGAGAACCCACGAGTTGAAGGAATTGATCCGGAATTGCCGCCAACAAGGGCAGCCCATCACTGCCTATTTTGGCCAACTCAAGGGTTTATGGGATGATTATGATGGGCTTCAGAGTATTCCTCAATGCACTTGCAACGGCTGTACGTGCGACCTCAAAAAATTATTTCTCAAACACATTGAAACGGAGAAAATACATGATTTCCTTATGGGTCTCGATCATGAGACTTATGGAAATTTGCGGTCCAACATACTTAGTGCGGATGACCTTCCATCATTGACTAAAGTGTATCATATGGTGATACAAGAAGAACGACACCGAAGCTTGACTCGAGGGAGAGAAGAAAAAATGGAGGCAGTGGCGTTTGCAGCTCGCGGCGGACCTTCTGCCGGGAAGGATGAACGGGTTCAGTGCACTTATTGTCACAAAAGCGGACATGAAGTTGAAAATTGCTTCCGCCGCACTGGAATTTACCCGGAATGGTGGCATGATAATCCGGGCCGAGCACGCAGCGGTAGAGGGCGTGGAGGATCAAGCCGCGGCAGCACTGGACGTGGAGGATCCGGACGTGGAACTGGACGTGGACCAGTTCATGCTATGCATGTGGGTGGTGATTTCCAGAATGATGGGAACCTCTCCCAAGGAGCAAAGGATGGTACGTTGCATAAACCTGGATTCAGTGATGAACAATGGCAAACTTTCCTCAGAATGATGGAAAATTGTAAGGCTGCTCCAACGGAGGAAAAACTCTCAGGTATGAATATTAATAATGAATGGCTTCTCGACTCCGGAGCTTCATATCACATGACCGGATATAACGACGTTCTGACGGAAGTAGTCAAAATTGCACCGGTGGCAGTAACTTTGCCTAATGGAGAATTTACCAAAGCAACTCATGTGGGGAGTATTTCGATCAGTGCATGTCTAAAATTGGTCAACGTTTTGTTTGTGCCTGGACTAAAATGCAATCTGATTTCCTTAGGGAAGTTAATTGATAACCGAAAATGTGACATATTTTTTACTAATGATTTATGTGTAATACAGGACCTACCTACGAAGATGCCGATTGGAGTGGGTGAACGACGAGGGGGAGTTTATTTTTTCCGGGGTTTGGATCAAGCACAGGCACATGCAGTGGAAAGTTCAGACTCAGGCGATTTGTGGCACTCGAGGTTGGGACATCCGTCAATAAAAGTTATGCGTTTGCTAGGTTATTCGAATAAAACTTTGTTGGATTCTGTTGGAAATAAAATATGTGATGCCTGTATGAGAGGCAAACAAACTCGCGATAAATTTGTTGTTAGTAGAGCTAGAGCTGTTGAACCTTTTGAATTAATACATTGTGATGTTTGGGGTCCGTATCGTGTTTTGTCTACATGTGGTGCACGTTACTTTTTGACTGTGGTGGACGATTTTTCTAGGACTGTGTGGGTCCACTTGATGCGTGACAAGGGTGAAGTAAAAAATATTCTTAAAAACTTTATTGCCATGACTAAGCGTCAATTTGACAAAAATGTGAAAATTGTGAGAAGTGACAATGGCAAGGAGTTTATTGGTCTGCAAGAATATTTTTTGCTTAATGGGATAATTTTTCAAACGTCTTGTGTATACACCCCACAACAAAATGGCAGGGTAGAACGGAAACATAGGCATATATTGGAAATGGCCCGGACTCTTCGCTTTCATGCAAATTTGCCCATTCAGTTTTGGGGCGAGTGTGTGCTCACCGCAGGATATTTGATTAATAGACTACCTTCACCCGTGCTGGATAATAAAAGCCCCTACGAACTACTATATAACAAAATACCGGTATATAGTCAACTTCGGGTTTTTGGTTGTCTATGTTACACGCATGAGCCAAATACCGGAGGAGATAAATTTGCTCCACGTGGTGTGAAGTGTGTTTTCTTGGGTTATGCTTACTCCCAAAAGGGCTGGAAGGTATATGATTTGCAGCAAAGACGTAATTTTGTTTCTCGTGATATTAAATTTGTTGAGAATGAATTTCCCTTCCAACATGGGGAACCCACTTTGACCAACCCAGAGGCTACAAAGGTGGATTCTTTTGCATGGGAGACCCATGTACGTGTGGGAGATGATGATGATGTGCAGGAGGGCACATGTGTAGCATTGGATACATGCCAACCAGTGAACCCAGTATCTTCCCAGTCAGAAGGGACAGCTAACCATCAATTGCACAACACCGTGGAAGTTGGAGATGGAGACCACATGGTGATCAGTACGCCCTCCACGCATACAAGCCCGACTAGAAGAAGTGTACGTACACGTAAGGAACCTACGTGGCATCGGGATTATGATGTACAATTGAACACGGTTAAAATAAACTCTCACCCCGACGTCCGTCCTACTTCTCCGGCCGATTCAGGTAATCCTTATTCACTATCTCATTATATAAAATATAATCATTTTTCGGTTCCGCACCGAGCTTTTCTTGCAGCTATTTCCATGACCAAGGAACCCACTAGTTTTGGTGAAGCCGTTCGGGACCCACAATGGCGGGATGCCATGAATAGCGAAATTCGGGCCCTCGAACGCACTGGCACGTGGCAGATTCAAGATTTACCACCGGGGAAGAAAGCAATTTATTGCAAGTGGGTCTACAAGATCAAATACAAAAGTGACGGGTCGGTGGAGCGATATAAAGCACGCCTAGTTGTATGTGGGAACCGCCAGGTACATGGAATTGACTATAGTGAGACTTTTGCACCTGTTGCTAAAATGGTCACGGTGCGTACCATTTTAGCAGTTGCGGCTTCTAGTCATTGGGAGCTACATCAAATGGATGTAGATAATGCTTTTCTTCATGGGGATCTTCGCGAGGAGGTATACATGCATCTCCCACCAGGTTATTCCACATCATCTTCTGGAAAGGTATGTCGATTGCTTAGATCACTTTATGGACTACGACAGGCACCAAGATGTTGGTTTTCTCGATTAACGACGTGCTTACGAAATTATGGGTTCACACAATCACACGCCGACTACTCCTTGTTCACCATACGCAAGGATAATAAAATCCTTTGTGTGCTCATATATGTGGTTGACTTATTGATCACTGGTAATGACCGCTCTATGATTGATCAGTTTAAATTGTATCTTGGCACCACATTTCCTGTCAAGGATTTAGGTGTCATGAAATATTTTCTTGGGATTGAGGTTGCACGAAATAGCACGGGGATATTTATGTGTCAACGTAAATATGTGCTTGATATTCTAGCTGAGACAGGTTTATCTGAATGTAAGCCGGTTACCTTTCCTATGGTGCAAAATCATCGTCTGCAGTCCGATACTGGTCCATTTTTCTCCGATCCGGAGCGATATCGGAGGCTAGTTGGGAAGCTTATTTATTTGACTTTGACCAGGCCTGACATCTGCTACTCTGTTCATATTCTCTCACAATTTATGCAAAGTCCACGGTTGGCTCATTGGGAGGGAGTACTTCGGGTGCTCAAATATCTTAAAGGAAGGCCTGGACAGGGAATTTTGTTACGCTCGGATTCCTCCCTTTCTCTCACTGGTTATTGTGATGCCGACTGGGCTAGTTGCCCGATCACTCGTCGATCCGTCACCGGCTACTTTGTCTCTTTAGGATTTTCACCCGTTTCGTGGCGTACAAAAAAACAGGCCACTGTTTCCCGTTCATCTGCAGAGGCTGAATATCGATCCATGGCATCCTTGACTTGTGAGCTTATTTGGCTACGGAATTTACTCCGCTCATTAGGGGTCACACACTCCGGACCCGCTCGCCTCTACTGTGACAATCAAGCCGCGTTACATATTGCTTCCAATCCAGTTTATCACGAGCGTACCAAACATATTGAGCTTGATTGTCATTTCATACGGGATCATATTCAGTCTGGTACTGTCGCACCTTCCTACACGCCTACTAATGAACAACCCGCAGACTTGCTCACTAAGGCTCTTGGCGCACAACAATTCGACTACTTGCTTGGCAAGATGGGCATTTGCGACCCCCATGCTCCATCTTGAGGGGGGGTGTTGGCAGCCATATTATTAGCCGTATTATTTTTATGTACATAATTTTATTATGTCACGTTTTGTGTATGTACGTAGTATTAGAAATAGAATAGGAATGTTGTATTTCTTTCCTTCTTTTGGCTCCACAACTGAGGCAAGCAGTTAACTCTTACCATGCGTTACTACGCATGCTTTACATATATATTTTGCATGGATCCGTAGAGATCATGCGAATCAATATACAAAAAATACCTCTCCATCCTCTTCTGATTTTACATAGGAGTAGACATAAATATAATTGTACAAATAGGAGTAAAAACTTAAAACTTTCTTCACTAGGAGTAAACATTAATTTTGTACCCTTAATATCCCTAACTTAGTTAATTCTAAAATATACGAGTAACTTATTTGATCCTATTAAAAAAATCTAAGTGCATTCACTAGAAATGAAACCTTTATGCAGGCCATTTAATTTTTAAAATAATCTAAGTTCATCCCAACAATATTAAAATATTAAATATTAAAAAATGTATTTTTTGTAAAAATAAAAAAATTTAAAAATAAATAAAAAATAGATAAATTGCATTAAAAAATATAAAAAAAATTATGCAGGCCCCTCCCGCAGCCTCGGTCATCACCCAGCAATGTCACCTCCGATCGGCGTAAAAAATGTCATTTTATGTAAAAACTGTCATTTTTCTTTGAAAATGCCATAAAGATGGCAGTTTTACTCTTTGAAAATGCCAAATTTTCTCAAAATCTGCCATCTTGATGGCATTTCGGGAAAATGTTGGCATTTTTTTCGGTGGTCGGAGTTGGTGGTGCTGGGAGGTTGTTGAGGCAGCGGCAAATGCCTACATATTTTTTTTATAGTTTTTTCATTTTTTTTTTATTTTTTTTTTATTTTTTATTTTTACTTTTTTATTATAATAATTTTTTATTTTATTTAATACGGAGTATATTTTATTTTATATTTTTGTGTTTTTTTAGAATTTTATTATAAATTAATTAATCTTACGGAGTATTTCTTTTATGTTTTAACTATTAATGAAATTTGTTGGAGCTTGGGGTTTGGGTAGGGGTATACTTGTCCAAACACTAAAGTTACTCCTATTCAAAACATGGTTCTCCTATTTTTGCATTTTGCCTATGTTTTACTCCTATTTGGGGAATGCACCCACATTCCTTGAATATGAACAAATTTCTGCCAAATTTGGTATTATTAGGTTTTAAACATGACTTTTTTTCAAACTTGGCAGATTACTCCTAATCAGGGAATAAAAATCATGATACTCCTCTTTTGGAATTTCAAAACGTTTTTGCTCCTATTTATAGCAATTTCTATAAAGATAACTTTTTGCTATTTCTAAGACTTATTTCATTGGCTCATTGCCACATATGTGTTAGTTTTATCTACCTTTATATCATTGAAGACACTGATGAACTGTTGATTTAGACACAATTAAAATGAAAACATTAAAAGAAGTATGACATATATCGAATCAGAAGCAACATTATTTAATAAACTTTCTCATAATTACAAAACTATTTGGATATAATTACATACGAAGTATTTAAATAAAAGGCAAGTATTACATAACTCTTGATATATACGTAGTAGTACTGTTGAGTGTAGCTAGATTTTTTTTATTAAGGTAGTGTTAAAACTTAAATGGAGATTTAACTTACAACATTTATTTAATTTTGACATCAATACAATAATATATTGTTAAAAGTAAAATTCTTATTAGAAATAAAACCTTACATATGTTAGGCTTAAGTGCAGTTCCTGAAACTCATGTTTCAATTAGAAGAGCCGTAAAATACATATTGTAAATCTTCATAACACTTGATTATACCTTGGAAATAATTCTCTTTTAATATTTGAAATCATATTTATTTAAAATATAATCAAATAAAACTTCCCATTTTTGAGTGAATTCCTTTGGTGTAACGATTTGCAATAAAATTATGTGTTATACTAGAAAAGTATTCGGTTTATGATTGATCATACAAAAGTATTAAAAATGTATCATTCATCACAAAAACAGAAAATTGTTTAATTTATGTAAAAAATGAGAATGTCGCACTTTCCATCCCTCAAATAGTGCTCATATTGAATTTTAGTCCCCGTATTTTTAAGTGTGTAAATGTCATCATTCATTTGTCTAAATCGTTGTAAATTAGAGTTTCACCAACATTGTACATGTCATTACTCAAAGGATCACAATTACAATAATTTGAATTCTTATGTGGGAAAATTATAAACTACGGAGTATATGTATATGTGTTATTCGAAAACTTACTTTTTCATATGAGAAATATATTTTCCCGTGCATCACACGGGTATAATACTAGTTACTTATTTAAATAGAGTGGTATAGTCATAAATATAACTAAACCATACAATATTTAATAGTGAGGCGCATTTTGTTCTTGATATGAGGGAATGGTGTGTTTATATAAAAAATGCTAGCTACCACATATTTTATTTACTTATTTATGAGCATTATTTTGTACAATTATTGCTGCACGATTATTATGTATTATTGCTCTTTTAAAATTAAATGATACACATTTATTTCAACAGTTTCATTTAGGGATGACAATTGTGACCGAACCGATGGATACCTGCACCGAAACGTCCCAGTCAAAACGGCGAAAACCGTATTGACTGGGTAATGAGTAGAGGGCGGGGAATACCCAATTTGTTTTTACTATATGGGTAACGGGGGAGTTACGGTTTTATACATGCGCGCCACATTACTCCTCCCGTACCAGTGCCGATTATTTTTGGCTATATTTTTATTACTTTTTTATCTATTATTTATCTCACAATTACTAAAAGATCAGATTTTTCTATATTCGTTGGGTATATATAAATAATAGATGTTTTAATTATATATAGTACATATATGAATGAAAATTCATCATAAATCTTAATAGTCTTGTTTGATTATTATCATATATTTTTCGTGATTAATTATTTTTCATATTAAGTATATTTAGGTACAATTTAATTTAGATTGTCTTCCTTCTCATCTTATAAATATACAAAACTTTAAAGTAGCGTATGAGTCTAGAGTCGTCTAGGTGATACCTTTTTCGCCTTTCAAAATATTATTTTTATATTAAAATATCAATGATTTATGGCGAAATCCACAAAAATAATCTCTACTTTTAGGGATTCAATTCTACAATAGTAATCCCTACTGAGAGTATTCCTAAAAGTAATCCGAACTAGCATTAGTGTCCACAAGAATAAATTGAGGTAAATTAAAATTATTTCCCATTTAATTATCCCAAATCTTACCTCTACTTTCCCCTTCATCACTCTTCTTTTTTGGTAACACTTCTATCTTCTATCCTAGAAAGAACCACATATGGCGGAAATGACATTAAGATTAAATGAGTTTTAGTTTTACTTCACTTCGATAAGAAGAACGATGAAGAGAAAAATGAAAGTAGGGATTGATAGTATTAAATGGACATTAATTTGAATTCACTCCAATTTATTCTTGTGGACACTATTGCTAGTTCGGATTATTTTTATAGACATTCTCAGTAGGGATTATTATTGTAAAATCCCTAAAAGTAGGGATTATTCTTATGAATTTCGCCATGATTTATATAATAAAGCGATTACCCACGGTTACCCGAGGTTATACCCGTTACCCCTTGAATTGGGGCGGTAATAGTTTGGGTAAAACTTACTCGTTGGGTAATGGGGCGGTTACGGGGCAGGGGAATTACCCAACGAGACGGGTATGGTTATATGTAAAACTGCCCCAATCTGCCTCGTTGCCATCTCTAGTTTCATTCAATGTTTCATTCAATGCCACCACGATTTGTATTTTGAAATGTAAGATTTGCAATTTTAGTCAACAACTTTAGACTGTTTTCATTATTAGTTCCGTAACTTTAATCATTTACAAGTTTGTTCCTGTAACTAACCTTTGCGATTTAAAGACATTTTCCCGGAAAACTTCACTTTCCGGCAAAAATATACCTAAAAGATGCCGCCGGCATTGCATTTTTTGCCAAAAAATGTACTTTTATGGGGAAATGTCCGTATATCGCAAAGATTTAATCACAAGACTAAACTTGCAAGTAACTAAAGTTACGGGACTAACTGGACTAATAATGAAAATGGTAAAAAGTTAAAAGACTAAAATTGCAAATCCAAGCTATGAGATCTTAATTTTTGACTGAAATAAATAAATAAATAAATATATATATATATATTTAGTCAACAACTTTAGACTGTTTTCATTATTAGTTCCGTAACTTTAATCAGTTACAAGTTTGTTCCTGTAACTAACCTTTGCGATTTAAAGACATTTTCTTTCACTTTCCGGCAAAAATATACCTAAAAGATGCCGCCGGCATTGCATTTTTTGCCAAAAAATGTACTTTTCTGGGGAAATGTCCGTATATCGCAAAGATTTAATCACAAGACTAAACTTGCAAGTAACTAAAGTTACGGGACTAACTGGACTAATAATGAAAATGGTAAAAAGTTAAAAGACTAAAATTGCAAATCCAAGCTATGAGATCTTAATTTTTGACTGAAATAAATAAATATATATATATATAAATATATTTATATATTTATATATATATATAAATATATATATATATATATATATATATTTATATATTTATAAATATATTTATATATTTATATATTTATATATATATATAAATATATATATTTATATATATATATATATATATTTATATATATTTATATATTTATATATATATATATATATATTTATATATTTATAAATATATTTATATATTTATATATTTATATATATATATAAATATATATATTTATATATTTATATATATATATAAATATATATATTTATAAATATATTTATATATTTATATATATATTTATATATATATATATATATATTTATATATATATATAAATATATAAATATATTTATATATATATATATTTATTTATTTCAGTCAAAAATTAAGATCTCATAGCTTGGATTTGCAATTTTAGTCTTTTAACTTTTTACCATTTTCATTATTAGTCCAGTTAGTCCCGTAACTTTAGTTACTTGCAAGTTTAGTCTAATTACGAAAAGTGTCCTTATGCTGAGAAGCTGCGAAGTCTAATTTATAAGCAAAAAACACGAACTTTTAACCAATAAATCATAACTTATAGACCCCCTCAAAATTAATTACGAAAAGCAAAAAAATTTTCCAGATTTCTGGAGTTATTTTGACGCGGTGTCATTTTCGTAATTTTTTTGGAGGGGGTCTATAAGTTATGATTTATTGGTTAAAAGTTCATGTTTTTAGCTTATAAGTTAGACTTTGCAGCTTCTCAGCCTAAGGAAGACTTCTCACATGATATTTTATCTTATAAGGAGCAATTAATAAGTTCGTACAGTACACCTCTTATTTTTTTAGCATATACGGAGTACGAAGTATGGAGTATCAAATAAGGAATGAGTTATGAGATCTTAATTTTCTTGATCTTTGCAGACAATTTCAAAATTATTTGGAGAGTGGTATTTTGGTCGAAAAAGTGTTCAAGTAATCGACAAATATTCATGTCCCTATAATTGTTCCTCGAGCTTGGTTCCAAATGACAATAAAGCGAATGATAAAGCGTCAGGTGTTGTCTTCAACTACGGATTGTCCGTACTTATACTTGTGTTCAACTTGTTCTTAGTATCTTATTACTCTCTCCGTTCTTTTTTAGTTGAAACGGTCAACATTTCACATTTACCAACGCACGTGTTTGACCGTAATTATATCTTAATTCTATTAGTAAAAAAATATTAAAAATCAGATTTTGAAAATTTGTAATGAGATGAATCGAACAATATTTTTTAAAAATAATAATTTTCATAAAATAATAGCGTAAAATGTAGTCAAAGTTGAGCATGTGAATAGTGTAAAATTCAACATGTTGCGATTAAAACAGAACGGAGGATAGTACTTATTAGCACTGTATTACAGATTTACGGAGTACTGTATATTTTATGGATCCTCACTTATGAGCCATTACAACTAAGTGAATATCATGAAAGTTTCTGATCGTGAATGTATGAAGGGAAAATTATAGAATTAAATGGTTAGTACGTAACTTAGTAAGTCAATACAATTATATGCTTTTAATTGGACTTATTTTACTTGCATATTAGACCAGATCATATCAAACACAAATAAACCGGATGAGACTTCGATGATTATAAAATACACATATACTAACCTACTTCGATTAGGCTACACCATATCAGTTTAGACGAGACCAGCCACGATTTAAGCAGACCATACTAGATCATATATAAAGCTAGAAAACATCCTTAATACGTAGCACTATATATATTTGCCTCGTTATTACCATGTGTTTATTGATATTATTGTAACTATTCCTTGAAAGCTGAGTTGAACCGTTTGTAAAACACTATACCTAAACCTCTATAAATAAAAATCATTTATTAATTATCAAAATACTCACGTTTTCGCTAATCAGATGCACTTATAGATTTCAATGCACTGATAGATATTTCAATGTGGCACTTGTTCGTGTTGACAATTTTTTTACTTAATTTACTAAAATATATACCACCTTCTTAAGTATATATTGCATTATTCATATTGCTCAAAAAAGTTCAAAAAGTGCTCAAATCGAATAAAATGTGCATGTTTGTATTATATATAGAGAGCGGTTCCCGTTAGAAAAGAGTCGCCCCAACAAAGAAGTGAGAATATATAAAATCTAACCACTAAATATATGAAATCAAAGATCAAGATTGATTATAAATTATCGATGTATCTAATATATTTATATAGGATACTTAAATACATAAATTGAAGTTGAAAGTAAATTAGGAATTCAATTCTGGGGTGGAGGGAGTATGTATGGCTAATATATTTAAAGTCAAACTTCAAACCTAAATGATTGTAAAAGTCAAATTGGGAATTCAGTTGCGGAACCAAGGGAGTATATGTGTGCTTAATATATTTAGATACCATATTTAACTACATAAACCGAAGTTGAAAGTAAATTAACAAAATCAGCTCATTACAGGATTTATACGTTTCTGAGACTTGACTTTTCTTGACAAAAGTTCCATGTATCATTAGTGTTGTAGTAGATTACTTCGACATCATATTCTCTGTATCCCATTTTAGCATTTTCGTGATCCACCCAAAACCAAAAGCATTCAAATCCCAAGTCTCTAACCTCAGGGCAGCAATCAGGAAAAGGAAGGATGGGTGGAGGAACACGCCCATTATTTCCATCATTTTGAATATATTGGATTATAAGCTTCCAACACTCATTATATGGTTCCGGTTTTGAGCATTTTAGATCACATAACGAGAGCCTCACTTTTCCTGATAAAAGCAGTCCTAGTAATAAAATGAAAGAGATGCTCACATTTGACATTTTCATTTCCCTTTATATGAACATTAATGTGAAACAATAAAGTTACTTCACGGGTATCGCTTTCACATTCATAAAATTGCAAAATTCCGCTTTAAATCGAATTTATGTATGCATGCATCTATCACTAGTAACATTTAGGTTACAAGTCTAGCTAATAGAAGTTACGTTGTTGTTACAATTATGTTAATTAGTGAACTGTTTCAAAGTCTAATTTAATACTGAGTACGATATATAGTATTTATATTGTACCTAATAAATGTAGAGTATTATTTAATGGGGATTTACTCTGTTGATCATACGGATTAGAGCATCTCCAATGCTACAATGTGCACAAGTGAGATGCGGGATAGTCACATAAATATTAGCATATAGATTATCTCTTTCCTAATATGAATGATTTTGTACAATTTTGATAAGCTTTTCTCCTCAATTTTGGTAAATAAATATTTTATTTACGGATGAGTATATGTATGTGCACAAATATAATATTTTCAAAAATAAGAAGAGATCATTGCTTACCCACCTTTTTCTTATATCCAAAATGCAAATGGAAATTCCCACAGAATGCACAACGTTCTTTATTATACGGAGCAATGGAGCATACGAGCAATTTGGAGGGCCCAAGCAGAAAAGCTTCACAAAAGCTTCCATAACGGCAATGCTTGGTGTACACATTTTGGGTTTGGTATCTTGGGGCCAGACATCCCCTGTGGGGCCGACACTCTCCTCTTCTCTTCCTTGGGATGTTCCTAGGGGGTCTCACCAGGAGGCCTGGGTTTAGGAGACGGACGTTCGGTGTGCACTTTATGGGTCGATGGGTCGATCCCTGTTGGGCCATTAATCCAACACTAGTCCCCCACTTCTGATGTTCCGAGCATGCGCGGGACATGAAGAAATGAAACTGTCTCCACCGTACTGCATTTAGCCTATGCCCCTGGCAGTGGCGGATCTATGAATAAAATTTGGAAAATCACACTTTTAGTCCTTCAAATAGCCTCCATATTGAAATGTCAGACCCGTGTTCTCAAGCTAAGTTTGTAAATGTCATCCCTCAATTGTCCAAATTGTTGTAAATGTTGTCCTTTGAGGGGTGAAATGTACAATGTGGGCGAGGAGTACATTTCACCCCTCAAAGGACCACATTTACAACAAGTTGGACAATTGAGGGGTGGCATTTACAATTTAAGAAATACGGGTCTGACATTTTCAATATGACGACTCTTTCAGGGAGAAATAGTGTGATTTTCACAATAAAATTTTGGGTGTTCATTTTTTTCCATAATTAAAATTTTAAAACACAATAAATAATTAAACTAAATTTATACATGTATACTACCACATTTTTCAAAATCCTAGGTATTCTAATGAATACGTTTGAACTCAAGTGGCTGTTTGCCGTATTCTGAGGCTCCGGGCGTGATGCCTTATTCACTGTATCTTCGTGTCCGACCGTCTATCCTCTTTGGTGGAGAAATAGGTTCATCCTCTTTGGGACGTCCGTCCACCTTCCCACTGCACCGGCAGCGCAACTTTACTGCTTTGGTTAGTGTTCTTTGGTGGAGAACAAGTTTTGCCCTCTTGGGGACGTTGGTCTGCCTTCACACCGCACCGACAACTTTACTGCACTGGTTAGTGTTCTTTGGTGGAGAACAGATTTACCCTCTTGACGACGTTGTCTTCAACTACGGATTGTTCATACTTATACTTGTGTTCAACTTTTTCTTAGAATCTTATTAACAGTGTATTACTGATTTTCTTAGTATCTTGTTCAAGAACTACCTCTTTAAGAGCCCGTTTGGTAAATTATGTATTAATTTTGCTCCCTTCATATTGGCCAAATGTTTGCTATTGGACATCAACCCTCGCGCAAAGTGTGTGCCGATGCTAGTTGTTTCATATAGGTGATAATGCCATTTTTATGATTTATGTTTTTGACCATGAAGAAAGGGGCAGAGTTCAACATCTTGCCCAGGGGTTTGTGGTTCGAAAGGAATAGCTAGTTTGGATGGTTGAGCATGAGTGCAGCGCTGTTTATGTAGAAAGATTCAAAGCAGCTGGCTACTTCTCCTTGGAGGCGGCCAAAACCGGGATGAATAAAGATGAAAGTGGATGCTAAGATTCAGGACAAGAAGGGGATCCCGCCAGATCAGCAGAGGTTAATCTTTGCTGGAAAAACCGCCGGATGATGGGAGGACCTTGGCTGATTACAAACAACATCCAGAAAGAGTCCACCCTGCACCTTGGTCTCCGTCTCTGTGGTGGTTATTGAAGTTTTCTAGTATTTGCGTGAAGTGTTGGACTAATCAGTCTGGTCTGTCCGTCTGTGTAATGGAATTGCATTTGTATTTGTCTTTGTGATAATGCAATAAATTTGTTTGTAGTGAAGATTATGGTGGTATTCTTGCTTGCTTAGCGACAAAAAAAAAATAAAACTACAAGCAAAGACCAAATCCGTAAAGACGAACAAAGCAAGAAGTAAGCATAATTGCTTATAGGCAGGTGCTTATAGGCAGGGAGTAAGCAACTGCTAACTGTAGCAATAAAGAATGAAATTGATTTGATTTCATAAGCAACTTTCATACCACCAATACTCTATAAATAAATCATCCAAACAAGGAATCTAAAACCATAAACCCAAAGCATTGAAAAACAAATTACATAAATATATAGACAAATAAAATGAGTGTTACATGACGTGCACTTTGTCGTAGTGCGTCAAAATAAATTCATACTAGCACTAATACGTAGTATAGGTGAAGTAGAGTTCGTATCCACGTGGAAAAGAATAATTCTCTTTTTATGAAGCTAGTAAATAAAAGGGGGGTTTTGGGATTGAATGATTTAATTTAAAAACTAAGATGAACAACCTATATGTGTTTTAATTCAAAGATAAAAGAACTTGGCATTGCTACATTCCACTTTTTGATATATTTTAGTCGATCATTGTTATATCTATAACTTATTCCCTCTCAAATACTCAATCGAGGAGTATATCCAATTCATCGAGGGTAGTTATTAACAACGACCGTTCATTAATAACCCTTACTATTAGTCAAGTATAGAACACCGCCATATACCGACTTGATAGTAGCATTTAATCGCTTAACTCCTTGATGAAATCAATTGAGATTGATAACCTCAACACAACGGTTTCGGTTTAACCAACAAAATTAGTCCCTCTTAAGTTTATCAACCACGACCGTGCATTAATAAACCGAAGTTACTTACTTGTGAAACCATCAACGATTAACCATCGGTTCGTCGATCGTTTCTGGTAATAATTAATATATGAAACAAAACTAGTTGATCCTTTAAGTAATGTTCAAAATAATAATATGAAATATGAATCGGAATTAATTTATATTCAAGGAAGAATATTATTAAAGGAGATGAATCCTACTATAATAATATCAAGATGTTAACTAATTGTCATCTTAGCAACACTGCCAACATTAATATAGAGGAAGAAAATACTACTCTAACTAATGTCAAGATGTTAATTAATGTTCATCTTAGCAACACTCCCCAACATTAATATAGAGAGAGTATTAATGAAAGAACTAATAATTAATATTCAAGAGAAGAAGTTAAGAAACTAACTCACAACTTTAATAATCAACAAGATTCAAGAGCAACATCAAGAATTGGAGGTTTAGCTCCTCATTTGGAGACTAAACATAGCTAGAAACATATAAAGAAATGATATTTTAAACTGAACTTAAGAGTATAGAAGAAGTGATGATTTTTAAAGAAGAAAAAGTGTGCTATTTATAGGTGTTTTTCAACACCTTTGGCCGGGTGCCCGACCGGGTCAAGTACTTACCCGACCGGGTCCGGTCAAAATCAAATAATCCGCCATGTTCTCATGTTTCTGCACGTCGATTTGTCCTGGGTCATGTCTGACCCGACCGGGTGGCTTAGTTGACCCGACTGGGTCTGGCAGTTTCCTTGCTTCTTCGGTTGTTAATCTTGCCCAACTGGGTGGGGATTTCTACCCGATCGGGTTTTGCTCCTGGGCCGTCAAATTTCTTGTTTTCTTCTCTTCAAAGTCCTCTTTTCCAACACCCTAAATCCTAAATCTACTTTACAACTTATAAATGAAGATTAAATACAATTGCAACTAAAATCACACAAATGTTTACAAACTAAATAAAACGATAAACAATACACACAAATCCAACATAAAAACATACACTTATGCACTACTAATTAGTGCATATCATTATGGTTCAAAATTATTACATATTACTTCCTACTAATACCTATAAGGGCCCTTTGTTTAAAAAAGGTTAAGGGCGTTGTGTTCAACTCTATTTGCAACAAAAAAACATTAATAAGTAAACAAAATTTCAGCTTCTTAACAGAGTGGCCTCTATCATATCTGATATGTTTCACCTTTTTCTTCTTAGCTTCAGAGGTGTTGTCCTTGTCAATTTCTTCTTTTTAATGTTAAGTGCTCTTGTGTACATCCCTGCCGATCAACTTCTTTAATAACTTCATTGTGAGCACCAATGTCATCTTCTTTTAGTGCCTGAATGTTTTCTTCGATCTTCTGCAATATATATAAAATGGATATATGTTTGTAACTAATAGACCCAAAATAAAAACTTCTAAAACTAAATACATAACTTTTAATTAACATTAGTTGAAAACATCAAAATCAGTGATCTTATATAACTTATGCTAAAATAAGTAACTTTTATTATGATGATGCTGAAATGAAAAAGAAATTATGGAATAAAAACATAACTTCTAATAAAATATTCATAACTTCTAATAAAATAGTCATAACTTTTAACATAAGTAGATGCACTCCCACTTGTAACTTTAATGCTTACCAATAATTATCCATATAGAGAAGTTTGAAACACCAAATGCATCAACTCATACTTTCTCCCGTTGTTCTAAAAACAGTAATAAAGTAAATAATTATGTTATGGTAAGAGATTACAATCTACAATTCTAATTAGAGAGGTTGAAGAAAACATTAATTTTACTCAAACCACTATAACTTGTAAACCAAAAAGTGTAACTTTTAAACCCAAAGGCTTAACTTTTTCTTATTTGCTTAAACTCCCAAGACCTCTAAAACTATGAAAGTATAAAATAAGTCAAATGTTTTTTATAAAATACTAATGAGATGCTACTTTTTTCATAACTTTTATTTGATAAGGCTTAACTTCAAAATATAAATCAAGAACTATAATTTAGTGCAGTAAGAACATTTATTTAAAGACAAATAGTGGTTTCCAACGACTAAAGAGCCAGAATATATATTTTGTTTAGACACACTAAAAGAGTTAGAATAGTAACTAATATAATTTATATAAATAAAATCATCACTTGTAGTCTGAAACATTAACCCAGATTCAAAACATCAAATATAAGAAGGGGGGGGGGGGGGGGGGGGGGGGTTAACTGCAATACCATAAACATCAACACAGAAGCATGTTGATCACCTAATGTTTCTTTGACCACATCATCACCAAAAGTAATCTTTTTTGGTTTTACAACCACACTAATAGAGCCTGATCCATAACTTCTAATAAGAAATTCACAACCCTTAGTCCAATAACTTCAAAATCAATCTACCATGTGTTATGGCATCTCAATGGTAATAAAATGATATAATTTCATTGTTAAACTAAAATGTTTCTTAACAGTCACTAAGTGACCATGATACTTCTTTTTTCCTTACTTCTAAAAAATAAAGCTTAACTTCTAAATCTAAATCAATGACTATTATTCTGAAATTCATTAGGACAAAGCAATGATCAAGTGAATGTTTTCATGTTACAATTCATATGATTGAGACTTGAACTGTATAAATACATATCAAACTTTTAGTTTAGTTACAAGTCTAACAAGTTATTAAACATTAATTACATACAAAAACGCATGATTATATCAGACTTGTAGTTATTAAACATTAGTTACATACAAAAACGGAGGCTAGCTGATAAGTTCGTATTTCAACACGCTCTTAATGTGTGTTGGAGTCGGATTTTGATGATTTCTCTCCCTTTGAGGCGTCATAAATATCATATTTAGCTCAAGTCATGTTAGTTGGGTGTTGGAACGAGTTTTGGCATTTTTAGATATGAAATCAGGTCTTTTAGGGCCCGGTATCGGCGCATCAAGGATTGATCGGGATTAGTTAAGGAATGTTCGAGAATGAATTCAGAGTTTTGAAGGCCACCAGGAGATTCAGGATTAAGATTTGATGAAGAAAGAGCTGTTCGATTGATCGCGGGGCCAAACGAGGACTTGAACGGGAGAAAACGAAGAATTCGGAACAAAAAGGGCCACGCACGGCCGTGCGTGCAAGGACGCACGCGTGCGTCCAATGAAGAAAACGAAGACCACCTTACTGCCAGCCACGCACGCGTGCATGGCTAGGGACGCACGCGTGCGTCCCCCTTTTTATGCGGCCGTCTGTCGGACGCACGGACGCCACGCACGCGTGCGTGGTGCCGTGCGTACCCAAAATCTGTCCTAATTCACCCCAAATTGCCTTGTTTCCTATATATACCACCCCCATAACCCTAATTATGGGGGATGGAAGTTTAGAGAGAGATTAAGGACGAGATTAGAGAGTTTTTTCAGCCAGGTTTATCAATTCCTTAACATTCTTTGTAAATTCCTACTTTTTTATTAATGACAATTAATTCTATCTATCCCAATTCTATTGATTCTTCAATTATGAATAGGGAGTAGTTTTAATTAGGGATTTGGGGTTGATGAAGGGGTTAATCATGATGTATGGTTAGGTTCTTGATGGTGTAAATTGCATGAATGCCGTTTAATTTGTGTTTGAATAATTTAATTGATATCTTTTGTAACCTAGAATGACCACTAGAATTACGATTGCTTATAGAATAAATTAAGAGAGATCTAATTTGTTCTAGGACACATTCACACACACTTAATCGTTCGCTAAGAGATTAGTAGCGATTAAGGGGCCGTAAGCTCGTTCGTCTTGGCAATAATTTAGGATCCTGTCGCATGAGAGATCAGCCTGGTCCCCGAAATTATTGTACTCTACGCCGTGAGAGCGGTAAGAATTTAGTATTGATTAGCTAGGCTCAATTAAATTAAATTCATGTAATTAAGCCTGATCTGCCAGAAATCTGATTACCCCGGAATCAATCCCTGTTCCCTTCGTTGTTAATTAAGAAGAACCCAATTATTTACTTTTAATCGTTTATTTGCTATTTTAGTTTTCTCAAGCAACAAATTCTCGCACGACCGCATTTGTTTTATTTATTTCTTTTTATCGTTGATTTTAGTTAATTCTTAATTCCCTTTTACCGTCCCTGTGGAGACGATACTCGTACTTTCACCGCTATATTACAATCTTTTTAAGTGCGAGAAAAATCACATAAGTTTTTGGCGCCGTTGCCGGGGACGGTGTCGGTTTTAAGGGTTAATTAATTTCAGCGAGATTTTCTTTAGTTAGATTTTTTTAGTTTCTCGTAGGATTTTTCTGTGCTAACCTTTCAGGTTTTCTTTCTAAGAGGCATGAGATGAACCCATTAAGCTCAACTCCTGGAGGAACACCATTCCCTCAAACCTCCACGGGATATTCCTCATATACGCCATGCCCAACTTACATTCCTCTACAATATTACTCTCTGGCACCACAAAATATTCCATCTTCCTATTCTTACTCTCCAACCACACAACCCTTCCAATCTCAAAATTCTCATCATTATCTATCATCACCACAATTCCCTTGGACAAAACAAGGCTCCATTCTTGAATTTCTTCTCCAAACTAAAACTCTTGAGGAAGTGTATCATATTCTACCGAAGAATAGCATTTGTTCCTTTTGTGGAGGATGTCACCATATAACCTTTTGCCCTGTCAAACCTCCAAATGATCATCCTTACTGGGCAACTGCATACCCAACTTCTTCCTCCCCACAATTTACGAACACAAATGTTTCAGTCACTCCTACGTCTTTGCCGAGCTATGAGCCACAGGATGAATCAGAAGAGATAATTTCAGAGAAGCTGTCTGACCTGGATGAAACACTCAAGAAATTAATGCAATTTCAACAACAACAAATGCAAAGTCAACAGCAAGCGGACACAAGGATGCAAAACATGGAAAATCACTTGGATCAGCTGTTTAATGCCCTATCTGAGGATTCCGAGAGATCCCATCCTAGCGACACAGAAGCCCAATCCGAGGAGATCAATGTGGATCACTTTGTCACGGTGCGTCAAAATAATTCGATACTAACACTTATACGTAGTATAGGTGAAGTAGAGTTCGTATCGACTGGGAAAGGAACAATTCTCTTTTTTATAAAACTTAGTAAATAAAGGGGGGGTTTTGGTGATGAATGATTTAATTAAATTAAAAACTAAGATGAACGACTTATATAAGATTTAATTCAAGAATAAAAGGGACTTGACTTTGCTACTTTCCACTTGTTGATATATTTTAATCGATCCTTGTTATATCTATAATCTATCCCCTCTCGGATACTCAATCGAGGAGTATCTCCAATTCATCGAGGGTAGTTATTAACAACGCCGTTCATTAATAACCCTTACTATTAATCAAATATAGAACAACGCCGTATACTGATATAATAGTAGCATTCAATCTTTTTAACTCCTTGATGAAATCAATTGAGATTGATAACCTCAACACAACGGTTTCGATTTAACCAACAAAATTGATCCCTCTTAAGTCTATTAACCACGACCGTGCATTAATAAACCGAAGTTACTTACTTGTGAAACCACCAACGATTAACCATCGGTTCGTTGATCGTTTCTAGTAGTAATTAATGTCCGAACGTTAACTAATCGTCACTTAGCAACCCTCCAACATTAATATAGAATGAGATTAAGGGAAGAATTAATAATCAAGAGAAGATGTTAAGAAAATAACTCACAACTTTAATAATCAACAAGCTTCAAGAGCAAAACCAAGAAATGGAAGTTTAGCTCCTCATTTGGAGACTAAACATGCTATAAAAAATATAAGAAATGTTATTCTAAACTGAGCTTAGGAGTATAGAAGAAGGGATGATTTTTTTGTGAAGAAAAAGTGTGCTATTTATAGGTGTTTTTCAACACCTTGGCCGGGTACCCGACCGGGTATAGTGCTTACCCGACCGGGCACCGGTCAAAATCAGACCATCTTCCACGTTATTGTGTTTCAGCACGTTAAAATGTCCCGGGTCAAGTCAGACCCGACCGGGTCAAGTAGGGGACTGATAAGTCCGTATTTAGACATGCATTTGATGTGTGTTGGGATCGGGTTTGATGATTTTCCCTAGATTTAAGGTGTTACAAGTCTCAATTTTAGCTCAAGTTATGTTTACCAGGCGTTGGTTCGAGTTTTGTGTCATTTGGAGTCAAAATCAGGAATTTAGAGTTCGGCACTGGCGCTTGAGGAGAAATCGAGATGAGGTGAGAAGCATTTGAGATTGATTTTGGAGCTATGGAGGTCAGAGGGAGGTTCACGATGAAGTTTTGACGACAAGAGAGCTCTAGGAATGGCTACAGGATCAAAATAAGATGAATGGAGCTTGAAATCGGTGATCAGGATGACCTTGTTTAAATCGTTCAAGCATATCTCTTTGTAGAAACATTCAATATTCACAATTCAAAGTCCATATGAAATACAACTTCAAGGGATACAAATCATATGAAGACACCATTGCGAGAATCTGAGAGGAAGAAGGTGAAAACAGACGATGAAGTGAGATGATCCCTGTTGCGATTTCAGGATGAGACCTTCCACCATTTTGATCATATCTCTTGATTAGGTGATTGAAATCCAATTCCGCAAGTTGTGGTGGATATAGGATTTCATTATATACAACTTTCATGAAGGTAGCATTCCCAAATTCGGAATTTAAGTAGACACGGTCGTGCTCTCAAAGTTAGGCACGATCGTGCCTCAAGAGAAACGAGAAATGAGCTACTGGAACCCAGGCACGATCGTGCCTGACAGGCAGGCACGCCGTGCCTGAAGAGAAACGAGGAACAAGCTACTGGAGGCCAGGCACGGTCGTGCCTGGCAGTTAGGCACGCCGTGCCTAGACGCGTTAAACGGAATGCTTCCGCAGGCACAATCGTGCCTGGCACCGTGCCTGACCCTGTTTTGTCCTAATTCAGCCCAAATTGCCTTGTTTCCTATAAATATCACCCTCATAATCCTAATAAGGGAGGATGGGCTTTAGAGAGCTGATTAAGGACGAATTTTGAGAGCTTTTCAAGCCTTGTTTTTCAATTCTTTGAGATTCTTTGTAAGTTCCTACTTTTTGATTAATGACAATCAATTCTATTCTTCCCAATTCCGTTGATTCTTCAATTATGAATTGCGAGTAGTTTCAATTAGGGATTTGGGGTTGATGAAGGGGTTTATCATAATGTATGGCTAGTTTCTTGATGGTTTGATTACATGAATGCCATTTAATTTGTGTTTGAATAATTTAACTGTTATCTTTTGTAATCTGGAACCGTGGCTAGAATTACAATTGCACATAGAATAAATTAATAGAGATCTAGTTTATTCTAGGACACATTCACACACACTTAATCGTTCGCTAAGAGATTAGTAGCGATTAAGGGGCCGTAAGCTCGCTTATCTTGGCAATAATTTAGGATCCTGAGAGATCAGCCTGGTCCACTAAATTATTGTACTCTACGCCGCGAGAGCGGTAAGAACTTAGTATTGATTTGCTAGGCTCAATTAAATTAAATTCATGTAATTAAGCCTGATCTGCCAGAAATCTGATTACCCCGGAATCAATCCCTGTTCCCTTCGTCGTTAATTAAGAAGAACCCAAATCTTTACTTTTATTCGCTCATTCGTATTAGTTTAATTTCAATTCAACCAATCAATCTCGCACAACGCATTTATTTAATTTTATTTCTTTTTAATCGCTGAATTTATTTAATCTTTAATTCCCTTTTGTCCGTCCCTGTGGAGACGATACTCGTACTTTCACCACTATTCTACAATCTTTGTAAGTGCGAGAAAACTCACATCAGGGACCCGACCGGCTTTGACCAAAAATCAGATACTCTCTCATTCCGGTGATCTTTGGCATGTTCTGGTGTTCCGGGTCACATCTGACCCGACCGGGTCCAGTAGAGGACCCGACCGAGTCTAGCTATTTCCTCATGGATTCGGCTCTCAACTCAGACCCGACCGGGTTCAGGGCCTGACCCGGCCGAGTTTTGTGCTCCTGGACATTTTTATCTTTAGCTTTTTCTGCTTTTCCTTGCTAAAAACACTACCACTATTCTACAACTACACATGAAAGCTAAAAATAATTACAAACAACATAAAACAAATGTTTACAAACTAACTAAAGATGATAGAAAATCTACACAAAGTCAATACAAAAACATACATTTATGCACTATAAACTAGTGCATATCAAGATCTTATCAAGTGTTTTTACCTTCCAATTACTGAAGCTTCAAAAAGCCTGAAAATTGGGCTTACGGTACTCAAGTAGAAGTGAAGAGAAAAAAGCGTAGGAGCCACACTTATAGATCAAGAATCATTACTTCACTACTATAAGTTCAATTTCTCATTCTCGATCATGTTCAATTTCTTTTTCATTTACTGGATCATGTTTGCCATTGTGTTGAATGATTAAAAAGAAAAGACATTATACCAAAACACTAATAGAGCTAGCACCGTAGCTTCTAACCAGAAATCCTTAACTTGTAATTTATATATGCAACAACTTTTCAAATAGAATTGTTTTAATACCACAAGAGAGTCATATTTCATTTTTTGTTTACTTTTTAGTTCATACAAATACAACGTATACTTTTATAATATTAAGTTTGATCAATATGAAAAAACCTCTTATAATAATAATAATAATCCGTTGCTTCACACGAACTCTACCACACAATTTCACAAGATTTACTTAACACATGAAAGTGAACAAATTGCATCATTTTACATCTAATATTCACATGAAGTGGCACTTTCACATATACAAACCATGTTATATGTGATGAAAAAGGAAGATTAGATTTGAGTGCTTCATGACAACTTACTGACAAGGCTCCTTCTCTAGGAATGAAGTCCCCCCCCCCCCCCCCCCCCTTCTTATTTCAACCATCTTCTCCCCTAAATTAGATTCCCTGCAAAATAAGTTCAAATACTCAATAATAAACCCTAAAGTCGAAGAAATTTTGGGGAGAACACAATGCTAGGCTTAATTTATTGAACTGAAGGTGAATAACTCACTATGTATTGAAAATACTTCTTCGTATCGAATCACACATCGAATAGAATTAAAACGGTTCAAGCTGAATATAAAAGTTACTATAACTTTTAGGATCTAATTTGTTGAATATATTCGTTGTTAACCTTAGTCAGAATACGTTTTAGCTTGAGAAATCCTGAGAGCATTGAGAACGAATAGGGTTACCACTTACCAGAAGCACAACGAGAGAACAATGACGAGCGCAACCGTGACGAGCGCAGCTGTATTGTTGAGCTTGGAAAGAGAACAACGAAGATGCTCTGTAGCAGGTCGGAGTAGTTGCAGAAAATTCGTTGCCTTCTCGATTTTAAAGTGGCGTGCCTTCTCGGTTTTAAAATTGGGCCTTTGATGTGCTTTTAATCGGACGGTCCCAGATTGTTCTCACTTTTCAGCCCTAGGCTTCTCACCAGATCTATTCCCTATATATATATATATATATATATATATATATATATATATATATATATATATATATGTATATATGTATATATGTATATATGTATATATATATATATGTATATATGTATATATATGTATATATGTATATATATGTATATATGTATATATGTGTATATATATATGTATATGTATATATGTATATATATATATATGTATATGTATATATGTATATATATATATATGTATATATATATATATACATAATTCTAGAAAATAATATATTGAAAAGTGAACTGCAAAATCACAATTTTAATTACATACAAGATCAAATGAGATTTTTTATGAAACCAAAAGGCAAGAAATTGAATATGATGTGTCGATTTGATGAGAAAGCTGTCATAGCGAAATTGTGACTCCTACCAATGTACTAGAGAGCTAAATGGTATATCACCAAAATTTGAGTACAACTATTTAAAGCCATTTTAAATTAATTTGTTTAGAGTTTAAAAAAGACAGAAGTAAAGTGATGATAGTTTTCTCGCACTTCAAAAGATTGTAGAATAGTGGTGAAAGTACGAGTATCGTCTCCACAGGGACGGACAAAAGGGAATTAAAGATTAACTAAATTCAGCGAATAAAAAGAAATAAAGTAAAATAAATGCGTCGTGCAAGATGGATTGATTGAATTAAATTGCGACTAAAGAAATTAAACTAATGAGTTCTTTCTAATTAATTACGAAGGGAATAGGGATTGATTCCGGGGTAATCAGATTTCTGGCAGATCAGGCCTAATTACATGAATTTAATTTAATTGAGCCTAGCTAATCAATACTAAGTTCTTACCGCTCTCGCGGCGTAGAGTACAATAATTTAGGGGACCAGGCAGATCTCTCATGCGACAGGATCCTAAATTATTGCCAAGACGAGCAAGCTTACGACCCCTTAATCGCTACTAATCTCTTAGCGAACGATTAAGTGTGTGTGAATGTGTCCTAGAACAAATTAGATCTCTCTTAATTTATTCTGTGTGCAATTGTAATTCTAGTGGCCATTCTAGGTTACAAAAGATATCAATTAAATTATTCAAACACAAATTAAATGGCATTCATGCAATTTACACCATCAAGAACCTAACCATACATCATGAGATTCTCGGAAATGGTGGAATGTCTCATTCTGAAATCGCAACAGGGATCATCTGACTTCGTCGTCTGTTTTCACATTCTTCCTATCAGATTCTCGGAAAGGTGTCTTCTCATGATTTGTAGCCCTTGAAGTTGGCTTTCATATAAAACTTGAAACGTGTACATGGGATGTCTCTACAAGAAGATATGCTTGAATGATTAACAGAAGGTCATCCTGATCGTCATTTTCAAGCTCTATTTGTCTTCTTTTGATCCCGTAGCCAATCCTAGAGCTCTTTTGTCTTCAACTCTTCATCGTAAACCTCCCGGTGAACTCCAAAGCTCTCAAATCAATCTCTAATGTTTCTCAACTCGTTTCGATTGCTTCTCAAGCGCCGGTGTTGGTGTCTAAAATCCTGATTTTGACTCCAAATGACACAAAACTCGAACCAACGCCCGGTAAACATAACTTGAGTTAAAATTGAGACTTGCAACACCTTAAAGCTAGGAAAACTATCAAAATGCAACCCCACACGCATCAAATGCGTGTTGTAATATGTACTTATCAGATTCCCCCACACTTAAGCCTTTGCTTGTCCTCGAGCAAACTGACCAACGGGACTTACGATAATCACCACATGGAATTAAAAATAATTATCATGCACACGTAGCTAAAGGGATATTCACAGAACAGACAATCTAAACCAAGAAAATTCTTCCCTAAACTACATCTTTGTACTCAAGCTAAACTATTTGACAAAATTATTCACAACATCCTTAAAGTAATGACAGCATACACAAATAAACTAGCTATTGATCAGAAGGACTTGTGAAGGTGATGGTGAATGCTGAATGGTAATGAACAGTCCCTTTCTGTTGAGAGATTGGAATATTCTAACAAAGACTCAATGCATTCAGGAACTTCAGGGCTATTCTTAGGATCAAGGAACTCAGTAGGCCACTATTTAGAAACTATCATCTAAACCTATGCAAAAAGTAGACATGGTGTACAACTAAGCTAAACCGTCGTGGCACATTGGTGCTTTGACGTATACTTGAAGTACGCGAAGGACTAATGCTAGTATTGCAATAGCCTCCGAGATTAGAACGCCATTTCTTTCGAAAGATACCCAAGTCTCATCTTATTGTGTAAAACACTTACGCTTTTTGACCCGGGCTCCCATTCTCTTTTTCGCAAGGTAAGAGGTCTAGCTATATTAATTTTTCACCTTTCGGATTCTTACTTAGACATTACCCCATTCTAATCTCGGCCTCACCAAGGAAAAATAGCAGTTAAAGTTCATTTGTTTTAGAAGTGAATCCACGCCTACAATGCAATCCTCGAAAATATCAAGATCCTAAAAAGTGGCTGCTCTTACCCCATTTGGGGCATAGGAACAGTGCCAAAATTGGCTCCTACACAAAATTCCATAAACTTAGCAAATTCATCCCCTAGTTCCCTAAACATGAAGACTACGTCAGAAATATTCACGGGTAAGAAAACAGACCATTTAGCTATGGAGCTCAATTAATTGGGTAGACAAGGAATAGTTAGGCTCAAAATGGCTTCTCCTAAAGGACTTTTTCAGGTGGGATGGAAAATTTATGAATTCATTCAATGGGTGACTAATGCCTTCATCCTTTCAACAACTAGATTATAGTGCAAGCAATTTAAGCCTAAACACTTCAAGGACATTTTAAAAGCATAGTCAAAACGCTAAGCAGCTCACAAAGACACAGTTTAAAGAAAAATTTTCAAAAATTTGACATGAATTTCCTATGAATATACAACTAACACCTGCGCATGCTAACTCTAATAATCACATGTAACAACTACTGCCCGACTGCCCAATTCACTCCCCCACACTTAAACTTTGGCATCGCCCTCGATGACCAAAAATGCACTATGCACAAAGGGGTAAAGAGGAAAGGGTCACGCGTGCTCAACTTCAACTCAAGTCAACAATTAACACATGCGAGTAAGAGTAATAGGAACTTCCCTAAGGCGCTGGTTGGTGCAGAATTAAATTGAGTCAATGTAAACTGTGGCGCATCATCCAGAAAAGACCTGAGCTACAAAACATACACAGAAACACAAAAAACACACAAAACAAAAACAAAAAACATGCAGAAAACAAAAGTGCATAAATAAGCTTGGGTTGCCTCCCAAGAAGCGCTATTTTTAACGTCGTTTGCCCGACGATACCTCGTAAGCTTTCAAATAGCACAGACTGTAGTGGGGCACTAATTTTCAAAGTATCCAGGTTTCTCTCAACAAATGCCCTTAGGTGGCGCAAATTCTTAAACTCTTGAAACCATGTAGGAATCACATGGTCTTCAAAAAACTTATCAGCACAGAACTGGAGGATCAACCTCACTTCCTCCTTGAGTGGACATAAAACATGAGTCAAAAATTTGATTACTCCAGGCTCAAAAGAGGTTTTGATGCAAGGATCTGTAGCAACATCAAACTCGAACTGCAACATAGAAAAGTATTTTTCTTCCTCACAATTATACTGAAAATTCACAGCATCTCCTCCGGACTCCATATCACTCCCCATGTGAGCATCCCAACTCTCGGTAACACCGTTCTTATCAATGTCGTCTTGGAAAGTGTTGTTACTCTCCACACAAAAAGGAATATCATCATCAAGGAGTGAATCAAAGAAATCCAAATCTGAACCCACGTAAGATTGAATCGGTGCATGTGTACAAGAGGGGTAATCTTGCTTGTGGAGTGGGACTTCTTCATTATGAACACCATCTACCTCACCCCCACTCTCTTGAAACGTGTAATCATCTTTTCTCAACTCATCTTCAATACCCAAACCTACCTCAGTAGCACCATCATCATGACTGATCTTCTCTTGGCCCTCCTCAGGTGTTGAGACTAATGATAAATCAAACGGCTGGGGAGTTTCTGTATGAAGATCACAGTGATTTGTGATTTCATCACTTACAGCTTGTACCGTTTCGAACCTTTTCCTGTATTCTTGGAAAAATAATTTGACACTATAATCTTCTTCTTCATCATCTTCAAACATAGGTGGGTCTTCAAATGCATTAGGAAGTGTATCATCCATCACACTCACACCTTCGCTGTCTGACTCAATGCCATGATCATCCTTATTGGTCTCCTCAGGTTGGGCTTCTGTGTCGTTAGGATGAGATCTCCCGGGCTCCTCAGATAGGGCATTAAACAGCTGATCCAAGTGATTTTCCATGTTCTGCATCCTTGCATTTGCTTGTTGATTATTTACCTCAGAAGCCTGTATGAATTGCTTGAGTGTTTCTTCCAGGTCAGATAGCTTCTCTGAAATTATCTCTTCCAATTCGTCGTCTGAATCTTGCGGCTCATAGCTCAGCAAAGACGTAGGAGTGATTGAAACATTTGTATTTGTAAGTTGTGGGGAGGACGAAGTGGGGTATGCAGTTGCCCAGTAAGGATGGTCGTATGGAGGAATGGGGCAAAGACATGAATGGTGACCACCTCCACAGAAGTTACAAATGCTATTTTTAGGAAAGCAATCAACCAATTCCTCAGGACTTTTAGTTCGAATGAGAAATTCTAGAATGGAGCCACGTTGTGCACTTGGATATTGTGGATAAGGATAATGATTAGGAGAATGAGATTGGGAGAATTGCGTATTTGGAAGAGGGTAAGAATAGGAAGATGGAAATTTTTGTGGTGTTGAAGAGTAATATTGGCGAGTTGTGTAGAATTGAGGAGGAGGAGGAGGAGGAGTGTAAGGAGGAGGGTATGACGTATTGTGTGAATATTCCATGGAGGTGAATGGGTGCATCTCATGCCTTTTAGAAAAATACCTGAAAGGTTAGTACAGAAAAATCCTACGGAAAACTAAAAAAAAATCTAACTAAAAAAAAATCTCGCTGAAATTAATTAACCCTTAAAACCGACACCGTCCCCGGCAACGGCGCCAAAAACTGATGATAGTTTTCTCGCACTTCAAAAGATTGTAGAATAGTGGTGAAAGAACGAGTATCGTCTCCACAGGGACGGACAAAAGGGAATTAAAGATTAACTAAATTCAGCGAATAAAAAGAAATAAAGTAAAATGAATGCGTCGTGCAAGATGGATTGATTTAATTAAATTGCGACTAAAGAAATTAAACTAATGAGTTCTTTCTAATTAATGACGAAGGGAATAGGGATTGATTCCGGGGTAATCAGATTTCTGGCAGATCAGACCTAATTACATGAATTTAATTTAATTGAGTCTAGCTAATCAATACTAAGTTCTTACCGCTCTCGCGGCGTAGAGTACAATAATTTAGGGGACCAGGCAGATCTCTCATGCGTCGGGATCCTAAATTATTGCCAAGACGAGCAAGCTTACGGCCCCTTAATCGCTACTAATCTCTTAGCGAACGATTAAGTGTGTGTGAATGTGTCCTAGAACAAATTAGATCTCTCTTAATTTATTCTATGTGCAATTGTAATTCTAGTGGCCATTCTAGGTTACAAAAGATATCAATTAAATTATTCAAACACAAATTAAATGGCATTCATGCAATTTACACCATCAAGAACCTAACCATACATCATGATTAACCCCTTCATCAACCCCAAACCCCTAATTAAAACTACTCACAACTCATAATTGAAGAATCAATAGAATTGCGAAGAATAGAATTAATTGTCATTAATTAAAAAGATGGAACTTACAAATAATCCAAGGGAATTGAAGAACAAGATGGAAAAGTAGAAGAAATTTCGTCCCTAGGGCTCTCTCTAAGCTCCCCCCTTAATTAGGGTTAGATAGGTGTTATTTATAGGAAACAAAGCAATTCGGGTTGAATTAGGAAACAAGGAAATTCACACTTAAATTAGGAAACAAAAACGGGGCACGCACGGCGTGGGTAAAACGTCCGAATTTGACTTTACTTCCTTTACGAAAGTTGTAGATAATGAAGTCCTCTATCCACCCCAATTTTCCGAGTTGGATTTGAATCATCCAATCAAGAGATATGAATAAAATGGTGGAATGTCTCATTCTGAAATCGCAACAGGGATCATCTGACTTCGTCGTCTGTTTTCACATTCTTCCTATCAGATTCTCGAAAAGGTGTCTTCTCATGATTTGTAGCCCTTGAAGTTGGATTTCATATGGAACTTGAAACGTGTACATGGGATGTCTCTACAAGAAGATATGCTTGAATGATTAACAGAAGGTCATCCTGATCGTCATTTTCAAGCTCTATTTGTCTTCTTTTGATCCCGTAGCCAATCCTAGAGCTCTTTTGTCTTCAACTCTTCATCGTAAACCTCCCGGTGAACTCCAAAGCTCTCAAATCAATCTCTAATGTTTCTCAACTCGTCCCGATTGCTTCTCAAGCGCCGGTGTTGGTGTCTAAAATCCTGATTTTGACTCCAAATGACACAAAACTCGAACCAACGCCCGGTAAACATAACTTGAGTTAAAATTGAGACTTGAAACCCCTTAAAGCTAGGAAAACTATCAAAATGCAACCCAACACGCATCAAATGCGTGTTGTAATATGTACTTATCATAAAGCAAAATATAAAAATAACTAGAGATATTACCCGAAATAGGACTAAAACAGTTTGAAAATTCCAAAATAGGATTGCCATGTTTTTATTCCCAAGATAAGACTAATTACTGCCATGTTTTGGTAGTACCAGACTTCAAACATGTCAGTATTTTCTAAACATGACAGTAATTAGTCTTATTTTGAGAATAAAAAACATGACAGTACTATTTTGATATTTAGAAATTGTTTTAGTCCTATTTCGGGAACTTTCCCAAATAACTATATATGAGAGGATTTAAACCCTGGACCTCTTCATAATCCAAAGACACACGTCACACACACATAGTGCCTCCTCCTCCACTCTACTGCATTGTCTTTTTGTTAACACATAGCACACATATTTTTTAAATATTTAAAATTTACAATTTTATATTTAATATATATATAATAAATATAAAAACAACTACAAGGGACCAAGCCCCTTACTAGTTCCACCCCTGGTTACTTTTGTCCAAATATTTATTTCAAATACTATGAAGGTGAATTTCATCTTTATTTTATAACCTTTATTAGATAGTTGTAGGGAGAATTTCTGAAATAGAAGTAATTTTTTGTTTGAAAACTCCAAATAGAACTGTCATGTGTTATTTTCTGAATAGGATTTATTACTTTCATGTTAGGAAAATACTACCATTTGTAAGTATGATCAGAGTCGGACCCACTAAGGGTCCCATGGGGTCCCGGGACCCCGTGCATCTCGAAAAAAATACCTATATATATATAGGTATGCTCATTTAGCTCATTGGTTGATTTAAACTTGGTTCATTTAGCTCATTGGTTGAGTATGCTTTTCTTTTTTCAAATGACTAGAGTTCGAATCCCATCTCCATCATTCTTAATTTTTGCTATTTTTCTCCAATTTACACCTTATTTTCTTTGAAGGAAATTTCACGTTTGTTATCCTCTAACTTGAACTTTTATTTTCTTCATTTCTTCACGCTAAATGTATCCAAATAACATCAAATGTATCAGAAAATACATAATACACGCATAAGACTGCACTAATACAAATTAACGACAAATAATAAAAATATGTACAAAAGTACAACTTTAATAACTAAAATTATCAACAAACTAAGCCTAAAAAGTGTGTAAAATATAAGCACATCAGTCGCCCGTTTTTTTTCTATGCTGCTTTTCTTTGAATATCTTTTTTTTAATGTTAGATTAAATTAATAAATTCATGTATTTATAAATGTTATTTTCAATTTTATACGATTTACGATTAAAAGATATTTTGATGTTGTACCCAAATTTAAAGAAACCTAGAGTCCCGGGAGTAGTTCATGTGTTAATTCAAATGATTCGCCATTAGTAAATGAAGAATTGAATCAATTTATTTATTAGTTTTATACTTGTATTATTATCATGCCTAGTGGGAGGTCTCGAGTTCGAAACCCGCTAAGCACATAAGCAGCGGCGGAACCAGACAATAATTTGAGGTGGTGCTCTTATATTTTATTTTGAAAAACAATTTTTTATTAGGATAAAATAAAAACGAGTGAAAATAATTATTAATACATGTAGAGTGAGGTTCTATTAAAAAGAGTTATTCCCGTGAAAAATGAGAACAGACACATTTTTTACTCGTTTTGGTACACTAGTAGATATTTATTTTACACTTTTTCACAATGATAGAAAATTTTGATTTATTTATCAAATTGTCACCGAGTTTTTGAAAAAATATAGTGTATTGTTGACTGATTTTGACTCATCGGATCTCAAGTTAAATGCACAAGATTTATTCTCGAATAATTTTCACGATAAGAACTCTTTTTATTTGATCTGAAACTTATATATATGTATATGTAGTGTGTCTCAAATAAAAATGCTATTATACTAAACAAAAGGTAAATACTTATATTAACTCAAAGTAGTTTTAGAATTATTCTTGACACAACGTCCGTATATGTCATTATTAGAAGAAGAAATGATTAAAATTAATTTGAATTGAAGAAATGAGAATTTAAAATAAAAGATACTACCTTCGTTCCCATTTTAACTTCCAAATGGGTTTGGCACAAAGTTTAAGATAGTGGATATTGTGTGGTGGAGAGTTGTGCAGGGGAGAAAGAAATGTGTAAGAAATGTTGTGAACCACAAATTCTTTACCAAAAAGGGAAAGTGGAAGTTTTAATTGGAACGAACGAAAAGGAAAGTTGGAAGTTTATTTATGAACGGAGGGAGTATAGAAATTCAAAAAGTGTGATTTAAACAACATTACATCCTAGAGTGATTTAATTGAACATAAATAATTACCAAATGGGGTAAAGTCTAAAGAAGCAATAATGGAGAAAGCAAAAAATATATTTGCTCCTAAGAATTGAACCCGAGCCATTTAGGTAGACAGAGCTGTCCCAACCTCCACCCTACCATTTAACTATCACAACTCATATGCTCAAATAAAGACTCCAATTTAATATATGAATACTTTCTGAACCGGGGCTGAGATATATACATATATATACATACAGAACCACCGCCGGAGAAGGGGGAGCGCCGGCACCGGCTCGCCTCCTAGTTCCGCCACTGCACATAAGGGTTTGAAACTCAATGGAGTGAGTTTCAGACCTGATTACTCCAGGACTCCAGGCCCCTCCCCGCCCTCCTCCCCCAGACCCCCCTGGAGTAAAAAAAAAGAAAAAAAAAAAGATATAAAAGGGTAGGGACCTCGTGGCTCTGACTTTCTGGGTCCGCCATTGAGTATGATACTGTCAAAATATGACAATAATTACTTCTATTTAGATATTAAAACATGATAATCTTAGTTTGGAATATACACATGTTTTTAGTCCTATTTAAAGTAATTTCTCATAGTTTTATTATACTTTGTAATTTTTACTTTAAGTGTGTATAATTTCCTATGTGTCTTGGAAATAAAGCCAAAATAGTATATCGCTCATAGGCCCAAAACTGAACAGGACCGGCCCTGTATAGAGGTTGTATATGCATGTGTCTAAAATATTTAGATAGGATATTTAATTACATAAACGGAAGTTGAAAGTAATCAGGAAAAGGTGGAACACCTCCATTATTTTCTAGTATAAGCTTCCAACACTCATCATTTGGTTCCGGCTTTGAGCATTGGGTAAGATCACATAAAGAGAGCCTCATTTTTCCTGATAAAAGCAGTCCTAGCAATAAAATGACATAGATGCTCACATTCGACATTTTCATTTCCCTTGACATGAACATTAATGTGAAACAATAGATAAAGTTACGTACTTCACGGATCGCTTTCACATTCATATCAACTGTTACAAGTCTAGCTAATAGAAGTTACGTTGTTCTTACAATTATGTTAATTAATTAATGAACTGTATCAAACTCTAATTTCATATTTATATTGTACCTAATAAATGTAGCTAGAGTATTATTTAGTGGTTATCCGGCCACTCAGTTGATCATACGGATTAGAGCATCTCCAATGCTACAATGTGTACATTGCATATGCGGCATGAGTAATACTCACATAAATATTAGCAAATATATTTTCTCTCTTCTTATATGAAAGGTTTTGTACAATTTTGATAAGCTTTTCTCCTCAATTTGGGTAAATAAATATTTTATTTACGGATGAGTATATGTATGTGCATAAATAAAATATTTTCAAAAATAAGAAGAGCATTGCTTACCCCACCTAGCTTTTTCTTATATCCAAAATGCAAAAGGAAATTCTCCCACACAATGTCCAACGTTCATTATTATAGGGAGCAATGGAGCATACAGGGCAGGCTCGAACAATTTGGAGGGCCCAGGCAGAAAAGCTTCACAAAAGCATCAATAACGAATGTGCTTGGTGTACACATTTTGGTGTACACCTTCGTACATTCGTCTGTCTCACGCACAAACAATTATATGTCCACGGACAACTTTGTGCGTGAGACAGACGAATGTATGAAAGGTATACACCAATCATTTTTCTTCAATAAACATATACTATCTTCATCTTTTTAATATTGAGATAGGAGAGAGTGGTGTGTTTTTTTAAAAAAGTAGAATTATGTGGTTGATAATGAGTTGATAAAGTAGAATAAGGTAAGAATGAATTAGAAACACACAAATGTTACCAAATATGGTATGAGACAATAATAAGGGGACATCCAAAAATGGAAAAATGGGGATATTATATATAGGGGGACGCAGGAAGCACCGTAATATCATATCAATGTAATTTGTATAAAAGACAAGCATGACAAATAAGATGAAATAAATACAAAAACAAAATATATTGTGAATTTCAAAACCATAAAGTTTTAAATGTAACATACATAAAATACACTAAAACTCTTTAATAAAGTAAATAGTACTCCTACAGTACCAAAACTCTCATACTTTTTCAAAAAGTGTACAGTAAATTTATAAATTACCTTAAATATGTAAAAAGCCTACTCGGACACTTACGTTAATACAGAGGGAGTATCATAATTGTATAGATTTAGTTTAAAGAGAGTAAAATGTGAATTGCTTCTTTTAGTGTTCAATTGATATTTTAACTTTAGTTACTTCATATCAATACATATGTTATAATATTATGTTTCATAACATATATAGAAATTTAAACTTAAGAAGAATAAATCTTAAAACTTGACTTAGAACAAATATAAAAAACTAGCGAGTGTAGAGGTTCATCTCGAACCTTGGCTTAAGGACTTAGCCTCTAACGCTCATATTAATCAAGGATATAATACTTTGAAATAACATAACATGAAAATATAAAAGAAATGTTACCTAAACATCAATGTTTAGAAGAAATGTTACCATGAAGAACAAAGAAAAACTATAAAAACTAGTTATGGACTAATGGATTGAAATGAGATTAGATGGTAAGTTTGGGATGGATTGGATGGATTATATGGGCTTGAAAATGATCTTTGATGGTCTATTAATGATCCTCAATCAATGTGGGGCAAATTTTCTAAGTCATACATTTCAAATATCTTTTCTTTCAACTCAATATATTTTTGCACGTTCTCTGATTTTCTACAGATTTTAGCACGAGTGGCACCGGTTAGACATGACTGGTGCCAGTCAGGCATGACCGATGTCAGTTGGGAGTCATTTTCCATGAACTACACACATGACCGGAAATGGTTGGGTCACATGACCGGCCCCGGTTGCATACAGTAGCTTTTTCCAGAATTTCAGCATGATCGGCGCGAGTGGTGGCCTGCCTGGCTCCGGACAATCTATTTTTTTGTATGTTATCAATTTGGACATGATTCTTTCACCAAAATTGTAGATAATGAAGCTTTCTATCCATGAAAACTAGAATTCTGTGATATGAACAATCCAATCACAGAGTAAGGATAAAACAGTGAGAGATATGCATCGTAAAATCTCACCAACAACATATAACTTTATTAGTTAACTAGGTCTTGATCCTTTCTTATTCTAGACATGACTTCTTTAGAACATTTGTAACTATTGAGTTATCATTCACATGAAATTCGAATCGAGTCACTTAAAGTTCTCTACTATAAATGATACTCGAATTAATGGATATAACATCATCTTCTTGGTCCAAAAAGCTAATCATCGCAATGTTTTATGTTCTAGCTCTCATTATGAAGGTATTTACCCGGCTTCTCTTCTTCTATTCAATAAATAATTGTAAATATTTATGTTAAACACAAGTAAATATAACGACTATCACCCACTCGCCCCACATACATAAATGGGTGGGCGGGCTTGGGCATATCTATTTACCCACCACCGGACCGGGCCCGCAATAGCATATGGGCGGGCTTGGGTTAGGGTGTAGGCCCGTTCGAATGATAAGCCAGACCTATTTAGTGTACGTGCGTGCGTGCGTGTGTGTATTCTAATTTATTAGTTTATATACATGAAAATGTTTTTCTTTATATTTACTTATTTATCTCTATATATTTTACAGTTTATTATATATGTTTATATTTAAGTTTTTAGTTCTTAACGGCTAGCCCAACCAACATAATATATATTTTTATACTTAAAAATGATACTTTGTGCTTGAATTTTATGTTTTAGTTATAGTTTCTCATGAATATTTTTGTGTATGTGATGAAATGTCTATAAACTTTACAAGTGTATTAACAATATTTTAAATGTTAAAATAATATTTTAAGAGTATTAAAAGATTGTGTTATAATTTTGGAAATTTAAAGTTTTCTCGTGCCGGGGAGACTAGTGAACTACTCGGTCCGCTCTTACGGGTGGGTATTGACATGTGGTTAGACCCATTTTTGCGTGCCAAACTTGCCAAAACCGATAAGCAAAAAAGGGGAATTCTAAAGACACCCACCAAATTGTTAAACAAAGGCACATAAAATTCTCGTAAAAAATTAATTATTTATAATTCCTAACGTACCCTTAATAAAGAAAGTAACTAAACCTCATCATGTGTTTGAACTTTGAAGACAGTGATTTCTTGAAATCTATATTCTATATACACAGTAAAACAGAAAAGTGTGGGAGAACTTTTCGGCAGGAAGTGTGAAAAGACTTGGCTTAAACTTGATTAATTCTAATGAAAAACGGTGGATTAATGGTGGAACATTCTTTAAAGTGTCTTTTGGGATGCCCCGCATATTGTATGTACCAATAAATTATTAAATGAAGCTATTACAATTTACATTAAATGAAGCTATTAATTTCTCAATAAAAGGTGTACAAAAGAATGTGCATCACATCCTTCAACACGTACATTTAGTAATGCACAATTAATTCTGATTCTGCTTCTTTTTTAAAGCAGAATCAGAATCAGAAACAGTTTTCAGAAGCTGGTCACCCCCAGCTTCTAAAAAAACTGATACTAGGAGTAAATTAGAGCACCAGAATCAATTCTTCACTTTTACCCAAACACTCCAACTTCTGCTTCTGCTCTCTGAAGGAGCAGAAGCAGTTTTAAGAATCAAATCCAAACACCCCCTAAGTATGAAAATTTCTACTATAAATAGAACTCTAGCAAGTCACTCCAGCAGTACTCCAGCCCTATTGTATCAAGCACTCTCTGTGCCCACCCTCTACACTCTGCTAAGCAAACATGTGATAAATGTGTAGGTGTATAATCGTTAATAGATTTTTTCATTTACTTTGTTATTTGGAGTATTCAAAATCTTTTTTTTTCTTAAAACGTTTTTTTCTCTTTGAAGGTGCTCCAATCTTAGGTATGGTGAAAAATATGACATGTCGAAATAGGCATGGTTTCTGAGGGTTGCGCTTGCTTCCTCCACTCTGACCAAAGAGCTTCTAAATACACATATGAACTATCTGTTTCTGGAATTCCATAAAATACTTAACCTATCTATTAGGTTGTTTCTTGGTTCAATAAAAAATGATGTCTAAAAGTAAATGGCGCACACGGTCCAAAAGTGTTCAGAGGCTAAATGTGCTGATTTGTTGAACTGGAAAATAAACAATGCAATAAATGCTTTTAATTCTTGTAATTCCAATGTTTTAGTTTTTACGATGCACTCTTGAGTGTACTTCAAAGAAGAAATTCTATAAAAAAATTGTTATTCTATATGTCCATTATACTTCCCGAAATCCAGATTGTTGGATTCCGATCTATATAAACATGAAGTGGGACGTTATCAAACCGAAAATCAATGCTTACATCCTTATTTATTTGTAAGTTGAAATCATGCATACCACTTTATGTTATCAACCAACTCTTTAAGAGTTGGGTTTTACATCAGTAAAATGAATTTTGCCTGATAATGAATTCTCTTGCCTCTATCATTATTGTTATACTCCTATCATCGATCAATAACGGTGATGCTTGAATCAATGTTCATTCATTTTCATTATAAAATAAAGATGAACATGCTTCAAAATGATCCGAAAATTTGTGACAATATCTTGCAACAAAAGATCAATCACCCAATAAAAAATGATTGAGAGGAAAATGTGACTTGGAATTTCTAAATACAAAGGTTCATTGATGTGTACAGAAAAAAATTGTGCTTTTTGAAATTTCTAAAGGTGTTAGATATTAATATGCCTTTTTGAATTTCTATAAATAAGGAAAGGCAGCTTATTTATTCCTTTACATAGGTCAGCTCGAAAGTCATGACATAAGTTACATAAAAATGTGTTTAATAATAATTTAAAATCAATAAATGTTTAATATGCCTTATCAAAGTGCCTTTTGGAATTCCTATGCTTTTATTGATGATTTTGAACTTAAAAATAGTGAATTTAAAATATTTCAGTACAATAAATGGTATATTGAAGAATATATTTAATTAGGGGAAATGGCAGAATTAAAAAGTTCTAAAATTTCAAAATAACAATTTTCTTGAATATAAATTTCAAAATAACAAAGTTCTAAAAATGTGAGTTCAAAAATTTGTAAATACACTAAAGCGGAGGATTGAAAAATAAAAATTAAATTAAATTTCTGCCTTTTAGAATTTCTAAAGGTGTTATATATATATATATATATATATATATATATATATATATATATATATATATATATATTTTATTTTTCTAAAGATGCTTCAAAATTTTTCTAAAGATGAACAAATTTAATTTTATTTTATTTTTATTTTTCAATCCTCCGCTATAGTGTATTTACAAATTTTTGAAGTCACATTTTTAGAACTTTGTTATTTTGAAATTTATATTCAAGAAAATTGTTATTTTGAAATTTTAGAACTTTTTAATTCTGCCATTTCCCCTAATTAAATATATTCTTCAATATACCATTTATTGTATTGAAAAATTTTAAATTCACTATTTTTATTACAGGATCTGGAATACCTAGGCACACACATGCATACGATACTTGAAAAAAAAATTGTGCTTTTTAGAATCTGTAAAGGTGTTAAATATAATTATGTTTTTTGGAATTCCTAGGCACAAGGGGTGGCGGCTGATTTATTTTGTTACAGGAATTTGAAAAACTTGACGGCATCAACAAAAGATGTTTCTAATTCGTATGCTTTGGACTTTGTGATAATTTAATTTAGTTAATGATTTGCTCAGAAACAAATGACTCAAAATAACGGCTCATTGAAAATAAAATATTTAATAAAAATTGTGCACTATGTGTGGCATTCGATTTTTCAATGAGATTTTGGACAATGAGTGATTTCGTTGATGTTTTAGGGGTATCCCGAATATAAAATTTTTATGAGAAGGTGGAAAAATATGAAGTTACATTTCTGAGAAAAATGTGACTTGGAATTTCTAAATATAAAGGTTCATTGATGTGTACAAAAAAAGTTGTGCTTTTTGAAATTTCTAAAGGTGATAGATATTAATATGCCTTTTCGAATTTCTATAGATAAGGAGTGACAGCTTATTTATAGTAATGACATAAGTCGTATAAAAATGTGTTTAATGATAATTTAAAATCAATAAATGTTTAATATGCCTTATCAAAGTGCGTTTTGGAATTCCTACGCTTTTTTGAAAGGAATAGTTTTAATTAGCATTAATCAAATCGTTCGCTAAAGCGAATACAATGAAAGAAGCAGGATAATTAAACCAATACGGCGAATCATGCAAAGAACGAGCCGCCCTAGCTAGCAAATTAGCAGGCTTGTTCGTTGACCGCTTAACATGACTAAAAGAAATGCTTGAATAAAAATTCGCCAAATCACTAACAATGTCCTCTCAATAAACCCACAATCCATTCAGAATTTCTGATATCGCTCCTGCTGAATCTGATTCGACCTCGACCGATGCACCCCCGAAGTCTTTAAGCTAGCTCAGCGCCTCCCGGATGCCAACCATGCATCTCTGCCAGCAACGGTGATAGATTCCCCAGCCATTTTTTGGCCGCACCTGCAATGAAGTCGCCTTCCTCGTTCCGGAGACACCATCCAATTCTGCCGCTAAGCACCCCGGTAGCCGCGTCGACATTAAGCTTCCAACTGCCTGGTCCAGGTCTGCACCAAAAGGATCGACTCTTCTCTCCAGCTTGCTTTTTTCTTCCCACTGCAGCTCTTTCTTGCGCCTGCTTCCACCCATTCACCGAAGATCTGGCCCTATTAATAACCTGTTGCAACGTTGACTGCTTCCCCTCCCAGATTCGTAGATTTCGTTCATTCCAAAGTGCCCAGCAGCCCCACATTAGTGCCTCTAAATCTTCAAGCTTCTTCAGATAACATCAGAGAACCTACGCTTTTAATTAATGTAGAAGGAAGAAAAAAACTTAAGGAGTTCTATATAACTTGTCGCAGCCTCCATCCAAAACCGGGTTATGAGACTTCTCCAGATAACATCGAGATTTCGAGTTCGAAAGGTATGTTCTCTCTGGTTTTCAGAGAAGTTATCTGCAATGATAAAGGGTGTAGAGAGTCAGGACCGGCTCCAACCTCAATCACCAAAAGCCCAAGGGCTTTCTCACATTCACCACCAAGGTTACAAAGAAGGGAAACTGAAGGGCAATCATCAACTACCCTCACTCACAGAACCCAAGCCCCAACCCAGAAGCCCCACCGGAGAAGAAACCCACCACACAACCAAAACCAGAGTGAAGACCCCCCAAAGGAACCCCAAAGCGTTACCGGAGTGTAGCCGGAGCTAAAGCTCAGGTGAGGCTGGTACTCTCTCACTCAAGGTCTAGGGTAACAGACTGAGAGACTCATCGGATAGAGAGAAGGAGGAGCGGAAGAAATAGAGGGATCGAGAAGCAACCAGACAAGTATATCAAAGGGCCACAATAGTCACGGGCTGGGTAGAATACAAATATGGGGAGTGGGCTTGGTCGGGTAGGCAGCTCAATTGGGCCAGGGAAATTAAATAGGAGACCAACTCCTTAAATGAGGTGGATCAAGAGCATTAAGTATGGGATGGCCTAGGTGTGAGGTGGACCAATACCAACAACAATCTCCACCTTATTGGTCCCCCTGGTGGTGTAGAGCACAACGTGAAAGGGAGAATCATTATCTCCGATTTTGTACATGTTCTTATCTTGCCACAGTCCAAATTAAGAGTTTGTTTACAAGATAAAAGTTTTTCAAAATTGAGAAATTTAGTCCCCATATCAGCAGGATTGAATTCTGATGCAATCTTGCATAGATTCACTTCTCCTTTATCAACAATGTCCCTGATAAAGTGAAATCTAACATCAATGTGTTTGGTCCTGTCATGAAACACATGATTTTTACACAACTAGAAGGCAGACTGGCTGTCTGAGTATACTGCCACAACCTGCTTAAGAAAACCAATTTCAGTTAGTAAACGTTTCAGCCAAATGGCCTCTTTAAAGGTTTCAGTGTCTGCCACGTATTCAGATTCAGTGGTGGACAGTGCAACAATGGGTTGCAGTTGGGATTTCCAACTTATGCAAGACCCACACAGAGTAAAAATATAGGAAGTAGTAGACTTTCTATTGTCCCTATCATTTGCATAATTGGATTCAACATAGCCAGTAAGTAAGACACTAGTAGGAGTTTTAGAAAACACAAGGTCGTGGGATGGTGTACCCTTAAGGTATCTGAGAAGCTATTTAAGAGCAGTCCAATGAGACATACCAGGGTTTGCCATATATCTACTTAAGCAACTAACATCATAAGCTATATCAGGTCTTGTGCTTACCATGAGATACATATATGACTGACCCTATAGCACTGGAATAGGGTACAGATTTCATCTTATCTATCTCAGGAGCAGTCCTTGGGGACTGATCCTTACTTAGCACAAAGTGAGGTGCTAAGGGGACATCTACAGGATGGGCAGAGTCAAAGTTGAACTTTTTCAAGACCTTTTCTAAATATGATGTTTGGTTTAGGGTAAGGGTACATCTACTCTTATCCCAGATTACATTAATCCCTAGGATTCTCCTAGCATCTCCAAGGTCTTTCATAGCAAAGTTTTCACAAAGGCACTTTTGAGCAGTCTTAATAGCATTCACAGAGGGGCTAATGATAAGCATGTCATCAACATAGATTAACAAGAAAACAGGTACAGAAGCAGTATTCTTAAAATACAAGCAAGGATCAGAATCAGACCTTTTGAAACTCAGGGAAGTCATGCATTGGTCGAATTTCATGTTCCACTGTCTCGGTGACTGTTTCAGTCCATAAAGGGCCTTCCTAAGTAGACAAACATGTTCAGGATACTTAGGGTCCACAAAATCCTCAGGTTGGGTCATGTAGATCTGTTTATCTAATTCACCATGAAGAAAGGCAGTGGTAACATCCATTTGTTTCATTTCCCAGTCATTATTGGCAACTAGGGCAAGCATCATCCTAATTATGGTGAATTTTACTACTAGAGCAAAAATTTCAGCATAGTCTACCCCTTCTTTTTGAGTGAAACCTTTAGCCACTAACCTAGCCTTAAACCTAATGTCATTAGGTTCCTCTTTGACCTTGAAAAGCAATTTGCACTCAATAACAGAACAATTAGGAGTCCTAGGAATTAGGGTCCAAGATTTATTTAGCTTAAGGGAATTTATTTCACTTTGCATAGCACTAAGCCAATTTTTAGATTCTCAATAGGCAAGGGCTTCCTGGTAGGTTTTAGATTCATTTAACTCAAGAGTTCCAAAAATAGAGAATGCAAACAAGGAAGTATCATACAGATGAAATGCATAGTCAGTCATGGTATCAGAAATCTTTCTTATGTTTCTTCTAGTCCTATCTCTAGTTAACTTATAGTCTTCAAGACCCTGACTATCAGTAGAAGTTTCATAATTGTCATCAGTAGAGTCATTACCAGCAAACACTTCATGCATACTTTCATCATTATTATTAAGTCCACTGGGCTGCTCCACCTCACTGCAGGTGGAGGAGGTGTCATGCATAGTGTTGGTCAAGTCAGGAGTAACAGACTCATTGAACAGAGGGGCAACAGTAGTCTGGATAGGCTCCACCTCACTGGGAGTGGTGCCATCAGAGCTTAGTTCAGGGTTAGTCACATTTTTCAATAAGCAGGGAAAATCAACTTCATTGAACACAACATTTCTACTTATTATGACCTTAAAACCAATCTGACTTCTATCCCAGATGCTATACCCTTTTACCCCTTCAGGATAACCTAAGAAAACACACTTTTTGGACCTAGGATCCAGTTTGTCAGTCTGTTGGTGTACATAGGCAGCACACCCAAACACCTTTAAGTTTGACAGGTCAAGGGGTTTCTTAGAGAAGACAGACTCAGGGCATTTACCCTCTAAGGGTACAGAAGGAGACCTATTGATTAAGTAGGTGGCAATGTTGACAGCTGCTCCCCAAAACTTCTTGGGAGGCCAGAAGTAGCAAGCATACTTCTGACTTTGTCAAGGAGGGTCCTATTCATTCTTTCAGCCAGACCATTTTGTTGGGGAGTATAGGGCACAGTTTTGTGTCTCCTAATCCCACACTCAAACACAACTTATCTATATCCTTATTGCAGAATTCTAACCCATTGTCAGTTCTAAGGGTTTTAACCTTACATCCAGTTTGATTTTCTACCATAATTTTCCATTCTTTAAATTTAACATACACATCAGATTTATGTTCTAACAAACAGACCCAGACTTTTCTAGAAAAGTCATCAATGATGGACAGAAAGTACCTCCTACCCCCATGGGTAGGGACACTGGAAGGACCCCATACATGAGCATGTATATATTCAAGGACGGCTTTGGATTTAGGCTCACTAGGGTAGCTAGAGGCGGGAAACTGAACCCTGTGTTGTTTACCTAAGACACAACCTTCACATAATGGTATAGGTGACACCAAGCCATTTCCAAAACACCCATTTTTTTGCAAAATATTTAATCCTTTATTGCTCATGTGACCAAGTCTTTGGTGCCAAAGCACAGATTTGTCACTCAGTACAGCATTAGCATTTTCAGAAAAAGGTTTAGCATGAACAACATACAGGTTATTTTGTTTCAAAGCTTTGAATAAAATAAGGGAGGTTTTCAAAATTTTCATACACCCATTCCCCCATTTTCCCTCAAGACCACATTCTTCAAAAGCAGAGACTCAAAACATGTTATGCCTTAAATCAGGGACATGCCTAACATTTTTAATTTGAAAAATAGTTCCATTTTCAAATTTCAGACAGATGTCACCAATACCATGGACCTTACACCTTTTACTATCAGCTAGGGAAACAAAACCAGTTTCACACAAGTTATAGGAGAACAGATTCCTAAAAGGGTTCATATGGTAGGTACAACCTGAGTCAATTAACCATTCAGTTTCAGTCAAACTATTGAGAACAGAATTAGCTTGGTCACAGACCATAAAGACTTCATCTTCTACATTCCTATTGGTCACAACATTAGCCTGGTCATTTCTTTTAGGTTGGGTGCAGTCTTTTATGAAATGTCCTGGGTTACCACAGTTATAACAGACTCGTTTTCTAGACTTGGACCTCTTTTTACCCGTTTATCTATCGTTTTTATCCTGGTTGTCCTTTTAGGGTGTCTAGACCTGCTTTTGGACCTCCCTCTAATAAACAAAGCTTCCCCAGATTCCCTATGATGACTCCTAGAGTGTTTTAAGTCCAGTTCTTTACTTCTCGGGCCATTAATAACTATATCTAGGGTTATGTCATCCCTCCCATACTTAATGGCTGACTTAACATCATTATAGGAATCAGGTATAGCATTGAGTAAAACTATAGCAGTGTAGTCATCTATATGTTTGTCCCCAGTCTGCTTAATGTTTTGGATTAGATTATTAAAAGCATCTAGGTTTTCATCAATATCTTTTGTTAGGTTAAGTCTGAACCTAAAAAACTTTTCCAACAAAAACAGTTTGCCAGGAAAGGAAGTATATGGTTGAGCAGGCTGTTTCATTCATTTCAACTTGTTTAGGTTTGTCCTCAGTTTCTAAGTATTGCCTAGTAACAGCTATATACACTTTTTGTTGAATTAACACACATTTTATCTTCTGTTTCCAAATATTGAAGTCAGTCTTACCATTAAAAGGCATCATACCATATAGATTTGAAGCCAGGATAACAGTCAACACACTAAGCTGCTGAGATACAAGTAATATAAAGGCTAACCCTAGTGGTTTGGGCCGCGGACTAAGTGACCACGCAATTCCAAGGCCACTGAAGTGGCTGGCAGGGAATCACTTAGCCCTAACCTCATGTGCCTTATCCAACTAGGGGTTAGAAGCCACACTATTACCAGAACTCAACAACTAAAACAGAAATAGACAAGACTGACTTGAGCAGAAAGACAAAAAACTATTACAACAGTAATAGGGCAAGTTACAACAATACAGAGAGAGGTTCTGAGTAAATAACACAGAGGGGGTTCACAACACACAAAAAATCAATTTAGTAAGCCAATCAGAGTTCACTGGTAATCAGTGTCCAAGTCGACACAGATTGAACCACTCATGCACAATCGAAACACCACCTAGGGTTTCTACAGCTCTATGTTAACAGAAACTGTACATGCAGAGGTTGATCTAGGGTTCCTACACGGCAGACCTGAAACCTAGGGTTACAGATCTACCCATGCAGCACAGAAGCCAGTGGCACTCCGGCAGCCCAAAGTTTAAGGTTTAAGCTGTTATACCTGAGCGGGTGTCTAGGAGAGACCACCCGACTTACCAATCTCGATTCTTTTGCTGGACTGGTTTTGCATCAGGCCGAACGGCAAGTTTGTGACATATTATCTTCGGATCAATACCGGGCATATCTTCTGGCCCCCGGGCATACAGTACCTGCAACTTTTTTAGGACGGCAATCACGCCATCCCGGAGGTCAGCCTCCAGGTCTACCCCGATAGCTACCTTACGGTTCGGGGGGGAATCCAGGTCGATTTGTTCAAGAAGGGTGGCGGGCTCTGGGTGTGCCTCGAACTCCGTTCGGTGGGTTTCCACTTCAATTGTATTAACCCGCATCCCACGAGTGTTCATCTGTTTCAGGGCCTCCCGATAACATGTCCGGGCTGTCGTCGGATCAGTTCTGGCCACCCCAACCCCAGTGTCTGTAGGGAATTTGATGCATGAGTGGCGGATAGAGGCTATTGCCTCCAGATCTTCCAATCCTGGTCGGCCCAATATGGCATTGTGGGCACACTTTATATCCACCACCACGAACGTCATTCGGAGTGACGCTTTGTGTGTTTCATCCCCAATTTCAACCATCAATTGGATGGTACCCTCAGCCTCAATGCAATCACCGGTGAAACTTGCCAGTGGGGTCCGTAGGGGGGTCAGTTGGCTTCTTTGTAGACCCATTTTTTCGAATGATTGTAGATACAATACATTCACACTGCTCCCGGTATCGACCAGTACTCGGCGGATCAAAGCATTGTCAATACACATGCTTACCACCAGTTCATCCCTGTGCGGGCTTGGAGAGTTGGGTAAATCAGCTGGCCCGAACGTGATCGGGTACGTCCTTCCTTTCTGTTGGGGGGGAGCGGAGACGGATCCCACATAAAGACTTCGCTCGAACCTTTTCCGTTCGGCGTTCGAATCCCCTGTCTCCCCGCCCCCGAATATAACCTTGACCTCCATTCGAGGTTTCTTTCCAGGGCCTCCCGAGCCCTCTGGTTCATCCCTGGGGGGAACATATACGTCATTTTGAGGCTGGGCATCACGTTGGGCATCCCGGCGCCAGCTATTAGGTTTTCTGACCGGTCTCAACGTGCCTACAACAATTGGATCTTTATTCACATATTTGCCCAGATGACCCCTTCGGATCAACTCCTCAATGGCTGTTTGTAGGGCCCTGCAGACATTGGTGGCATGACCCTTCCTGTTGTGATATTTACAGAAAGCATTGTCGTCCGCTCCCATAAACTGTCCAGAATCAGTCGGGAGGGGAATATTGTCCCTCTCGTGCTGATAAATGGTCGCTACTGATAGGACCAGGGGAGTAAATCTCCCTTGCTTGGGAGGTATAGCGGCCGCTGGGCTAGGTCCCAGCCGATCGGCCATTCTGATCGGGGCAGTAGGCGCAATGATCTTATCTCTGATCATTATCTCCTCTTCTAGGGCGGCATGCTTGCGAGCCATGTCTAATACCTCGGCGTAGACTGTACCCGGATTTTTCTTCAATTCCTTGTACAACTCCCCCGTTCGGAGAGCATTCGTAAATAGGGTAATGGCGGTATCATCCGTCATGTTTCCCACCGTCAAAGTTTCATCCCTCCATCTTTTCAGAAATTGATTGAGGGTCTCTTTGGCGTTTTGCTTCACGCTGGTCAAATAGCTGAAGTGCCGTTTGGGGTTGGCACTGGAAGCAAACTGGGCCAAGAATAATGCCGATAACTCGGCAAAGCTGTTGATTGATCCGGGCTGTAGCGTCCCAAACCACTCCTGGGCGGGCTCCCTGAGCGTACTAAAAAACAACCGGCAAATAGCGGCCTCGGGTGCTCCTAGCAGCATGAGTCCCCCTTGGTAACTCCTCAAATGCACATGGGGATCTCCCACCCCGTCATAGATTTGGCCGGTCGGTGGCTTGGCACCCCCTTGGATGTCTGCGTACATGAGTTCCCTAGTAAAAGGGAAAGTAAATCCCAGCTGAACTGGGGCAGGTTGTACAGGTGCCCTGTTCATTTCGTCCCGCATCTCATTCATCTGCCTCCTCATCTCGGCCATTTCTTCTTCCTGAGCCGTCAAAGGGGGCGGTGGTGGAGCCCTCATGTCCGTATAGTCCCGGTCCCAATGCCGTTGAGGGGCCCTGGTATTCTCCCGATCGGTATTCTAGAAATGATGACCAATGGGAGTTGGTCCTCTAGCTTGTGACCCGATCGGGGTTCGGTCACTGGGACTATGGTGCGCTGTTGGTGGGGCGCTACGTCGATTATCCCGATGAGCATGCGAACGGGATGATGCTGTAGTTGTTTCCGTGCGTGGAGTCTCCCCTGTAAAGTTGGACCCTCCTTCCTCCTCGTTCGCCATATGCTGCATGACCTGAGCCATGTCTCGCATGGCCTGAGGATTTCTTCTCAGAGATTCGGGAATCACAAAATCCCCATCAAAACGAGGATATGATCCTCGGCTGGATTGTCCCTGAGGGTTTTGACTCCCCGGGGTGTGACTCCTCCCGTGACGGCGTGAACCGTCGTTTGTATGATAGGAGCTCATTCTGACCATTTTTGAAAATAGTGGTTTTTTGGATGATTTGAATGTGAAACTTTTTGTAAGTTTCCCACAGGTGGCGCCAATGTTGAGTGTAAATCCCGTATATCCGAAAGCCCAACACGAACTTTGGATATATCAGGAATGACACAGAATCAAAGTGTATAAAAAAAATATAAAAGATGAACTCACTAATACTCGAAAGCCCACTTGTATTAATTAACCAGTCTGATTACAAGGAATTTCCCGATCGGTAGGTCGGAAAGAATGCTTTAATACAAGAAATAAGAGCAATGATGCTATTCTAGAGCCTGAGTATTGAAATGCTAACCCTTACAATGACTTGAAACCTTCTATTTATACTAATGGAGAGCATGGGCTGCCCTATGCTGATTGGCCATTGTTCCACCGACTTGGTCACCCATGTTTCCACTTGTTGATGTCACAATCTGGCATTAATTGCACTTGGCCACTTGCCGGTTGGCCGTTGCCCGAACGGGATGTTGGGCTGTACTGAAGATGCTGGCAAATTGGCCCAAGTATAATATATAGCCCGAACTCCGTTCCGTATGTTTTCTTACTGGGCCAACCCTTATTTGGGCCGAATCTCGTTCGACATCAATTCTACCTTGATTATCTCATCATAGAGTGATGGGCCCGTGTTGCTTGGGCCGGGTATCTTGGGCCTTCTTGATCTGGGTATTGGGCCTCTAGGTCAATATCCCAACAGTTGCCTTCTCGATTTTAAAGCGGCGTGCCTTCCCGGTTTTAAAATTGGGCCTTTGATGTGCTTTTAATCGGACGGTCCCAGATTGTTCTCACTTTTCAACCCTACCAAGCTTCTCACCAGATCTATTCCCTATATATATATATATATATATATATATATATATATATATATATATATATATATATATATATATATATATAATTCTAGAAAATAATATCTTGAAAAGTGAACTGCGAAATCACAATTTTAATTACATACAAGATCAAATGAGATTTTTTATGAAACCAAAAGGCAAGAAATTGAATATGATGTGTCGATTTGATGAGAAAGCTGTCATAGCGAAGTTGTGACTCCTACCAATGTACTAGAGAGCTAAATGGTATATCACCAAAATTTGAGTACAACTATTTAAAGCCATTTTAAATTAATTTGTTTAGAGTTTAAAAAAGACAAGTAAAGGAAAATATAAAAATAACTAGAGATATTACCCGAAATAGGACTAAAACATGTTTGAAAATTCCAAAATAGGATTGTCATGTTTTTATTCCCAAAATAAGACTAATTACTGCCATGTTTTGGTAGTACCAGACTTCAAACATGTCAGTATTTTCTAAACATGACAGTAATTAATCCTATTTTGAGAATACAAAACATGACAGTCCTATTTTGGAATTTAGAAACTGTTTTAGTCCTATTTCGGGAACTTTCCCAAATAACTATATATGACAGGATTTAAACCCCGGACCTCTTCATAATCCAAAGACACACACATAGTGCCTCCTCCTCCACTCTACTGCATTGTCTTTTTGTTAACACAGTCGTTATTAATGCATAACACACATATTTTTTAAATATTTAGAATTTACAATTTTATATTTAATATATATATAATAAATATAAAAACAACTACAAGGGACCAAGCCCCTCCAAGCCCCTTACTAGTTCCGCCCCTGGTTACTTTTGTCCAAATATTTATTTCAAATACTATGAAGGTGAATTTCATCTTTATTTTATAACCTTTATTAGATAGTTGTAGGGAGAATTTCTGAAATAGAAGTAATTTTTTGTTTGAAAACTCCAAATAGAACTGTCATGTGTTATTTTCTGAATAGGATTTATTACTTTCATGTTCGGAAAATACTACCATTTGTAAGTATGATACTGTCAAAATATGACAATAACTACTTCTATTTAGATACTAAAACATGATAATCTTAGTTTGGAATATACACATGTTTTTAGTCCTATTTAAAGTAATTTCTCATAGTTTTATTATACTTTGTAATTTTTACTTTAAGTGTGTATAATTTCCTATGTGTCTTGGAAATAAAGCCAAAATAGTATATCGCTCATAGGCCCAAAACTGAATATGCTCAAATGCTCAAATAAAGACTCCAATTTAATATATGAATACTTTCTGAACCGGGGCTGAGATATATACATATATATACATACAGAACCACCGCCGGAGAAGGGGGAGCGCCGGCACCGGCTCGCCCCCTAGTTCCGCCACTGCACATAAGGGTTTGAAACTCAATGGAGTGAGTTTCAGACCTGATTACTCCAGGACTCCAGGCCCCTCCCCGCCCTCCTCCCCCAGACCCCCCTGGAGTAAAAAAAAGAAAAAAAAGATATAAAAGGGCAGAGACCTCGTGGCTCTGACTTTCTGGGTCCGCCACTGAGTATGTTACTGTCAAAATATGACAATAATTACTTCTATTTAGATACTAAAACATGATAATCTTAGTTTGGAATATACACATGTTTTTAGTCCTATTTAAAGTAATTTCTCATAGTTTTATTATACTTTGTAATTTTTACTTTAAGTGTGTATAATTTCCTATGTGTCTTGGAAATAAAGTCAAAATAGTATATCGCTCATAGGCCCAAAACTGAACAGGACCGGCCCTGTATAGAGGTTGTATATGCATGTGTCTAAAATATTTAGATAGGATATTTAATTACATAAACGGAAGTTGAAAGTAATCAGGAAAAGGTGGAACACCTCCATTATTTTCTAGTATAAGCTTCCAACACTCATCATTTGGTTCCGGCTTTGAGCATTGGGTAAGATCACATAAAGAGAGCCTCATTTTTCCTGATAAAAGCAGTCCTAGCAATAAAATGACATAGATGCTCACATTCGACATTTTCATTTCCCTTGACATGAACATTAATGTGAAACAATAGATAAAGTTACGTACTTCACGGATCGCTTTCACATTCATATTAACTGTTACAAGTCTAGCAGATAGAAGTTACGTTGTTCTTACAATTATGTTAATTAATGAACCTAATTAATCAAACTCTAATTTCATATTTATAATGTACCTAATAAATGTAGCTAGAGTATTATTTAGTGGTTATCCGGCCACTCAGTTGATCATACGGATTAGAGCATCTCCAATGCTACAATGTGTACATTGCATATGTGGCATGAGTGATAGTCACATAAATATTAGCAAATATATTTGCTCTCTTCTTATATGAAAGGTTTTGTACAATTTTGATAAGCTTTTCTCCTCAATTTGGGTAAATAAATATTTTATTTACGGATGAGTATATGTATGTGCATAAATAAAATATTTTCAAAAATACGAAGAGCATTGCTTACCCACCTTTTTCTTATATCCAAAATGCAAAAGGAAATTCTCCCACAGAATGTCCAACGCTCATTATTATAGGGAATAATAGAGCATACAGGGCAGGCTCGAACAATTTGGAGGGCCCAGGCAGATCGAAAAGCTTCACAAAAGCTTCAGTAACGAATGTGCTTGGTGTACACATTTTGGTGTACACCTTCGTACATTCGTCTGTTTCACGCACAAACAATTGTCTGTCCTCAGACAACTTTGTGCGTGAGACAGATGAATGTACGAAAGGTGTACACCAAACATTTTTCTTCAATAAACATAAATTATCTTCATCCTTTTAATATTGAGATAGAAGAGAGTGGTGTGTTTTTTAAAAAAAGTAGAATTATGTGGTTGATAATGAGTTGATAATGAGTTGATAAAGTAAGAATGAATTAGAAACGCACAAATGTTACCAAATAACAGTACTCCTACAGTACCAAAACTCTCATACTTTTTCAAAAAGTATACAGTAAGTTTCTAAATTACCTTAAAATATGTAAAAAGCCTACTCGAACACTTACGTTAATACAGAGGGAGTATCATAATTGTATAGATTTGGTTTAAAGAGAGTAAAACGTGAATTACTTCTTTTAGTGTTCAATTGATATTTTAACTTTAGTTACTTCATATCAATACATATGTTATAATATTATGTTTCATAACATATATAGAAATTTAAACTTAAGAAGAATAAATCTTAAAACTTGACTTAGAACAAATATAAAAAACTAGCGAGTGTAGAGGTTCATCTCGAACCTTGGCTTAAAGACTTAGTTTGTAACGCTCATATTAATCAAGGATATAATACTTTTAAAATAACAGAACATGAAAATATAAAAGAAATGTTACCTAAACATCAATGTTTAGAAGAAATGTTACCTCGTGAAGAACACCATGAAGAACAAAGAAAAACTATAAAAACTAGTTATGGACTAATGGATTGAAATGAGATTAGATGGTAAGTTTGGGATGGATTGGATGGATTATATGGGCTTGAAAATGATTTTTGATGGTCTATTCATGATCATCAATCAATGTGGGGCAAATTTTCTAAGTCATACATTTCAAATATCTTCGTTTCAACTCCATATATTTTTGCACCTTCTCTGATTTTCTGCAGATTTTAGCACGAGCGGCATCGGTTAGACATGACTGGTGCCCGTTAGGCATGACCGACGTCAGTTGGGAGTCATTTTCCATGAACTATACACATGACCGAAGATGGTTGGGTCACATGACCGGCCCCGGTTGCATACAGTAGCTTTTTCCCAGAATTTCAGCATGATCGGCGCGAGTGGTGGCCTGCCTGGCTCCGGACAATCTATTTTTTTGTATGTTATCAATTTGGACATGATTCTTTCACCAAAATTGTAGATAATAAAGTTTTCTATCCATGAATACTAGAATTCTGTGATCTGAACAATCCAATCACAGAGTAAGGATAAAACAGTGAGAGATATGCATCGTAAAATCTCACCAACAACATCTAACTTTATTAGTTGACTGGGTCTTGATCCTTTCTTATTCTAGACATGACTTCTTCATAACATTTGTAACTGTTGAGTTATCATTCACATGAAATTCGAATCAAATCTCTTAAAGTTCTCTACTATAAATTATACTCGAATTGATGGATATAACATCATCTTCTTGATCCAAAAAGCTAATCATCGCAATGTTAAATGTTCTAGCTCTCATTATGAGGGTATTTACCGGGCTTCTCTTCTTCTATTCAATAAATAATTGTAAATATTTATGTTAAACACAAATAAATATAACGACTATCACCCACTCGCCCCACTGCACATACATAAATGGGTGGGCGGGCTTGGGCATATCTATTTACCCACCACCGGACCGGGCCTGCAATAGCATATGAGCGGGCTTGGGTTAGGGTGTAGGTCCGTTCGAATGATAAGCCAGACCCACTATATTTAGTGTGTGTGCGTGCGTGTTTATATTCTAATTTATTAATTTATATACATGAAAATGTTTTTATTTATATTTACTTATTCATCTCTATATATTTTACAGTTTATTATATATGTTTAAATTTAAGTTTTTAGTTCTTAACGGCTAGCCCAACCAACATAATATATATTTTATACTTAAAAATGATACTTCGTACTTTGTGCTTGAATTTTATGTTTTAGTTATAGTTTCTCATGAATGTTTTTGTCTATGTGATGAAATATCTATAAACTTTACAAGTGTATTAACAATATTTTAAATGTTGAAATAATATTTTAAGAGTATTAAAAGATTGTGTTATAATTTTGGAAATTTAAAGTTTTCTCGTGCCGGGGAGACTAGTGAACTACTCGGTCCGCTCTTACGGGTGGGTATTGACATGTTGTTAGACCCCTTTTTGTGTACCAAACTTGCCAAAACCGATAGGCAAAAAAGGGGAATTCTAAAGACACCCACCAAATTGTTAAACAAAGGCACATAAAATTCTCGTAAAAAATTAATTATTTATAATTCCTAACGTACCCTTAACAAAGAAAGTAACTAAACCTCATCATGTGTTTGAACTTTGAAGACAGTGGTTTCTTGAAATCTATATTCTATATACACAGTAAAACAGAACAGTGTGCGGGAACTTTTGGGCGGGAAGTGTGAAAAGGTTTGGCCTAAACTTGATTAATTTTAATGAAAAACGGTGGATTAATGGTGGAACATTCTTTAAAGTGTCTTTTGGGATGCCCCGCATGTTGTATGTACCGATAAATTATTAAATGAAGCTATTACAATTTACATTAAATGAAGCTATTAATTTCTCAATAAAAGGTGTACCAAAGAATGTGCATCACATCCTTCAACACGTACATTTAGTAATGCACAACTCTGATTCTGTTTCTTTTTTAAAACAGAAGCAGAATCAGAATCAGTTTTCAGAAGTTGGTCACCTCTAGCTTCTAAAAAAACTGATACTAGGAGTAAATTAGAACACCAGAATCACTTCTTCACTTTTACCCAAACACTCTAACTTCTGTTTCTGCTCTCTGAAGGAACAGAAGCAGTTTTAAGAATCAAATCCAAACACCTCCTAAGTATGAAAATTTCTACTATAAATAGAACTCTAGCAAGTCACTCCAGCGGTACTCCAGCCCTATTGTATCAAGCACTCTCTCTGCCCACCCTCTACACTCTGCTAAACAAACCTGTGATAAATGTGTAGGTGTATAATCGTTGATAGATTTTTTCATTTACTTTGTTATTCGGAGTATTCAAAATGTTTTTTTTTTCTGAAAACGTTTTTTTCTTTCTTTGAAGGTGCTCCAACCTTAGGTATGGTGAAAAATAGGACACATCGAAATAGGCATGGTTTCTGAGGGCTGCGCTTGCTTCCTCCACTCTGACCAAAAGGATGGATTTACGTGAGTTTGATGCCTCCATTCCCAAAATACGAATGTCAGAATTAGGGTACCAATTTACGGGAAACGGAGTTGGCTAATCCGACTTTTCTTAGGGTTTGCAGAGCAGTCCGCATCCCTTTTTTTCGGATTCTCCTAATCCGACTTTGGGTTTTATTTTCGGTGAAAAACGGATTTGGTGAATCCGAAATGTTCAAAACCAAAATAAAGAAATCGGATGTCAGGAGTGTAAGCCGTGTGTCAGTAGTGGTACTGTGGGAAAGAAATTCGGATCCAAGTTTACCCGGATCGTGCTTCTTCAGCTCATTTTTCAATCGTAGGATTTAACAAACTCATCCCAACTGTCCATTTTTTTGCACGGAAATCCATACTCCCAATCTCAAACTTCACCTATTTAAATCACTTCAACATCATATTCAGCCTACTACCATAAAAATAAATTTAGTTACAAAAAACTATTGAGTGTTCTTGCTAATTCTATTCTCCGAGTTTTTCAAAGAAAGGTTAGAATTTTAATTATATATTTACTCTTTACCGTTAATTTTTTGTACTGGTTGTGTTATGTCAGCCTGAATATTTCGAAAATCTTAATATTAATATGTAATTAATCTTAATTGCTATTAAGATTGTTGATATATGTCATACTAAATATATAACAATAGAAATAATTAGCCCACAACTTATAATTATTTGTAGTGTTTCCTTTACAGTAGTTAATTTATGTTGATAATGTAAACACATTTACTGTTTTTCAATTACTCTAATTATTGGTTCACTAATATTTTTTACTAATGTATTAAATACTCCCACTGTCCCATAAAATTGTTCCCACTTTTTTTTGGACCGTCCCAAAAAATTCTTCCCACTTACCATTTTTGGACAATTTGTGTGGTTGACATTAATTTGACATTTTTCTTACACAACTACAACCACACTTAAAGTGTGAAGAATTTTCTAGGACAGAGGGAGTACTAAATTAGTGTATATGGTAATTTGAGACTATGTTGCGATTACAATTTAAATTTAGTTTAGTTAGTTGAACATTTTAATTTAGTCATCACTACTTATTTCCGAATAACATTATACTACGTAATATAATTTAGTTCATACTCCGTAACATGTATTATAATTGAGCCATAAAAGTAAACATAACTTATAATTACACTATACCGGTAAAATTTTCACAAGCTCGTCTAGACTAGTCCTTTTCTAGTTTCTGGCAAATGTTATGTCTAGAACTAGTCCTTTTCTAGTTTCTGGCACAGTGAAAATATTACTCAATGACAAGTCTAAAATTTGTATCGGTACATATAATATAATTGCACTATACTGGTACGATTTTCAGAAGCTCGTCTAGAACTAGTCCTTTTCTAGTTTCTGGCAAATGTTATGTCTAGAACTAGTCCTTTTCTAGTTTCTGGCACAGTGAGAATATTACTCAGTGACAAGTCTAAAATTTGTATCGGTACATATAATATAATTGCACTATACTGGTACGATTTTCACAAGCTCGTCTAGAACTAGTCCTTTTCTAGTTTCTGGCAAACGTCATGTCTAGAACTAGTCCTTTTCTAGTTTCTGACTCAGTGAGAATATTACTCAGTGGCAAGTCTAAAATTTGTATGGGAACATATAATATAATTGCACTATACTGGTACAATTTTCACAAGCTCGTCTAGAACTAGTCCTTTTCTAGTTTCTGGCACGGTGGTAATATTGTTCAGTGGATAAGCTCATTATCAACCGTACATATATTATAATGTAATACATAAGACTGATATAGTTTCATTGAAAGTTTATGTGTAATTTATAATTTCATTTAATAAAACACGTCATTATAATATACATACACACACATATATAACACTAATATATGATTCTTATAGTCAGTTGAGATACGAATGGCTGCACAAATACCACTTATGGACCCGATTGATCGGTATGTGCTGGTGATGCCACGTTACGCGCATTGAGCGGACCTTGTCTGGAATGATGCTACATCCATGGATGACAAGTTGAGGTCTAATGTATATTGTTCAATGGTGTACAAAGACGACCCGCGTCACCCAGGAGTGGTAGCGTTGCTGAAGGCCTCTGGCTTTTACGGCGTCGACTGCATTGGAAGGTTGCAGTTAGACTGGTCGCTTATTACGGCGTTGGTTGAGCGATGGAGACCAGAGACACACGCTTTTCATTTGCCTTTTGGTGAGGTGGGCATCACCTTACAGGACGTAGAAGTGTTGTTGGGGTTGCCCATCGACGGAGAACCGCTGTCCGGACCAAGGACAAACTCGAAAGCACTTTGGATGCAAATGTGCACGGACTTCGCCGGTTTCACGCCAAACAACAACGACTTAAACACATCTGTAATAAGAACGAATGCCCTATAGCGTTGGCCGGTACATCAGCACAGCACAAACGAGGAACTCATCACATACACGAGGGTGCTCATTTGGCAACTACTAGGTGGGTTATTGTTCCCCTCCACTACCGGGAACAAAATAAAATTGTACTTTTTAGAGTTGTTGCAGGGACCGCTCGGTAAAGCACGACGGTGGAGTTGGGGCTCAGCACTATTGGGGTTCCTGTATTACAATATGTGCAAGGCCGCCAAAGCGAACAGGAGAAATATTGGGGGATGCTTGCTTCTATTGCAGATTTGGGCGTGAGAGAGATTGCCCATGGTGCGGCCGCGAAACATTTTGCCATATGAGAATCTACAGGATATGCCCTATGGGTGCAGGTATAATTTGAAATTTTACATAATAAGTATTAGTATATTAAATATATTTGTAGGTCATGGTATAATAACTTATTTTTATGAAGGTGGGCATGTCGGCACAATTGGGAACAAAGTTCTCGGTATACTCTACGTATTTATCGAGATCAGTTGGACGGGATCCGAGAGAACGAGGTTATAATTAACAATATCATTTTAGTTTAATAGAAAATAAATATGTTTTTGAATTAACTTCAAATAATATTGATCCAGTTCGTGTGGCTCCCATACGCATTACAAGCCCTCCCCAGGTTCTGCGTCGCGGGAGTAGAATTGTGGACATCTAATGTCATGCTTATATATTGTGACATTTCTGAGATGTACTACCCCGGTAGATTTTGTCGTCAATTCGGTGCAATGCAACATATTCCTCCCGCAACGGAATCACAAGCTAGCCACCATGCAAGTGGTGCAAAAAATTCTGGATGGCCATTGACACTATGGGCGGTGAGGCACAATCGTCGTATCGCATTTGAGTTCGTTGATCATCCCACCTACACTCCTGCGTACCGTGAATGGTACGCAAATATCGGGAAACGACGGATTTGCAATCCGTTACATGGTCGACCTACAACGGGTTATGTAACTACTAACAGGGAGACAAGTACACTAGTAAGTATTTTATGTGTAATTACTCAACTTAGAAATGTTTATTATTATTTAATAACTTTACTTTTGAATTTTAGATGCAATGTAAGGGCGATATCTATCGGCGCATGGCAGCTCCATTTGACGTCGAAGACATTCGCGAGCAAATTGCACGATGCCTTACAGGATTAGGTGCCGAGAATGTGCTTCATCAAGACATCATTTTCTATGGGGATGCCCATGATGATGCAGTGGATGATCATCCTCCACTTCGGCAAGACCGTAGAAGAGTCACGGCCACTAGAGGTCGGCGTTACGGACATAACTCCACACGTCGACAATGATGATGGTGATGATGATAATCACGATGATGATAATGATGATGAGGAGGAGGAGGAAGAGGATGAAGAAGATGGTGGTGAAGAAGAAGGACAACCATCTTCACATATTCATTCACACATCCCTTCATCATCTCATGTACCTAATCAATACTCTACACCGACTAGTGCATACATTCCGACGTTTGATGCGCCATCGTTTATTCCACATGTACAGCCTACATATGAGACATGTCCCACCTTTTTAAATTCACCAATTGATTGGTTGAACAACTTATTAGGATCAGATGTACAGAGTGGGATGGGGCAAGAAGCAGGGCCAAGCACACAACCGCCAATTGAACATAGGCCGAGACGGGATATACATTCAATTTTTTTTCAACCACTTATTATTCGAAATAATTTCAACCACTTCTCCCAACCACTTGCACCCACCTAAACTCACTCCCAACTATCAATAATTTTGATCTAAAAAAATATTTCGGGTACAAAAGTGTACAGATTCCACTCAGTTTAAATTAAATCAATCAACTTTTAATTTTTCTGACAGATTCCCTGTCACTTTGGGAATCAATAATTCTACACAACATTCAATTTTTTTTCAACCACTTATTATTCGAAATAATTTCAACCACTTCTCCCAACCACTTGCACCCACCTAAACCCACTCCCAACTATCAATAATTTTGATCTAAAAAAAATATTCCGGGTACAAAAGTGTACAGATTCCACTCACTTTAAAGTAAATCAATCAACTTTTAATTTTTCTGACAGATTCCCTGTCACTTCGGGAATCAATAATTCTACACAACATTCAATTTTTTTTCAACCACTTATTATTCGAAATAATTTCAACCGTTTTCTCCCCGAGGAGTTGTGGAGCCTCTGGGTGCCGAGGGCTCTAGGTTCCGAGGGCTACTGTTCTCGCCGTTTTCTCCCAGACGCTTTGAGTGCTTTAAAGAAGCTGTACTGTAAGTTTACGAGCCTTCGACCAGGGGGCCGAAGGCATTCCAGTGCTCGTCGTGGGCTGTTTGGCACTTAGGGCGCTGTGATTTGGGCCTGTTGCGCTTCCTGGGCCTATTGGGCCTTCTCTATAGTAGTGGGAGTCTATGGGCCAGGGGTTCCTGGGCCATATACTCCATCAGGAGTCCCTCACTCCTTTTGCCGAAAGGTACTTGAGGGAAAAGGAGTAATTGCGGTTGTCCTCTGATGTTGCCTTGCTGTAGTTTGTAAACTCGTGGGAGGTTTGCGTTTGCACACGATTCTACCGGGGGCATCCCTTCAGTCCCCCATATTTTGGGACTGAGGGGTCATTTTTGGGGAGATTTTGAGCTTTTGCATTTTTGTGATTTTTCCCGAAGGGGTCCTCCAGTCCTCCACTCCTTGAGGCATATGTAATGTGGTGAAGAGGAGTAGAGTAGGGCCCGCTGTTATCATATTGCCGAAGGCTGACACTTTTCGTTTCATTTTGGGGGGATGCCTTGTTAAAAACCTCATTAGAAAAAACCCTGTGGGAAAAATTCTAATGAGGGAAAAAGAGTGCACCGAATTCCCCCAACGATGAATCGAAAAGGTGAAACCTTGGTCCGAAATGGATGACAGTATTGTTGTCGAAGGCTATCCTTGTCTGGGGGCGTATGTGTTGATTTGCCGAAGGCGCTTTGTTAATATCCTGGGAGATGCCGAAGGGGAGTCCCCCAATCCATGGGATTGAAGGCGTGATGAGTGTAAGCGGTCGTTGCTGCGTTGCTGGGGGGATTCTTTGGCTGTTGACAAGCTGGGGGTGAGGGTACCCAAAGGCTACCATTGATGAGGGGTTTGGAGGTGTGGCCCCAAGGGGTTTCCCATTGTTAGGCCGTGGGCTCCTAGAGGAGAAAGCCCGAAGGCGTTTGTAATGTTGTATGAGGGGTACCGGCTGGGAGCGCCTCTGTGATCTCAAAATATAGCCGTTGTGATCATACTGTTGGCATATGGAACGTTTAAAAAGTAGCCGTTGGAGAGGACTTCCACGTGGCGCGTGACTGTTGGCTAGCTTTGGGCGGGCATCACCGGTTGGCGGAAGGGGCGGCGCGTAATGATGGCTTTCGTAACCGGAGGCCCGATTTTGGGCCCAAGCCCGGATCTGGGTGCCTATAAATACCCCAAGGCCAAGGCCATTTTCCTTGTGCAATTCATTGTTAGCGAAGCTCTGCCGAAATATTTCTAGAGAGAGAAACTTGCCCTCGGTCAAACTACCAGCTTTCAAGGTCAGTCTTCGATCCACTCTCGGTTGCCTTCAACACACTTTGCTTTTTTCTTGGTGTGTTCAGCTTTCGTAGCCTTAGGCTAAGTGATATAGTTCTTTAGGTAGCCAGCCCTCTGTTGTAGAAACCTTCGACCCCTAGTCTCTGGAAAAAGATGTCGTCTCAAAGTGACTCGCAAGATATTTCAAGGGAACCCTCGCTTGAAACTGAAAGCGTTTCCGAGGTGGAGTCTTCAAACGAACAGCCCTCGGCCGGTGGTGATTTTGCCCTCGCCATGGAGGTGCAAAAAGATCTGGTTGTTGAAGCCGAAGCTGAGGACTTCGAGCAAGTTAACGCTGACGAGGAGATGGCCCTCGCTATGCAAACTGCCATCGAGGAGGAGGAGAGGGAGCGCCATCGGGTAACCATCGCCATCCCTTCAACCATAGCCACCGGGGAAGGGACATCTCGAGCCCTGAGCCCGGAACCACTCAGAGAGGCGCCCTCAGCGAAGGGCAAGAAGAAGATGAAGGCTCCCAAGAAAAAAGGGGGTGTGGCAGACGTGGGGAAGCCTGTCGATATGCCCGAGGCGTACTCCTACCTAAACACCGCTGCCCTGGAGTTGAAGTCGAAGGTGGATTGGGCTGAGTGCTATGTGACCCAGCTGAGTGTAGGGCTTTCTGCTGTTGTGGTGCAACCTGGTCCCGACGATGTTCTGTCCCGGGCGCCTGAGGGGTGCATTGCAGTGCATATCCTCTCCGTTGCAATGGGCCTTCGGTTCCCCCTTCATCCCTTCCTTCGCGAGTACCTCCGGTTTGTGGGTTTAGTTCCGTGCCAACTTACCCTAAACAACCACTCATATATCACCGGGTTCCTTCACCTCTGTCAGCCCCGGGGGGTGACACCGAGCTTGGACTTGTTTTTCCAAATCTTTAACCTTTGCCGAGGAGGCCACGCAAATGCCGAGGGCTTTGCTAATTTACAACAGATTGCCCAGTGGAGGCTATTTACCGAAGCACCTTCTTCAAACAAGGGCTGGAGGGAGCGGTGGTGCTATGTCAAGCTACCCGAGAGCCCGTTCCCGAGGGAGTTGCGGGATCGTTTCCGTCGGCATGAGAGGGTGAGAAGTGCCGCCCTCTAAAAAGACGGCTTGAAGATCTAAAATAGAAAAAATAGATGATTTCAAATGCTATAATTTAGTTGCATTTCAAACCTCTTTGTTTTGTGATCATTTTGTTCCTTTTTTCTTTTTGGTGAATGGAGAAGAGAGGACAAGAGAATACAACGAAGGGGGCAGGAGATCAAGGCCAAGGTTTAGACTTTATTATGTAAGGCATTTACATAATTTTAAGTGCATATCCATTAGAAACTACCATCATTAATGACGCAAAATCGACATTAGGAAAACAAAGGACACCGACGTGTTCTTAGAACAAACTGGAATCCTCCAGAAACTAGAAATAAATCCTGAGAATGTTTTTTTATCAAAAATTGCTAGGAGTAGAAATTGAACCTTTGATGGTTCATAAATTTCATCAAACACCTCATATGCATCATTAACAAACAAAGGCTAGGAGTAGAAATTGAACCTTTGATCTACTCAAACCAAATCTAATGAACAAAGACCTCTAAAGCTTCCATACTGCTTGTTCATACACATAAAACATATGCACGCATATATACACATACACACGCATATATACACACACGCACTCATTCACAAATATAATACAATATGAATTTCAAACCTCATTTTCATTTACCTTCTTCATCACAAGCATTGCAAGACCTCCAAAGCCCCCGTACTGCTTTTCCCTTCTCCTAATTAGAAATACAACATCTTATATTCCTCACTTAGTAGATAAGTTTAAATCTAGGGTATAAACTTCAAAAAATCCAGATTAGGTTTCAAAATGTCTTGATTTTTAGGTTAAAAATTAAGAATTAAATTCAAAGTAGGTAAAGATAGAGGTTACTAACTAGAGGTTGAGTACCTACTGGTCGGCATCTCCGTTCGTCGCAAGGAATCCCAAGGAGAAGGCAAGGACTCACCGACTCAGTCTGTGAGTAGCTAGGGTGTCGTCATGAGGTCGTAAGGAGCATCTGACGAGTGGGAATGGCGTCCATCTTACCAGCCGCCCCGATAGTGCGTCCGGCGAGTGGCGGTGGCATACGGCTCCGATTCAAGCGGCCAAGCTGGCAATCACGAGGCCACAACTCACAACGAAGGCAGCTGGGTGCACTGAAGTGAATAATTAGGAGTATGAGAGAAGAGGTTATCTAACAGTAAAAGTGAAATTTCATGGAATTTTAAAAATATTAAAATTAAATAATAAATTGTGTAGGAGTGTCACTATTATACCTTGACGTAATTGTGTCACTAGTGAGTGATGTACGAGTGTCATTAATGTCTTAATGATACTATAGTGTCACCAAACAAGTGTCACTGTAAGCTCTTTTTCTAGTAGTGATTGCAGTCGCCATGAATGCTAACCGTGAGATTTTCCCTCTCGCGTACGCAGTTGTGGAAAGTGAAAACAGAAATAGTTGGTCCTGGTTTTTGGAACACATTATGACTTATGTTGTCAGACCAAATCGGCATGTGTGCATAATATCAGATCAACACCCTGGCATCCTAAGTGCCTATCAATCAGTACCTCAATTGAAAACCTCCCAAGTTTCGAAGCGGTTCTGCCTCCGACACATTAGAAGCAATTTCATGACAAAATTCAGGAGCACTGAACTGAAAAAGCTCTGTTGGCAGGCCGGGAGTACACCCATGGTGAGTGAATTTTACCAAACAATGGCTCAAATTCGTGCTACGAATGAGAATGCGTTCACGTATTTGAACGCTATTCCACGTGAAAATTGGGCACTGTGCTTCGACGATGGACGACGTTACGACATCCTCACAACAAATCTTTCCGAGAGCTTCAATAACGTTCTAAAGGGATGTCGAACACTTCCAATCACCGCGCTGGTTAAGGCAACTTATAACAAAGTTGTCCAACTATTTGCCGATCGACGTAGGGCCGGTCAGATGTGGCGGCAAGCTGGGTTCCTATATCCGCAAAATATATGGAAAGATATTCTTGAACGTTCACAGAAAAGACATCAGTGCACTATTGTCCCGCATAACCGAACAACGGGAATATACTCTGTTTCCATCCGTGATTATCCGCCGGTAACGGTAAATCTCTCACGTTGCGAATGTGATTGCGGTTTTTGGAAGCAAAATGGATTTCCATGTGTGCACGCCTATGCAACATGCCATTTCTTAGAAATAACTGTAGATCATCTCATCCCGGACGTGTATAAATTAGGTGTGTACATCTGTACGTATGCTACAGATATTATGCCTATGCATGACGTAAGTGTGATGCCTGATACCGGATATGTAGTGATACCGCCTCAAAGTGCTCGACGCAGTCAAACCGGTAGGCCTCAAAGAACACGATTTACAAATGAAATGGATATGCGTCCGAGTAGGAGAGCACAAGAGTAAAAATTTATATGTATTTTGTAACTCTTTTTCAATGAATAAAAATTTGTATTTCTTTGTCATGTTGTTGTTCAAGATAAATGAGTAATGAAATATTTATATTATTTAATTTTGCAGGAACATTGAATAAATTCGTAATACAATATAATTAAATATGTATATTCACTATTACAATCTCTAACATAACAATTGATTATTTCTTATTTAATAAAATAATACACATCTTTCCAACTATAAATATCACTAAATTATTTATTTTTGTACATATTATGCTTCATATGCTCTATTATTTATCCCACTCACAAATTTTTATTGAAATATATATTTGTGTTTTCCTCTTTGAAAAAAATGTAACTAACCAATCTAAAAAACCTAAGAAGTCTATTAAAAAAAATTAAAAAACTAAATAATTCATTTTTTTACTTTCCCTACACCTCCCGCAGCATCTTCCAGCAGGTTGCAAAAAAATTAAAACCAAATTTCGGATTCATGTAATCCGTTTTTTAACTTCCCACCTAAAACCCTACATATTTCGGATTCATGGAACATGTTTCCCGTTTTTTTAGAAACCCTAAAAAAAGTCCCGTATTTCGGCAACCTATGTGCGGCACTCCCGTAAAAAAAGAAATCACCCTCTAAATACACATATGAACTATCTGTTTCTGGAATTCCATAAAATACTTAACCTATCTATTAGTCTGATTCTTGGTTCAATAAAAAATGATGTCTAAAAGTAAATGGCGCACACGGTCCAAAAGTATTCGGAGGCTAAATGTGCTGATTTGTGTACTTAAAAGAAGAAATTGCATTGTTTTAGTTTTTACGATGCACTCTTGAGTGTACTTAAAAGAAGAAATTGCATAAAAAAATTGTTATTCTATATGTCCATTATACTTCCCGAAATCCAGATTGTTGGATTCCAATCTATATAAACATGAAGTGGGACGTTATCAAACCGAAAATCAATGCTTACATCCTTATTTATTTGTAAGTTGAAATCATGCAATACCACTTTATGTTATCAACCAACTCTTTAAGAGTTGGGTTTTACATCAGTAAAATGAACTTAAAATCAATAAATGTTTAATATGCCTTATCAAAGTGCCTTTTGGAATTCCTATGCTTTTGATGATGATTTTGAACTTAAAAATGGTGAATATAAAATATTTCAGTACAACAAATGGTATATTGAAGAATATATTTAATTAGGGGAAATGGCAGAATTAAAAAGTTCTAAAATTTCAAAATAACAATTTTCTTGAATATAAATTTCAAAATAACAAAGTTCTAAAAATGTGACTTGAAAAAATTGTAAATACACTATAGCGGAGGATTGAAAAATAAAAATTAAATTAAATTTCTGCCTTTTGGAATTTCTAAAGGTGTTATATATATATATATTTTATTTTTCTAAAGATGCTTCAAAATTTTTCAAAAGATGAACAGATTTTATTTTATTTTATTTTTATTTTTCAATCCTCCGCTATAGTGTATTTACAAATTTTTGAAGTCACATTTTTAGAACTTTGTTATTTTGAAATTTATATTCAAGAAAATTGTTATTTTGAAATTTTAGAACTTTTTAATTCTGCCATTTCCCCTAATTAAATATATTCTTCAATATACCATTTATTGTACTGAAATATTTTAAATTCACTATTTTTATTACAGGATCTGGAATACCTAGGCACACACATGCATACGATACTTGAAAAATAAATAAAAAATAAATTTGTGCCTTTAAGAATCTGTAAAGGTGTTAAATATAAATATGTTTTTTGGAATTCCTAGGCACAAGGGGTGGCGGCTGATTTATTTTGTTACTGGAATTCGAAAAACTTGACGGCATCAACAAAAGATGTTTCTAATTCGTATGCTTTGGACTTTGTGATAATTTAATTTAGTTAATGATTTGCTTAGAAACAAATGACTCAAAATAACGGCTCATTGAAAATAAAATATTTAATAAAAATTGTGCACTATGTGTGGCATTTGATTTTTCAATGAGATTTTGGACAATGAGTGATTTCGTTGATGTTTTAGGGGTATCCCGAATATAAAATTTATATGAGAAGGTGGAAAAATATAAAGTTACATTTCTGAGAAAAATGTGACTTGGAATTTCTAAATATAAAGGTTCGTTGATGTGTACAAAAAAAGTTGTGCTTTTTGAAATTTCTAAAGGTGATAGATATTAATATGCCTTTTCGAATTTCTATAGATAAGGAGTGACAGCTTATTTATAGTAATGACATAAGTCGTATAAAAATGTGTTTAATGATAATTTAAAATCAATAAATGTTTAATATGCCTTATCAAAGTGCCTTTTGGAATTCCTACGCTTTTTTGAAAGGAATAGTTTTAATTAGCATTAATCAAATCATTCGCTAAAGCGAATACAATGAAAGAAGCAGGATAATTAAACCAATATGGCGAATCAGGCAAAGAACGAGCCGCCCTAGCTAGCAAATTAGCAGGCTTGTTCGTTGACCGCTTAACATGACTAAAAGAAATGCTCGAATAAAAATTCGCCAAATCACTAACAATGTCCTCTCAATAAACCCACAATCCATTCAGAATTTCTGATATCGCTCCTGCTGAATCTGATTCGACCTCGACCGATGCACCCCCGAAGTCTTTAAGCCAGCTCAGCGCCTCACGGATGCCAACCATTCATCTCTGTCAGCAACGGTGATAGATTCCCCAGCCATTTTTTGGCCGCACCTGCAATGAAGTCGCCTTCCTCGTTCTGGAGACACCATCCAATTCTGTCGCTAAGCACCCCGGTAGCCGCGTCGACATTAAGCTTCCAACTGCCTGGTCCAGGTCTGCACCAAAAGGATCGACTCTTCTCTCCAGCTTGCTTTTTTCTTCCCACTGCAGCTCTTTCTTGCGCCTGCTTCCACCCATCCACCGAAGATTTGGCCCTATTAATAACCTGTTGCAACGTTGACTGCTTCCCCTCCCAGATTCGTAGATTTCGTTCATTCCAAAGTGCCCAGCAGCCCCACAATAGTGCCTCTAAATCTTCAAGCTTCTTCAGATAACATCAGAGAACCTACGCTTTTAATTAATGTAGAAGGAAGAAAAAAACTTAAGGAGTTCTATATAACTTGTCGCAGCCTCCATCCAAAACCGGGTTATGAGACTTCTCCAGATAACATCGAGATTTCGAGTTCGAAAGGTATGTTCTCTCTGGTTTTCAGAGAAGTTATCTGCAATGATGAAGGGTGTAGAGAGTCAGGACCGGCTCCAACCTCAATCACCAAAAGCCCAAGGGCTTTCTCACATTCACCACCAAGGTTACAAAGAAGGGAAACTGAAGGGCAATCATCAACTACCCTCACTCACAGAACCCAAGCCCCAACCCAGAAGCCCCACCGGAGAAGAAACCCACCACACAACCAAAACCAGAGTGAAGACCCCCCAAAGGAACCCCAAAGCGTTACCAGAGTGTAGCCGGAGCTAAAGCTCAGGTGAGGCTGGTACTCTCTCACTCTAGGTCTAGGGTAACAGACTGAAAGACTCATCGGATAGAGAGAAGGAGGAGCGGAAGAAATAGAGGGATCGAGAAGCAACCAGACAAGTATATCAAAGGGCCACAATAGTCACGGGCTGGGTAGAATACAAATAGGGGGAGTGGGCTTGGTCGGGTAGGCAGCTCAATTGGGCCAGGGAAATTAAATAGGAGACCAACTCCTTAAATGAGGTGGACCAAGAGCATTAAGTATGGGATGGCCTAGGTGTGAGGTGGACCAATACCAACAACAATCTCCACCTTATTGGTCCCCCTGGTGGTGTAGAGCACAACGTGAAAGGGAGAATCATTATCTCCGATTTTGTACCTGTTCTTATCTCGCCACAGTCCAAATTAAGAGTTTGTTTACAAGATAAAAGTTTTTCAAAATAGAGAAATTTAGTCCCCATATCAGCAGGATTGAATTCTGATGCAATCTTGCATAGATTCACTTCTCCTTTATCAACAATGTCCCTGATAAAGTGAAATCTAACATCAATGTGTTTGGTCCTGTTATGAAACACAATATTGTTACACAACTACAAGGCAGACTGGCTGTCTGAGTATACTGTCACAACCTGCTTAAGAAAACCAATTTCAGTTAGTAAACGTTTCAGCCAAATGGCCTCTTTAAAGGCTTCAGTGGCTGCCACGTATTCAGATTCAGTGGTGGACAGTGCAACAATGGGTTGCAGTTGGCATTTCCAACTTATGCAGGACCCACACAGAGTAAAAATATAGGAAGTAATAGACTTTCTATTGTCCCTATCATTTGCATAATTGGAGTCAACATAGCCAGTAAGTAAGACACCAGTAGGAGTTTTAGAAAACACAAGGCCGTGGGATGGTGTACCCTTAAGGTATCTGAGAAGCTATTTAAGAGCAGTCTAGTGAGACATACCAGGGTTTGCCATATATCTACTTAAGCAACTAACATCATAAGCTATGTCAGGTCTTGTGCTTACCATGAGATACATATATGACTGACCCTATAGCACTGGAATAGGGTACAGATTTCATCTTATCTATCTCAGGAGCAGTCCTTGGGGACTGATCCTTACTTAGCACAAAGTGAGGTGCTAAGGGGACATCTACAGGATGGGCAGAGTCAAAGTTGAACTTTTTCAAGACCTTTTCTAAATATGATGTTTGGTTTAGGGTAAGGGTACATCTACTCTTATCCCTGATTACATTAATCCCTAGGATTCTCCTAGCATCTCCAAGGTCTTTCATAGCAAAGTTTTCACAAAGGCACTTTTGAGCAATCTTAATAGCATTCACAGAGGGGCTAATGATAAGCATGTCATCAACATAGATTAACAAGAAAACAGGTACAGAAGCAGTATTCTTAAAATACAAGCAAGGATCAGAATCAGACCTTTTGAAACTCGGGGAAGTCATGCATTGGTCGAATTTCATGTTCCACTGTCTCGGTGACTGTTTCAGTCCATAAAGGGCCTTCCTAAGTAGACAAACATGTTCAGGATACTTAGGGTCCACAAAACCCTCAGGTTGGGTCATGTAGATCTGTTTATCTAATTCACCATGAAGAAAGGCAGTGGTAACATCCATTTGTTTCATTTCCCAGTCATTATTGGCAACTAGGGCAAGCATCATCCTAATTATGGTGAATTTTACTACTGGAGCAAAAATTTCAGCATAGTCTACCCCTTCTTTTTGAGTGAAACCTTTAGCCACTAACCTAGCCTTAAACCTAATGTCATTAGGTTCCTCTTTGACCTTGAAAAGCAATTTGCACTCAATAACAGAACAATTAGGAGTCCTAGGAATTAGGGTCCAAGTTTTATTTAGCTTAAGGGAATTTATTTCACTTTGCATAGCACTAAGCCAATTTTTAGATTCTCAATAGGCAAGGGCTTCCTGGTAGGTTTTAGATTCATTCAACTCAAGAGTTTCAAAAATAGAGAATGCAAACAAGGAAGTATCATACAGATGAAATGCATAGCCAGTCATGGTATCAGAAATCTTCCTTATGTTTCTTCTAGTCCTATCTCTAGTTAACTTATAGTCTTCAAGACCCTGACTATCAGTAGAAGTTTCATAATTCTCATCAGTAGAGTCATTACCAGCAAACATTTCATGCATACTTTCATCATTATTATTAAGTCTACTGGGCTACTCCACCTCACTGGAGGTGGAGGAGGTGTCATGCATAGTGTTGGTCAAGTCAGGAGTAACAGACTCATTGAACAGAGGGGCAACAGTAGTCTGGATAGGCTCCACCTCACTGGGAGTGGTGCCATCAGAGCTTAGTTCAGGGTTAGTCACATTTTTTAATAAGCAGGGAAAATCAACTTCATTGAACACAACATTTCTACTTATTATGACCTTAAAACCAATCTGACTTCTATCCCAGATCCTATACCCTTTTACCCCTTCAGGATAACCTAAGAAAACACACTTTTTGGACCTAGGATCCAGTTTGTCAGTCTGTTGGTGTACATAGGCAGCACACCCAAACACCTTTAAGTTTGACAGGTCAAGGGGTTTCTTAGAGAAGACAGACTCAGGGCATTTACCCTCTAAGGGTAAAGAAGGAGACCTATTGATTAAGTAGGTGGCAATGTTGACAGCTGCTCCCCAAAACTTCTTGGGAGGCCAGAAGTAGCAAGCATACTTCTGACTTTGTCAAGGAGGGTCCTATTCATTCTTTCAGCCAGACCATTTTGTTGGGGAGTATAGGGCACAGTTTTGTGTCTCCTAATCCCACACTCAAACACAACTTATCCATATCCTTATTGCAGAATTCTAACCCATTGTCAGTTCTAAGGGTTTTAACCTTACATCCAGTTTGATTTTCTACCATAATTTTCCGTTTTTTAAATTTAACATACACATCAGATTTATGTTCTAACAAACAGACCCAAACTTTTCTAGAAAAGTCATCAATGATGGACAGAAAGTACCTCCTACCCCCATGGGTAGGGACACTGGAAGGACCCCATACATGAGCATGTATATATTCAAGGACGGCTTTGGATTTAGGCTCACTAGGGTAGCTAGAGGTGGGAAATTGAACCCTATGTTGTTTACCTAAGACACAACCTTCACAGAATGGTATAGGTGACACCAAGCCATTTCCAAAACACCCATTTTTTTGCAAAATATTTAATCCTTTATTGCTCATGTGACCAAGTCTTTGGTGCCAAAGCACAAATTTGTCACTCAGTACAGCATTAGCATTTTCAGAAAAAGGTTTAGCATGAACAACATACAGGTTATTTTGTTTCAAAGCTTTGAATAAAATAAGGGAGTTTTTCAAAATTTTCATACACCCATTCCCCCATTTTCCCTCAAGATCACATTCTTCAAAAGCAGAGACTCAAAACATGTCATGCCTTAAATCAGGGACATGCCTAACATTTTTAATTTGAAAAATAGTTCCATTTTCAAATTTCAGACAGATGTCACCAATACCATGAACCTTACCCCTTTTACTATCAGCTAGGGAAACAAAACCAGTTTCACACAAGTTATAGGAGGAGAACAGATTCCTAAAAGGGGTCATATGGTAGGTACAACCTGAGTCAATTAACCATTCAGCTTCAGTCAAACTATTGAGAACAGAATTAGCTTGGTCACAGACCATAAAGACTTCATCTTCTACATTCCTATTGGTCACAACATTAGCCTGGTCATTTCTTTTAGGTTGGGTGCAGTCTTTTATGAAATGTCATGGGTTACCACAGTTATAACAGACTCGTTTTCTAGACTTGGACCTCTTTTTACCAGTTTATCTACTGTTTTTATCCTGGTTGTCCTTTTAGGGTGTCTAGACCTGCTTTTGGACCTCCCTCTAACAAACAAAGCTTCCCCAGATTCCCTATGATGACTCCTAGAGTGTTTTAAGTCCAGTTCTTTACTTCTCGGGCCATTAATAACTATATCTAGGGTTATGTCATCCCTCCCATACTTAATGGCTGACTTAACATCATTATAGGAATCAGGTATAGCATTGAGTAAAACTATAGTAGTGTAGTCATCTATATGTTTGTCCCCAGCCTGCTTAATGTTTTGGATTAGATTATTAAAAGCATCTAGGTTTTCATCAATATCTTTTGTTAGGTTAAGTCTGAACCTAAAAAACTTTTCCAAAAAAAAAAACAGTTTGCAAGGAAGGGAAGTATCAGTATATAGAGACTCAAGTTTGTCCCAGAGGTCTTTAGCGGACTCAATGACTCCAACCTTTCTAAGGATAGAGTCAGACATGTTTAAGTATATGGTTGAGCAGGCTATTTCATTCATTTCAACTTGTTTAGGTTTGTCCTCAGTTTCTAAGTATTGCCTAGTAACAGCTCTATACACTTTTTGTTGAATTAACACACATTTTATCTTCTGTTTCCAAATATTGAAGCCAGTCTTACCATTAAAAGGCATCATACCATATAGATTTGAAGCCATGATAACAGTCAACACACTAAGCTGCTGAGATACAAGTAATATAAAGGCTAACCCTAGTGGTTTGGGCCGCGGACTAAGTGACCACGCAATTCCAAGGCCACTGAAGTGGCTGGCAGGGAATCACTTAGCCCTAACCTCATGTGCCTTATCCAACTAGGGGTTAGAAGCCACACTATTACCAGAACTCAACAACTAAAACAGAAATAGACAAGACTGACTTGAGTAGAAAGACAAAAAACAATTACAACAGTAATAGGGCAAGTTACAACAATACAGAGAGGTTCTGAGTAAATAACACAGAGGGGGTTCACAACACACAAAAAATCAATTTAGTAAGCCAATCAGAGTTCACTGGTAATCAGTGGCCAAGTCGACACAGATTGAACCACTCATGCACAATCGAAACACCACCTAGGGTTTCTACAGCTCTATGTTAACAGAAACTGTACATGCAGAGGTTGATCTAGGGTTCCTACACAGCAGACCTGAAACCTAGGGTTATAGATCTACCCATGCAGCACAGAAGCCAGTGGCACTCCGGCAGCCCAAAGGTTAAGGTTTAAGCTGTTATACCTGAGCGGGTGTCTTGGAGAGACCACCCGACATACCAATCTCGATGAGGCTCCAGTCGTTGCCAGTGTGGGAGTTTTCCGGCGAGCTTCCGGTGTCAGCGAGAGGCGGCAAGCATCCAGGCTCTCATACCACTGTTGAGAGTCAGGACCGGCTCAGACCTCAATCACCAAAAGCCCAAGGGCTTGCTCACATTCACCACAAAGGTTACAAAGAAGGGAAACTGAAGGGCAATCATCAACTACCCTCACTCACAGAACCCAAGCCCCAACCCAGAAGCCCCATCGGAGAAGAAACCCACCACACAACGAAAACTAGAGTGAAGACCCCCCCAAAGGAACCCCAAAGCGTCACCGGAGTATAGCCGGAGCTAAAGCTCAGGTGAGGCTGGTACTCTCTCACTCTAGGTCTAGGGTAACAGACTGAGAGACTCATCGGATAGAGAGAAGGAGGAGCGGAAGAAATAGAGGGATGGAGAAGCATCTAGACAAGTATATCAAAGGGCCACAATAGTCACGGGCTGGGTAGAATACAAATAAGGGGAGTGTGCTTGGTCGGGTAGGCAGCTCAATTGAGCCAGGGAAATTAAATAGGAGACCAACTCCTTAAATGAGGTGGACCAAGAGCATTAAGTATGGGATGGCCTAGGTGTGAGGTGGACCAATACCAACAACAAAGGGCATGGGGGAGCAAAGCTGTTGAATTTATTATAGAGAATTTCCATTCCAATGTTCTGGAAAATTCAGAAGACTTGTCTTGGCAGTAGTGCCGCCAAAGAAGAAGCCATAAGATGGGTATTTTAGATCTACAATTAATACTTGTAATACATTGTTATTAAATAAAGGGAAAATGGAAACTAATAATCCAACCTTTTGGCGGTCTTCTTACAATAGTCCCACCTTTGCATTATTCATGAATAATCCAACCTTTGCACCCCATCTTCATTCACTGGTCCCTAACCGATTTATGATCTGTTATTCCAAGTTATTTTCTTATCTTTGTAAAACATTCTACCATAAAACATTCATTAGTATGTGGTCTGCTTTTTGGAAATCCAAGGAATCTAGTCTAGCTTCTATAAGAGCCAAGGTCAATGAGCGACTGGAGAAGTATGAGCCAACTGAGGAAGAAGAAGAAGTATAATTTGATTCCTTGAACATTTCTGTACTCCTTCTGACTGGCCCCTTTCTAATTAAGCTCTTCTGTATCTCTTGCTTTTCTGTCACTAATGTGTTATTTTGATCTAAGTTCTTTGCTTTGATGTTCTGTTTATTAGCTTTTCTGTTTACAATTCCTACTGCTTTCCTATGCAAGTTGCCCACCAAGATTAAAATTGAAATTTCACTTATATTATTTTCTTGTGGTGTAAGGCACTTCTCTGGAAGTAGAATAAGGGTTTTGGCATCATCAAAAAGGGGGAAGTTGTAATGATTAAATTGTATTTTAGATTTTGATGATGCTAGTTTTATTAGGATATTAGAGTACTCCTATTAGACTATTTGTATTAGAATTTTTCCTATCAACAATTGGTCCGGCATGCAAGTCGAACCAATTGTTGTGTAACAGAAAAATAAAATCAACGTGGTAAACCTGTTGCCCAGATAATCAATGATAAAAATACCGTTGCCCAGAGCCAAAAGGCTACAACCAATTTTATTCCAAGATGAGATAGAATGAACCCCAGCAAGGGGTATAAATAGCCTTCTAAGAGAAACCCTAATCAAGCCCAAATTAATTAAATCCTAATTAAGCTCATACTAACTCTACTAAGTACGCTACTAATTCTAGGCCCTAACTAAAACATATATTAATTTAATAATAATAAATAAATTTATAACGACAGCCCATAACCGGCCCACGGAAGTGGGCCCAAGCCCGTTCCCGCCCCATGCTGTTCCTGCTCTCTATCAATCCATCCTCCCTCAAAATAACCTTGTCCTCAAGGTTGAAATTTCGCAGATCGAGGACGGAAATTTCCAACCATAGAATAGACTCGAAAATATCCTTCATCTCCTTCCTGAACCTTTTCCTGGTTGCTTATTTCACAGGTACTCATGCTATTGGAGGTCCAACTCCTCATCCTCCACGGCTATCATTACCCGCAACTGCTTAAAGCGGCAGTCATGCCTTGGTGTAAATGGCTTCTTACACCTAAAGCATAATCCTTTCGTCCTCAATTTTGTGAACTCCTTTGGCGGAAGACGAGTGAACTGAGAGCGTGTCGTAAACTGCCCGAGCAACCCTGACTTTGTCCCCGGAGGTTGTCCATTATCCTTCGCAAAGCTACCCCTCTATCCTTGTAAGCTGCCACCACTGACAGTCAACGGAGGACCCATGTTTTCCATTAAAACGCTGTTGGAACGTACCCCTGAAGAATTGTAATTCGGGTTGCCACTTCCTCCACTTTGGACGGACAGATTATGCTCCACATCGCGAGCTAATTCCACGGTCGTCTCCAGGTTATCCGGCCGTAATAAGCGCAACAAACTTCGTATTTCTTCCTTTAGTCCACTCATGTAGTAGCCCAAATAATGATCGTCGGGCAATCTCGAAACTTGGCTAGCCAGTTGAACAAATAAGGTATTGTATTCCTCCACCAACCCAATTTGTTTGACGCCTGACAGCCGTTTAAACATGTTTCCCTCATATCGAGAATCAAATCTGGCCACCATGGCTTGCTTAAATTCCTCCCAGGACATGCCGGGTTTGCGCGCCTTCAACCAAGTCACCCAATAGAGGGCAGCCCCTTCCATAGAAACCCTAGCCACTGCCACTTTTCTGTCCGATGGGATTCTGCTGAGTTCGAACTGCTGCTCAACTCTTGCCAACCACCTAATTGGGTCTTCGCCGTTGAACGAGGGGAGCATGGCGGTTGCTGCGCTGCACATTCCGCCATCAATAGAGGATGCAGTTGCGGCGTGTGAGGAGGAGTCGCTCTTGACGGTCGCAGTCAGAGTCTTCTCCGGTGGCATCATGGCCTTCGCGATCGCTGCCAGGGAAGCTGCGATTTTCGCAAGCTGGGCGCCCTGTTCTTTCAATTTCTGACCTTATGCATCAGGTTTTTGTCCTTGCACGTCAAGTTTTTTATTGATCAGGGCCTGTTCGGCCTCCAATTCTGATAAACGTTCGTTGGTTGATCTCGTCATTCCGGCGGGACAGGATCCGGAAGGTCGGACCAATTGTTGTGTAACAGAAAAATAAAATCAACGGGGTAAACCGTTGCCCACATAATCAACGATAAAAATACCGTTGCCTAGAGCCAAAAGGCCACAACCAATTTTATTCCAAGATGAGATAGAATGAACTCTGGCAAGTGGTATAAATAGCCTTCTAAGAGAAACCCTAATCAAGCCCAAATTAATTAAATTCTAATTAAGCCCATACTAACTCTACTAAGTACTCTACTAATAATAGGTCTAAACTAAAACATAACATTAATTTAATAATAATAAATAAATTTATAATGACAAGCCATAACTGGCCCACGGAAGTGGGCCCAAGCCCGTTCCCGTCCCATGCTCTTCCTGCTCTCTATCATGTAAGCACTAGAGTATTCAACAGAACAGAAGACCTGCTCAGGTCTTCTGGTAGGTCTACTAGACAGAACTGCTCAAGGCTTCATGGACTTAGCCTCCTACAAAAGACCTCCCAGAGTTGCTCACACTTGGACAAATCCAAGAAGTGGTACCTAAGCCGGTTAACTAACGGGAAGTTCCCCTAACGGCTAGGAGCCTCTCAACGAAAGAACTACAGTATGTGCATTACATGCTCATTTAATGAGCTTCACTCGTTGAGATATTTAAAGTTGATGATTGACCAAGGATCCAGGCGGATAATACTTTACACACACCCAAAATAGCATGTCGGCTACTTTTAGAACCAACCGGTCAAATCAATAGTACAAGCATTTAATGAAGATGTCCTCTATACTCCAAAGGGAAGGCATCTTTCAGTATATATGATACACTTCGAAGGGCTGGCAAGTTAATTTTCAACGAGAAACATTCAAGCAATCAAATTCTCTTTAGAGCTCATCTTCTACCTTTTTCACAAGAGATCAAGCTTGGAGTTGGAAAGATAATATTTTCATATCATTCAAACCAACTCAAAGAAAGTTCCTCCAGTACTTCAACACTTCGAAAGCTTCATCTACATATCTTTCACTAAGAAACGTTGGAGAAAATCTTTTGTTACTTAATCTATCTTCTTGTTTAAGAAGGGTGTCTCAAAGTAACTGGAGTAGTGAAGTAGGGATACTTCAAGGAAGCTCAGTGAAACGAGACTAGTCACAAGGAAGATAGGAAGAGCATCCCGGGTGACAACTAGGCTTGAAGAAGACGTGGAATGCTTCTTAAGTGCTAGGACTAAGGCGTTGTAAATTTGCTCTTTACAAGCTTAGTGGAACAGTGGATTAGAGGAACACGTTGTTCTTTGAACCACTATAAAAATCTCTGGTGTCATTTACTTAGTGCTTTTATACCTTGCTTTAGTTTCTAATTGTATAACTCTAAAAGGCTTGGATTTCGTGTTCAACGAATCTTGTCTTAGAGAGCTAACAGAAATGCAAATGCCTTAGTGTGTTTGGGAGGCTACCCAAACAGAAAACCTATCCGTTGTTGGTCAGTTCTGCTACACAAAAAGGCTACCCTCTTTGTGTGTCTTTTCCCTAGACACGCAAAAAGTTCAAAAACAGAACAGTCTATTCACCCCCCCCCCCCCCCCCCCCGGGCTGTTCCTTGTGTAACCGGGACCAACACATTTCACCATGTTTTCATCTTGGAAGTCTAGCCCCATTGTACTCTGTAGTCATCTCTACGCACGTGTTGCATATCACTTTTTATCCGCATGATGGATGTGTTGGGTCCCATGTTGTCATTGGCAAAGCTAGGGGGCAACTAAGTCCCGGTCCACACCAAATTTATAAAATACCTTATTTTTTAGCATAAAAAAGTCAATATAATGTTCCAAAAATGTTCTTTGTTCCCAATCTGGCCTAGTGCCTTGGCTCCGACTACAGTGTCATGTTTCACAACGGTTGTGATACCAGTGGCGATGACAGTGATACTAGTGGCACATTGGCACTAGAATAAACCAGTATTGACATAAAAAATTGTGACTGAAAGTGACACTCGCGAAGTTTCACACATTTGTCCATACAAAAGAGTAGACACAGTTTTGAAATTGAGTTTCGTTTTATTACTATTTAAGGAAAAACCCAAAAGCGTACGCTACAGAGAATCAATTCCCATGTAGGTATAATAAAAGCACGCTTAGCTGATTTGTCACATACATACATTTTAATTATTTTAATTAAACTAGGTCTAACGTAAGAGGTAGGTACACAAATATGGTTTGATGCATGCATACAAAATATGAGATCTATATTAATAGAATGGTTAAGCATTTCTATGTAAAACCATCAAAGTGCATGCTTGCCTTGTTTATGTTCGTATAGTTATCCATCCATCCCAAAGCTAGCTAAGCATGGAAATGAAAACCCCGAAATTGAACATTTCTTTCTGTTTATTGGGACTGGTCTTATCGATTGGAACAATGAGGCTTTCGTTATGTGATGATGATCAATTCGCATGTAAGAAAGCCAAGCCCAACGATGATTGCTATAAGCTCATAATGGCAACTGTTGAAGCAGATGGAATTGAGGGGCACGTTGCTCCAAAGGATGCTCCTTCACCTGAATGTTGCGCAGAGGTTAGAAGCTGGGGAGAATGGTGCTTTTGGCTGTGGGTGAATGTGGAGATTGGTCAATTCGGATATGATCCCGAAATAATCTTGATCAATGGTAACGATACATGGAATCAATGTCAAGAAGGGCCACCACAACCCAAGAGAGTGACACCTTCTATGAGACTTTAGTTAGTAATTAAGGGATTCACAATTCTTTTTATGCATACAATTAATATTTGAGATCAAACAAAGCTGCATATGCAAACATATTTATTTATTTTTGTTATGACAATATATTCCCTACCATCAGCACGAAAATGTGAAATTAATTCCGACAGTGTGAGATTTTAAAAAAAATAGCGACCATTTGGTATAAAGGTGATCACCATAATCATTATATGATTTGGGATAGAATAAAAAGCTCCATTCCCATGAAAAGTAAGAATGAATTTGGTGCATTAAAAATGTGTTACACCGGATAAAAAACGCGGTGACATTATTGTAAATAGATCGGTTTTTCTTCCTTGCAAAAATACATAGGCGATCTAAATGAGTGACTTGTTTCCTTCTCTTAATCTTGAGCAATAAGTCACATGTAAACTTACAGATGCCCAACACGCGCCCTTGATCAAATGAAGCTTAGACATATGCAGGACTGGATGATATGAGTCGTGCACTCATGCAGTCATGCATGTTTATGTGTTGTCCGTCTTAAGCCTTTAATAAAGACCGAGGCTGAGGGTGTTGGGTAGGGATGGACTCAGGTAGGGTCGGGCCTGACCGGGCTTTTTATTGGTTTGTTGAGAACCGGAACTGGCTCGGGTAGCTACTGGGTCCGGGTCGGGCCCGGGTCGGACCGGGTACCTTTTTTTATTTTCTAATTACTTCCTACCCCCACACCCCAAACCCATCCAAAACACCCAGCCCAACCCATTTACCTCACAAAGATTTTAAAAAACAAAAAAAAGGCCCGGCCCGGGCCCGGACCGGCCGGTTCATTTTTTGGAGACCCGGAGCCCGCACCAAGAATAACCGGTTTGGGTCTACTGTACCCGGCCCGGACCGTGGGCCGGGTTCGGGCCGGTTGACCCTGCCCGAGTCCATCCCTAGTGTTGGGTTGCACGGTTGCACCTAGCTCAGCTTTCAGTATGCACAGTTGACGTATAGTCCCCTCTTTCTCTAGCAAGACATAGTTGCACCTAGGGCATCAATCTACTCTATCATGAGTCCCTAATCCATGAGACGAGAGGCTCGTGATGGATCAATATAGTCTATCCTTGAACCTAGCTCCAGACTCACATTCAGAATTGATACATCCAAGTTAATTCTTCTGTAACGCAGAATAAATTCCATTATATTTGCACGTTATGAGTCAGGTTACGTTGTCTAACATATACGTACTCTAAAATGCATTTTTTGTCCACTCTTGTGCTACATTTTTTAGGTTTTTAACGTCCTCGACTTTTCACGTAGCAATTTAGAGCATCCGCAACGTGGGGATGTCTAGTCTTAAAAAAATACGCCAGCTCACCACATTAGACATTCTTTATGTATTCCCCCCACCAATGCACGTAGTGTCCCATTTACTTTAGCTGACATGGCAAAAAAATGATAAACACTGTGAAGGGAACTTTCCGAGTGTAGAAACCCTCCTAGACTTGCTGACTGGACAAAATAACTAAAAAATTGCATATGTTATTTTCTACGAGACGGTTATATCGAGTTGCTGCTTTGTCCAAACTACCTAAATGCAGAGTCTGTCCAACGGCCACCACGCCGGCGGCGGCGGTCATTTTCCCTAGTAACACCAGAGTGCCCTCGATCAGATTCTCCAGACATTACATATATACGTACTCCGTATAAATTTATATAAATATACTCTGTATATAAATATTCAAGGATTTTGATTGAATTGAGACTTCATTTTCTTTTCTACATAAACAGATGATAGAACTATGAAGAACACGATAACCAAATTGGTAGCTTTAAAACCCTTTATAGATCGCAGGATTGGAGTGATTAAAATTAAAGAAATATTGGGGATTAGAAGAGCAATATATACTTCGTATATTTTAAGTTACGTAAGTTCCGACCAGTTGTGGAACTTGGGAAGTAAGACTTTGAGGATTGGAGACTTATTTGATAGTTCAATATCTAATCACTACACTTTACATGACGTGTATTAGAAAGCCATTTATTTATTTGACATTTGGCATTTTAAAAATAGATTAGACATTAGAGCATTGTGGATGCTCTTAATAGCGACATAAATAGGACAATGGCTTGTCCTATCCCATTAAGGTCAACTATTATATTCACTTATATGTTCATTTATGGATCATACCCTCCCTCAAGCACTACATAGGAAAATGAGGTAGTATTAGCTATTGAGGTTACCATGCATGAATTTCGTAGGTAATGTGATATTATAAAGTTCCACTATCCTTAACTCAACTATTCTTACATGTTTATATTTTTAAGAGATTAACATTACACTAACAATTCAAACCTAACACATTAGGTAATCTTACATTCTTATAATCACACATTATCTAGGTCATCATGTAAGATGCATAATATTATATTCTTGTAAACTTGCATCACCTTCATGAAGGTAATCACATTATCTAAAGTTATCACTTACATTCCGTGAACCTGATGGATGATAAAATCTCTCACGAAAATCGTATCTTGAAACATGAAAGATAAAGTGAATGGTTATAATCAGCTCTTACATGATTAGTTTGGGTTTAAACATTACTCCATATTATTTAGGGTGGATGCAGTAATTTTTTATTTTTTTGCTTCAATTTTTGCCTATGCCATTAGGGCAATTAACTTCTAGCTAGAGCAAATAGTATACTAAGCATAATTAACGTCTCATCAAATGCCTCAACCGTATTATTATGAGCATTAACCCAAAGTGAAAAGCAGCCGTACATACACGCACACAAGATTAAAGGATTGAGGCCACCTCTTGTACCCAATCTCCTCCACCAGTGCAACGTGCAAATAATAAATAATATTGGAGAAACAAACCATGGTTCATACAGTTTTTATTGACAAGCAAATGGAGCGAAATTTGCGTAAATTTTTAGATTTGAGATTTGGATATACTCATAAGAAATATCAAAACTAATTGAGTGGCACCTTATTCCACACCCAGTTCACTTAATTATGGGGTCAACTTGGGAAAACTAAAGCATCATAAATATAAATGAATACATATATCATCTAAGAGGAAATGAAAGATTCAATTCCTCCTAAAAGCACGGTTAGGCCTACCTTCGCAGCCTCTTCTAGAAATTTAGCTTTAGAAAGCTGTATGTGCACTGAAATGGCAAATTTGTCGAGACTGACCATGGAATAACTTACAGGGTAGTAATCAGCACTTGAAACCATGGCAGACAGACAAGACAATAATAAGAATCAGAGCTATAATGATTGCCATCACTATAAGCTTCACCTTCATATTTTCGAACCACAACTTGTTTTTAACTGCGGTTCCTTGTTTCTTGAAATCTTGTGCCTAATATGAAACACCATACACATGCCAAAATAGTATCAACATATATAGACAGTAGCCGACATGCCTAATGCAAGCATACTTAGGTAGGTATAGCCATATAGATATCTGCCTTTCTATAGATTGCCTCTCAGCTCTTTAGTTTGTGTCTTGTACTTGTTTTGTGTTTAAGAGGTTGTTTGGAGTAATAGAGAAGATAGCGTCTAGATCAACTAATTGGTGTGTTGTATAAGAAAATGGCATCCAGTTTAATTGGCTTTATCCCAAATAAAAGGACTTAATATAAGTGTGTGTAAAAGGAGGGCTTAGGCACATGAGCGCATCGGTTAAAGTCTTGTTGTGTGATTAACAGGTTACGGGTTCAAGTCATGGGAGTGGCATCTCGTCAAAAATTGGCAAGGGCAGGCTAACCCCTGGTACTTCCATGTGGTGGGACCCTTCCCTATACCGTCGCCTTCGGCTCTTCGGGGATGTCATCGTGGTTTTTTTTGTGTAGGAGTGACCTATATTTGTATTGCCAATGCTATATTCTTAATATACCCCACAAGATGTTGATTCTATTGAGCAGTTTAACCGTAGAATTTGTGTGTTCTTTAAGTCTTAATCAGATAGATTGCTTGTTGATTTAGCTTAATTCTATCATACCATGTTTAGCTTAGAGGTTATAAGACTTATATATAGACACACACATATATAAGAGATGAGAAGCTAACCTGTGAGCGAAGATTCTCTGTTTTATCAACAAGAAGCTCAATCTTCTCACCACGGTCAAGAACCTAAGAAGAAGATAAACTCTATGTTGAAGCAAAATCTTACACCAACTGAATGTTTAGAGGCAAGCACTCATAATTAAGCAACATATTATTGCAGCATAGTTTTAAGTGTATGAAAATCTAGGAACAAAGACAACCCAGCAAACACTCCTCACCTTCTCAATGTTTCCCATCATTACACCTTTTACTTCATTCACCTGACCCTGAACTGCGGCGAGCTTGCTAATTTCTTCAGGATGATCAACACAATATTTCATGTGCTCTTTCAGTTTGGGGCTATGGTGGAATCGCACAACCACAAAAATCTTAATATAAATTGGCATTGCGTTAGATCGAGTATGCGGTGGTAATTAGGGAAGCTAAGGATGTTACCCAAATGTTTTAGTAAGACTTTTGGCAATCGCAGTATCTGCCTTCCCTTTACCATATCTCTTGATAAAATCCTCCTTCACGCGTTGCAAGAAGGCAGTTGGAAGTTGTGATCCGGCAGAGTCCCTTGCAACAATGCAGTAGGCTGCAGGTTGATGCTAGAAGTGAAATTCGAGAAACAAATGATGATGGCAAATAACAAATTACACCACCAAGCTCAATATGTGGAATAGCATGAGAGTAGCTGAAGTTGATTCTCAAGTTCAGAATTCAGATCAATGAAATGATCTACTATACAAAGCATACCTAATTAGGATATGCAATTGCACCCGATTAGACTCAATATGGAACATGAGTGCCTACCACACACATCCCATCAGAGTCTTCTCTGATATTAATAAATAGAAACTAAAACCTCCACGGCACTTGGGTTGGATCACTTAAATGGATGTAAATCACTAAGATTAAACCACACTAACACTTAAGGATTGAATCAAACATATTAAATAGTTCAATCCAAGGTCTTGTTATGCGGTCATTTTTTTACTCTAAGGTGAGATTCTAACAGACCAATCCGAACAAATCCACTTTTATATACTCCTAATTGAGAATGTAGTTCATTTAAAAATATAATTACGCATTACATTCATACTGGAAATGCACAACTATTACGGTTACAGCTTACAAATGCCAAACATTGCAATCATGATGAATATTTTGGATTTAAAAGCCTTAAATGAATCAATGAACTCAGAGTCTCGGTGGTCGTTTATTCATATATGTGATGGCGTAAACGAATTAAATGGTGGGAGAAGAAGACTGACTGAAACCGTTCTCGGCGAGGTAATTGAAAGTGTAGCCATCGCAGTTGTAGGTGAATTTGTTGTCGGAAGCGGGGAGCTTGTGGAGGCACTGGCCGGCGACGTCGATGAAATTGCCAGAGAACTCGGTGTACTCGGCTAGGATGACGGTTCCTCTGGACACAAAGCTATAAATCAATGTATCTTGTCCCATAGCTTTTCCGACCTAGCTGGCTTTAATGTGTGATGGATTCTTAGAAGCTGGAAACTCATTAATCAAACAATGAAGAAATATTGATGGAGATGAGTGGATTAGAGAAAACTGAGCTCTCAAAGGAAGGAGCACATCCACCATGTTAGGCTTTGACATTAATGTAAGCGCGCCACATGGCGGCAACGAATTCAGAGAATGTCACTCCGAAAAAAGTTGAACTTATAGTTATAGTTATATTGTTCCAAGAAAAGGTGGAATCTCTCACCCAGGAGTCCCACCACGACCTGACAGGATGGTGAGAATGTTAGTACTCAGTCAGCAGAATTGTAGGCTCATACATCTGTGCACGTCAGAGGCCCAGTCTTATTTCAGGTGGGAAGGTTAGTCACGGTAACTCAGTCAGCAGAATGGTAGGCTCATACATCTATACGCGCCAGAGGCCCAATCTTATTTCAGATTCTGTGACCTCCACCCGGTCGCTGCGGGGATTCGAACATTGATCCATTGTTCCAAATCTCCCACCACTCGACCAACTGAGCTACTCGTGCGGGTATTAGTTATAGTTATATACTCCGTAACAATGTCACTTTATAAATTACTCGAGTATAATACTCCATAATAATTACGTATTACCATGTATTTGATGTATTTTAACTGAATTTTATAAAAATTCTATAATTCATACATGTAACACAAATTTAAGCACATAATGTTAAAAAAAAATCATAAATATCAACATATGATCATCAATATCTCCATAAGTTATTAATTTTAATGGAAATCGCCTTTATTTAAATAGTCTCAAAACCAAACCAACAAATCAGCCTTATACAAAAAACTAGCGGCCAAACATAGACTCTACCAATACACAGAGGAGTTGAAAAGTTTGATTTGACCATGTCAGTCTCCATCTTCCTAACATAATACTTCCTCCGTTCTTAAATAAATGCAACGGTCAACATTTCACACTTGCTGAGACACAATTTTGACCATTAATATAAATAATTTTGTAGTAATAAAAAAATTAAAAAAAATAGATTATGAAAATTTATAATGAGACAAGTTTAACAATATTTTTTTCATAAAATAATATTATTACATTAACAAATAAAACGTAGTCAAAGTAGAACATGTGAATAGTGTAAAAGTCAAAGTGTTGCATTTATTTAAGAACAGAGGTAGTATGAAAAACCTACAATGCCCTATCAAATTGAAAGAAAGAAAAATAAAAATAAAGCGTATAACACAAAGAAATTAAATGGTAAAAAGAAAATAAAGACAGTAAAGAAATAAAGCAAAAAGGAGTCGTTATTGTCCAACTATGCAATGCCATTGCTCGATTTCTTTCATGACTACTTGAAAGTCGTGAATATTTATTTCAATCTGAAGTATATCAATCTCATATAAATAATTAATAATTCTGGTAATTGATAGCGGTGATACCGGAAGATGTGGGATAGGGGTGGACGCGGATTCAAGGACTGAGACTGACCCATTGATACTGATCAGGTTATCTACGTAGAATTATAGAAGAGATAACGAGAACAAGTATGAAAGAATTCATAGAAGAGTAGAGAAGAATGGAGAAGAAGATCTTTTATTCAAATGCCTGATTTCACTAATGCATACAACCAGCTATATATGCTATTCAACGATCAGTTTAAGAAGCTAGTTAACTCCAACTAACTTCTAACTAACATTTCTCATATTAATAGCTCTAATTACACGTAAACAAGTAAGCTAACACTACTTGCTGAGCTGACATCCTCATCTACTCACTGAGCTAGCATCTTTCAACTTCTGACTGTATCAATACTCCCCCTTCAAAACTGACTTGACCTCAAGTCATCTGGTCGTAAAAATCAGGGTAGACTGCCTTAATAAAATCTGACCGTTCCCAAGTTGCATCTTCCACACCTTGATCTTCTCATTGAATCAGAAATTTGACTCTAGCCTCATTTCCATGTTTGACAAGCTGTCTCTCCAAAATAGTCACAGGTTTCACCATACTGCCTTGTGACAATCCGTGCAACCATGTAGGTATATGTGGTCTATTTGGCAAGTTCCCTCTGAATGGTTTCAGTTGAGATACATGAAAAGTATGATGAATTCTAGTATCTTCTGGCAATATCAACTCATAAGCAACCTTCCCCACCAACTTGCCTACTTGAAATGGTCCATAGTATTTAGGAGCAAGCTTGTCATTTGTCCTTTGGTCCACAGAACTCTGCCTGTAAGATTGCAGCTTGAGCCACACGCAATCTCCAACTTTAAAGTGTCTTTCAGACCTATGTTTATCAGCCTGGACCCTCATTTTGTTCTGTGCATTCATCAATAAATGCAATTTAAGCACCTTAATCATATCTTCCCTTTTTGGAAAGATCTATCTACTGCAGTGATGGATACGTGTACCCGGGGGGTATCAATAACGAGGGGTTACTGCGGATAGTAACTAGAGAGAAGTCAGAGCAAAAGTAAGAGAGAGAATATATATTGCTGAGAATGTGTTGAGCGTATTGAACATGGATTACAAATGGGGAAAGGGGTGCTATTTATAGTAGTAACAAATGCCAGATAGGGACATGTGTCATCATTCTGGTGGTCGAGAGGTCACCTCAACGGGGTGGCACTGGCACTCGCATGTGGCCGCATTAAATGCGGTGGTTGGATGTGACGTTGTACTCGGTACGTTGATCCAGCGCATGTGGGTGGGAGATTCCGTCGAGGAGATGCCTTCGGCCGTAGGTGATTGGCTGAAGGCTCCTCACCCCGGGGAGCCTCTGGGTGCCGAGGGCTCTAGGTGCCGAGGGCTCTAGGTGCCGAGGGCTACTGTTCTCGCCGTTTTCTCCCAGACGCTTTGAATGCTTTAAAGAAGCTGTACTGTAAGTTTACGAGCCTTCGACCAGGGGGCCGAAGGCATCCCAGTGTTCGTCGTGGGCTGTTTGGCACTTGGGGTGCTGTGATTTGGGTCTGTTGTGCTTCCTGGGCCTATTAGGCCTTCTCTATAGTAGTGGGAGTCTATGGGTCGGGGGTTCCTGGGCCATATACTCCATCAGGAGTCTCTCACTCCTTTTGTCGAAAGGTACTTGAGGGAAAAGGAGTAATTGCGGTTGTCCTCTGATGTTGCCTTGCTGTAGTTTGTAAACTCGTGGGAGGTTTGCGTTTGCACACGATTCTACCGGGGGCAGCCCTTCAGTCCCCCATATTTTGGGACTGAGGGGTCATTTTTGGGGAGATTTTGAGCTTTTGCATTTTTGTGATTTTTCCCGAAGGGGTCCTCCAGTCCCCCACTCCTTGAGGCATATGTAATGTGGTGAAGAGGAGTAAAGTATGGCCCGTTGTTATCATATTGCCGAAGGCTGACGCTTTTCGTTTCATTTTGGGGGGATGCCTTGTTAAAAACCTCATTAGAAAAAACCCTGTGGGAAAAAATTCTAATGAGGGAAAAAGAGTGCACCGAATTCCCCCAACGATGAATCGAAAAGGTGAAACCTTGGTCCGAAATGGATGACAGTATTGTTGCCGAAGGCTATCCTTGTCTGGGGGCGTATGTGTTGATTTGCCGAAGGCGCTTTGTTAGTATCCCGGGAGATGCCGAAGGGGAGTCCCCCAATCCATGGGATTGAGGGCGTGATGAGTGTAAGCGGTCGTTGCTGCATTGTCGGGGGGATTCTTTGGCTGTTGACAAGCTGGGGGTGAGGGTACCCGAAGGCTACCATTGATGAGGGGTTTGGAGGTGTGGACCCGAGGATTTCCTGCATTCCAACATGTTGAGGGTTGGGGGGTCCCGAGGGGTTTCCCATTGTTAGGTCGTGGGCATCTGGAGGAGAAAGCCCGAAGGCATTTGTAATGTTGTATGAGGGGTACCGGCTGGGAGCGCCTCTGTGATCTCAAAATATAGCCGTTGCGATCATACCGTTGGCATATGGAACGTTTAAAAAGTATCCGTTGGAGAGGACTTCAACGTGGCGCGTACCTGTTGGCTAGCTTTGGGCGGGCATCACCGGTTGGCAGAAGGGGCGGCGCGTAATGATGGCTTTCGTAACCGGAGGCCCAGTTTTGGGCCCAAGCCCGGATCTGGGTGCCTATAAATACCCCAAGGCCAAGGCCATTTTCCTTGTGCGATTCCTTGTTAGCGAAGCTCTGCCGAAATATTTCTAGAGAGAGAAACTTGCCCTCGATCAAACTACCAGCTTTCAAGGCCAGTCTTCGATCCACTCTCGGTTGCCTTCAGCACACTTTGCTTTTTTCTTGGTGAGTTCAGCTTTCGTAGCCTTAGGCTAAGTGATATAGTTCCTTAGGTAGCCCTCTGTTGTAGAAACCTTTGACCCCTAGTCTCTGAAAAAGATGTCGTCTCAAAGTACTGACTCACAAGATATTTCAAGGGAGCCCTCGCTTGAAACTGAAAGCGTTTCCGAGGTGGAGTCTTCAAACGAACAACCCTCGGCCGGTGGTGATTCTGCCCTCACCATGGAGGTGCAAAAAGATCTGGTTGTCGAAGCCGAAGCCGAGGACTTCGAGCAAGTTAACGCTGACGAGGAGATGGCCCTCGCTATGCAAACTGCCATCGAGGAGGAGGAGAGGGAGCGCCATCGGGTAACCATCGCCATCCCTTCAACCATAGCCACCGGGGAAGGGACATCTCGAGCCCTGAGCCCGGAACCACTCAGAGCGGCGCCCTCGGTGAAGGGAAAGAAGAAGATGAAGGCTCCCAAGAAAAAAGGGGGTGTGGCAGACGTGGGGAAGCCTGTCGATATGCCCGAGGGGTACTCCTACCTAAACACCGCCGCCCTCGAGTTGAAGTCGAAGGCGGATTGGGCTGAGTGCTATGTGACCCAGCTGAGTGTAGGGCTTTCTGCTGTCGTGGCGCAACCTGGTCCCGACGATGTTCTCTCCCGGGCGCCTGAGGGGTGCATTGCGGTGCATATCCTCTCCGTTGCAATGGGCCTTCGGTTCCCCCTTCATCCCTTCCTTCGCGAGTACCTCCGGTTTGTGGGTTTAGTTCCGTGCCAACTTACCCCAAACAGCCACTCATATATCACCGGGTTCCTTCACCTCTGTCAGTCCCGGGGAGTGACACCGAGCTTGGACTTGTTTTTCCAAAGCTTTAACCTTTGCCGAGGAGGCCACGCAAATGCCGAGGGCTTTGCTAATTTACAACAGATTGCCCAGTGGATGCTATTTACCGAAGCACCTTCTTCAAACAAGGGCTGGAGGGAGCGGTGGTGCTATGTCAAGCTACCCGAGAGCCCGTTCCCGAGGGAGTTGCGGGATCGTTTCCGTCGGCATGAGAGGGTGAGAAGTGCCGCCCTCGAAAAAGACGACTTGAAGATCGCCAAGATCCCGGACGCGCGAAAGAAAAATGTGACGATCAAGGAATGCACCCTTGAGGATGGTTTGTACGCCCTCGGCTTCCGGCGATATCGTTTCTTGGGGGAAACGAATGAGAAATATCCCCTTATCGACAAAGCCTTCGAGGGAACAGGAGGTAGCTGCCGAGGGCCTTAATTTCTGTACTTAGGAATATATTTCTTTTGCACTTCGACATTTTTGACACCTTTGATCCTTCGGCCTAAACCATCCTCATTCTTTTACAGGTATCAGCATGGACCTCAACGTCTTCGCTGCTCTGAAAAAGCAGAAAGCAAAAGGCCCGGGCAAGAAAGAGCCCAGTAAGCAGAAGCCCCTCGGGGAATTCTTGAAGAGGGGTGGTAAGCCCTCGGACGAAGCTGCCAAAAGGAAGGCAGCAGGTAAAGGCCCAATCCCCGAGGGGAAGAGACCAAAGAAGGGGGATGCCGGGAAGAAGGCTCCCCCGGTGCTGATCGTGGATGAGCACTCCACCTCTGAGCCCCATGTTCTGGTGGCGACGACTGCTTCCAACCTTCCTTCGGCCCAGGGGGGTGAAGTAGGTTTGCCCCAGGAGGACATACGGTTCTCCCTGCCGAAGGGTTCCGCCACCACACATGGCACTGTGGACCCTCGGGAGTTCCTGGACGGGGCTACTCCTTCGCTGGATTGGAAGGCCCTCAGCAAGCTCGATGATGAGGCTCTTGAGTCAAAGATCCTCCGGTCCTCCCTCACTGTAAGTTTTTTCTTTCCTGCATAGTAGTCTACTTCCTCTATTTGTTGCATGATAGTAGTCTTACTCCCCTATCTTGTTGTTAACAGGCTTGCATAGCCCTCGGTGAGCACACCAGGAGGTTCGATGAGTGGCGCCTCCAGAAGGCGCAACAGGATGAGGCTATGAAGAAGCTCATCCGCGACAACACCGAGGCCGTGAGGCAAATGGCCCAGCTAGAAGGGGACCTTCAGCAGGCGAAGGCTACGGCGGAGAGGGCAGCTAGCGAGAAAGCTGAAGCCGAGAGGGCCGCTGCTGAGGCCGTGAAGGAAGCCTCCGAGGATGCAGAGGCTGCCAAAGCGGAGGCTGCCGCCGGTGCTGTTGCTGCTTTCATGGCCGAGGGGTGGAGGGCCGAAGACCACAAAGACTGGGCGGCTTCGGTGGTGGAGGAGCCCGCCGACGGGTGGGTGAAAGGCCCCGGGGCGATGTGGTTAGCCCGAAAAGGCGAAGACTACTATGCTGGGGGGAGTTCTTTACCCAGGCCCTTATCTACAGAAGGCTGGCCCGACACCGGAAGATTGAGCCGAAGGCTTTTGATTCGGCGGCATATGGCCTTCCCCCCCTCCAACCAGATATCAGAGTCCCCCTCCCTGCAGACGTTGAAAGGCCAGAATTAGAGGATTCTGAGCTGCTGAAGGAAGCTGGGGAGGAAGAGGAAGGGGTCGAAGTGTAACACCAACCCCGAGCATATTTACTTTTAGTAAATTATGTAATAAACCTTGAAAGATGATTTATGAATTTGCGTAATTGTAAATTTTTATTATTTCTTTTACGTGAATAGTAAATTGCATGTGGGACCCACAGCGGGAACGGGGACCGCCCGATAATTCCCGAACCACATATTATATTCATCTTGGTCTAGATAATATATATATGGTGGTGGATATTTTATTTGGGCCATAAGAAAGGCATGGAGTTGACCGGTCGGTCAAACGGGGCCCAATTACCGGTATCGGTAATTGAGCGGATAACAGCCCAAAATGAGTTTCGGAGGCTCCAAAATTAATGTTGGGGAATGTACATCTATCCTAAGAGGCCCATAATTATTGGGAACGCGTGATATATTTTATCCGGCCCGATAAAATAAAAAATGACTAAAGCGGTCCGAGAAATACAACTTTCGGGGCCGATTATACACACCGGGACGTAATGGGATGACCTCCCACATGAGTGGGGGCCACCCCACGATTTTGTGTGATCTAATTGACACATTGGGAGCTGAGTGAGTCAAATAAACATGGGCTGTGCATGAAGGGATGGCTGGAGACAACCAACCACTCCCTTGGCCATACCTCTTCATTGTTTTTGGCTTGGGTGAGGATAGATACCTCCCCCCTTCCATTTGACACCATTCATTCGGCCAAAGCAGAGAGAGAAGCTCCAGGGAAGTCTCCTCTCCTAGTGCAAGCAGCAAGGAAGAGAATCCAAAGAGAAGAGGGTTGTTCTTGAGGTAAGAACTCAACAAACAATCTTGTAACTAGTTTTTTGTGTATGATTTTTGAGAAATCATATGGTGGATTAAACCATGAGTTCTACACGTCTAAAAGTGTAGAATATTGTTATAAAGTGGTGTTAATTAACTTAGAAGAGTTGGTGAATCGATAGGAGTCGAAATCGCCGGAAACCGCCACATATAGGGAGCTGTTCGTAGTTGCAGACTACGAAAGCCGCCCGGCTTTCGTGAAAGCCGCCCGACTTTGGCCCAGAAATCCAGCTTTTCACTTTCAATCGGCCTAGAACGGGGATTGATCGAGGGGCTTAACAAAGGCAACTATTGTAGCACATCACGAGGTGAGGATGGCTGACTATATTGCTTATAATTAGTGAGTTAATTTCATAAGAATGCCTAAGGTAATTAGATGGGATTTTCATGGACTATTAAAGATTTATAATGTCTAAATGAAAATAATATGAATGTGAGTAAGTGAAGCATGACATACAAATTTAGAATAATTGTGTATGATTATGTGAAATGAATGGAATGGCATGTTAATGGAATTACTAAGATGACATTGTGATAAAATATCATTTACTTCATGTATGAACTTCATGAATGGATTAAAGTGATATTTTTGATATTGAGATTAAACTATACTTGGGTTGAGAAACCAATGGAAATGAAATGCAATATGGGGAATAGGAACTTGGCATGTTCTATGGTTATCCTATTAGTATCAAAATACTAGTCGGAGAATTAATATAAATAAATGATGAAATAAATCCTAAGAGGTAGGATTGTGGATAGATATGCCTTAAGTAGTCTCAAGAGATACTTAAGGATGAATGGTATGAACACTAAGGAGTGATTAGGGGTAGGCCTAAAGGCCACCTCCGGAAATTGATTCTAGGCATAGGACTTGCTTGAGAATTTGATTATGAAAATAAATAGAGTTGGACTCTAGGATGACATGGAGATGTAGTTGGGCCGAGCCCATGCCATGTAATATGATTAGCATGGAAACGTAGTTGGGCCGAGCCCTTGCCATGTATATGTGACCTCCGTGGAAACGTAGTTGGGCCGAGCCCTTGCCACGAAGTTATGGTTGGTATGGAAACGTAGTTGGGCCGAGCCCTTGCCATACAAATGTTGATATGATACATCAAGTTAGAGGATTGTATAGAGATGTAGTTGGGCCGAGCCCATGCTATACAATTGGGGCTCGATGGGACCCCACGGGGTTATCGTGACTCGCGGTCACGGGGGAATGGGAATGGTGAATTCTAAATGAATATGGGCCTACGGGCCGTCTACTTGACTTTATGTAAAGTAAGTACAGTTAAAGGTAAAAAGGGGTAACCGAGGGTTATGGCCTATAATATAATAGTACCCTAAGACGGGGGTCTTGGAAATTAAAACGTTGATTATACTTAGTACAGTTGTTATTGTACTTGTCAAATATTTCCAAGTACTGACCTCCCCTTCACGGGGGAGGCCACCTCACAGTTTCAGGTAGGACTTGAAGGTTGCTACCGGCGCCCGTTGTTTCAGGGATTTCCAAGGGAGAAGACGTGGTTCGTGCTTCTTCTGTTTCCTGTTTTCAAAACAATTATAACAATGCTCATGGATACTATTTTTGAATAACTATTTGGGGGCTTGTATGCCCATGTTTGCCAAAGTGTGGCCAAGACATCTTTATTAAATGCTTCCGCTGTTTTAAATGAATGATTTACATTATGCTTGTTTATGGATGTACTATGTGTGAATGGTATTCAAGACGCCTTGTATAGTATGGATGAGTTGGACTGCGGTTGACTATTCGTACTGTACGGCAGGTTGTTGACGTGTCCGGGTAGGTCCGGGGCGTGACAATTTAATTGGTATCAGAGCCTTAGTCCGTAAACATCATAATGAAGTTTCAAAATTTCTTTTTGAAAACGAATTGGAAAACCATGAGCATAAGGTTTTGTACTTATAGAACTTTTGGTACTTGAGTTGCAATGTCTCTAATTGTTAAGATGGTACCCTTAACAATTGGTATGGCGGTGATTTGAGCCAAGGGATGTCTTTAAGTACCCATCCGTCAATTGACATTTGATACGAGTCTAATGACTCATTCTCAATTTCTTTCAGAAATGGAAGGTACCGGGAAAGTGACTAGAAGAAACCCGACTGGCCGAGCACCGGGAGGATCCGTGCAAGGCAGTAGAGGGGATTCTAGGGTGTCCCGAGGACAGGGCCGTGGAGGCCAAGATCGGACCGTGAGTGACAGTTATGTGGGAACAGTCAACGAGAATGAGTCCTATGAGTCCGAGGAGGATTCGACGTATCGACCGGGAACTGAGCCGGTTGAGACCCCATATGATGGGGAGTATGATGAGGACAGCGAGGGGAGCGACGATGACGACGCTCTAGAAAGGATGGAGGAACTACTCCGTCAATTTCAGCAAGATCGCCAAAGACGCCGGGCAAGGCGTGCTTTGGGAGGGGCTTCAAGAAGGGGAAGCCATGCGGGTTCTAGGGGACATGTGGAGTCCCGAGTAGATCGAAGTGTCGAGGTTCCGATAATAAGGATCTCGAAGTACCGCAAAGAAGCAAGAGATTTGGGGTGTAAACCGTTCGATGGAACAGGAGATATATCCGTTGCGGCGGAGTGGATCAAGAGGTTCAATGAAGCGGCCCTTGATATGCAGCTGCCGCCAAACATGAAGATGAGAGTAGCAACGAGGTTACTAGAAGGGATGGCGTCCACGTGGTGGGACGGTGTCAAGGGGAAGTACGGTGAGGCCGTAACTTGGGAGAATTTCCGACAGGAATTCTTCAACCAATACTACTCCGACTTCGAGGTGAACTTGAAGAGGAGAGAATACACCAACTTGACCCAAGGAGGCAAGTATACCGTGAGACAACTCGAGCACAAGTTCAGGGAGCTCGCGGAGTTCATACCGGAGTACGCTTGTGATGAGAACCGGATGGTGAATCACTTTTGGGATGCTTTAGACTTAGACGTGCGTGAACGGGGAACACAATTGCCTAACATGACATTCAGTCAAGTGGTGGAGCAAGGCCTGAAAGGGGATAAGGAATGGGAAGAAAGAAAGCTGAAAAACGCCGAGGAGGCGAAGAAGAGGAAATGGGAGAACACCGGCCCCCAAGGTTCTAACAAGAAGGGGAACCACGGGGGAGGTGGGTCTTTCAGAACGCCCGCACCACCCTCTCGGGGAAATCAAGGCCCAGGAGGGCAAGGCTCGAGGTCGCAAGGCTCGGGCATTGGCAGGTGCAATAACTGCAAGAGGAACCACACGGGCAAGTGTCGCGATCCCCCTAGGTGCTACCAATGCGGGGAGACGGGGCACTTGAGATCAAACTGCCCACAACTCGGGCGAGCCATGGGTGCAGGGCCTAGCAGCGGAACTACGGCAAGTAGGAACCGAGCAGGGGCACTTCACGCGAGCACGGCGCACGGAGGGCCAAGTACAAGCAACGCGCCATCCGTGAACCAAGGCAAGACCCAAGCTAGGGTCTATGCGATGACGGAGGCGGACGCACGTGCTAACCCGGACTCCGTGGCGGGTAAAATCTTAAACTCATGTTATTAACTCTATTGTATGCAATAGGAGTGTTTGGAATGTGCAAAATTTGAAACCCCGACGGTTTGGTCGGGATTGTAGGGGAAAGGGGAGGAAAAATCCCCGCCCTGGGCGAATGCCGCCCGGCATTTGACGAAAGCCGCCCGGCTTTCGTCTTGAATTATAGGGAAATGCTGCGGCGACGAATGCCGGCCGGTTTCCACCAAAAGCCGCCCGGCTTTCGTCAACAATTTATCTGTAAACTCCTCGCAACCAAAAACCGGCCGGCTTTTGTAAAGACCGGTCGACTTTCATAAATGCCTCACCTGGGGAATTTCTCGCAGCTGAAAGCCGCCCGGTTTTGGCGAAAGCCGCCCGGCTTTCGTTAAGCCTGGGAATTTCTGCGCTGCTGAAACCCGGCCGGGTTTCGTAGAAACCGGCCGGCTTTGAGACCATTTCCTGAACAAAAACTGCGGCGACGAAAACCGGCCGGCTTTCGTGAAAGCCGCCCGGCTTTCGTGATTTTCATATGAGAATTTCTCTCGCAGACGAAAACCTGCCGGCTTTCGTAAAAAGCGGCCGGCTTTCACCTGGATTCGTCCTAGAGCGGTTCTAAAGCTTAGAAACCGGGGAATTTTCGGACGGGTGTCAAACGGACCCCACCCGAACCGCGACCAACATACTCTACGACTTAAGAAACAAACCTATTAATTAGATAGTGTGTTATACATTACTTATGAATGTAGGAACACTAAAGATAAACGGGAGAGACGCAAGGATCCTTATTGATACCGGGGCGCAACGATCATTTGTGAGTGAGGCGTTCGCCAGCGGATTCAACGGACCACTTGTGCCGATGACTCAAACCCTATTGGTGTCCACGCCTCTAGGGGATGATATCGAGAGAGATAGCCACTATCCATCGTGTGAGGTGGAGGTGGAGGGACAGAACTTGACGTGTGATTTTGTACCGCTGAGTATGATCGAGTTTGATGCAATCCTCGGGATGGATTGGCTTGAGAAACATCATGCTAGGGTCGATTGCTACACGAAGATTCTTGAACTCGAAGGCGGTGAAGGGTTGACCTTACGCTTCGAGGGAGATAGAGGCAAATCAAACAGTTGTATCATATCCGTCGTGAGGGCAAGGAATATGATGAGAAAGGGATGCCACGCATACCTAGCGTATGTGGTGGATAAAACCAAAGAAGAGATAAACATCAATGATGTGAGAGTAGTGTGCAAGTATCCGGACGTCTTCCCAAAAGACTTGCCGGGACTTCCACCCGATAGGGAGATTGAATTCGTGATCGAGGTTGAACCCGGCACCAAACCAATCTCTATACCGCCATACAGAATGGCACCCGCTGAACTTAACGAATTGAAAATCCAATTGCAAGAGCTATTGGACAACGGTTTCATAAGGCCGAGTCACTCTCCGTGGGGAGCACCGGTCCTTTTCGTGAAAAAGAAAGATGGGACACTTCGAATGTGCATTGACTATCGTCAACTGAACAAAGTCACAATCAAAAATAGGTATCCCTTGCCTAGGATTGATGACTTGTTTGATCAGCGAAAGGAGGATGACATACCGAAGAGTGCGTTCCGCACGAGGTATGGTCATTTCGAGTTCCTGGTGATGTCGTTCGGGCTAACCAACGCCCCGGCGGCATTTATGGACTTGATGAACCGAGTATTTCATAAATACTTGGACCGATTTGTGATTGTGTTCATAGATGATATCTTGATTTACTCAAAGAGTGAAGAAGAGCATGAGGAACACTTGATACTTGTTCTTGAGACACTACGGGAGAAGCAACTCTATGCCAAGTTTTCCAAGTGTGAATTTTGGCTAAGGGAGATTGGCTTTCTCGGGCATGTGGTTTCGGGATCAGGAATTGCCGTAGATAACAAGAAGATCGAGGCCATTACTGAATGGGAGAGGCCAAAGAACGTCAAGGAAATTCGTAGCTTCCTTGGATTGGCGGGGTACTACCGAAAATTTGTGGATAGATTCTCAGTTTTGGCATCGCCATTGACAAAGCTCACTCGAAAGGGGGCCAAGTTTGTATGGGATGACCGATGTGAGGAGGGATTCCTTGAACTGAAGAAGAGATTGACCGAAGCACTGGTACTCGCACTACCCAAACAGGGTGTGGGGTACGATGTCTACAGCGACGCAAGCATCCAAGGGCTTGGGTGTGTCTTGATGCAGAATGGGCGGGTGATTGCCTATGCTTCACGACAGTTGAAGAAGCATGAGGTAAATTATCCCACTCATGACTTAGAGCTGGGGGCGGTGGTGTTCGCATTGAAGATGTGGAGACATTATCTCTACGGGGAAACATGTCATATATACACTGACCACAAAAGCCTGAAATACGTGTTTACTCAGAAAGAGTTAAACATGAGACAGAGACGGTGGATGGAGTTGATAAAAGACTACCATCTAGTTATCGAGTACCACCCCGGCAAAGCCAATGTGGTAGCGGATGCCCTGAGCCGAAAGAATTCGTCTGGGGCATTGTTGACGAGTTTGAGGGCATTGAGAGCCCGATTGGAGGTATCTAGTGACGGTGCTTTGTTAGCTAGATTCGAGGTGAGACCTACACTACTTGATGAGATCAAGAAGGGTCAAGAAGCTGATGAGGAGCTCATGAAGGTCCGAGAACGCATGCTAGCGGGACCGGTTGAGGATTTCAGGGAGAGAGACGATGGTCTCTTACTATTTCGTGATCGAGTGTGTGTACCGTTGGATGAGGAGCTCCGAAAGTCCATCTTAGAGGAGGCTCATTCATCGGCGTATGCCATGCACCCGGGAGGCACGAAGATGTACCGTGATTTGAAGGAAAGTTACTGGTGGTCGGGTATGAAGAGGGAAATAGCCGAGTACATCAGTAGGTGTCTTACTTGTCAGCAAGTTAAGGCAGAACATCAGCATCCAGCTGGGTTGTTACAGCCATTATCCATTCCTGAATGGAAATGGGAACACGTGACTATGGATTTCGTGGTAGGGCTGCCACGGACGGTTAAGAATTATGACGCCGTGTGGGTTGTGGTTGATAGGCTCACGAAGAGTGCACACTTTTTACCTATCAACACCACCTATGCACTGGAAAGGTTAGTCAAGTTGTATGTGGATGAGATCGTGAGGCTGCATGGGGTTCCTATAACCATTGTATCCGATAGGGATCCGCGATTCACATCACGATTTTGGCCGAAGTTCCAAGAATCTATGGGGACGAAACTGAAATTCAGTACAGCTTTCCATCCGCAAACGGATGGACAATCCGAGCGGGTTATACAGATATTAGAGGATATGCTGAGAGCTTGTGCATTGGAGTTCCAAGGGAGTTGGGACAACCATTTGGCACTTGTGGAGTTTGCCTATAACAACAGTTATCAGGCGAGTATAGGCATGCCTCCATACGAGGCATTGTATGGGAGGAGATGTCGTACACCTTTGTGTTGGGACGAGGTTGGCATGGCCAAACTCGAGAGCACGGAGTTGGTGGAAATCACCAAGTCAAAGGTAAAGATGATCCGTGACAGACTTAAGGCGGCACAGGATAGACAGAAGAGCTATGCCGATAAGCGCCGAAGAGCCTTAGAATTTAAGGTTGGGGATGAGGTATTTTTGAATGTTTCACCTTGGAAAGGAATCATCCGATTTCAGAGCCGAGGGAAACTCAACCCACGCTACATAGGGCCATTTGTAATTCTTGAGAGAATTGGGGCCGTAGCATACCGATTGCAGTTGACTCCGGAATTGGAGAAAATACATAATGTATTCCATGTGTCTATGCTTAAGAGGTACATTCCGGATCCATCTCATGTACTAGAGAAACCACCCGTGGAAATACGGGAAGACTTGAACTACGCCGTGCAACCGGTAAGGATACTTGATAGACAAGTAAAGAAGCTAAGAAGCAAGAAAGTTCCAATGGTTAAGATCCTTTGGAAAAGTGACCGAGTTGAAGAAGAAACTTGGGAGACTGAAGCCTCGATGAAGGAGCAGTATGCATTTCTGTTTGAATAATCGATTGTGAATTTCGGGGACGAAATTCCCGTTAAGGGGGGGTGAACTTGTAACACCAACCCCGAGCATATTTACTTTTAGTAAATTATGTAATAAACCTTGAAAGATGATTTATGAATTTGCGTAATTGTAAATTTTTATTATTTCTTTTACGTGAATAGTAAATTGCATGTGGGACCCACAGCGGGAACGGGGACCGCCCGATAATTCCCGAACCACATATTATATTCATCTTGGTCTAGATAATATATATATGGTGGTGGATATTTTATTTGGGCCATAAGAAAGGCATGGAGTTGACCGGTCGGTCAAACGGGGCCCAATTACCGGTATCGGTAATTGAGCGGATAACAGCCCAAAATGAGTTTCGGAGGCTCCAAAATTAATGTTGGGGAATGTACATCTATCCTAAGAGGCCCATAATTATTGGGAACGCGTGATATATTTTATCCGGCCCGATAAAATAAAAAATGACTAAAGCGGTCCGAGAAATACAACTTTCGGGGCCGATTATACACACCGGGACGTAATGGGATGACCTCCCACATGAGTGGGGGCCACCCCACGATTTTGTGTGATCTAATTGACACATTGGGAGCTGAGTGAGTCAAATAAACATGGGCTGTGCATGAAGGGATGGCTGGAGACAACCAACCACTCCCTTGGCCATACCTCTTCATTGTTTTTGGCTTGGGTGAGGATAGATACCTCCCCCCTTCCATTTGACACCATTCATTCGGCCAAAGCAGAGAGAGAAGCTCCAGGGAAGTCTCCTCTCCTAGTGCAAGCAGCAAGGAAGAGAATCCAAAGAGAAGAGGGTTGTTCTTGAGGTAAGAACTCAACAAACAATCTTGTAACTAGTTTTTTGTGTATGATTTTTGAGAAATCATATGGTGGATTAAACCATGAGTTCTACACGTCTAAAAGTGTAGAATATTGTTATAAAGTGGTGTTAATTAACTTAGAAGAGTTGGTGAATCGATAGGAGTCGAAATCGCCGGAAACCGCCACATATAGGGAACTGTTCGTAGTTGCAGACTACGAAAGCCGCCCGGCTTTCGTGAAAGCCGCCCGGCTTTGGCCCATAAATCCAGCTTTTCACTTTCAATCGGCCTAGAACGGGGATTGATCGAGGGGCTTAACAAAGGCAACTATTGTAGCACATCACGAGGTGAGGATGGCTAACTATATTGCTTATAATTAGTGAGTTAATTTCATAAGAATGCCTAAGGTAATTAGATGGGATTTTCATGGACTATTAAAGATTTATAATGTCTAAATGAAAATAATATGAATGTGAGTAAGTGAAGCATGACATACAAATTTAGAATAATTGTGTATGATTATGTGAAATGAATGGAATGGCATGTTAATGGAATTACTAAGATGACATTGTGATAAAATATCATTTACTTCATGTATGAACTTCATGAATGGATTAAAGTGATATTTTTGATATTGAGATTAAACTATACTTGGGTTGAGAAACCAATGGAAATGAAATGCAATATGGGGAATAGGAACTTGGCATGTTCTATGGTTATCCTATTAGTATCAAAATACTAGTCGGGGAATTAATATAAATAAATGATGAAATAAATCCTAAGAGGTAGGATTGTGGATAGATATGCCTTAAGTAGTCTCAAGAGATACTTAAGGATGAATGGTATGAACACTAAGGAGTGATTAGGGGTAGGCCTAAAGGCCACCTCCGGAAATTGATTCTAGGCATAGGACTTGCTTGAGAATTTGATTATGAAAATAAATAGAGTTGGACTCTAGGATGACATGGAGATGTAGTTGGGCCGAGCCCATGCCATGTAATATGATTAGCATGGAAACGTAGTTGGGCCGAGCCCTTGCCATGTATATGTGACCTCCGTGGAAACGTAGTTGGGCCGAGCCCTTGCCACGAAGTTATGGTTGGTATGGAAACGTAGTTGGGCCGAGCCCTTGCCATACAAATGTTGATATGATACATCAAGTTAGAGGATTGTATAGAGATGTAGTTGGGCCGAGCCCATGCTATACAATTGGGGCTCGATGGGACCCCACGGGGTTATCGTGACTCGCGGTCACGGGGGAATGGGAATGGTGAATTCTAAATGAATATGGGCCTACGGGCCGTCTACTTGACTTTATGTAAAGTAAGTACAGTTAAAGGTAAAAAGGGGTAACCGAGGGTTATGGCCTATAATATAATAGTACCCTAAGACGGGGGTCTTGGAAATTAAAACGTTGATTATACTTAGTATAGTTGTTATTGTACTTGTCAAATATTTCCAAGTACTGACCTCCCCTTCACGGGGGAGGCCACCTCACAGTTTCAGGTAGGACTTGAAGGTTGCTACCGGCGCCCGTTGTTTCAGGGATTTCCAAGGGAGAAGACGTGGTTCGTGCTTCTTCTGTTTCCTGTTTTCAAAACAATTATAACAATGCTCATGGATACTATTTTTGAATAACTATTTGGGGGCTTGTATGCCCATGTTTGCCAAAGTGTGGCCAAGACATCTTTATTAAATGCTTCCGCTGTTTTAAATGAATGATTTACATTATGCTTGTTTATGGATGTACTATGTGTGAATGGTATTCAAGACGCCTTGTATAGTATGGATGAGTTGGACTGCGGTTGACTATTCGTACTGTACGGCGGGTTGTTGACGTGTCCGGGTAGGTCCGGGGCGTGACACGAAGGGGACGCCACATCGAAAGCTGCCGAAGGGGGTGATGCTGCAGCAGTTGATGATGTTGTTGTTGCATAATTCTAAAAAAATTTGTTGTAACAAACATGTACAATCTTTCGGCTTCGGCCTTCGTGTATAACAATTTTTTATTCCCTGTTAATGAATGAATGCCTGCCTTTCTCTTTGAATGTATGCCTTCGTCTTTTCTTTGTGAAATGAATGCCTTCGAATTTGCCTTTGTGAATGAATGCCCTTGTACTTTGATGTTCGAGTTGTCAGTTGTTTAGGACTTAGAACAATTTTATTAGTGTTGTTCATCCACCAAGCCTTCGGTGGTGTGGCCCCTCTGGCTGCATGGAGATTTGACCGAGGGCCAAGTATTTAGGACTTAGAAAATTTTTCTAAGTGTAGTTTTTCCACCAAGCTTTCGGCTGTGTGACCCCTCTGGCTGCATGGAGATTTGACTAGGGCTGGAATTTTTAACCGAAAAACTGAAAACCGAACCGAAAAAACCCGAACCGAGCGGGAAAAAAACCGAACCGAAACCGAACCGACTTGATTGGGACCCGAAAGTTGGGACCCGAATAAAAATCGGTTCGGAACCGGTTCTTTGATATTGAAAATCGGTTCAAACCGAACCGAACCGATTTATTTATTAAATAATAGTTTTAAATTATTTTATTTAATTTCTTTAACTAATGTATGTAATACATTTGGCATCTTGATTTGACAAAAATCCGGAGTAGCTCAGCGGTGACAGGTAACACGCTCCCTACGTGTCACCCGTGTTCGAATCCCCCCAAGGACGGATTACCTTAAACTTTTTTTGCTTTTCTTCCGCCCCAATTCTTCCAATTTAATTTTCTTCAGTCTACAACTCGTCCCAAACCGGATGAAATAGAGGATTCACTCCTCATTTGAGCCTATATAATCGCTCCTTCATAGCTGATAAAGACTAAGTTGCTAGTAAAGCTTGAGTGCGAGTATTAGCTACAATATAAACAAATATTGAATACCCATTCGGTTTTTTCACAAAAACCGAAAAACCGGACCGAAAATTCGGTTTCCAAAAAATTGGGTCCCAACTTAGATCGGTTCGGTTTCGGGTTATAGAATATATGAAACCGAAAGATCGGTTCGGTTCGGATATTTTCTATTTCGGTTCGGGAACTGAACCGAATCCAGCCCTAGATTTGACCGAGGGTCAAATATTTAGGACTTAGAAATTTTTTCTAAGTGTAGTTCTTCCACAAAGCCTTAAGTTGTGTGGCCCCTCTGGCTGCATGGAGATTTGACCGATGGCCAAATATTTAGGACTTAGAAAAATTTTCTAAGTGTAGTTTTTCCACCAAGCCTTTGGCTGTGTTGCCCCTCTGGTTGCATGGAGATTTGATCGAGGGCCAAATATTTAGGACTTAGAATTTTTGCCATAATTCATGATTTGTCCCTTGGTGAAGGATGGTGGTCCCGGAGGCACCTAACTTTGTAGACTTAGAATAATTTCCCTTGGCTTGTAAGATTGGCCTCCGGTAATGTGTAGTAGATGCCTTCGCTAATAGTAGCCCTCGGTGTTGGTGATGTCGGAGGCAGCCAGAAAGTGGGCTTAGACGTTCCTTGATGGTATTCGTCTAATAGTAGCCTTCGGGGATTAGTAGTTTACAAGTACCGAGGGTGTTCCCATGGGGAGCCCTCGGTATGATCTGTATTGTCTTGTGATGCCGGAGGGCTTCTTGTTGTGATTTGTTGAAGTTGTGTACTCATTGATTTCTCGCTGAGTCTACTCCCCTTCACCCCCCCCCCCTTTGGTAGCGAAGGGAAGGCTTCAAGAAACTTGGTTTCTTGGTAAGGCTTGGCCTATCAGGAGGCAACAACATACACCATTAGCTCCCCCTCGGGTTAACCTTCCGAGTTCCGAGGGGATCGAGGGTCGTTTCCTCAGCATAAGCAATGGTCTGTAGCCTGCCTCCCCTTGGGGGATGGCACGGAAAGCGCCTCAGATTTGAAAGTCATCCTCTCGGCGTGAGACATAGTCTGTGGCCTGCCATACCCTTGGGGTAATGGCGCGGGGAGCGTTTCGTGTTTGAAAGTCGAATCTTGGGCATATTAGTTGCCTGCCATACCCTTGGGGTAGTGGCGCAGAAAGCGTTTCGTTTTTGAAAGTCGAATCTTGGGTATATTAGTTGTCTGCCATACCCTTGGGGTAATGGCGCGGAAAGCATTTCAAGGAAGGGTTTTCATTTGCACACTGGTTGCAAATGGCCGGGGGCACTACGTGCTGCCGGCACCGATAGGTGGCGCCTTCGGTATAGATGCGTCCTCGAGGGGTATGGCTTCAGAAGCAACACTTGGTGTTTGTTTCAGCCCCCGGTTACTTGGTACCGAGGAGTCTTCAAAAGGAAACACTTGGTGTTTTCCGCTGTCTGGAGTTGATAGGAGTATGTACCCTCGGCACTTAGTACCGAGGGGTCTTCTTAAAAACACTTGGTGTTTCCTTCATTTGTCGTAGGTGATTGGAGTGTCAACCCTCGGCCCTTGGGCCAGGAGTCTGAATGAGGGCTTGACCGCTCATATGTGTCTTGTTTCTTGTTCTTGGTGTCTTTAATATGTCTTCAAATTTGAAGGCCTTGCGCCGTAGAATAATACATTCATTAGTTATGAGGGCTTGGCCACTCCAACATTACTGATAAAATTTTACTAGATGGTGTACATTCCAATGTCGGGGGACCTCGGTCCCGTTGGGGCGTTTGAGCTTGTAAGTTCCTGGTTTGATGACGGCTGCAACGATGTATGGGCCCTCAAATTTGGGTGCCATTTTTCCGCCCTCGGTTGGCTGGCTTACTTCCCTTCGTCGTAGGACATAATCCCCCTCTTGGAATTCTCGAGAGCGGACTTTGGCGTCGATGTAGCTTTTGATTTGCCTTCGGTAGTTCTCCGCTCATATGAAGGCTTTCTCTCGACGTTCTGAGATGAGGTGAAGATCGAGGGCCATGTTGACATCGTTGACTTTGGGATCATATTGGGCTACCCTTCGGGTAGGAAGGGTCACTTCAGTGGGAGCTTTAGCTTCAAATCCATAGCACAGGGAGAAGGGTGTTTCACCTGTTTCCCGCCGAGGGGTGGTGCGGTAAGCCCATAGGATATTGTGGAGTTCTTCTACCCAGCCTCCCCCTTCGGCCCCCAGCTTCTTTTTGAGGCCCTCAAGTAATGTCCGGTTGGCATTCTCCACTTGACCGTTGCCTTGGGGGTAGGCAACGGATGAGAAGGTGTGCTTGATGCCCCATGCCTCTAGGAGGGCACAGAAGGGGGCTGCCTCAAATTGGGTCCCATTGTCGGAGATGATTTGTTGGGGGACACCAAACCTTGTGAGAATGTTCTTTAGGATAAAATGGCGGCACCTGGCCTCAGTAATGCTGGTGAGGGGCTCAGCCTCCACCCACTTGGTGAAGTAGTCAATGGTAACGATGATGTACCTGTTGTTGGAGGTACCCCTCGGCAGAGGGCCCACAAGGTCTATGCCCCATCTAGCGAAGGGTATAGATGTGTTGATGGGGGCATAGTTGACCGTTGGCCTGCCGGGGGCTTTCTGGAAGTGTTGACATGCGGTACACCTTCGGGCGAGATCCGCACAATCTCGGGCAATCGTAGGCCAGAAGTAGCCCTAGATTATGAGCCTTCGGGACATGGAGAAGGGTCCCTGATGAGCTGAACAAGTGCCACTGTGCACTTCCTCCATTGCCACTTCGGCTTCATCTTGATGAAGGCATCGAAGCAGTGTGCCATTGTAAGATCGTTTGTAGAGCCTTCCGCCTTTGATGGTGTAACTGGGAGCCCTCAGCTTCGTTAACTTGGCGTGGGACTCATCCTCCGGCAGTTGCCCGGTGGTGATGAAGGCGATGATGTCTGAGATCCAGTCCTCTTGCCTTTGCTGAATTTGCATGATGGGGCTGGCGTGTATGCTTGAGAGGTTGAGCTCTTCTATCCTTGCAATTTTGGAGAGGTGCTCGGGAGATTCATCCGAGAGTTTTGATAAAATATCGGCCTCAGAATTTTGATCCCTGGGTATTTGGGTGAGAGAGTGTGCCTCAAATACCTTGAGCAATTCTTTAGCCGCCTCCTTGTATTGCTTCATCCTCCCTTCCTTGGCCTCATACTCCCCGGAGATTTGGCCCACGACAAGCTTGGAGTCACACTTGACGTGGATCATTCTGGCCTTCATATTTGCTGCCAGCCGAAGGCCACAGAGGAGGCTGGGCCTCATAATCTGCTTCGTTGTTGGAGACTTTGAAGGAGAAGCGGATGGCATAGTAGGCCTAAAAGCCATCGGGAGTAATGAGAACTACTCCTCCTCCGCATGCTTTGGTGGCTGAGGAGCCATCGGTATAAAGGGTTCATCACTCGTCCGAAGGTGCCGAGGGCTCCTCATCCACCGCTGATCTGGCCGTGCACTCCGTCACGAAGTCTGTCAGGGCTTGGCCCTTTATGGCAGGCCTCAGACGGATGTCGATATTGTATTGGCTGAGGAAGATAGCCCATTTTACCATTCGGGAGGAGCTGGTGGGACTCCTCATCAAGGCGCCGAGGGGTTGGTGAGTGAGGACCTGGACCGGATGGGCCTGAAAGTAGTGGCCAAGCTTCTTCACAGTCCAAACAATGGCTAGGACTGTTTTTTCCACGGGAGAGTACCTGAGTTCGGCCTCCCTGAGGGTCTTGCTAACATAGAAGATGGCATGATGAACGCCATCTTCCTCCCGGATGAGCACTGAGCTGATGGCAGCCGGACTGACGCCAAGGTAAAGGTATAGAGTTTCCCCTACCTTGGGTTTGGAGAGCAAAGGGGGTGAAGATAAATACTGTTTTAGTTCGTTGAAGGCCTCCTGGCATTTTGAAGTCCATTGGAAGCCGGCGGTCTTCCTCATGATCTGGAAGAAGGGTAAAGACTTCTCCGCCGATTTGGATCGGAAGCGGTTGAGGGCTGCCAGGCGGCCCATCAACCGTTGGACCTCCTTTACGTTACGTGGGGGCTCCATGTTGATGATGGCCTGGATTTTCTCGGGGTTGGCCTCGATACCCCTTCGGCTCACCATGTAGCCTAAGAATTTGCCTCCTTGTACGCCGAAGGTGCATTTCTTCGGGTTTAGCCGAAGGCTGAACTTTTGATTGATGGCGAAGATCTCCCGGAGGTCGTCAGCATGGCTTGATGACCGTTTGCTTCTGACAATCATGTCATCAACATAGGCCTCCATGGTGCGCCCTAGGACGGCCTGAAAGACTCTGGCCACCATGCGGGTGTAAGTGGCACCTGAGTTCTTTAGGCCGAAGGCCATCACAAGGTAGCAGAATATGCCCTCGGGAGTCATGAAGGCTGTTTTTTCGGCGTCTTCCTCGTGCATGAAAATTTGGTGATACCCTCGGAAGGCATCGAGGATGGACATTATCTCGCACCCTGCGGTCTCATCCACCAGTTGATCAATATTTGGCAAGGGGAAGGGGTCCATGGGGCACGCCCTGTTTAAATCAGTGTAGTCTACGCACATGCGGAAGGTGGGCGGCTTTTGTGCGAGGACTACGTTAGCCAGCCATGAGGGGTATTTTACCTTCTTGATGTGTTTGATGGAGAAGAGCATGGTGACCTCCTTCTTCACAAAATCCCTTCTCTCAGCCGAGAGGGGTCTTCTTCGCTGTTGTACAGGTTTGACCGAAGGGTCCACCGAGAGGCGGTGGGTGATGACCCCTCGGCTGATTCCGGGCATATCCTCCGGCCCCCATGCAAAAACAATGGAGTAGGCGCGGAGGGCTTCAGTTATGCCGGTCTTCAGGTCTTCGGGGAGCTTCGCTCCAATCTTCACAACTCTCTCCGGCTTGGCCGGATCGAGTGCGAAGTCTTCTACTTCCTCAGTGGGCTCAGCCCTCGGCCTTTTCTCTTCTTCCTCCAAGGTTCCGGTGATGGTGTCAACACGGAACTCGGTCTTACTAACCTTCTTCGTCACTTGAAGGTAGCAAGCGCGGGCAAGTTTTTGATTCCCCCTTGAGTACCCGATGCCTCCTTCGGCGGGGAACTTGAGGCACAGATGTCTCATGGAGATGATGACTTCGAGGTCCTTGAGGATTGGTCTGCCGAGGATGATGTTGTGGGCGCAGTCGATGTTGACGACGACGAACTCCACTTCGAGCTTGGCTCTATGGAGCCCGTCGCCGAATAGTACCGGGAGGGTAATGACCCCCTCGGAATCAATGGTGTCTCCGGTGAAGCCGGTGAGAGGGGTCTTGATGGGCCGAAGGGACCCCCTCTCCAGATGCTGCTCTCTGAATGTGCTGAGGTACATTACATTGACGAAGCTGCCCGTGTCAATGTAAGTTCGGTGGATGATGGTGTCATTGATCTCCGTACGGATGACGAGGGCTTCTTTGTGTGGAGAGGAAGCCGGGGGGAGATCGGCGTTGGTGAAGGTGATGGGTTCCTCCCTCAGCCGCTTTACCGGGGCATATGTGTGACTTCCCCCACGTATAGCGATTGAGCCCACTTCTTCCGCAGGCTGGTGGAGTCCCCTCCTGTGTTGCCCCCAGTGATCATATGGATGTGGCGCTTTTTCTCTTGGTACTGGCTGTACTCCTCCTCCTCATCGAGGTTTCCAATTTCCCTCTTCTTACCTTTCGGTTCGCCGAGGGGGATGGTGTTTAGGTTGACCCAAGCGTTTGCTTTCTTAGGGGGCCCCTGTTAGTGAGGGGTCCCCTGAGGCGGAGGGCCTCTGATGAATTGGGACTGGTGGCCTGCCTGTATCAATCTTTCGATGGCCTTCTTCAGCTGATGGCAGTCGTCGGTGCTGTGTCCTTGGTTGCGGTGGAATCGAAAATAAGGATAATTGGGGTTGATGGCGTATACCTCCAGGCGTGCGCGAGAATCGCACTCCACAAGGCCCCTCTCCTTGGTGAAGTCCAGGATGACACTGACGAGGTGCGTCAAGGGAGTCCGAGGGTGCTCCAAAAGAATGGGCTGGGCCCAAACCTTCGGGTTTCCCTTGTAACCTCCCCCGGGCTTGGCTTGGCCATGTCGGGGGCGATCACTAGGGGGTGCCGAAACCTTGGATTGATTATGGGGAGCCCCCGGCCCCCGGTTACCCTTGTCATCTGGCCGAGGGCGTTGTTGATCGGGGTTGTGATGGCACTTTTCCACCTCCTCGGCCTCGGCGTACCGGTCCCCCCGCTGCAGGGCCCTTATGTAATCGCGGGGAGGTTCGATGATGAGGCTCCTTGAAAAGTTCCCAGGGCGAAGGACTGTTTGAAGGAGGGTGATAAGTCCATTTTTGTACTTATTTTTCTTATCAATTTTAAGCGATTTTGGATTGGAAAATAGAAAAACAAGGTATGTTTTATATATTTTGGTTCAAGTTTCATGAAATCGGGTAAAAATCACGTCCATGATATGTTTGACGAAATTTCGGGTCAATTAAGCACAAAATGCGTCAATTTGAGTGAAAAATGATATCATACCGAAAGAAGCAAGCAGAATTTCAAAGTGGTCCAGAAGGGAAAGTTGAAGAGCATAAAATACAGAACAAGATGGTCAAATAAACTCACAGGCGGCCCGGCAGGCGGCCAAAAAATGGAGGCCTGCGCGGCCGCCTGCCGTTTTTTTTGAAAAATCATTTTTTTTTTGAAATTTGACCGAACCGGAGAAAAACCGAAGGCGGCCGACACTGGACGGCAGGCGGCCGCCTTCAATGACCGCCTGCGGCACAAGACGACGAAACGAACAACCGGTCGGTGCGATGTGACGGCAGGCGGCCGGAGCCAGGCGGCAGGCGGCCGCCTGTTTGGAGGCCTGCGAGATTTTTGGTGCTATAAATAGCCCGATTTTTGCTGAACTCAAATACACCATTCTTAGCCCGAAACTAGTTCAAAAGGGTCTTCTTCTTCCTATTCAAAGCTCGGATTTCCACCATTGTTGCACCTTCAACTTCAATCTTTCATATCTTTTTCATTTTAGCTCCAATTTGTAAGTTCTTTATATGTATTTTCATCTTCTCGACGAGTAGAATCTGAATCTGTGCTTTGTTTTCTCGATCTGTTCTTCGATTTTTTCCAAAATATTTATCAAGTATTTCGCATTTTCTTCCAAAAATTAAATAAAATAGTTGTTGATGTTGAATTCATTCCAATTAATTATATAGTTGTTTACTAGCCTCAAGGTTGTTATTTATCTGAAGAAAGTTAATTTTCCCGAAGCAGAAATAATTTTTAATTAATTTCAGTAATTAGTTGTTATTATTGCATAAATTAAATTAATTACTTAAAAAGAGTAAAAAAATAGTTTCGTCCCTAATTCCAATTTAATTCATTGTAATATCACCGCCAGTAGTCAATAGAAAATTTAGAACGAATTTAGCCTGTTTTTAATTGCCTTTTTTATTTTATAGTTAAAAGTGGGAAAATATCAATTAGGGTTAAAATCAAATTTTAGGTTTAAAAATTCGTGAAAATTTCCAAAAAGTCATATTGTAGTTCCAGAAAGTTTATTTTGACAAGATCTTATTTTTGATTAATTTTTGCTATTATACATGTTTAATTCCTTGTTAATGGTAAATTTATTTACCATATTGTTGAATGCAAAAATAATATTTAGTAGCTAAAATTGTTTTGGGCATGAATTGAGTAAAAGAATATGGATTGACTTGTTAGCCGAAAATTAGGGGTTAAAATTAATTAATTGGGCTAGTTATTCAATTTGATGAATTAGTAATTAATAATTGTTAGCCATTTTCATTAATTAACTTTTGGAAAATTATTTCTAACTTGTCTATGGGATTATAAACTAATTTGAGCCAACCATATTTAAGCACGTTAATTAGGCCTAGAAATAGGAAATTTTAATGAAATGGATTTACATCTTGTCTATGAGAATTAAATTCAAATTGCTTAATTAATGAGTTTAATTAGTTAATGAATTTGGCTATTTTTATTGAACAAAATATTGGAGAATTATTTCTGTCTTGTCTATGAGATTAGAATTTAATTCAAGCCAACCATTTTTGAATAGGAAGAAGAAGACCTTCTTGTCTATGAGAAAAGAAATTATTAGTCCAATTGTTGTTTTAATTCCCCTAATTACTAGGTCCAAGAATATATCCATTTCTAATTATTCAATTCATTGCCCTTCTTTGATCAATCCACTTAGAGTTTAATATTTTTCATTTAGTTTAATTTTGAGCCATCATTAGTATTTGCATAATTTAATTACTTTATTTTTCAAAAACTAGTTTAGAAAATCAATCAAAAGTTTTAATTCAGAAAGCTTCCAATAATTTGCGATAATCTGTGACTGAGCTTAAAATCAAGAAACTCCTCCGCCATTCCTCAAGAGACACGATACTCGGGGAAAACCGAAAGGTTAGACTCCGTTTTACTACAACGTCGCGAAAGCGGTTATCAGAGGGCCAGGAGGGTCCCATCGTCAGCGCCATCAACTTTATCAGCCTACGTCCTCCAACGTTCCAAGAAGTCCTGAAGGGTCTCCTCTTTCTTTTGTCTCACCGTCACCAAGTGGGAGAAATGTTTTCTTGACCGGCACCTTCCTGCAAATTGCGTCAAGAAGCGTTGGGCGACTTCTTGCCTTGAATCGATGCAGCCTTCGGGCAGTCGGTTGAACCATTCGTACGCCAGTCCCTACAAGGTGGAGAGGAACCAACGGCACAAATATTCGTCCGATGCCCCCACCATCATCATACTGTTTTGGTAGCGGCTGTAATGTTCCTGAGGGTCCGTCTTTCCTTCATAGGGCCTGATGGGCTGCCCCCTGTATTTTTCCGGAATTTGAGCCGCCAATACCCTTGGGGTAAATGGCGTCCTAGTCCGGAGTTGGATGACGGGTTCCCCGGAGCCTTCGGCTACTTTCTTCTGCATTTCCTCCATTTTGGCCAGCATGGCCTCATATTTTGGATCTGCATGAGGGGTGGCGACGGCGGTATGTGCTCGATGAGCCTCCATCTCATTAAGCCGGCGCTGGAGGGCCGCGATGATTTCGTCCCTGGGGTCCTTCGGGAGGGCCTCCGCCCCCTGCGAACGAACACGGGCCGAGTGGGCCTGATTGATTTGGTGCCTTGCGTCATCGGCATGAAGTGGTGCCTTGCCTTTGTCCTGATGGGGACGCCTCTCGTCTACCTTTGAGACGGATCCCCCGCTCTCTTGGGGCATTTGGGATGCCTTTCCACCGAGGCGATCTTGGATCCCTCGGCGGTCTTGCACTCCTCCGAGCCTTTCGAGGGCTGAGGTCCGAGGCCTTTCTTTGTTCGCACTGCGTTGGTCCCGGGATTGGACCTCCTGGGAAGCGTTGTCTTGAGCCACGACCCCTTCGTCGTTCCCCACCCGAGGGGTAGGGTTCACGAAGGGGGGTGGTCGTGGGAGAAGAAAAGCGTTCTCCCCAACTTGCGGTTGAAGGGGTACCAGAGTGCCAAAGGGACCTGGGTTTTGAGTGAGTGTCTGGATGAAGGCAGAGAATGCCGATTGTACGTCGATAGTGAGAACCGGAGGGCTCACTTGATTTTCGCTCCGGTCCCTCCTTCGGGTTTCGATGCCGAGGCGGGCATCAGGAGCGTTTTGTTGGAGCTGAAGGCGCAGGTCAATAGCAGCCTGTTCCAACTCAGTGATGACCCCACCCTCGGGAGCCTTGTTAAAGGCTCCGGGGGCGTTGACTTCACCGAGGGCCAGGTTGTTGCCCTCAAGGTTCTTGGACTGAGCACGGGTGGTTCTTCCCATTTTAGTAGGTGTTTTTTAGATGAAGGGGAGGTTTTCTTACTTGATTGTTCGACCTCTCAACGAGAGCACCAAATGATGGATACGTGTACCCAAGGGGTATCTATCTGAGGGGTTACTGCGGGGAGTAACTAGAGAGAAGTCAGAGAAAAAGTAAGAGAGAGAATATATATTGCTGAGAATGTGTTGAGCATATTGAACATGGATTACATATGGGGAAAGAGGTGCTATTTATAGTAGTAATAAATGCCAGATAGGGACACATGTCATCATTTTGGTGGTCGAGGGGTCACCTCAACGGGGTGGCACTGGCACTCGCATGTGGCCGCATTAAATGCGGTGGTTGGATGTGACGTTTGTACTCGGTACGTTGATCCAGCGCATGTGGGTGGGAGATTCTGTCGAGGAGATGCCTTCGGCCGTAGGTGATTGGCTGAAGGCTCCTCACCCCGGGGAGCCTCTGGGTGCCGAGGGCTCTAGGTGTCGAGGGCTACTGTTCTCGCCGTTTTCTCTCAGACGCTTTGAGTGCTTTAAAGAAGTTGTACTGTAAGTTTACGAGCCTTCGACCAGGGGGCGAAGGCATCCCAATGTTCGTCGTGGGTTGTTTGGCACTTGGGGCGCTGTGATTTGGGCCTGCTGTGCTACCTGGGCCTATTGGGCCTTCGCTATAGTAGTGGGAGTCTATGGGCCGGGGGTTCCTGGGCCATATACTCCATCATGCAGCTACCTTTGTTTCACCAACCAAATAAGATAAATGTAGAGGTGGAGGCTGATTGTAAACCACTTCATATGGTGTGATCCTAATAGAAGAATGAAAGGATGTATTGTACCACCATTCAGTCAAAGATATCCATTTGCACCAATCCTGAGGTTTGTCACTACACATGCATCTGAAGTAATTTTCAAGACACCTATTAACCACTTCTGTTTGCCCATCAGTCTGTGGGTGATAAGAGGTGGATAATAGCAGATCCACTCCTTGAGTATTGAACAAAGTAGTCCAAAAAGCACTGAGAAATATAGAATCTCTATCACTAACAATTGTTCTTGACCATTCATGTAGTTTGAAAACATTATCCAAGTAAACCTGAGTTACATCAACTGCTGAAAAAGGATGTTTTAATGGCATGAAATGAGCATATTTACTCAACCTATCCACCACCACAAAAATAACATCCTTGCCACAGGATTTGGGTAACCCTTCAATAAAATCCATTGAAACATCCATCCAAACATTGTCAGGAACAGGTAATGGTTGAATCTTGCAAGGATATGCAGCATTATCATATTTACATGCTTGACATACTGTACAAGCTCTTATGAAGGCTTGCACACATTTGTTCAATCCCTTCCAATAAAACAGATTATGAAATCTTTGAATGGTTGCATCTCTTCCTGAATGACCTCCCACAGTTGAAGCATGTGCCTAATGCAGTATCTTCTCCTTTACTAACTCATCCTGACCCACAAAATATTTCCTTTCTTCCTGATCAAATCATCTTTAAGTTCATAAACATCATCTTGCATGTTAGGATTTGCTTTCAATCTTATAATGAGCTGATGAATCCAGTCATCTTTCTCATAACTCTTCTGAATTAATTCTGAAAGGTCAGAATTAATAGATGATAAGGCTAAGCATAATAACTCAGCTCCTGTTACTCTTGAAAGGGCATCCACCACTTTGTTCTCCATTCCACTCTTGTATTGGATCTCATATCTAAACCCCATCAACTTAGAAAGCCAAAATTGCTGAAAGGGTGTAGATATTTTCTGTTCCAACAACCATTTCAAACTTTTCTTATCAGTTTTAATGACAAATGACTGTCCAAAAAGGTATTGCTCCCACATCTGAACTGCAAATACTAAAGCCAGCAACTCTTTCTCATAAACTGATAATTTCTATCATTAATTACCCAAAATTTTGCTTATAAAGGCCAAAGGATGCCTTTCTTGCATCAACACTGCCCTTATACCTTGATTAGAAGCATCAGTTTCCACCACAAATTGCTTCTTAAAATCAGGTAAAGCAAGTACTGGAGTTGTAGTCAAAGCTTCTTTCAATTCTTCAAATGCCACTGTAGCCTCATAGTTCCATTGAAAGGGACCTTTCTTTAATAATTGAGTAAGAGGTTTAGCTATGTGAGCATAACCCTTAATGAATTTCCTGTAATAACCTGCCAACCCTAAGAAACTCATGAGTTGTTTAAGGGATGCTGGAATAGGCCACTGCTTAATTGCATCAATCTTCCTAGGATCAGTTTGTACTCCTTTTCCAGAAATGTAATGTCCCAAGTACTCAACCTTTTCAATGCCAAATTCACATTTACTCATCTTGGCATATAACTGATGTTTTTTAACACTTCAAAGACCTGATGTAAGTGTTTCTTGTGTCTCCAGATCCACACTATACACCAGAATATCATCAAAAAAATGAGTACAAATTTCCTCAAGATTTCCTTGAAAATATGATTCATAAAAGCTTGGAATGTAGCAGGTGCATTAGTAAGCCCAAAAGGCATAACTAAAAACTCAAAATGTCCATAATGAGTTTTAAAAGCAGTTTTGTAAACATCATCCTTGTGAACCCTTATCTGATGATACCCAGCCCTTAGGTCAATCTTTGAAAAGATTTTAGCTCCAGCCAATTCATCAATCAATTCATCTATGACTGGTATGGGAAATTTATCTTTGATGGTCTGATTATTTAATACTCTATAATCAGTACATAGCCTCCAATCACCATCTTTTCTTCCCACTAGCACCACAAGTGAACCATAAGGTGAAGCACTAGGCTGTATGACAGATTTATCCAACAATTCTTTGACCTTCTCCTCAATCACATCCTTCTGTTTCAGTGGGTACCTATAAGGTCTCACATTAACTGGTTGAGCACCCTTCTTCACAGGTATTCTGTGATCAAATACCCCTCTATTGGGTGGTAACCCTTGAGGTTCTTGAAATATATCATCATACTGCATAATCAGTAATTTCAAGCACTCTGGAATGGCATAAGTGTGTGAGTCATGAGTCAAATTGATACTAAAAGGTTTCTCCTCCTTCTGTACCTCTGTACCATTTATTTGGTCTTGACATTGAATCAAATATAGCTGATTCACCTGACTAAGTTGCTTCTTTGTTCCTTGCATTGGTTTGAGATCACCCATCTTCTGCCCTCTCAATACCACTTGTTGTCCATGATATTTGAACTTCATATAGAGATCCTGAAAATTCCAATTGATTTCCCCCAATATACTGAACCACTGAACTCCTAACACCATGTCATAACCTCCCAATGGTAATATCAAAATATCCCCCTGGAAATAGGTATTCTGCATCTTCCATGTGAACTTTTTGCATGTGTAGTGACATTCTGTTTGAGATCCATCAGCTACAACCACATTCAAGGGTTTAACTTCTTCTAACTTACACCCTAACTTTTTAGCCATTTTTAAGCTCAAAAAGTTATGTGTGCTTCCAGAGTCTACCAAAATCAGTATCTTCTTCCTGTCAACATAACCATGCAACCTCATTGTTCTGTAATCTGAATATCCATTCATAGCATGAAATGAGATCAATGTTTCTTCCTTTTGCAGGATATATTCATCACTATTTTCAGATTCCTCCTCCTCGGTTGTTTCTCCTTTAATTTCCACCAAAAATAGTTGTGTGCCTTTGTGATTACATACATGCTCCTTATTGTATGGTTGATCACAGTAATAACACAGTCCTTTTGATCTTTTCTCAGCTCTTTCTCCAGCTGAAACAAACCTCCTAGGTGTAGGCAAAGCAGTAGTTTTAGGTGTATTAACCACTACTTTAGATGTCTGAACTGGTGTAGGTAATAGAGGTTTATTCACAACTGCCCTTTGTGAACTTCCATATTTAGCTTGTGTTGTAATTGCTTCTACTGTATCATCCTGCAATCTGACAAACCCTATAGTTTTTGCCATACTCCTGGGTTTGAAAGCCTTAACAAATGATTTCAGTGTTGGTTTCAAAGCAGCAAAGAAACAGTCCAAGAAATAATCTGAAAGCAATTTTGGATTTCTTTGTAGCATAGCAGCTTTAAGAGTTTCAAACTCTTCAATGAAATTTTCTAAAGATCCTGTTTGCTTCAGATTATTAAATCTTTCAACCACTTTGTTATTCAGATTATCAGCAAATCTAGCATTAATGTCAATAGTAAACTGTCTCCATTTTAGACTTTTTTAGACCCTAAATAATGTCCAAACCAGTTTGCTGCTCGTCCTTTCAAATAAAGTGAAGCTAGGTCAACTCTCTGCGAATTAGGCATATTACAAAGTGTGAAATACCTTTCACATTTCTGAATCCATAGCTTCACATCTCCTCCTTCGAATGTTGGAAATTCCACTTTAGGAGAAAATCTGAAAGTGTTTTGATTGTGCAAGGTCATTTTACCATCAACACCCTCTACCTCATCCTCAGAAGAAGATTCTTCATCATCATCCTTCCGGTATCTTCCTTCTTCTGTTTTTGTCTTTCTGCAACTCAACCACTTTCTTCATTATTTTACTCATCATATCCATCATAAGCTTGTTGTGATTCTCAAGCTTTTGATCAAATTCATGCTAAATAATTCTCAGAGCATCATCCATCTCTATATTCGAGTTTCGCGTCTGCACCATTGAATTACTCGAAATTCATCGGAGCAGTAATCACCAGTTGTTCAAATCTATGGTGTCAGGTCGTATGTCTCTGATACCAATGATACTGATCAGGTTATCTACGTAGAATTATAGAAGAGATAACGAGAACAAGTATGAAAGAATTCATAGAAGAGTAGAGAAGAATGGAGAAGATCTTTTATTCAAATGCCTGATTTCACCGTAATGCATACAACCAGCTATATATGCTATTCAACAATTAGTTTAAGAAGCTAGCTAACTCCAACTAACTTCTAACTAACATTTCTCATATTACTAGCTCTAATTACACGTAAACAAGTAAGCTAACACTACTTGCTGAGTTGGCATCCTCATCTACTCACTGAGCTAACATCTTTCAACTTCTGACTGTATCACCCATTGTAATCATTTTTAACATACAATATTTCTCCTAATTGTTTTCATTTTTCCTATTACACATAAAGCACTCTTTACTAAACACTCTTAACATTTACTTTTTCAAAATCTTCATTTTCAAATAATATCAATTTTTACTAATAATCATTCTTATATAACCTCTAAAAAATCACTTCTAAACATTAGAAGCAAATACAAACACCCCTAAATCACTATCTAACCAAAAAAGGTAACTAAAAGTGATCCATTTTATAAGAAAACAAACTGCATTGTACTTCAAGCTATGTTAAGGCAATTTGTTGTGACGATTGGCAATTCCTGGCGAGTGATAGAGATGTGGTGGTAACCAAGATGGAATCAGAATTTCTATTTAGTCACTGGCTTGGGAGTTGGGGTTGCATCTATTTTTCCTTTTTCTCATCTAACTATAAATATAACTTTTGTGTGCTTCCTCTAAAACATTATCTCATATTATCATTTTGATTGTTTTAGGGTTATTACCCATATACACTTCTCAACGAAAAGTCTATAGTTGGATTACAGATTTACAGTAGAAGCAAAAGTAGTTAAGTATGTGAGTCTGACCATGTCCCTCAGTCCCAGTCTGTTGATGGGGAACTGACTTTTAATGCAGAAAAATTATGATGTTAAGTTCAGAGCATTACTTACTGTGCACTCATTGAATTGGCCACGCCGAAAGATCAAAACTCAGTGAAGCACAAGGCAATTTAAAAAATAGAGGGTAGTACTACAATACACACATATGTATATGTACATGTATTTATATTTATACATATATCATATATGTGATGTGTTGTGAAAGAATTAGTTTCTTATTTATTAGCTTCAATGAACTCCTTGTATTCTCTCTTCATCTTTACCCCAGATAGTGTCCTGCATGCATGAATGCGCAAGTACAATGTGAGTTGACAGTGAAAAGCTGTTGAAAAGCTTTCAACAACAGAAAGTGAATTCATGCTGATAGAATATCTCGCAGGTATGTAAGTTTAACAGAGAAAGATGAAAAGTATTCAAGAAACAAGTTCCAACTTCATTAATGGTGGAAACCATACACCACGAAGTCCCAAAGATAGAGATGATAAGTCTCTAATCTCCCAGTCCAATCCAACATCAAAACAGCCTCCCCACTAACTCCCCTCTCCAAGCTATTTATATTGTCTACATTTAGTATTGTTATTATTTCTATTCTTAGTCTAATGGGCCTGATTCCTATCACATGCACTAAAAGAAGCATCCTAGGATTATTTACCCCAAGTCACAGTACACTTTGGATGTAAGGAAATCAGCTCAAAGGGTCTTTTTTATAAATAGAATAACCAAACAAGAATCACAGATTAATGTAAAATGTTATAAATGAAAAGAAGTCATTAGGCAATATAAAAAAGATTTGTGAAAAGATGGATGGGACAAGATTAGAAAACAATATTATTAGGCCATAAACAGATGGGGAAGCCTACTTGAGCATTTCCTTGTTTTTGAAGAAGTGTACACACGGTGTACCCATTATATCAGCTGCCTCGGCAATCTCAGGGTCTTCAGTGATGTCAATCTCAACAAAATGAACATCGTGCTCAAATTCGTCTATAACCTGCAAAACATCAGGTACATGCTGGGATGATAAAAGGAGGATGAAGATTCAAGGAGGATTGAAATCCACCTGTTCATCATGATTGTTCTAGTTAATAATCTAGATGCAATTCAAGGTTGATGTGAGTTCTTCCTGGCTAATATTGTGGACTGACAGGAAATTATACACTAGTATCATATAATTGTATATATATACACTACCCACATAATTGGTAACATTTTGGTAGTTGTAATTCATTCTTACATTATTCATACTTTAAAAATCATTCAATACAAACCACATATTTATACTTTTCTTAATAATTGTGCCACTTTCTCACGTTTCCCACTGTAAGTGGGATGCAGCCTAGAAGAAGTGTATGTATGAATACAAGGGCGGAACAAGAACAAAATTTGAAGGGGTGCTAAAAAAAATCAAACAGCCGGGTTAGGATGATCTATAATCTCTACCATATTTTTTCCCGATATATTTAGAGTAATTTGATCTCAAATCCAATGCAGAAAAATTATTCCCATTTTCATGAAGTTGCACTTTATTTGGACCTATATGTAATACACACACAAGCGCACACACATATATATATCAACTTAAGTATAGACATTTATTCATTTTTATACTTGTTTTTTAGTGCCTAAACAAAATCATAGTCTTCTTTTATCAAGCGAGTTTATTTCGATTTAATACGTTTGTGCTTTTATTTTAAAATATCAAGGTTTAAATAGCAATATAGCTAAACAAATAGAGGAAGATAAATTAATAACTTATATATATAAGTTACTAACTAATTAGAAAAATAATAATTTTGTTTTTTTCTCTTTTCGAATCAACTTTACTTGTAAAATATTTGTTTTTCAAAAGGATATTGGTTTTTTAAAAGCATATTTGTTTTATTTATGCAAATATATTACAAAAATCTAATTATACCCATATAAAGTCAGATTTTTCAAATATTAACAAGAATTTTTGGCATATTTGTACTAAACCAAAGAATAAATAAATAGTTATGTTAAAATTCAAGTTGTTTTAACTTTTTTTGATAAACTGCTTATAAAATGATATAGGTCAATGTTTGAAGAGGGAAGGATTGGTTAGAAGTCATTTTTTACTGTCATTGTACTAAATATAAAATGTACGGAGTAAATAGCATGCCAATATTCGAAAAACTAAAAAAAGAAAAATATTTTGAATTGGAAAAATAACAATATAAAATATAAATAAAAGAAATATAGGGTGATAGGGAAAAAAATTAAAACTAAAACCGTCCTAAAGAGCTAAAGAGGTAGAAGAGTGGAAGAGTGGTGGAATTTTCATAATTAAAAAGAGGGGAGAGAGCAAGACTCGAACCCGCGTCTGCACCGAAGCTTAAGCACGCTTCTACCATCATTTCTACTCCGACTATTGGTCTAAGTTCAGGTCGGTTAATAGTTATTATTTCTCTAGAGACGGGGCTGAACATACATATATACATATATATACACCATGACCTCCGGCGAACAGGGGGGGGGCGGCACCTGCTCGCCCTCTAGTTCCGCCCCAGTATGAATATATATATATATATATATATATATATATATATATATATATATATGTGTGTGGGGGGGGGGGGGGAGGGGTCCGGTTCCAGTGAGAACACCCCTTTCCATGAAAAATGAGAACTGTCTCAAACAGTGCACATGGTGGTTAATGGTGCACATATGTGCTTAAGATAACACACAATTCAGATGTGCAGAAAATGTTGAATTTATTTATGAAAATGCCAATGCATTTTTTTATTAATAGCGTTGAACACTTCTGTTATATATATTGCGCAGTTCTCAACTCCAACGCACAAGATTCATTCTCATTTCTCTCCTTAGATCATGCTATCATTTGATCCAAATTCTATGTATTTACTCCCTCCGTCCCGCAAAATAGTTCCCGGTTTCCTTTTTGGGCCGTCCCAAAAAATTGTTCCCATTTCCCTTTTTGGAAAGTTTTGTGTGGCTACCATTCATTCACCTTTTTCTTACACAACCACAACCATACATTTCCACTTTATTCCCACTTTCTTAAACTCCGATCCTAATCCTAGTGGGAACTATTTTATGGGACGGAGGGAGTATATATATATACTCCCTCCGTATTCTTTTGTTTGCTACACTTTCCCTTTTTGGTAAGTTTTCCCTTTAAAAATGCTCAATTACCATTACTTTTTCTACTTTTTATCTCCTCTTTCATACTTTTCCACCCTCTCTCTTTCTTTTTCTACACTACTCGTTACCCCTACTATTTTTCCCATTAAATATTGTGTCAAACTCTATTGTAGCAAACATTTCAATACAGAGGGAGTGTGTGTGTGTGTGTCTATTCAAGTCAGTTGCAAACCTTAGTGAGAATAGGCTTCAATGTCCGACATGGACCACAAGTCGGTGCAGTATACAGCACACATAACAGTCTTGGGCTCTCGTGATACAGCTTCCGTAAGGCATACTGACAGGAGCATAGAGGGAGAGAACTATTGTTGTTCAAAATAGCATTTCAATACAGTAAATGTTTTGGAGGCTGTTTGGTAACATTTATCAGGTTACGAATAAGTAGCCAATTAGCCATTGACAAATGTATTTGGCTGAAATTGATTTACCAAACAATTTTTCTTAACTCTTACCAAACATGCCCTAACATAAAAAAAACACAGAGGGAGGGATAATGATAGGAGCAAGGAAAGAGTGTAAAAATACATGATTGCCCTTCACTATTATTATTAGTGAAGGGGCAATCATGTATTTTTAGACCCTTCCACTGACCCTTTCCATACTCCTATCACTATCCCATAGGGGATAAATGGAATATCAATTTATGTTTAAGGCACGTCAGTCCCAAACCTGTCCCTTGTGTTTTGAAAGTGTGATATCAAAACCTTCTTGTACATCTCGGTCCGTGAGATCCTTTTTAACCTCTTCGGTTGGTTTCTGAACAAAATTAACACAATGTATTTGAACCTTTTATTCATTTAATGCAATGAATTTTATATTATAGGTTTACCTAATGGAAGTGCACTCTTATTATAAAACTACCGCTAGTCTTTGAACAATAAAAAGTGGACCCCTTTACGAGCCAGATGAAATCAGGTCGAGGTCTCAAATACCTGGTGAAATTCAACAAGGAGATCATTGCCTGTAAGATATCTCTCTACTGATAGGGCAGCAACACATCCTGATCCGGCTGCGGTTATGGCTTGCCTCCATTCATGGTCCTACTCGCAGAGGAGCATAGATCAATTATAAGTATATTACTATTGCTGGTAAGGAAATACTCCCCCAATCTAAAATAACTTTCCATTAAAGAACTTACAATTCTAATGTCATCATTAATATGTTCATAAATTGACAAAAAATCCCTTGCTGGTTGCTAGAAATTTGAAGTAACAAACAAAAGTTAAGAAAATATGGGAGGACAACGTAACCATTTTACTATGCTTGCTGAATGGGCAAACATTTGTGAGCAAAATGCTTTTATTTAATGGACAGTAATTTGAGACCAGAGGACTGAGGCAGTAACGCAGAAGATTGGTACTTGCTTCAAGATAGGATGGTCCAAAACCAGAGTTTAATTTGCATACTTAGAGCTAATAAGTTCCAAAAGTGAGTTGCTTATGTGACAGAAATAAAGGTTTCACCTTATCAAATTTTGCCCAACGATAAAAACACAAAGGAACATATAACCTTCATATTTTACCTGTACGTCTCCAGCAGCAAAAACACCTTTGACAGACGTTTTTGTTGTTCCCTTCTCGGCCAAAATATATCCTGCGCTATCAAGTTTAATTTGCCCTTTCAACAGCTGGCTGTTAGGAGAATGACCTATCCCATAAAACAACCCCTTAGCCTCCAGCACATGTTCCTCTTGGCTGTCTACTCTCCTCAGCAGAATGCCTGACATCTGCCCTTTTGGGTTGCTAACCACATCCACAGTCTCTGTGTTGAAATGCAAGGTGATGTTCGGATTGTTGAAAACTCTGAAACATTCGCCATAATCATCCTGTTAAAAAAACATTTAGGGAGTTGGAACTTAAAATTTATTGCTCATTAGTAGTTTGATTCATCAAAAAGGTTAAGATAAAATGACAAGATTGAATTGCTTCCACGTTTGATTAAAAATATACGCCGTATTATAGGAACAAGCTCAAAATTAATGTAAAAAATATAACAAACTAAAATATACTTGGACATCCATTCATGCATTACAAAGTACAAACTAAACCAACAATAACAATATCTATTGCTTGAAAGAAAAAAAAATATAATGAAAGAAACAAGAACATCTTAGTCTGAAACCATGCAGGGATAGTATCAGAGACCCAAAAAGAAGATGTTATCCAGAATAAGAAAAGAAGTTAGCTACATTCTAATACAACATCTAAGGGCTAGTCTGTTTGGACGATTCCCTAGGGAAACGAAGGGGAGGGATGATACTTAATTTATTAATTTGTTCTTGCATTTAGATGTTGTAAGAAAAAGAAGATGCAAAATTCTGTTGAAATACATAGATTTAACTAAACATATGAGTAGTTATATTAGTAAAAGGTAAGTCAATCATCTCCTTCCTCCCATCTAAAATATCCTAACCAAACAAGCCGAAGCAGTCACCATAAGCAGCTATTTCTCATGAGTATGAGCTATTTAATCAAATCATTTTTAAAAACAAAACAAAATAACATGAGATTGTTATCTGTTCATGTTATTTACCTATCTTGCATTGCCTTTGATGCTCTAAGATGGTCTCCGCGGACAAGTAAATGCACATGACGTGCATACTTGGTTAAGTATATTGCTTCCTCAGTAGCTGTATCACCACCTCCAACCACAGCAAGGACCTGGCCTTTAAAAAGCGGGGATGCGCCATCACAAATAGCACATGCACTAATTCCTCTACTCCAAAATTCTTCTTCTCGAGGTAATCTGAGTCTATTTGCAGTAGCTCCGGTGGCAACAATGAGACTATGGCACCTTACCTGAAAAATAAAAGAGAAAATGAACAGTAAAGGGATTTGCATGATTATTGAAGAGCTGAAGAGTGTCCAGAAACAGGGAAACAGAAAGTAAAAGAAGCAATGGTTCTTCACGCTTGAGTCTAGATTTCAAAATGTAGGAGACTTTTAAAAGAGATTAAAAAAGGGAAGAAAAAGAAATTATCTCTTCTGTATTTCTCCCTTCCCTGTTTCTTCCTTTTCCGTAACTACTCCACCATAGTACCAAACATAGTATAAGATCTAAACAACAGTTGGAATAACATTTAAATCACACTAGCATTATCCATAAAATATTTTAATGGGAGCTGGAGCTAAACACGCATTTCATCGGGAAGAAAGCGACAGTGGCACAGAATGGCACTCGTGGACAAACATAGGGAAAAGATGACAAGTGTCCAACAGTAGTACTACCTGAACCTCAGTATTGAATATCACAAATAAAATAGAATAAGATGGAGGCTTTTTTAAAGAACTAAACATTGGATGCTTCTCAAAAATGATGATATTGAATATCATCAAACAAAGTGAAGTTTCACCTTACGTTCACTACTTCGCACAGTAAAAGGAGCACTCTTTACATCAATGAATTCCACATCTTCCTGATACAGTTCAGCTCCCCAATGTTCAGCTTGCCGCCGCATCCTGGAAAAAGATATACAGAAGTGATTAAAAGTTGCATGCATCCACAAAGGCAGAATAGATCTTGATACATGTAATACTCATCCTATACCTATCCATCAAGTCTGGACCAGTTATTCCATCTGGAAATCCTGGAAAATTTTCTACTTCAGTAGTAGTCATTAACTGACCCCCTGGAACCCCACCTACTTGATAGCCCTCAAACACCACTGGCTTCAAGTTTGCTCGAGCTGCATATATTGCAGCAGTATATCCAGCAGGTCCAGATCCTATGATCACTAAATTCTCAATAATTTCCTCTGCACAAACGGGAAGTAATGGAAGAACCAAATGAGGTTCAAACAGTGTAGCATTTGTAATACATGAGACAGCATTACAGTAAGCATCCCCTAGCTTAGCAGAAATGTACTTTAGGACAAGGAAGAAGTGAAAGTGAGACGAGCAGGTACGTTGAGTCAGAATGCTAATTAGAAGTACGTTTATATTTAAAGCTAAAAGTTAGAGCTAATGGACATCCAAGTGCCCGCATACATAATGGCTGTGATGGATGTAAAGTATTTGCACTTCTAGCTCGACAATCGAATGTGCATGCTCAAAATATCCTATTGCTTGTTCAAATTACACACTAAAAAAAGCCAAAATGCTCCTAAACAAGAGGGGGAAACAAACAAAACCTGAAGAGCTAGTTTGCACCAGTTCGTTGGTGGAGATAGAGGCAGAAGTTCGGAGTGATGAAGGCAAGTCACGTCTACGAGTGACGAAAGAAGAAAGCGAATCACCTCGAATGGCACGCCGCGTAGTGGAACCACGATTGATGATGAGGAGAGCATTGGGAATGCGGGAGAGAGCAGAAGTGATCGCAGAGGAGGAGGATGCAGGTACACGAGTCAAGGAGGTGCAACCGAGTCTGACTCGGGGATGGATTCCGGTACCAGTCGTTATCTGGGGATGAGAAGCCGTGGTGGCAGCCATTGATTTCGGACCATTCAATATCACACAACACAGTCCAACTAGAGTTTCGGTTCGTATATAGTGCATACGGTCCAACCATTAATAAGAAAATTCCCCGAACATATTTGTAATTTAATCGAAGATTCACGCCTTCCGCTAAATGAGTAATATTGTACGTTTATTGAGCATTCAACCTATTTTATTGAGTATTACGAGGCTAATAATGAGTAACATGATCTCAACTTCATGTATTCTAATTTTTGTTCTTTTTCTTATTTTTTCTTTTATAAAAACTTATTAAATTATATCTATAATACAATCTTATGAATTTCAATATGTGAATTTAGTGTAATATGATACTTTTGAAATATGCATTGATATGATATTTTAAAATGAGCATAACATCAATACAAAATGAGCATACGTAACTTACAAAATGTTAATTGATATGAAACTCGTAAAGTTTGTTAGTTTGACATAACGAATTTTTCAATGAGCATCAAACCTTCTCTGTTGAGATAAAAATCACAATTTCTGTTACATGAGCATTAATGAACTTTTAATGTGCATCAAATTTATTATGAGTATTAAAACACTTTCAATGAGCATCACACTTATTCAGTTGAGTATTAGGAACCACTTACAAAAGGAGTATCGAAAAATCCAAAATGTCATTTGAAATGGCTAATGTGCTCAAATCCTTATTTGTCTATACTCATTTTGTTTAAACATTATGCTCATTTGGCACGTGAGAGTGATGTGGCAAGGGTTAGATTGATTTGTCAGGTCAATCTCAGTGGAATGTAGTCTATATAGAGCATTAACGTAGTCCTATAGAATCTCTGCAACACCAGAGATGGAGGAAACGCAACGAACTTCTCGGAGAAGATGACTGGTGCTCGTTGGGGTTATCTTTTACTGTGGGATTACTGCTGAAAACATTTTAAAAATGAACCTAACAGAAATACTAAATGAACATATATAATTTACAAAATGAGTATTCAAAAATTCAAAAGTTCATTTGTGTATGTTCATTTTTTAGGCGTTTTACTCATTTGAGTTTAAGGTAAAACTCATTTCTAATGTGCTTGGTATAATATATGAAAAAAAGAAAGAAGTAAACAACAAATAAAGGAAAAGAAGTAAAAAAAAGACAAAACAAAAACAAAAGAAAGTAAAAACAAATGGCTAGCAGTAAAAGTAAATAAATAAAAAACCTAATAGGTACGGAGTAACAATAACGGCACAAGAAAAGAAAGAAACGAGGATGTTGTGGAAGAAAAGAAAAAAATGAGGATGCGGCGGAAGAAAAGAAAGAAAAGAAGAAAAAAAAGACCCTGCGAAAGAAAAAAGAGGATGGAGCGAAGAGGATGCCTGCGGAAGAGGAAAGGGGGTGGAGCGAATATCGGGTGTACAGATACACCCGGATGTACGATATAATTTGCCCTAGAGTTTAGGCATCGTGTCCTTGATTGATTGCGACCTGGTTTGACGATTCTAAAAACAAAGGAAAATATTGTTTTTTTAATATAAAAAGATCCACTTTTATATCGGTGGAATCTCCCACCCTAGGAGCCCATCGCGACCCGACAGGATGGTGGGAAGGTTAGTCACGGTGACTCAATAAGCAGAGTGGCAGTAGGCCCATATACCCGTGCGCACCAGAGGCCCGACCTTATTTCAGGTTCTGTGACCTCCACCCGATCGCTGCGGGGATTTGAACCTTGGTTCATTGATCCAAATCTCTCGTCACTTGACCAACTGAGCTACCCGTGCGGGTAAGATCCGCTTTTATACTAAAATCGAGAAAAGATACAAGATAATATTCAGACAGTTATGACATACTGATTGTGAATTCTAGGAATAGACATATAAATAGTATCTCATATAAAGCAACTTGATTCGCTAGACACGAAATGGACAATTTAAAACCTTAAACAATCGAGACCGAAATATTGTCTATCAAACGCACACCAAACCTACTAAAAGTAAAATATAAACAAGTGCTACTAATGGAAGAATAAAATAATTGAAATAAAATCTTTTCACATAACTCTTCATGGAGGTGGTTCTGGAGGGGGATGAACTCTACTACTGTCTACGCAAAAATTTTTGACCAGACGAAGCTAGGCAAGACACCAACAGAACTCCCCACATCGAGATACACCACCCCAGAGCACCAGTGTCTGGTAAAGAACCGCCATAGAAAAAAATCAACACAACCAGAAAAGAAGAACAATTCCATTGGATCGTACCTCTAAGACTACCAAGAATCTCTGAACGTTGATGTCATAGTTTGGATAGGTGCATCACTTTCTACCAAATTGTGATGATTCTCCATACACCGTTCACTTGATCCTTCTGATAGCAACCTAAAACTAAGCAACTGGTCTACTTCTTGTTTGTACGTAGACAACCAGCAAATCACAAAACTCTAAAGCAAACTAGCTGCACTAAAGAAAATTAAGAAAACAAGAAAACATGGTCGAATTTGAATAAAAAAACAAGCCTGTCATCAACAACTCAACGGCCACAGGTGACACTTCAATGGCCACAAACTATAGTACGGTAAGATCCAAAAGCCATCAGCCCCTCGTACAGAATCCATTGATGATAGCTTTCGGTCTGCGACCTTCGTCCAAGGATTCTCCCACAGGGTTACCTTGGTCAGGGATCGGCAAGAGGTTGGATTCATGAGGAATGCGAGGGTTCCGCTTCAGCCAAGGACACTATCTTACTCCTTCACACCTAACATGCTCTTCGGCATGAAGGAGTGGGGGACTAGGAGACTATATCAGCCTCCAAACATGTGAAAAATTCCAAAAAAAAGTTCAAAAGAAAAGGAACGCAAATCTGTAGTTATGGCATCGCAACGTCCACAAACATACGGGTCATGCTTGGAAACCACACCATCAACCCTGCAACATCCACAAGCATGTGGACCACCTTCGGGTAAAGCCAATACACACAGGAGAGTAAAGAACAAAACAACGCAATGATCCAACACAATTGGTCCCGCGTCGGCCAGAAGCATTAAGACAACTATGATTTACTCTCTTTCACTTCGTCTACATCTCAGCTTAGAGAGTGGGGGACTCCTGATAGAGGATATGGGTGCATACCCCATTACCCACATACTCAGAAGACTAAAATGAACACATGTAGCACTCACATGGCCCTCCATCAGCCAGATAGTCCTCTGTCGGCCGAACATTTACCAACTCAAAATATGGTCCAGAAGCTCATGAGCACAACATGGTCCTCCATCGGTCAGGCCCTCCATCGAGGTACTTGTAAGGGGTTGAAGAAAACGTTAATTGCAATCTCTCTCTCTAGCTCTCACTTCTCTCTAAGAGTTAATGTACTATCAGGTATATTTGCCCAAACACACATGATTAATGTTATTTAGGGAATTTAAAACAAGTTAGTCCTATTTGTGATTTTTAGGCATGTTTGGTCCTATTTAGGTATTTAACTTATCATCTTCTATTATACAAAGCCAAAAGAAAAAATGAACAGTGTTCCCTCCCAAATACAGTGCACTATTGGGCCGGGTCGAGTCACTATGGGTGCGGAAACGGGTCCTGGGCAGGCCCACTGCCCAAGTTGTACACATCATTTAATACCAAGTTGTACTATCTTATAAGGGAGATCACAAATAAAATCATTTTGCAGGCCTTGAGCCATAAAAACATAAATGTTTTGTACAATGGCATGGTGTATTTCGTATCTCTCAACAGAGAAGGAAAAAAGATCTCATGTGATGATTAAAAAATGAAGTAAATTGTACTTCAAATCTTATTGGTAAATCTTGAGCCACACAACCATTTAATGCATTGTACAATCTGTCCATAACCATATTAATTTTGTACTACAAAATCTTAATGCTGAGATCGAATGGGATTTAATTTTTTGTACAATGGCAGTGTATTTCGTATCTCTCACAAGAGAAGAAAAAAGATCCGGTGTGATGATTAGAAAAAGGAAGTAAGTTGTACTTCAACTTACTTCCTTGAGCCACAAAAACATAAATGTTTTGTACAATGGCATGGTGTATTTCGTATCTCTCAACGGAGAAGGAAAAAAAGATCTGATGTGATGATTAAAAAATGAAGTAAATTGTACTTCAAATCTTATTGGCAAATCTTGAGCCACACAACCATTTAATGCATTGTACAATCTGGCCATAACCATATTAATTTTGTACTACAAAATCTTAATGTTGAGATCGAATGGGATTTAATTTTTTGTACAATGGCAGTGTATTTCGTATCTCTCACAAGAGAAGAAAAAAGATCTGGTGTGATGATTAGAAAAAGGAAGTAAGTTGTACTTCAAATCTTAAAAGCAAACCTTGAGCCACACAAACCTTGAGCCACACAACCAAATCTTAATGTTGAGATTGTGTGGGATTTGTACCCTACGTTATTCTCTCCTCTATCCAATATAAATACCCAAGCAAGGGATGACCACAACACACCACAAACCAGTATTCAGCAGCTTTCATTTTTGAAATCAAAAATCAGTGCAATGGCAACAGGTTCATCAACACCAGGGATGTGGTCCTTGCTCAAGGATATCGATCACACAAAGACGACCTGGGCAATCAGGATTCGGGTAGTTAGGGCATACGAGGTTCCTCCACACTCCAAGGGAGGGGAGATTCTTGAAATGGTTTTGCATGACGCAGAGGTATGGTTTGTAAGATCTAACTCCTATAGCGTAAATTGCTTAACTTTTTTCAATCCAATATAATTGCTTACTAGGGTGATCGGATTCACGCCATTATCAAGAGGCCGCAGATAGCAATGTACAAGCCTAATATTACAGAGAACAAAATTTATTCCATAAAAAACTTTTTGGTGCTTGACAATTACCAAACGGTGAAGACTACAAGTCATCCCTACATAATTCAGTCCATATCAAAAACCATGTTGAGGGAGGATACGAGGACAGAACTGCCTATGATGGTCTATGATTTTCAGCCTTTTGACATGCTGCATGCCCAAAGAGTTATCAACGACAAAAGTCTAATTGGTGAGTTAGAATCAAATTATTCCTCACTACGTTGCTTACACAAATATCCTAATTACAGTTTCTATCGGTTCATTATGAAGATGCCTTTGGGAAGGTGCTGTCCAAGAGCCTTATCCAGACCCACATAACCAACGGGAGGACTGATAGGCTAATGGAGCTGACTTTGACAGACCCGGAGTAAGTTTTTACAACTTAGAAGATTTTTGCAAAAGAAAAAACACATATGCTTATTGACTAAAACTTTTCTAAACTACAGGGGTAACAGATTGGGCGCCGTATTGTGGAACAAGTACATAAACCAGTATCTGGACTATGTTAATGCTAATGAAGGAGTGTCTGTCTTTGTGATATTTCAACTCTGTAGGCCAAAAAGATACCAAGGTTTGAGAAACTTGGAAGCATTCATTTTTGCAAAATCAGTAGCAAAAACTTAACTTAGTGTTGTTTTAAACACATGGATCTTGACTGTGAATTCGTCTTTTGATGTATCAAAGCTCATAATCAACGGGAACACTACTGAGTTTCTCGAGTTCCAAAGCGAGTATGTGTAATTTTTATTTTTAACAAAAAATAACAAATCTCCTAAAACTAAAGTCTAACTACCATGCAGTACACAGGTTTCCAGCAGATGGTGATGACACCATGACTCAAACCTGCAACACGCAATGCTCACATGCAGAAGGGAGGGATGATATACTCGGTGGAAATGCTGTCATTACCACCATGGAGGATTTGATGAAGGCAACTGAGGTGTGTCCTAAAGCTATTGAGTCATAGTTTTCGCATTTTGAATAAATAGCCCACTGCTAAAAAAAATTTATACTTGGATAGGAGAATTGTAATACTTGAGATTTAATTTAAATGGATTAATGGTACTACTCATACCAACAAGGTGCATCTCCTTTTAAGGGAGCTCATTAGCCAAGAACTCCAAAGTTAAGCGTGCCTGCATGAGAGTAGTCTAAGAATGGGTGACCCCCTGAGAAGTTTCTCAGGGCGCACACGAGTGAGGACAAAGTGTGCGGAAAAGGCTAGTGGTGGTTTGTGAGGACAGTACTAGAGGTCCGTAGAGGTCAAAAGTAACTACCTCGGGGCCGGGGTGTTACAAATGGTATCAGAGCAATCCTGCGACAGTGTGCTGATCCGTTGGATATCGGGCGGGCACTTAGCAGGGGAAAAGATTCTGGGATATGATTGGGATTGGTTTATGGGCGCAACGAGGACGTTGCATTCCTAAGTGGGAGTGATTGTAATACTTGAGATTTAATTTAAATGGATTAATGGTACTACTCATACCAACAAGGTGCATCTCCTTTTAATGGAGCTCATTAGCCAAGAACTCCAAAGTTAAGCATGCCTGCACGAGAGTAGTCTTGGGATTGGTGACCCCCTGGGAAGTTTCTCAGGGCGCGCACGAGTGAGGACAAAGTGCGCGGAAAAGGCTAGTGGTGGTTTGTGAGAACAGTACTAGAGGTCTGTAGAGGTCAGAAGTAACTACCTCGGGGCCGGGGTGTTACAAGAATGTTTATTGGGTACTTGTTGAGATAGTTTCTATAGAAAACTTTCGAGAATGGTGCTACCTGAGTTGCCCAACATGCCACAAAAAATTGCAGCCAGAAGAAGAACGGTTTAGGTGTACAACTTGCAGCATGTCAATGGCGGAAGGAGTTTATCGGTTTATTACTTAGCCTAATGTGCTTTTATGATTGTAGGATGTTCACGTTTTTATTTTAGTAATAAAAATTGTTACTCTGATGATTCAGCTACAAGGTCAGTGTGTGTATTATGGACAATAGTGGCCATGTAAACTTCATGATATGGGACAGGGAATGCATAGAATTTTGGGTCAAACTCTCAAGTCTTAAAGCCGAGGTTGAGAAGGTAACACAATAATCTGTAGGCTGTGTTTACTTTTATCAGACCTTTAATTGATTATGGGTCTAACCACATAACTTGGAAAACACAGAAACCGGGGATCCAAGTCGCTTTCCGGAAGACATTGAAAGCTTGGTTGACATAAAGGGAATTTTCAAAATTCAGCTAAGGAAGAAGAAAGCTGAGGAAAATGCCTGTAATGATGGGATTTCTCTAGGGGTGGTTAGCACCATAAGAGATCCTCATGTTATCGCAATGTATGAGAAGAAAGAGCACTTGGAAACTAATGAAATTGATGAGAGTACACCAGAAAAGGTATTTAGAAAAATTATTAATTTGTTTATTTGCGCCTTGAATAAATAAATATGACAACTAAATGCAAATTATTTTTGTTGCAGATTGGTTCAAATGCAAATTTGGGAGAAACCTCCAACAGAGAAAAATCAACTGTCACTAAGGGCAAGGGGAAACGAATTTCGGCAGAAAAGGAGGTTAGCGATCGACTGTTAATATGTATATAATATTTTCGTTCAGAATTCTGTAAATGGATCACTAAACAGCTATTAATGATAGGTTTCTGCACCAATTGAGCTTCCAGACACACCTACGGAATGTACCCAAAGGGAGGTCAATGTTGAATTGAATGATGAGGTTAAAAGAAACTTGAATGATGAATTTTCAAGCAGTGGGAATGGCAAGAAACTGAAGATCAAAATCAAACAGGAACCGCTCTAATGCGGGTTCAGACCAGGGATAACATTGCATGATATTTTGTTGGCACCTACTATGGTGTTTATTATTATATGAAAACAGTTTCAAAGGCAGTATGTATGCCTTCACTTTTTGGGATAACTGAAAACTGTGTAACAGACCATTAAACTTTACTTTATGACTATTGTGTGGTGTGCTATTTTGTTTAAACTATGTTTTGGAAGATCCTTATCTATATTGGGCAGATTTGAAGGATATCAGAGAAGGGATATTCCTAAACCATTTAGGGACGTTTATCCTCCTAATATCTTTGCTTTTATAAACAAACCTTTGTTTTCACACTAACGCACTACTAATGGTTTGCAGGTTGATGAAAAAGTTGTGGGCTAAGCAAAATGCTACCAATGGTGTGAAGAATGGCTTAACTGTTAGACGAGGGCATAGTTAGAAGGGAATGACAACAGCTTTCAAGGGATGGTGTTTTGAAAGCATTTACTGTGAAACATGTAACTATGTAAATTCTAAGAGGCATTAAGTAACCCAGTAAAGATGTGTACTCTTAGGATTTCAAAAGTGTACCATTTGAATTTGAAATTCTAATACAAGTGTATTACCTTTAAAAAGCTGTGCAATATTCTTTGGTTGCAATTTGGCAATTGGCAATTTTTATCAACAACTTGTATAATTTTAAATAACCAAGTGGGGTAAAGAAGTTCATACCTTAGAGTCTGAAGCTTCATGGAGGGTTACCTGCAATACCTATTTACTAAATAATATTACAAACCTTTTAAATTTTACATAAATGGCAACCTTCTAAGGTCCCAAAACTATTCCTACTACAATATATTTTCTAAATAGCGTTGTTAAACCTCTTCAACCAGAAAATTACACATGTCAAAACGTATTAAAAACAGTTATTATTATGATGAACAATGAGCACTTTTGGATAAAAGTACAAATAAGTTAAAAAAATGTCTGTAAGAAAATAAATTTTTGGAATATTTTAGTACTTATTTTAGTACTTAATGTTGCAATATCAAATTGAAATAAATTTTATGTATTAAAGCTTATTCGAAATCGTTATACAAAAATATAAACTTGGTGAGCCATTGCTAAGAGTCATTATTATAAATCAATGCACTTAGGAGTTGTGGTATCTTTGACAAAATTTCAAATAAGAAATCTGAATTTAACTCCGTTTTTTTGGGGAAAAAAATGTAAAAATAATATCTGCCCAAATGTCATTGAAGTGTAGGTATTTTGAAAATTCTTCAAAAATAGAACCATGCCTAACAAATAAATATCTGTACAGATGTCAAAAGCTTGAATATAATAGAAATTTAACCAACATGTGAAAGGGATATTTATTTCTTTTGGTATGGAAATATATATTTAGTATGGATAAAAAGATTTGAGAAGTACATGCTTCCACTTGGCATTTTGGGCATGTGTATTTCGGCCATAATTATGTAGCCCAAGTATTTTGGGTTTCAAATACCTGAGTTTTCCAAAGGCCTTACCCTTGACATAAATAAATAAATTAAATTAAATTGAATCAATACATATCCAAAGGAATACTGAAAAGTAATAATTATAAATTTCTACACGAAGTGCAAATGGACTTTCTTATTTGATAAGGTAAAAAATTCCAAATATTTCATATATAGAAAAATCTAATTTTGTAAAAAGCAGATATTCATAACACTTGAATAGTTTGTAAAAGTTAAATAAAATTATGTATACATCAGGTGTAGAGATTTGATAATAACATTGACAACTACTCAAACCTGTTGATATTTTTTATTAATAACAATATCAATGTTATCATTGTTATTTAACAGTATCAATCTTATTTTTAAAAGTGTTTATAATGTATTGTTTATTAAAAAATTGACATTTAGAAATAAATGATTAATTTTTTTTATGTAAAATTTTATAAAGAGTATTTAGCAGAATCAAGATCCAAACCTGCCCAAGATACCTGTGTACTTGAAGGCTGTGAGCAATTATTGCAGGTACCAACTTCCAATGTTGGAGATTGTATGGCTCAAGAGAGCATTAATGAGTAGTATAATAGATTTAACACTTTGTACTTTAAAAACACATTATAGCTTGGGAGCTAACTTATGAATGAATGAAGTACAAAATAGATAAAAAAATTAAAATAATTTCAAATAATCGGAAATTATTTTTGGAAATGTATTCAAAAAATTTGAAAATAAGTTTTAGAAAAATAAATTATAACGCGAATACCAAAAAATTATTATAAAATATTCATACACAACAAAAGAATTTTAATGTGTACGTTTTTAAAAATTAATTTATTTGATGTAAAAGTTTATAAAGAGTATTTAGCAGAATCAAGATCAAAACCTCCCTAGATAGCTCTGTACTTGAAAGTTGCGGACAATTAATGCAGGCAACAACTTCTAATGTTGGAGATTGTGTGGCTCAAGAGAGCATTAATTTAACAATGTACTTTAAAAACACATTATTTTTACTAAATAAATAAAGTACAAAATATATCTAAAAATAATAATTTCAAATAGGTACCAATTATTTTTGGAAGTGTATTCTTAAAAATTTCAAAATAAATTTTGAAAAATAAATTAAACGCGAACACCAAAAAAATATTAAAAAATATTCATACATAACAAAAGAATTAAATCTGCACGTTTTTAAAAATTGGGCCTGTACTTAAAGGTAATCATGACATATGAACAAAACTGTTCATTAAGTACAATGGTTAGTAGGGTTCGAAACAGTGAAGGGGCAGACATTTATCGTAAAGCACTTGAGTAGCACTACTCAAAAATATTAATACACCATAGTGTATTAATTCTAGGATGGAATATAGGTCTGCTGGAATTAAATGAAGATGTACAGCAAATATTATAAAATATTCCAGAAAGGTAACTTACCAGTATTGTAAAGTGAGTGGATATATAACTCCAAATGCATTTACTCCATGCTCAGAAGCTCATTTATGAGCTCAACCAAAAATTCTAACAACTGAAAGTGTGAGAAAGGCGCGCTCAAGAATATCTACGACCAGTGCAGTTGACTGTGAAGAAAATGTATGTTTCATAACTCATTATTGACAATGCTATATGAAACTCTGCAATGAACACTGATACCAAATGTATTTAAACTGATTACAATAGTTAAAATCCTTTTATTTGTAAAAAATAATTGTATTTTTTTTCCTTTGCAATGAAAGATGAGAAGCTGTTCATACAACAAATATTCTCAACCAAAATGTCATTGACGTGCACTCGTCGTTAGGTGCACTCAAAATAATTAATCAATACAGCACTAATACGTAGTATAGTGTAGTAAGGTTCGTATCCACAGGGAAAGGAATACTTTTCTTTTAAATAAATAGTAACAAAAGGGGGGTTTAGATTTGTTTGGTTTAATAACACTAAGATAAACGACCTATATGAGTTTAATTCAATGAGATGAAGACTTGGTTTTGCTTTTATCCACTTAATGAAATGTTCGTCGATCCCGGTTATATCTTTAACTATCTTCCTCTCGAATACTCAATCGAGGAGTATATCCGGTTCATCGAGGGTAGTTATTAATAACGAGATGCGTTCATTAATAAAACTTACTATCGAGTCAATATAGAACAAGCGCCATATATTAACTTGATAGTAGCAATAAACTTAAGATGAAAACGATTGAGATTGATAACCTCAACACAAGCGGTTTATTGGTTTAATCAATATAACTAATTCCCCTTGGCTTATTAACCATGAGATGCATGCATTAATATTCCAAGTTTACTACCGTTGAAAGAACCGGATTAATAACAAGCGTATTAACCGATCATTTCTAGTAATAATTAATATGAGAAACAATATTAGGTGATACTTTGAGCAATGTTTGAGATATCAACATGAAATATGAATGAGAATCAATTAATACTCAAGGAAGAATATTAAAGAAAATGAATCCTACTATGATTAATATCAAGATTTTAACTAATTGTCATCTTAGTAACACTCCCCAATATTATCATAGAGGAAGAAATAGCTATTACTATAACCAATGTCAAGATGTTAACTAATTGTCATCTTAGTAACACTCCCCAACTTTGATATAGAGATAGTATTTTGAAAGAAAGAATTAATATTCAAGGAAGAAGATTAAAGAAAATAACTCACAACTTACAAATTCATTAAGCTTCAAAGTAGCAAAACCAAGATGGAAGAGTTTAGCTCCTCATTTGGAGACTAAACATGATGAAAAATATAAAGAAAGAGCTATTCTATACTGAGCTTAGATGTACAAAGGGATTGGATATCTTTTTGTGAAAGAAAGGAGGTGTATTTATAGGCTTTTGGGAGCTAATTCGGGTACTCGATCGGGTATATACATAGTACCCGATCGAGTATGTGTGTAACACTCGATCCGAGGCATACTCGACCGGTTTCAGGCTATTTTCTAAGAGTATACCCGATCGAGTACATATGAATACCCGGTCGAGTATGCTTAGAAAATGGTATTCGGACCATACTCGACCGATCTTCGTTTGAAATTCAAAGGCATACCCGATCGGGTATGTCGGTCTACCCGATCGGGTATAGACATAAAATCGTGGCCGAAATCTTCCCTGCATGTTCCCTTGTCTTCGGATCTGATCCGATTTGAAGTTCTAACCTAATACCCGATCGAGTATAGCTAATACTCGACCGAGTATAGGCCAAAATTCAGGATCTTCTTTTGTCTTTGAACTTTTGCACCTCCTTTTCACTTTTTGGGTTCACCAACTGTACTTCGAGTGACCAAAACCTGCTTGAGCTCAGAATAGATCTAATCTAACCTATTTACAAGAATTTAACAATCTAATCTATTACACCAAAAGTGTGTAATTTCCAAAGTAAAAGTCAAGCAAAACTAATTAAAAACATAAACATAAATATGGAAATTACGAATGTATCAACTCCCCCACACTTAAACCTTTACTCGTCTCGAGTAAGATCAAATGTTTACAAGTATCAATGTTTGTCCAAAAGTTCCACAGTTCAACACAATACAAACACAAAGACCACCAAGGATGACAAAGAAAAATGAGTTTTAAACTCAAATTACAAAAGAGCATCTTGGGTTTAATGACCTCCTAGTGTTATCTTCTTTTCTCCTCCTCTCTTCTTCTTTATCTTGAATCTTCTTATTCTTCACAAGGATACAATGAGTGCCTGCAAGAACAAACATTTCTCTCATATCTCTCATTTTGCCTAGGAGCCTTTTCAGGTTTTCATCCTAGCACCTCTTTTCATTTTCCATTCTCTCCAACTCACTCATTTTTTTATAAGCCTTTTTTGCTTAGATTGCCCATTTTGTTGGGTTTTCAACCTAACTAGCATTTATTTTCTTTTGTTTATTTTTTTTTTGTTTTTTTTTGTGAAAAAGTTCAAAAGAATTACATGCATAGTGCTAGGTAGAAATGAAAATTACATACCATCATGAGTGTCTCCCCCGCACTTGAATCAAGCACTGTCCCTAGTGCCCGCCTTCTCCTCCGTAGTAGCTCCCTCCAAAACCGCTCCCTTGGCCACCATCTCCCATGTAAGTGTCCCCGCCATCTCCGTCGTCGTACCCTCCACCCCCGGAGCCTGATCCTCCAAAGTTACCCCAATGAGTGGGGTCATACCATGAGGGTGGTGGAGGGGGGTTCGCCATGGTATGGAAGGATCCCTGTTGTGCCATATAAGAGTACATAGGACCGTAGAACCTATGTTGGTCTTCCTCATACCGATGTCTATCGGCCTCCCGGAGCTCCTCCAATCGTTGAAAGCCGGCTCTTTGCTCATCCTCCAATCGTTGAAAACCGGCTCTTTGTTCCTCCTCTAATCGGTTGAGCCGGTTGTCCATTTGGGTTATTCCCGTGAGCAGTTGTTGACCCTCCAGAAGTTATTGAAAGAAGTCGGGTGGTGGAGGGTTTTGGATTTGTTCTGAGAAGTCCTGGCTCATGGTTGGATGGCTATTGAGTTGCTCATAGGGCTCGGAATCGGGTTGGTTTTGGGGAGGTTCCTGTTCCGGTTCCTGGAGATGTGGTGGGAGGGCGTTTGGGAAGAGGTAATGTTGCTCCGCTCTTCCTGTTTTGAAGTGGAGTTGGGGGGGTTCTGGGTTGGGCAAGAGGAAGTATTTGAGGGGTTTGGGGTGGATGTGCCAGTTGTACATATTTCTGGGCCTTTCTTCACCATAAACGGTGTGTGAAAAAGATGTACAACCCGAGTGGCCCAGCCAAGATATGTTCATCAAACAGTAGTCGGGTATAGGAGAGTCATCCGTATACCCGAACTTTGTGGCCAAGTGCATAATCACCCCGCCCACTACAATAGCACCCTTTGCCACACTTTCTTTTTTTAGATGTGCCCACATGAGATTACATAGGTTGAAATCCACGTGGACACGGAATAGGGCTACCGAGATGAGGCACACATCCCCCATCCTAGTATGATGGTTGTTGGGACGTCCAAGCAAGGAGTTGGCCAGGAATTTCAAAAATAGGCGGAGGACGGGATGTTGGACATGACTAATATAGAGTTGGGAGGAGCTAAATTTAGTCTCCCCGGTCATCTTTGTCCATAGGGTGTGGCCGAAGGCGGTATTGTCGGATATAGATTTTTGGTACGGGACCGGAATACCAAAGTGTTCGGCGAACTCAAGTTTTGTGATGGTGTGATTGTGATTAAACAATCGAAACCTGAGTTTATCATCCCTAAAGTCCTCTTCATTGTTCTCAAAGTGCACAGAGCTTAGGAATTCATAGATAATTTTTTCATTTGAGTTGTATTGCATTTTGAAAATTTTATCCATGCTCAACTCATGAAAAAATTTCTTCATCATTTTGTACACTCCTAATTCCTTTAGGGCATCATGGCATAAAAAGCGGGAAGGTTTAACTTGCCTTTCAATTGTGGACATGAAGCGTGTGTGGTGTTCGTTGTCCACGAAGAGGATGTCCTCGTAGCCCGGGATGGATGCCCTAGTGCTTGAGCTTTGCCCTTTCTCTTTCCTTGGAGCCATTTGGAGTGAATTTGGCCTTTGAAAACCGAAATTGGAAGGTGGGGGGTAGGGTTTTTCGGACCTCTGAAAATTGGGGGAGAATGGGATTGGTGAGTATGAATGTGTAGAGGAGGATGAGGGGAGTGTTTTGGTGTTGAAATGGGAGGATTTGGTGAAGATTTGGAAGAGATATGGTAGAGAGAAGGTGTAAAAATGGGGGTTTGGGCGTTTTTGTTCGAGATAGGGTTGGAAATTCGGAGAAGACGAAGTTTTTTGGGGCTGATTTGGGGTTATAATACCCGTATACCCGATCGAGTATGTGCTGGTACTCGGTCGGGTATGTCTGGATAGTGGCCTTTTTGAGCAGTCTACCTCCTGTACTCGATCGGGTAGTGTATGGTTACCCGGTCGAGTATATCTGGAAAATGATGTTTGTGAGCAGTCTGCCTCCGGTACCCGGTCGAGTATTCTTCCATACCCGATCGGGTATGTGCTCTTTTCTACTTTTGAAGCTTGTACTCGGTCGAGTGTGGGAGTCAGTTTCCTTCCACTTTAGCATTTCTATACATACCCGACCGGGTGTATAGTGATACCCGATCGGGTATTCCTTGTTTTTCAATTTTTGAGTGCTTCCTCGATCGAGTAATGCCCAGTCCCTTTTCTTTTTGGTCATACCCGACCGAGTATAAGGTTGTACTCGATCGGGTATGTTCCCAGATGCTCCAAAACCTGCATTTTTTATTTCTTTTCTTCCAAAAACCCATGATTAGTGCCCTCCCTCACTGATCTCTCAAATAATTAGACAAAAAATGAATTCTAAATACTTGAATTAAAAAAAATGAATTATACACACTTGCACATCAAAAAAAAAATTAAACTTGGGTTGCCTCCCAAGAAGCGCCTTAGTTAACGTCGTGGCACGACGTTATTTTTTTTTTTTGTCTTATGTGGGATCATGAGCATCCCTTGTTTCACTTTGCAAGGCCCTATTTGGCCATTTTTCATTTTTATTTTTCGGCCTTTTCCAGTAAGGCCGGGGTTTCTTTTTCATTGTCACCTCCATCATAGGTGGGTTTGTTTCACATTTTATTACATTCCTTCCTGTCAAGGATGACTTCTCTTGTTTATCTTTCTCTTGAAGAAATCTGATTTTATCCGCTTCTTTGAAAAACAACGGTTCTTGTGGTTCAACAACATGTAAAGAACACAGAGTTGGATTTTGCATTTGTTTTTTCGTAGAGTCCAAGATGTTGAACTCTACTTTTTGATCATCGAACTCTAAAGTTAGTGAACCACTAGAAACGTCAATTTTCGTTTTTGCGGTCTTCATGAAGGGTCTACCCAAAAGGATGAGTGTTTTTTGGTCATCAGTTCCCATTTCAAGGACATAGAAGTCAACAGGAAAGACCATATTTTCTACTTCTATTAGCACATCTTCTACTACACCCTTCGGGTAAGTACTAGAATGATCTGCCAATTGAATCACTACACATGTTTGATGTAGTGGGCCAAGTTGTAGAGTTTTATAAACAGAATAGGGGATGACATTTATTGATGCCCCTAAATCCAACAAGGCCTTAGGAAATGTGGTGTTTCCTATTTTGCAAGGGATAGTGAACATGCCTGGGTCGTTACATTTTTCGGGGAGTTTCCTCTGAAAAATGGCCGAGACGTGTTCACTAACTCTAACCTCTTGTTTCCCTTTCAATTTATCTTTTCTTTTTGTTTTGCATAATTCTTTTAAGAATTTAGCAAAACGAGGGACATTTTTCATTAAGTTAAGAAGCGGAATGTTTACCTCACACTTTGCGAAGGTTTCATAGATGTCGACATCTTTTTCTAGCTTCTTTGTCTCTTTCAGCGCCTCAGGGAACGAGATTTCTTGTTCATATGATGAGGGTGGGGGAAGCTTGGTTCCTGTGTTTTCCTCCTCCGGTGGGACTACTTTTCCAAAGTCCACACCCTCAGTCTCTTCATCGTTCTCTTATGCCTCTTTCAACGTTGCACCACTTCTCAACGTTATAGCATTCACATGTTGTCTCGGGTTTTGCTCCGTTTGAGATGGGAGTTTACCCGAGTCTTTTGTTTCAAGTTGGTTCACGGGATTTGCAATTTGACTGACTTGGTTTTCCAAATTCTGAATGCTGGATTTGGTCTCATGCTGAAATTGAACCATGTTTTGTTGCATGGTTGAGACATTTGAGGTGAGTGCTCGGATCATGTCCTCGGTGGACATACTTGAGCTTGACGTCTGGCCTTGGTGCTTTGGGAAAGTTGGTGGCAAGGACTGATTTTGAGGATTCCCATACCTCAAATTCGGGTGATCTCTCCACCCAGGATTGTAGGAGTTAGAGTGTGGATCATACCTCTTTTGACCTTGAAATCCCAAAGCATTGACTTGCTCGGAATTCTCTTCTTGTAGTGTTGGGCAAGAATCGGTGGGGTGCCCCTGTGTCGAGCATATGCCGCAGACCTTGACTTCTTGGTGTTTTGGATTTAAAAGGAAATCCTTTACCAAAGAAGTCAAGCCGGCTACTTGACTTTCCAACGAGATGTTGGATTCCGCTGCCATGACCCGTTTTGATGATGACCTCCTATTGTAGTGTCTAGAATTCTCGGCCAACTCCGAGATGAGGTTCCTAGCTTGGGAAGGGGTTTTGTTGACAATTCCCCCTCCAGATGCTGCGTTCACCAGGCGTCTATCTTGCTCCGCAAGACCGTCATAGAAGTAGAGGATGAGGTCTTGCTCTGTGTAACCATGATATGGGCAGCTAGCACACAATTTTTTAAAATGCTCCCAATACTCATATAATGTCTCATCATCTTTTTGCTCGATGTTGCTTATTTGTTTTTTCAAAGATGATGAGACAGATGCAGGGTAGTACCTTTCTAGGAAGCATTTTTTCATTGACGCCCATGTGTCTATACTCCCTGAAGGGAGATAGAATAGCCAATCCTTCGCCGTGTCTTTGAGGGAGAATGGAAAAGCCCTCAATTTGATTTGTTCTTCCGAGACACCACTGGGGCACATGCTTGTGCAGACAATATGGAATTCCGAGAGATGTTTGTTGGGGTCCTCGCCCCTTAGGCCATGAAAGGATGACAGTAGATGTATGAGCCCAGATTTTAGCTCAAATGTATTACCTTCATCGAGTGTAGGGAAGGTAATACATAATGGTTGTTGATTGAGATTTGGAGCAGTGAGCCCCCTCAGCGTTCTTGTTTCAAGAGTCATTGTGGTTGGCTCTTCGGTGTCGCTAGAATGAGAACTAGCGCTGGATGAATCTCTGATAGATGATTCCTCCGAGTCGGTATTAGAAAATTTACTTTTCAACCGCTCGAAAGTTTGTTCTATTTCTGGGTTTGTTTGATATGTGATTTTGTTTATGGAGCGATGTTTAACCATAAACTCCACTAAGCTCAGAAATAGAAGAAATAAGAACTCTTTATATTTTTTATTTAATATTTTTTTTTGATTTTTCTTGATATGAAATAAAACAAAAATTAATTGCCTTTCCCCGGCAACGGCGCCAAATTTGACGTGCACTCGTCGTTAGGTGCACTCAAAATAATTAATCAATACAGCACTAATACGTAGTATAGTGTAGTAAGGTTCGTATCCACAGGGAAAGGAATACTTTTCTTTTAAATAAATAGTAACAAAAGGGGGGTTTAGATTTGTTTGGTTTAATAACACTAAGATAAACGACCTATATGAGTTTAATTCAATGAGATGAAGACTTGGTTTTGCTTTTATCCACTTAATGAAATGTTCGTCGATCCCGGTTATATCTTTAACTATCTTCCTCTCGAATACTCAATCGAGGAGTATATCCGGTTCATCGAGGGTAGTTATTAATAACGAGATGCGTTCATTAATAAAACTTACTATCAAGTCAATATAGAACAAGCGCCATATATTAACTTGATAGTAGCAATAAACTTAAGATGAAAACGATTGAGATTCATAACCTCAACACAAGCGGTTTATTGGTTTAATCAATATAATTAATTCCCCTTGGCATATTAAAAATGAGATGCATGCATTAATATTCCAAGTTTACTACCGTTGAAAGAACCGGATTAATAACAAGCGTATTAACCGATCGTTTCTAGTAATAATTAATATGAGAAACAATACTAGGTGATACTTTGAGTAATGTTTGAGATATCAACATAAAATATGAATGGGAATCAATTAATACTCAAGGAAGAATATTAAAGAAAATGAATCCTACTATGATTAATATCAAGATGTTAACTAATTGTCATCTTAGTAACACTCCCCAATATTATCATAGAGGAAGAAATAGCTATTACTATAACCAATGTCAAGATGTTAACTAATTGTCATCTTAGTAACACTCCCCAACTTTGATATAGAGATAGTATTTTGAAAGAAAGAATTAATATTCAAGGAAGAAGATTAAAGAAAATAACTCACAACTTACAAATTCATTAAGCTTCAAAGTAGCAAAACCAAGATGGAAGAGTTTAGCTCCTCATTTGGAGACTAAACATGATGAAAAATATAAAGAAAGAGCTATTCTATACTGAGCTTAGATGTACAAAGTGATTGGATATCTTTTTGTGAAGGAAAGGAGGTGTATTTATAGGCTTTTGGGAGCTAATTCGGGTACTCGATCGGGTATATACATGGTACCCGATCGAGTATGTGTGTAACACTCGATCCGAGGCATACTCGACCGATTTCAGGCTATTTTCTAAGAGTATACCCGAACGAGTATATATGAATACCCGGTCGAGTATGCTTAGAAAATGGTATTCGGACCATACTCGACCGATCTTCGTTTGAAATTCAAAGGCATACCCGATCGGGTATGTCGGTCTACCCGATCGGGTATAGACATAAAATCGTGGCCGAAATCTTCCCTGCATGTTCCCTTGTCTTCGGATCTGATCCGATTTGAAGTTCTAACCTAATACCCGATCGAGTATAGCTAATACTCGATCGAGTATAGGCCAAAATTCAGGATCTTCTTTTGTCTTTGAACTTTTGCACCTCCTTTTCACTTTTTGGGTTCACCAACTGTACTTCGAGTGACCAAAACCTGCTTGAGCTCAGAATATATCTAATCTAACCTATTTACAAGAATTTAACAATCTAATCTATTACACCAAAAGTGTGTAATTTCCAAAGTAAAAGTCAAGCAAAACTAATTAAAAACATAAACATAAATATGGAAATTACGAACATATCAGTCATACATGTGGACACTATCCTGGACTCTCTTGGTTGGAACCATGCTCTTTGTGTAATGGCAATTTAAGTCACTTTTACTGCATGAGACCATGATACGTTTGTAATTTCCATGTGTATGTTTGTGTTTTTAATTAGTTTTGCTTGATCTTTACTTTGGAAATTACACACTTTTGGTGTAATAGATTAGTTTGTTAAATTCTTGTAAATAGTTTAGATTAGGTATATTCTGAGCTCAAACAGGTCTTGATCACTCAAAGTACAGTTGGTGAACCCAAAAAGTGGAAGGAAGGTGCATAATTTGAAGACAAAAGAAGGATCCTGAAATTTTGATCTATACCCGGTCGAGTATTACCTATACTCGATCGGGTATTAGGTTGAAACTTCAAATCGGATCAGATCCGAAGACAAGGGAACATGCCGGTAAGATTTCAGCCACGATTAAATGTCTATACCCGATCGGGTAGACCGACATACCCGATCGGGTATGCCTTCGAGTTTTAAACGAAAATCGGTCGAGTATGGCTCGAATATCACTTTCTAAGCATACTCGACCGGGTATAAACATATACCCGATCGGGTATACCTTTGGAAAATAGCCTGAAACCGATCGAGTATACCCCGAATCGGGTATTACACACATACTCGATCGGGTACCATGTATATACCCGATCGAGTACCCGAATCCCATCCCAAAAGCCTATAAATACACCCCCTTTCATTCACAAATGATCATCCAATTCCTTTGTACATCTAAGCTCAGTATAGAATAATTATTTCTTTATATTTTTCATCATGTTTAGTCTCCAAATGAGGAGCTAAACTCTTCCATCTTTGTTTTGCTACTTTGAAGCTTAATGAATTTGTAAGTTGTGAGTTATTTTCTTTAATTTTCTTCCTTGAGTATTAATTAATTCCTATTCATATTTCATGTTAATATTTTAAACATTACTTAAAGTATCAACTAGTTTTGTTTCTCATATTAATTATTACTAGAATCAATCGGTTAATACGCTTGTTATTAATCCGGTTCTTTCAACGGTAGTAAACTTGGAATATTAATGCATGCATCTCATGGTTAATATGCCAAGGGGAATTAATTATATTGATTAAACTAATAAACCGCTTGTGTTGAGGTTATCAATCTCAATCGTTTTCATCTTAAGTTTATTGCTACTATCAAGTTAATATACGACGCTTGTTCTGTATTGACTCGATAGTAAGTTTTATTAATGAACGCATCTCGTTATTAATAACTACCCTCGATGAATTGGATATACTCCTCGATTGAGTATTCGAGAGGAAGATAGTTAAAGATATAACCGGGATCGACGAACATTTCATTAAGTGGATAAAAGCAAAACCAAGCCTCCACATCTATTAATTAAACTCATATAGGTTGTTTATCTTAGTTTTAATTGAATTAAATCAAATCAAACTGAAACCCCCCCCTTGTTACTTTTTATATAAAAGAAAAGTATTCATTTCCCTGTGGATACGAACCTTACTTCACTATACTACGTATTAGTGTTGTATTGATAAAATTATTTTGAGTGCACCTTACGACAAGGGCACGTCAAATTTGGTGCCGTTGCCGGGGAAAGGCAATTGGATTTTCTTTTATTTCATTTCAAGAAAAAATCAATAAAAAAAATATTAAACAAAAATATAAAGAGTGTTTATTTTTCTATTTCTGAGCTTTGAGTATATGGTTAAACACCGATCTATAAACCAAATCACCTACCAAACAAAGCCCGAAACAGAACAAGCCTTCGAGAGGTTTAGGAATTTATTTCCGAATACTTCTTCGGAGGAATCATCAAGTGCTAGTTCTCATTATAGCGACACCGAAGAGCCAATCACTATGGCTCTTGAAACAAGAACGCTGAGGGAGCTCACAGCTCCAAACTTGAATCAACAACCACTGTGTATTACCTTCCCTATACTTGATGAGGGTAATACGTTTGAGCTAAAATCTGAGCTCATTCATCTGCTGCCATCCTTCCATGGCCTGAGAGGAGAGGATCCGAACAAACACCTCTCGGAGTTCCACGTCGTTTGCACAAGCATGTGTCCAAACGGTGTGACAGAAGAACAGATCAGACTGCGGGCGTTTCATTTTCTCTAAAGGATACCACAAAGGATTGGCTATTCTATCTTCCTTCAGGAAGTATAGGTACATGGGCGGCCATGAAGAAAGCTTTCCTGGAAAGGTATTACCCTGCCTCTGTCTCCTCCTCTCTAAAAAAGCAAATTAGCAACGTGGAACAAAAGGATGATGAATCGTTCTACGAATATTGGGAACGATTCAAGAAACTGTGTGCAAGCTGTCCATATCACGGCTATTCGGAGCAAGACCTCATCTTATACTTCTATGATGGTCTTTGCAATGAAGATAGGCTGATGATAAACGCCGCATGTGGAGGGGGATTGTCAACAAGACTCCTTCTCAAGCTATAAACCTTATCTCGGAGTTGACCGAGAATTGTAGACACTATGATCAGCGGTCATCAAAACGAGTTATGCAGAATCTAACAACTCGTTGGAAAGTCAAGTAGCCGGCTTGACTTCTTTGGTTAAAGATTTTCTCTTAAATCCAAAAACTCAAGAAGTCAAGGTCTGCGGCATATGCTCGACACAAGGGCACCCCACCGACTCTTGCCCAACATTACAAGAGGAGAACTCCGAACAAGCCAATGCTTTGGGGTTTCAAAATCAAAAGAGGTATAACCCTCAAAGCAACACATATAATCCGGGATGGAGGGATCATCCTAATTTAAGGTACGGAAACTCTCAACCTCCTCAACCATCAAATCTTCCTCCTCCACAATATAAACAACAAGGCCAAACTTCAAACTCGAACATGTCCACCGAAGACATGATTCGATCACTTGCCATGAATATGGCAACGATGCAACAAAGTGTGGTCCAATTTCAAGAAACAACAAAATCCAGCATCCACAACTTGGAAAGCCAAATCAGCCAAATCTCAAATGCCGTGAGTAGGCTTGAAGCTAAGGATTCGGCAAGGCTACCATCTCAAACGGAGCCGAATCCTAGGCAACAAGCCCATGCAGTCACATTAAGGAGTGGCAAGGAGTTGGTTATTGCCAAGGAGAAGGCAAAGAGCCACATTGGCGAAGAGGAGGAAGAAGAGGAGCTGGTGGAAGTAACTCAACCGGAGGTGGAGGTTCAAATCCCAACCCCACCACCGGTCATCCCCGAGATTGAAGCACCCTTCCCCGAGGCTCTAAGGGAAACGCGAAAGCTGGAGAAGGACAAGGACATCTATGAGACATTCTCCAAATGTGAGGTAAATATTCCTCTCCTTAACTTGATAAAGGGTGTACCTAGATTTGCAAATTTTTTCAAAGAACTATGTACAATAAAAAGAAAACATCGACTCAATGGAAAACAAAAAGTCCAAGTTAGTGAACGTGTTTCGGCAGTTTTTCAAAAGAAACTCCCAAAGAAATACAATGATCCGGGCATGTTCACTATACCTTGTAAGTTGGGAGGAACTACGTTTTCAAAAGCCATGCTCGATTTAGGAACATCAATTAATGTCATTCCTTACTCTTTATACAAATCACTTGAGCTTGGCCCTCTAAATGAAACCGGAGTAGTCATTCAACTTGCGGATAGATCAAATGCTTACCCTAAAGGTATTGTCGAAGACGTACTAGTTATGGTGGACAATTTGATTTTCCCCGCTGACTTTTATGTTTTGGAAATGGAGAATGATAAGAATGCGGTTCCTATCCTCTTAGGAAGGCCATTTTTAAAAACCGCTAGAGCAAAGATTGACGTATTTAGCGGCTCTTTAACAATGGAATTTGATGGAGATAAAGTTGAATTCAACATTTATGACTCCATGAAATATCCAAATGAAAATCATTCTTTATTTGCCATTGATATTGTTGACCCTCTTGTGCAAAATACTTTTGAAATTAATGGAGAGGACGAATGGTTGAGTATACTTGAGAATGACTTCGGGGAAAACTCTTCTGAACTTGCCTTGACTCCCAACACACAAGCTATGATAGTGGAATTGGATACTCATTTCCAACTCCCACTTATGCCACCGGGGTCGAGGGCATTCCCACTAACCATCCCCGAAGAAAAGCCTTTACCTTCATTGTTGCAGGCACCCGAAGTTGAGATGAAACCACTCCCAAAACACTTGAAATATGTGTTCTTGGAAGAAAACGAGACACTACCGGTCATAATCTCAAACAAATTGACCGTGGAGCAAGAAGGCAAATTGATAGCGGTGCTCAAGGAGCATAAACTAGAAATTGGATGGACTATAGACGACATCAAAGGCATTAGTCCATCTACATGCATGCATCGCATCTTAATGGAGGATGAAGCTAAGCCGGTGCGACAGCCGCAACGAAGACTAAACCCACCTATGATGGAGGTGGTCAAAAAGGAGGTGATCAAGTTACTCCAAATGGGGATAATCTTCCCCATTTCCGACAGCAAGTGGGTTAGTCCTACCCAAGTGGTTCCGAAGAAGACCGGAGTCACGGTGGTGGAGAACAAACATGGAGAACTTATGCCCACCCGAATTCAAAACGGATGGAGGGTATGTATAGACTACCGTAAACTCAATGCGGTAACTAGAAAGGATTTCTTTCCTTTACCCTTCATTGACCAAATGCTTGAGAGACTTGCCGGGCATAAGTTCTATTGTTTTCTTGATGGCTACTCCGGGTATTTTCAAGTGCCTATAGCCCCTGAAGATCAAGAGAAGACCACTTTCACTTGTCCATTTGGCACCTTTGCATACTGACGTATGCCATTCGGACTTTGCAATGCCCCGGCCACATTCCAACGATGCATGATGAGCATATTCTCTGAATATGTTGAGCTATTTTTGGAGGTCTTTATGGATGATTTTACAATTCATGGAGACTCATTTGATTCATGCCTACTACATCTATCTCTTGTTTTGAAAAGTTGTTTAGAATCAAATCTTGTTCTAAACTCTGAAAAATGTCATTTTATGGTGGAGGAAGGAATTGTCCTAGGCCATGTGATCTCGTCCAAAGGAATCGAAGTGGACAAAGCAAAAGTGGAAGTTATCCAATCACTACCTTATCCTACCACCGTTAAGGAGATACGATCATTTCTTGGACATGCAGGTTTCTATCGAAGGTTCATCAAAGATTTCTCAAAGATTGCATCTCCTTTATGCACACTTTTGCAAAAGGAGGTGTAGTTCATTTTTTCCGAGGACTGCAAGAGGGCCTTCAATACTTTGAAGGAGAAGCTAGTAACCGCACCTATCATCCAAGCCCCGGATTGGTCTCTTACCTTTGAGATCATGTGTGATGCTAGTGACTATGCGGTCGGGGCCGTTTTGGGACAAAAGGTGGGAAGGGCATCTCATGTGATCTATTATGCATCCACCACACTCAATGATGCCCAACGCAACTACGCCACCACCGAAAAAGAAATGTTGGCCGTCGTTTATGCGCTTGAAAAATTCAGGTCATATTTACTTGGTACCAAGGTGATCATTTACACCGATCATGCGGCTATTAGGTTCTTGATGACAAATAAGGATGCCAAACCGCAACTGATTAGATGGATACTACTCTTGAGCGAGTTTGATGTTGAGATCAAGGACAAGAAAGGCATGGAGAGCTTGGTGGCCGATCACTTGAGCCGTTTGGTCCTTGATGAAGGAAACAATCATGTCAAAGATGATATCCGAGGAGAATTTCCCGATGAGACCCTCTTCTCTCTTAAGGAAATTCGTCCTTGGTACGCTCATATTGTTAATTTCCTTGTTCTAAACAGGTTTCCACCAAGCTTCTCTAAAGCTCAAAGAGAGAAACTCCAGCATGATGCAATGCAATACGTATGGGATGAACCATACTTATGGAAACATTGCAAAGATCAAGTCATTCGAAGGTGCATTCCCGAAACAGAAATTGCGTCCATTCTTGCTTTTTGTCACTCACATGCATGTGGTGGTCACTTTGGAGGGAAACGAACATCTATGAAGGTACTTGAATGCAGTTTTTGGTGGCCAAGCTTATTTCGAGATGCCCATGTCTATTGTCAATCTTGTGATAATTGCCAACGCATGGGCAACATCTCTCGAAAACATGAGATGTCACAAGTTCCTATGCTCTACGTGGAGATCTTTGACGTGTGGGGAATAGATTTCATGGGACCTTTCCCTAATTCCCATGGAAATCTATATATTCTCTTAGCGGTAGACTACGTATCCAAGTGGGTGGAAGCAAAAGCCACAAAGACTGACGATGCCAAAGTGGTGACTGAATTCCTCAAAACCCGCATCTTCTCAAGGTTTGGAGTCCCACGCATCTTGATAAGCGATAGAGGCACTCACTTCTACAACAAAACTGTGAGTACCTTGTTGAAAAAATATGGCGTCACACATAAACTCTCCACCGCCTACCACCCCCAGACAAACGGTCAAGCCGAGGTCTCAAACAGAGAGCTGAAGTCTATACTTCAAAAGACAGTGAATCCAAACCGTAAAGACTAGAGCCTACGCATGGATGATGCCTTATGGGCATACAGAACCGCTTTCAAAACCCCAATTGGAATGTCACCCTATAGACTCGTGTTCGGTAAGGCCTGTCATCTTCCGGTCGAACTAGAACACAAGTCTTATTGGGCGGTAAAAACATTCAATCTCGACATGGCAAAAGCGGGAGAGCAAGGGAGGCTGCAGCTCCAAGAACTAGAGGAGATTCGATTGGAGTCCTATGAGAATGCCGCCATCTACAAGAAGAAGGCGAAGGTATGGCATGATAAAATGATAATAAGAAAGGATTTCCAAGTTGGAGACAAAGTCCTTCTTTTTCTCTCACGCCTTCGCCTTTTCCCCGAGAAATTGATATCACGATGGGAAGGACCATTCGAGGTGGTCAAAGTCTACACCCATGGAGCAGTTGAAATAAAAAGCCTCGACACCGGAAAAATCCTCAAGGTTAACGGACATCAACTCAAACCGTTCCTTGAAGGTTTCCCAAAAGAAAGCGTTGAATGCATGGATCTCATCGATCCAATCTTTGAAGAATGAACACAACCATGGCGTCATGCCGCGACGTTAACTAAGGCGCTTCTTGGGAGGCAACCCAAGCAAGGTACGTTTTATTTTGTTTTTAATTGCCCTGTCAAAATTTCAGTTCTATTTTTGCGAGGTTGAGAGAGAGGGCACTAATCATAGGTTTTGGGAAAAGAAAAAAAATGCAGGGTTTGGAGCATCTGGGGACATACCCGATCGAGTACCACCTTATACTCGGTCGGGTATGGCCAAAAGAAGGGGAACCGGGCATTACTCGATCGAGGAAGCATTCAATTTTTGAAAGAAAACATGCATACTCGATCGGGTATCATTATATACCCGGTCGAGTATGTACAGAAAGTCAAAGTTCAAGGGAAACTGATGCCCACATTCGATCGAGTACAGGGCTCGAAAATTGAAAAACAAGGGATACCCGATCGGGTATCACTATACACCCGGTTGGGTATGTATAGAAAGGCTAAGGTTGAAGAAAGATGACTCCCACACTCGATCGAGTACAAGCCTCAAAACGTAGAAAAGGACACATACCCGATCGAGTATTGTATTATACCCGATCGGGTACCGGAGGCAGACCACTCAACAATCTTGGTTTCCAGCCATACTCGACCGGGTAACAACACATACCCGATCGAGTACCGGAGGCAGACTGCTCAAAAATCCCAGTTTCCAGCCATACCCGACCGAGTAACAACACATACTCGATCGGGTATACGGGCGTTTGAACCCCAAATCTGCCCCAAACACTTCATCTTCCCCAAATTCCAAAACCCAATTTCGAACCCCTCTCCCCCAACCTCCATTTTTAACACTTCTCTCTACCATATCTTCTCCATTTCTTCACCAAATCACCCCATTCCAACACCAAAATACTCCCATCATCTTCCTCTACACACCCATACCCACCAATCCAACTTTCCCCCAGTTTCAAGAGGTCCGAAAAAACCCTACCCCAACTTTCAATTTTTCGGATTTCAAGCTCAAAATCACCCAAAAATGGCACCAAGGAAGGAAAAAGGGCAGAGCTCCAACACTAGGGCATCCATCCCAGGCCACGAGGACATCATCTTCGCCAACAACAAACACCGAACCCGCTTCATCTTTACAATTGAAAGGCAAGTAAAACCCTCCCGTTTTTTATGACATGATGCCCTCAATGAGTTAGGAGTGTATAAGAGCACTAGGAAATTTTTTCATGAGTTGAGCATGGATAGTATATTCAAAATGCAATATCACTCCAATGAAAAAATAATCTATGAATTCATGAGTTCGGTGCAATTTGAGACCGATGAAGCTGATTTTAGGGACGATAAACTCAAGTTTCGTCTGTTTAACCATAACCACTCCATAACGAAACTTGAGTTCGCCGAACATTTTGGTATTCCGGTCCCCTACCAAAAATCCATATCCGATAATACCGCTTTCGGCCATCCCTGTGGACAAAGATTACCGGGGAGACTAAATTTAGCTCCTCCCAACTGTATATTAGTCATGTCCAACATCCCGTCCTCCGCTTATTCTTGAAATTCCTTTCCAATTGCTTGCTTGGACGTCCCAACAACCATCACACTAGGATGGGGGATGTATGCCTAATGTCTGTGGCCCTATTCCGTGTTCACGTGGATTTCAATCTGTGCAATCTTATGTGGGCACATCTAAAAAGGAAAGTGTAGCCAAGGGCGCTATTGTTGTGGGTGGGGTGATTATGCACTTAGCCACCAAGTTCAGGTATACGGATAACTCTCCTATACCCGACTACTGTTTGATGAATATCTCTTGGTTGGGCCACTCGGGATGTACAGCCTTTTCCCACACAGTTTATGGTGGAGAAAGACCAAAAAATATGTACAACTGGCTCATACACCCCAAGCCTCTCAAATACTTCCTCCTACCCAACCAAGAACTCCCCAAACTCCGCTACAGAGAAGCAGTAGAGGAGCCCCATTACCTCTTCCCACACGCCCTTCCACCACATCTCCAAGAACCGGAGCAAGAACCTCCCCAATACCAACCCGATTACGAGCCCTATGCTCAACCCCATAGCCATCAAGACATGGACAATGACATCCCCGAACAAAACCAAAACCCTCCACCACTCGACTTCTTTCAACAACTTTTGGAGGGTCAACAAAAATTGCTTACGGGGTACACTCAAATGAACGCGAACTACATGGCTATGGACAACTGGCTCAACCAAATACAGGAGGAGCAAAGGGTCGGTTTTCAGCGATTGGAGGAGCTCCGGGAAGCCGATAGGCATCGGTATGAAGAAGACCAACGTAGGTTCTACGGACCTATGTACTCTTACATGGCACAACAGGGATCTTTTCATACCATGGCGAACCCCCCTCCACCATCCTCGTGGTATGACCCCACTCATTGGGGTAACTTTGGAGGATCTGGCTCCGGGGGTGGAGGGTACGACGGCGGAGATGGTGGGGACACATACATGGGAGATGGCGGGCAGAGGAGCGGCTTCGGAGGCAGCTACTACGGCGGAGAAGGCGGGCACTGGGGACAGTGCTTGATCCAAGTGCGGGGGAGAGACTCATCATGGTATGTAATTTTAATTTCCACCTAGCACTATGCATGTAATTCTTTTGAACTTTTTGCACACAAAAAAGAAACAAAAAAAAAAAAGAATGAATAAAAGAAAAGAAATGCTAGTTAGGTTGAAAACCCAACAAAATGGGCAATTTAAGCAAAAAAGGCTTATAAAAAAATGAGTGAGTTGGGGAGAATGGAAAATGAAAAGAGATGCTAGGATGAAAACCTGAAAAGGCTCCTAGGCAAAATGAGAGATATGAGAGAAATGTTTGTTTTTGCAGGCACTCGTTGTATCTCTTTGAAGAATAAGAAGATTCAGAAAACAAAGAAGAAGAAGAAGAAGAAGAAGAAGAAGAAGAAGAAGAAGAGAGGAGGAGAAGAGAAGATGAACACTAGAAGGCCGTAAAACCCAAGATGTTCTTTGTAATTTGAGTTTAAAACTCATTTTTGTTATCCTTGGTGGTCTTTGTGTTTGTATGTTTTTTTTAAACTGTGGAAACTTTGGAAAAACTTGACACTTCTGAACATTTGATCTTACTCGAGGACGAGTAAAGAAACTAAGTGTGGGGGAGTTGATACGTTTGTAATTTCCATGTGTATGTTTGTGTTTTTACTTAGTTTTGCTTGATCTTTACTTTGGAAATTACACACTTTTGGTGTAATAGATTAGTTTGTTAAATTCTTGTAAATAGTTTAGATTAAGTATATTCTGAGCTCAAACAGGTCTTGATCACTCAAAGTACAGTTGGTGAATCCAAAAAGTGGAAGGAAGGTGCATAATTTGAAGACAAAAGAAGGATCCTGAAATTTTGTTCTATACTCGGTCGAGTATTACCTATACTCGATCGGGTATTAGGTTGAAACTTCAAATCGGATCAGATCCGAAGACAAGGGAACATGCCGGGAAGATTTCATCCACGATTAAATGTCTATATCCGATCGGGTAGACCGACATACCCGATCGGGTATGCCTTTGAGTTTTAAACGAAAATCGGTCGAGTATGGCTCGAATATCACTTTCTAAGCATACTCGATCGACCGGGTATAAACATATACCCGATCGGTTATACCTTTGGAAAATAGCCTGAAACCGATCGAGTATACCTCGAATCGGGTATTACACACATACTCGATCGGGTACCATGTATATACCCGATCGAGTACCCGAATCCCATCCTAAAAACCTATAAATACACCCCCTTTCCTTCACAAATGATCATCCAATTCCTTTGTACATCTAAGCTCAGTATAGAATAGTTCTTTCTTTATATTTTTCATCATGTTTAGTCTCCAAATGAGGAGCTAAACTCTTCCATCTTGGTTTTGCTACTTTGAAGCTTAATGAATTTGTAAGTTGTGAGTTATTTTCTTTAATCTTCTTCCTTGAGTATTGTGGAGGTATTGGCCCCACAGGCCAAGGCAGCCCTCTTCACACTTGTTGGGCCTGTTTGCTTGCCTCTTGCCCTAGCCCCAGTTGTTCTGCCGCTAGCCTTGTTTCTGGAACCCTCCTTTAGGGCTTCCCCTCTTGCCCGGGTACTTAAGTCCCTCTTCGTCTTTGGTTGACGCTGAGGTCTTCGGTTAGAGAAAGAGTGAGGTTAAGAGAGAATAGAGAGAGAGAGACTCCAGTCTCTTCTCCTTCCAGTCCCTCTGTGGTCTTCTCTCCGTGCTTCCCCTTTTCTGACCTTTGGCGCGCGTTGAGATGGCTGGGCTGGCCTGTGTTCTTGTCCCTACATGCTTGGTTGTGTGTGCTGTATGAGCGTGGTCTGAGCTAGAGAGGTGAAAACCTGACAGTGGTATCAGAGCCGGAACTCCTGTCGTCCTCGTCTACAGCCCGGGAGCTCCTCCGCCGCCATCCGCCGCAGATCTCCGTTTCAGTGGTAAGTCGAGAAGCCCATCCTCGGGTTCTTGCTCAGGTAAATTGGCGATAAACACCCTAGGTAGCCGTGTGCCTCCGGTTTGTGTGTTTCTTGGTGTTTTTTACTTGCTTCATCCCTTTCCCCGCTTTGCTCTTGCTGCTGACCGTGTTGGTCTGGCTGTCAGTTGTAACTGACGATTCCCAGGTGCGTTCTCTTTACCTTCGTGTGTGAAGTTGGTCTGCATGAGTGTTTTGTGTTTGCGGGATTGAGGTTTTGAACTTGTATTCCGTGCTTCAGTCTCTCTTGCGTGTTTATCTCTGCTTTACTGCCCTTTTGTGCTTACTTGGTACTCTTGTGAACTGGGATTTTTTGCCTCTGTGACTCAGCACCTGAGATTAGGACTGACAGGTTCCCTGCCAGCCACTCTAATGGCCTTCGGATCTGTGTGGCCTGTCAGCCCGCAGCCGGGTACACTGGTGAACCCTAGCTCCTTGGTTCTCTGTCTCTCTGTTTGTTATCTTTCATTTACCTTGTCTTCTGCCACTGATTCTTCAGTGTTATCCTTTTTTGTGTTCGCCATTATGTATGCTCCTATGTCTGCCAATATGTATGGTATGTTACCTTTTAATGGAAAAACTGATTTTGACATTTGGAAACAAAAGATCAAATGTGTTTTAATCCAGCAAAAGGTTTTCAGAGCTGTTAGTGAACTTTATTTGGATTCTGATGATAGTGCTAAGAAAGCTGAAATGAATGAAACTGCCTGCTCTACTATATATCTTAACCTATCTGACTATGTGCTTAGAAAGGTTGGTATTTTAGATTCTGCTAAAAAGTTGTGGGATAAGTTAGATGAGCTTTATACTGATACCTCTCTGCCTGGTAAACTGTTTTTGCTTGAAAAATTCTTTCGGTTTAGGCTAGACCTAACCAAAGACATTGATGAAAACTTGGATATTTTTAATAAGTTGATCCAGAACATTAAACAATCTGGTGATAAACATATTGATGATTATACTGCTGTTGTGTTGCTTAATGCTATTCCTGATTCTTATAATGATGTTAAATCTGCTATTAAATATGGTAGAGATGATGTCACTCTTGATATTGTTGTGAATGGCCTTAAGAGTAAAGAGCTTGACCTAAAACATAATAGGAGTATCTCTAGTCAATCCAAGGATTTGGATGAGGCTATGTTTGTGAGGGGTAGATCTAAGAGTAGGTCTAAGAATCAGAAACAGGATGCCCAAGCTAAAAATAGTAACCCAAATGGTAAGAAGAGGAATAAGTCTAGAAAACGTGTGTGCTACAACTGTGGCAATTCTAGCCACTTTATAAAGGACTGTCCCCATCCTAAGAAACCTGAACAGGCTAGTGTAGCTATAGAGAGAGATGACCTTGGTGAGGTTCTCATGGTGTGTGACCATGTTAACTCTGTCCGTAATACCTTGACTGAGCATGAATGGTTAATTGATTCTGGTTGTATCTATCATATGACTCCTTTTAGGGATTTGTTTTCTAAATATGAGAAATGTGATATGGGTTATGTTTCCTTGGCTGATAATAAGAGATGCAATGTTTTGGGTGTTGGTGATATATGTCTCAAGTTTTCTTGTGGCTCTGTGTTTACTCTTAAGAATGTGAGGCATGTCCCTGATTTGTGTCACAACTTGCTATCTGTTGCTGCCTTGGAGGGTAGTGGATTAGAGGAAAAGTGGGGGAATGGTAGTATGGAAATTTTGAAAAATTCTCTGGTGTTGTTTAAAGCTGAGAAGGTGAACAACCTTTATGTGTGTCATGCTAAACCTTATATTGACTCTGTGAATGCTGTGAATGTTGTGCATACTGATAAAACCTTGTTGTGGCATAATAGACTAGGGCATATGAGTAATAAAGGTTTAGGGATCATGCATAAACTTGGTTACTTTGGTAAAGACTCTGTGAACTCTTTGACTTTCTGTGAATCATGTGTGCTTGGTAAACAACATAGAGTCCAGTTCCCTCTATCCTCTTATCCTAATATGACAAAGTGCTCCTCTGTGCTTGAATATGTGCATGCTGATGTTTGGGGTCCTGCCAGTGTTCCCACACATGGGGGGAAACAGTATTTCTTGTCCTTAATTGATGATTTCTCTAGGAAAGTGTGGGTCTATCTTCTAGAACATAAGTCTGATGTTTGTGAGAAGTTTAAGGCCTGGAAGTTACTTGTAGAAAATCAAACTGGACAGAATGTTAAGACACTTAGGACTGATAATGGCCTAGAGTTCTATAACCAAGAGCTTGACCAACTGTATGCCACTTCAGGCATTAGGAGACATAAGACTGTGCCCTACACCCCCCAACAGAATGGGGTGGCTGAAAGGATGAATAGAACCCTTCTTGACAAGGTTAGAAGTATGTTGTCTATCTCAGGTTTACCTAAGAAGTTTTGGGGTGAAGCAGTCACCACTGCCACCTATCTGATTAATAGATCTCCCTCTGTTCCCATAGGGGGTCAATGCCCTGAAGTTAAGTTCACTGGTGGGCCTCTTGACCTAACAAACCTTAGGGTCTTTGGGTGTGCTGCCTATGTTCATCAGAAAACTGATAAGTTAGATCCTAGATCTAAAAAGTGTGTTTTCTTGGGTTATCCTGATGGGGTAAAGGGATATAGGTTGTGGGATAGAAGTGTGCCTGGTTTTAAGGTGGTTATAAGTAGGGATGTAATTTTCAATGAATTTGATTTCCCTTGCTTGCTTAAACCTGTTTCTGAGCATGAACCTGAAAGGACACCTGTTGAGGTGGAGTCTCAGGCCCCTTCTATACCTACTATTCCTTATGTTATGTATGACACTCCTCCTGTTGTTCCTGGCATCCCTTCTGATGTGCATGTTAATACTTCTGCTGATACTGCTACCTCCAGTGAGGTGGAGTTCAATACTCAAGATGACCATGTGCATAATGATTCTCTGTCTAGTGAAACCAGTGTGTTTGATGATTCTGCTGAGGATGATAATGTTGATTTGCATGACTACCAACTTGTTAGGGATAGGGGTAGAAGAACCATTAAGAGAAAATCTGATACTTTGTCTGATTATGCTTTTACTGCGTGTGATATATCTGATTTTGCTTTTACTGTGTTTGAGGCCCTAGACCTACATGAACCTAAGACCTATAGTGAAGCTATAAGGTCCAGAGAGTCTCAGAGATGGTTTGAGGCCATGAAAAGTGAGATGGACTCTCTAAGAGTGAACCAGACTTGGACCCTTGTTGCTAGACCTAATGCCAGCTCAGTGGTTGAGTGCAAGTGGCTGTTTAAGGTCAAGGAAGAACCGGGTAATAACATTAGGTATAAGGCCAGGTTAGTTGCCAAAGGGTTTACTCAAAAAGAGGGGGGTAGATTATGCCGAAATCTTTGCTCCTGTAGTTAAGTTTACTACTGTTAGAATCATGTTGGCTTTGGTTGCTCACCATGACTGGGAGATGAAACAAATGGATGTCACCACTGCATTAATGCATGGTGAATTGGACAAGAAAATTTACATGACTCAACCTGAGGGCTTTGTGGATCCCAAGAGGAGTGACACTGTCTGTCTGCTTAGGAAGGCCTTGTATGGCCTGAAGCAATCCCCTAGGCAGTGGAATATTAGGTTTGACAAGTGTATGCAGTCTATGAAATTTGTGAAATCTGCCTGTGATCACTGTCTTTATTTCAAGAATACTAACTCTGTTCCTGTGTTCTTGTTAATCTATGTGGATGACATGTTGATTATTAGCCCTGGTCTTAAATCTATTATATCTGTTCAAAAAAGTCTTTGTGAGAACTTTGCTATGAAAGATCTTGGTGATGCCAAGAGGATACTTGGGATTAACATTATTAGGGACAGGAGCAAGCATACTCTTGTTCTAAATCAGATTTCTTATGTTGAGAAGGTTTTGAGTAAGTTTAATACGTCTTCTGCTGCACCTGTGCATGTTCCTCTTGCCTCTCATTTTGTGCTAAGTAAGAATCAGTCTCCTAAGACTGCTTCTGAAATTGAGCTTATGAAATCTGTTCCTTACTCTAATGCTATAGGTTCTGTGATGTATCTGATGGTTAGTTCTAGACCTGATATTGCCTATGATGTGAGTTGTTTGAGTAGGTTTATGTCCAATCCTGGTATGCCTCATTGGAATGCTTTGAAATGGCTTTTGAGATACTTGAAATTTTCTGCAAATCATGGTTTGATTTTTACTAAGTGTACTGAAGGTGTGAAACTGAGTGGTTATGTTGACTCTAACTATGCTAATGATAAAGACAATAGGAAATCTACCACTTCCTATGTGTTCACGTTGTGTGGTTCTTGTATTAGTTGGAAACCTCAGTTACAACCAATTGTTGCCTTATCAACCACTGAAACTGAGTATGTTGCAGCTACAGAAGCCTTCAAGGAAGCCATCTGGTTAAGACGTCTTGTTGCTGAAATAGGTTTTCTTAAACAGGATGTTACTGTGTTTTCTGATAGTCAGTCTGCTATCCAGCTTTGCAAAAACCCTGTTTTTCATGATAGGACCAAACACATTGATGTGAGGTTCCACTTTATTCGTGATGTTTTAGATGCAGGTAAGGTGAAGCTGTGCAAGATACCCTCAGAGTTCAATCCTGCAGATATGGGGACGAAATGTCTATCTGCTGAAAAACTTTTGTCTTGTAAACGAATTTTAAATTTGGAGTGTGGTTAACTTTGTTTGCAGGTTTTGGGTATGTTGGAGGGTAGATTCTTGAAAGCGTAGTGCTTGAGAGAATCTGCTCTCACGGTTAGGGAGAGTACTTTGGGTACTTCTCCAATTTCCTTTTGGGAGTATTTTGTGTATCTCCAATTTGTTTGCCAGTTATGTCTTTAGGATATCACTGGTGACCCGACGATGATGAACCACGTGCTCATGTTACTTTGTGATACCATGCACCACCAATGATGGCCAATAAGGTGGAGAGTGTGGAGGTATTGGCCCCACGAGCCAAGGCAGCCCTCTTCACACTTGTTGGGCCTGTTTGCTTGCCTCTTGCCCTAGCCCAAGTTGTTCTGCCACTAGCCTTGTTTCTGGAACCCTCCTTTAAGGCTTCCCCTCTTGCCCGGGTACTTAAGTCCCTCTTCGTCTTTGGTTGACGCTGAGGTCTTCGGTTAGAGAGAGAGTGAGGTTAAGAGAGAATAGAGAGAGAGAGTCCAGTCTCTTCTCCTTCCGGTCCCTCTGTGGTCTTCTCTCTGTGCTTCCCCTTTTCTGACCTTTGGCGCGCGTTGAGATGGCTGGGCTGGCCTGAGTGTTCTTGTCCCTACCGATGGTGCTTGGTTGTGTGTGCTGTATGAGCGTGGTCTGAGCTGGAGAGGTGAAAACCTGACAAGTATTAATTAATTCCTATTCATATTTCATGTTAATATTTTAAAAATTACTTAAAGTATCAACTAGTTTTGTTTCTCATATTAATTATTACTAGAATCAGTCGGTTAATACGCTTGTTATTAATCCGGTTCTTTCAACGGTAGTAAACTTGGAATATTAATGCATGCATCTCATGGTTAATATGCCAAGGGGAATTAATTATATTGATTAAACCAATAAACCGCTTATGTTGAGGTTATCAATCTCAATCGTTTTCATCTTAAGTTTATTGCTACTATCAAGTTAATATACGACGCTTGTTCTATATTGACTCGATAGTAAGTTTTATTAATGAACGCATCTCGTTATTAATAACTACCCTCGATAAACTGGATATACTCCTCGATTGAGTATTCGAGAGGAAGATAGTTAAAGATATAACCGGGATCGACGAACATTTCATTAAGTGGATAAAAGCAAAACCAAGCCTCCACATCTATTAATTAAACTCATATAGGTTGTTTATCTTAGTGTTGATTGAATTAAATCAAATCAAACTGAAAACCCCCCTTGTTACTTTTTATATAAAAGAAAAGTATTCCTTTCCATGTGGATACGAACCTTACTTCACTATACTACGTATTAGTGTTGTATTGATAAAATTATTTTGAGCACACCTTACGACAAGGGCACGTCAGGCCAGTAAACAAAAATAGGGGTACTGGCAAATACTTATTCAAAGATTGTCAAGAATGGTTAGATGCAGGACCAATGATACCTAGAAGATCAGTGCAGACAGGACAGTAACACTGAATCAGAAGTACTTCAAAGAAAAACTTTGTGTGGGGATGAATTTTGGTTGGCTTAACTAGGGATGACCTTAGTAATGCATTTATATAAATAAAATATGCATATGTTTTTACTGGATATGTAAAAGCCAATTGGAATGACCTTAGTAATGCATTCGTATGAATGAAATATGCATATGTTTTTGCTGGATATGTAAAAGGGCAAAACAGATTAGATTTTTGCTAATTGGGTGGATAGTATGTTCATGCCATGTTATATTCCTAAAACTGGTCTGATGTGTCTATGTAATCCATGGTATGCTTTATGCAGACTATGTCATGCTTTATGAAATCCAATGTTCAATGTTGTATGCATATGCAGTTTTGAAGTTTCAGTGTTTCATTTGTACAACAGCTGAAAAATGTTTTAATTTATGCATTTGACAGATGTTTTAGTGTATGTTGTAATTTAAAGTGTATAGAAAAGTTCAGAAAACCAATTTCGATGCACATGCATATCATAAGAAATTACTCATTAGTTGAGATGCAGACTATTAAGGATCAATGGTGATTTGGTGTTTCAACTTATCAGGCCAACAGGCTGCCAGACCACGCAGTTCCGAAGGCCACTTTGGTGGCTGGCAGGGCATCTGACAGTCCTATGAGATGGGCCATGAAAACCAGAAATACCAAATTGAACCAGTCTGAAAATTTGTTTATGAAACTGACAATATGAAATAAACGTCTTAGTATAAACAAAAAGTATTCTAGATGCCCATCCCAGCATATAGAATTTTTTAGTAAAGATGTATTTTGAAAAGACCATAACACAGAATACCAAATCATTTTTAAAACAATCTGCATTCAATGGTATGCTATTGAGCAAAGGAGGATAACTCAGGAGCCCCAGGAAAATACCAACTTTGGGTAAAATATGAATCTGTAAAACCAGATTCTATCTATAAGTCCAAAACAACAACCTTTCGTAGATGTAAAACAGGCTTTCAAAGGCCATTAACAAAACAGACCGGTCACATTTATGCCAAAAAATAGGCTTAGTATATAATCCGTGCAGAATAAAACTAAAATTTTAAAACTGAAATAAAATATCAATAAGGCGAAGAAGAAAACAGATCTGAGATCCTTTAGAATCACTCAGGGATTAAGCCATGTATGAGACCAATCCAAAACATGAAAAAGTTAGATGTAAGATTCAGGAGTATTCGAGAATAATAGAGTCTGAGATTAGTATGTTTCACTCGGACTTTGTATTGAATCTTTACAAAAAAAATGTGTTTAAATATGAGTGTGATGAATTTAAACAACAAATCTGAGATGAACTATTCCACAGACTGTCAAGGTTGAAATAACTCATATACAAACGCAAAAAAAATAGATAACAACTATGAGATCATAGAGTATCACTCAGGCTTAGTTGATAATCTGAAGAGAACAAAATTAACGTTTAAAATACGGATCCACCGAAAAGGAAAAATAGATCTAAGATCATAGGTTATCACTCAGCGATTGAAAAAAAAATATGGATTCGTCACGAAAAAATCTGGGCATCCAAATCATATGCAAGTGCAAACCAGTACAAAGAATCAGACTGAGATCATTGAATATCACTCAACCTTCGTATAAAATCAATACGACAAAAAAATGAAGGAGGGTTGAGATTTGTACCCCAAGAATGTAATCGCATGCCTGAGTTCCTTTGGTATCCCTCAGTCTTGCTATAAACTTCATCCCCGGTGAGAAGCGTCGGGTTGAGCACTCGGACTTTAATAGATTGTCAAGGTCTAAAAACTGGCTGAGGATGAAAAGTGTAACAAGGATGGAATCAGATCTATAATAGGAGTTAGAGAAATTCATTGAATGGTATATGTACCATTAAGGCTAATTTATGGGATGAACCGATGGATAGATAAGGGATCCGCTGGCTAAAGTGTCGGACTGGTGGATAATTAGGGTTTGGGAGTTGGGTAGGGGGTATATATAGTGAGGAGGGTGGGCTGGTCGTATTGGGATGGGCTGTTGGGCTGGGGTGTTGGACTTAATTAGGAATAACCTGCCCTTAATAGAAGATTGTTGGCCTGATTTAGTTTTATAATTTTTTTTAGGCTGAGTTATTTGGGCTGGGTTACTATTATCATCATATGATTATTATATGTAATATGTGTAATGTATGTCATTATAAATTATGTTATAATATTCTTTATTATCATATTTCATTTTTGCAAATATGAAATAACACAAATATTATAAAGTGTTATGAAATAATATTTCAAAAAGATTCCAAAAAAAATATGATAAATTATTATAATATTATTACTAATATTGTTATTGTGATATGCTATAATAATTTTTTAGTCATTTATATTTTTTAGTCATTTATATTATACGTTGTTATGTACATAGTACATGATAAATAATACATGATTATAATGAAACCGTTCTGAAAGTTCACATTTAACAAAGCAAGAGTTTTTTAAATTTTTTTGGTATAAAGAAATTTAATTTTTACAATTTTTTGTTATTAAGGAATTTTTATTTAATATGGTTTAATGAAAAATATATAAATAATAATGTTCATTAATATATCATGAATTTGAATATGTTGTGTATGTGTTTTATCTTGGCCAGAAAATAGTGACCCAAATCAAACGAAACATGTACCGCAGCGTAACAAAAAAGGCGGTAAATGTTATTACGTTATTTAATTATTTTATAGTGGCTATAGATGATTTTATTAGTTTGAATTTATGGTCCTATGACATTATACGTAATTTTGAAATGTAGTTCGTTCTTTGCCATATAATGGCTTTCCAAGTGAGGGATCATCAGTTGTAAATCATATATCTGAATCTTGGGTTGTTCATCATGAGCATCAAGAAGCATCAAGACAAGAAGATGATGTTTTGCCCCACCAAGAAGAAGAGGTTGAAGGTCTGATCATGTTTTTATCCCAAATGAAACCATATTCTAACTTGCATAAGGTTGCGTTTATATTGGATTGTTACGATGTCAAAGCTTATGCATTTTAAATTCGTCACAGACCCGATCAACGCGGAATATTGGAGCTAGGTATGGACTCGGGCCGGGTGGCCCGACCCGGAACCGGCCCGGGACCGGTACTGTTCCGGCCCGGCCCGACCCGGTGGCCCGGTCAGTGACCGGTCCGGGTAGGCCCGGCCCGTGGGTTTTTCGGTCCGGGCTCGGGTCACCCAAAACAAGGCCCGACCCGGCCGGGCCCGGGCCCGGTTCGGGCCAAAAACAATTTTTTTTTTTTTGCAATTTTTTTTAAAGTTTTGGGTTGGGCTGGGTATTTTGGGCCATTTGGGGTGGTTTGGGGGTTGGGGGTGGGAGGGGGGTTACTTAGGAAGAGGAAAACAAAAAAAAAAAATTATAATGGGCCCGGCCCGGCCCGGACCCGGACCGGACCCGGTGGTTACCCGGGCCGGTCCCGGGTCCACCATTTCTGACCCGCCGGCCCGACCGGGCCTAGGCCCGACCCGGACCCGGCCCGGACCCGAGTCCAACCCTAATTGGAGCATAGGTGACCCGTCACACAATTGTGCATCTTGTGGGGCATTGTTTTGGTATGAAGAAAGAATTGTTAGTACTTCCTCAAAAAAAGACCCTAAGTATTCTTTGTGTTGCAGTCAAGGGAAAATTAAACTACCAAAATTAAAGGAGCTGCCTTTGGAACTACAACAGTTCATTCATGGGACAGATGCACTTTCTAGGCATTTCCAGGAAAACATTCGTTCGTACAACAGCATGTTTTCGTTCACTTCCCTGGGAGGAAGGGTAGATAGAACACTGAACAAGGGTGGATCACCGCCAATCTTTAAACTGAGTGGACAAAACTATCACCTCATTGGGAGTTTGCTGCCCCAGGAAGGAAGTGTGCTGAAATTTGCACAACTATATATATGACACCCAGCATGAAGATATTAATCGTTTGAGCTCAGTGAGGTAAATGCATTTACCTTGAAACTCATAAATATATGTAATCATGCACACATGTTGTCCGCTATGAATATATGGTATTTTTGATGTTATATGGTATTTTTGATGTTATTTGGTTATATCATTTTAGGGATGATGAAAAGAAGAACAATTTGCATGCGCATATTGTGACTACATTAAGGAAAATGTTAGACCGACATAATGTTTTAGTTAAGTCCTTTAGGATGGTCAGAGATAAAGTAGCTGAGGGTGGGGAAAAAAAGTTTCTCTGAAGTTAATAGGGAGGAGAACCAAGGATGTCAAAACTTATAATTTACCCACAGTTTCTGAGGTCGCAGCGTTGGTGGTGGGTGATTTTGATGAATCACTTGGGCAAAGAGATATCATGGTTGAAAGTCAAGGAGGGTATTTGAAAAGAATAAACGAGCTAAATCCAGCGTATTTGGGATTGCAATATCCGCTTTTGTTTCCATATGGTGAGGATGGGTACAGGGAGGATATAGCATTTTCTGATGAGAAATCGTCAAACACGTGTGGTCGACGGAGTGTTAGCATTAGAGAGTTTCTTGCTTACAAATTGAATGAACGAGCAAGCGAGGACTCTTTCATCTGTAAGAGTAGGAGACTATTCCAACAATTCACAGTTGATGGATACACAATGGTTGAGTCGTCAAGGCTAATGTATATTAGAACCCATCAAAAAGAACTGTGGTGTGAAATGTACAAAGGCCTATCAGATGCTTTGTTATGCGGTGAGAGGGATGCGTCAACACAGGGTAAGCGAGTTGTCCTTCCACCGACATTCGTTGGGGCGCTCGATACATGGTTCAAAATTATCAGGACGCCATGACTATATGTCGGTGGGCAGGGTACCCAGATCTGTTTTTGACTTTCACGTGTAACTCAAGATGGCCTGAAATTAATAAATTCCTTTCTTCAAAGAATTTGAATCCTGAAGACCGTCCAGATATAATTTGTCGAGTGTTTAAGATGAAGTTGAATGACTTGATCAAATACGTAAGACAAAGTAAAGTATTTGGACAAATTCGAGCAGGTATATTCAATTCATCACGTGTGTAGCTTCTTATAAATACACAGATATATATATGTTTGTTTGTGTGTGTAATATAATAATAATTGTTATGTTTACTCCACGCAGTGATTTACACGATCGAATTCCAAAAGCGTGGGCTACCGCATGCTCATATTCTATTGTTCATGGGCAATGCAGACAAATTCCCCACCCCAGCAGACATTGACCGCATAATTTCAGCTGAAATACCTGATGAGGGGGCTGATCCTGATTATTTTAAAGTTGTGTGCACACATATGATGCACGGACCATGTGGCAGTGATGCAAGGAACGCCCCTTGCATGGTTCAGTCCAAATGTTCAAAGCACTTCCCAAAGAACTTCAACGAGCAAACTAACGTTGATGAAGAGGGTTATCCTAAATATAGGAGGCGGAATGATGACAGAACAATTGTCAAAGGAAAAACACCACTTGACAATAAATATTTTGTGCCCCACAACATAACATTGTTGATGAGGTATGGTGCTCATCTTAATGTGGAGTGGTGCAATCAATCGAGGTTAATAAAATATTTGTTCAAATACGTAAACAAAGGAAATGATCGTGTCACAGCAGGATTTTATGAAACAACAGATAAAGATGACACTGAGAAATCCGTTGATGAAATAAAAATGTACTACGATTGTTGGTATATTTCTCCATGTGAGGCAATGTGGAGAATTTTTGGATTCGGAATTCAGTATAAGAATCCAAGTGTTGAACGTTTGAGCTTTCACTTCTGTAATGAGCAGTATGTTTATTTTGAAGATGGTGCAACAGTAAGTGAAGTCGTGTTGCAAGAATTTAGTATGTTTCTTGCATGGATGAGAGCAAATGCCGAGTACCCCGAGGCAAGGGATTTAACTTATGCTGAATTCCCTCAAAAGTTTGTCTGGAAAGACAAAAAAAGAGAATGGCAACCTCGGAAGCAGGGGTTTGCCATAGGCCGTCTAATGTATGTGCCTCCGGGATCAGGAGAAGCTTATTATTTGTGATGTGTCCTTAATTTGAGGCGTGGGGCTACAAGCTATGATGATCTTAGAACTGTGGATGGAATTACTCATAATACATACCGCGATGTGTGTTTCGCGTTAGGGTTGTTGGATGATGACAAGGAGTACATTGAAAGATTCTTAGAAGGTAGCTATTGGGCTACTCCATGGTTACTCAGAAAGTTGTTTGTCATTTTATTAGCAGCTGATACAATGAGTAGACCAGAATATGTGTGGGACAAATGTTGGACATTTATGTCAGATGACATTCTACACAGGCAAAGAAGAGCCTTAATGCATCCAGGTACTAAATAATTCATATATTACACATACATATATCTTTACAAACAAATATGTATATATACATATATGTATTCATATTCAAAACCTTACATAATATATTACACATGTTATTTGATATTACTGTTTTTGTGCATGTAATATCAGATTTGAAGTTGATCGAGGCTGAGATTATGAATTATGCATTGACTGAAATAGAAATGATGTTAAGGAGAATTGGTAGAACTTTAAAGGACTATCCATCAATGCCATTTCCAACGATAAGTGATGCTACCATGTATCAGAACAGACTTATTTTTGACGAGTTACAGTATGATCGTGCTGCCCTGCGTGAAGAGCACGACAGATGCATGCAGAGTCTCAATGATGAACAACGTCAAGTGTACACAACCATTATGCAATCTGTTGAACAAAATAATGGTGGGGTGTTCTTTGTATATGGTTATGGAGGTACAGGGAAAACATTTGTGCGGAAGACGTTGTCGGCTGCTTTGAGGTCCAAAGGAGAAATTGTTTTAAATGTTGCTTCGAGTGGCATAGCAGCTTTGTTGTTACCGGGTGGTAGGATGGCACATTCACGCTTTGCAATCCCAATCAACCCGAACGAAAACTCAACATGCAACATCAAACAAGGTAGTCCACTGGCTCAATTGATGATTAGATGCAAGCTGATCATATGGGATGAAGCGCCGATGATGCACAAGTATTGCTTCGAAGCCTTAGATAGTAGTTTGCGGGACATCTTGAGATTCACTAATTCAAATAGTGCTGAAAAAACCCTTTGGAGGGAAAACAGTTGTCTTCGGGGGGAGATTTCAGACAAATTTTACCTGTTGTTACTAAAGGTACTAGACAAGACATTGTGAATGCCACAATTAATTCTTCGTATATTTGGCATGAGTGCTTGGTATTACGTTTGACAAAGAACATGAGGTTGCAATCATTGACTGATGATCGTGAGTGCGAAGATTTGCTTGAGTTTGCTAAGTGGATTGCGAGTTTAGGGGACGGGATTGCTGGGGAAGATAATGATGGTTTTGCAAATGTTCAGATTCCAAACGAGTTTTTGCTAGTGTGTGGAAGCGACCCCATTGCCACTATTGTCCAAAGCACCTACCCAAACTTTGAGAATATTGTCAATGACCCGACTTACTTGCAAGAGCGTGCAATTCTAACTCCAACCCTTGATGTTGTCGATGCAATTAATGAATACATGACTTCTATGAATGTTAATGAAGAGTCAAGGACATATCTAAGTTCAGATAGCATTTGCAAGTCAGACTCGAATGTCGATATTCTGGTTGATTTGCATACTCCAGAGTTTCTAATTAAAATACGTGCATCCGGAATTCCAAACCACGAGTTAACCCTAAAGGTTGGTACTCCAATAATGCTTTTAAGGAATATTGATCCTTCCATGGGGCTTTGCAATGGAACAAGGTTAATTGTTACAAGACTTGGAAATCATATCTTAGGGGCAAAAATTATGGGCGGAAAATATGTCGGGCATGAAGTTGTCATTCCGAGGTTAAGCTTAACTCCTTCGGATTCAAGAATACCATTCAAGTTTCAGAGAAGACAATTTCCGATCATGACCTCTTATGCGATGACTATAAATAAAAGTCAGGGACAATCTTTGTCTCATGTTGGACTATTACTGAAAAAGTCGGTCTTCACGCATGGTCAGCTGTATGTTGCAGTGTCAAGGGTAACAAATCCTAAGGGTTTGAAGATATTAATCTACGATGAAGATGGTCAATCAACTAACCATACCACCAATGTAGTTTATAAGGAAGTTTTTCGTAATGTGTGGTTTGTGAAATCCTGTTAACGTTTACTTTTTCCTGCTTATTCCAAAACATACTTACTACCTATCTCTGAGTCTTCGTTATCCGATCTTTAATCATAATTTAGTATACGTGTTAAGTGGTTCTCAAATTTGCAATTTTCAGACTCAATGCAGGGTTTTCACACCTATGCAATTTTCACACAAAAAAAAGTATACGTGTTAAGTGTATGACAATTTGCTTTCATTTCACTCAACCAAATAACATTTACAAATAATGTCATATCACTATTACATTTTAATATCCCGCGCATCGCGCATGTGAGAATCTAGTACTATCTAGTATCATGTACATTGTACCGGATACATCTTTACTACGGAGTATATTTTGTAAATTTTTGTCCTTGCATCACCAAAGATTAGGGATAGACTAGGCCCGAGACCAATTTTCCGGTACCGGCCCGGTAATCGGACAGTGGTAGAAGAGGGTCTCTCTTCGTGCTTAAATTTTATAGGCCTAGTCCCAATTGCTACTTTAAAAAAATTAAAGGGCAGGTACCGGCCTGGGCCCAACCCGGGACCGGTACTTTTTGGACCTGGATCGGAACCGGTACCAGACCAAACCGGACCGATACTGAGCTTCAATTATTTAGAACCATGATCGGCCGAGACCGGGCTCGGGTCCGACCCGGACCGGCCGGGACTGGCCCTGACCCGGCCCGGTTCCATGCCTTCTAAGATCAACCAAATGAATAATTTTTGTGTTAAGCTTCATTATGATTGACTTAGACACTTCATTGGGTCAATTAATTAAGATATTGATTTTATTGAAACTTCGAAGCAAAAGAAAAAAATGTAAATAAGATGAGATCCTTAATATGTGTCTAATGTAATTTAATAATAATAAAAATAATAGTAATAGTAAATAATAATATTGATTGTTGTTTCGAATGTCACTACAAGAAAAAGACCTATTAGCGAAGGGAATATTGGTCGCAAAAACTAAAAAAACAGTCGCTAATACTTATACGCAGTTATAATAATGTTAAAAATAATTGTTCTTCTTCTTGATGATTATGACACAATTTGTTCTAATATTCAACACAAATATAATTTCTTATATTACAATTTGTGTTACTTATCAACTCGTATTAACACTTACATATACATTTTTATCGATATGCCATATGACATCACATAAGAATAAGGAAGTTTAGCTTAAATTATATATCACTAAGCATCATTGATTCACACATTTTTCTTTTCACTAACTTTAATAAAAAAGAATCAAATTTTAACTTTTTCAAAAGTATACCTTCAATTGGTTAGTTGTAATATTTAAGAAAAAATTATTATTTTTGTTTCATTTTTTTCATTTCATTCTTTTAGTTTGCAATTGAGAAACTGGTATATAGTGCTTAGTGTTGAAGAAAAATATGTATTGTGTGCTGTCGTTTAGAGAGATTGTGTAGTATAGATTATCCTATGAAATGATGTATTATGGGTCTATTGGCCTGTCTCTGTAAATCCTAATATCTTCCTATTTAGGATGTTTTTACTTGGACTATAATTTGTTGGTTTGGTCTGGTCTGGTCTGATCTGTTTTGGTCTGGTCTGAAATTTTATTTTTTATTTATTTTGCATAAAGATTTTATTTTTATATATATTATAATCCATAAATAATTATATTTTATTCATTTATAATTAAAAATAATAATATTCCTTCCAAATTATCGAAAATTGTTATCGTTATAATTGGATTGATTTCAATCCCAGACCGAAGCAGATCATACAAATACAGAACAATAATAAAATAGTACAAGTATTAATAATAACAACAATAACAATACTACTACTAATAATAATAATAATAATAATAATAATAATTATAATAATAATGATGATGATGATGATGATGATGATGATGATGATAATAACAATAATAACAACAACAACAACAACAACAACAATAACAACAACAATAATAACAATAACAACAACAACAAAAACAATAATAAAATATGGTCTGGTCTGGTCTAGTTTGGTCTGGTCTGGTCTGTTTTAGTCTGGTCTAGTCTGTTTTGGTCTGGTCTGGTCTAGGACGAATTACAGTCCAAGTAAAAACAACCTTATAGGGCGTATTGGTAATGAAGTTACACAACCATTCTCCCTATTTATACGGTGTAATCTTTATTCATTCCTTATAAATTGAATTAAATGATTGATGATTACAATATTCCTAAAGGAATTGAAAATATCAAAAGTATCACTAACACAAAGTAAAGTGATTTGAGTTTTGCAATGAATGGATATCTCCTTACCTCATTGATGTTTTCTTAATGAGTATATATTTATAATGAAAGAAACAATGACGTTGTGTATAAAATATCTTGATAAAAGTATATATGAAGTAAATGTTACATTCTGATTGATGTGTTTCACTCTAGGGAGATCCTTGCATACTTATTTTTCACCAAGTATATTTGTGTGTTGTACTCTTTTTTTCTTTTGACCAATGTTTATTTTTTTCTCATTGGGTTTTGTTACTTGGTAAAGTTTTTTTGAGACAACATAATATGCATCATCCCACATTTCAATGTTGAAGAAAGAACATAATTACTATACCACAACCAAAAGTAATTGACGCGTAGTTATTAGTGCATCATACTTCCTTTTTCCTTTGATCGATGTTTATTTGTTCATTGGGAACGGTTTAATAAATTAATAATTTTTGCACTTATCACCTTACACTCGGCACACAGGGGGGGAATTAAAGGAATTATATTCCTCTATTTGTGTGCATTCACTAAGGTAATTAATGTGACAAGTATTAAAATGCACATATTTTGCAAACACCATTGATTAATGTAAATATTAAGGGTAGATGTGGACGTGAGGGGGAGTACCCTAACTAGATTACATTACACTTTTTTCCTTTACCCAAGTTTTATTTTCTCACTGGGTTTTGTTACTTGGTAAGGTTTTTTAATGAGGTAACAATACATATAAACTTTAACGATCAAAGCGAGGAACAAATAAAGATAGGCTTTGTGAAAGAAGTTTATCATGATGATGTACTCTTTTTCTCCAGTCAAGATTATTTTTTCCCACACGTTTTTTTTTTACTTGACAGAGTTTTGAAGAGGCAATAAGATATACCACGTTCTATCTACAACTCAGCAGTCACCACAAGGGGGGGTGTTAGAAGAAAATTATGTATTGTGTGTTATCGTTTTGATAAACTGTGTAGTATAGATTATCCTATGTAAATGATGTATTATGGGCCTATTGGTTTGTCTTTGTAAACCCTAATATCTCCCTATTTATATGGCGTATTGGTAATGAAGTTACACAACCATTCTCTCTGCAACATAGGCATGGACCGGTTCTATTTGCCCGGCCCGGCCCGCCACTGTGCGGGACCGGGCCTAGGACCCGAACCGGAGGTGTTTTGTGGGCGGGCTCGGGCCAAGGCTTTCTTTGGGATCGGCCCGGGCCAAAAAAAATTCAAGGTCTTTGGGTGGTAGGCAGGTTGGGCTGGGTGTTTTTGAGGGGTTTGGGGTGTGGGGGGTGGGGGAGGAATTAATTAGAAAAGCAAAAAAAAAAAAAAAACCGCTACCCAACCCGGACCCGGGCCCAGTAGAATCTCGGGCCAGTTCCGGGCCTTAACCCCCAATAAAAAAGCCCGGTTTGGACCGGCCCGGAGCCCGGCCTGATCCGGATAATAGACGCATAAGCATAGGGATAACTGGATCATGACCTTCAAAAGAGAAATTCAGGTGTTTCTTTATTTGTGAGAAGATATAATTGTGGAATTGACTATAGTATGATGACTTATTTGACAATTTTCTTTATTTATTATTTCAAATCTGTTAAATAAAAAAATCATTAAAACCCTGAAGTGAAAACATTATAGGCCTTGTGATTGTATATCATTTCTTAGAATTGTAAACATTATTTACCAATATAGTAAAAATGTGGACATGCATTCTACTCTACATGTTTTTGAGTGATTAAAGATGCATATATAGTACTAGAAACTTGTATTGGATTAACCTCAACAATTGAAAATAAACTCCGAGGTACATTGTTTCAACTCTAAATAATATGTCGGTTCATGTGAGTCAACCTCAAACTCTTGAAATTAAAGATGTTATCAATTGGACTGAGATTTTTTTATCTTGGCGGTTTAAATCTAGTCTGTACTAGTCCAGTCTGATATGATTTTCTATGGGTATTTTACAACGGTTGAATTTTGGTCTGGTCTGAGACTAAAACCAGTCCAAGTAAAAATATCACAAGGCTTGTTGTTGTGGTGTTTAAAGATTCCAAAATAAGTGCAAATTGTTCTTACTGAGACTTTTTGTTATTGATATAAATGAATAACATCTTCACATGATATATATCCATTTAGACATTTAGTGCATATAGAACTTTTACTCCCCATGTTACATTGCGACTAATATCAAAGGGAAGAAAAGTATGCATGGAGGATATAATTTCCTCATAACCTTTCCTTGGGGTGCATCAGTAAAATATTAGCAGCCTAAAGATTAAAGAAGGTAGCCAGCTCAGCAGGCAGAGTTAGCCGCAAAATGATTGAAGATTGTTTCCAGTGTTGACTGACCCACACTATATTCTGAAATCCCCAACTGGTCTCTGTAAGAAGTCAATAATTTGCATCATTAAGAACAAGATGCACAAATTAATATCTAAAAATATAATGTAATTATAATCATCATTAACAATCACTTCCTTAGACTTAGTCGTCTACCTGTTCATCTCTAAGTGCCCAAATACATCCCCCAGCGAGACATCTTCACTATATGGCAACTGCAACATTGTCAAGATTCATAATCACTGCCAATTTAATGACCTAATGATAAATAGCGCTCACATAGGGAGTCCACCTTGGGTCTGGGAGGGTTCATGCAAGGGCCATAAATAAGTATAGTTGGGATCGATTAGGGAAAAAACATAGACGCTCAAGGAATGACTAGCTCCAAGGCGAACGCAGTGAGAATTTTCAGAATAGATGGGTGGTCCCGGTGGACAAGAAAAATCAAGGCTTAAATAGGTTTCAAGATCCTTGAGAAATACAACACATGTTTGTTTAGGTCCCTGCATTTTTTTTTGTTTTTCATCCCTTCAATTTATGTTATTTTCTGTATAGTCCATATCAGCCTCTCGGACATTCAGACAACTTCCAATTTAATGTTTCATGTACAACTCCTTTCTACACTTTACTCGTCAACTTTTTATAGTATTGAATTTAAGGCTATGTGGAACTAAACATTCTTTTTTTATATAGGCTTACTCTAAACAAAACTCAAGTATTTTTTAGAAATAAATGTCATAAAAAACATGACATAAATCAATGTTAGTCATGTTTGTTTCATTGTTAACGGAGGTTGTTAGGAAGATAATGAGGGACTAAAATGAAAATAATTTCAAATCAATTATAATAACAATAATAATCCCTGTCCCCTTTTACTCTTCAGATTTTTTCTTTTGGACTGCCCCTGAATAATGTTCATGTTTTCATGTAAAGAAAGAATAATGCGGTTGATTTTAGTTTTTACATTCCTAAATACATCTCAATCACATTATTTCAACTTTTTAAAACTCTATGCAAATATATGTGTGGAGGATTGATCTCATTTTATGTTTTTTTTTCTTTTTTTTTCTTTATCTTTTTTTTTCTTTATCTTATGTCTATCTTCATGTTATCTTTTTTATCTTTCTGAATTCTTTTATCTTATCTTTTTTATCTATTTTAGCTCCGATTTCATATGTCGATTCATCCTAGCCGACCCCGAACTCTTTGGAAATTAAGGCTTGGATGTTGTTGTTAAAAATGTATGCAAAGTCATAGTTAGCAGACTAAATAGAGGGTGAAAAAAAGCTATACATAACATACAATGTCATTTATAACATATTAGAGAATGTAGAGGGTGTGAAAGTATTATTGTATCTAGGAATATGCTTTAGGAATATGCTCTAGAATGTGAAAGTATTATTGTATCTAGGAATATGCTTTAGGAATATGCTCTAGAATATGCTTTAGGAATATGCTCTAGAATATGCTTTAGGAATATACTCTAGACATTATTATTGTATAGCATCTTATATAGGAATATTCCATCTTTGTAATATATATATAGGGCCTTAACCCTCTAATGAAATACACAGAAAATCCTTCTCTTCATCTTCAATGTTATTCTAGTTTATATTTCAACATGGTATCAGAGCCTTCTATTTCAGTTTAGTTTTTCTGTTTACCAATCTTCAAGAACCTCTGATCTTCCCAGAACCTCTTATTCTTCCCAGAACCTTTTCTCAGAACCTACTGCTCATCCCAGAACCTTTTCCAAGAACCAGAACCTCAGATATAAGAAACAATTGGGTACCCATCAACCCTTCTCCATTTCAGTTTAGTTTCCATTTATTTTATTTTTGCTTCTTTCAGAAGTCAGAACATCCTTTCACACACCATCAGCCGAAATATAACTCTCAGAACCTTTGCCCAAAACATACCTCACCCCCCTCATCCTCTGGTTTGCCTGCCCCTGTCGACCGAACATCCGAAGTCCGCACGCCCAAATCATCGCGCGTGAGTTACACGCGCCGTCGGAAGCTTCCGCAGCCAACGCATGCTCCGGCGCGTGACGCCGTGTTTCTGGCCGGAGATTTGATCGGAACTCTTCGCCTGAGACTCGCTTGAAAATCCTCTACCAGGTATACTTTACTTCTCTCTCAAGGGACAGGTATCTGTGGTTGCCTGGTTGGTCGCTGGGGTCTGGCATCGGACTTCTGCTGCTTCCTCTGGTTGTTCGCATCTGCTGGGGTATCACATGGGATATTTGTGAACGATCACAGGCTTCCTCACTGATTCTTTGCATATCTGCTGGACTCCGTAGCAGTCAGGCCAAGCAAATTAGACACATAGTATTTTATTCACCAGCTTTTAAATCCACAAACGGGAAAGCTGCGGTGAGTCCAGTTTTCACTGAATATTTCAAGTGTTTTATGTTATTTTATTTTTAACCCCCTTCCAAAAAAAAAAATGTCTTGTACGAGTGGATTTGACAGAGGAGTAATATGCAATTACTGTAAGAAGCCCGGACACTTGATCAAAGAATGTAGAAAATTGCTGTTCAAAAATCAAGGAAATCAGCTTGCTCATGTTGCTTCCGCTACCAGTTCATCCGATGGATCAATTGCTATTTCATCAGACGAGTATGCCAAATTTATTTGCTACCAAGAAACTCTAAAGCATTCCTCTGTCCCTATCTCGGTAACCGCTAATTCAGGTATTTCAAACACGTGTCTTGTTTCCTCATCCTCGAAATGGGTCATTGACTCAGGTGCCACAGATCATATGACCGGTAATCCTAGTCTATTCTCGTCATTTCATTCATATTTACCTACTTCTAGTGTCACTTTAGCTGATGGATCTACCTCACCCGTTCTTGGATCTGGTACTGTTGTTCCAACTTCTACATTACCATTATCGCCTGTTTTGAGTCTTCCTAATTTTGCATTTAATCTGCTTTCCATCAGTAAAATCACTCGTACTCTTAACTGTTCTGTAACATTTTTTCCGGGATATTGTGTGTTTCAGGATCTGTTAACGATGCAGATTATTGGTAAAGGACATGAGTCAGCTGGTCTATATATTTTGGATACATCCATCACCAAAGGTATCTCTTGTCTTGGGGTTGGGACTTTGTTAGATGCTCATTACCGATTAGGACATCCATCTCTCCCATTAATGAAGCAAATAAATCCCCAATTTAATAAGACGACCTCTTTACAATGTGAGTCATGTCAATTTGCGAAACACCATCGTACTAGCTTAGGCCCGCGAGTTAATAAACGAGCAAATGCTCCATTTGACCTTGTTCACTCTGATGTTTGGGGTGCTTGCCCGGTTGTGTCTAAAGCTGGTTTTAAATATTTTGTTACCTTTGTTGACGACTATTCTCGTATGACATGGTTGTATTTCATGAAACGTCGATCTGAGTTGTTCACTCATTTTTCTTCCTTTTGTGCTGAAATTAAAACTCAGTTTAACGTTCCTGTTCGGGTGTTAAGAGGAGACAATGCCCAAGAATATCTATCTGCTACATTTAAGTCATTTATGCTTCAACATGGCATTATTCATCAAACTTCATGCGTTGATACACCTCCTCAAAATGGAGTTGCGGAACGAAAGAACCGACATCTGTTAGAACCAACATGGCATTATTCATCAAACTTCATGCTCTTCTATTCCAAATGAATGTGCCTAAACAGTTTTGGGTAGATGCCGTGTCTACTGCATGTTTTTTGATAAATCGAATGCCATCTTCTGTTTTGAATGGTAAAGCTCCTTATCATTGTCTATTTCCAAACAGAGAGCTTTTTCCTATCCCACCTAAAATATTTGGTTGCACTTGTTTTGTTAGAGATGTTAATCCTCATCTAACAAAGTTAGATCCGAAATCATTAAAATGTATTTTCTTGGGTTATTCTCGAGTCCAAAAGGGGTATAGATGTTTTTGTCCGAGTACTGGTCGGTATCTTGTTTCTATTGATGTATCATTTCATGAAAATACACCTTTTTCATCATCTAAGGCAGATATTCGTGAGAGTAATGATGATATTCTCATTTACACGATGACTATTCCCGAGTCCACACTTTCGACAAATATTCCACAAGTTACTGTTCATGACCCTAGGCCTCCCGTACATTTGGTATACACCCGTCGACACAAAGCACCTGATCACCCTCCACCGGCGATACCTGTGATTACTTTTCTTGATACTAGTTCGACTCCGATCTCATGTCCTGAACCAGTATCTGCATCTTCAGATCTTGTTTCCACATCAGATCTTGATCTCCCAATAGCAGTACGTAAAGGTACACGGTCTTGTACTCATCCTATTTCTTCATTTGTGTCGTACAATCAGTTATCTCCTGCTTCATGTTCTTTTATTGCTTCCATTGATTCTATTTATGTTCCCAAATCTGTCAAAGAAGCTCTGTCTCATCCTGAATGGCGTCAAGCCATGGTAGAGGAAATGAATGCTTTAGATCTTAATGGTACATGGGATTTGGTTGACTTACCTACAGGGAAGAAATCTATTGGATGTAAGTGGGTCTTTGCTGTTAAGGTTAACCCAGACGGATCCGTTGCTCGGTTGAAAGCCCGATTAGTTGCGAAGGGTTATGCTCAAACCTATGGTGTTGATTATTCTGCCACTTTTTCTCCTGTTGCTAAATTAACATCTGTCAGGTTACTTATCTCACTCGCTGCAATTCATGATTGGCACTTACATCAATTGGACATTAAAAATGCATTTTTGCATGGTGACCTTAAGGAAGAAGTCTATATTGAGCAACCTCCGGGATTTGTTGCTCAGGGGGAGTATGGTAAAGTTTGTCGACTTCGCAAATCTCTTTATGGTCTGAAACAGAGTCCTCGTGCATGGTTTGGGAAATTCGGTCAATCAATTGAACAATTTGGAATGATAAAAGGCAAATCAGACCACTCTGTATTTTACAAACAAACATAATCAGGTGTCACATTGCTTGTGGTATATGTTGATGATATTGTGATTACAGGGAGTGATAATGCAGGTATTTCGGCCCTTAAGAATTTTCTGCAGTCAATTCCAGACGAAAGATCTTGGCTCTTTGAAATACTTTCTGGGAATTGAGGTAACACCAAGTAAGAAAGGCATATTTCTATCTCAACGTAAATATGTACTTGACTTACTAGCTGAGACAGGGAAATTAGGGGCAAAACCAAGTACAACACCCATGGTTCCCAACGTGCAACTCACTCAAGAAGGCACACCGTTTGAAGACCCAGAAAGATATAGAAGACCGGTTGGAAAGCTTAATTATCTCGCAGTCACCCGTCCAGATATTGCTTATTCTGTGAGTGTAGAACACAGAATTGGGCTGTTGTAGAACACATATTATGTTACTTAAAGGGAGCATCAGGACGAGGTATTGTTTATCAAAACCATGATCACATGAGAATAGAATGCTTTGCAGATGCTGATTGGGCCGGTTCTAAAGATGATCGAAGATCTGCATCTGGCTATTGTGTCTTTGTTGGTGGTAATCTTGTATCTTGGAAGAGTAAGAAACAGAATGTGGTTTCTCGTTCTAGTGCTGAATCAGAATATCGAGCTATGGCACAATCCGCATGTGAGATAATATGGATACACCATTTATTGAATGAAATTGGATTGAAGACACCAATGCCTGCTCAGTTGTGGTGCGATAACCAAGCTGCTATACACATAGCAAACAACCCCGTATTTCACGAGAGAACAAAGCATATTGAGGTTGATTGCCATTTTATTCGAGAGAAGATACAAAAAGGATTAATCTCTACCGGGTATGTGAAGACTGGAGAACAACTTGGAGATTTATTCACTAAAGCTCTAAATGGGATTCGAGTTGATTACTTATGTAACAAGTTGGGCATGATAAATATCTATGCTCCAACTTGAGGGGGAGTGTGAAAGTATTATTGTATCTAGGAATATGCTTTAGGAATATGCTCTAGAATGTGAAAGTATTATTGTATCTAGGAATATGCTTTAGGAATATGCTCTAGAATATGCTTTAGGAATATACTCTAGACATTATTATTGTATAGCATCTTATATAGGAATATTCCATCTTTGTAATATATATATATAGGGCCTTAACCCTCTAATGAAATACACAGAAAATCCTTCTCTTCATCTTCAATGTTATTCTAGTTTATATTTCAACAGAGGGAAATAATTATATGCTCCCACTCCTCCCAGTCCTGTTAAAACTAAAAAAGGCATGCATGCTCATTAAGTTTGATTGGCATTACCTGATACTTGACACTCAATCCATTACAACCATGGAATGTTGCACCAGAAAATGAAGATTGAACAAATGCGTCAATTGCTGAGAACTTCTCTTTAGCCAACCACCACTCACAAAATATTGGCAGTGGAATTCCTCCTACTTGTCATGATAGGAAAAAAATGTGAAGTATTCATATTTCATAGTAGTTTAAATATATATTTATTTGTTGCAAAAAAGACGGCATATTTATGGGAAGCATACTTTTTTAATTATAAGTTAAGTTGATTAAAGAGATGTGAGAGTTATTTTACCATCCCGAACTAGTTGTTCTGTTAACTGCTCAATACGACCAGAAGAATCATCAGGTGCACATGCAAATTCTTTCACCCTTTCTTCATTGCCAAGCAACCTTCCTATTGTCATTATCATCTCTTTTGTTAAGCTAATCTCTGAGACAGATGCATTTTTGGATGCTTGGGACTCTATACCTCCCATGCACACTTCAATTTCACCAAGTATACTCCTTGGAAGGGGAGGAAGGTCAAATAATTTCTCTCTAACTATTTGGCATAGATTTTCCAATTCCTTTGAGCTGACTTCAATTGGTTTGACCTAAAACATGTGATGCTAAGTAAATAAATACATGAATATCAGTTGGAGGGACATTATCATAGTCATTCTTACTTCAAGTTCAAGATGATTCCCAAATCGTGTTTTTAGATGCTGTGGACTTCCTATGCATCTCAGCTTTCCTCCAACCTTCAAATAACATGCAAAATTAATAAATAAATAAATAAATGAATAATATATACATAGATAAATAAATAATTAAGGGAAAATGAATCATTAGTTAAAAATAAATATGAAATAAAGGGCGTGACAGATAATTCTATAATCCTCTGCTCATAAACACAAAAGGAATAATATTAATTAAGCTCATTATTAGTTTATTACAGGGCTATTGGAATAGCACTAGTAATGAACTGAACAGGTACCATTATCCCAATCCTTGTGCAGAGAGCTTGAGCTTCATTCATGCTGTGTGTAGTTAAGATGACAGCTGTCTTTCCAGATCTAGTTGATAGATGAGATATAACTTCCCACATGAAACGTTTGGCAATAGGATCCATGCCTAAAATTTTACGGTTGGTCAACTTTAGGAACCAAAATATAGAGAAAACCCTGATTCTTGAAAAGTTTACATCTATCAACTTAACAAACAGTAGTTATCTGGGCAGTTAGAACTTAGATAGGTTTGCGATTTTACGAGTCTGTCATTAAATATTCACAGGGATGTGTATATAGTTATTTAAAGCCAAAAATATTGACTCTATAGGTCTATAACAGAGCATATTTATTGTTGTCCCATAATATTTCTAGTAGACTGGCAATGGAGGTAAACTAATACTAAGACTACCCCACATGTTCGGTGATTAAGCTCTTCAAGAAAACTGCAGTCTAACATACATTTGCGCTCATCAGCATGTGCAATCTTATGCATGTATATAATCTTTAGGAAAAGTCTCATGTCGAGTTTCTTAGGTATTTTGGTATGAAGTCTATCAATTAAATTAGAACATACGAAGAGCCTCTAGTGGAAAAGGTGCACAGATCATGATGATGATCATCATCAACAACAAAAACAATACAAACAATAGTAATACTATGCAACATGACCTGATTTGTGCGTACACACACACATCAACCGATCTACGGTTTGAAACCACAAATGATGTTACAATATCGAGAACATGGAATCCGAAATTAAATCAAAATATGGAATAAAAATATATGTATACCAGTGGATGGCTCATCAAGGATCACGATGGGTGGATCTCCGATCATTGCAATTGCAACAGACAACTTCCGCTTGTTCCCTCCACTTAAGGTGAAGGATGGCTTATCAGCATGCTTTAACAGGTCAAACTCCAATAACTTTCTCATAACAATCTGCCCAGATTACTTTTGAGTTAACCATCCAGGGATTGATACATAAAAAAGTGATCAGTCATATTACCATATCCAAATCCATATACAGAAAATTTGTCTAATTTGCAAACTTTGAGTCATATGTCCCATGCAGGTTTCTTAGTAATGACCTGTGATTTTTTTTGTTCTCTGTTTTTCTCCTTTTGTGGTGATGGAAGATAGAACCTTTTTTGGGAGTTAGTGAATGTTACTTTTTTTACATCAGTGTACATGCAATTTGAAAAGTTCAAGAAAGACATACATCTTCTAGGTCATACTCTGGCACTCCTTTAATTCTTGCATAAAGCTCAAGATGTTCTTTGACTGTCAAGAATTCTAGTAAAGCATCATATTGTGGGCAATACCCAATCTGCAATACAGAAATTCAACAATATAATAGCTCTGCATAAAATAAATATAGATATCAGTTCAGTTTTTACAAATTATAAACACAGAATGGAAGTATAAGGTCACTAGATATCATTGCATACGTCTCGACGAGCAATTTTTGGGTTTGAACATATGTCTCTGCCAAAAATAAATGCAGCTCCATCACTTGGTTGTTCTTCTCCTGTTCAGTAATTCAAAAGTTGAGAAAAGAGGTTCTCATATTATTACATATTCACATAGTAGATCCATTTAAAAAATAATATCAAAGTAATACGATAGGAAAAGGACCATAGAATTAACCATAACACCTTATCATGATAAGAAAAAACTCCAACTAATGAGATCGCGCCCTCTATGGTTCTACCAACAGATTAGGGACTCGAACATATTTTTAAGTGATGAGAAGATGATACCTGATAGCATTGATAGAGTTGTTGTCTTCCCTGCCCCATTTGTCCCTAGAAAACCAAAACATTCTCCTTCTTGGACTGCGAAGGTCAACGAATGGACTGCAATTTTAGGGCCTTGATTCTTATATCCAGCATATACCTGAAATTTATAGGTTTCTACTAAAAATGCCTGATATCTAAACCCAGTAGGCGTTTGAAAGTCTATTTGTTACACATACCTTCCTAAGATTACACAGGCATATAATTGCATTGTCTGTCAAGCCTGATAGAACACGAACTCTCTCTGTTTTCACGTCTATGTCCTCATTGAGTTCGGGAGTTACATCTACAGAAGATTGTAGAAGAGGTTCTGAAGAGCTACTGGAACTTGCACATGCCGATATTGTTAATCCTTTCCACCACTCGTAAACTATTGATAGAGTCATCCTCTGATGTGAGAAATACTCGAGCCCAAGTGTTACAATGAAATATATAATGGCCTGTCAGACATCAAAGCAGTTACTCCATTTCCAAAATGCAGTGGTACTTTATAGATGCAATAAAATCATCACCACCATTTTCATCACCTTAATCTCAACAAATCCAGAAAAATTAGTGTAAAAAATTAGTTAATGCCATGAATTGATGCAACAAAAGATGCCTTTCCTGTCACAACCTTTGTATGAAAGAATAAGGAGATGAAACTCCAAAGCAGATATCAAAACCGAGTTTCCACTTGCACAGAAAATATAATGAGACAGTCTTGGATTGGAAGAGTTGTTACAGTCATGTTCCATTACAAGATTAATATATTAAAACTAACATGCACATCATGAGAATTATACAGGGCACCTAACAATCTAACATCACAAAGATCTTGAAATGTTTTGTACTAGTTATTATGGATTATTGATGCTCTTTAATACATAACAATCTTGTAAACTAACATTTTTATAATATTATAGCATTTTTTTTAACCCGGAGCAAACCACACGCAGTGTGGGAGTGCCGGGGAACACATCCCTAATTTATTAAATAAAATATTAAGTTACAAGAGGAACAATATTGTAGCATATATTTTGACACATTTAGTAATATAAGGTTGAGCAATTCCTTATTACTATTGAGTATTCAGTTCTTAATCGCTACTTGGCATTTGACCGAGTAGCTACCAAGTAATGATCTAACTACTTAAGCTCTCTATACACATTCATAACATATCTTATACTTTTTCTTTCTAAGATAAATACTTCTTCTATCCCATTTTGTAAGATACAATTTCCTTTTTGGTTGTCCCAAAAAGACACAACACTTTCCTAACCTTGAAGCTACTAAGTTTTTACTTTCTCATTTTATCCCTTTATCTATCATTTCACTTTTTTACTTTTTGTGGACTAATGGACTTTACTACTTCTTTCTTACTCTTGGGAAGTTATAAATGTAAAAGAATAACTATATCCTATATTTTCTTAAAACGCATTTCAACCCTAAAACTATCTTACATTTGGGACGGAGGGAGTAACTGATTTGGTATAAAAGTAGCTTCTGTTGGGAATGACTATTCAAAGATCTCACGTGATTCCAAAGAAAAAACTTTTCTTAATCTAATTCACATAATTCATTTCAGCCAAGAGATAATGTCATTCACAAGGCACACTGAGATGCTTTTCCCCAAGTAAGGATGGACGATCGGACTTTCAGCATGAGTATGGGAATTCAATAAAAGGAAAGTACTCCTATTGATTCCTTATACTAGACAAATGTTCTGCAGTATTAAGGGGTAAGGTACGAGGATGGAGGTAGGGGCATGTGGTAGGGGGTGGGGGTAGGGTCATTGTAGGGAAAAGGGGTATGCAGGGTGGTTGGGTGGGTAGGGTAGGGTAGGGTAGGGGTAAGGGGTAAGGTAAGAGGATGAAGGTACTAGAATGGAATCGACATAGGAGCGGGACCGGACCCACCACTAGGTGTAAGTATGCAAATTCATTGCAGCGACCTGTAGCATCTGCGTTTTCCAAATTTGGAAAACTAGTAAAAGTCACTTCTCCAAATCATCAAGGAAAAGAGAGACATGTCTCATTTTTTTCGTTTTGGAAAATGGTTTGGTAAACGCGTTTTTCTGTTTTCCTTTCTCCAGTTTTCCAGCAATTTTCTTTGGTAAACACGTTTCCTGTTTTCTGTTTTCTAGTTTTCCAGCTTTCTGAAAAACTGGAAAATATCTCTGTTAGTAAACAGGCCCTAAATGTTTCAAATATTGTTTCTTGATGTGGTAACAACTTCATGATTTACAAACTTGATGATCCATCCAAGGGTTTCACTTCAACTTTATAAAATGGACAAAAAATACCTCTGCGGCTAAATAACAGATAGATGCACCAGTCACATTCCAGTCAAGGACATGATCATCAGAATCTGTTTTCATTCCTTGTCTTAGAAGCGCTAATGAAGCTAGGCCATCAGCAAAGCAAAATCCGGGAGACAATCTAAAAAAGACCTAGAAAGCAAATGAGAGGTTATAAAGCTGATGCGCATTGCTAAAGGATCACATAATTATACATGAACGGCTATCAAGCACAAAAAATGAAGAGGAACATTTCAGGGATGCCCCAACTGAATGGAATTGGAATATGTTAATCCTAGATATATCGTGGTTCTAAACAAGGTGCCATAACATGTTTAAGTAGACCACATAACAGTGGAGAAAACTGATTTTAGATTCTTCAAAGATAACATCCAAGATGATTGTAAGATAAGATCAGTCGTTCAGGCATTTGGACTTGCCAAAATCTTTTTTTTTTTTACATTGTCACCTGTATTTTAGATTACACAGGCAACAAAACATTTGGAGCTCAAGTGCAAAAAGAAGGGTCAAGAGTACTAATCATATGTTTTTCTGGAAAAAAATACTTAATCTTAGAAGATCATTCTTTTCACCATCAGTTAAAACCAGGTGTCTGAAATATAGTGAAAGACAGGGAAAAGGAAAACAGGAGAAACTGAAAAAACAAACCACGTCATTTGACTAAGTCCCTACCCAAGCTATACAAAGTTGTGCCCATGTTTTAAAAAAAGGAAAAAAAATTTCGGGTATGTTTGTCGGCCATACCCCAAAAGTACCCGGTACTGGTACTTTTGCCAAACTGGAGTACTCATGCTATGCTTCACATAAGACCATAAATAAAGTTGAACTACGAATCATAAATTATTTTAGAAAATGGAACATGTTCTCTGCATGACTGGAGAACAAAAGTTCATTAAAGCAAATGGTGATGTGGATGCCTCATGCCTGAGCCAAATGTGTCACGACCGCCCTTAACTGTATATAAGTATATCTATCAATGTTTTGGAAGAGCGAACTTCTTTTCCAATGACAAAAAATTAAAATAGATAAAGAGAACTTTAGGACCTCCCTTTGGCAATGACAATACTTGGTTTGAGTGAAACATAGGGCTGGCATTTTAAACCGAAAAACTGAAAACCGAACCGAGCAATAAAAAAACCGAACCGAGCTATAAAAAAACCGAACCGAAACCGAACCGACTACAACGGGACCTGAAAGTCGGGACCCGAAAAATAATTGGTTCAAAGGCGGTTTTTAGAGGTTTAAAATCGGTTCAAACCGAACCAGTTTTTATTTAGTGTTATATATTTATATATATTTCACAGCTTATACGTAATAAATTGTTTATAAGTCTATTTCTAAACAACTTTGTGATGCGGTTCAGCGGTTGAGGGAAGACATCTCCTTCCGCTTTTTACTTTTCACCCATGTTTGAATCCCATCTACTTCGCATTCCTTCCCTTTAATTTTTCTAAAGCCTTCCAAACTTTCCCACACCGGTAGAAACTAAGAAGATACTCCTCCTAGTTCCCTATATATCCGGCTCTTGGGGTGAGAATTGAATTAGGCGAGCAAAGCTCTGCTTCCCTGCAACTCTTCAGGCAATAGTTCAAAATTTATTCGGTTTTTCATAAAACCGAAAAACCGACCCGAAAAACCGGGTTCCGAAAAATCGGATTCCATTAATATTTGGTTCGGTATCGGCTTAGAGAATATGAGAAACCGAATGTTCGGTTCGGTTTGGAATATTTCTATTTCGGATCGGTTCCCAAACTGAATCCACCCCTAGTGAAACATACATATGTCCAATATTTTGAACTAGCGATATTCATATTTCGATTCATGTCATGTGATGTGACTAAGTGATACTGTTGGCTGTCACGCGCCTACCACAGCACCCTCCTCCTTTATCCTGGCTTGGGACAGGCATGATACCAAAAAAATGATCTCATGAAATGTCCAATATTTTGAAGTATAATATAAAAATAAATATATACTTATGCAATGTATAGTATTAGAACTTAAGTAATTGATATTCAATTACATCATGAGCTTGTATGAAAAAGAAGTCTTAATAGAAATCTTGATGCACCTGCCCTTATCTTTTATTGAGAAAGTTGTGCATAACAGAAACGTGCCTGATTAAATGAGAGATTTGTAGAGAAAGATAAATACTTTAAACTTTTAAACCTTGAGAAGAGAATTGAGATGCGCCGTTGACTCTATTAGACCCATTATAAATGATATGACCATAAGAATGAGCCCTGTAAAGAAGTGAACCAAGAGCACTACATTCTGCAAGCGTCACAAGAGAATCATTAATCATTATAGACAGTGAAATGCGTCCTTCTTGATGCTTTTTTGAGAATAATGTATTCTTGTTTTCTACTTACAAGGAAAACATAAAATTTAATGATTCATCTATCATTCAGAACAAATACCTGTGCCATGCTGTGCTCGGAGAAGAGGAATGTAAGGCAATATGTTGAAGAAGCAATAGCTAGTCCATATTCCAAAAACAAGAGAGCAGTGGGGAAGAGAGAATTCTTTCCAACAAATTGATCAAGTCCTGTGTAGGACCAAATAGAACTTACGATACATTAGTTAGCAATTATTCGTTGTTGGGTTCAACCACAAGTATTTTCTCTTTAAGTTCTGCACTGTTTTATAGCCGATTAAAACTATCCTCATATAATTTGCAGAGTATGAGGATGTGATACTATATGAGACAGATGAAAGGATATTTTATTTCCATCGTCTATTCGATTATTAAAATGGGAGAGCACCACTCCTTAAATACACATACATCAACCTACTAACCAAAGAAGGATAAAACAATCAGGGAGGTAGGAACAACCAGTCAAGATTTACACCTGATTTTCAACAGCTAACTTCCAGAGTTATCATGCCATTACCATAAGATTATGGGAACAGATTGTTTAATATATAGTTTTACAACTCACGCTTTTTCATTAATTTTCTTTGCTTGAAGCCTTAAGCACATTAATCAGCACAATATACAAAAGGGTGATAAACATGACAGCCTGGATTCTAGAAGAGCATCCTGCCTTCCTCCTTTGAACCTCTAGGACTTACTAAGAAATCTAGTTCAGACCAACCACCAGGAGAGGGAGCGCACTCCTAAAATGTAAATGATAGCACAGCAGCAAGTATGAGAGAGCTTATATCATGGTTCAATAAATTTGGAAGTATTCGTGTTAGTATCCTAAGATCTCTAGGGGGTGTGCTCATAATGGAAAGTTGCAATCGTCCAAAGATGGACGTACCAAAGATGCAAAAGATGACCAAGGAAAAGATGGAAGGAAACAAAAAGCTGATGAAGTCCCATATATATGCTGAAGTCCAATATGAAAGTATAGACACCTGAGAAGGGACCAAATGGTCAGGAAAACATTGAGAAATGAAAAAATAAAGACAGAGGTTTAGCAATATAAGTATACCCCACTAATTAGTTGCTGATGCTTTGCTTTTACCTCACGTTCCTGCAACGTGTAAGTGCACATTATACAGTTATAAAACACAGCCTCCTACCATATATTTGCAAAGTTTGTTCTTGAGACCAGGCATAAGGATTCATGTTGCCTGATATACAATATTTACATATTTGATTCTTGAAAGTTTTTTACCTAATCTTATATAGTTACAAAGTAACAAAACCAAATCAAGTTTTATAAACTGTCTACATCTTAAAGGGTAGATAAGAAAAGTTTAGATACCCAGATCTACTTCCTTGATATAAATAAAAAAACGGACAGATTGTGCATGTGTGAGAGCATTTATGTATGCTTTAGCTCATACAAAAATCAGAATATATGAGTACATCTGTCTGCACATGAGTGGGTGTGTGCCAAAGAGCGAAGGAAAGATAAATATATAATGTGGAGGAGCAAGATTGATAGAGAATGTGTGAGTGTGTCAATGTGTGTTCACAAGTTGATAGATAGGGTACTCCAAATGCTGGAATAACGTCAATGAGATTGTACCTACCTTTACGATTGCAACAGCAAATGAGGCAGGAATAAAAGAAAATGCAATAGTGACAACAACTGCTGCAGAGAATGCATCCAAATCCTACACATTGAAACATTTAAAACTCAAGTATAAATAGAGAAAAAAATCAGGCTAAAAGCAGCAAAGAGCTTCTTTGAACCATCTTAGTTCAATCATTCCTAAAAACAGTTAACTTAATAAGAAGTTGGTCTTGTAAACTTTGACATGCAAAGTTACTATCCTAAAATTTTAGATGACACACTAAATGACAACTTTTACTACATCAAGGAAATGGATACTTTGTGTCAGAAATCGAAGCAGGAACAGAATTTTCAGTTCACAAACTACTCCTTGTGGTTAAATACAATGACCCTCGTAAATGTATAAAGATCATACGTCGTACATATCATATGTACATGCACAAGTTCGCAAGAATTCAGAATATCTGGATGAGTAACAGAAACTCACACAAGCAAATGCACATTAGTTCAACATTTAATAAAAAAAATAGGGAATCAAGCAAGATTCACCAAATATCCAACGCAAATAAAATTCAACAAAAATCATACATGGTGTTGTTGGTGCTGACTTTCAGTCATAGGTAAGGGGTGGTTACGTGTAACAATACTCATATTCTCATTAAGAGTAGCAAGCCTCAGTATTGCTGCATTCATCACATTGATAAAGGTTGGAGCAGAATGCTGACAAGAGCTATTGTGCAGGACAGTGTATCCAAGACTGCCATCATCATGCTGATTATCCATTACAATTGCTCCATACCTGTTTCAGGAATATGCTCAAAAATGCAGAGCTAAACAGCACACATGCCTTCCAGAGTTCCAGACTCTGATTGTAGGTCATGCTTCTGATTTCTTCATCATGTTAGCACCGAACACATAAGCTACATGAAGCTTTAAAAACTGAAATCTGGGGAGTCCCCATCTTTGCTATTGTTGATTGTTATATCGCTGATCTTGGAAAAGCATTAGTTATAGTCTTATATAGTGTGATAGTACCACTGTTACTAGTATTTCAGCCAGTATCACATCTTAATAGGACTTATATTATTAACACAAAAAAGCAACACATTGAATAGAACTGTATCAAGGAAAATATGGTTCAAGGGTCGTGGGCATGAGCATCTTCGTAGATAGAAAAGCTAAAAAATATATTAGTGACACATTTGAGGTTAGTGATTGACGAAAAAATGATTATGCTATTGAGATTCAAGTGGGATTATAGTTTCTACACTAAGGATGACCAAATTGTTATTGCTACAATGTAGGTAAAAATTTTCAGCAATGGTGCAGCAAGAAATTAGATCTGCAACCAAGGGGACAGGGGACCTAAAAAGGGAAGGGGTTGAGGAGAAGCTTTTTTTGTACACACCCACACTATCTCCTAGAAGACACCACACAAGAAATGAGAATATTCTCAAAACTTCACAAGTTTAACAAAAAAATTACAGATATAACTTCTGAATCACTAACCTCGATTGATATGACTCATTTAAGCTAGACATCAAATATTCACTCATAGAAAGTAGAGCAGGTCCCAAGGTAGCCCCAGCTGCCTTAATAGCATCACTTGATGCCTTTTCAGAATCGGGGAATCTATATGGTGTTTTTTGAAACATTTGTATCCATCCTCCATGAACATAATTTGCAACCTGGTGTGTATTTGTGTAAAACAGGCTAGGTAAATGAGCCTTCGGGAAAAAAACAGTTACAACATGAATGGGTAAAAGATCACAACCTCCTTTCCAATAGGCCAGGTAAGGTCAAAAGGAATCGGGCCACCACCACCTCCACCACTTAGTAAAGGATTAAAGTACGCAGTTGTAAAGGTGACCGACTGCTGATCAGGATGTGGCTTGAGCTTGAGAAAGAGTAACCCAAAAAATAAAAAGGCAGCAGGAACCAGAAGCTGGAAAAAAATTGTTTTCATATCTCTACGAGCAGACTTCGCTCTCTTTATGAATAATGCTTCTAAATGTTTCCAGAACATTGACCTTGAAAGTATACAGCAGCAACAGCATGGCATGCTCAATAAGAACCTTAAAGCACTTAAAATTGTAGTCAAAATTAGACAAGAAGCTCTTCCAATTATGGTGGCTATAGAGCAAACGATTCTAAAATAGCTTCGACATGACTTAAAGTGATATGATCCCTTTGGAGTATAAGATTGGCAGGCTATAAAAACAGCAGTATCACATGAGACTGGACCTTCTCTCTCCTCATGACTCTCATCTTGATCAAAATCACCCCCAGCTACCCTCAGAAATACTTCCTCTAGAGTTGTGACAGATATGCCATAGCTTTCAATGCCCACATTTTCTTCCCCACAGTTTTCAGTTCTAGAAGAAGAAGTGGACCTTTTTATGAAGCACTCTATTTCACGAAACATGCGTCCAAAAGAAGATGAAGATGTGAGAGGGAGTTTGAAGGATATCTCTGTTCCAACCTACGAAGGATATCAAAAACTAAAACATGTTTACAAAACATTATATAATAACATAATATCTACTGTTATTCAACCACCAGTATAACAGTGAAAAGTCAGCAGACGTAATAAGTATTTTCTGCATTTATGATAGATTGATTTCCAAAGTGTCAGAAGATTACTTCACTTATGCATGTAGCAGATGGAATATGCTGGTATACAATATCCGCAACTGCAGTGGCTCTAGGTGCAGTCTGAAAAAAGCAAAGGTTATGATTATATTATAGCAAGGCTGTTACACCAAGAGAATAGAACAATATAGCAAGAGAAATATGCCAACATGGGTACCTTAACCAGTGTGAGGGTATAACCAACTCCAAAGTGATGTTTTAAGAAGAGGGAACTGTCAGAAAAGTTAAAACTCACGTTAAGAACATACAACAAATATGGGAGGAGCTTACCTCCAGAGACCATGTGTAAATGCAAGAGACCCATCATATATCAGGCAAATAAATTTAACCAAAACGATTAAGGTCGGTGTTTTTATTAAATATGGACATCTAAGAATTAAATATTGGGTCTATATTGGAAACACCTTCCGCAGCATTTTAGAGAACCATTGGCCATTATAGCTATTCTATCTCCTAAGACATCAGCTTCATCCATTGAATGAGTAGTCAGTAAGATTATTCTTCCTTTCTTTTTTCTTTTTATCAGCTGCCAGGTCAACCGCATGGAGTAAGGATCCATTCCGCTGGTTGGTTCATCAAGAACAACTATCTAAATGAAGAAACAACAGATTGTTAGGAAAGAAAGAGATAAATAAACAGCATTAGTGTTCATCTTGCATTCACCTTACTGTTTCCAATTAATGCTATCCCGAGCGACAGCTTCCTTTTCATACCCCCAGAAAGAGCTCTTACTACAGTATTAAGTTTGTCTGCTAAGCCTACCTGAAGATACATGACAACAAGTTTGTAAAATTCAAAACAAGCCAATGACTGTAGAAAAATGTTACATTATTAGAAAAATGTTACATTATTTTTCCTGATTAGATTGATGTACATAAGTGAGTCGGATAGACTTAGTTAGTTGTAGATAAGCTCATAGTTATCTAGATCCTAATTTTTAGGATCTGTACCAGCTTGTAGTTATCTGTACAAACTGTATTTATACTCTGGCCGAATGGCTCATTCAATCAAGTAAGTTTTATTCCTAAAACTTACATGGTATCAGAGCAGGCTGTTTAAACACCACAATGGTGGAAACCGAGCAATCTGACTCTTCTCCCCACTCACAAACCCATAACCCTAACTCCCCAAATAGCTCAATGACAAACTACCAGACCTCAGTTCATTCATCTATGCTCATTACTGGCCATAGATTGAATGGCACAAATTATCTCGAATGGTCACAGTCTGTCAAGGAGTTGTATGAAAAGTTGGACTCTAAGGAAGGAGAACTAGATATTTATAGACTTGCTCGTCTTCGTGATCGCAGAACTCAAGATATTGCAAAAGTTAAGTGTGTGAAGGATGTTGATCAGAGGATATTAATGGACGACGGAGAGATAAAAGAGAGGTGGAGGTCATACTTTGATACACTATTCAACGGGAACAAAACGCAAGATATCGGCGATTTGTCCATACCAGATTGTATGGTCAACCGTGATTTTGTGAGAAGGATCCAAACAACGGAAGTTAAAGAAGCTCTGAGGAAGATGGGACGGAAAAGAGCAATGGGGCCAGATGGCATACCGATCGAGGCTTGGAGAAGTTTGGGAGAGAGGCGTCGAGTGGTTAACAAGTTTCTTCAACATGATTTGGAGAAACAACAAGATGCCAACGAGTTGGAGGAAGAGTACTCTTATCCCTTTATTTAAGAATAAAGGTGATGTACAAGAATGTGCCAACTATCGAGGGATTAAGCTTATGAGTCACACCATGAAACTTTGGGAGCGAGTGATGGAGCAAAGACTTCGAAGGACTGTGAAGATTTCAGAGAATCAATTCGGTTTTATGCCTGGTCGCTCAACAACTGAGGATATTCACCTTCTTCGTCAACTTATGGAGAAGTATAGAGATGCTCATAAGGATCTGCATTTGGTGTTCATTGACTTAGAAAAGGCATATGATAGGGTACCTCGAGAAGTTCTTTGGTGGGCCTTAACTAGGAAAGGCATATCACGCAAGTATATCAGCATCATCATGGATATGTATGAGGATTGTACTACAAGTGTTCGTACTAGTGTAGGGAGCACTGAAGAGTTCCCTATTACTATCGGAGTGCACCAAGGATCGGCCTTGAGTCCTTTCTTATTTTCCATAGTCATGGATGAACTTACGAAGTCAATTCAAGACGATATACCGTGGTGCATGATGTTTGCCGAGTGATGCACCTGTTAGGCGAGTTGAGATGTGTGGAGAAGAGGCAGGGAAGAGAGGGAGAGGAAGACCCAAACAGACGTGGGTTAGGGGAGTTCGAAGTGATATGCTTCTTCTGGGGTTGGATGAGGGCATGACTTTGGAGAGAACTAAGTGGAGGGCGGGTATTCACGTGAAGGAGTGATCTTGATAATCTTTTTCCCTCATCTTTTTTTCCTAGTTTTTTTATCCTTATATATATGCATTATTTGCAGCCTTTTTATTTTATCATTTCTATATATATTCATCTTTTTTATATGATCTTTTCATAATAGCTTATCTTTTTATCTTTATTCCTTCTTTTCCTTTTGGTTGTGATATCATGTATCGATTCATGTTAGCCGACCCCAATATCTTTTGGGACTAAGGCTTGGATGTTGTTGTTGTTGTTGGTCACAGTCTGTCAAGCTGGCTATTGATGGAAGGGGCAAGCTAGGGTACATCACTGGTGAAATAAAGGAGAAAAAAACTGGTGATGATGGCTACAGTGTCTGGAGGTCAGAAAATTCCTTGGTGACAGCATGGCTTCTAAGTTCAATGGATGCATCAATTGCCAAACCTCACATGTTCATGAAAACTGCAAAGGAGGTATGGAATTCCATTAAGGAAACTTACTCAGATCTTGAGAACTCTTCTCAGATTTTTGAATTAAAAACCAAGTTGTGGCAGTCCAAACAAGGCAATAGAGATATCATCTCTTACTATAATGAGATGGTATCCCTATGTCAAAAGTTGGATCAGTGCCATGATGATGAGAAGTAGGGGTAGGCATAAAAAATCGTAACCGTATAACCGCGCCTAAAAACCGGAAAACCGCCGTTTTTCCCGGTTAACCGAACCGCAATTTTTTAAATCCACGGTACGGTTAACCAACCGTGAGAATAAACGGTTCGCGGTACGGTTACGATTTTAGAAATATGTTATTATCGGTTAACCAATAACCGGTATGTTCATGTCTGGTCATGAACTTCACGTTCTCAGAGAACTTGGAAAGATAAATATGTATCCAACACATCTAGATACATCAATTATAATAAACATGTGAAGAAACCAAATTATGTTTGTCACTATAGAAATTTTAATTTCATATTATTAATAATTAGTCAAAGCTTTTGTGAGTTATAATTAATTAGCTCATTCTGCAATCGTGAGACTTGAACATGTGTATTCTTTTTTTGAAGCAATTGAACACGTTTATTCTTATTAAGTGTATTTTATCTTTTCCTGTATTCCACTCTCAAAATTTATTTTTCTCTAGTTTGGACTTAATTAATATAGAAAGAACATGGTGTGTGTATATATTTAATCAATGGTTTGATGGTTTTTGGTTAACCGGTTTGTGGTTAACCGAAGTTTTGGTTAACCGAGTATCGGTTAACCGAAGTAATAGGTTTCTCGGTTAACCGGAAAGTTGGTTAACCAAAACACGGTTAACCAACCACGCCCACCCCTAATGAGAAGTGGGAGAGTGCCAAGGATCTAGCAAGACACCAAAAAAGGGAGGAAAATGATAGGGTCTACATGTTCCTACAAAACTGAGAAGGCCCTACAAACAACTGTGACTGAGACTCAACAAGAACCACAAGTCAAGTTCAATCAGCTTTCATTCACTCAGGAGCAGATAGGGCAACTTCTTAACTTCCTTAATTCCCAGAAAACCCAAAATTCCCAGAAAGAATCCAAACCAGAATCTTCCTCTTGTTCTTATGCCCAAAATGGTACCTATTCATCATTTTTTGTTCTGGGAAATCTAAAAATACCTGGATTATTGACTCAGGGGCTACTGATCACATGACTTCTATTTCAAATCTTTTTTCTTCATATAAACCTAGTGCAGGGGATAAAAAGGTTAAGGTTATAGATGGTTCTCTATCATCCATTGCAGGGATGGGAAATATTAGTATTTCCTCATCGCTGAATCTATCCAAAGTCCTTCATGTCCCTAATCTATCCTGCAATCTTAAACTATTGTAATTACAGGGGATGATCATGATGGCATACAGAATCTTAAACTATACTTGTCCCAACAATTTCAAACAAAAGATTTGGGACGACTTCGTTACTTTCTTGGTATTGAGGTAGCTCAATCCAAAACTGGCATTGCCATATCCCAATGAAAATATGCTCTTGATATTTTGAAGGAAACCGGGATGACAGGTTGTAAGCCGATCGATACTCCAATTGATCCAAATATTCGACATTTTCCAGATCAGGGAGAGCCCATCTCCAATCCTGAAAGATATCGACGACTTGTGGGGAAGTTAAATGATCTCACTATGACCCGACCAGACATCTCCTTTGCCGTGAGCGTGGTTAGTCAGTTCCTCAATAAGCCATGTGATAGTCATTGGGATGCAGTTGTTCGAATCCTAAGATACATCAAAGGTTCACCTGGAAGAGGACTGGTTTATGCGAACCGGGGTTGTGACAATATTACCGCATATTCAGATGCGGATTGGGCCGGCTGTCCAAATGACATGAGATCAACTTCAGGGTACTGTGTTCTCATTGGTGGAAACCTAATCTCTTGGAAGAGCAAGAAACAGAGTGTTGTCGCTAGATCAAGTGCCGAAGCAGAGTATCGACTATCAAGCCATGGCTCTCACTACTTGCGAACTTATATGGCTGAAACAGTTATTGTCTGAGTTAAAGTTTTGCAAACTGAAGCCTATGAAACTGATCTGTGATAATCAGGCAGCTTTATACATCGCTTCTAACCCTGTCTTTCATGAACGAACAAAACATATAGAAATCGATTGCCATTTTATTCGTGAAAAAGTCATTTCTGGAGAAATCTTCACATTCTTTGTCAATTCAAATGATCAGTTAGCTGATTTTCTCACTAAGTCACTTCGAGGTCCGAGGATAAGATATATTTGTGACAAGCTTGATGCATATGATATCTACGCACCAGCTTGAGGGAGAGTGTTGAGATTTGATATGACTTCCTTCCTGATTTTAGTATTTATTGTACAGATTGTATCAAATCAGGAATTAATTACTGATTGATGTGCATATGATTCTTTCCTTGTAATTATTTGCCTTATAAATAAAGACTTGCTGAGAGTAGTTTCTCTCAAGCAATTTCATTCAAATCAGTAAATTCAAGTGTTTTGATAAGAACAGTTCGCAATCCACAATAGACAGAACGAACTAGAAACAAACTCCAAACTTCATTAATGGCGGTATACAGTACAATAGTCCCAAAGCTAGAGATAGAACTCTAACTCCCCAGTCCCAAGCCAAGCATCTAACAGCCTGCCTAACTTCTAACTGGTTTATTCTATTTATAGTCCCCAACTCCACTGCCTTAAGCAGTTATTATATCATAACAACTAACCGCTAATAACTACTTAACTACTTCTTCTTTCTAGAATAGACTAAGCCATATCTATTCTTATTAGTCATAATAGCCGGGGTCCTATCATTACTCCCCTCCTGAAAAACCAGCTTGTCCTCAAGCTTGAAGTCTGGGAACTGTGTCTTCAACACTTGAGCATCTTCCCAGGACCTTTCAAATTCTGGCAGGTCTTTCCACTGTATCAAAACTTCAGTGCTGCCATCAGTTCCCTTCCTTGTATCCACCACCTTCTCTGGAGTCACCAGCAATTCCCAGTTCTCATTCAAACACTTAGGCAATGGTTGACAAGAAGTATTGGAAGCTAGAGCTTTCTTGAGTAAAGAAATATGTAACACTGGATGTATCAAGCATTGATCTGGCAATTTCAATTTAAAAGCTACATCATTCAACTTCTCAATGATCTCAAAGGGTCCATAAAACCTTGGACTCAATTTCTGATTAATTCTCTTAGCCAAACTCTGCAATTTATAAGGCTGAATTTTCAGAAAAACCTTTTCACCTACCTCCAACTTCACCTCTATCCTATGTTTGTCAGCTTGCTGCTTCATCTTATTCTGGGCAATAACCAAATTTTCTTTGATTTCTGCTAACATTCCATTCCTCTCAGCTGTCAATCTTGACACTTCATCAATAGCAGTCATAACCACATCTCCTTTGAAAATTGGTTGAGGTTCTTGGCCATATAAAGCCTGGTAAGGAGTTTGTTTCAAGGAAATATGGTAATTGGTGTTGTACCAGTACTCTGCCCAAGGTAACCATTTGGTCCATTCCTTAGGTTTCTTCCCTGTAAGATATCTCAAATAGGTCTCTAAGCACCTATTAACAACCTCAGTCTGTCCATCAGATTGAGGATGGTACGCAGTACTGTATCTCAATTGTGTGTCAGCCAGTCTAAATAGTTCTGACCAAAAAGAACTCAAGAAGATGTTGTCTCTGTCACTCACTATGGTCTTTGGAAATCCATGGAGTCTAACCACTTCTTTGATAAACACTTCAGCTACTCCTTTAGCATTATAAGGATGAGACAAGGCTATAAAGTGTGCAAATTTTGTTAATCTGTCAGCCACCACCAGAATAGTGTCTTTTCCTTGAGCTTTTGGCAGTCCACCAATAAAATCCATGCTTATATCAGTCCAAATGCAATCTGGGATAGGTAATGGTTGTAACAACCCTGCAGGTTTCAAGGCTTGATACTTGTTTCTTTCACAATTTGTACTTTAAATCCCTGTATAGGCATAAAAGGTACCTTCCACCTATCAATGAAACCCTGTGCTATGAAATTGTGTGTGGCTCCACTATCAATCAGAATGTTCACAGGTTGTTTCCCCTCAATCCAATTCAATACCCCTTGCACCTTGAATGTTCTCATTGACGGAATGCCTTCCTTACTTAAAACAGAAAGTTGCATTGTTTTAAGTTGTTTAAGAGTGTCTTCCTCTTCTTCAGATTCCAGTAATTCCCCTTCAGATTCACCTTCTCCTTCAGATTGTTCCACTAGAATCAGCTTATAGTTCTTCATCTTACAGATATGACCCTTGCTCCAGTCCTCTCCACATTTGAAACACAAGCCTCTCCTACTCCTTTCTTGTAGCTCACTCCTGGATAATCTTGGACCAGATTTACTCATATTAGGTGCCTTTGTTTCAGTGTTGCTTCTGTAATCAGAGTTACTCTTTGGCATGTTAGAGTGATTGTTAGGAATACTTTTCCATCTGCTTCCATCACCCCAAATTGTTTGAGAATATGAACTATTGCTCTTACTTAGCCCCTTTTTCTTTCCTTCTTCTTTGTTCTTCATCAACATAGCTTCATTATTTTTGTTCTCAATAAGAGAAGCTTGATCCATAACCTCAGCTAAGGTTCTGGTAGTATACAACTTCAGTTCAGCCCTGATATCCCTTCTCAATCCCTTAAGGAAAACGCCTTTCAGAACCTCCTCAGTTAAATGTCCCTGGGAGGCTATGGCAGTTTCAAACTTGTCCCTGTAATCCTTCATAGTTCCTCTCTGCTTTAAACTGAACAAAGGTCCTAACGGATCTTGTACCAGTTCTGGTTGAAAGCGTTTAGTCAAATCCTTCGTAAAAGTCTCCCAGTTCATATGGCGAGCATGTCCTTCCCACCATTGGAATCAACTCAGAGCCTGATCCTCCATTGCCAGAACTGCCATGTCAACTTTGTCTCTCTCATCAGTCTGATTCAATCTGAAGTAGCGATTCATCCACACCAACCAACCGAAAGCATCCTCTCCGTTGAAAATAGGCAAATCAATTTTCCGTCCAGCTTTATTTGGATTTCGTTGTCGCCTATGATGATCGCGATCCTGATGCAAGGCAGAGTGATCGGAATTTGTCTCTGAATCTTCCGAACTATCATCCTGCTTCGTGTGTCTCCCCTGATCCGATCGACGTGAAGTATTCGACTGGTGCGAACGACTTTGTGATCTCTCATAGGTCCTGTTCTGCATTTCAGCTAAACTAGCTTGCATCGTCGTCAATGCGATCGTAAAATTTGCCTGCATCTCTCGCAAATTCCTCTCCATGCTTGCTTGCATCTCCCGCTGACTCCTCTCTATTTCCGTCATTCTGCTTTCCATCTTCGCGCGCGTCACGGTCATCCAGCGATCAAACGCGCTCTGATACCAATGATAAGAACAGTTCGCAATCCACAATAGACAGAACGAACTAGAAACAAACTCCAAACTTCATTAATGGCGGTATACAGTACAATAGTCCCAAAGCTAGAGATAGAACTCTAACTCCCCAGTCCCAAGCCAAGCATCTAACAGCCTGCCTAACTTCTAACTGGTTTATTCTATTTATAGTCCCCAACTCCACAGCCTTAAGCAGTTATTATATCATAACAACTAACCGCTAATAACTACTTAACTACTTCTTTCTAGGATAGACTAAGCCATATCTATTCTTATTAGTCATAATAGCCGGGGTCCTATCACGTTTGCACCACGTTGTCCTGCCAGGCATTAGTTGAACTGAATATGAATGTGATGCACATGCATAAGACTGAGTTGGGATAACTTACTTCATCAGCCATGTCCATTACAATAGTATCCATCAAATCTTCACTCACTCCCTTTACATTAGCAAAGATTTCCAGATGTTCCTTCACCTGGATAGAAAAGTTGACAAAGCATGATTTGCGTATGCATATCATAGAAAGTAAGCAACAACAAGAATAAGTAAATAACTAAAATAATGACTGTTAATAGCATACAAAAAGTCACTAATAAAATCATGTTAAGTGATCATCGTAGTTTTCAAATTCATAGCATAATTCATAACTTCTCAACTCTTTTCCTGGAAAAATATGGTAGGATGATTGATAGAGAGCATGAAACACAGTGGCATAAACTCGTGGAGCTACTAGAACAGGACCACAAAGAACTGTTTGTTTGTTAGTTTCAGTTGCATGGATGTAATGACAATTTTCAACTTCACAACTTCATATCTTTGATCAGGATTCAGTAATGCAATTAATTGTCCACACTCGAATTAATGCTAATATTAGGGTCACAACAATCCAATAATACGACAATTTTATGAAGTTTTTCTTGGCAATGTTATGAAGTCTTTCTTGACAATCATGTTAGCATTCAGCCATTTGCAAGAAGCACTTCACTACATTATTGAACAAATTAATTCAATCACTTTTTTCCTTTCATGTGGTAAGAGGGGGGATCGAGGGATGCAGATTCAGGAAATGCTTTCAGATAAATATACAGGATTGTGCCATTTATAAAAGATAAACGTGGATATAAAAGGGCCAATAGGAAGGCAACGAGTGGAGGGAAGAGGAAGAGCCAGGTAGTAGGTATAGCACTAGAGACATCAAGCAAAACTTTTCTTACAGTTAATTCTGAAAAAAGAATGTCATATTGAGGACAAACGCCCAAGCTCTTCCGTATCACTTCCTGCAAAACATACGACTTGTAAGAAAAATGAAAAATAAAAATAGGCAAGAAACTCGGAACTTCAAATAGAGCCAACAAGCTATTTCCCTACCACACGAGAATAATATAAAACATATAAAGAAAAAACGTAAATTTATTACCATATCAGTTAAAATGTTTTTTCCATAAATCAAAGCATCCCCAGAAGTAGGACGAAGAAGACCAACAAGCATAGATAGTGTTGTGCTTTTACCAGCTCCATTGTGTCCTTCAAAACAATTAAATATGGAAACCACAAAAATCTAAGCATGCAACTAGATAACTTAAAAAATTAGGCTAAAAGACTGAAATTGTGTTCAGCTGAATCTCGAATAGTAGATCAAACTTCAAGAAATGGAACATGACTATAACAGTAGTCTCAATGTCTAATGATACACTACATTCAAGTGGAAATAGCTTTTCTGATGACAGTTCTGAAATTCATCTCATTATTCCTTCATAAGAAAGTTGCAGCAGGGTATCCATCGAAAACTTGGCCAATATGTGTTTTTGCATGAATAGTTTCAGAGTGCAATAATTTTAGACAATTAAATGACACTTCCATGTCGCCTACCCCAACATAATTACAATTAAGGCGATCATGATAATGCTGATGAAAAAACCAACTATATATTCATCAGATGTTAGCTCAGCAGGTCAGAGAATATAATGATTACAGCTACCTAAAAGAGCAAGAATCTGATTCTCATATAAGGTCAGTTGTAAGGACTTAACAGCAGAACAGTTTCCCCTATCAGTACTGTACACCTTCTGCAGATTCCTGATCTGTATACATCTGCAATCACGTAAAATAAGCATAATTGTACAGTTTAATACTTGTATGAAGTGCAGTGTGCACACACAACTAAATTAAGGAATTCCATTTAGTGATAACATGCAAAATTACCGGGCATCAATTTCTTGCTGTTTCATTTCCAAGCTGATGGGTTCCATAACTAGTTTATTTATCACGTGTCCATGTAAATTTGTGCTTTCCATAACTGAGTTGTCAGGTAAACTGAACTCTGTGGTTGAAGAAAGAAGTTCTCTAGCATTATTTTTCCTCCAAAAGGATTTCAGGAATGTAGAATTCCATGGGAAGTGCCATCCACTCTCCTTACTAAGAACCTGATCACACACACATATGACCTCCTTAGCTTTTATCATAGAAACATAAATCGTTGAAATAGCCGCGAACTGCGTTCCGAACGCCTTGTACCCAAATGCGGTACGAAAGCGTTCCAAACGCTGTTCGGATCACGATTTAAAACGCTGCTGCAGGAGTTTCCGATCGCTTACAAAATAGAAGAGGCAAGACAATTGTCAAGTATTTTATTAACCATACCCATGCTTTAGCCATCTTTCGTGAAAACTCAAGGTTGGAGTTGTTAAAGGTTGCTAAAACCCGGTTTGCATCTCATTACATTTTGTTAAAAAGGGTGATGGATTGTAAGGAGGCTCTTTCCTCAACTATTTTTTGCAATTCTTGGAGGGAATGGGTGAGAAGTGGAGATGAAAATGCAAGAATTAATGGGACTAATGTTGCTGAAACTATTAAGAGTGATGATTTTTGGGATGATGTTAGGAATGTTTTGACAATTACTAAGCCGATTTTTCTACTTATAAAATTTTGTGATGGTGATGGCCCAAAAATGGGTGAAATATATGAAAGGATGGATAATATGTTGGGGGAAATAAAGGACATCATGGTGGATAATGTATATTCTTGCTATTACCCGGATATTGAGAAAATAATTGTAGCTAGATGGGAGAAGATGACAATCCCACTTCACTGTTTGGGGTTTGCATTAAACCCAAGGTTTTACGATAAATTCTATCTTGAAAAATTGGCTCCGGGTGGTATTGCAAGAAAGGCACCGAATCAAGATAAAGAGGTTGTGCTTGGTGTAATGGAAGCTTTCAAGAGAATTGCAGAAAGTCCAGAAGAGGAAAGGCTATTACGAGAGCAATTTGCTACATTCCATATGAAGAAGGGGATACATTCAATGGTGGCAACACAAGCGGATTCCGTGACAATGGCTGCAATTGATTGGTGGTCAACCTATGGAGCTGAAACACCGGAATTAGCTGAAGTAGCAAAGAAGGTGCTTTCACAACCGATTAGTAGCTCTTCGGCTGAAAGAAATTGGAGTACATATTCCTACATTCATAGTGTGAAGAGAAACCGGTTGAATTGCAAAAGAGCCGACAAATTGGTTTTCATTCACTCCAATATTCGACTCCAGTCACGGTTTTCAGAATCATATAAAGCCGGTCCACACAAATATTGGGACATCAATCCCGAGAGCACATACATAGAAGGCTCAAGTTCAAGACTCGAAGAAATGGCTTGGGAGAATCTAGAAGATGAAGACGTGGACAAGGGGAAAGGAAAGAGACCTCGAGTTGATTAGTCATGTACTTTTCTTGTTTGAACTTTAAATCAATGATTGTAGTACTGTTTTTCTGTTTTGCTTGAAATGTTTCTTGAATATTAATGTTTTTGCTTTTGATTAATGTTATGAATATATGTTATGAAATCCGTTTTTGTTCAATGCTGAAATCTGTATTCTATAATTCAGTTTTGTATTTTTATTATAGTACCAAAAAATTAGGTACAACGTACCGAACATATGGTACATCGTACCAAACGCGTACCGAAATGAACCTACCCCCCTCCGAATCGGATACGCTAGATCTAGCGAACCGCGTTCCCGTTCCTCGTTCCCGTATCGAACCGTACCGCGAACCATGTGACTATGGCTTTTATCTAGGTAAAGTCATTGAGACAAGACAATTGTAATTGTTTTCAGTTTCTTAGAAATATCTTGGATTTCATGAGTTAGACGGACTACATTTATACCTATAATAATCACATTTATAATTTAAAAACCTCAAAATCATGTCATTTCCCTACTTTCACAAAATACGTTTGAATAGTTTCCTGTATGAGCCTTTTCCTGAGTTTGTGTCACCAGTATCAATTTTGAAGGAAAAGTAACAAGCCACTGCAGTTGTAGTTTCCTCTTCATCAACAAACTTACATGACAAAGAAGAAAGAAATAGTCTAGCAAAAATACCTTATCTAGGTAGAGACCAAGAGCAGCATAAAGTACTGTGTCAACTAAAATCATCAAGAGACAGAGCAAAAAGCAAACTCCTGAAGACTCCTGCATTCTTGAAGTATATACACTCAAGTTATATATGTGGTGTGTCTATACTCTATATATGTGTGTGTGTGTCTGTGTGTATATATATAGGGAGTGGTTCCGGTAAGAACGGACTCTCAGGAGAGAAATGAGAACGAATCTGGACCGTTGGATTGTATTATGTGGATCAGGATTATGCATTTGGTGAAACTGAAATGTGCATCAGATGATATTGAAATGTGCAGAATAAAAGTTTAAATTCAAGTGTGCATTAGGTGAAAATGAAATGTGCGAAATAAAAGGTACAAAAATAACATCACATTGTACCTTTTATTTCAGCACATTTCAGTTTCACCTAGTGCACATTTCAATTTCACCTAATGCACAATTCAGCTTCACATAATGCCACTGTATCGTACCATTTGTGCTGCACATTTCAATTTCACTTAATGCACATTACAGTTTCATCTAATGCACATCGAATTTCACTTAAAGAAAATCTAACGGTCTATATATATATATATATATATATATATATATATATATATATATATGCATACATACGTATATATATGCTTCCTCTATTTTATTTTAGTTGCAACAGTTTGACTTTTACATTTGCCAACAAGCAACTTTGACCATTAATATATTTATTTATCTATTACTCCCTCTATCCCATTTTATGTGTCCTAACTTGAATAAGAAGGCTTGACTGACTATAAAGGTAAACCTTCCCTATTCAAATTGAAATTTATATATTAAGAAACTACACTACATTTTCTATTGAATCATATTTAATAAATTCAAATATGGTAAAAGTTTGATGTGAAAAATTGGTGATTAAAATAAAGTTCAGTTGAAAACATGAATAGTAAACAAATGGTACAGACCGACAGAGGGAGTAGTAACTAGTAAATAATACTCCGCATGTTTTTTTGTATTGCATTAAAAGAATATGTGGTCAAGCGGGGTATATGAATAGTGCAAAAGTCAAATTGTTACAATTATAAAAGATCAAAGTATGTGTGTAGAAGAGGTTTCAATGGGTACCACTCCCTGATAGGTAATCTTTCTTAAAATAAAAAATGAAATGCGTGGGTAACAGATCATAATCATTTGATCTTGAACCTAATGTTTCATATTCAGTCTCTATGGATGGGTACCTTTTGTGGTACCTGATGAAGCTACATACAGATTGTGGTTTCAATAGGTACCACAAAAAGTACCAATCCATAGGACTGAATATAGACCATTACATTTAAGATCAAATGGTTGTGATCATTCTTGATTCATTTAATTTTCATGAAAAATGAGAATGTGTCTAAGCCATTGATACTTATGCATCTAATCTCATGTTAGTTAAGATTAAAATACGACAGCACTTAATGAATCACATGGCTACAATTTGATGTCTTAAAGCCCACCATAGTATTGTGCCCCAAATCAGTATAGTCCTTTGGATTTGTAATATCAATGTGCATGTATGTGTGTACCAAACAAGACCATAGCATGGGTGAAGAGAATACCCGCCAAATATTACTCCATCTGAGTCCCACATGAGCACGCTCATAGTCAGCAAAATTGATAGAACCCAATGCGAAGGCAGTGGGTGAAAGGAATGAAGCCATCACTTTTAACAACCTACAAGTAATAAATGAAGGTCTTTATTCCAAGCAGGGAAAGTATGGGTGAAAATTGTTGTCATAGCAAAACGACTGACATGGAAATAGTCTCGTCATTGACAGTGTAATAAGGGAAAAATGCCCCAAGGAAAGAAAGTGTTCCAACAGCTATTGCAGTTTTGGCTCGCGTGAAAAATGTAGAGATCAGAAAAGACAGTGTTATGGCACTCAGGCCAAAAGCAAAGAAGTATGCAAACACCAGTGATTTATCACTGAATCGGAATAGGCTACTCATAGTGCAGAGAGTAATGACCATAGAAGATACTGCAAACTGCCAAAGAAATGAAAGCACTGAAATTAGAGATACGGGTAAATTCATTCTTATAAAGCAGCATATAAGAAGAGAGAGTGGAGGTACTAGCATCAACAGTCACAATGATGATTAGGGAAAAATAATAATAGATCCAAAAGTTAGATTAGATGGAAGGAGATAATAAAAATGAGATTGTGTGCATCAGAAATGCTATATGAATTAAAACATGTTCCAAAATTCTCTAAAAAGAATCAAACCATATGTATCACGCCAGACCCGGCTTTGGGGTCAGTCAACCAAGGCGTTTGCCTAGGGCCTCGCATCAGGGGAGGGCCTCAAAAATAGGAGTAAGAAGTATGATTAATACTTCGTATGAAAATTTAATGTTTAATTTAGTAATTGGAATTTGAAATTGATAGCACTCCTAAACTTCCACCGATCTTCAGCAATAGGCAGCCACCGATCCCTCAAGTCCCTGAGTGGGGAGTGGCCACTAATAATAATTTTAATTTACACTCATTATAATTTCTCACTATTAATTATATTGTATTTATTAATTTTCGTTTTTTGCTAACTGAATTGTTTGTGACTTTTCTATTACTCCCACAATCCCTTAAAACTTTGCCAACTTTACTTTTTTGGTTGTCCTACTAACTTTGCCACTCTCCCTTTTGAGTAAAGAATTATTGATTCCAGTTAGTTCTCTATCCTCTACAAAAACCTCAACCACACAGTTTTTACTTTATTACTTCTCGTACCGGTCAAATTTGAAGGGACGGAGGGAGATAAATATATGTAGGTATTTTCATGACAGGTAAACATAAATTTTGACCCTATGTGATCACAAAGAAAGAGCGTTGAGAATATTAAAAAGTGCTAGTATAATTTTGGTGCATTTTTATAGCTTTACATTTGAATTATTTTATTTTGACATTCACATTACATGGTGTATTTTGAGTATATGTGATATGCTTTGTTTCTAATATGTAATTTTTACATTCAATTTATGGTCTTATTCCATGAATATTACTAGATTAAATTCAAAAGACAAAAATATGTCTTATTTTAAATAAATCAAAAAAGTGACATATTTAGTGATTAGTTCACAGTGACTCTACAGTGACTTTTCATTCCAAAATACACTATAGTGACTAGTTCACAGTGACTAGTCATATTTTTATCCAAAAACATAACTAGTCATATTTTTGTCTCGGAAAACTCTGTTGTTAATATACATGTCATTTTTCTCAATTTATCTAGATCCAAAAGTTAGATCAGATGGAAGGAGATAATAAAAATGAGATTGTGTGCATCAGAAATGCTATATGAATTAAAACATGTTCCAAAATTCTCTAAAAAGAATCAAACCATATGTATCACGCCAGACCTGGCTTTGGGGTCAGTCAACCTAGGCGTTTGCCTAGGGCCTCGCATCAGGGGAGGGCCTCAAAAATAGGAGTAAGAGGTATGATTAATACTTCGTATGAAAATTTAATGTTTAATTTAGTAATTGGAATTTGAAATTGATAGCACTCCTAAACTTCCACCGATCTTCAGCAATAGGCAGCCACCGATCCCTCAAGTCCCTGAGTGGGGAGTGGCCACTAATAATAATTTTAATTTACACTCATTATAATTTTTCACTATTAATTATATTGTATTTATTAATTTTCGTTTTTTTGCTAACTGAATTGTTTGTGACTTTTCTATTACTCCCACTATCCCTTAAAACTTTGCCAACTTTACTTTTTTGGTTGTCCTACTAACTTTGCCACTCTCCCTTTTGAGTAAAGAATTATTGATTGCAGTTAGTTCTCTATCCTCTACACAAACCTCAACCACACAGTTTTTACTTTATTACTTCTCGTACCGGTCAAATTTGAAGGGACGGAGGGAGATAAATATATGTAGGTATTTTCATGACACGTAAACATAAACTTGACCCTATGTGATCAAAAAGAAAGAGCGTTGAGAATATTAAAAAGTGCTAGTATAATTTTGGTGCATTTTTATATCTTTACATTTGAATTTTTTTATTTTGACGTTCACATTACATGGTGTATTTTGAGTATATGTGATATGCTTTGTTTCTTATATGTAATTTTTACATTCAATTTATGTCTTTTTCCATGAATAGTACTAAATTAAATTCAAAAGACAAAAATATGTCTTATTTTAAAACAATCAAAAAAGTGACATATTTAGTGATTAGTTCACAGTGACTCTACAGTGACTTGTCATTCCAAAATACACTATAGTGACTAGTTCACATAGACTCGTACACAGTGACTAGTCATATTTTTGTCCAAAAACATAACTAGTCATATTTTTGTCTCGGAAAACTCTGTTATTAATATACATGTCATTTTTCTCAATTTATCTAGATCCAAAAGTTAGATCAGATGGAAGGAGATAATAAAAACGAGATTGTGTGCATCAGAAATGCTATATGAATTAAAACATGTTCCAAAATTCTCTAAAAAGAATCAAACCATATGTATCACGCCAGACCTGGCTTTGGGGTCAGTCAACCTAGGCGTTTGCCTAGGGCCTCGCAGCAGGGGAGGGCCTCAAAAATAGGAGTAAGAAGTATGATTAATACTTCGTATCATAATTTAATGTTTAATTTAGTAATTGGAATTTGAAATTGATAGCACTCCTAAACTTCCACCGATCTTCAGACCCCTTCTGCAATAGGCAGCCATTGATCCCTCAAGTCCCTGAGTGGGGAGTGGCCACTAATAATAATTTTAATTTACACTCATTATAATTTCTCACTATTAATTATATTGTATTTATTAATTTTCATTTTTTGCTAACTGAATTGTTTGTGACTTTTCTATTACTCCCACTATCCCTTAAAACTTTGCCAACTTTACTTTTTTGGTTGTCCTACTAACTTTGCCACTCTCCCTTTTGAGTAAAGAATTATTGATTCCAGTTAGTTCTCTATCCTCTACACAAACCTCAACCACACAGGTTTTACTTTATTACTTCTCGTACCGGTCAAATTTGAAGGGACGGAGGGAGATAAATATATGTAGGTATTTTCATGACACGTAAACATAAATTTTGACCCTATGTGATCCAAAAGAAAGAGCGTTGAGAATATTAAAAAGTGCTAGTATAATTTTGGTGCATTTTTATAGCTTTACATTTGAATTTTTTTATTTTGACGTTCACACTACATGGTGTATTTTGAGTATATGTGATATGCTTGGTTTCTTATATGTAATTTTTACATTCAATTTATGGTCTTTTTCCATGAATATTACTAAACTAAATTCAAAAGACAAAAATATGTCTTATTTTAAAAAAATCAAAAAAGTGACATATTTAGTGAGTAGTTCACAGTGACTCTACAGTGACTTGTCATTCCAAAATACACTATAGTGACTAGTTCACAGTGACTCGTACACAGTGACTAGTCATATTTTTGTCCAAAAACATAACTAGTCATATTTTTGTCTCGGAAAACTCTGTTATTAATATACATGTCATTTTTCTCAATTTATCTAGATCCAAAAGTTAGATCAGATGGAAGGAGATAATAAAAACGAGATTGTGTGCATCAGAAATGCTATATGAATTAAAACATGTTCCAAAATTCTCTAAAAAGAATCAAACCATATGTATCACGCCAGACCTGGCTTTGGGGTCAGTCAACCTAGGCGTTTGCCTAGGGCCTCGCAGCAGGGGAGGGCCTCAAAAATAGGAGTAAGAAGTATGATTAATACTTCGTATGAAAATTTAATGTTTAATTTAGTAATTGGAATTTGAAATTGATAGCACTCCTAAACTTCCACCGATCTTCAGCAATAGGCAGCCACTGATCCCTCAAGTCCCTGAGTGGGGAGTGGCCACTAATAATAATTTTAATTTACACTCATTATAATTTCTCACTATTAATTATATTGTATTTATTAATTTTCGTTTTTTGCTAACTGAATTGTTTGTGACTTTTCTATTACTCCCACTATCCCTTAAAACTTTGCCAACTTTACTTTTTTGGTTGTCCTACTAACTTTGCCACTCTCCCTTTTGAGTAAAGAATTATTGATTCCAGTTAGTTCTCTATCCTCTACACAAACCTCAACCACACAGGTTTTACTTTACTACTTCTCGTACCGGTCAAATTTGAAGGGACGGAGGGAGATAAATATATGTAGGTATTTTCATGACAGGTAAACATAAATTTTGACCCTATGTGATCCAAAAGAAAGAGCGTTGAGAATATTAAAAAGTGCTAGTATAATTTTGGTGCATTTTTATAGCTTTACATTTGAATTTTTTTATTTTGACGTTCACACTACATGGTGTATTTTGAGTATATGTGATATGCTTTGTTTCTTATATGTAATTTTTACATTCAATTTATGGTCTTTTTCCATGAATATTACTAAATTAAATTCAAAAGACAAAAATATGTCTTATTTTAAAAAAATCAAAAAAGTGACATATTTAGTGAGTAGTTCACAGTGACTTGTCATTCCAAAATACACTATAGTGACTAGTTCACAGTGACTCGTACACAGTGACTAGTCATATTTTTGTCCAAAAACATAACTAGTCATATTTTTGTCTCGGAAAACTCTGTTATTAATATACATGTCATTTTTCTCAATTTATCTAGATCCAAAAGTTAGATCAGATGGAAGGAGATAATAAAAACGAGATTGTGTGCATCAGAAATGCTATATGAATTAAAACATGTTCCAAAATTCTCTAAAAAGAATCAAACCATATGTATCACGCCAGACCTGGCTTTGGGGTCAGTCAACCTAGGCGTTTGCCTAGGGCCTCGCAGCAGGGGAGGGCCTCAAAAATAGGAGTAAGAAGTATGATTAATACTTCGTATGAAAATTTAATGTTTAATTTAGTAATTGGAATTTGAAATTGATAGCACTCCTAAACTTCCACCGATCTTCAGCAATAGGCAGCCACTGATCCCTCAAGTCCCTGAGTGGGGAGTGGCCACTAATAATAATTTTAATTTACACTCATTATAATTTCTCACTATTAATTATATTGTATTTATTAATTTTCGTTTTTTGCTAACTGAATTGTTTGTGACTTTTCTATTACTCCCACTATCCCTTAAAACTTTGTCAACTTTACTTTTTTGGTTGTCCTACTAACTTTGCCACTCTCCCTTTTGAGTAAAGAATTATTGATTCCAGTTAGTTCTCTATCCTCTACACAAACCTCAACCACACAGGTTTTACTTTACTACTTCTCGTACCGGTCAAATTTGAAGGGACGGAGGGAGATAAATATATGTAGGTATTTTCATGACAGGTAAACATAAATTTTGACCCTATGTGATCCAAAAGAAAGAGCGTTGAGAATATTAAAAAGTGCTAGTATAATTTTGGTGCATTTTTATAGCTTTACATTTGAATTTTTTTATTTTGACGTTCACACTACATGGTGTATTTTGAGTATATGTGATATGCTTTGTTTCTTATATGTAATTTTTACATTCAATTTATGGTCTTTTTCCATGAATATTACTAAATTAAATTCAAAAGACAAAAATATGTCTTATTTTAAAAAAATCAAAAAAGTGACATATTTAGTGAGTAGTTCACAGTGACTTGTCATTCCAAAATACACTATAGTGACTAGTTCACAGTGACTCGTACACAGTGACTAGTCATATTTTTGTCCAAAAACATAACTAGTCATATTTTTGTCTCGGAAAACTCTGTTATTAATATACATGTCATTTTTCTCAATTTATCTAGATCCAAAAGTTAGATCAGATGGAAGGAGATAATAAAAACGAGATTGTGTGCATCAGAAATGCTATATGAATTAAAACATGTTCCAAAATTCTCTAAAAAGAATCAAACCATATGTATCACGCCAGACCTGGCTTTGGGGTCAGTCAACCTAGGCGTTTGCCTAGGGCCTCGCAGCAGGGGAGGGCCTCAAAAATAGGAGTAAGAAGTATGATTAATACTTCGTATGAAAATTTAATGTTTAATTTAGTAATTGGAATTTGAAATTGATAGCACTCCTAAACTTCCACCGATCTTCAGCAATAGGCAGCCACTGATCCCTCAAGTCCCTGAGTGGGGAGTGGCCACTAATAATAATTTTAATTTACACTCATTATAATTTCTCACTATTAATTATATTGTATTTATTAATTTTCGTTTTTTGCTAACTGAATTGTTTGTGACTTTTCTATTACTCCCACTATCCCTTAAAACTTTGCCAACTTTACTTTTTTGGTTGTCCTACTAACTTTGCCACTCTCCCTTTTGAGTAAAGAATTATTGATTCCAGTTAGTTCTCTATCCTCTACACAAACCTCAACCACACAGGTTTTACTTTATTACTTCTCGTACCGGTCAAATTTGAAGGGACGGAGGGAGATAAATATATGTAGGTATTTTCATGACAGGTAAACATAAATTTTGACCCTGTGTGATCCAAAAGAAAGAGTGTTGAGAATATTAAAAAGTGCTAGTATAATTTTGGTGCATTTTTATAGCTTTACATTTGAATTTTTTTATTTTGACGTTCACATTACATGGTGTATTTTGAGTATATGTGATATGCTTTGTTTCTTATATGTAATTTTTACATTCAATTTATGATCTTTTTCCATGAATATTACTAAATTAAATTCAAAAGACAAAAATATGTCTTATTTTAAAAAAATCAAAAAAGTGACATATTTAGAGCCCGTTTGGTAACATTAAAATTGGCTGAATTGGCTGATTCTGCTGAAATTTATGATGTTCTGGTTGAAGTTGCTGTATTGGCTGATTTTGCTGATTTATGAAAAAATTGTGTTTAAAATATTTGTTATTAATAAATTAAACAAAAAATTATATGAAAAAATAGCAAAAATGATCCTCTACAGTAACTTCAGCCAATACAGCCATAAACGTAACTCTAACCTTACTTTTTCAGCTTATTACAAAATTCAACGCGCGAAATCAAAAGTTAAGTGTTTGGTGAAAAAACTGGCTGATAAGCCTGATAAGCCGAAAAAAGGGGTCACCAAACGGGCTCTTAGTGAGTAGTTCACAGTGACTCTACAGTGACTTATCATTCCAAAATACACTATAGTGACTAGTTCACAGTGACTCGTACACAGTGACTAGTCATATTTTTGTCCAAAAACATAACTAGTCATATTTTTGTCTCGGAAAACTCTGTTATTAATATACATGTCATTTTCTCAATTTATCTCAGTTTTTCCGACTTTATGTTACAAATAAATATTACGTAGTACATTAATATGATTTCTTAAAATCAAGAGTTTTTTCACCTAGGGCCTCTAAAATCCTAGAGCAGACCCTGTATCACGCACAAACAATTTGGCCACATTGGCATCCATTCTTCTACTGTGTGTGGATGGATGCACACGTGCAGGTACAATTTATCCTATACAATTTTATTTCTGTTTTCAATTATTCCAATTAAAATTTCCTGTCCGCTTTCTACCTTTGAGAGGAGGGGGGAGCAATTGGATGGATATATGTAACAGAACTCTTTTCTTTAACAGAAAGAAACATCACCTGCACGGCATATGTCAAGAACCAAGAGAGATGGAATATCTCATCCTTGAGCCCCATCATGTATAGGCCTTCTTTAATCTTCAGCTCCTAAAGAATTAATAGTTATGGGCATTCAGCTAAGAACTTTTCATGTCAGCAATTTTCCCTTATTTTAAAAACTGTAAACTCAAAATAAGTGCTGGAGCAAAGAAAATTATTAAATGTTTACCTTTTCCAAGACAGAATAACTTATAAGACGGGAGATTGGATAGAGAAATCCCAGTAAGTACCTATTGATTGAATGATATGCAACTGAATAAACTCTCCATGATAAAAGTCAAGCTAAACCAGAAAAACTGAAGTGGAAATAGAGAACTGAAACAAAAAACCCAGAGAAAGAAAGAAATTCATACATAATTCCCATCACTTTCTTGACTATGGACTGGAACTCATCATCAGTATATTCACGAGTTGGAAATGGAGCAATTCTTATGTTTGAAGGACTAAACTGGGTCCAATTTATTTTGACAGGAGAGTATGTAGCAGAGGAGCCCCATTGCATGAGTGATGAGTTTGTCAAAGTCTGTTGAGCAGCATATATAATGAATGAATCCATGACTTGTTGGATCTGTAAAATAAGAACAAAACACAAATTAATATGACTTCTTTCTTACTGCAACTTAAAGTGAAGTAGTGGAAATACAAGAGTGCTCAATAATCTCAAAACCATACTTGCAAAAAAACAGGTCACCCATGAGGCATAGATGATTTCAATCTTATTCATAGGCATTTGAGAATTACAACATAATTGCTTGAATCCATTTCAAGGCACCCAGAGTGGAGCAGTTTAGCTAAGATCATATTCAGAAAATGATTAAAAAATCTCCATTATTGTCACTGTATTTTTATAGATCGTCAAACCAATATAAACAGCTGACCCCAAAATCTTGAAGCAGTATAAACAACAAACTTGAAGCACAACTCAGAAACATGCCATTCGAGCACACTAGCACAAAATTTACAACATCATTGTAATATTATGATTTCCTTATACTTCTAAGCATATACGGAGTATAAGTAACAAGATGGCACAATAAAAATCCATACAGTGAAAAAACCACTTAGGCTGTATTGCAGAACGGGTATAGGATTCACGCCTAATTCCAAGTCGTTAAGAAAAGGGCCATTTGTGTCCATAATGGTTTTAACATCAGGAAATCCTGAGAACGCCCATGTATGGTTTAGGCGTATACTATAATCAAAAACTTCAGGGCCTTGCTCGTGAAATACAATGGCTCCTTTAATTTTTGGATTCGTACAATTCCTACACAAACAAAGACGGGAAAAACGAGAACTACAGTTAATACAGAGTTTGAAAATACTCCCTCCGTCCCAAAAATAAACTTCTCATTTTCATGGTTGGTTGTCCCAAAATAAACATAGCCTTTCCAAAAAGGTCAGTTTTCCTTGAATAACTTTGCCTCTGACCTCACCTTTTAAAGTTATGGGCTCCTAAGACTTCGTACCAAAAGCAAATGGGGGGTTTATTTTGGGACATAGGAGTTCAGAAATATAGGGAACATGTAAAATACATAGCAATCAGGTAAAGAAGAGCATTAGTAGGAATTCGAGATCATCATATTTCAAAATTAATAGAAGGAAAAGCCTAGATTTATTTGTGTCAAAAGTTTCCTGGGAGAACATTTTGGCCCAACTGAAAGACAACGCTTTAAAGTTACTGAATATTCTAGAAAAATACACGTAAATAGTATTGAAACACCACCTCAACCCATCATTTACATGCACCAAAAATCTGCAAGAAAGAAAGGTTTCCTCTCTAGAACTTGTGACTTGGGTTCACACAGTCACCGCAATTGCATTTTGTCTGTTCAACATTACCCGAGTGCCTGTTATTTTCTTTTACCAGCCCCACTTTGAGGAAAGTTACATGTTTGTCAATATATGATAGGGACATAGACAGCCTATAATAATAAGAATAATAGAATTATAATAAATAATGTAATAGTGTTCAAATAAGGTTGTTGGGCCATTTATGTTATGATTTTGGGCCAGCCCTTGAGGGTAGCCTTATTATAAGAGTGGGAAGTGGGGAAAGAGGAGAAGGGGGCAGAAATTGGGATTGGACTGGGACTGGGAAGTTGGAGTCTATCTCCTTCTTTGGGACTACTCTGTACGGTTTACCTGCTTTGAGTAAAATTCAGTTTTCTTTACTTTGTTCTTAATTCTCGGTGAATGATTCTGGAATTGCGGAAGTTCTATCATTGGTATCAGAGCCTTACTTCCTGGAGACGGAGAATCTGAAGCATGGAGGAGGATTTCTACATGACACCTCAAATGGAACAGAGTTTTGATAATATTGACCGACTAATGAGGGAGTCAAACGCTAGGTTAGCGACGATGATGGCTGATATGCAAGCGACGATGCAAGCTGGCATCGCAGAATTGCAGAACCGACTTAAAAATTGTTCACGGAATCGATCGCACAAATCGCACAGGTCGCATCGCGACTCTCTTCATCGACGTACGCAACATCCGATTGACTCAAAGGAATCGGAAGAACAGAGTCTTCGCAGAAGACCTGGAGATCAATCGAGGAACTTCAGCCATGAGCCGCTATCACCAACGGATTCACAGATGAAATCGCAAACTTCTCATATTTCACAGTCACGAACCTCATCTTCCAGTTCGCGATCGCGAACAACTTATTTTGGCTCGCACTCGCGAACTTCCGATCACTATTCACAGACGCGAACAATTTCTCTTTACTCGCAGACTGACTCCTCAGATATCAATATGCGTTCAAGAAAGAAGCTAGGGAGTGGAAAATCATCATATTCGTCTCCAAAGGATTCTCACAGTTCACCTTCCTCATCAAAAGTCAATTCTCGGAAATCTGCTATTTCAAAGAAGGAGGAATTACCTCTATTCTACGAGCATGAAGCATATGAATGGATTGGGAGGATGGAAAGATATTTCCGAGTCCAAGCTATTGCAGAAAGATTTAAAGTGGACGTGGCAGCGAAGGCCATGGGGGAAGAAGCAGATGGCTGGTTTCATTGGTGGGATTTTCATAAGAGAGAAGATAGTTGGAATGCTCTAAAGGAAGACTTGATTTGGGATTTTCCACCTAAACACCGGCAGAAGACAGGGAGGACAGAAAAACAGTCAATAAAGAAGACACAGATGGAACTAACTGAACCTGTAATCAGGCAAATGAATATGAAAGAGGAAATCAACTTATTTTGAGGAAATCACAGTGAATGGGTTTACCGGGGAAAAGGAGCAGACAACTGCTTATACATGGAATCCTCTGCAGAAGACACTGACTAGAAGAATTCATCCAGAATGGTTTCAAAAGTTAATCATACTAATGATTAGCATTAAACTGGTAGGCACTGTTTTGAAGTTCAGAGATGAAGACAGGAAGGAATGGAAGGAAAAAGGAGGTTATACGAGCAAACCTCAGCAGTGGAATGATGAGTATAGTAAGTATAAATATACTTATGAGGCCATAACAGCTGCTGTGCAACTTTCAGCTAGAGACAAGAGTGATAGATATCTTCCAGATACATCCATTGATTTTATTGATAAGGTTGGGTTGATGAAGTCTATCTTGAAGCCTGATTTTAAAGTTGAACAGCTTTCGGTTCTGGATGTGGAAGGCTGCAATGTGGTATTTTCTGCAATTCAGGACTCCTCTGATTCTGTACTGAGATGGACTGATGAGTCTGCTCTTGGTAGCAATATTGAAGGACATGTTCATAAAATACAGGAGTTTGGGGCGGTCATCACTCTTAAGAATCGGGAAACCAATATGTTCTTGAGTATTCTGACCGAAGTTCATCAGGAACCAGTCCCTGAAGCTCATTCTGTTGCTGCAAGAGCTATTGGCTCTCTTATAAGGGAAAGGAAAGAAGAAAACTTCCCAGACTTGGGACTTTGACGGTTGGAGAATCTGACATCGCATGGCAGTACTGTGGTGCACAACTTATTTTGCATAAGGCTTGTTGTAGACAGTGAATTGAGTAATTTGAGCAACCTCAAATCTGCATCCAACTCACTGATGACTCCAGAAGTAAGAGTCCTTGAGGAGTTTTTTGAAAAAGAGGAATTAATTGTAGCCAGTAAGTGCTTGAAGGCCACTGCAACAAATGAAACTGCACACGACATATCTTCTGCAGCCGCAACATCTGTGATTTTGGAGGTACAAGTACTGAAGCTTCTGATTCAACAAACTGCGAGATATTGGGAAGGAAGAGGCGCTCGTATGAAGAAGATGTTGAAGGTCAACAAGGCTGTTTCCTATCACCCACCTTGAGGACAAGGTGGTTGTTCAAGGGGGGAGATATGATAGGGACATAGACAGCCTATAATAATAAGAATAATAGAATTATAATAAATAATGTAATAGTGTTCAAATAAGGTTGTTGGGCCATTTATGTTATGATTTTGGGCCAGCCCTTGAGGGTAGCCTTATTATAAGAGTGGGAAGTGGGGAAAGAGGAGAAGGGGGCAGAAATTGGGATTGGACTGGGACTGGGAAGTTGGAGTCTATCTCCTTCTTTGGGACTACTCTGTACGGTTTACCTGCTTTGAGTAAAATTCAGTTTTCTTTACTTTGTTCTTAATTCTCGGTGAATGATTCTGGAATTGCGGAAGTTCTATCAATATATGTTACTACCTCCGTCCCCCTAAGATTGGGAAAAGAGGGTGTGGTGCGGTTTTTAAGAAAAGTGAAATTGTGTGGTTGGTATCGAATTCATAGTGTAAATAAAGTAAGAATGAATTGTAACCACCCAAATATCACCAAATATGGTATGAGACAAACTTAATGGGACAGATGAAAAGGGTAAAACGGGACAAAGATAGGAAGACGGAGGGAGTAGTATGTAACTCAAAAGCAAGGACTTATCGTATAAAGTATAAACAAACATGTATCTGATCAGAAGATTGAGGATGAATATGATACACCAAGCGAGGTATATTATAATAGGAATTGAGAAAAGATCAACTATGTCGAGTATCATCTTTTACAATCAAGCATGTGCAGACCTGGAAAAGTTAGGAAGGTACCTCTCCAGTCTACAGACCCTTTACTTCCACAATCCTCCAATCTATGGCCTTGACTTTCCCACCTCAAAAGAAACCAATCCTAGGTTCATGGAAATAAAGGGTCCTACAGGCCACAACCAACTCTTCGTCCTATCCCTGGGTTCCTCAGTCCTCAACTTCCTCATTCTTTCTACGAATTTGTTGAACTCTCAATGGCCAATTTAGTATGAAATTACACTAGGGGTCTTTGAACCAATAAAACTACTATCAATCCAATAAACTTGCATATCTGCATTTCTTATCTTCAACAACAAACTACAAAGTCGGCCTTTGTTTTCTTTCTCATACAGCCAAGCATCATCGATAAAACTTCAGATTCGCATTTGTATCTTAGTGCATCCAAGCATACTCAACTCTGCTTACCTTCACTACCCTAAAAAATTACTTTTTCTAAAATTACTTGCATGTATGTGTTTACACGTGTAAGACACTAAGACATGAATAGATATTAAGTAAAACAATAATAACAAGATAGTGGTGACTGATGAAAGAAGCAGTTAAAGAGATCTGGGGTAAACCTGTTTCAATTTTTACTTCTTTTTGTGATTCCTTACTAGCAAGTGTTTAGGGAGTAAGTTCTGTCTGGGTTGAGAAAAAACCATCAATGTGCAAAGAAAGAGACTAAGAAACTGGATGGTTGTTTGAGTTTCCAATGCTGTTGAATGATAGATATATCCGTAGACAGCCTAATATGGTTATACTAAGGTGGCAAAAGCAAGCCAGGGTATTGACGAGTTTGGACATTAAATGGGTGGAGAGGACCCTTTCCTTGACCATTGTGTGATTGACCCTAACTTGATCTCTGTCCATCCCAATTTGATTTGCAAAAGTTTACTGGCACAAGAATTATGGAAGGTAATAAATTAAGTTTTGCTTTACAGTTTTGCCCTTTCTCCCATAACGTAGAAGTATTTAAGTAAATGAGAAAAGGGTAAAACCGTAAAAGTAAGGGTAAGTTTGTCACTTTATTGATCTTTCAATACCTAAAATAGAAAGTAGAAAATTATTTTGGGACAACCACAATAGCAAATTTTGCAAATCAAATTGAGACAGAGGGAGTATATAATTACAGCAGCAACAAAAGGAAAAAACAAAAATACCCCCACAATAATAATATAGAGGCAAAGGCAACGAATGGAAACATTAAGTTGCGCTCACACTTGCACTTCATTGTACCAATAGATAGCCACATCTACACAGCATTAGAAAATAACAGCTTGAAACATTACTCACTTCTGATCACAAGTCCCATAATCATATGACCGTATATATGTTTCCAGCTCTTCTTCATCATTGTAAACTCTAGTAACAAGCTGTAAATAGAAAATAAACCAAAATTACCACGAAAGAAGAGTGACCTGAGAATTAAAAAATGCCCTAGGCAATCTTGGTATATAAATTCCTGAAATAGGCATACTAATATTCAATTTTGACATTTATATTTGCTAAATAAAGTCCAAGATCAATCAGGTATTTCCTCTCTTATGGACATCATAAAACAATTGATGTTGTTGGGGATGTTTGTTTTTGGCAAGTGATAAAATATTACGATGTATAGATATAACTTTATATAGTATGTGTATATATGCATTACAAATAATGGAAAAGTTGCTACAATGTGTTGTGAGTATACCCTGGACGCAAAGCTTCATGCATTAGAACTTTAAGACTAGTTCAGAAGCTCTTAACAAACAAATTCAATTGCAAAGTAAGTCAAGAACAGCGGTGAGCAGAGGAAACTAAACTAACATGTTGGTACTTGGTTTACTGGAAACGTAGTAGGGAAAGGCCGTAAGATGAGAGAGAATTAGACATAAGATACGAATTACCTGAAGCAGAGGAAATTTAAGGGAGAGAATATTGATCATCATCCTAGTCGCGTTTGTATCTGGTGCAAAAGCCAGATACTCATTCTTGGCCATCAAAAGTTCCAAAATTTGGTTGAAAGTTGCAGACTTATCACCTTTTCCTATTTCTGTAAACATCCCCATCCGAATATAACTGCATATCATTTCGAAATTTCCAATATAATGAAATGAGGTTCTTTCGGACCATCAAAAAACAATTGAGCACAGAAAGCTTTTCATCATGGTCAATTATAACTGAATAAGATCTCATGTCATGGTTGTACGTGCAGCCCAATAGAGAAATTACTGGGGCAGAATAAATGTGTTTTACTCTACCGCAAGATATAGGAAAAAGCACTAGATGTTGTCTTTTACAATGTTTTGTATGAATTATACAAGAAAAAACTCAAATAAAAAACTAGACATATCCAAATATGGTTGATGGGATTCATACGGCTGTGCTGGATGGATTTGAGTATCAGACTCTCTTCGCACGGCTATCAGCAACAGCATGACAATAGTTGGTAGAAAAATCTGTAAGCAAAGTAAAGTGTGGGATTAGCTACTTGACCTCTTACTAGTGAGATTGTCTGAACATTCCAAAAATCATAATTTCATTTGTGACATTTCATAAAACCACCTTCCAGTACACAAATGCTAAAACGGTACAAAGAATAACATTTGGTAATGTAAACAATAGAAATTGCCCTAAATAGGAGCAAAAACCATGAATATTCCAAAATAGAAGTGTTATGTTTTTTCCAAAATAGATGTAATTGCTGACATGATTCAAAAGTACCACCAGTCTGCCCATTAAGGCATTAATACTGCCATATTACTGTTTGGTACTGCCAAAATATGGTAGTATGGTTTCATGTTAGTAATAATTTACTCCTATTCTGGGGGGGGGGGTAGTACTCTTACTATGGAATACCACAATGTTATACTCCTACTTAGGGAAATTTCCCAACTAACAAGTAGTGAGTACCACAAATGCAGTAAATGATTAAACAAAACAGTGAAAGGAAGAAGAGAACAGAAGAATTTTGCAGGAAATGGGTACTTTCAATTTACAGCCACCTTCATACAGCATGATCATCAAATAAAAACAACATGAAATCCGAAAGTTTGATAGAAAACAAAACTCAATTTTAATAATTCAAATGCACTTTAAAATACTTCAATATGTAAGTAATGCTAACATGCATATTTCTTTTTCTTCCTTCTTCTTTTTGAAAAAAAAAATTGATACAGATAACAGGACAGAACCTCAGCACATGTGACAAAGGGATGGCGAATCTTGAGGAGCCAGTTCTTTCGAAGCATAGCCTTGAGCTGTCTCTTCCTAGAATTCTCCATAACTTCCCTCTCTTCCTTCTCCTGCTTCTCCATGCTTTAGAATTTCTGATCACTCAACAGAGTAATTTACCTTCCTTGTTGCTTTTATTAGACTTCTGTGGAGCTAGGAAACCTACCAAATGCATTCACCCATACTGTTAGATAGAGGATCGTTGTAGTGGGTGTACAGTGAAGGGGTCTACGCATCTATGGTTCATGAAAAACTACACTTGACATTTGGCAATGTGGAAGTTCGGTTTTGGCGTCTGTTGAAAATTAGCAAATTCGGTTTTCCATCTATGGGTGTAGTTTTTCAATTTGGTCCCTCTTTTTTGTTTCAATCTCAAATCTCAACTGCTTCATGTTGTAATCTAGGGCGGGGCAAAATGGTTTGGTTTAACCGAACCAAACCAAACCGAAAATTGGTGGTTTGGTTTGGTTTGGTGTGGGTTTACCTAACTAAACTGTTTGGTAAGGATTTGCTCAAACCAAATGGTTTGATTTGGTTTGGTTTAAAATCGAAAAATCGTAAACTGAACCGAACACCGAACTACTTGCAATATATATATACTAGCGGTGTGCGCACTACGTGCGAATGATGCCCAATATAGTCATCTTAAATGTTACAGTATTATTTAAGAAATAATAATTAAAAATGGAAAAATTGAAATGACAATTTGAAAATATGAAGGATTTTATATTTTATAACAGTAAATGAGAGGTTAGTAATTGTCCAACATACACTCCAAATTGGGTGTTAAAAAGCAGTTCATATACGGTGCAACCGGCCCGCCCATCTTGAGCATCATGCTCCACTCTAAAAAACGACGTAGTTTTAAACAATTTAAAATAAATCGTGTGAACAGTACACGCGTGTACAGTAGCTATTTTTTTTCTTTTTGGCCGAGTAACATGAATGATGTAACTCACGTGTAAAGATATGTAACTCAAGTCCGTTCGAAATGTAACTTATCTAATACATAGTATAAGAAATAAAATATTGATTTCAATGTAAACAGTGAAAACTAAGACTCTAATTACACAATTGCTTAAGGTGAAACGGGAATATATTTTGTTTTTAATATCATGGCCATAATTTTTTTTAGAAAAGATCATTTTTTTGTTCCAATAGCAGAGATTGATTTCTTAATGTAACTCGTGTTATTACAAATGTAACCCGCGTTGATGGCAAATATAACTTATGTGTATACAGAATGTAACTTGCTGGAAAATTGAACAACGATTTTTTTTTGTGTTTGAGATATTATAAACATTGATTTCAATGTAAACAATGAAAAATTGATCCTAATAGTTTAATTACTTTTTTATAAATAGTGAATATGTTTTATTTGTAATATTAGGGCAATAAAAATGTTATATCTAGAGTTTATTCCGTGGTGTAACTCACACACATTAAGATGTAACTCGCGTATATAAAGATGTAACTCACGTACATTAAGATGTAACTTGGGCAGAAGAAGATGTCATTTCATGATATATTATCAAATGTAACTTCAAGAATCAAAATAAACAAACTCAATGTCTTAAAAACCTCTCAAAAATTATAAATTCGGTAGTAATTTCAATTGGAGAAAAAGGTAAAAAAAAGTAGTGTATGATTATTTATTTTTTTTTTGGCAAAAGTAGTGTATGATTATTAATGCATTGTACTTATTTCATGTGGATTAATAAAATGTTGTAATAATTTTTTTAAAAGAAGTTAATTGATCAGTTATAATTAAATTAGTTAAAAATAAAGATAAGTAAAATCACAATTTAATTTTTTTAGAATTTTGATGGAGTTGTGAAAAGAATTGAAGAAAATAAAAGAAAAGTAAAGTGAAAGAAATAGCATTCCTGGAGCATTGTGGATGACTTGAGAGAAACGAAAGTGAGTGGATTTGAGGGATTTTTGGAAAAGAACAAAAAAACATATGTAGTGCTCTTAACAGAAAGAAATACGGTGTCGTATTCGTATGTGGCACAGGCATACCATGTCCACGGTATGCCGGTACCACGGTATAATTTGCCGTTAAAAAGTGGACAATTGAGGAGTTGGTGAGATAATTATCAACACTTTCTAAAACTTACTAACTCTTCCTAACACTTCTTAATTTTTCTCCCAAACAAGTGTTAGAATCCACATTTACTAACACTTCCATTACTAACACCTCTAAGCATTCCATCCAAACGGGTCATTAATAGAATGGAGGGAGTGCTAGATAATGTAAAATAAGTGAGGTGTCACTGCCAAAGATAATCTGTAAACAGACACACATCAATAAGGAAATGCAAAGACACAGAGATGAAGCTTTGTTTCCAAAGAAGCTTATGAATTTGAAATATTACTCCCTTATCTTCAATCATCTTAAATAGGAAATCTATCTAGATAAACTTTCATGCTTGAAGATAGTCAACAAAACTTACAATATCGTTTTTACATAGCCGGATCACATTAGTAATTGAATCTGAGTTCTCAAAAATAAGAAGCAATAATTTGAAGTAATGCATGATTTTTTACCACCAATGTTATCAGCTACAGAAAGGGAACTTGCATAGTTTATTCCCCATATACTTGCTCTCCGTCTTGTTTTCAATTAGTGTTCCCGTTTTGTCAGAAAATACATAATGTTTCAGACCCAAATCTTCATTAAAATTCAAGGATCTACAGTGAAACCTTGAATTTTACCAACTATCATACATATGCCTGTCCCCGATCATGAAATATGATTGTCCCAAATGAACCAACTCCATAGTGATATACAAAGATATTGGTATCATTATTTGGAAAACTATGGTGGAACTCAAAAGAGAAAAAGGTTTCCATGGGTATCCCATAATATCTGTGCAATTTCCGTTCAGTATTGTTGTTTCCAATGTATTTTTTCATTTATAAGGCATGCATCAAGCTGCCCCTTGTGCCTCCTTAGCCATAGACCCATTCCAATTGCTACAACAAGGCACATTGTGAGAAGGAAAATGGACAACCAGAAAGATGGGAACTTGAGTACTTTTCAATCTTTCATAAAGTGTAGCCAGAACAAAGAATATCTTACTTTGTCTTAAAAGTAAAGATTTTAGTCATACAAACATCGTCAATATTTAACCTTAATATAATATAAAGATATATGAGGACTTGGATGTTAAGTAATGTTTTATATCCGCAAAATTACCTACTAAAAAAATGTCATCTCTAAAATAAAATATTCTCCTGTAATCCTAAAACCTGAACTGTTTGTCTACTATGAAGGAATACAAAAAATGGAGTTCAGACTGGCCAATACATAATTCATATCAATGTTTGGAGTTTAAGATTTTTTTGCTTCAGGTTCACTGAATATTGCTAATGTAAACACTTTTAGGATTTACCAAACGTGAATTTGTTGTTATAAAAAAATCTTACTTCATGCTTACAAAGATTGTTTCATAGCAATATTGTGATTGTCTCAGCAATAACTATTACCATACTTCTTGTGTATTATATTACGTAGTATTATATCTTTGTGTTTATATATTTACATATATTAATTAATATTATATGTGTATTATATTATTATATCTTTGTGTTTATATATTTACATATATTTATTCTATAATGTTTATATAATATTGTATATTCGATCTTTCAAGTATATATAAATAGTATATTCTTCATTATTTACGAAAATTATTTATGAAAAAAGGTATGGAAACGGATTTTTCCAATGTATAAAATAAAAATCCCAATGGCTTTTGCGACTAACCTTCACAACCACATTTTTTATTTTATTATTTAGTTATTTGACTACCAAACAAAAATAAGAAAGACAAAACAAAGTTTCAATTTCTATGTATCGATAAAGAGAGTTAATAAAAAAAATAGAACTCGATAAATAAATAGTGGGATTCCTTCGTTTCTATGGTTTCTTCTGAAACGGTGAGGTCTTTTCTATACACCAGAGCCCTTCACTAAATTGAATAAACTTTATTTATGGTGAACTTGTATAGTTTACATTATTGAGGCTCTGCCCATTCATTATTCAATAAAGTAATAGATCTTTCACAACTCGATCTACTTATAAAGTAACGGTATTTAAGTAGGAAAGTTAGCTAAGTTAGCTTACCTTTTTAGTCCGTTCTTGCAAGATTGGGTCCTCATGTTTTTTAGGATTTTCTCCGCTTAATGGATAACCTTTTGCTACCAAAGGAGAATTGCTTCTCTAATGAAATTAAGGTAATTGGATTTGCACCAATGGAAACCATAAACTTTGTACCCAAAATAGGAATTGATGTAGTTTATGAAAGAAGGAATGAAGTTCCTTCATCCATATATATCCCTTTATACTGGCGAATTACTTTTCATTTTTGGGCATCAACTTATAATATAAACGAGTCGCGCATACACCCTAGTACATGTTCCTCGACGCTGAGGACATCCCCGAAGAGCGGGAGATTTCGTGATATTTCTTATTGGCTGTCTTTTATTTCTAATAAGTTGTTTAATAGTTGGCATCTTTAATCTATTATATTATATAATGGGCTGGTTTAGATTAATCCGAACCGACTTATGTTGAATTTGTTTTATTTCCATTGAAGAAAATATCTAATCACCCAGAAGATTCAATACAACAGCAGACTTTTTAGTTTTAGTGAAATCCATATTGAATGAAAAACTCTATAGGACTAACCCTGAGCCCCAGGAGAAACCCCTACAGCATCAACAAGCCCATAAGATTTAGCTTCTGTTGGTGATAAAAAAACGTCTCTTTCCATGTCTTGGATTATTACCCGCTTAGGTTGGCCGGTTCTTTGCGCATAAACCTCGACGAGGCTTTCGCGCATTTTCAACAACTCTCCCGCTTCTGAGACCGCTTCAACCGTTTGATTCTCAAAAAAAAGAACTAACAGGTTGATGGATCATTACCCTGATAATATATAATATAAAAAAGATAATATATTAATTAATCTAGATTAACATAGAATATAAATAGAATGTAACATATATAATATAAATAGAATGTAAAAGAAGTTACTTCACGTCGTAAAAAAAAATAAATGCAATAAAATAGAACAACCGTTCAAGCATCTTTTTTTTTGCATACGGCTAATAATATGGTCCTCCTTCTCTGCTTCTAAAATAAATAGTCAAATAGAACTATCATAATCATAATGAGGGATAAGTAAGTATAACTAAATGATCAAATTGCCATCCTTTCTTTTAGACAAGTTTAAAATTATTATGATGGCCCCGTTGCTTTCTCTATAAATATCTATAATCTATATATCTAGATTGTCTTTTCTTTATTGTCTTCAGGGCCGTAGATGAGGGCGTGCAAGAAGTGCTATCGCACAAGGCCTCTCGATCTCAGAAGGCCCAAAATTTTAAATATAGTCCACATAATATAATAAATCTTTATTTATTTGATTAAAAATTCCTATCTCGTATTTTTTAAAAAACAAGCATTAAATTGTAATATTTATATGTAATTAAAATACAATTGTTAATTACAATTGTGTAATTTATCTATTTCACAAGACCTAGTTACATTAATTAGCACAAAAGCCCTCGTACAGAATGGAACGAGCTTGTAACTACTTTCTTTTTCATACTTTGTCATTATTTACGTTTCTTAATATATTCTCTTTTCTACGTTTTCATTTATCTTACACCTCTGATGGAGTATTGACTCCTAAATTCTAGAGAGAGGTGAGAGCTAGAGAGAGAAGTGCAGTAATATGCTTCAATAGAATGATCTTGTCACCCCTATAACTACTCCCAAGGGGAGTATTTATAGAGAAAATTAGGGTTGGGCTCCCAAGCCTTGGGCTTGGGAGGCCCATTTACAACTGGACCGCTACTGGGCCGAATACAAAGCCTCTAATGGGCTGTACAAACGAGTAAGTATAGGATCCGATTCTGGGAGACCCCCTTGGCCGACGAGGGCGTGGCCGACGAGGGCACGGTCGACGAGGGCACCCGAGTCCCTTAGGCTCAGGACCGTAATCCGAGTTGGCACCTTTTCGGCCGACGGGGGCGTCATGGCCGACGAGGGCGCCACTCTGTTGTCTTGTGCTCTGTTCTTCCGAGTATGTGGGTCCAGGGGCTCAGACCCATATACTCCATCAGGAGTCCCCCACTCTCTAAGCTGAGACGTAGACGAAGTGAAGGAGAGTAGATTTCTGTGCTTAGGCCGTTACCTGTTCCTCGCCGTGGGCGGGGAGGCCGTTGTTTCCTTAGTTTGTTTTGGGGCGATGAGTGTCCTTCTTTCAATGGTGGCCGTTGAAGGCGCGCTTTCCCTTTCCAGGACGTTGGTGGTTTGAAGCTTATGTTTGGGCCGGTGAAGCCGTTTGAGGTTGTTCCTTGCTTTGAGGACAATGGCCTCATTTCCTTTGTGTGGCCGATGAGGGTGTTTGCGCACTCCTTTTGGCCGTTGCTGGTTGGCCTTCGTGTTTTTGGCCGAAGAGCCCGTCAAGGTTGATTGTTGGCGGAGGACGATGTGGCCATGCTTTGTGGCTACTTTGTTCGCACTTTTTTGTTTTGTTGAGGCCGGTGTAGTCCCCCAGTCCCCCACTGCTTCAGGCCGAAGAGTGTGAGGGGTGAAGGAGTTGCTTGAGTCCCTGGCTGAAGCGGTCTCGCCGTAGTCCTCCTGAATCCAACTCTCATGGCGATTTTCTGGCCAAGGTAACCCTGTGGGAGAACCCTTGTGCGCAGATCGCTTGTAGAGAGTTATCATCAAGGGTTATTACGAGGAGCCGAAGGCTGTGGGCTATTTGTCCCCTTTGTCCTGTGGCCGTTACGTTCCTGGCCGTTGCCGTCCGCTCATTGTTTGGCATTTGTGATCTTGGTGAGCAAGTGGGACGTTGTGGGCGCTTGCTGGCAGTTGTAAAGCCGCTGAGCGTGTGTAGGCCGTAGAGTCTGATTTGCCGGTGGGCCGTTGATATGGGTTGGTCCTGGCCCGTTGGTGACGTGGTGGCCCCCCAGTGGTGGCCGTTGATGTGGCCATTGGGGGAGTGCCACGTGTAGTGACCGTTGGTGGGGGGGCCTATAAATACCCCTTCCCCTCCGACGAAGAATCACATTTGCATTCTGAATTTGTCGAAGTGCTGGCCGATTTTCTAGAGAGAAACTCCCAAGCCTGTTCTTCGTGTTCTTCATTGTTTGAGGTTAGTGTTCATCACGATCTTCCTCACTTTTCGTATTTTGCTCCGTAAGTAGTTGATCTAGTGTTAGGCATTTAAACACCTTTAGATCGTAAGTTCTCCTTAAGCCCATAGTAGTAGTAATGAAGAGCTTGAACGACGACTACTACCCCTACGACGACCAGCCCTCCACGAGGTCGCTTGACTACGAGGTGCTCGAGGAGTTTGAGGAGGAGATAGAGCGTTTAAGTCCATACAAATCCGCGGAGCTGATGGACGAGGAAAGCGAGGACGAGGAGTCCGCCTCTTCTTCAAGGGGTGAGGACGTAGGTGCGTCCCGAGTGGTGGACGGGGCGTCGACTTCTGCTGTCATTCCGTGCCCGAGGCCGGTGTCCGCCGTTAAGGGAGCCGCCAAGCCGAAGAGAGTGAGGAGGCCGAAGAGTGGGCCCGGCGTCTCCTACTTGGATCTCACCAACATCTTCCTGATAAAGCCGGAGAGCAGTGCGGCCGACTATCTGGTTGCCCAGATGTACGTGGGGCCGTTCGGGCGGGTTAGGGCGCCCAAGCCGACGGACCATGTTCTTCTTCCACCACCGGGATACTTTGGAGTATACCCGATGAGTTTTGCTAAGGGGTTGAGGTTTCCTCTTCACCCTTTCATTACTGAGTACCTGGACATGGTAGGGCTTCCTCCGGCCTTGCTGACGCCGAACAGCTATTCCTTGATGGTGGGGTTCTTGCTCCGGTGTGAGGAGTTGGGCTACAAGCCGACGACGGCATTATTTATGAATCTGTACCAGATAGGCCGAGGAAGCCACAAGAACTGTGCGGCCTACGCTACTCTTCAGCAGCTGCCGAAGAAGAGGAGCTTCACGGACTTGCCTACGTCCATTCATGGGTGGAAGAGCAAGTTCGTGTTTGTGTCCATTGGTGAGAGTGGCACCGAGTTTCCCTCCCTCGGCCATACCGGGAGATTTAATCTGCATGACCCGCCGAAGAGCTCTATTTTGGACGCTCAGGTGGAGGCTTTCCTGGAGGGGGGGCCGAGGAGCGTGAAAGATTACATCACTGAGTACAAGATGGCCGCCCTCGGCTTCGTGAGGTACTATGTTTATGGTGACAAGGAGGATGACCTCCAACTCTGGCCGAGGATGACCACCACCTTTGAGGAGGCTGACGGCCCGGACCTGGGCATTCCTGCTGAGGCCGATGGTAATTCTTTCTTCGGCTTTCTGTCTTTATGTTTTGTCCTTTGCCTTACTAATCTGTTTGTGCTTTTCCCTTGTAGATTTTGTCATGGACCGCCGTTCCATGATGGCTATTGCAAAGGCCAAAGCGGCCGAGGAGATTGCCGCTAAGGCGGCCGAAGCGGCCAGGCGTGCCGCGGCCGGTGGGAGCGGGGCAACTGCAGATGCGGCCCCAAAGCCTGCCCCATCCAAGAAAAAGAGACCGGCCATTGACGGCCAGAAAAAGTTGACCGAGGCCGGCGTGAGCGTCTCTAAGAAGACGAAGAGGGCTCCTTCCCCTTCTCCGGCTAGTGAGGCCGGTACGCTTACTGTCCCCAGCGTGGGTGATGGTGGTCCCGTCGTGGACCTTACTGTTGCTGGTGATGCCGCCCCAGCGCTGCCTCTCGTCCAGGAACCACGGACGAAGAGGGCCGGCAAGGAGATCGCCGGTGCCACCTATCAGAAAGTGATAGAGTATCCCGTCGGCGGGGGCGTGTTTAATGAGCTCGTCCCCGGCCATGTCATCCTGGCCAAGGCCATGCCGGCCAAAGATCGGGCTCATCTGAAGAAGCTCGAGGACCCGAAGATTTATGAGGGCGGCATGGACCTCCTCGTCCAAGTAAGTGATTGTCCTTATATCCTTGTCTTTCTTCGTCTATGTAGAGATTGTGGCCTGACCTTTGTTTTCCTTCTGCAGAGTGCCTTCATGCTTATGGAGAGCCATAAGAGGCAGTACTGGGAGATAATCCGCCTGCAAGCGCTGGAGCAGAAGGCCGCCTCGGCCGACGAGGCGGTAGCTTGCCTTGACCGGCTTCGGGAGGATGCCAAGGCGCTGCAGGCCAAAGATGATGAGGCCGTTGCGGCCAGGGACGTTGCCCTGGTCCAGCTCGAAGAGAGCAAAAGGGAGCTCGCAGAGTCCCGTAGAGCGCTTGAGGCCGAGAAGCGCAGGAGCGAGGAGGCCGCCAAGGCGAAAGCTGAGGCTGAGGCCGCCGTCGTGAGGGCTGCCGATGAGGCTGTTGAGAAGTTCTTGGCCGAAGGGTGGAAGGCCGATGAGAGGCTCCCCTGGTGCTACGAGGTGGTGGCCGCCAGGCTGGAGAATTGGGGGATGAACTCCCCTGCCGGCCGGGAGTATTTCAGCCAGGAGATGTCTGTTTACTACAACCTGGGCCAGGAGCGGATGCAAAGGCTCCTGTACCGGCGGCTATCCCGGGCGTTGAAGGCCATGAATTACACGGATGGATGGGCTAGATGGAACCTGAAGCTCCCAAAGCTGATGAAGGATCCCGAAGGGCAGGCCACGCTTCCGCTGTCGGAGCGGGAGTCCCCCATAGAAAGCTCCGGCCTCGGCGAGCCGGACTATACTGAGTTCGATTTCTTGGATGATGCCACCAGCGCCGCTGCCGGCCAGGAAGCTGAGGCCGATGAGGAGGGGGCCGACGAGGTTGAAGAGCCAGCCCCGGAGGCTTGATCGGCTAGTCCCTATTGTAGTTAGCTTTTCATTTGTTGCCCAATTATGTAATGGCCGTAGTGCCCCCCAATTGTAATGAATTTGATCAATTGAAGAAATTTTTGCTGTCCTTTTCGGCCTTGAATCCTTTGTGTGCTTGTTTGCTTTGTCATTTCAATTCTGTAAATTGTCTATCAAGTCGTAACTTGGGTCACCCGCGAGTATCCGCTACGTCCGTGAGGTTGGCCTTCCCGTCCAGTAGTCTGGTCGGCCTATGCCCCTTTGCTGACACTTAGGAATTTTTCAAGTGTTTTTGGGTCCATGTAGCTCCTGTCTTTACGGCCTAGTGGCTTGATCGGCTTGGACGTAGTTTCATAACACTTAGGAATTTTTCAAAGTTTTTCTAAGTGTTTTGGGATCCACTTAGGTGCTTTCCTTTCGGCCTGGTGGCCTGGTCGGCTTGACCGGTGTTCCTTTGCTATCATAACACTTAGGATGTTTTCACAAAATTTCCCAAGTGTTTTTGATTCCTTTTAGGTGCTTCCCTTTTTAGCCCTGACCGTAGTGTCCGTTCCGTCCAGGCGTTGGCGTCCTTATCGTCCTGGCCTTGGATTCATCCCAGGTGTTTTATCCAGGGCCGTTGTCGGCTTGTATCCCTGTGTTCTGGCCGATAAGGGCAGCTTCACCGTAGTCTTGTGGACTTTGAATTTTTCACAAGTACACATGTAGAGGTGTAGGTAGCTAACGGCTTTGTAGTATACTGGTACCCGCTTCGGATAGAATTCCTTTATTTGAGTACTTAGATGATTTCCTGAGTATAAATGTTAGGCATTTACTTCTTCGCGGTGCCACTGCCAGCCAAGGTCTGGCTTGTGGCCGATGAGGGTGCTGGATAAGGAGTGGCTTGTCCAAGGAAATGGTCCTGCCTTCGTCGGCTAGTCATGGTTCCAGTGCCTGCGTCGGCTATCCGAGGTGCGGTGGCAAGTAGAGGTTGCATCTGATTACTTGATCCTTTCGCGGGTGCGATAAGTGCCCGCTTCGTCCCGGTCATCCTCCGGCTTGCGATGCTTTGTTTCATACCAAGCGTTGGTGCCTCAAAGGACTATGGCCGATGAAGGTCACCTCTCGCGTGTCACCCAACCGATGTGGTTAGGATTTTGTAGGCGCGTGTTTCGGCCTTGATTGTTCCCTCGTGGTGTGTGGACGTGTCGTCCATGCTGCCTGTCAGTGGTACTAAACTTGTGTTCAACTGATATGTACTTGGCCTAGTTGGGCCTGAGTTGTGGGGATTATTTTTTTTCTTGCTCGAGGCCGGCAAGTGTGCGCGACCGTCGGCTTCCCTCTTTTTCCCTCATATGTATTTTTTTTTTTTTCGTTTCGGGGGGTATCCTTCTTTCAGGCTTCGGCCGAAGGGTGTGCTCGTCCTTCGGCCGGTTCGGACTTCGTTTATAACGTCCGTGGTCTCAGGGCGGGTCCCGTCGCCTATTTATGACGCGGGCTAGACTTTTGGTCGGTTTCCAACGGTTGTCGTTGCCCATCCCTGAGTTTTGGGATTTTGTCACCTCGGCCATGATTTCAGGCCTGTCGTCCTGCGATCTGGCGCGTGGACGACGCGGTGAGCTTCCCGTTTCAAGACGTGGGCCGTTTGCGGGCCCCTCGTTCTGGGGACATCGTCGGCCATGCCTGAGCGTTTCACTTCTAGGCTTACGGGGCCAGGACGATGTGCTCTCTCAGCTAGGCCTGAGCCCTTCGCTGATACAAAATACAATGGAGTGCCTGAGCTTGTCGCTCGTAGGCTGCAAATGCAAGGGGCCATGTCGGCCAGACCTGAGCCTTTCGCTCTAAGGTGGCCGACGAGGGCACCTGCTAATGTTTTACTTTAATTTCCAGAGAAAAAATCAGAACATGATTTTATTCATAAGTGGCTCGAGGCCGAAGGTGGCGTTCAATCAGTAACCCGTTAAGGGGTGAGGGCTTCGCTGTCTACACCTCCTTCGGATTACTGATAAAACTTCACCAGATGATGTACATTCCATGTTCGTGGTACACTGGGCCCATTCGGTCGTTTAAGTTTGTAGGTGCCGGGTTTGACCACGGCACTGACGATGTAGGGCCCTTCGTACTTCAATGCTAGCTTGCCACCCTCTGTCGGCTGGCTTGCTTCCCTTCGGCGGAGGACGTAGTCCCCCACCTGAAATTCCCGGGAACGTACCTTGGCGTCGTAGTATGATTTTACTTGACGCCGGTAGTTCTCTGCTCGGACGTAAGCTTGCTCACGTCTCTCATCGACCAGGTGTAGGTCAATCTTCATGCTTTCCTCGTTGGCGTCGGGCTCGTATTACTCCACTCGCCGGCTGGGGATGGCAACTTCCGTGGGCGCCTTTGCTTCGAAGCCGTAGCACAGGGCGAAAGGTGTTTCACCTGTCGCCCTCCTCGGCGTGGTCCTGTAGCACCACAGGATGTTGGGGAGCTCGTCGACCCAACTACCTCCTGCGGCCTGGAGGTTCTTCTTCAGCCCCTCCATGATTGTTCTGTTGGCGTTCTCGACCTGCCCGTTGCCCTGAGGATAGGCAACGGAGGAGAAACGGTGCCTCACCCCAAACTCCCGGAGGAGCTCCTGGAAAGGGGCTGCCTCGAATTGGGTGCCGTTGTCTGATATAATCTCCTGGGGGACGCCAAAGCGTGTAATGATGTTCTTGTAAACAAATCTTTGGCATCTGGCCCCCGTGATGCTGGCCAAGGGTTCCGCCTCGACCCACTTGGTGAAGTAGTCGACGGCGACGATGATGTAGCGGTTATTTCCGGCGGCTCTGGGCAGGGGGCCGACCAGGTCAATCCCCCATCTAGAGAATGGAATTGCGGTGCTGACAGGGGCGTAGTTGACAGCTGGCCGACCAGGGGCTTTCTGGAGTACCTGGCATGTGGTGCACTTCCTGGCCAGGTCAGCGCAGTCCCGTGCCATCGTCGGCCAGAAGAAGCCCTGGACGACGAGACGCCGGGACATGCTGAAGGGACCCTGGTGTGAGGAGCAGACGCCACAGTGAACTTCTTCCATGGCGGTATCGGCCTCATCCTGGTGCAGGCATCGGAGGAGAGTGCCATTGTAGGACCGTTTGTAGAGTTTGCCATCTTCGATGGTGTAGCTTGGGGCCCTGAGTTTGGCAAGTTTGGCCCTCTCCTCGTCCGGGGGCAGCTCCCCCGTTGCGATGAAGGTGGCGATGTCGGAGATCCAGTCCTCTGGTCGCTGTCGGACGCACAAGACGGGGCTGGCGTGGATGCTGGACATGCTCAACTCCTCGATCTTGGCCAATTGGGAGATGTGCTCCGGGGTGTCCGAGCTGAGCTTGGAGAGGATGTCGGCTTCGGCGTTCTCGGCCCTTGGGATCTGAGTGATCTCATGGGTTTCGAACGCTTTCAGCAATTCCTCCGTCGCTTGTTTGTACTGTTTCATCCGGCCTTCCTTCGCTTCGTACGATCCCTCCACCTGGCCCACTACCAGCTTGGAGTCGCACTTGATTCTGAGGTGCTTGGCCTTGAGGCCGGCGGCGAGTCTGAGACCGCTGAGGAGGGCCTCATACTCGGCTTCGTTGTTTGATACCCTGAAGTTGAAGCGGATGGCATAGTAGGCTCTGAATCCTTCAGGGGATATGAGGACGCCGCCACCGCCGCATGATTTCGCGGCCGACGAGCCGTCAGTGAACAGGGTCCACGTGTCGTCCGGCTCCGGCCCGGGGTTGGCGACGGCCGTCTCCCTTGTTGTGCATTCGATGACGAAGTCGGCCAAGGCTTGCCCTTTGATAGATGGCCTTGGCTTGATCTCAATTTGAAACTGGCTGAGGAAGATCGCCCACTTCACCATCCTCGAGGAGCTAGTGGGGCTCCTCATGAGCGCGCCGAGAGGCTGCTGGGTCAGCACATGGACAGTGTGGGCCTGGAAATAGTGCCCCAGCTTCTTCACGGTGTGGACGATGGCCAGCACCGTCTTCTCAATGGGGGAGTACCTGAGCTCGGCCTCCCTAAGTGTCTTGCTGATGTAGAAGATGGCCTTCTGCACCCCTTCGTCCTCACGGATGAGCACGGAGCTGATGGCCGACGTGCTCACCCCTAAGTACAGGAAGAGGGTTTCGCCGGCTTTGGGCTTGGAGAGTACGGGTGGGGACGACAGGTACCTTTTCAATTCGTCGAATGCTTCCTGGCACTCCGTCGTCCACTTGAAGCTGTTTGCTTTGCGCATGATCTGGAAGAAGGGAAGTGCCTTCTCAGCTGACCTGGAGAGGAACCGGTTCAAGGCCGCCAGGCGCCCCGTCAGTCGTTGTACCTCCTTGACGTTGCGGGGCGGCTCCATGTTGATGATAGCCTGCGTCTTCTCCGGGTTTATCTCGATGCCTCTCCGGCTGACCATGTAGCCAAGGAACTTGCCGCCCTGGACGCCGAAGGCGCACTTCTTGGGGTTCAGGCGGAGTCTGAACTCCTTCATGATTTCAAAGATTTCCCGGAGGTCGTCGGCGTGGGAGGTGGCCTGCCTGCTCTTGACGATCATGTCGTCGACGTACGCCTCCATCGTCCGGCCAAGGACCGCTCTGAAGATTTTGGCCACCATCCTAGTGTAGGTGGCGCCGGAGTTTTTGAGTCCGAAGGCCATGACGAGATAGCAAAATATTCCCTCTGGGGTCATGAATGTCGTCTTCTCGGCGTCATCTTCGTGCATGGAGATCTGGTGGTACCCTCTAAAAGCGTCGAGGAACGACATCAACTCGCATCCCGCCGTCTCGTCCACCAACTGATCAATGTTGGGGAGAGGGAACGGGTCCATGGGGCACGCCTTGTTCAGGTCAGTGTAGTCAACACACATTCTGAACGTCGGCGGTTTCTGTGCGAGGACGACGTTGGCCAACCATGTCGGGTACTTCACCTCTTTGATGTGTCTGATTGAGAGGAGCATGGCGACCTCCCTTTTGACGAAGTCCCGCCTGTCAGCGGACAAGTAGCGCCGCTTCTGTTTGACAGGCGCGGAGACCGGATCGACGGTCAGCCGGTGAGTGATCACCTGGCGGCTGATGCCTGGCATATCGTCCGGGCCCCACGCGAAGACGACGGCGTATGATCGTAGGACGAGGAGGATGGCGTCTCGTTGGTCCTGGGGGAGCTGCTTTCCGACCCTGAGAACCCGCTCCGGCCGGGAGGTATCCAGAGGGATTTCCTCGACCTCCTCGGCCGGCTCCGCATGTGGCCTCTCCTCGTCCATGGCGACGGCGGCCGTGATGGTGTCTATCCGCTGTCCTTCCCTTTCGACCGGCCTCGTCAGCTTGAGGTAGCAAGCTCTGGCTATCCTCTGATTTCCTCTGGCGTAGCCGACGCCGTCACTGGTGGGGAACTTCAAGCATAGGTGCTTCATGGAGACTATGGCCTCCAAGTCCTCCAGCGCTGGCCGGCCCAAGATTAGGTTGTGGGCGCACTGGAGGTTGACCACCATGAACTCCATGTCAATTTTGACATGATGGGGGCCGTCACCGACTTCCACGGGGAGGACTATCGTGCCCTCGGCGTCGATAGAGTCCCCGGTGAAGCCGGATAATGGGGTCTTGATCGGCTTCAGCAGAGCTCTGTCCAGCTTCAGCTGCTTGAAGGTGTCTAGGTACATCACGTTGACGGAGCTCCCCGTATCGATGTAAGTTCGGTGGATGATGGAGTCACCGATCTCACATCGGATGACGAGGGCGTCCCTGTGTGGTTCCGTACCCGGAGGCAGATCCTTGTCGGTGAAGGTGATCGCCTCCGTTCGCTGCTTCTTCGGCTGGGGGGGAACGTGGGACACCTCTCCAATGTAAAGGGATTGGGCCCATTTCTTTCTCTGAGTGGCGGAGTCCCCCCCAGTGTTCCCTCCTACGATGAGGTGGATGTGATTCTTCTTCGGCGGAGGCTCCTCGAAGTCCTCGTCGTCGCTGAGCCTACCAATCTCGCGCTTCTTCGCAGAGGGTTCGCCCCCACGTTTGCCGGTGTTTACCCAAGTGTTTTTACGTGGGCCACCTTTGACAAACTGGGAGAGTTCCCCCTGGCGAATAAGCCGCTCGATGGCCTTCTTCAACGTGATGCAATCGTCGGTGTTGTGCGACGAGTTCTTGTGGAACCGGCAATACGTGCCGCCCTGTTGGATGGCCAGGACCTCCTCGGCCGGCCGAGGAGCCTGCTCGATGAGGCCGTGCTTCTCGGCATAGTCGAGGATGGTGCCGACCGGGTGGGTGAGGGCTACCCCCGGCCGTTCCAGCCTCGGCCGCCAGTGGCGGTCTTTCTTACTTTGTCCACCAGAGCCGTGGCGGCCTTGGGCACCCTGGCCGGCCGGGGACGGACCCGAGGCCGGCGAAGGATTTGTCTTCTTGGGGGGATGGCCCCCCTCTCTTTTGTGATTGTGGAGCTCGTCGGCGTCGACCTACAAGCCTCCACGCTGGAGCGCCTTGGTGTACGACCTCGGGGGGTCGGTGATGAGGCTCCTGGCGTACGGGGAGCTGCGGAGGGCTCCCTGGTACAAGGCGAGGAGGGTGCGCTCATCGGCCCCCTCGACCTCCTCGGTCTCCCTCGTCCATCGGTCGATGAATGACCGGAGGGACTCCTCGTGCTACTGTTTGACGGAAAGGAGGTGGGTGAAATACTTCTTGGCGCGCTTCCTTCCGGCGAAGTGAGTGAGGAAGCGTTGGGCGAGATCTTGCCATGAGTCAATGCTTCCCTCTGGCAGCCCGTTGAACCACTCGTACGCTGGCCCCTCGAGAGTAGAGAGGAACCAACGGCAGAGGTATTCGTCTGACGCATTAACCATCAGCATGTTGTTTTGATAGCGGCTGAAGTGCTCCTGGGGGTCTGATCGGCCATCATAGGACTTGATGGCGTTCCCTCTGTATTTCTCAGGGATGGGGGCCGAGAGGACCCTGTTGGTGAAAGGGGTCCTAGTCCTGACCTGGATGATGGGGTCACCTCGCCCCTCAGCCAGCTCCCTCTCCAGGGCGCTAACTTTGTTCATGAGCGCGTTGAGGCCGGGGTCGTTGGAGGCGCCGGCCGTGGGGACGTTGGCCGACTGCTTGGCCTCCATCTGAGCCAGCCTCCTCTCCAGCTGGGCGATGACCTCGTCTCGGGGGTCCCTGGCGGCCGTAGCGCCGCCCGGCTGGTTCCTCAAGCGCTCGTTGTGAGCCGCGTTGATCTGGTGTCGCACGTCATCTTCATGCAACTTTCCCTTGCCCTTGTCCGGGCGGGGCTGGTCCGCTGTCCGGGACACAGACCCCAAGCTTTCCCTTGGCGAGCCAGGACGAGGATCACCAATCCGTCCCGCCATCCTCTCCGAAACCGGACGACGGCGCGTGTCACCAAGCCTATTGAAGGCAGAGGCTTTTCCACGCGCTGGGGTCTGCCCGGGCCGAAGAGGGGAAGCAGGGTGGGAATGGGACGACGCCGTGTCCTGGGCCACAACCCCCTCATTGTTGCCTATCTGGTCGGCCAGTGGTTGGGGATGAGGAGGCGGAGTGACGTTTCCCCCGGTCCTTGGCAAGAGTGCGCTGAGGACGGTGGGATTCTGAGCCAAGCTGGCGATGATAGCCGACAGTGCGGCCTGGACCTGAGGATCTACGGACGGAGAGGCCGCGGCCATAGGCTGGGCCGGGGCGTGGTCCGCTTTCTCAGCTCGTTTCTTTTCCAGGCCGAGGCGGGCATCGGGGACTCCGCCGTTGAGTTGGTTGCGGAGGTCCGTCGTGAGGTTGAAGGCCTCCTGGAAGAGGTCCCCTCCGTCGACCTGGTCGGCCGTGGCTTCCTCATCGTGCTCCCTGGGCTCTTGGTCCTCAGGGATGACTTTGCTGACGAGGTTGCGGTTTGACTTAGTTCTCCCCATGATCAGTGGTTAGCTGTGCTTGGTAGCGACGAAGGGTGCTAACTTGATTGTTCTAGCTCTCAACGAGAGCACCAAATGATGGAGTATTGACTCCTAAATTCTAGAGAGAGGTGAGAGCTAGAGAGAGAAGTGCAGTAATATGCTTCAATAGAATGATCTTGTCACCCCTATAACTACTCCCAAGGGGAGTATTTATAGAGAAAATTAGGGTTGGGCTCCCAAGCCTTGGGCTTGGGAGGCCCATTTACAACTGGACCGCTACTGGGCCGAATACAAAGCCTCTAATGGGCTGTACAAACGAGTAAGTATAGGATCCGATTCTGGGAGACCCCCTTGGCCGACGAGGGCGTGGCCGACGAGGGCACGGCCGACGAGGGCACGGCCGACGAGGGCACCCGAGTCCCTTAGGCTCAGGACCGTAATCCGAGTTGGCACCTTTTCGGCCGACAGGGGCGTCATGGCCGACGAGGGCGCCACTCTGTTGTCTTGTGCTCTGTTCTTCCGAGTATGTGGGTCCAGGGGCTCAGACCCATATACTCCATCAACCTCTATACTACTCCTACCATTTTCTTCATAAAATCCACAAAAGATCTAAGGAGACTATTATTTAAAAACGGTGAGAGTATTAATATAGTGTTTTATACTTTAGGGCATCATATTCAATTTTGCACAGGGCCTTTTATATGTCTGAGCCGGCCCTGATTGTCTTTAGTTGTCTATAGCAATCCCAAAGTTTCTTTTTTGATCGGATCAAATACGGAAAAATGAAAAATCGTGTATGTGTAGACCTGGTATGAAAATAAAAAAGGGTTTGTGACGCTGAACTGGCCTCTCCTAATATTACCCAAATCTTATAGAATTTAGTAAAGACGTTTTAGTCCATACTACTCGCTCGATATATAATCGAAGGTTTGAAAACCAAATAAAAAAAATTTTAATATCGAATTGAAAGTGCCATGCTATTTTTAATTATTATAATATAGATATTCATATATTCATAAAACGAAGGCATAGTTATCCTCTTTTTTATTTTTTATCAAAAAACCTCATTGGCGCCAAGTGTGAGGGAATGCTAGACGTTTTGTAATTGTTCCCCCAACTAACAGAAAAGATCCCATAGACGCGGCTAATCCTAGGCATATTGTCTGGGTGTCTAGTCGCACAAATTGCATAGTATCATAAATAGCCAATCCCGATATTATTCCTGCAAAAAAATATCCTTGGTACTATCCAGTATACCAAGATATACAAACAGACCTACAAGTTGATTCGAGATCTGACCATCAATCCCCTGAGCTAAAAAAAGGCATCGTTCGCGATAAAGTCGGTTGTTTAGGGGAATTTCTTTCCCTTATGAACCGTACATGTGCCTTTTGACACATACGGTTAAAAAAACTTACGAATAAAGAATCAATGTATAGAAGGAAGCCCCTTAAATTTTTTTTTATAACAGGTTCTCTCGAACATCTAGCGAAAATTTCTTCTGTATAATAAAAAGGGGAAAGGGCAACTCAACGTATTGAGTCAACTTTTATTTGATGTATTGTTTCATCGAGTTTCAATTCAAATTACGATGGCATTTTCTTGTTCCTGCATGAATTTATTTTTTTTAGGTTTCTGCTCTCCTCCGGGTAAGTATTCGCCCAATTCATATTTGTATATATAGAACAAATATGCTCTGATTGCTTTTTGTGTTTTTTTCTTTTCAATTCATTTTAGACCTTATCTTATACCAAGTTTTTTCCAGTTTTAGATATGCGAAGAAGAGTATATCTATGTTTACTTTTTCAAAGTATAGGAATCAGTTGTGATACAATTGAAAATCGTCGATATCTTACCGATGTTCTTTTTCTTAAACGGAGCCTGAATACTTCATTTTTTTGAGTCCAACCAAGCCAACCATACTAAGGACTAGTATTAAAATTCCCCCAAAAGGTTATCCTTGTCACTTCACGCTCCAAATTTTGGACGATTCCGGTCGTTTATCTAGGTGAAACGGGGTCTATCTCTATCGGGGGAGATACTGGGGAAATCCCAACTTACTCAATATATCTTACAAGTCACACTATATATCAGTCCACACTGCACTTTTATCTTCGTGATATTGGAATCGTACTCTTGGAACACCAATGGGCATAAAAAAAAGATTTTCTATTTTCAAATTCACTTTGATAAGGAAACGTAAAACTAAAAAAACAACTAGATATCTATATCAAAAGAGATAGAGTATTCTAATCTAAAAATACGTAAATTTCAAATTTCGAATTAGAATACAAAATAAAGCAGAATAACTTTAATAAATGTAACTTGGTTCGTTGATATATGCAATAAAGGTATATGTTGCGGATTCATACTTATCGAGTATAGAATAAATCTGCTTGTCTTTAGAAAATGGATGCTCTATTCTGAAAAAATATGTTTAAAAAGAGCAATGTGGGGTCCCTAGGATGAGTAATAGCCTTGTAGTTTTCTGTTTTTACAATGCAAGAAAGTTACGCAGTGTCTATTTATCTTTGATGAAAGGGGTATTTCCATGGGTTTGCCTTTGTATCGTGTTCATACTGTTGTATTGAATGATCTTGGTCAGTTGCTTTCGGTTCATATTATGCATACAGCTTTGGTTGCGGGGTGGGCTGGTTCCATGGCTATGTATGAATTAGCGATTTTTTATCCTTCCGACCCTGTTCTTGATCCAATGTGGAGACAAGGTATGTTTGTAATACCCTTTATGACTCGGTTAGGAATAACTAACTCCTGGAGGGGTTTGGATATTACAGGAGGGACTGTAACGACTCCCGGTCTTTGGAGTTACGAAGGTGTAGCTGGCGCACATATTTTGTTTTCTGGGTTATGTTTTTTGGCAGCTATGTGGCATTGGGTGTATTGGGATCTAGAAGTCTTTTGTGATGAACGGACTAGAAAACCCTCTTTGGATTTACCTAAGATCTTTGGAATTCATTTATTTCTTGCGGGGGTTACTTGCTTTGGCTTTGGTGCATTCCATGTAACGGGTTTGTATGGTCCCGGAATTTGTGTATCCGATCCTTATGGCCTAACAGGAAAAGTAGAACCTGTTAATCCTGCTTGGGGTGTGGAAGGCTTTGATCCTTTTGTTCCAGGAGGAATAGCCTCTCATCATATTGCAGCTGGAACACTGGGCATTTTAGCGGGGTTATTCCATCTTAGTGTCCGTCCGCCTCAACGGCTATACAAGGGATTACGTATGGGAAATATAGAAACTGTCCTTTCCAGTAGTATTGCTGCTGTCTTTTTTGCAGCTTTTGTAGCTGCTGGAACTATGTGGTATGGTTCGGCGACTACCCCAATTGAATTATTTGGCCCCACCCGTTATCAATGGGACCAAGGGTATTTCCAACAAGAGATATATCGAAGAGTTAGTACGGGACTAGCAGAAAATCAAAGTTTATCAGAAGCCTGGTAAAAAATTCCGGAAAAATTAGCTTTTTATGATTATATTGGTAATAATCCAGCAAAGGGAGGATTATTCATAGCAGGTTCGATGGATAACGGGGATGGAATAGCAGTTGGATGGTTAGGCCACCCTGTCTTTAGAGATAAAGAAGGGTGTGAACTTTTTGTACGCCGTATGCCTACTTCTTTTGAAACATTTCCAGTTATTCTAGTAGACAGTGATGGAATTGTTAGAGCCGATGTTCCGTTTAGAAGGGCAGAATCAAAGTATAGTGTTTAACAAGTAGGAGTCATTGTTGCGTTCTACGGTGGTGAACTCAATGAAGTAAGTTTTAATGATCCGGCTACTGTGAAAAAATATGCTAGACGCGCTCAATTGGGTGAAATTTTTGAATTAGATCGTGCTACTTTGAAATCTGATGGGGTTTTTCGGAGTAGTCCAAGAGGTTGGTTTACTTTTGGGCACGCTTCATTTGCATTGCTCTTCTTTTTCGGACACATTTGGCATGGTGCTAGAACCCTTTTCAGAGATGTTTTTGCTGGGATTGACCCAGATTTAGATGTGCAAGTAGAGTTTGGAGTATTCCAAAAACTGGGAGATCCAACGACAAGATGACAAGCTGTCTGATATATCATTTATCCTATTATTTTGATATATGTCTTTCGTTCTTTCTTTATCCGAAGCGAAGTAAGATATAGGGTAAGATATAGGATAAAAAAACAAAAATAGGTAGGAAAGCTATAATTGGAAACTACGATGTAATTTATGGAAGCATTGGTTTATACATTCCTCTTAGTCTCGACTCTAGGAAAAATATTTTTCGCTATCTTTTTTCGAGAACCCCCTAAAGTACCAATGAAAAAGATCAAATAATTTTTCGCTATAGTAACTTGAAGTAATAAGCCCTCCACCGTGGGGAGGCTTATTACTTCAACTAATCTCCATGTTCTTCAAATGGATCTCTTAGCTGTTGAGAAGGTTGTCCAAAAGCGGTATAGAAGGCATACCCAGTAAAACTAAAAAGTAAACCGGATAGAAATTAAATATCGTCACTAGGATTGCTGTTTCCATTTTTTATTAGTATATAATTAAAATACTCCAAAGGATCTATGCTAAGATCATTTATTTATAACGCAATGGTATACAAAGTTAACAGATCTCTCAATAAATAAATTTGAATAAAAGAGGATTTATGGCTACAAAAACTAGTGAGAAAGGTTCTCAATATCGTCCAAGACAAACTACTATCGGTAATTTATTAAAACCATTGAATTCAGAATACGGTAAAGTAGCTCCGGGGTGGGGAACAACACCTTTAACGGGTTTGGCAATGGGTTTATTCACGATATTTCTATCTATTATTTTAGAGATTTATAATTCTTCCGTTTTATTGGATGGAATTTCAATGAATTGAAACCTAGTCCCCCTTTTTTTATTCAAAGTGGCGTCCTTTTAACTGGGATTTAGAATGCATTCTATTTTATGTAATTGTGGTAGTCCGATCGCGTTATTTCTTTATTTCTATCATTTCCGGAATATGAGTGTGTGACTTGTTATAATGGATCCTATTCATAGTCCATAAAATTTGGTTATCTTACTTATTAGAGATTATTTTATTCGTCAGATATGGATTCGAGTATCTGAAACACGAGATCTATTTGAACTATGATTCAGACTTCCTATTAAGACCTCGTGCCCGGGTTCCAAAAAAATTTGAAACCAAGAAGGTTTGATTATTTAAAACCTTCTGGATGACCAAAATAAAAATTCCATCTATTTAGTATGGTTAAAGTTAATTTAAAAAGGTTCTTACTCAGGGAATCCTTGATTACGTTTCAATTTTTTTAATCGTGGTTCTAAATAGGAATCTTAGATTTTTTTCGATTTATAGGGTCTTAACAAGGTAATTCCTATCCAATCAAATAAACAAAACAAATAAAAAAATCATCATTCCAGAAAAAAAAGATAGGTAAAGAGAAGCTTCAAAAAGCCCGTCAAAATAAAAATAAAGACAAGTGAGCTAACTTGATATGTTTGTAGTAGTGCCAAAAAAATCAATAAGAAATAATAGATTTCACATTTTATTGAATATAATCTATGTGTTGGTCTGGCCGGCGCAATGAGTATTTGGGCATTTTTGGTTGAGCTGTACGAGATGAAAGTCTCATATACGGTTCTCGGGGGGAGGGGGGGAATTACCCTATCTCAATAAAGTCTATGATTGGTTCGAAGAACGTCTGGAGATTCAGGCGATTGCAGATGATATAACTAGTAAATATGTTCCTCCACATGTCAATATTTTTTATTGTTTAGGGGGAATTACGTTTACGTGTTTTTTAGTACAAGTAGCTACCGGGTTTGCTATGACTTTTTACTATCGTCCGACCCTTAAGAGGCGTTTGCTTCTGTTCAATACATAATGACTGAAGCGAACTTTGGTTGGTTAATCCGATCGGTTCATTGATGGTCAGCAAGTATGATGGTATTGATGATGATTCTGCATGTATTTCGTGTGTATCTGACAGGTGGGTTTAAAAAACCTCGTGAATTGACTTGGGTTACAGGTGTAATTTTAGCTGTATTGACAACATCTTTTGGCGTTACCGGTTATTCGTTACCTCGGGACCAAATAGGTTATTGGGCAGTGAAAATTGTAACAGGTGTACCCGAAGCTATTCCTGTAATAGGATCACCTTTGGTAGAATTTTTACGCGGAAGCGCTAGTGTGGGGCAATCCACCTTGACTCGTTTTTATAGTTTACACACTTTTGTCTTGCCTCTTATTACTGTCGTATTTATGTTAATCCACCTTGACTCGTTTTTATGATCGTATTTATGTTACCACACTTGTGCATTTATACTGAAATCAATACGCAGCTAGCTGCAGTCCGATAAACCAATTCTTAAGGCAACGAACAGTAGAGGCAAATGAGTAAACCCACTAACTATTATCCCACACCACTCGTCCAATTTAATCACTATTTAGATTTGAAAATGGACCAATCAATGCAAAGCACATTTCAAAAATAAGATTTTTTATAGATTTTAAGAGTGATGTGTTCACATTACATCCACAACAATAATCTGAACAAATCTACAACCTGTTTCTAAAAATTTACAAAGTCGTGATTCTTTGTACATAAATTACAAATTCGTGATTTTTTTTACATAAATTATTATAAAGTTTACACTAATACTTTTCTTTGATATGCATCAGTTTAACAGTAACTTAGAAATATTCCCATTTCAAATGTAGGTAAATTAAGAATAGTGAAAGAGGATATGAATTATTTAGAGCATGATTGGAATATTGCGAAATAATGTGATGAAATGTAGGATATATGGACAACAGAGCCTCTTAATAGTGTATCAATTTCATAATTACTTAGGGTAGGATAACAAAAATTTAAAGTGGAAAGAAATTTTTGTCACCGACGAAAAAAGAAAGTGAGAAGATTTATTTGGGAAGTAGGGAATATACAACCGTTTAAATATCAAATTGTTGTCCGATATTTTTTGTCCATTTAAATATCAATTTGTTTCGGATTTGAAAATGAACAAACAAAACCAAAGGAAATTTCCACAACATGGTTTATGTATGTTTAGTGTGATTTGCTAAAATCTGATTCAAAGCACATACTTGTCCAAGAGAATAAATTCGGCAATACATGCGGCGATTTCTTTACTATCTGTAATAAAGACAATTATAAGAACTGCCCCATCATAAAAATTGCATGTTCAATGATGTCCCTAATATCAATGAAAACAATTTTTTTAACGGTGTTTGTATTATTAGTAAAAAAAATATAAGAAGTGCCCTGCTGAAACGAGCTGCCCCGGTGATGCCAACCAATCAGGGGGGCAGATATGGTACTCTGTTGGAGGAGAATTTTTATCTGGAAAACATACTATGGAATTTTATTATGACAAATAATTTCCGACCTTCATAATTGAAACGCACGATGTCCTTAAAACGTATTCGTCGCCTCCCACGGTGCTAGGAGCGTTGCAACGACCGTTTCCCAGGATACGATGGATAACGATCTAACGTTTGAGCACACAAACGAAAGTTCCGGCAAAAGGGAACAAAGGTAGAACACTTAGAAATTTTTCAGGAAACAGGAGGTATTTTTAGAGCTCAAAATACGTGCAGATAGTGTATGATTGCACGTGTTGTTGCAAAGCACCTGCCAGATATTTATACGAGAATTTGTGGTCTGTTAACCGAGCTTTAATGGACCTGAACGTTGCACATAAATGTCCAGCACGTTGGGCATTAATAGGTTAAAAAACTGTCCATTTAAAGAAGCATTAAAGGACAAGAACGGTGGGCATTTAAAGACTGTAACGCCTTGGAGCAGTTCTGGTGTGAGCAGAGGTCTTCTGGTCCTAACAGAAGCGGAGCGAGCATTTATGTTGAGGACAGAAACCCCTTCTGTTCCGGACAGAAGCAGAGCATTTCTGTTGAGAACAGAACCCCCTTCTGGTCCGAACAGAAGTGGAGCGTTTCGGTTGGAAGAGAACCCCCTGCTGCCAGTTGAAAAAAAATAAGGAACGTTACGGTAAGAAACAAAAATTAAATCGTATCTTTGAATGATAGATTTTCGGACGACATTCATGTCCGCAGGTCGCCCGCGCACACGAGTTGCGGTTTTTTCTCCGTTTTCGGGATTTGATCGCGCGAAGAGAGCCTTTCCATGTAGGAATCTTAACTTCTTCAATGTAATCACCACAACACATTTCAGTTAATTAGTATTTAAAATAGTTTTTTAATATATACTTCGGATCTTATACAATAACCGGTGCATATATTTCCAAAAAAATAATTTAAAGAGAACTAAAAATATGTGTCGGTTATTATTAAGGAACCTCCAAGCATGTGCCGTAATTTTCTAATACTACCTACAGTTTTGAAATTATCGCTCATGTAGTACCACAAATTAATTTTTTTCCCAGTAGTGTGATTTTTGAATCAACTCTGAAATTTTAAAAGTTCAATTTAGATTGAGAAAATTGAAATTCTAAACATACACCTCATCTCATGTCCTCACATGATCACGTTGTCCATATATATAATACGGAATAATCCCCACCCGTCCTAAAATAATAGTTACGTTACGGATTTTGAGGTTTGACCGATGATAAAACAAACTTCTCCGTGATAATTTTAAAACCGGAAACATAAATTAAAGTTTACATATTCATTTCACAATTCAGCAGATTTATCCAGAATTTCATCAACTTAGCAGTTACAACTGGTTCAGCCATTTTGAGTTTTACCAATTCAAACGGGTTCTAAAAATTTTCACTAATGATTAAGATTTTTTGTGTAATTTTTCGGGGACCAAAACTAGTAAAACTTTATCGAAACTAGTAATTTTTTTATGTCTAGTCGGATAGGGGATGGTTCCGGTGAGAATGGTGTCCCAGGAGAGAAATGAGAACAAAATACAACCATAGATATAATTGATCGGACGGACAACAAAAAAAGATACCTGGAATTTATTAGGCCAATTATTGGCTAATTTAAGTGGATTCGTAAGGGAAGTTCTAATATTAATTGACTATCAAGGGCATGGATGTCCAATCATGGTCTAAAACCGTTTTCCACGTTAAGTGCATATCTGCTCTTTCCTATTATTTAGCATATCCAAAAGTTTTTCAAATACTTTTATAAACTTAGTAGTCCACGATCTCCCATTAAATGCTCTTCGTATTTCATTTTTAAATCACGAATTATGAGAAATTAAAATGAGCAAAATTCTGGTCCCAATAGTTAAAAATAGCAATCTTGTTAAAGTGCACGTCATAGATTATGATCATAAGCATTGTGCAATGTGCAGTATGTATAGTTGGAATGTGCAGAAAAAACGAAGTGTTTTTCAAGGTTTTAGGACACACACTTCTCCGTGAAGCATTTTACACTTTAAATTTCTTTTGCATTTAGTGAATGTTTAGTTTGCACTTTTGTGCATTTTATATCAATCTGCACTTTGTGAATTGCACATATATGACTTTGGCTTGCACTTACTATAATATTTATTACACTTTACACATATCATTGTGCACTTCCATACATATTTCTAATCAAAATCATTAAAAAACTGAAATTAAATAAACATGGGTGTAAAAACTACAAGGATATACTATCATGTACATTTAAGTATATATAAAAGTGCATTACTATATCACACTTTTTAAATTTTTACATGTCACTTTTGTCCAAAATGAAAGCAGATTAAACATGTGCATTTGAATTTAAATATATATATAAGTGCATTATGCTCTCACACTTTCTTAAAATTTTACATACACATGTGGTGCAGTTATGATACTTAAAAGGTGCAATATATATAGGTGTGTTAATGCAATTTTTAATAATATCTAGAGGATAAATAATATATGAAAATGCATTTAAACACAAAAAAGAAGATATATTTAAACATAAGGTGATGAAATGACCAAGTTTTTTAACAAAATATGAAAAAGAATGTTTTATCCGTAACACATATCTTGAGAATAATGAAGGTAAGAAAGAAATAAATGGGATAAATGAATTTATTTTGATTTAGTAAAAGTAGTTTGATAAAAAATTCTCATGAGAACCGTGAAGCAAATGAAAAGAAATTGAGTGATTGGGTAAGCAAGATTATAGGGAGATAGTTAAGGAAATATTTGCAAGATTATAGGGGAGTACTGAACCGTGTAGCTTTAATGTGGTGCCCAAATTCTCTTATTTACCCTTAATGAAATATTAAAGTGCTTCAAGATCGGATGACTATAAATCATTCTTATTTCTCTCCTAAGATGATTTTCTCACATGAACCCCAGTCAGATATTTATTATACTCAATAAGATTTATTTACACAATAAAGTTTTGGAGTAAAATTAAAAAGAGCCTTACTAGTCCGTATTTTTTTAAACAGAGTATTATACTCGTATAAAATATATTTTAAAATTATTTTGTTCTTACATCAGCAGAATCAGCCAATGCAGTTAGAACTTTATAAATTTCCTTATTTTTTTTAGGCTGTATTGGCTGAAGTTATTGTATTTTATCTATTTTTTCATATAATTTTTTCCTTATTTTATTAATAAAATATATTCTAAAAGTATTTTTTTCTTTCGTCCAAAAGGGGTTCATACTCTGTGGGTATATTGGAACTATCCAGTTTGGCAATCCAGCAAGTCGTCTCCCGCCATCTAGCCTTTGACACCATGACAGTTCCTTCTTCCTTTCTCAAACAAAACCCAGAGAGAATGAGGAGCTCAGGAAAAATTCAAATTCGACCGTTGACAACATATCTGTATTTTTCATTGTTTGCGTCTTGCTCAGCCAAAACGCAAACAATGAATATAAAAGCAGTGAATATGTTATAGCACAATTATTCTTGGAAGGTAGAAGTTTGTGTTTATGGCTTACATTGTAATGTTCTTTTGGTCACTTTGATGCTTTTGTTTTTGGAGGTTCAGAAATGGATTAATGAGCTTTGTGAAGAACTTTATGAACGCCTTCAGCGTGACTTAGAGCAGAATAAGCGCATAGCGCGTACATTGACCCTACATGTTTTTGCATACAAGGTTGCTTGTTCAAATTCATGGCTTGTTGTTGTGGTTATTGTTATAACTGTTATGATAATTACTATTGCTTCTAGTTATTACTGTTATCATTATGTATTTTCAATTTTGTAGACACATGTTATAGATTCAATCAAGAAGTTTTCTTCAAAGTCGTGCCCATTAAGATATGGGACCGGTAAGATCCAAGAAGACGCCTTTTTCCTATTTCAAGCAGGGCTCCGTGAATTTCTTGGCACATATGATGGTAAGACACTGGCGAAGCAACCGTATGTTTGGGGAGTGAGAGGTCTTTCTATATCAGCAAGTAAAATAGTTCCTATACCCTTGGTGAGTTTAAGCCCTTTTGTATTGTCATATTGGTCTTTTTCCATAGTTCCCTCTATCACTTTCATCAAAGGATTCTCGCTTAATGTTGATATTGAGTATGTTAGGGCGTTGAAATGAATTGCCTTCACTAATATCTAATGGTGGGCCAGAGGAGGGCACAAGGTCACTGCCCCTCCTCACCCCCGTCCATTTACTGTTCACACACACATGTACTCTTGTCGTGCATAATACATGTTATCTCCCTTCGTTGCCCTAGGCAAAGGCGTATATTCCGTTATATAACATGCTCTTAGCCATTAGTTCGAAACTCCCTGCTAATGTACTTTGCGCTTTTTTCTTTGAACCCTATATGTATTACCTTAAAAATATTCAATTGGTCTTAGTCGACTTCTTTCATTACTCTAAGAATAATTGCAAGCAGGAATTAGTACAAACTAGGAAGGGTACTCCCAGAAAGTGCATTCAGCTCTAGTCTGTGTTACGTGTGCAGTCTACAACTCACATTTCTCACCATAAGCAGATAAGCATCACATTCACAACACCTCCATCCTCCATTGGTGTAGGACTTCATCAGTAGAATGTATGTTTGAAAAAGTGGTCTCTTTGTTGGCAGTAAATGAAGTCACAATAAACAAAACTAATAAATGAATAAAAAATGATGCTTATTGAAACAGAACTGATGATATTATATCATGACTCAAAATGTGCAAATGTATTAGCCTATCTTACAAATGTTCAATAGACTCAAAATTCTTAAGTGTTAGACAATAGTCATGTACAACTGTCCATTCTAAAATGTTCTTTTGGCACTTGACAGGGTACGCCTTTAATCATGAACTACTTTTCACAAACATGTTCATTAGTGACGCAATTAAATCAAGGATCAATCCAAGATGCCGTACCATTGCCTTCCTCAGGTTCTCTCTGCCTCCATAGCTAGCTATCAGCTTCCGTCCTTTCCTGCCTATGTTTTTTTTGTTTTCTATTTTTCTTAGAGCTATTGAACCTCTCCTTCACTCAAATGAAAGTTAACGAGGAAGTGGGAACTATTCTGCATTGCACTCTACAAAACCTGGGATTGATTTCCATCAAGAAGGTCAAGAGACTGAATATGAAAAACACTACCCAAAGAGGGTGGAGAACCATATACAATCAAGGTTTGCTGCTATACTAAGTAATTGACACCATAAACCTCATCTCAACGACCCTAACATAGTTGAGATTAAGGTACAAGGTGATGATGATGATGTTGACAATCACTCTATTTTTTCATTTATATAAGTTTTAAAATTTTAATGTGTGTGTAAGTTAAATCAGTTTTTTGGTTAGAGAACACAGTTGATATAAATTTAACTTACAAAGGATGTTCTCTCTTCATCCTATCACTCTGAAGATGGATTCACAGCAGAAACTCTCACATTTCCATTTTTAGGTAATTTTGCATTATGTTTCTTGTACTCGATACTCCAGTAGTTCATTATTTTACCCCATATAGTTTTTATAAATAAACACTTCGATCTCAGAAGCTGGAACCTGTTTAAAACTGGAGTCAAGTCAAGCTAACCCGATGCTTGACCTTACAGAAGAACAATTGACAAGCAGTCTGACATCATATAGTTTATTATTTTACCCCTTATAGTTTTTATAAATAAACACTTCGATCTCAGAGGCTGGAACCTGTTTAAAACTGGAGTCAAGTCAAGCTAACCCAATGCTTGATCTTATAGAAGAACAAACGACAAGCAGTCTGACATCAATAGAGCGGGAAACAAAGTCTTCCAAATATAGGGTTTGCAAATTCAGTTTTAATAAAATTCTAGGGTGCCTTAGCACTCTTCTATGTTTCATCTATTCTTTTTCTTCTTTCAAGAAAAATGACTTGTGGATCGGGTTTAAGGTCGGGGTTAGGGTTGAGGTTAGGGTCGGGGTAAGGATCGGGTTTAGGGTCAGGATTAGGGTCGGGATGGTCAGGGTTAGGGTCAGGGTTAGGGTCGGGGTTAGGGTTGGGGTCAAGTTAGGGTTGGGGTTAGCTTCAGATTTAGGGTCGGGTTTAGGGTCAGGATTAGGGTCCGGTTTAGGGTCGGGATTATGGTCGGGTTTAAGGTCGAGCTTAGGGTCGGGTTAAGGGTCGGGATTAGGGTCAACCTTAAGGTCGGGGATAGGGTCCGGGTTAGGGTCAGGGTTATGGTCGGGTTTAGGGACGCGGTTAGGGTTGGTTTAGGTTTGAGTTTAGGGTCAGGGTTAGGGTCGGGTTCTGGGTCGGGTCAAATGTCGGGCTTAGGGATTAGGGTCGGTATTAGGGTCGGGATAAGGGTTGGGTTTAGGGTCAGGTTTAGGGTCGCGATTACGGTCGGGGTTAGGGTTAGGCTTAGGGTCAAGCTTAGGGTCAAGCTTAGGGTCGGGATTAGGGTTGGGGATAGGGTTAGGGTGGTGGTTAGGGTCGGGGTTATGGTCGGGGTTAGGGTTGGTTTAGGTTCGAGTTTAGGGTCAGGGTTAGGGTCGGGTTCAGGGTCGGGTCAAATGTCGTGCTTAGGGATTAGGGTGGTATTAGGGTCGGGATTTAGGGTCGGGATAAGGGTCAGGTTTAGGGTCGGGGCTAGGGTCGAGATTAGGGTCAGGATTACGGTCAGGGTTAGGGTTAGGTTTAGGGTCAAGTTTAAGTCAGGTTAGGGTCGGGATTAGGGTCGGGGTCGGGGTTAGGGTGGTGGTTAGGGTCGGGTTTAGGGTTGGTTTAGGCTCGAGTTCAGGGTCAGGGTTAGGGTCGGGGTTAGAGTCAGGGTTAGGTTCGGGGTTAGGGTCGACTTTAGGGTTGGGTTTAATGTCGGGATTAGGGTCGGGTTTAGGATCAAGATTAGGGTCGGGATTAGGGTTAGGTTTAGGGTCGGGTTTAGGGTCAGGATTGGGGTCGGGGTTAAGGTCGGGTTTAGGGTCAGGATTGGGGTCGGGGTTAGGGATTTGGTTTAGGGTCGGGTTTAGGGTCGGGATTAGGATCAATGTTTAGGGTCGGGTTTAGAATTGGGTTTTGGGTTGGGTATAGGGTGTGGTTTAGGCTCGGGATTGGGATCGGGATTCGGGTTAGGTTTAGGGTCGGGTTTAGGGTTGGGGTTAGGGTAAAGGTTAGGGTCAGGGTTAGGGTCAGGGTCGGTGTTTAGGGTCAGGTTTAGAGTCGGATTTAGGGTCGGGTTTGGGGTCGGGATTCGGGTCAGGTTTAGGGTCGGGTTTAGGGTCAGCATTATGGTCGGGATTAGGGTCAGGTTTAGGGTCGGAATTAGGGTCGAGATTAGGGTCTGGTTTGGGGTCGGATTTAGGGTCAGTGTTTGGGTCGGGATTAGGTTCGGAATTAGGGTCGGGTTTAGGGTCCGAATTAGGGTCGGGGTTTGGATCGAGATAAGGTTAGGATGGGGGTCGGGGTTCGGGTCGGGTATAAGGTCGGGATTAGGGTTGGGAATGGGGTCAGGATTAGGGTCAGATTTAGTGTCGGGTTTAGGGTTGGGTTTAGGGTCCGGGTTTAGGGTCGGGTTTAGTGTCGAGATTAGCGTCGGGTTTAGGGTCAGGTTTAGTGTTTGGATTGGGGTCGAGATTAGGGTCGGGGTGAAAGTCAGGGTTAGGGTCAGGGATTAGGGTCAAAGGCAGGGTCGGGTTTAGGGTCGGGGGTAGGGTCGGGTTTAGGGTCAGGGTTAGGGTTGAGATTAGGGTCAGGTTAGGGTCGAGATTAGGGTCGGGGTTAGGGTCAGGATTAGGGTCGGGATTAGGGTGGGGTCTAGGGTCGGGATTAAGGTCAGGTTTAAGGTCGGGTTCAGGGTTGGGTTTGGGGTCGGGTTTGGGGTCGGGTTTGTGGTTGGGTTTGGTGTCCGGATTAAGGGATTCAAAACCCGACCCTAACCCTGACCCTAATCCCCGACCCTAACCTTGACCCTAACCCCGACCCAAACCCGAACCTAAACCCGACCCTAAACTCGACCTTAATCTTGACCCTAATGCCGACCCTAACCTCGACACCAACCCTGACTCTAACCCCGACTGTAACCCCGACCCTAACCCAACCCTAAGCCCGACCCTAAACTCGACCCTAAACCCGACCCTTACCTCGACCCTAAATCCGAACATAAACCCAACCCTAAACCCGAACCTAAACCCGACCTTAATCCCGACCCTAAATCCCGACGCTAAATCCTCACCCTAAATCCCGACCCTAATCTCGACCTAAACCCGAACCTTAACCCGACCCTAAACCCAACCCTAAACCCGACCCCAAACTCGACCCTAATCCTGACTTTAATCCCGACCCTAATCTTGGCCCTAAACCCGACCGTAACCCTGACCCTAATCCCGACACTTAAACCGACCCTAAACCCGACCCTAATCCTGACCCTAATCCCGACCCTAATCCTGACACTAATCCTGACCCTAAACCCATCCCTAACCCTGACCGACCCTAACCCTGACCCTAACCCCGACCTTAATGTCTACCCTAACCCAACCCTAAGCTCGCTAACCCTAAGCTCGACCCTAACCCCGACCCTAAACCCGAACCTAAACCTGACCCTAATCCCGACCTTAATGTCGACCCTAACCCAACCCCAAGCTCATTGACCCCGACCCTAATCTCGACCTAAACCCGACCCTAAACCTGACCCTAAACCCGACCTTAATCTCGACCCTAAATCCCGACCTTAACCTCGACCCTAAATCCCGACCTTAATCTCGACCCTAAATCCCGACCCTAAAGTTGACCCTAACGCAACCCTAAGCTCGCTGACCCTAAGCTCGACCCTAACCCTGACCCAAACCTCAAACCTAAACCTGGCCCTAATCCCAACCCTAATCCCGACCCTAAATCTGAATCTAAACACGAACCTAAACCTAACCTTAAACCCGACCCTAATCTCGACCCTAAACTCGACCCTAACCCAACCCTAAGCTCGCTGACCTTACCCCTGACCCTAACCACGACCCTAAACCCGACCCTAAACCCGAACCTAAACCCGACCTTAATCTGACTCTAAATCTCGACCCTAAATCCTGACCCTAATCCCGACCTAAACCCGACCCTAACCTCGACCCCTAAACCTGAACTAATGCCGACCCCAACCCTAAGCTCGTTGACCCTAAGCTCGACCTTAAACCCGAACCTAAACCCGACCCTAAACCCAACCCTAAACCCATGTCCTAAACCCGACCTTAATCCCGACCCTAAATCCCGACCCTAATCCCGACCTAAACCCGAACCTAATCCCGACCCTAATGCCGACCCTAACCCAACCCTAATCCCGAACCTAAACCTGACCCTAAACCCGACCTTAATCTGACTCTAAATCTCGACCCTAAATCCTGACCCTAATCCCGACCTAAACCAAACCCAAACCTCGACCCCTAAACCTGAACTAATGCCGACCCCAACCCTAAGCTCGTTGACCCTAAGCTCGACCTTAAACCTGAACCTAAACCCGACCCTAAACCCAACCCTAAACCCAGGTCCTAAACCCGACCTTAATCCCGACCCTAATCCCGACCTAAACCCGACCTTAATCCTAACCCTAAACCTCGCTCTAAACCCGACCCTAATGCGGACGACCCTAACCAAACCCTAAGCTCGTTGACCCTAAGCTCAACCCTAACCTCGACCCTAAACCCGAACCTAAACCCGAACTTAAACCCGACCCTAAACCTGACCCTAAACCCAACCTTAATCCCGACCCTAAATCCCGACCCTAATCCCGACCTAAACCCGAACCTAAACCGGCCATAATCCCGACCCTAAATCCGAACCTAAACCCGAACCTGAACCCAACCCTAATCTCGACCCTAAACTCGACCCTAAACCCGACGACCTTAATGCGTGACCCTAACCCAACCCTAAGCTCGCTGACCCTAAGCTCGACCCTTACCCCGACCCTAAACCCGAACCTAAACCCGAACCTAAACCCGACCCTAACCCCGACTGTAACCCCGACCCTAACCCTGACCCTAAGCCCGACCCTAATCCTGACCCTAAGCCCGACCCTAAACCTGACCCTAATACCGACCCTAATCTCGACCCTAAACCCGACCAACCCCGAACCTAAACCCGACCCTAAACCCGAACCTAAACCCGACCTTAATCCTGACCTTAAATCCCGACCCTAAATCTCGACCCTAAATCCCAACCCTAATCCTGACCTAAACCCGAACCTAGACTCGACCCTAAACCCAACCCTAATCCCGACCCTAAATCTGAACCTAAACCCGACCCTAGACCTGACCCTAAACCTGACCCTAAAGAAAGGTTTCCAAAAGAAAACGTCTTCAAAATTGTTACACCTGATCAGGATTTCAAAACATTTAACAACCCTTTGAAGTTCCAACATAACACAGACAACCAGATCTTCTTCGTTAATCCATCCAAAACCTTGTCACTGGCTCCATACATTCTCTCAGCCTTCCGCACTTCGTTTATTACCTATACATGATGAGAATAGAATTCTTGTAAGCAATAATGTTTAGTAAGACACCATTTCATCCACTAAAACATATAAGAATCTCGCATAAGATGTGCACATAACAACACGTAAGCATTCAAGTATCAACCCCCAAAAGATTTCATTATTCATCATTCTTTCTTCTCATTTTTGTCTTTGAGTTTATGGGCCCGTAGCTCGTGTCCAGGCCCCTCGTCGATGACCTCAGGTAGCTAGCCCACAGCCCATCAGAAGTAAAGACATGACTCCTTAGAATGTTACATATATCATTATCATCATGACTTAGTTTTCATTGTTGGTTCCATATGAACCCAACCTAAAATCATAACATACATTTTGAATATCTTACCTTAGATCAATCAATAGCTCCACAATTAAGACCACCCGTCAATAGGTACATATAACTTGAAATTCACATAATTTCATGCCATGCAATTTCAAGTATTCAAGCATATATCAAATTCATAATTAGCTAGACTTCCATACTTTATTTAGAACTATCATGTATAGGTGGTGGTGACTTACCTTGTTCCAGCGAAGTTTATACCCGATTGTGTGTGTACGGCATCCACGAGCAACGATTCTTCGATGAGGGAAATTCTACAAAATCACCCCCCAAACATAATAAATAAATCCTGAAATTCCTACATCCCAAACGATCAAATCCTGTGTACGGCGTCCACGACCAACTAATTACTATAATATCAAGAGCTCTATGTATCTACTTAGAACAAGCCCCTAAACACTAAGAAACTTCCCCAATTCTTACATCAAATTGGGCATAACTTTGGGGTAGCTGGATACTCAAGAACTAATTTGAAGTTGTTAAAATCAAGGATAAATAACATCTCCACAATAATCTTATTATCAAGAAAATCCATTAATTTTCTTAGATTCAACCCAAAATGAATCAACCCTTGTATATAATCCAAAAACAAGAACTATAGATCAAAATATAAAAGAAATACATGAGAGTGTAAATCTTACCAATTGATGATCTTTGATGAAGAAAATGTTTACATTGAGCTTGAATCACCTTGGGAAGGGTTTGTGATTAGTTTATAGAGAGAAGGACGACCAGAAGTCTCTATTTTGGGGCTGAAAGGGGGTTTTTTCGTTAAAAATACATTTTGCACCGATTGTCAAAACCGCCCGGACTGGCATCGGTTCCCCTGCCAACCGCCATATAAAACTTTCTATTTTCAACCGGCGCCGGTTTGGGGCCCACCGGCACCGGTCCGAAGCACCGATAACTTCATTTTCCGGCCTAAATCGATCCCGGTTGTTGCTTATTACGCCCTAGACCCCCCAATAAACTTTTGAGATATATCTTTACCACCCGAAGACTATCTTACATGACAACTAACTTAATATACCATTACATACGAAATACAAATAATTATTATGTAGTTTCGTTGCTCATCAGGTATCGTCGCTATCACGTTCAAACATGTCACAAAGATGCAAGTCCAAACACAAATATCACAAAGTACATAATCGCATTATATCCCCAAACTTTACATATATAATACTCAAAATCATAAGTTATAGCATGATCTTATAAAATAAATTTAGCACATAAGGAGCAAGTAGAAGTACGGGCATTACACAATAGAAAATCTATTTGAACATTTCCTCTTTAAACTTTGACATGTTTAACTTTTATACACACATAATACATTTATAAAAGTTATTTTAACAAATAAATTTTTCATATCACATGCATGATCAATATTTTTTTATGCAAATATATCATTGTTCCTAGTTTAACATATTCGTTAATAAAGTAAAAAAAGACTAAAAGGGATATATATATATATATATATATATATATATATATATATATATATATATATATAAAGACTAAAAGGGATATTATATATATATATATATATATATAATAAACATAGGATATATATATATATATATAGCAATTAATATATATCTCAAAATAAACATAGGTTATAACTTATAAATAGATGAGATATCTAAATTAAGAATTTTAAAGTTATATAAGTATAGTTAATTGAAGGGGAAAAATTAATATAAAGGAAAGGGGATCAAATAGACTTTTCTACTCTTTTCATTTCATCACTTAAGCTCTTCTACTTTAAAAGAATCATATAAATACACTCATTTTCATAATACAATCAGACAAATAATTTCTATAGCACGTTATTTTTTTAAAATTAAATTAGAGATAGTGATAAATCATACAAAAATTGATATAAATTTGAAAAATAATGTAATAATAATATAAAAAATAATATAAATGTAAAATTAGATAACCAATTTAAAAACGTTAAAAAATCATAAAAATGAAAAACAAAGTGAAAATAAAAAATAAAAAATTAAAAACCTTTTAAATAGATGTAGAATATACAAATAATTTCAAATTTTCAAAAATAGTGATTTTGGCATTCTGAAAATTTCCACAATTTTTATATATGTTTCTTCAGTTCTTAACAAATTTTTAGTATTACAAGTCAAAATTGATTACATGGCCAAATTGACCAATTTGTAAAAGTAGGCACATATATGATACTTTTTTCAGTACATGCGCTTAAGTGACGGATTTGAAATAGTAGAAGTGTTAATTTGCATTCACCCGTGCGCTTTCTATAAAAATTCAAAGTACATAATCGCTGTCTCTATAATTAAGGGTATAGAGACCCTGTGATTACGTGTTTGAACGTGACATCGACGATATGTTCCCGTGCAGAATTGCATAAAAATTACGTGTTTCAAAGTAGTACCCTGTGATTACTTAAAATTCATATACCTTCTCATTGCTCCTATATTCGTAACATCTTTCTGATTTGGTGGTTTGAGGCTGGTAGTAAAAACCTAATTGACTTGTTCAAGCACAACCTTCCTGGAATTATATGTTGGAACATTTGGAAGGTTTATACTGATCAAATTTGGGGCACTGGATCTAGGACGCATAATTTTGCTTACACTATCTGGCAAATTAAACTATATACTCAGAATTGGGTTTTAAGTCTTTCGAATCTGAAATTGGGCAAAATAGATACTATTTTATACGAAGAACGACTTATTCCTCAAGGTTTTAAGCTTAAACATAGACTGTTAAAACCAATCAGTTGGTTGAAACCTAACAGAGGATTGAAGTTGAATATTGATGCAGCTTACATACCAGATTCGGCCTCGGGTGGTGCGATTTTGAGAAATCACAGGGGAGAATTGGTATGTGCCATGGCTTTTCCGATTTCTGGTTCTTCGTCTTTTGATGCGGAGCTAAATGCGGCGATGACGGCTACACGATGGGTGATTAGTAATGGCCATAGGGATTTTCAGGTGGAGATCGATGCTGAAGCTGTTCTTAGCTTCCTTTCAGATGGATTTTCAGGTGGATTCAACGTTGCTAGGTCTGAGGATGTTGTTTCGTTCAGACAGCTATGCTTCAGGAAAGGGGTCAGGTTCAGACACATTTTTAGAGAAGGTAATAGGCCAGCCCATTATCTTGCAGCTTTACATCCGGCCCATTTCGTGACTTGGACTGCGGTTAATTCGTTGCCTAGCCCAGTCCGAATAGAATACAATTTTGATTTGTTCAATATTCCTTATATTAGATGGCTTGTTTAGCTTTATTTCTTCTGATGGGTCAGGTCGAGCCCCCCCATCGGTTTTTTGTGTTTATTTTGTCTCTGGTGTTATTTTGGGAAGGATGTCTTCCCCGGAAAGGTATTGGCCTAGTCCCACTTTCTTTTTTGTATCTCACTATTTTTAATAAAATACGGTAAATGTTCCCCGGCATTTACCCCACTGATTTTGGTGGTTTGCCTTCCGGGTTTAAAAAAAAAAGATTACATGTTTGAACGTGACAACGACGATATGTTCCTGTGCAGAATTTCATAAAAATTACGTTTTTCAGTACATGCGCTTTAAGTTGACCCTTTTCCCTAATACGAGTAAATCACCCTTGTGATGCATGGCTGGTGAATTTGCATTCAATGTTTTTTTCTTTTCAATTGTTTTCAACTCCTTTGATGCAGAAGACTTAGAGAGTGCAGAATTGCATATCAATGAAACATTAAACATAGAAATATAATAATAAAACGAACCAAAATAATCACGCATAGAATTACACGCATTTATTAAAAACGGAATTTAATGTAACAGGTTATTAAAATCTTCTTTATAAACCACATTTTGAGTGGAATTCGCCGTCCTCCCCCTGTCATTGCATATAAGTATTTTCAAACCACGCCTATTGGTAACTCGTGAAACCGCAACATAGAGTTGTCCATGCGTAAACACATGTTTCTTCAACAACAAACCCACACGGGATAACGATTGGCCCTGACTTTTATTTATAGTCATGGCATATGAAATCATAATGGGGAACTGTCGCCTCTGAATTCTGAAAGGCAAGTTGGCATCCGAAGGAGTCAAGGACAATCTTGGAATCAAGACTTTCTATCCAGCACTAACACCAGTCAAGTGTGGGTTACAAAGCCTGGTCCGTTACACAAACCCATGGAATGATCAATATTTCTCAGAAGCATGACTGGGGTCCTGACCTTAATGCTACTACCTCCGTCCCTTAAAACTTTGCCAAAGTTGACCGGCACGGAGAATAATAAAGTAAAAACTGTGTGGTTGAGGTTTGTGCAGAGGAGAGAGAAATAACAGAAACCACAAAAAATTGATTAAAAAGGAAAGTGGCAAAGTTTTTTGGGACGTCCAAAAAAGGAAAGATGGCAAAGTTTTAAGGGACGGAGGGAGTATTTAGGAATTCCGGGGTGTGCAGTTCTGCCATGAGATCTGTCATGGAATCTACCTTTAAGACACCATCAGAACTAAGATACGTCCTAGATACCTCGCCAACGTTGAGACCCATCATATAATCATTAACAGATTCAACCACGGCAAGTGTTGGGGCCAATATTGCATGGTCACGGAGACAACAAATGTCATGTGTTTGATGCAACATACTCTGGAAAGATGTTTTCAACAATAGCAGCTACAGGATCATCATGTGTATGAATCAATAAGTCATCAGGAATATCAATAGAACCAAAGCCATCATTTTCTTCACCCAATACGCCATCTCCAATACTTGCAATCCACTCCGAAAAAACCTTCAAATCATAAGATTCAGCCTCACTTGTCAAATTTTGGAGACACATGTTCTTGGTCAAACGAAGAACATTGCAATGAGAGCACAAATACGACGAATTTATGGTCGCATTGACAACATCCTGTCTGCTACCATTAGGTATGACAGGGAGGACTTGACGAAAGTCTTCCCCAAATACCACAGTCTTTCCACCGTACGGCATAGTGACACTATTTTCTTTGTGAAATTGCATTATATCCCTCATGCTGCGATCCAACGCCTTAAAACAAAATTTGTGCAACATTAGAGCTTCGTCCCAAATAATTAGTTTGCATCGTACAATAAGTCTGGCAAGAGGACTTCCCTGTTTGATATTACATGTGGAGTCTTCATTCAAACTAATTGGGATTGCAAATCGAGAATGTGCAGTGCGTCCACCGGGCAATAAAAGGGAAGCAATCCCACTCGATGCAACATTCAGGACGATCTCACCCTTAGACCTAAGCGCTGCCGATAATGTCTTCCACACAAAAGTTTTCCCAGATCCACCATATCCGTAAACAAAGAAAACCCCACCAACCTCCTCTTGCACAGAATGCATTATGGTTTCATAGACACGGAGTTGCTCATCTGTCAATGAATGAAACAATGATGTGTGCTCTTCAGACATTGCGGTGCGGTCATAGCTCAACTCTTCGTATATCATTCTATCATTGGAAGAAAGGAGGGAATCAAGCGAAATAGTTGGCATTGGAGGTTAATCTCGCAAACTCTTGCCCCGACGTCGTAACAATTGCTCTATTTCAGCCAAAGCTAATTTCTCCAACCGGTCATCATTTAATTTAGAATTAATTCTGAAAGAAAGATAACACTAATTTAGTCAAAAAGGATAAAAGGATGGAAAACAAAATAACACATTATAATCTAGTGCACTTTATTTAAAGGGGGGAAGCATTAATCTTATATAGGATGTGACCTGGATGCTGCAACAATGTTGAATGTCATCCGCCATGAACCTCCAACAATGTTGCCAAACAAATTCAGGTCTAGACATTGATTCCGTCCACAACAGAATAACAAATAATATCCTCATATAAAACGCTGAAGAGAAAAAGTTAGCTTCCTTGAAAGCATCAATGAATTCCTTATCATCATCCACCAAGCCCAACACATAACACGCCTCACGAAATGTAAGGTATGTCACGCCAGCAACAATTCTCAAATCTTCATGAGACATTGCACCACAAATGTGATTCAAAAGGCACCTTATGTAATAAGATTCACCACTGCCCGGATGAACATAATAAATTCTGCCAATAGCAAAGCCCTTTATCCTGTGAGCCCACTCCCTTGTCTTTTTCTTTCACACGAACTTCTGGGGGAACTCAGCATAGGTCAAAGATCTAGCATTAGGATATTTTTTATTAGCCTCCATGCATGCCGTGAACATACTGTCTTTAACAGACGTTGCATTGACGACCGATTCTAGCGGTTGGTCATCATGAAAAACAATAGATTGTTCGTTGGGCAAATGAAAGCTCAATCGCTCCACTGGCGGGTTTTAACCCCCCAGGCAGCCTCACACGGGGAAATGTATCTACAATCATAATACATTTGAATCTTATCAACAGGCTTTTGTTGCGAATCACCATCCACTGTCTTGTAAAAAGCAGATGTTACTCGGTCACGCCCCTTGTTTATGTACTTTCACATATACTTTATGGACCTCGACTGGTTACACCACTCTACATTCATATGTGCGCCACATTTCATCAACAAATATCTATTGTGGGGAACAACAAACCTATTATCCAAATCCACATTGTTTTTATGGATCACACGTCTGTTATGACAACGTTTATACACAGGGTAACCGTCATCATCAACTGATGTTTGAGAAGACCATTTTTTGGGAAAGTGCTTAGTACACTTCCAATCAACCATGCATGGTGCAGACTTGATGATCGATGTAATTTTTTGTGAGTAAAACGTAGTTGGTTAATCCGTAGAAAAACCAGACCACGAGTATCGTCTCTCAAGGAGTGGCAAAAAGGAAGTTTTAAATACAGTCCGTGATCACAGGCTAGCACAAGTCATGGTAATCTTTCCGAATAAATTGTTTTCGGGTGATTAAAAAAATAAACTAACAGCGAGTGCAAAAAAAAATAAGTAGAGAAAAAAGTAAACTGATTCTAGATATTAAAACAGGGTTCAAATTGGATGGTTCGAGTTCTTGGTGTTCTTTCGAAATTAGAATTTAGCAAATTAATTTTCAATTACTCCTGGAAAGAAAATGAAATAAATTCTCATAGACAAGAATTAAATCATATTTCGACAATCCTAACTTATTTCTAAGATCAGATTGCTTGTATAAGACCCAAGCTAATTTAACTCAAATTCTCATAGACAAGAACTGAATTAAATCCAAACATTCATATATGAGGTGATCAATTTCATATAGACAATTATGATCAATCTTATACAATTTTCCAGAAAATTAATTGAATTTCAAAAACTAAATTCACATTCTCAAGAACCCATGAACCCTAGCCCCAATTCAAACCCTATAGGAAATTAGCTACTCATACTAAAAATTGACATCTCAATTTTATTCATAACCACTATAAGGAGCTAGTTAAATAATTAATTAAGGTGAAAAAAAAGGAAAAAAACAATGACTTAATTAAATGAGAAAATCGGAAGTTAATAAATAAAGACTAAGAAGCTTCAATCCAATCTAAATTGCTGAGTATAGAACTAGTAATCATCACTTGGAATCTAATTGAATTTAAAAGAAATTGGGACAAACATTGAAAGGAACCTTCGATTCTTTCTTGCTGCTACGTTGTTCAAAAGAGAAAAAAAATCTGTTGCTGTCCTTTTTGTTTCTGCCTGCTGCGACTGCTTGCATAGAAGGAGGAAAACTGCTGGTGCGGCTATCTTCTACCTACGGCTGGACTGTTTTTTTCAGGGAAAACCCTTGCTGAAGTTAATTGAAAAAGGAATACAAAGAATTGATGAACGATCTCCGCTGCAGCGGCTGGTTCCTGAGGGAAAAAACCAGCTGGTCTGTTTCTCCTTTTTCTTTTAGGCTCCTGAAGTGGATGAAGAAACTGCTGCGACTTTTTTTCTTTGCTTTTTGGACCTCACTTAATAAAGTAACCCGCAAATGATTTCGCCCAAACAATTTATGATTCACCGCAAATTCGGCCTGTAAAATCACAACTCACCACACCCGCTAATAATATGCAATTTTACTATCAAATTACTCCAAAAATGTCAAATTGTCTGGAAAACTACTAAACTAAAAATGAATGCCACCGGGACCGAAAAATAACAAATTTTAATTCAAAACCCCCAATAGTCACCCGATTAATTATAAAAATTAGACAATTAACACCCAAAATATGAGTGAAAGATAGGGACGGAACGAGCCTATCAAATCTCCCCACACTTGAGCGTTGCTTGCTTCCAAGCAACATTGCATGAAACCCACGAAAACAAAATAATCAATGTAACACCTTGTTCAAAAATCATTCACACCCAAAACAAATGGCTGCACAAGGTCTTTTCTTTCTTAACAACGAAACCAAGATTCACCTGTTAAACAATATTATCAAAAGTAAAATCCCCCTCCAACCGACTAAAATGTAGAGAAAAGCATGATGGTCCCAACGGTGTAGGTGTGTGAAATCCAAACCACCAATCATTCCAAAAACCCAAGAATTGTGTGATAAAAACCGGTATGCTCGTGATTCATTTTTTTTTTTGAATATATAAAGTTGGCCAGGTTCTGGATTACAGGGCTGATTCAAGCTATATGGCCTGGGAGTTTATCTCATTACTATGCATACTCAACTCTCACACGGGGTGATTCGCGAGATGAGCAGAGCCCCTTTTCGGAGATGAAATTCTCGACACACGAAGTGTAACCCCATAACAAGAATCAGTTTCCTGTTTAGCATGAATTTATCCCGATATGCTTAGAAAGCAGAGCTCCTTACGGAGTAAGGATTTTCAACACCTGGCCAGTCAAGCAATTATTGATGACGAACTAGTGAATCACGAGTAAAACCGAATTTAATCAACACAAATCAAACCATCTAACCTGCCAACATTCCCAAGAATATACACACCACCCCGATGATTACATAATTACTAATTCTTTCCAAGAAAGATGGAGGAGACGGAAGATTACAAAAGAAAATAAAGATTAACAAGTTACCTCTGTTGCGTTGCTAAACCAGAAAAGAACCTCATGCACCTCAAAATGTTTGAGCAGAATAACTTCATCACCAAATGTCATGTCCAAGCTAAAACCAAACCTCCCCACACTTAGGGGTGACATCGCCCTCGAGGTCAAAGAAAAGATTAAAACAAAAATACCAGGGGCAAATTAACGAGTAAAATGATTTTTAGCCCGACAACACATCATAATCAGAATAATAATCAGCACAAATCAACAAAGGAGTAATATGATAGTAAGCACACATTTTTAGCATCGTAGTTAGAGTTGACAGATTACCGTATAAGCCAAACTGCAGTGAATAACCTCCGTCTTAACATAAAACTCAGCATCTGATAGCCCCTCGGTCTCTGGTGGTGAGATATTCGGTCTTAGAACCATGATCTGCAAGCTGAAATGACTCTCCTAGATGTGTAGATGCCGCTGAATCCTGCCACTGGAATGCTTCAATAATACTGAGACTGGGCAGTTTGTCCAAAGTTTGATAGGCTCGATAAACAATGGTCTACTGTCAACGGGCAGCTGATTCGGCCCTCAAAAATCAACCATCATCCAAAAACTGCCATCAAGATCATGTCCCATCAAATTGCACTTGATGATTGTGCTTGTCGTCGCTTCTTCTTCTAAACAGCGGTGCTCCTGCGGACAGCGAAAGAGCTCACGAACTCCATGGTGCATGGCAGCTGGTTTCACTCCTGGAGCATGCGTAAGTCTCCAATTATTGTCTCCAACTATTGGCCTTGAAAGTGTCTGGTGCCGAGTCTCCACGGACCTTCTGTAAAGTAAACGGGAGCTGGTAGCCAGTATCCCTTAGGAGTTCCATTTATATAGGGCTACACTTCTTCTTCCACACCAGTCCATGTCATATCTACAATTCAAAGAAAAGAAATCCAAGCGCACAAGCACATGATGAAAACACAAAAACAAAGACAAAAAAAGCATAAACAAGAGATACTAAACTCCTAATTCCTTTTTTTTTAATTTTTTTTTCAGTTTTTTTTTGGTGGGTTGCCTCCCAGAAGCGCTTCTTTAACGTCACTAGCTTGACGATAAAATCTCATTCGAAGACGGGTTCGAGGCTTAAAGCCTCCTTCTGCTTTTCAAACATTCCCCCAAAATAGTGCTTGAGTTGGTTGTCGTTGACCTTGACAACCCGGCCATCATTATGCTCAATCTCCACACTTCCATAGGGATAAACTCGACGTATAGTGTATGGTCCCGTCCATCGGGACTTCAGCTTCCTAGGAAAAAGTCTCAACCTTGAATTATACAACAACACCTTCTCCCCCTCTGCAAACTGGTGGTCCGCCTTAATGTGCTTGTCATGAGCTTGCTTTACTCTCTCTTTGTATAAGTATGAATTATGAAAGGCCTGAGCCCTCCACTCATCCAATTCATTCACCTGAAAGAACCGCTCCTTACCTGCACTAGATGAATCAAGACAAACTGTAGCATCATTAAAGCCCAAAGTGCCCTATGCTCTACCTCCACAGGTAAATGACAAGACTTCCCATAAACTAATCGAAAAGGAGTAGTACCAATCGGAGTCTTATAAGCTGTCCTAAAAGCCCATAGCGCGTCATCTAAGTTTTCTGACCGATCCTTACGAGTTTGCGCTACAGTTTTTTCTAGGATAGCCTTAAGATCCCGATTTGCATTCTCTACTTGCCCCTGAGTTTGGGGGTGGTAGGCTACTCCTTGACGATGTTGAACCCCATATTTAGACAAAACACGAGCTAACGGATCATTACGAAAATGGGTTCCTCGATCACTAATCAAAACTTTGGGGACTCCAAACCTAGAAAACAATTTTTTTTACAAAACGCACAACCACTCTAGCATCATTAGTAGGGCTCGCAATAGCCTCTACCCACTTCGACACATAATCAATAGCGACTAAAATAAATTTATTGCCTCTTGAGCTAGGGAATGGGCCTACAAAATCAATCCCCCAGACATCAAAAACTTCATAAGGCAATAGATATGTCTGGGGCATCTCATCTCGTTTAGAAATATTTCCTACCCGTTGACACCTATCGCATGAGGCAACATAAGAATTCGCATCTTTGAACAACGTGGGCCAGTAATACCCACACTCTAACACTCTTCTTGTTGTCCTATTACCAGAAAAATGCCCCCCAGTGGGGCCAGCATGACAATGGTAAATAATCTCATTCATTTCATCCTCAGGAATGCACCTTCGTACTACCTGGTCAGCACAAATCCTGAACAAATAAGGATCATCCCAGAAATAATACTCAGCATTGGACAGAAACTTTTTTAACATGTGTCGAGATAGCCCGGTAGGCTCAACATCGCCTACTAAGTAGTTGGCTATGTCTGCATACCAAGGTACCTCAGATCCAATCTCAACCTGCAAAAGACGTTCATCAGGAAAAAGTTCTTCAATAACATCATTACCGAAAGAGTCTACCAAGTCAGCATCTAATCGTGATAAGTGATCAACTACTTGATTGGTGGAACCCCTTCGGTCCCTAATCTCTATGTTAAATTCCTGCAACAACAAAATCCAACGGAGAAGTCTAGGTTTAGAGTCGTGCTTCTGAAATAAATATCTCAACGCCGAATGATCGGTGTAGATAATTACTTCAGATAAAATAATATACAACCTAAACTTCTCCAAAGCATACACAATAGCTAGAAGCTCTTTCTCTGTAGTGGTATAATTCAATTGGGGTCCCGTTAAGGTTTTGCTAGCATAATAGATGGGGCGGAAGTGATTATCTTTCCGTTGGCCAAGAATGGCCTCGACAACTTGATCGCTAGCATCGCACATTAGCTCAAAAGGGATTTCCCAATCCGGAGCAACTAAAACTGGAGCTTCCATCAACTTAAGTTTCAAACACTTAAAAGCAAGCAAACATTCATCATCAAACAAAAAATCAGCATCTTTCTCAAGCAAACGGGTGAGAGGTTTGACTATTTTTGAGAAATCCCGAATAAAGCGGCGGTAGAAGCCGGCGTGCCCAAGAAAGCTACGAACAGCCTTTACGGTCATTGGAGGCGGGAGTTTCTCAATGGCCTCGATTTTCGCCTTGTCAACCTCAATACCCTTAGATGACACCTTATGACCTAGCACAATACCCTCCTTGACCATGAAGTGACACTTTTCCCAACTCAATGCCAAGTGGGTCTCCTCACACCTAATCAACACTTTCTCTAAATTATGGAGGCATTCATCAAATGACTCCCCAAAAATAGAGAAGTCATCCATAAAAACCTCCATAAAATCACCAATAAACTTCTCAAAGATAGCAATCATGCAACGCATAAATGTGGCACGGGCATTGCATAGACCAAAAGACATCCTACGAAATGCAAATGTCCCAAATGGGCAAGTAAAAATGGTCTTTTCCTGGTCAACGGGATCAACGTGTATTTGAAAGTACCCGCTCATCCCGTCAAGGAAACAATAATAAGCATGCCCTGCCAAACTCTCAATCAACTGATCAATAAAAGGTAAGGGAAAATGATCCTTCCGAGTGGCTTCATTTAGTTTACGGTAATCAACGACCATCCGCCACCCGGTCACCGTCCTACTAGGTAGGAGTTCCCCCTTCTCATTCTGAATCACCGTCATACCCCCCTTCTTGAGGACCACGTGAGTAGGGCTAACCCATTGGCTATCTGAAATTGGGTAAATTATACCCACATCCAAAAGCCTCAGGACTTCTGCCTTTACCACTTCCATCATCTTGGGGTTTAAATGTCGTTGCGGTTGCACGACTGGTTTATACCCCTCCTCACACTTGATTTTGTGGGTACAGAAGGTTGGGCTAATCCCACGAAGATCCTCAAGCTTACGCGCAATGACTTGCTTGTGACACCTAAGGACATCCATCAATTTTTCCTTCTGTCCCGACTCTAACTGGGCTGAAATAATGACAGGGTGTTGGCCCTGTGTGTCTAAAAATGCATACTCCAGGTGGCTAGGGAGCAGTTTGAGTTCAGGAGTAACCTTATCGGTGGGCTGCTCCTCAAACTCAGTAAGCAACGTAGGGAAATCATCATCCCTAATCACCTGCTCGCAATCAACAGTCATTTCTTCTTCATTTTCAGCCACCATATCCCCCACATAATGAATGGCACTAACAGGTGGGGTAATATCACTATCGCCTCCAAATAAATACCCCTCCACTAACTCAAACATATCAAGATAATGGCATGATTCAGCGGGGTCTGAGGCCTTACTCATCACCTCTGAGAATTTAAAAGTGCACACATCGTCCCCAACTCTCAGAGAAAGCGAACCAGCAGCAACATCGACAAGGGCCCTAGCAGTAGCCAGAAAAGGCCTCCCTAAAATAAGTGGAGTCTCACGATCTTCCTCCATGTCCATGACCACAAAATCAACAGGGAATATGAACTTGTCCAGCCGTACTAATACACCCTCTAGAATTCCTTTCGGATATTTCACCGATCGGTCCGCTAGCTGAAGGCTCATACGAGTGGGCTTTAGTTCACCCAAGCCAAGTTTCATGACCACAGAGGAAGGCATCAGGTTGATGCTAGCTCCTAAATCAGCTAAAGCATTATTAAACAAAATTTTCAATAGAACAAGGTACAGTAAAACTCCCTGGGTCTTTTAGCTTCGGAGGCATAGTCTTCAGAACAACTGCTGAACATTCCGCATTAAGATCCACCACTTCCGGCTCTTCCCACCTCCTCTTTTTCGTGAGGAGATCCTTCAGAAATTTTGCGTACCTCGGCATCTCCGTCAAAGTTTCTATGAATGGGACATTAATATGAAGCTGCTTCAGATGCTCCATAAATCTAATCAGGTTCGTGTTATCATTGCTTCTCTTCACCCGTGTAGGGAACGGGAGAGGTGGAGTCGTCTTACTCTTCTCTTTCTTTAGAGAATCTTCTTTCTGAGCTTCATTACTCTTGGAAGGAATAGGGACAGCCACTGGTTCTTCTTCAACCTCCCGGGATTTCGGGTCTTGATGTCGCTGGTCATCATTTTGTTGAGCCAATGGTGGAGTATTAACTTTTGTAAGGGTCTTCCCGCTGCGTAGTGTAACGGCCTGCACTTGCTCCCTTGGATTGGGTTCTGTTGAACTCGGAAGGCTGCCTGGTTCTCTAGGAGCAACTGAACCAAGCTGGCGGATAAGAGCTTCTAGGTTGCTGAAACGCCGGTGCATCTCCGCTTGATTTTTGGCTAATTCAGCCACTGTTTTCTCTAGCGCTGCATTTATCGGAGGTGGTTCAAGCTGTCTTTGGTGAGGCGGGACATAAGCGGGCTGATTCGGATTGCCTCTATTCTGAAAATTTGCTTGGTAATTGGGAGCATTCCGCTGCCCCTGATTCTGATTTTCAGGTCTCCACGAGCCTCCTCCTTGCTGAAAGTTTCCTCTCTGAACTTGATTGTTGAAAAAATGCCCACCAGCTCTCTGGCCTTGACCGTATTCCATGAAATTCACATCACGGACCACTGGAGCTGCCTGATTCTGAACATAAAGAGGGCAGGTGTGAGTGAGGTGAGCTCCCATGCACATTTCGCAAGATAAAGCTAGTTCTTGGCCAATTGGACTTGGATAACTTGCTCGAACGGGAAGTGGGGCAGAATACATAGGATAAGAGGGCTGATATGCCCCAATATTATGAACATGTTGTTGCTGAGAAGTCCGTGCCTTCAAGTCTTTGACATCCACTGCCAGTCCCTCGATCTTCGCTGTGAGTGCAGTGATGGGATCTAAATTGAGCAGACCAGGTGGATTTTGAGCTCTCTCCTTGCCCGCGTACCAATATTTATCATTTGAAGCCAAATTCTCTATTATCTGCTCTTCTGCCTCTGGGGACAATTTTAGAAACATACCCCCCTGAGATGCTCGGTCTAGTTCTCTCATATACTCCAGCCGAAGACCATTATAAAATCTGCACATAATGGTTGCTGAATTCATGAATGTTTCTCGACACTTCCTTCTCAGCGTCTTAAGCCTATCCCATGCTTCACTGAAAGTCTCGGTCGGAGCTTGAGTGAAGTTGAGAATTTCTGTCTGAACTTTGATAGCGGCAGAGGGAGGAAAATACTCCTGCATAAATGCCTGATGAAGCTTCTCCCATGTATCAAAATGCCCGTTTGGAAAGCTACGGAGCCACCGCGATGCCTTGTCTCTCAACGAGAATGGAAATAAGGTCAACCTCACTGCCTCGCTAGATACCCCATTGTATTTGAATGTGGCACATGTCTGAATAAAGCTCTCAATATGCTCCATTGGATCTTCATGGGTGCATCCGCAGAATGGATTATTAGCAAGCATCTGCATCATGGCCGGCTTGATTTCAAAATTGTTGGCCTCAATGGTGGGTGCACCAATGCTATTTCTCGCCACATAGTTAGGCGTCAACTTCTCCAGAGTTGTCTCATCGGCCATTTTGTTTAAGTCTTCTAGCAATCGCCTTTTAGCTCTTCCTCGGAATAAGCGTTTAGGATCCGAATAACCTGCAATTAAATCTAGTTCCCCCAAGGAGCGAGTGTGCATGCACTGGTTCCTGCAGCTTAGTTCACGTGCAAAGAACACCAAAAACAAAAACAAATAACAGAAAAGAAATAGAAAGTCTCACCGACTTGCTTTTACCTATTCCACAGAAAGTACTTAACAAACAACCGTGCCACTCCCCGGCAACGGCGCCATTTGATCGATGTAATTTTTTGTGAGTAAAACGTAGTTGGTTAATCCGTAGAAAAACCAGACCACGAGTATCGTCTCTCAAGGAGTGGCAAAAAGGAAGTTTTAAATACAGTCCGTGATCACAGGCTAGCACAAGTCATGGTAATCTTTCTGAACAAATTGTTTTCGGGTGATTAAAAAAATAAACTAACAGCGAGTGCAAAAAAAAAATAAGTAGAGAAAAAAGTAAACTGATTCTAGATATTAAAACAGGGTTCAAATTGGATGGTTCGAGTTCTTGGTGTTCTTTCGAAATTAGAATTTAGCAAATTAATTTTCAATTACTCCTGGAAAGAATTCTCATAGACAAGAATTAAATCATATTTCGACAATCCTAACTTATTTCTAAGATCAGATTGCTTGTATAAGACCCAAGCTAATTTAACTCAAATTCTCATAGACAAGAACTGAATTAAATCCAAACATTCATATATGAGGTGATCAATTTCATATAGACAATTATGATCAATCTTATACAATTTTCCAGAAAATTAATTGAATTTCAAAAACTAAATTCACATTCTCAAGAACCCATGAACCCTAGCCCAAATTCAAACCCTATAGGAAATTAGCTACTCATACTAAAAATTGACATCTCAATTTTATTCATAACCACTATAAGGAGCTAGTTAAATAATTAATCAAGGTGAAAAAAAAGGAAAAAAAACAATGACTTAATTAAATGAGAAAATCGGAAGTTAATAAATAAAGACTAAGAAGCTTCAATCCAATCTAAATTGCTGAGTATAGAACTAGTAATCATCACTTGGAATCTAATTGAATTTAAAAGAAATTGGGACAAACATTGAAAGGAACCTTCGATTCTTTCTTGCTGCTACGTTGTTCAAAAGAGAAAAAAAAAAAATCTGCTGCTGTCCTTTTTGTTTCTGCCTGCTGCGACTGCTTGCATAGAAGGAGGAAAACTGCTGGTGCGGCTATCTTCTACCTACGGCTGGACTGTTTTTTCAGGGAAAACCCTTGCTGAAGTTAATTGAAAAAGGAATACAAAGAATTGATGAACGATCTCCGCTGCAGCGGCTGGTTCCTGAGGGAAAAAACCAGCTGGTCTGTTTCTCCTTTTTCTTTTGGGCTCCTGAAGTGGATGAAGAAACTGCTGCGACTTTTTTTCTTTGCTTTTTGGACCTCACTTAATAAAGTAACCCGCAAATGATTTGGCCCAAACAATTTATTATTCACCGCAAATTCGGCCTGTAAAATCACAACTCACCACACCCGCTAATAATATGCAATTTTACTATCAAATTACTCCAAAAATGTCAAATTGTATGGAAAACTACTAAACTAAAAATGAATGCCACCGGGACCGAAAAATAACAAATTTTAATTCAAAACCCCCAATAGTCACCCGATTAATTATAAAAATTAAACAATTAACACCCAAAATATGGGTGAAAGATAGGGACAGAACGAGCCTATCACTTGACGACACCACCGCAAGGTCCATGCATCATAAATCCCTTACTGCTGCATAATACAACGGGTCACGGTTAACATCCGGGATTTCTGCAGATATCACCTTATCAATATCTTCGGGAGCTGGCAACTTATCCTCAACAGACAACCAGAACAAAATATGGGCATGAGGCAATCCGCGTTTCTGGAATTCTATAGTGTACACAACTAAAAAAGGAAAATTAAATGTTAGCAATTTTCACTAAAATGACAAATAATAAAATAAGTTTATTCCCCTTACATGCCCTCACAGTTCCAAATGTCCTTTTTTCCCTCAAATCCTGTATCAGACCGTCAAGCTTAATTTTGAAAAGTTGAGTGACAACATCTGGGTGATCCTCGGGTTCAAGATTCCTCACATTTAGAAATCAATAAATCTCTGGCCATCTTGGGTTACAGGTAAACGTAATGAAAAGATCCGGATAACCCGCCCACTTACATATGGCCATTGCGTCCTGATAATTCTGTATCATATACCGTGCCCCTCCCGTAAAGGTCGGAGGCAAAACAATTCTCTTCCCCTGAGTGCGCGAATCATTCTCACCGCGTAAGAAAGCATCGCTCAAACCCTTGTACATATCACAACGGAGTTGTTTCTCATGAGTTCTAACAAATCTGGGCCTCGTAGACTCAACCAAAGTGTAGCCGTCAACAATGAATTGTTGAAAAAGCCTCTTTGTCTTAAGAAGAGATGAATGATTATCACACCGTTCTTGAACACGAAATGCAATAAACTGCCTAACACTAACCCTTTGTCTCCTAGCAATAGCAGACCCATTGAGCTTAGACAACAAAGTATCCTCACGATAACTGTCCTCTCCATATGGGAACAACAACGGATACTGAAGACCAAAATAGGCAGGATTTAACTCATTAATTCTTTGAAGCGCTCCAGATTGAGTTTGAACCAAGATGTCCCGCTCACCCAAGGATTCATCAAAATCGCCCACAACCAAAGCAGTGACCTCTGACACGGAAGACAAATTATATGTTCGGGCATCCCCACATCGTTTTCCTATAAGATTAAGCATCACATTTGGGACACCGTTTGTGTCAATCTTTTGTTTGGCAAGTCGAAAGGACTTGACCAACACGTTATGTTCATTGAGCATCTTAGTCAAATAATAATTTTGACCATGTAACTTAAAAATGGAAGGAGACTTGGCCCTGTTCACACTTCCTTCCACCTTACCGCCCATCGACGTAAACGAAAACACACTGTTGTATGATCTTATGTTTTCTAAGAAATGTTTACTGCGCTCATCAGTACCCTCAATCAATTGTGATAACAATAGCGGCCGTTGTTTCATAAAAGGCAACACGGCCTTTCCTTGACTACAACACAATGAATATTTATGAGTGTCCTTCGTCGACGTAGAGAGAATACGTTCAGCAAACCAAAACAAAGTAGCACAATACTCACATATACATATTGAATCATCAATGTCCCAATACTCTGCAACACAATAATAATAAATCATCCGGTAAAAATACATAATCTAAAAAAATGAAATTGGAGAACTGTGTTGTCAAATCGCACCAACCGCTCTGCGGCTTGTGTGAGCAGGGAGGGCATCATAGTCAACAAACTCGTCATCCGCGTCACTATCATCAAAATAACTTATATCAACATCCTCAATAGGAGACACAACGGATTGGCCAGACACTGAACCACCAAAAATAGACACGGAAGATCGTGGACCAAAATAACCTACCATGAATTTTTCCACAACATTAATAAGACGATAAGTTGTAAAATTGTAAAACATTAATACATACAAAAATTAAGATGAAACTAAAAACAAATTGCAAATCAACGCAGGCTTAGTTTCATTCTTACCATGATCGATATATCTTGTTGTGGAATTAGAGAGTAGCCTTGATTCCATTGAATCAAGTACGACACTCGACGTTGAGCACAACATATAATCGCGAGGTGGGATTGGAGGGCACACAATCCCTTCGTCATCCGAAAGGCCTTCACAATTGTATGAAAAACCAAAAAAGACATAAATTTAGTGAAACATTCATGGATAACAGTAAAAGAAAATAAAGAAAGAGCAATAGGTATAATTAAATGATAGTTCCAACTTTTTGAGATAAGTTTATCCGTTGTTAATAAGCATTTTAATGGGACGCATGGTGAAACGTATTTTGACAAAAAAATACGTAAATTAATGCACAATAATTACGGCAAAATGCAAACATCAACATCCTTTTTCTTGAATTGTTAACATAACTAGCTAATTTATCAATTCAATTTTTAAAAAAGTATCACCAAATGGACACTTAAAAAGACAAATTTGTAGGCAAAAAAAGTTTCTTAAGTAGTGCAGATACCTGTTTAATCCCACACAAACAAAAACACAAAAAAATAATAATCAACGTTTCTAATCTTGATTTTATGTCTTACAACATACACTAATTAATTGTATTAAAAAAAGAAGACCATAACCCAAACTCTTAAAAAAACTATGATGGGCTGGCCCAAAGGGAAAATCATAAATCATCCCACCCAAGCTTATATCGTAAGCCAAATACCTATTGCACACAAACGCCCTACATTCACGCCGACACCACCAACCTTCCTCTCTCACTCTAACAAACATCCCAGATCGAGAACGGAAGAGCCATTCAAACCTTCTAAAAAATCCACCGCCGAGGACCAACAACACCCACACCCAGACCTCGCCCCTCTCAAACAAAAGCCTCCACCGCCGAACAACACCCACACCCACAAACCTCTTTCACAAAAACAAAGCTCAAGGATCGAGGAAGAAGCAATCGTAGCCACCTTCAGAGCTCCAAAGAGGGTCTCCGGCTACATCTAAAACAACAGCAGTCTCCCTCCGGTTATTGCTCAGAGATAAAGGTAAATTTTCTCTTCTGAAAACACAACAAACCGCCTATTCGGACCATTTTAAACATGCACACACACCGGGTCATACAACATCTCCAACCCACAGTCTACGACACAGAAAAGATGCATAAATTTTAGAGATGAAGCGGAAAAAATACACACATACCTTCATGCCTAAAATCTGCTTAATATTCATGTTTTTTAACAAAAATAATACTCTTTGGTTTAAGATCGACTGATCAAAAGGAAAATACTCCCTCCGTCCCAAATTGTTTAGCAAAGTCAACATTTTTAGGTCAACCTATAATAAAAGTCAATCCTCTCTATCGATAATTAATTCAATTTTTAATAATTAAAATTTGCATATTTAGAAACTACATTAAAATATCTTCAAAGTTGTAAACTCCAAATTAGAATATAATTAAATTTTGACATTCTAATTAAGCGAATAAAATGAAACTGTTTGACAAGGAAAAGTCAAATTTGCAAATCAATTTGGGACGGAGGTAGTATTTTTTTTCCTAAATATTTACTAAACACAACCACTTTAACCAAAGTGAATTAAAACCCTACATATCTGAAACATGAAACCTGCAGTAAATTTTTATCTTCATAATCTATTTTTCAAAGTGAATACAACTGAAAAAATTGAATGGCTCATCATTTTAATCAAAAACCATGAAAAAATCATTTTTTCAAATTCATGGTATGCAAGGTGTTGTTTCATCTTACTGTAAAAGATTTTTTCAGATTATTTTACACAAAGCCTGATTTTTAATATCCAGTATTACATCAGGAAAAATATCCCAAAAACAACCCCGTAACATTTTTTTTTGTATGGAAACATATATTATTTTGATTTATATTCAATTTTATTTTGCTATAATTTTTATAACAAATTTAAAGGAACTTTTAATGTTAAATTTTATTTTAGCAAGAAATCTTCACAACTAAAGTAAATGTCATAAAAAAATGAAAATACAAAAATAACACGTTAAAATATACGTAGTATTTGAAGCATCTCGAGAACCGTCGGATAAGTACAAACAACCCTCTGAAAAAAACAACGCAATTAATGTACTGGTCCCCACGCACGTTAGATTTTTCAAAACTCACGCCGCCACACCAAACACTACCCAGAATTTATTATTCCGTCACATACCACAATTTATTGTTCTGGAAAAACCCAACCGGCACCCACCAAAAATTTATTATTCATAAATCATCCTACACCCAACCACCACAGCTTTATTATTTCCAATTCAAAACACAACCCGCCGGCCTAACCACCACACATTTATTATTCCTAGATGACAAACCCACCCATCGGCCCAACTACCACACATTTATTATTCTGAGACCACAAAACAACCAACCGGCCCAACCACGCACCTTAATTATGTTTTGAGACCGAACTTCAAAATACTGAGAACAGAACACACAACACAGACTCTTCCCTCCATAACATTAATTTTACATCACAGCAAACATATTACAATGATCTCACACCATCGTCGACATCCCCATTACTCCAGTTCAACAAAACAACATTCCCATTGAAGGAGAAAGGCTGCTGCTACCGCAGTGCTCCATGGACGCCAGGTAATACTCAATCTTTCATATTTAACATTAAATCACCTCAATCCACTTTAGTCTCTATTATTTGTTAACACACTAATATTTTTTGAAATGCATGGGAGAAAAACGGGGCAGCTCAGCATGGGTTCGTGTAAGTGTGTTACACATACAAACCGAAGAAAAAAGCAGGCAAGATAATATATCTTAAAATACTTCTTGAGTTTTATTCAAAAAAATGTATTCTATTATCGGCTAACAATTTGTTTTTTTGAAACACATGCAAGGAAAGTCGTGCAGTTGAACAGCAAGCGGATGTTCGCCAAGCATTAAACCCGGTGCCAAAAACGGGCAAGAAATAGTGATGCACAATTACACATTTATTTTTCTTAAATAAAATGCATCCAATAAATTCATACAAATCATATCTCATACACAGCACTTTGAAATTGAAGACCAATGCATTGAAGTAATAGATTAACCAAGTAATATTTTTATGAAGCAGTAGTATTTGCTAGTTCTCACATGTCGAAATAAAAAAATTAACTATTTCCACACACACAATACCACAATTTCCATTGAAAGAAATATTAAATACCCAATACGGGTTCTCTCGGCGGTTTCAGATATATACAAATAAGTCAAACGAATTAAAGATTTACAAATCTTGAAATGTTTATCACACGGTTGAAACTTCAAGCAAACCTTAAATCAATAGACTACACAACGGAAATATTTTTCAAATCACATTCTGGCAAAGAAATATTTATCTTCTGTTTAGACTCAAGTTAATACTGTAATCATTTGGCAATTTTTTCAAAGCTTAAAAGCCATAAATACCTGAACATGGTCTCTTGCTACCAATTATCGATGACTTTGTTAGCTTAGGCATTGATACGATAACTGGTGAAAATCATTCATGTCCCCTTGAACACACGGTCTGCATAACCAAAATCTAGGTATAGAAACACATTTCTATAAAAATCAAACACGGTATAAACAGTTTTTTCTAGATAGATTTCTATTTGCATAATATATCCACCAAAGACGTACAACACAAAGAAATTTAATCGGCAAACATTAATTAACCATAACACATTCGAAGACCCATAATATTACATACGGGTAGCCAGGCCTTTGTCCTTCACAGCATGTAAGCAGCACCACATCTTATAGCAGCAACCGAGAGCGACGGAAGTGCAGCAGCAGCAGCAGTAGCCACCGGAGGGAATCCATTGCTACTTCAATCGGGGAATGCCTTTCTTACGGGAGCTTCACCACGTACGAGAGGATTCCCATCAAGCATCATCATCAACAACATCTTGGAGAAGAAGTGATTACTCCTGTGAGGCGGTCCAGTAGAATCAGAAGTCAAGTTACTTCACCATCCCCGGTGGTGGATGACAAGGAGAGGGGGCAATCTTTCTCTTCCTCAACTCTTTTCTTTTACAGCTGCTGCTTCTTCTTCTTCTTCTATTTCAGTAATCATGTATGTCAAAGATTTGTAGTAGCAATTCTTTCTCACTCAACTGAAATTAATGTATGGGTGTGATTTCTATCTAAATGGGGAATGAATGAATGAATGAATGAATCATCAAAAAAAAACATACGGGTAGCCAATTTACGAAGGGGCAGTAAAATCCTTATATGCACACACTATCAGTGCAAAAATAGGATGGACATAATATCTGAAAATATAGATACTAAAACAGGTAGATGGGCAAAATAGATAAGGACACCAAAGTCATAACAGACCAAAGTCACAAAAGTAATAATGTTCCAGTCACGTAGATCAGGACTGTCTAGTTAGCCAACCAAAGTCAAAGCCAACAACATATTCCCCTCCGAAGTAGCGTTTGTTCAACACTATCACACGTGTGGAACGCCTCAAGATGACCTCGTCCATCACCTGCGCAGTGCTAACCCTGGAATTTTCACCCACATCTCCAACAAACCACTGGAGATCATGAGATCCAAATTAAACAAACGTGATAGAACTGTCGTTGGCAGCAGTTTGAAAGGGTTTCCCTCACGGAGAAAACCGAGGTTATTAAAGTCGCACACACCACACCACCAGATTTGACATGTGCAGCCGAGTGTGTACATGTTATAGCCAACATCCATCATACCACAGATTGCACATTGTTTCTCGATACCACCACACTCAAGGGATCCACCTAAATCACTTTAACATTTTCAGTTCCTATCCCAAGTTTAATGGGAAGCCCCGAACCCAATTTGGCGTTCGATTTTGAAGATGGGACCCAGAACCCGAAACCCTGAACCCGGAACCCCTGGACCCGGAACTGGAACCCGATACCCCGAACCCGGAACCTTGAACCCGAAACCCTGAACCCTGGACCTGGAATCCGGAACACGAACCCGAATCCGAAACCCCGAACTCGAACCCGAAACCCCGAACTCGAAACCCTGAACCCGAACCCGAACTCGAAACCCGAAACCCGAACATGAACTCGAAACCCGAACTCGAAACCCCAGACTCGATACTCCGAACCCGAAACCCCGAACTCGAAACCCTGAACCCGAACCCGAACCAGAAACCCTGAACCTTGAATACGGAACACGAACCCGAAACCCTGAACCCAAAACCCCGAACCCGGAACCCGGAACCCGAACACGAACCCGAACCCCAAACCCGGAACCCGGAACCCGGAATCAGAACCCGAAACCCAGAACCCGGACCACGGAACCTGGAACCCGAATCCCTAACCCGAAACCAGATCCTGAAACCCGAAACTTGGAACCCGGAACCCAGAAGATGGAACCCGAAACCCAGAACCCCGAACCCAGAACCCGAAGCCTGGAACTTGAAGCCCCGAACTCGAAACCCTGATCCAGAAACCCCGTACCCTTAACCTGGAACCCGGAACCGGAACTCGGAACCCGTAACCCAGACCTCGGAACCCGGAATCCGAACCCAAAACTTGGAACCTGAACCCGAAACCCGAAACCCGGAACCCGAAGCCCCGAACCCCCGAACCCGTAACCCTGAACCCGAAACCTCAAACCTGAAACCCAGAACCCGGACCCTGGAACCCAGAACCCTGAAGCTGGAACCCGGAACCCGAACTCGAAACCCAGAACCCCGAACCCAGAACCCTGAGCCTGGAACTCGAAGTCCCGAACCCGAAACCCTGATCCCGAAACCCCGTACCCTTAACCTGGAACCCGGATTCGGAACCCGGAACCTGGAACCCGGAACCGGAACCGGAACTCGAAACCTGGAACCCGGAACCCGGAACCCGGACCCCGGAACTCGGACCCGAAACCCGAACCTCGGAACCCGGAACCCGAACCCAGAACTTGGAACCCGAACCCGAGACCCGGAACTCGGAACCTGGAGCCCCAAACTCGTAACCCTGAACCCGAAACCCCGAACCTGAAACCTTGAACCCCGAACAAGGAACCCGGAACCTGGGAACCCCAGAACCCATAACCCTACTCGGAACCCGGAACCCGGAACCCGGAACCCAAAGCCCCGCCGAACCTGATACTCTGAACCCGAAACCCCGAACCTAAAACCCTGAACAGCGAACACAGAACCCGGAACTTGGAACCCGGAACCCTGGAACCCAGAACCCGGAACCCGGAGCCCGAAACCCAGAGCTCAAAACCCCGAACCCCGAACCCCGAACCCGCAACCCCGAACCCTGAACCCCGAACTCGCAACCCTGAACCATGAACCCTGAACCCCGAACACGGAACCCGGAACCCAGAATCCGGAACCCGAAATCCAGAACCCGGAATCGGAAACCGAAACCGGAGCCCATAACCTGGAATCCAGAACCCGTAACCGGAAACTAGAGCCCGGAACCCGGAACTCAGCCTCGGAACATGGACCCCGGAACCCGAACCCAGAACACGGAACCCAGAACCCGGAACCCGGAGCCCGAAACCCGAAGCCCCGAACCCGCAACCTCGAACCCCAAACCCCGCACCCCAAACCCGGAACCCAGAACCCAGAACCCAGGACCCAGAACCCGGATCCCGAACCCCGAACCCGGAACCCGAAACCCGGAGCCCCGAACCCCAAACCTGAACCCGGAACTCAGAACCCGAAGCCGAAGCCGAACCTCGAACCCGGAACCCGGAATCCGCAACCCGGAGCCTGAAGCCCTGAAACCTCGAAACCGAAACCCCGAAACCGAAATCCCGAACCCCGAACCCGGAACCCGAAATCCCGGAACCCCAGAACCCAGAACCCGGAACCCGAGTTCAATAGTCGTCAAACAATATGAATACAAACTTTCATTAGAGTTAGATAACAAACTTTTGTATTAAATTGGAATGCAGAATTGCAAGAAATCACGTGTCTAATATATTGAGAGTAAATGATTGAGAGTAAATGGTAGGATCTTTAATCAGTTTTCATCTTTTCTAAATGGTGGGATAATAGTTAGTGGGTTTACTCATTTGCCTCTACTGTTCGTTGCCTTAAGAATTGGTTTATCGAACTGCAGCTAGCTGCGTATTGATTTCAGTATAAATGCACAAGTGTGGTAAAAAGTTACCGGTGTAAAAAAAACAAACCTCTCCTTTCAAAGCTCTGAGGTTCTCTATTCTTTGCTGGCAGGCAGTCTTCATCAATCCAACCTCTATTCTTTGAGTGTCTTTTACATCCCTACTAATTCTTTTTGTAATAGTTTAACCAAATTAAAGATATCATATGCTTTTGAAATAGAAAATAAATAAATTGTGTGGCACCAAAGGTTATGTTTTGCATCCCTGCTAATTCTTTTTGTAATCGTATAACGAAATTAAAGATATGCTTTTGAATTAAAAAAGAACAAATTGGGTTTTATATGTATATTCCTGGCTACTCGAATGTTAAAGTAAATGTTGGGATACCCAGAACACGAAGCCCCGAACCCAAAACCCCGAACCCAAAACCCGAAACCCAGAACCCCTAACCCGGAAACCTGAACCCGGAACCCTGAACCCCGAACCCCGAACCCCAAAACCCGAACCTCGAACCCGAACCCCGGCCCAAAACTCGAAACCCGAACCCAGAACCCGAAACCTTAAACATGAAGCCTAGACCCGAAACCCGAACACAGAACCCGGAACCCAAAACCCGAAGCCCCGAACCCAAAACCCCGAACCCAAAACCCAGAACCCGAAACCCGAAACCCGAAACCCGGAACCCAGAACCCGGAACCCGAAACCCAGAACCCGGAAGAACCCGAAACTCGAAACCCGAAACCCGAAACTCGGAACACGAAACCTCAAACCCGAAACCCCGAACCGAAACCCCGAACCCGAAACTTGAACCCAAAACCAGAACCAAAAACCCGGAACCCCAGATATTGAACCAGCCTGGACCCCGAAACTCGGTACCCAGAGCCCAGAACTCGAATCCCCGAACCCGGAACCCGCAAACCTCGAGCTCAAAACCCTGAAATCCAAATCCCGGACCCGCAACCCTGAACCTGAAACCCGAAACCCGAAACTCGGAACCCAGAACCCGGAACTCAAAACCCGAAACGCGAACCCTGAAACCCGAAACTCGGAACACGGAACCTGGAACCCGAGACCCGAAACCCGAACCAAAAATCCCGAAACCCGAAACCCGAACCCAAAATCCCGAACCCTGAACCCAGAACCCGAACCTGACCCCGAAACCCGAATCTGAACCCAGAAATCAAAATCCGAACCCGAACCCGAACTCGGAACCCCGAACCTGAAACCCCGAACCTGGAACTCAGAACCCAAAACTTGAACCCAAAACCAGAACCCAAAACCCGGAACCCGAAACCCAAACCTGAAATCTCGAACCCTGAACCTTGAACCCGAACCCCGAACCTGAACCTGGAACCCAGAACCAAGAACCCGGAACCCGGAACCCGGAGCCCGGAACCCAAATCCTCGAACCCCGAACCCGCAAACCCCGAGCTGAAAACCCCGCAAACCCGGAACTCGGAACCTAGAACCCGGAGCACGGAGCACCGAACCCGAAATCCCGAACCCCGAACCCCGAACCCGAACCCCAGACCCTGAACCCCGACCTGGACCTCGGAACCCGGAACTTAAACCCGAAACAAAGAACCCGAACCTGAACCCGGAACCCGGAACCCTGAACCCAGAACCCGGAACCCGGAACCCGAATCCCCGAATTCCAAACCCGCAACCCTGAAACCCTGAACCCCGAACCTCGAACCTGGAACCACAAACCCGGAGCCTGGTACCCATAATACCCGGAACCCGAAACTCGTAACTTGGAACCCTGAACCCGGACCCAGGAACCCCGACCCCCGGCCAAGACCCCGGAACACGGACCCCGGAATGAACCTTGGAAGAACCCGGAACCCAGAACCCCGAACCTCGAACCTCAAACCCGGAACCCAGACCCCGGAACCTAGAACCCGGAACCCGGACCCCGGAACCTGGAACCGAGACCATGGAACTCGGAACCTGAACCTGAAACCAGAACCCGGAACCCGGAGCACGGAACCCCCGGAGCACAGAGCCCCGAACCTGAAACCCGGAACCCCGAACCCAGACCCTCTACCCGGGACCCCGGCCTGAAAACCCCGGCATCGGGAACCCGGACCCCCGGAACCTGGAACCCCAAACCCCGACTTCTGGTCTCCGGGTTCCAGGTTCTGGTTTCGGGTTCCGGGTTCAGGTTCGGATTCTAAGTTCCGGGTTCCGGGTTCGAGTTTCAGGTTCCGGTGTCCAGGCCGAGGTACGGGGTCTAGGGTTCGGGTTTGGGGTTCGGGGTACGGGTTTCGGGTTCAGGTTTCAGGTTCCGGGTTCTGGTTTTGGGTTCAGGTTTCGGGTTCCGGTGTCCAAGTTCCGGGTTTCGGGGGTCCGGGTTCCGGGTTCGGGGTTCGAGGTTCCGAGTTCCGGCTTCGGGGTTCGAGGTTTGGGGTTCCGAGTTGGGGTTAGCGACCAGGGTTTCAGGTTCGGGGTTTCGGGCTTAGGTTTTCGGGCTCCGGGTTCCGGGGTCTGGGTTCCGTGTTCTGGGTTCGGGGGATCCGGGTTTGGGGTTCGGGGTTTCGGGTTCGTTGTTTCTGGTTCAGGGCTTCAGGTTTCGGGCTCCGGGTTTCGGGTTCTGGGTTCCTAGTTCCGGGTTCCAGGGTCCGGGTTCCAAATCCAAGGTCCGGCGAGGTCCGAGTTCCGTGTTCTGGGTTCAGGGGTTCCGAGTTCGGGGTTCGGGGTTTCAGGTTCGGGGTTCGAGGTTCCGAGTTCCGGCTTTGGGGTTCGAGGTTCCAGGTTGGGGTTGTCGAGACCAGGGTGAAAGGGTTCGAAGTTTCGGGCTTAGGTTTTCGGGCTCCGGGTTCCGGGTTCTCAGATTCGGGTTCCGGGGTCCGGTCGGGTCCGAGTTCCGCGTTTTGGGTTCGGGGGTTCCGGGTTCGGGGTTCGGGGTTCCAGGATCCGGGTTCCAGGTTCTGGGATCCGAGTTCTGGGGTCCGGGTTCCGGGTTTCGGGTTCCAAGTCCGAGTCTCGGGTTCCGGGTTCGGGGTTCGGGGTTCGGGGTTCGAGGTTAGGGGTTCTAGGTTCGGTGTTCGAGGTTCCAAGTTCCGGCTTTGGGGTTCGAGGTTCGGGGTTCCGGGTTGGGCTCAGGTTTTGGGGTTCGGGGTTCGGGTTGCGTTCATGGCTTCGGGTTCCGGGTTCCGGGTTACGGGTTCTGGGTTCGAGTTCCGGGTTCCGGGGTCTGGGGTTCAGGGGTCCGGTTCCGGGTTCTGGATTCCAAGTTCCGAACTCCGGGTTCCGGGTGCCGGGTTCGTGGTTCGGGGTTGCGTGTTCGTGGCTTCGGGTTCCGGGCTCCCGGTTCCAGGTTCGGGTTCTGGGTACGGGTTCCCGGGTCCATGTTCCGGGGTCTGGGTCTTGTTCCGGGGTCTGGGTTCCAGGGTCCATTAAGGGGTCCGGTTCCGGGTGTTCTGGATTTCAAGTTCCGGGTTCCGGGTAACGGGTTCGGGGTTTCGAGCTCGGGGTTTCGGGCTCCGGGTTCCGGGGTTCCGGGGTTCTAGATTCCGGGTTCCGTGTTCAGGTTATGGGTTTCGGGTTTCGGGTTCTGGGTTGCGTGTTCGAGGTTCTGGGTTTCGGGTTCGGGGTTCGGGGGTTCGGGGTTTTTGGGTTCCGAGTTCCGGGTTGCGGGGTTCCAGATTCCGGGTTCCGTGTTCGGGGTTCTTGATTTCGGGTTCGGGGTTCTGGGGCTTCAGATTTCGGGTTCCGGGTTTCGGGTTCGGGTCCTGAACCCGCAACCCTGAACCCCGAACCCTGAACCCCAACCCAGAACGCGGAACCCAGAACGCGGAACCCGGAACTTGGAAACCGAAACCCGGAACGCGAACCCTGAAACCCGAAACCTGAAACTCGGAACACGAAACCTGGAACCCGAAACCCGGAACACGAAACCCGGAACCAGGAGCTTGGAACCCAAATCCTCGAACCCCGAACCCGCAAACCCCGAGCTCAAAACCCCGCAAACCCGGAACTCGGAACCCGGGACCTAGAACCCGGAGCACGGAGCACCGAACCCAAAATCCCGAACCTCGAACCCTGAACCTGAACCCCGGACCCTGAACCCTGACCTGGACCCCGAAACCCGGAACTCAAACTCGGAACAAAGAACTCGAACCTGAACCCGAAACCCGGAACCCGGAACCCAGAACCCGTAACCCGGAGCCCGGAACCCGAATCCCCAAATTCCGAACCTGCAACCCTTAAACCCTAAACCCCGAACCTCCAACCTGGAACCCGGAACCCGGAGCCCAGGACCCATAATACCCGGAACCCGTAACCCGTAACTTGGAACCCGGACCCAAGAACCCCGGCCCTCTGGAACACGGACTCCGGAATGAACCTTGGAAGAACCCGGAACCCAGAACCCTGAACCTCGAACCCGGAACCCAGACCCCGGAACCTGGAACCCGGATCCCGGAACCCGGAACCGAGACCATGGAACTCGGAACCTGAACCTGAAACCAGAACCCGGAACCCGGAGCACGGAACCCCCGGAGCACAGAGCCCCGAACCTGAAACCCGGAACCCCGAACCCGGATCCTCTACCCGGGACCCCGGCCTGAAAACCCCGGCATCGGGAACCCGGACCCCTGGAACCTGGAACCCCGAACCCCGACTTCTGGGCTCCGGGTTCCAGGTTCTGGTTCCGGGTTCAGGTTCGGATTCTAAGTTCCGGGTTCCGAGTTCGAGTTTCGGGTTCCGGTGTCCAGGCTGAGGTACGGAGTCCAGGGTTTGGGTTTGGGGTTCGGGGTACGAGTTTCGGGTTCGGGTTTCAGGTTCCGGGTTTCGGGTTCTGGTTTCGGATTCAGGTTTCGGGTTCCTGTGTTCGGGTTCCGGGTTTCGAGGTCCGGGTTCCGGGTTCCGGGTTCTGGGTTCGAGGTTTTGAGTTCCGGCTTCGGGGTTTAAGGTTTGGGGTTCCGAGTTGGGTTTGCCGACCAGGGTTTCGGGTTCGGGGTTTCGGGCTTAGGTTTTTGGGCTCTGGGTTCCGGGTTCTGGGTTCCGGGGTCCGGGTTCCGTGTTCTGGGTTTGGGGGATCCAGGTTTGGGGTTCGGGGTTTCGGGTTCGTTGTTTCGGGTTCGGGGCTTTAGGTTTCGGGCTCCGGGTTTCGGGTTCCGGGTTCCTAGTTCCGGGTTCCAGGGTCCGGGTTCTGAGTTCCAGGGTCCGGCCAGGTCCGAGTTCCGTGTTCTGGGTTCAGGGGTTCCGAGTTCGGGGTTCGGGGTTCGAGGTTCCGAGTTCCGGATTTGGGGTTCGAGGTTCCAGGTTGGGGTTGCCGGGACCAGGGTGAAAAGGTTCAGGGTTTTGAGCTCAGGTTTTCGGGCTCCGGGTTCCGGGATCTCGGATCTAGGTTCCGGGGTCCGGCCCGGTCCGAGTTCCGTGTTTTGGGTTCGGGGGTTCCGCGTTCGGGGTTCCAGGGTCCGGGTTCCAGGTTCTGGGGTCCGGGTTCCGGGTTTTGGGTTCCAAGTCCGAGTCTCTGGTTCCGGGTTCGGGGTTCGGGGTTCGAGGTTAGGGGTTCCAGGTTCGGGGTTCGAGGTTCCGAGTTCCGGCTTCGAGGTTCGAGGTTCGAGGTTCGGGGTTCCAGGTTGGGCTCAGGTTTTGGGGTTCGGGGTTCGGGTTGCGTTCATGGCTTCGGGTTCCGGGTTCCGGGTTACGGGGTCCGGGGTTCAGGGTTCCGGTTCCGGGTTCTGGATTCCAAGTTCCGGGCTCCGGGTTCCGGGTGCCGGGTTCGTGGTTCGGGGTTGCGTGTTCGTGGCTTCCGGGTTCCGTATTCATGTTATGGGTTTCGGGTTCTGGGTTCCGTGTTCGGGGTTCTGGGTTTCGGGTTCGGGGTTCGGGGGTTCGGGTGTTTTGGGTTCCGAGTTCCGGGTTCCGGGGTTCTGGGGTTCCAGATTCCGGGTTCCGTGTTCGGGGTTCTGGATTTCGTGTTCGAGGTTGTGGGGCTTCGGATTTCGGGTTCCGGGTTCTGGGGTCCGAGACCCGGAACCGGGAACCCAGAATGCGGAACCCGGAACCCGGAGCTCGGAGCCCTGAACTTGATACCCTGAACCCCGAAGCAACCCGAACCTCGAACCAACCCGAACCCCGAACCAACCCGAATCCCGAAACCTGAATCCTAGCCCAGACCCCGAACCCCGGGTTCCGGGCTCTGGGTTTCCAGGTCCCAGGTTCCGGGTTCCAGGTTCGGGGTTTGGGGTTCGGTGTTAAGGGTGCGGTGTTCAGGCTCTGGGTTCGAGTTCCGGGTTCAGGTTCCGGGGTCCGTGTTCCGGAGTCTGGGCCGGGGTCGGTTCCAGGGTGCAGGGTCCGGTAAAAGGTTCCGGGTTTCGGGTTCCGGGTTCCAGGTTGCGGGTCCTGGGGTTTGGATTTCGGGGTTTTGAGCTCCTTGGGGTTTGCGGGTTCGGTTTCGGGGATTCGGGTTCCGGACTCCGGGTTCCGGGTTCTGGGTTCCGAGTTCCGAGTTCAGAATCGGGTTCCGAGTTCCGGGTTTGAATTCCGGGTTCTGGGGTCCGAACCGGTTCAATGTCCGAGGTTCGAGTTCAGAGTTCGGGGTTCAGGATTTCGGGTTTGGGTTTCGGGTTCCGGGTTTCGGGTTCTGGTTTTGGGTTCAAGTTTCGGGTTTCGAGTTCCGGGTATCGGGTTCCGTGTTCGGGGTTTCGTGTTCGGGTTTCCGAGTTTGGGTTCGGGTTCGGGTTCCAGGTTCAGGTTCGGGTTCCGGTTCGGGTTCTGGGTTTGGGGTTTGGGATTTTGGGTTCAGTTTCGGGTTTCGGGTTCCAGGTTCCGTGTTCCGGGTTTCGGGTTTCAGGGTTCGGGTTTCGGGTTCCGAGTTTTGGGTTCGGGTTCGAGGTTCGGGTTTTGGGGTTCGGGCTTCGGGGTTTCGGTTTCCAGGTTGCGGGTTCCGAGTTTGTGTTCGGGGTTTTGGGTTTCGGGTGTTCGGGTTCTCGGTCCGTGTTCGGGGTTCTAGGTTCCGGGGTTCGGGATTTGGGATTCGGGGTTTTTGGGTTAGGGGCTTCGAGTTCTGGGTTCGGTGTTCGGGGTTCAGGGTTCCGGGTTTTGGGTTTCCGGGTTCTGGGTTCCAAGTTCCGGGTTCCGGGGTCCGGGGTCCGGGTTCAAGTGTTCGGGTCCGAGTTCCGTGTTTTGGGTTCGGGGTTCGAGGGTTCCGGGTCTGGCCTGAAGCCGAAACCCTGAACCCCGAACACGGAATCTGGAACCTGGAACACGGAACCCAGAACCTGGAAGGTTCACGGAGCCCGAAACCCCGAGCTCGAAACCCCGAACCCTGAACCCGCAACCCCGAACCCTGAACTTCGAACCTGGAACCCGGAACCTAGAACCTGGAGCCCGGAACCTAGAATCTGGAAACCGGAACCAGGAGCCCGAAACCTGAAACCCTGAAACAATGAACCCGAAACCCCAACCCGGAACCCTCGAACCCCGAACCCAAAACACGGAACTCGGACCCGGACACTGGAACCCGGGCTACGGAACCCGGAACTTGGAAACCAGAACCCGGAAACCCAAAACCCGGAACCCTGAACCCAGAACTCGAAGCCCCGAACCCAAAAACCCCGAATCCCGTATCCCGAACCTCGGAACCCAGAACCCCGAACACGGACCGAGAACCCGAAGACCCGAATTCCAAAACCCCGAACCTAAACCCGGAACCCGCAACCTGGAAACCGAAACCCCGAACCCCGAACCCCAAAACCCGAACCTCGAACCCGAACCCAAAACTCGGAACCCGAAACCCGAACCCCGAAACCCGAAACCCGGAACACGGAACCTCGAACCCGAAACCCGAAACCCGAACCCAAAATCCCAAACCCTAAACCCAGAACCCGAACCGGAAGCCGAACTTGAACCTGGAACCCGAAACCCAAACCCGAACCCGAACCCAGACTCGGAAACCCGAACCCGAAACCCCGAACCTGGAACCCGAAACCCAGAACTCGAAACCCGAAACTTGAACCCAAAATCAGAACCCGAAACCCGGAACCCGAAACCCAAACCCGAAATCCTGAACCGCGAACCCCGAACCCTGAACTCGAAACTCGGACATTGAACCGATTCGGACCCCGGAACCCGAAACTCAAACCCGGAACTCAGAACCCGATTCTGAACTCAGAACTCGGAACCCAGAACCCAGAACCCGGAACCCGGAGCCCGGAACCCGGAGCCCGGAACCCGAATCCCCGAACCCCGAACCCGCAAACCCCAAGGAGCTCAAAACCTCGAAATCCATACCCCAGGACCCGCAACCCTGAACCCTGAACCCCGAACCCCGAACCTAAAACCCAGAACCCGGAGAGCCCCGAATACGGAATCTGGAACCCGGAACCCGAAACCCGGAACTCTTTACCCGGACCCTGGACCTTGGAACCGACCCCGGCCTAGACTCCGGAACACGGACCCCGGAACCTGAACCCGGAACTCGAACCCAGAACCCAGAACCCTGAACCCCGCACCCTGAACACCGAACCCCGAACCTGGAACTCGGAACCCAGAACCCCGACCCCGAAACTCGGAACCCGCCCGGACTTGGGAACCTGAAACGCGGAACTCGGAACCTGAACCCGAAACCAGAATCCGTAGCACGAAGCCCCAAACCCGAAATCCCGAACACCGAACCCTCAACCCGAACCGCGGACGATGAACCCTGACCTGGATCCCGAACCCTGGACCCAGAACCACCTGGACCCCGGAACCCGGAACTCGAACGCGGAACTCAGAAGCAAAACCTGAACCCGGAACCCGAAACCCGGAACCTGGAACCCAGAGCCCGGAACCCGGGGTTCGGGGTCCGGGCCAAGGTTCAGGTTTCAGGGTTCGGGTTGGTTCGGGGTTCGGGTTGGTTCGAGGTTCGGGTTGCTTCGGGGTTCAGGGTTTCAAGTTCAGGGCTCCGGGCTCCGAGTTCCGAGTTCCGCGTTCTGGGTTCCAGGTTGCGGGTTTGGGGTACAGGGTTCCGGGTTCGGGGTTCAGGGTTGCGGGTTCAGGTGCGGGTTCAGGACACGAACCCTGAACCCGGAGCCCGAAATCCGAAGCCCCAGAACCCCGAACACGAAATCCAGAACCCTGAACACGGAACCCGGAATCTGGAACCCCGGAACCCCAGAACCCGGAACTCAGAACCAAAAACCCCGAACCCCGAACCCGAAACCCAGAACCCCCAAACACGGAACCCGGAACCCCGGAACCCGAAACCCGAAACCCGAAACCCATAAAATGAACACGGAACCCGGAATCTTGAACCCCAAAACCCGGAACCCCGGAACCCGAAACCCGGAACCCGGAACCCGTAACCTGAAACCCGAAACGCGAAACCCCGAGCTCGAAACCCCGAACCCTGAACCCGTTACCCGGAACTTGGAGTCCAGAACACCCGGAACCGGACCCCGGAACAAGACCAAGACCCCGGAACATGGACCCCGGGAACCCGTACCCAGAACCTGAACCTGGAACCAGGAGCCCGGAACCCGAAGCCACGAACACGCAACCCTGAACCACGAACCCGGCACCCGGAACCAGGAATCCAGAACCCGGAACCGAACCACTGAACCCCGGAGCCCGGAACCCGAAACCCCGAACCCGAAACCCTAGCCGGCAACCCCAACTCGGAACCCCAAACCTCGAACCCCGAGGCCGGAACCCGGATCCCGGACCCCGAAACCCGGAACCCGAAACTTGAACCCAAAACCAAAACCCGGAACCCGGAACCTAAAACCCAAACCCGAAACTCGTACCCCGAACCCCAAACCCGAAACCGAACCCTGGACCCTGGACCTCGGCCTGGACACCGGAACCCGAAACCCGGAACTTAGAATCCGAACCTGAACCCGGAACCCGGAGCCCAGAAGTCGGGGTTCGGGGTTTAGGATTTCGGGTTCGTTCCCGGTGCCGGGGTTTTCAGGCTGGGGTCCCGGGTAGAGGGTCCAGGTTCGGGGCTCTGTGCTCTGAGGGTTCCGTGCTCCGGGTTCCGGGTTCTGGGTTTCGGGGTCTGGGTTCCGTGTTCGAGGTTCGAGGTTCGAGGTTCGGGGTTCTGGGTTCCGGGTTCTTCCAGGTTCGTTCCGGGGTCCGTGTTCCGGGGTCTGGGCCGAGGGCCGAGGTTCCGGGTTCCTGGGTCCGGGTTCAGGGTTCCAAGTTACGGGTTTCGGGTTTCGGGTATTATGGGTACCGGGCTCCGAGTTCCGGGTTCCAGGTTCAAGGTTCGGGGTTCAGGGTTTCAGGGTTGCTAGTTCGGGGTTCAGGTTCGGGTTCTGAGTTCCGGGTTTGAGTTCCGGGTTCCGGGTTCGGGTTTCAGGTTCAGGTTCCGAGTTCCAAGGTCTCGATTCCGGGTTCCGGGGTCCGGGTTCCGGGTTCCAAGTTCCGGGGTCTGGGTTCCGGGTTCGAGGTTCGAGGTTCGGGGTTCTGGGTTCAAGGTTCTTCCAGGTTCGTTCCGGGGTCCGTGTTCCGGGGTTTTGGCCGGGGGCCGAGGTTCCGGGTTCCTGGGTCCGGCCGGGTTCAGGGTTCCAAGTTACGGGTTTCGGGTTCTGGGTATTATGGGTACCAGGCTCCGGGCTCCGGGTTCCGGGTTCCAGGTTTGAGGTTCGGGGTTCAGGGTTTCAAGGGTTGTGGGTTCGGGGTTCAGGTTCGGGTTCTGAGTTCCGGGTTTCAGTTCTGGGTTCCGGGTTCTGGGTTCCGGGTTCAGGTTCGGGTTCTGAGTTCCGGGTTTGAGTTCCGGGTTCCGGGGTCCAGGTCGGGGTTCAGGGTCCGGGGTTCGGGTTCAGGTTTCGGGGTTCGGGATTTCGGGTTCGGTGCTCCGTGCTCCGGGTTCTAGGGTTCCGGGTTCTTGGTTCTGGGTTCCAGGTTTAGGTTCGGGGTTCGGGGTTAAGGTTCGGGGTTCGGGATTTCAGGTTTGGGTTTCGGGTTCCAGGTTTTGGGTTCTGAGTTCCGGGTTCGGGGTTTCGGGTTTGGGGTTCCGAGTTCGGGTTCGGGTTTCGGGTTTCGGGTTCAGGTTCGGGTTCTGGGTTCAGGGTTCGGGGTTCGGGATTTTGGGTTCGGGTTTCGGGTTTCGGGTTCCAGGTTCCGTATTCCGAGTTTCGGGTTTCGGCTTTTAGGGTTCGCGTTCTGGGTTTCGGGTTCTGGGTTCTGGGTTTCGGGTTTTGGGTTTCCGGTTCAGGGTTGCGGGTCCAGGGTCTGGATTTCGGGGTTTTGAGCTCGGGGTTTGCGGGTTCCGGTTTTGGGGATTCGAGTTATGGGCTCTGGGTACCGAGTTCCGGGGTCCAGACCGGTTCAATGTCCGGGGTTCGGGTTAAGGGTTCGGGGTTCGGGATTTCAGGTTTGGGTTTCGGGTTCCAGGTTTTGGGTTCTGGTTTTGGGTTCAAGTTTCGGGTTCGGGGTTTCAGGTTCGGGGTTTCGTGTTCCGAGTTTCGGGTTTCGGGTTTCGGGTTTCGGGGTTCGGGTTCCGGGTTCTGGGTTTCGGGTCCGGGTTCCGGGTTCTAGGTTCCGGGTTTCGGGTTTCGGGTTTCGGGTTCTGGGTTTTGGGTTCTGGGTTTCGGGTTTCGGGTTCCAGGTTCCGTGTCCGAGTTTCGGGTTTCGGGTTTCAGGGTTCGCGTTCCGGGTTTCGGGTTCTGGGTTGCGGGTCCAGGGTCTAGATTTCAGGGTTTTGAGCTCAGGGTTTGCGGGTTCCGGGTTCGGGGAGTCGAGTTATGGGCTCTGGGTACCGAGTTCTGGGGTCCAGACCGGTTCAATGTCCGGGGTTCGGGATTTCAGGTTTGGGTTTCGGGTTTCGGGTTTTGGGTTTTGGTTTTGGGTTCAAGTTTCGGGTTCGGGGTTTCGGGTTTGGGGTTTCGTGTTCCGAGTTTCGGGTTTCGGATTTCGGGTTTCGGGGTTCGGGTTCCGGGTTCTGGGTTTCGGGTTCGGGTTTCGGGTTCTGGGTTCCGGGTTTCGGGTTTCAGATTTCGGGTTCTGGGTTTTGGGTTCTAGGTTTCGGGTTTCGAGTTTCGGGTTCCAGGTTCCGTGTCCGAGTTTCGGGTTTCGGGTTTCAGGGTTCGCGTTCTGGGTTTCGGGTTCTGGGCTCTGGGTTTCGGGTTTTGGGTTTCCGGTTCAGGGTTGCGGGTCCAGGGTCTGGATTTCGGGGTTTTGAGCTCGGGGTTTGCGGGTTCCGGGTTCGTGGATTCGAGTTATGGGCTCTGGGTACCGCGTTCCGGGGTCCAGACCGGTTCAATGTCCGAGGTTCGGGTTAAGGGTTCGGGGTTCGGGATTTCAGGTTTGGGTTTAGGGTTCTGGGTTTTGGGTTCTGGTTTTGGGTTCAAGTTTTGGGTTCGGGGTTTCGGGTTCGGGGTTTCGTGTTCCGAGTTTCGGGTTTCGGGTTTCGGGTTTCGGGGTTCGGGTTCTGGGTTTCAGGTTCGGGTTCCGGGTTCTGGGTTCCGGGTTTCGGGTTCTGGGTTTTGGGTTCGGGGTTTTGGGTTTAGGGCTTCGGGTTCTGGGTTCCGGGTTCCGGGTTCTGGGTTCGGGTTTCGGGTTCTAGGCTTCATGTTTCAGGTTTCGGGTTCTGGGCCAGGGTTCGGGTTCGAGGTTCGGGTTTTGGGGTTCGGGGTTCGGGGTTCCGGGTTCGGGGTTCCGGGTTCAGGGTTTTGGGTTCGGGGCTTCGGTTTCTGTGTATCCCGCAACCTCGAACCCGGAACCTCGAACCCCGAACCCGGATCACCGAACCCCAAACCCGGAAACCCGGAGCTTGGAACCCGGACCCCGGAACCTGGAACCCGAACCTGGAAGCTGGATCCCGGAACCCGAACCCGGAACCCGGACCTCGAAACCCGGAACCCGAACCCAGAACTTGGAACCTGAACCCGAAACCCGGAACCTGAAGCCCCGAACCCGTAACTCTGAACCCGAAACCCCGAACCTGAAACCCAAAACCCGGACCCTGGAACCCAGAACCCTGAAACTGGAACCTGGAACCCGAACTCGAAACCCAGAACCCCAAACCCAGAACTCGAAGCCCCGAACCCGAAACCCTGATCCCGAAACCCCGTACCCTTAACCTGGAACCCGGAACCGGAACCCGGAACCTGGAATCCGGAACCCGGACCCCGGAACCCGAACCTCGGAACCCGGAACCCGAACCCAGAACTTGGAACCCGAACCCGAAACCCGAAACCCGGAACCTGAAGCCCCAAACCCGTAACCCTGAAACCGAAACCCAAAACCTAAAATCTTGAACCCCGAACACGGAACCCGGAACCCCGGAACCCAGAACCCTGTAACTCAGAACCCGGAACCCGGAACCTAAAGCCCCGCCGAACCCGAAACCCCGAACCTAAAACCCTGAACAGCGAACACAGAACCCGGAACCTGGAACCCCGAAACCCGGAACCCGAAGCCCGAAACCCGGAGCTCAAAACCACGAACCCCGAACCCGCAACCCTGAACCCTGAACCCCGAACTCGCAACCCTGAACCCTGAACCCCGAACAGGAAACCCGGACCCCAGAATCCGGAACCCGGAGCTTGTAACCTGGAATCCGGAACCCGGAACCGGAAACTAGAGCCCGGAACCCGGAACCCGGCCCAGACCTCGGAACACGGACCCCGGAACCCGGAACCCAGAACCCGGAGCCTGGAGTCTGAAACCCGAAACCCTGAACCCAGAACCCGGATCCCGAACCCCGAACCCGGAACAAGAAACCCGAAGCACTGAACCCGAAACCCCGAACCCCGAACCCGAACCCGGAACTCAGAACCCGAAGTCGAACCCGGAACCCGGAATCCGCAACCCGGAGCCTGAAGCCCTGAAACCTCGAACTTGAAACCCCAAACCCGAAATCCCGAACCCGGAACCCGAAATCCCGGAACCCGGAACCCCAGAATCCAGAACCCGAAACCCGAGTTCAATAGTCGTCAAACAATATGAATACAAACTTTCATTACAGTTAGATTACAAACTTGTGTATTAAAGAGTACACCCTCACCAACGTAACGTTCTGATTTTCATTACATGCAGGCGTTCTGAAATTGGAATGCAGAATTGCAAGAAATCACGTGTCTAATATATTACTTGTAAATGATTGAGAGTAAATGGTAGGATCTTTAATCAGTTTTCATCTTTTCTTAACAGCCTATCCCTACTAAACGCGGTTTGTATTATTCACCCAATTGAGTGCATTCATCGTTTTTCTTCTTCCACCCACTTGACTGGAATTGTTGCAAAATTGATGATTTCAGTCAATCAAATATTTCCAATATCACTTGTAAAACGCAAAAACATAGATGAAATTATTTATTAATTAGAGAAGAAATAATTAAATTCAATACGAAATTATGAACTCGAATAGTAATTATAAATCCAAAAAAATTAGAATATATAAAATTCATGTCATTGCTTTAAATAAATCTAAAATGATTAATAATATTAGTACTACAAATACATACAAGATTCGGAATAAGGACAACAATACCCATCTTTAAAACTTACTATTTTTTAAGGGAGCCCCAAATTTCTAAGCTTAAAAAATGCGATATACGCATATAAACCCCTAAACCCGAAACCTTAAACCCTAAACCCAAACCCCTAAACCCGAAATCCGAAACCCCAAACTCAAAAACTGAAACCCGATACTCCAAAACCCGAAACCCTAAACCCTAAACCCTAAACCCGAAACTCTCAACCTTAAACCCGAAACCCTAAACTCGAAACCCTAAACCCTAAACCCTAAACCCGAACTCCGTACCCCGAACCCCGGACCCCGACCCGGACCCGGACCCCGGAACCCGGACCCCAGACCCCGGATCCTGGAACCTGAACCCGGAACCCGGACCCGGAACCCGGACCTCGGAACCTGGACCCCGGAACCCGGACCCCGGAACCCGGAGCCCAGAACCCTGAACCCGGAGCCCAGAGCCTGGAGCCCGGGTTCAGGGTTCAAGGCTCCGGGTTCCGGGTTCCAGGTTCGGGTTCCGAGTTCCGGGTTCAGGTTCCGGGTTTCGAGTTCTGTGGTCCAGGTTCCGGGGTCCGGGTTCCTGGTTCCGAATCCGGGTTCCTGGGTCTGGGTTCCGGGGTCCGGGGTCCGGGGTTCGGGTTCGGGGGTCAGGGTTCGGGGTTCGGGGCTTCGGGTTCCGGGCTTCGGGTTCCGGGCTTCGGGTTTCAAGTTCCCTTTTCCGGGTTTCCGGGTTCGGGTTTGGGTTCCGGGTTCCGTGTTCGGGTTCCGGGTTCCAAGTTCCGGGTTCGGGTTCCGGGTTCGGGTTTCGGGTTCCGGGTTCCACATTCCGAGTTCCGAGTTCCTGGTTCTGGGTTCGGGTTCCGGGTTCTGGGTCCGGGTTGCGGATTCCGGGTTCCAGGTTCTGGGGTCCGGGTTCGGGTTTAGGGTTTAGGGTTTCGGGTTCGGGCTCGGGTTCCGGGTTCCAGGTTCGGGTTCCGGGTTCGGGTTCTGGGTTCCGGGTTCCGGGTTCCGGGTTTCGGGTTCCAGGTTCCAGGTTCGGGTTCAGGTTCGGGTTCCGAGTTCCGGGTTATGGGGTCCGGGTGCCGTGGTCCGGGTTCGGGTTTCGGGTTTAGGGTTTCGGGTTTAAGGTTGAGAGTTTCGGGTTTAGGGTTTCGGGTTTAGTTTAGGGTTTAGGGTTTTGGAGTTTCGGGTTTCGGGTTTCAGTTTTTGAGTTTGGGGTTTCGGATTTCGGGTTTAGGAGTTTGGGTTTAGGGTTTAAGGTTTCGGGTTTAGGGGTTTATATGCGTATATCGCATTTTTTAAGCTTAGAAATTTGGAACTCCCTTAAAAATAGTAAGTTTTAAAGATGAGTATTGTTGTCCTTATATCCGAATCTTGTATGTATTTGTAGTACTAATATTATTAATCATTTTAGATTTATTTAAAATAGTGACATGAATTTTATATATTCTAAATTTTTTGGATTTATAATTAATATTCGAGTTCATAATTTCGTATTGAATTTAATTATTTCTTCTCTAATTAATAAATAATTTCATCTATGTTTTTGCGTTTTACAAGTGATATTGGAGATATTTGATTGACTGAAATCATCAATTTTGCAACAAGTAATGACCTAAGTCATGTTCCAGGCAAGTGGGTGGAAGAAGGAAAATGATGAATGCACTCAATTGGGTGAATAATACATAACTTCGCGTGTAGTAGGGATAGGGTGTTAACAAAAGATGAAAACTGAGAATTGGTGGACCCATGACTCATCCGACATTAAAGATCCTACCATTTACTCTCAACCATTTACAAGTAATATATTAGATACCTTATTTCTTGCAATTCTGCATTCCAATTTCAGAACGCCTGCATGTAATGAAAATCAGAAGGTTACGTTGGTGAGGGTGCTAGAGGTATGTGCTCTTTAATACACAAGTTTGTAATCTAACTGTAATGAAAGTTTGTATTCATATTGTTTGACGACTATTGAACTCTATTCTTTGTAGCATAATTATTGTATTCCATTGATTTGAAAAGTATTGTTTTGTTTAATAAAATCCATTGCATTGAGTGCTATACTAATAATTACGTAGTTGTATTAGCTTAAAAGAAATGCTTTTCAAGAATAAAACAATTATTTTTGGGATCATTAATACAATAATTGGACTTGTTCCATCATAATTGAATTCGTTCCATCTGTTCATAAAATATTGAAAGCTTACGATTCCAATTATTTTGATGATACAGGATTGGGAAAAAGGAAAAAAGATGGATGAAGATCAAGGGGGCTCTCAAAAAGATATACAGACTAGTTTTTAGTCATTTTCAGAGTAATCAATCTGCTTCAACAATAATTCCGTTCATGATTTACTCATTCATCAAAACATCAATAATAAAGAATTGTACTAGTAACATGCAGGTTTCCTGGAATTTCTATGGAGAGACATAGACATGAACATACTTCACCAAGGACCGGGTGATGATTTGAAAATAAACAGATGCAAACTGAATAGGTACTCATAAATGAAAGTATCAGGATAATAAACAGATGCATATTAGTCAAAGAAATCCATAGAAAACTGGTCATTGGTTTAATAATTACCAGGTTTGCGAAGGAAGAATTTCTGCCATGGCCTCTATGACGGGATCATCAAGAAGAATTGTATTCAGGAAAGAAGGCTACGGAGCAACTCGATCACCATCCTTAACTTTGCAGCGCCACATCAAGAAACAAGAAAGAAGGTAATTGTTATTCAAGAAAGATAGGTGTTAGCTAGAAAAAAGTTTGGAAGAGGGTGACTTGAGAAACCCTCAAAGTCAATGGTTTAAGCTCATTACATCAAATGTAGTTTAGACTTTGTTTAGTTAGTTGTTATTTGATTTATTTAGGTTTAGACTTTAATTTAGATAGGTGTGCTCCCTCAGCACCTTCAATAAAGTTATTGTCCTTTAATTTTTCCGCACCAAATTAAATTACATTCATGTTTTATTCTTTTAGAAAAGAAATGTCATTTATTCTCGTATTGTTAGAACCTAAATCTTCATTTTCAATTAGACTTCCTTCTTTGTTTAAGTCAAAGTAGATCCTAAATGTGACATATTAATAACATTGCTTACCATCAGGAATTCCTTTTTTACAGAATCAACATGGTGCATGTAAAATTACTGTTGGCATATATTCAAAAATAATCATTAAAGCACAATATAAAAATGAAGTGATGAGTGAAAGGCAGTTTGTTAACAGTTTTCAATGTCTCCTAGCCCTAGTATATATTCGATCAAGAATTCAAGATGGAATAAGAATACATACATCAAGAAAAAAGGTTATTTTTATTAGCTCCACATCAGAATCAAGAACTTGGGTTTACCCGCAGGATCAAGAACACTATGTTAGCAGGCGGTCTGGGTTTGTTTCTGATCGAGACAAAGGAAAAAGCAAGAAATGAAAACTGGGTATTATAAAACCTTGGAAAAGTCTGGAAGGAAAGTAGATTTACCACTCTTTAACGGACATGATGCTTATGGATGGATAGTTAAGGCTGAGCGTTTCCTTAAAATGAACCATATAGAGGAAGATGATAAAGTAGAATTAATTACTTTAGCAATGGAAGGAAAGACTCTTAACTGGTTTCATTGGTGGGAAGAACACACTGAGATGAGAAACTGGGAATCATTCAAGTCTGCCTTGCTCGCAGATTTCAACCAGGATTGATACATGATCCTTATGGCCCCTTATTGAGTGTAATACAAACTGGCAGTGTGATGGAGTATAGGGAACAATTTGAGTTGATGGTGGCACCCTTGAAACAGACTGATTTGAAAATACTCAAGGGAATTTTTATGAAGGGTTTGAAAGATGAAATCAAAGCTGAATTAAAATTATATCCAATCAGAACTCTTGCAGAATTGATGGATAGGGCTTTGCTTGTTGAACAGAGAAACCAAACTCTCAGATCTGCCAAAAACAAGGAAGAAGATAGAAGAGGAATGAAGGAAAAAGGGTATATTGTATCACAAAATCACAAATGGATGGATGAAAATAAGTGGAAGAGCAGTATGAATAACCAGTCCAGACAAGGGAAACCTGCAGTAGAAAAGAAAATGGAGACAGAGAATAAAGAGCAGGGCATAAGGAGTACACACAGACGATCTCAAGCTGAGTTACAAGAATTGAGCAGAAAAGGTTTATGTTTCAAATGTGGTGAAAGATGGGGCAGAGATCACAGCTGTAAGATGAAACACTTTCAGATCATCATGTTGGATGAATCTGAAGAGGAGGAGGATGTATTGGACAATACTGTTACAGAACATGTTTCACAGTTGAAAGAGACAGACCTGAATAATATGCAGCTATCCCTTTATGGACATATTAATAACATTGCTTACATTAATCAGGAATTCCTTTTTTGCAGAATCAACATGGTGCATGTAAAATTACTGTTGGCATATATTCAATAATAATAATTAAAGCACAATATAAAAATGAAGTGATGAGTGAAAGGCAGTTTGTTAACAGTTTTCAATGTCTCATAGCCCTAGTATATATTCGATCAAGAATTCAAGATGGAATAAGAATACATACATCAAGAAAAAAGGTTATTTTTATTAGCTCCACATCAGAATCAAGAACTTGGGTTTACCCGCAGGATCAAGAACACTATGTTAGCAGGCAGTCTGGGTTTGTTTCTGATCGAGACAAAGGAAGAAGCAAGAAATGGAAACTGGGTATTATAAAACCTTGTACCCACATTATTGCTTGCTCGATTCGATCATGTCAAGCAATTCTGAGATTTCAGTTTTAGTCAGCTGTTTTTATTGGTTTGAGCAAGATACGAATTATTTAAAATTGAAATTAAAGAACATCCATCCCTAGAAGAACTTTTCAGCGCCACATCAAGAATCAAGGAAGAAGGTTATTGTTATTCAAGAAAGAAACAGGGTATTCAAGATTATGGAATTAGAATACATACCAGAGTCCGTAGATCTAGGGCGAGCTCCACATCAAAATTGAATTGGGTTTACCCGCACCGCAGGAACAAGACTTTGTCTTTCTGGGTTTTGTTTTTGCGACAAATCAAGAAAAGGGAATGGGGATTTGACGATCGAATGGTAACGGGTATGAGTAGATATATGTTTGTTTATATAGTGGGAGCGGGATTGCCAACTGGCAAGTTCGACTACATATATGTTAACAACGGTCAAATTTTTCCTCGTTCTTGATCTCTGGTTTTTTTTTGTGAGAGGAAGGAAGAAGCAAGAACCAATGAGGTCACGGTCTGTAGATGGCGGGAGAAGACTTGCCGGATTGTTAACCTGGCAAGTTCGAATATAAGGACGGAGTATATGTTGCAACTAAACCCCGCTACTCTTACCCCTTTTACAAAAAGGCTACAACTGCGGCAGCTTTCTGAAAAATGGGGTATCGTACCTGTCATTCATTTGATTGAATCACATCACTTTTATCATTTTTAATTTAGATTTAAATAATTCAACTGCTGTTGTAGGGAGAATGATTCGTAGAGTTTCATTACCGAGAGCCCCTATAAATAGGGATAGAGTAGAGTTTACAAGTACGGGCCAATAGGCCCATAATACATCATTTACATAGAAAGCCCCTAATACATATTATATCTAAACGATAGCACACAACATAGAATTTTCTTCAACACTCCCCCTTGTGCTGAGTTGTAGATAGAATGTTGTATGTGTATTGTTGCCTCTTCAAAACTCTGTCAAGTAACAAAAATGGTTAATTTTTTTCTATCAAATTAAATAAGCTTTTGTGATTTGCTTTTCACAAAGTGTGCCGGAGTAGCATTGAATTCTAAAATAAGCGTTGAAGATACTCAAGTTTATTTGAGTGCATAATGTCAAACTCCGGTCAAATTGATTGGTCAATTAAATTTGTAGAGCCTTGTGTAGAAATTCTTTATCACACAAATAATTAATATAGAAAACTGAATAATGGTACTCAAATCCGTCCGAGGCCAAAATGCCAAATACAAGTTGAGATGGTCAACCATCTTAAAAAAAATTACATGATCATGAGTATAAACAAAATCGATTCTTTGTGTGAAAATTTTTTATCACAAAAAAATAATCATGAGAGTATGTCTCTTTGTAGACAATATTTTACAATGCATCGAAGTGAGGAGATATATATTCACCTCCTTAAAAAAATCATAGAGATTTTTATGGGGTGTTATATGGTGTTTTTAATATAGAAAGTATTAATATTGGTCTAATGAACGGATTAGGCATAAAATATAGTAATCTTACATGATTATGGTTCCAACTATATGTAAGTGACATAGCATTACGGAAAAATATAATCGCATAATATGTTTAACATAATTAAAAAAGTGCATAATATGATTTTAATTCCAACTATATGTATCTAACATATAGCTTTACGGAAAGTATAATCATATAATCATATAAAATACATGAAAATAAGATTAATCGTGTGATCTTTGATTCCAGCTATATGTATATGGCATATAGTTTTACGAAAAAGTATGATCACATAGATGTATAAAAACGAAGAGGGATGCATAATGTGATATTAATTCCAACTATATGATTATAACATATAGCATTACGGAATTATAATAAAAAAATTGCATCTATCTCTCAAAAAAATGGGTGAGGCATATCATCAAACACTTGGGGTGCAAGAAATGGATCTCAAAAAATTGACAACTTAATCTCTAAAAAAAATCAATGATGTTCATCACAATGGTAAACATGATGCAATAAATCATATACATAAGATCCTGCAATGATTTTTGAGTAAAAAAATACCTCAATAGAGATCTAGGAATTGGTGAGTCGCAGGCTAGGAAGGGGGGAGGCCGGGCGACGGTCGGTGTGTTGGGAGGCGGCCAAGCGTGGCTGAATTGCTGGCGGCGCGGCTGGACTGCTGGAGGCTCGGCTGCGGATTGAGTGTAGGGAGAACGGGAGAAAAAAATAGGTTTAGGGCTACGTGCTGATAACGTGTTGTAGGGAGAATGATTCGTTTTTGTATAAGATTCGAAGCGTATACAAGTAACGGTTTTTTGAAATAAATACACCGGTTTTTTGAAATTAATGCAAATCGGTCATTGGCAGTGACAAGTAACGGCGAGTCGGCAATGACGTCAAGTTGAAGGCAACGCCAACGCACATCTCTTTTAATTTACCTTCAATAGCGGTGCTTTGCTCAATTTGGTAAGTATTCCCAACTTTTAATTAATTTAATTATTCATTTTCTAGGAGTAATAGTAAGATTTGATTATACTTTTAATTCTAGTTCACATTGTTAACTGATTTTATAATTATTATTATCATTATCATTATGATTATTTTGTAGTGTTAGTTTAGTGGAGATGAATTTTTATTAATATGTTGAAATAAATATTAAAATTTGTAGACTTTGAATTTGTTGATTTTCCTAAATGTTATTTCAACTAAATTATCTTTGGTGTAAATTTATTAGAAAAAATGGGGCGACCGGCCACAATGACTACTCTAAATATAGGTATGTCTATTATCTTTTTTCTTGATTAATAAAATGTGACATCAAATATTGTATATTTTATTTTATTTTATCACTTTTATTATGAAATAAATTAGCTAAGTTGTTTAGTACGAGTTTAATTAGGGACTGAATTTTCTTGACTGATTTGAAGCTCGGCTACCATTTATTAACAATGTCATTTCTTCAACATCACAGTCATTTCCACATATTGGTATGTGTACTATCTTATTTTATTCAAATTAGTAATATTCATGATTTGTGTTAATTAAGTTAATATTACATGTAAACTTAATTATGACTGTGAGTTGATCCCATTGGTTGAAGAATATGCCACTGTTGCTTAGACGTTTTCTTGCTATGTTGATGTCCTACTTCCATAGTTTGGTATGTTCAGCATGAAAGTGAAACTATTTGTTTAATTGATTTGGAATTTATACAAACCAATATCAATCATACAACAAATTAACACTACAAAGGAAGGTGTTTTAATTACATTGAAATTTTAAGGTTTTATTTGATCTATTAAGTATGCCGTAACACGCGAAAAGAATTTGATGTTAATGTCATTTTTCATGGGCCCGTTCGCTGAAAAAATAGTTATTCTCCTTATAACGGAAAAAAATAGGCGAAAGAGCCAACAAAGATTGATTTTTTTATTCAATCCTAGTATTGAATATTTGATTCAATAATTTGATTTTATGCAATTCATATGAATCTATATTAACAAAAAAAGTAAATCCCTTATTATAGACTGGATCAGGCTCGCTAATTGTCAGAATAAATAAACCTGGACTTTGTTGTAATTTTTTTTTCTGATTTCCAATTATGTTGTAGCACATAGCTTCCTTATTTACTTTCAAGGAATCGGTTAACAAAAGAAAATAATGGAGTTTTTTTTAAGAAATCCAGTATTCTTCGAATTTTCTATTTCGGGATCCAAAGAAATAGACTTAATTAAAACAGTCCTTTTTAAATACGTAAGTATTCTAAATAGATTAACTATTTCTTTCTTTTCCGCTTGCCGGACAAAAGAAAGAGATTTATTCCTAAATTTCGGATCCATATTGGACTTAGCAATAGGAGTTGATCCCATATAAAGTTCTGACCATCTATCAGAGTAAAATGAATAAAGGGACCTCGAGGCATTGCCCCGAGATTGTTCCCTTTCTTTTGGAAACGGAAGGCTTAGCGTGGGTTTACGGCCTTTGATCTCTTTTTGTTCCGTTTTAAGAAGGTAAGGATCCCAAGAAGTTGATCTTTGTTTTCGTTGTTTAAATTTTCTTTTATTCATTAATTTGGAATATTCGGAATCCTCATTTCTAATGGAATCCCAAAAAAAAAAATCTATCCAAGGATCCTTTCGGTTGGCCGGAATCTTTTACTTGTAAGGAACTAGATCTTGTGGAATCATAAGGAAACTCCAGCGATTTTTTCTCTTTTAAGAATACCAGATTTAAACCAAGAAGTTTCATTGGAATTTCTCTAAATTTCGTTCTAGTTCATCTAATAATTTCTCTAATAAAGTTTTTCCTCTTCGTCGAATCTGACTTTGATTGAGGCATGTTAGGGTTTTTTTATTGGCAAAACCCGAGTATTATAGTTTGGATTCAGTAAATCAATATCAATTGGATTTTTGCCTTTTGGAAAAGAAAGGAGTAAAATACTCAATCGATTTAGAGTAGAATAACCACTATCTTGATCAGTTATGGATTCACTGCAATTCATCGGTATAGGAAAAAGTCTTTTTAAATAGAGATTTTTTCTTTCAACCATATTTTGATTGCTAATACGATAAATAAAGATAACAACGCCAACGAAAACTAGTAAAACTCCCTTAATCTTGACCGATCGATTGCTTTTTGAACCCTGCAAATTAGGTGAAAGTACAAGACTCCAAATTTGTGGGTCAAAAAGTTTTTAGTCTCCCAAATTTGTAAGGAGACATACCGAGTGGAGTTTTAAAGGCCGTTCGGTATGCCCATAAGGCATCATCAAGCTTTAGCGACCAATCTTTCCTAGAAGAATTGACTGTCTTCTCAAGAATGGATTTTATTTCACGGTTGGGTACCTCCACTCGACCATTAGTTTGAGGATGGTAAGTGGCACCAGTTTTGAACATGCATCCATACTTCTTTAAGAGGCCGGCAAAATGAGCATTTTTGAAATGAGTACCATTATCACTGATGATACTCCTAGGAACCCCAAATCTTGAGAAGATGTTCTTTTTCACAAATGCCACCACTGATTTAGCGGTGTTATCCGGTAGAGCTATGGCCTCCACCCACTTGGAGACATAATCAATAGCAACGAGGATATATTCCTTGCCATGAGAGTTAGGAAAAGGACCCATGAAGTCTATTCCCCATACATCAAAGATTTCCACTATAAGAATCATATTTTGTGGCATTTCATTCCTCCGGCTCAAATTTCCTGTGCGTTGACAACAGTCACAAGCTAGGACAAAACTTCTTGCATCTTTGAAAAGTGTCGGCCAGAAAAATCCACATTGGAGGATTTTAGCCGTTGTTCGGTCCGGACCATGATGACCTCCACAAGGGAGATTATGGCAATGATCAAGGATAGATAACATCTCTTCATTAGGGACACACCGTCGTATGATTCCATCGGCACAATGCTTGAAAAGATATGGCTCATCCCAATAGTAGTGTTTGACATCATTTAAAAATTTCTTTCTTTGATGGAAAGTGAGCTCTTGAGGAAGAATTTCTTTGGGAAGATAATTCACAAAATCTGTGAACCAAGGTAAGGGAACTCCTTTCACCTCCATAATTTGCTCATATGGAAAATCATCATGAATTACCTCCATATTAGTAGTGACATTTGGCTCAAGGCGAGAGAGGTGATCCGCAACGAGATTCTCACTTCCTTTCTCTTCTTTGACCAAGCACAACTCCAATGGCATGCATCAACTCCAATGACTAGCATCGCACATCAACTCGAATGGTAGAGACCAATCCGGTGAGATGATTATTGGAGCCATAGTAATTGCCTTCTTGAGAGTGTTGAAGGCTAATAGGCAAGATTGAGAGAATTCAAAGGTGGCATCCTTGGCAAGTAAATCGCAAAGTGGTTTCGCGATTTTTGAAAAATCTTTGATGAATCGCCGGTAAAACCCGGCATGCCTCAAGAAGCTTCTAATGGCTTTTACCGAATGAGGAGGTGGTAATTTTTCAATAACCTCCACCTTAGCTTGATCAACTTCAATGCCTTGAGGGGAGATTTTATGTCATAAGACAATGCCTTCGGTCACCATAAAGTGACATTTTCCCCAATTGAGAGCCAAGTCGGTTTCTTCACACCGGGTTAATACTTTCTCAAGAGAATGTAAGCATGAATCAAAAGAGTTTCCAAACACGGAAAAGTCATCCATGAATACCTCCATGAAGTCTCCCACCATGTCCGCAAATATTGCCATTACGCATCTTTGAAATGTCCCGGGAGCATTGCATAAACATAAGGGCATCCTTCCATTAGCAAATGTGCCGAAAGGACATGTAAATGTTGTCTTTTCTTGATCCTCGAGAGAAATAGCTATTTGAAAATAGCCTGAGAAACCATCCAAGAAACAAAAGAATTTGTTGCCCGCAACACGCTCCAACATCTCATCCATGAATGGAAGGGGAAAGTGGTCCTTCCTTGTGCCGGAGTTTAATTTCCGGTAATCTATGCACATCCTCCAACCGGTGACCACTCTAGTAGGAATTAATTCATTCTTACTATTGGCCACTACCGTGATTCCTCCCTTCTTTGGCACGACTTGAACGGGGCTTACAAATTTACTATCCGAGATGGGGTAAATTATGCCATAGAGTCAAGGAGTTTGAGAACTTCCTCCTTAACTACCTCCTTCATGTTGGGGTTTAGCCACCTTTGGCGCTCCACCGTAGGTTTGTGATTTTCCTCCATAAAAATCTGGTGCATGCAAAGAGAAGGGCTAATACCCTTAATATCCGCCAAGGACCATGCAATAGATGTTTTGTGCTCCCTCAATACCCGTAGTAATTTTTCTTCTTGTAAAGATGTGAGTGAAGAAGAAATTACTACCGGGAAAGTTGAGCTTTCTCCAAGAAATGCATATTTGAGATGCTCCGGTAGAGTTTTCAAAGATGGTTTTGGTGGAACTTCAATAGATGGTTTTAATGTGGACTTACTTGTTCCAAGATCTTCAAATTTTTGTCGGAAATGTTTGAAAGGAGCTCTGGCTTGCAAGTACATAACTTCTTCAAGAAGTTCATGGCTTTCTTCTTTTTCGTTGCATCCTAGCATGATGCAAGTCTCCAAGGGATCTTCATGAATCATCTTCCCAAAGCATTCTTGAGTTAATGTGTCAAGAATGTCAATGCTAAAACAAGAATGGTCATCATGGTGTTTTTTCAAAGAGTCCCAAACATGAAACTCTTGTTCTTCATCTCCAACACGGAATTTGACAATTCCGTTTTTGACATCAATGAGGGCTGCTGCAGTGGCTAGAAATGCCCATCCAAGAATAATCGGGATCTCCATTTCCTCCATTTCTAAGATAAGAAAATCCACAGGAAAATAGAATTTCCCAACTTTGACAAGCACATCCTCCATAACTCCAATAGGGTAGCGGATTGATCTATCCGCTAGTTGTAAAGCTATTGTAGTTGATTGGAGCCCCCCCCCCCCCCCCCCCCACACCAAGATTTTTAAATAAAGAATGGGGCATGAGGTTGATACTAGCACCAAGGTCACAAAGGGATCTTACCTCTCCAATCTTTCCGATAGAACACGGCACCGTGAAGCTTCTGGGGTCCTTCAATTTAGGAGGGAGTTTGTTTTGTAAGATAGCGCTACACTCCTCCGTAAGGGCAATAGTAGCAAATTCCGCCAACTTCTTTTTATTTGAGAGTATGCCCTTAAAGAATTGGCATAGGATGGAATTTCCGCTATAGCTTCGGCAAATGGAATGTTGATGCTCAATTTAGTAAAAATATCAAGAAATTTTCTATATTGAGCACCATCATTCTTTTTCTTCAACCTTTGAGGATATGGAATGGGAGGAACATAATTAGCCATGTTTGATGGTGGCATCATATGTTCCTTATTTTCATCTTCTCTTTGTTTTTCCAGGGTCTCCTCCTCTTCCGGCATTTTTGGGTCCTCCGTTGTTTTACCACTCCTTGTGGTTATGGCCATCACGTTTTCCCTTGGATTCATTTCCGTGGTAGTAGGGAATTTGCCTAGCTCCCTAGAACTTACTTTTTGGGCAAGTTGCCCCATTTGAACTTCAAGATTCTGAATGGATGCCTTGTTGTATTGCTCAATGGTGTCGATGCATTGGTTGAGATTCATATTTTGATCTTCAAAACGAAGATCCAACTTAGTGAATTGAGAGTGGAGATTCCCAATGGATGCCTCCACTCTACTATGGTTTTCCTCATTTTGGGCCTTCATGCTTGCCATGCTCTTGGACATGAATTGCATCATATCCTCCATGGTGGTTTCTTTGGATTGCCCAAAATTTGGTGCTCCGGATTGAGGTTGTGAGGAACTAGCTTGTGGCTTCCAATTATTCCCTTGGTTCCACCTTTGTTGATTAGAAAAATTGTTGTTCCCCCGATTCCCATAAGAGTTCATATAATTTACATCTTCAAGATGTTGAGATAAATCACCTTCCGGGTTTGATATGCTTTCCACATTGGCTACTTGTTTAGCCCCTCCAATCACGGCTTGTAGAGCCGTGTGAATCGAAGCTTGAAGATCTTTGTGCATGGCTTGTTGAAAATCAGCAAACCGCTTGTCCAATTCATGAGCTATAGACACTTCACTCACACCGACCACTTTGACATCTCCTCCTTGTAATTGAGGATTTGAAGCAATGGATTCAAGGATTTTTAATGCCTCCGTTTAAGTTTTGTTGCCAATATAGCCCTCCGCACGATTATCTACAATGGCTTTGCATGAAGAGTTCAAGCCATTATAGAATGTGTCAATTTGAAGATCAAGAGGAATGCAGTGATGTGGGCATTCCTTCAACAAGGCCTTAAAACGCCTCCATGCATCTTGGAATAGTTCTCCAACTTGTTGTTTGAAGTTGAAGATTCGTTGCCTTAACTCTTGAGTCATCGTGGGTGTGTAATACTTAGAAATGAAAGCATTATAGATACCTTCCCACGTTGTAAAACTCGCAGGTGTTTGCTCCAAGAACCATCCCCTTGTTGCCCCTTTCAAGGTGTAGGGAAAGCTTTTTAGTTTGAGGTCGTCCTCGGAGAGATCATACCTAGGAATTCCTTGGATGAAACCATAGAACTCGGTGATGAAGTTAAGTGGATTCTCCCCCGGATGACCATTAAATTGAGGCATAGCATTGAAGTAGCTATTCTTCATTTCATAGTCCCTTGCCGCCTCGCTTAGGACAATACATGAGGGAGTGGCGGCAACCACGTGCCTCTTCCTTTCATTGAGTGTTGGCATCATTTTTGCTTCTTTTCTTTCCCTCCGGTTGTGTTTGAAAGTTCTTTCTATTTCAACATCAATAGGTTCAAGATGTTTAGAACCTTGACTTCTCAAATGCATTCAAACACAAAGCATAGGCTACACACATGAAATGAAAAATACCACAAGAACAAGTGAAAAGCAATGGGAAATGACAAATTCAAGATTTTTGATTGATTGATTTTTATTTTATTTTTTTGATTGTTTTGGACTTTATTAAACAAGACCGTTTCCCCGGCAATGGCGCCAAAAACTTGACCGGGTTAAACTTGCAAGTGTACAAGTGCCGATATAGTAATAAATTCCGGTAAAATACCGGGTCGAATCCACAAGGAAACGTTGTTTAATTTAGTCCGTGAGAAGATAACTTTTAAATGAAGAAATGAGTAAAGTGCAGGGATTTTGATTTGTGTTTTTCACTTTTTGTTCAAGAAGATAACCGTTAACTAATTTTGAGTTTAAGATGAATAATAACAATAATTAAGGCTTCGGGAATCACTTAAATGCTTTAATAGGGTTGAATATTAGTTCTTTGCCAACAATTATGAATACGATGTCGCTAATATATTCTCAACTCCAGTTAAGGCAGCGAGAGCGTTGTTTTCGTTATGTGTAAGTCCCGTTACGGCTTACATTCATCTATCGAAAACCCCGTTGAATATCAAGACATCACACCCGTATCATATAAGACCGGATATATTTCTATTCTCGGTACTATATATGTTTATCCTTTAATGTTCATAGTTTGGACTTCAACATTAATTGCAAGTATAAACTAAATTTAACATACTTATATGTTGTACACCATAGTCATAAACAATCAGTGTATAAAGGATAAATCACAATTTATTGGTTTAGAACTTTTATCAAACACCTAGTGGGCATAGAAGTTCATCCTTAGCCTTAGCTAAGAATTTAGCTACTTGAGCTCATATTAATTACAAAAGTGTAACTAAGAACAAGGAAATAAAATAACATACAAGAAAAATTACCTAGAACCAATTGTAGAGGAGAGAAATGGCTCTTTCTCCAAAGAACTTGAAGAACAATTGCAAGAACAAATATAAAACTAGGAATTAATCTATGGAATGGAATGTGTTTGTATGATGAATTGAGGGATTTATATAGGCTAAAGAATGACATCTTTTATACTATTCGAACCCAACAATGAGGTATGGAAGCAATATTTGATTAACATTGAGGAAGATGGAGTTTTCCCATCAAGAATAAGCTTGCACGTCGTTGTGTTTTAGCAGAAAATCGACCCAACCGGCGCCGGTTGGTCAGATGACCGGCCCCGGTTGAAAACAGACTCATTTGTGCGAGAAAAAACGTTCCGACCGGTTCAAAACAGACTCATTTGTGAGAGAAAAAACGTTCCGACCGGCACCGGTTGCTGCGCCCAAAAATGTACTTCATTTCTCTTCCTCCGAAATGGATCAAAAAGTGTCGGTTTTTGTACCGGGATTTTGGGGATTTTTCGCTACGAATTTGGACATGATTCCTTCACCAAAGTTGTAGATAATGAAGTCTTCTATCCACCAAAACTTGAATGACGTTTTTTAGTCATCCAATCAAACGTTATGAATAAAACACTGAGAGGTATGCATCCTGAAATCCCACCAGCAACATCTGACTTTATTTGTTGATTGAGTCTTGTTCCTTTCATATTCTGGCCATGACGTCTTCATATACTCGAATTATGGGCAGAACGTCATCCTCTTGGTCCAAAAAGCTCTTCATCGCAATGGTTTATGCTCTAACTCTCATTCTCAAGATATTTTCCAAATTTCTCTTCTTTTCTTCAACAAATACTTATAAATACTTATGTTAAACACAAGTAAATATAACGGCTATCCGGAGTTATCACAATAATTAATCACCATAAATATATGTAGTAAATAACAGTTGAGGTGACTCTTGAGTTACCCAATAAACATCGACGACCACAAAAAGTAGAGGTGACCGTTGGGCTTTAACTCTGGTGGTTTAGGTGACCTTTGAATTCATAAGTAAAAAAGTAAGGCGTAAATACTACGGATTTGGTGGTTGAGATCACAAAGATTTTTTCGAACAGTTGGTGGTTGAGGTGAACTACACATTTTCCAACGTAAGATTTGAATTAAATTTAGTTGATACGGAGTTTGATTTTCCTGTAAGATTTTTGTTTTTTATATTCTTTAAGTCGACAGAAAATTACTCGATCCGTATATCAACAATGTCGACCAAGATGTGGTCGACCGTAGTCTAGAGTGATGATTCATAAGAGCTATGCTTAATTGTCGACCAAATGACATGATTGAACTCGTTTTGTAGTAAACACAATAGAAGTCTAAAATACGGAGTATTAATTATGCAACCACTGGTTGGTCAACCTACAAGTTAATTATTATTGACAACGAACATTTAACAATGAACATTTTAAGTCACATTTCTAAACAATAAATTTTAAGTCGACAGAACATTACTCGATCTGTATATCAACAATGTCGACCAAGATGTGGTCGACCGTAGTCTAGAGTGTTGATTCATAAGAGCTATGCTTAATTGTCGACCAAATGACATGATCGAACTCGTTTTGTAGTAAACACAATAGAAGTCTAAAATACGGAGTATTGATTATGCTATTTATGCAACCACTGATTGGTCAACCTTAGTTGATAGGGAGTATGATTTTCCTAATGTGACCCTTGGTTTCTTATAAATTTGGTTTTCATAAATAAATAATACGGAGTATAGGTTTTCTAAAAATATTAGGAAATAAAACTTTTGGATAAAAATGTAACTAAATTTACTATAAATATTAGAAAATAAAACTTTTGGATAAAAACGAGCTATTCATTAATTATGAATTAAAGGTCAACTTATCCCCACGCCTGTATTGTAAATATGCAGTTATTAATAAACCTGCCAAAGTAATAAGAATTCAAAGAAATATTTACAATACAAGCGTGTAATGATTATCAAAATTTATTAGCGCATTTATGAGACTAGACCATTGCAACGGAGTACTATTTGAGACCAATATGCTCCTCTTTTAAAAAATGCTGCATTTATGAGACTAGATCGCCGTTGGGCTTTACACCAATTTATGAGACTAGACCATTGCAACGGAGTACTATTTGAGGGCTTTTCAAAATGCTCCTCTTTTCACCAATAAATATTAAATTCACTTAATAGATACTCCACACTTTTTCAAATTCAATTCCAAATATGCAAACACTAAGTTACTAAACTGCAATTTAAAAACATCAAGTCACAGAACGTTGCTCGATCCGTATATAAACAGTGTCGACCCAGATTTGGTCGACCGTAGTCTAAAACTGTTTCTTCATTTCATTTTTTCCCATTTAATGTCTTCAACCACTGGTATGTCGACCTACATTTAAATCAACCATATTCAATTCCAAATATGCAAATTTTCAACCATCACAAACATTTTCTTAAAAGTCACAACAACAATTCTTAACCCATTCTACCTTGCACATTTAACTCTATCATATATTCTATATTAGTGTTTAGGGGGGGGGGGGGGGGGGGGGTAGTAACTCTACGTGACAGTTACCAATTACCAGCATTAAAACACAACCACACATGATGTTAAAAAACACCAGCTTTAAACTTTTATGTAAACAAAAGTGATCTCTGACGGCCTTAAACAACACCGGCTGATGCCTACTTGCAAAGTGTTGATCTTGTGTTCCATGCCCCACAACTAAGTCTATGTATTCGAAATCTGGATCACAACAATAGCTCATCAAGAATTCATTGCAGTGCTCCTATTTTAGGGATATTATTTCAGAGTAAAAATTAGTGCAATGATAGAAATAAAGGATTTTAATCAAAGTACTAAATGACATTACAAGTGATATTTTAATCAAACCTTTGATGTTTTACGTGGAACATAGAAGAAAGAAGGGCAGTAGAAGAGTCATTCGTATGGCAAATTAGGAATGACAGACCTTACAGGGAAAATCATTTGACCTAAAATAATTAAGCAAAAACATTTAAAAAAAACCATTTATTTATTTACAACAACATTATACGGAATCATTAGGGGCAATGTTATCACCCAGTCTATCAAAAGCAAATGTATCAAACCTAAAGTTGCATGTATGGCGAAATAAAAGAAGGGCGTCACTTGGAACACCAGATTCCGTGAAGAATGTGTCGAGCCCGTCTAATTCAAGGTTAGCAATCAACATCCACAAACAAAGATTTGTTACCATAAGCAAGTACGGCAGGCTTTTGTACGTGCTCAAATTGATACCTGCTCATACTGGTGTGTAGCATATAATGGGTACACAACTATTTTTTTACCCAAGGAAGTAGGGTGTCGAACCACAGAGAAGCGGGAAATAAAATAATTAAGCACAAACTAAGGATTAAAGTTGGGAATGCGTTTCTTTTGATTTTTGTTTTCTTGGAAAAGTAATTAAATAAAAGTGATTGAGAGAAGAGATTTTTATCAACACAATGTTCAACCAATAGCAAGTAGGGGTAGAAATTGGCAACTAATTGTTCAATGCTCATTTGTAAGACATAATTGCTAATTTTATTCTCAGACATATTGTGAGAAGTTGTAGATAAATATTTTAGGACCCAACACAAGTCACCTAAAATAAGTAACTAGTCAACATTTCCCAGTGATGGTCAAAACGAGACTAGTTGTTTAAGTGCAACGACAACCTTAATTATTAACTATATTATTTACCCAACCCCGTGGTGTAAATAACATAATTAAATAATTAAATTCTCCCGTAAAAACTTCAATCCGGGACAAGGTAAAAGAAGTTTAACGGTGTGTTCAGAAAGTGTTCATTTGTGTATTTAACAAACAATATGTTTATGATTGAATACTCATAATATATCACAAACACAACATAATTAATTTTCTGGACACTACAATCTAAATAGAACAAACTTAACAATTAAAATCAATACAAATTAAAACATTATAAGAACAATTAATTAACCAATTTCTAGCCCCAAATTTATTTAGCTATACATGTTGGGAAACATAGAAATAGATGAATCCATGATTAAACTACAAGATTTAATGAGATAAGGAAGATCAAACTTGTGGTAGATGACAATCCTTGGAGCTTTGATGCTAATCTTGACTGAATCTTGGATGAGAAAGTGATTAGTTATGGTTGAAGATGAGTTGATGATTTGGGGTTGAGAAATGAAGAGAGAAGGAGGAGGAAATGTTTCTGGGATGTTTAGAGAGAACTTGGTTCGAGCTTATGTGTGGAGGAAGATGGATTAAGGCAATATAATGATAAGGTGATTAATCATTAATTGCTGGAATTTACGGAAGAGATAAGCTTATGTAAAACGAAGCGCGTAAATGTCTCAACAACACATAGTGGTGCAGTGGTTATGGGAGTGATTAATTCACTTGGAGGTTGTGGCTTCAACACCCGGCTGTGTCCTTTTTTGTCTTCCTCTTTCTTTTCTTCAATTTACTCCTTATTTGCTTTGAATGAAATTCCACTTTTATAAACTTCCAACTTGAACTTTTATTTTCTTCTTTGATTTATGCACATATGATCCAAATAGCATCAAAAGTACCTGAAAATACAAAATCCACGCATAACACCGCACTAATACAAATTAACGACAAATAATAAAAATATGTACAAAAGTACAACTTTAATAACTAATATTATCAACAAACTAGGCCTAAAAAGTGTGTAAAATATAAGCACATCAAATCCCCTACACTTAGGCTTTTGCTTGTCCTCAAGTAAAACAAACAACAAACACAAAAATATACACAATTTGATAAGATTTACAAACATAACTAAATAAATCCCATATCCACCTCTAATGTCCACTAAATGGTACAATACCCTGAAATGTCACAAAATAATGCAATGAGAGTAAACCAAGTATTATTGCCTATCACTAAGATTTTCAAATCAAACTTTTAACACAAACACCTATAGATCTAAATTAGTTCGGGTTATGCAGAACAAGTTTCTCCAATCCGCTAAATTCAAAAAATGACACAAATAGATCAATTAGGACTTTTTTCGGTGAGTGGCGAGATTAATGAGTGTGGCTAGTTGGAAGAAAGGTTTGGTGTAAGAATATACAGAGAGAGTTAGATTGTGCTAATACTGAGCGGATCATCACAAGAATTTACAAAAACTTGGAGCATACAAAGCAATGAGAAATATAAACATGAAAAGTAAAAAAATGGGGTTTTACAAAAGAAATTACAACAAGAATTTAATGTGCCTCTTTATTTTTTTTTTTTTGGTTTTTTGTTTTGTTTTTTTTTTGTTTCTTTTTTTTACAATTTTTCTTCTCTTGTTTTTCTCTTTTTTTTTTTTTTTTTTTCAAAGAGGGCACACACCGAACATTACAATGAAAAACTAACCCCAAAATTTACAAACAAATATGTACTTCACTCATATGACACTTAATAGTAGCTCCATTTATTCACTCTCAAGTAACAAGACAATCTACTCTAGGATTAGAAAAGATTAACTTTGGGTAGGGCTTCAGAAGGTTATGTATTTACAAGGTTACAAAAAAAAATTAGTAACAAGTAAAGTAAGATATTTTACACTTGTACACTGAAAAGGCTCAAACGGGGTTACTAGGGAAAGTGTTATTTATTTACAAAGGGATAGTGTTTGGCTTCATGGGTAAACAAAGATGGCCTAAATCATTTCTAAATGTGTCAAGTTCAAATAAAATTTCAAGGAGAATAAATGTATGAACATCTTAAACTGCATAAACTTTCACTAATTCAACTATTAACCAATAAATTGGAAAAATAAAATCTAAGGTGTTTAATGTTAAAGTATTAAAAAGAATCAAGTTCAAAGCTACTACTAAGTTACTCTCAAAAAATTATAGTGACACTTCTCAAACTCAAACCACATTTCGTCAAAAGAGGTGAATGAATAGTTTTAAAAAGTTATGGAAGTAACTAGTAACAAAAAGTGTAAATTAATGTGTTGTTTGTCTATTGTTGTATTTTAGACAAGACTGGTCTTTATTCACAAACAAACACACAAAATAAAAATAAAAGAAAATAAAATCACACAAACAAGCAAGGAAAAAGAAAAAAAATATTCACACAAGAAATTAGGGTCGAACTACCCACTCCCCCACACTTAAAATTTGCACTATCCTCAGTGGAAAATAAATTAGAGTGTAAATAAAACTTCCCTGAAGTGCGGACGGATGATGTTGAGATGTCCTTTCGAGCGGATGTGGCCCCTTTAGAGTCCAAAAACAAAAACCTAGACATTTTTTTCCTTTTTTTTTTGTTTTTTTTTGAATTTACAAACTTGAGTTGCCTCCCAAGAAGCGCTCATTTAAGGTCATTAGCTTGACCCATGCATCTTCATTCATATGTTGGATCAGTGAGGCAATACACAGAAGTTGCCTCTTGTCTCTCACCATCATGGTATAGTTTCAACCGTTGTCCATTTACCATGAGTTTTTGGCCGATTTTGTTTAACAACTGGACTGCTCCGGATTGAAATGCTTCAAGTACTTCAAATGGACCCAACCATCGGGTCTTTAGCTTTCCGGGAAAGAATTTATAACGTGAATTAAATAGAAGAACTTTATCTCCCCGTTCAAATTTTCTTCGACTGATCACCCGGTCATGCAAAACTTTTGTTCTCTCCTTGTAGAGTTTTGAGCTATCATAAGCTGCAAGTCTGAATTCTTTAAGTTCATTTAGCTGCAACAGTCGTTTCTCACCCGCCAATGCAAGATCCATGTTGAGTGTCTTGATTGCCCAATATGCTTTGTGTTCAACCTCAACAGGAAGGTGACATGCTTTCCCATACACCAATTTGAATGGTGAGGTGCCGATGAGATTTTTGTAAGCAGTGCGATATGCCCATAGTGCATCATCAAGCTTTTCGGCCCAATCCTTTCGGGAAGGATTAACAACTTTCTCGAGAATTGTTTTGATTTCTCGGTTTGAAAGTTCCATGTAACACCCCCAAATTTCCCTCCCAAAAATACACTTAAATAATGATTTATTTAAAAGAATTATCAACTTTATTTAAAAACATCAGAGAGATATAGCGAAAGCCTTAATAGGGAAATGGGTGTTACCACCACATTCGGTCATCTCTTAACCGAATGCACAGGCAACTCAAAGCAAAACAACAAAAACTAATGTAATAATAAGTAAATGTTTATTTCACGACTAGATTTGACTAAGTCATCTTCTAAGTCGCTCTCAGGCTCGAGCAATCGATCAATCAACATAAGCTTCCAACTCATCACCTGCTAAAAATTAAGGGAGAAGAGAGGGACAAGAAAAATAACAAAAATTAGCTTTAGAGCTAAGTAAGTACTACCCAACCCCGTAAAATAATCAGGTTTGGCGAAAATAGTTTTTTCATATAATACTATATAAAAATAACACACAACACCAAAATTCTTCTCTTTGATTTTTCTCAAAATCACTTCTTTACTAAAATCCTCAACTTTTCTTCGAAAATATTATAGTAACTCTTCTCTTTGAACTTCTAAAAAAAAATCTTCTTCTCTAACTTCCTAGTAATTTAGAAGAGCGGTGCTCAACCTTTCGGCCATCTCGATCAATGCCGGTACCACAACGCTCTTGTGGAAACGAAACGACTACCTTAAGTGTGCACACCCCCTAAAAGGGATTCCAAGCCCTCCGAGGAGTAAGTCGTCACGAATAGTCGAAACCCAACTACCCCTGAATAAGATATCTCTGAATGATTAGGGACTACTACTACAACTCTGCTTCTTAAAAGGGATCATCGATCCAACTGTCACTCAAACTTATCCTTACCCTTAGTAGTAGCAGCCTTTTTACGTCGGAACTGCTACCCTACACTCCTTCTTAAAAGGGAACATAGATCCAAAAGTTACTCAAAAATCTCTTCTTAGTAGTAGCCCTAATCACTCTCCACATTTTAAGGGACGTGGAAAACCGACACCTCGGATTACTCCCGAGGTGCCTACCTCTTTATGAAATCATTCTTTTATCTTGAATTAATATATCTCAAAATATTCCTCATTTTCTCAAACTGCCTCGAAAATGTTTAAATAAAATATTTAATACCCAAACACACTTAGTTTCACTTCTCAAATATCACAGATCGAACAACTTCAAAATCACATGCATATACATCATAAGTCACACTAAAATCACGTATCACATAGTACATATATAATACGAGGAAACGATTTTAGATTGGCAGAGAAACTTACAGTAGGTCCTGATGATCCTAATTCCCTTCCTCAATTCCGGTCTCTAAATATTCACATTTTTAATTAAGATGATATAATTAGTCACTTGTTTTATTCTTAGCCGATTATCCAATTTCCCCTTCTATAAAATTATTCGAATTATTGTTTTAACAATTCCTTATTACTCGGATTTATCATTATTATCCAATATTATTATTTAGTTAAGGTTGATAAACTTCTCTTACTTTGATCTTATAAATTATGAGTAAGTATCAAATCCGACGAATATATTTAATTTAATTCACTGATAAATTTATTCTGTTTTTATCAATTTATTCGTACACTTATGAAATATCAAAATCATCTAATTAAGCTACTACTAGATCTAAAATTATAATGGGTTCCTTTCATGTCTTTGATTAATTAATCAATCCATTTATACCATTATCTTAAATTATGCAATTATTTCAACTTAAAATGACGAATTTACTATAGTGGTTATCATCAATTTAACCGGTCTGATTCCCAATTTTTAATATTCAAATTTCACAATTACCTTAGTCAACATTATTAGAAGATCCGAATATTCTAACAATTATTTAAATTAACTAATCATCATTAACTTAATCTGATTTTATTAATTTACTCAACACTTAATATTTCCGAGTCCGTAATTACGTTAATTTTATTAATCTACTACAATTAATCCAGTAGTTAGTGAAAATAATATCTATCCAATTTTACTTGATCTAGTTATGGTACTACGTCATAATAAACTATCATTTTAATATAATATTCGTTTATGAACTCATTTTACATTTAACATTATGTAATCATTTTAACTAAAAATTAACAAATTTATCCAAGAGTAATATTACTATCAATTAACCCAGCTACATTCATCACTAACACTTCTCATCTCAAATTTATCAATTATTATTATCATTATTATTATTATTATTATTATTATTATTATTATTATTATTATTCATATTATTATTGATTTTTTTTGTCCAAGCTAAATTTAAACAGCCCGAATAAACTAAACTACAACTAAGACAAAAGAACAACGTACTATTACTCCGTCGTCTTCAACGTCAATGAATACTAGGCCGGCGAACAGATCCCTACTCCATCCCTCCAAGCTGCCTTCTTTCCAACGAGAGTGGCAGAGTGCAGGTTGTAATAGGCGGTGATGCAGTCGGCGTCCGCTCCTTCCCCGGTGTGCGTGGTTTCGAAGTCCTGCAGTCCGGCGACGTTAGCTTCTTTTCCGGCTATCTTCTCCGGCGGTGATGATGGCTTCACTACTCCGGCGTAAACCAGTCCGGCGCTCCTCCCTTTTCCCTTCGGCTTCGACGACGTGACCAATCTGTCCAGCCCTCACCTTCTCCTTTCTCTCTTCTCTAGTAGTTATATATTCGTTTGTTCGTTTCCCCTTCTTCCGTTGTGCGTAGGTGTATATTTATAAGCATGCACACAAGTAGGTCTGTTTGATCGGGCTACTCGAAGCATATTACCTCTCCGTATGCCCACCGTATACGACTATTATTAGAGAGAATTGTCTAAATAGGATTAAAAGAAGGTAGAATTTCAAAAATAGGACCACTATGTTTTATTAAACACAAATAGGACTAAAAAGAGATGATTTGACAAAATTACCCTTAATGAAATAAAAATAAAAAACGCCCCTGCACTTCCTTCGATAATTCCTTGCAACAGGGCTTCAAGACCACCGACACCAACAACACCCTCCGCGCCAGTCGTCATCATCAAGACCGCCACCGCCACTGCCCGGTGAGGAGCTGCCGCTGCCACCGGCGAGACCGCCGTTGCATACACTCGGCAAGAACGCACACATCATGCTAGAACTTGCCCTCTAGTGAGAATAGTGCTACACCTTCATCCGCCAATGTTGGCTACCTTCTCTGGAGAGTATGTTATCAATTTCAGGTGGAATTGTCATCATCATAACACCAAAGAAAAATACATAACATTTTTAGATGCAAAAACATGTCATTTTTTAGATTATAACATGACATTTTTAGGTTCATAAGCATGTCATTTTTGAGAGTACAACATGACATTTTTAGATGCAAAAATATGTCATTTTTTAGATTACAACATGACATTTTAGATGCAAAAACATGTCATTTTTTAGATTACAACATGACATTTTTAGGTCCGAAAACATGTCATTTTTGAGATTACAACATGACATTTTTAGATGCAAAAACATGTCATTTTTGAGATTACAACATGACATTTTTAGATGCAAAAATGTCATCATTTGTCAAAAATATCAAAATCATTTAATTTTCAAAGATATAATACTGTCATCTCCAAAAAATTGTCAATATATCTCCAAAAAATTGTCAACCCTGTGGCATTTTTTAAAAGTTGATACACGAACATAATAAAAAAATTAGACCCAAATATTTTCGAACAATTGATAGCGCCTCGAATTTCAAATCCAAAAGTTCCAAATCCAAAATTTTCAATTAAAAAAAAAATCCATTTTGAATCTAAAAGAATTAACATAAACATCAACATAAAATTAATCTAAAATGTTGACCGAATAAGAATGGAGCAGAGAGGAGCAGAGAACAGAAGATAAGGAAAGGAAAAGAGGGAGAAGGAGGAAAAGAAGAAGAAAGAAGAAGAAGAAACATTTACCTGGAGAAAAGTCGACCTGGGCAGCGGAGAGGGAATCGAAGATGACCTGCAGATCGACATGGGAGAGATCTGGGGCGATCTACGCGAAAGAGGAGGCAGAGATCGGGAAAGACAAACACAGAAGAGGTAGGGATTTAATACATTAGGGGTAATATGGTAATAGGGAGTCCCATTTAGGGAATTAAAAACATTAAGTCCTAAGTTGGAGTATTGACTATGTTTTAGTCCTAATTGGATCAAGATTTTGAGAAATACAAATGCGGTGTAACAAGATTCATCAAAATTATACTCCACGTCTTTTGAGAGAAGATTGGTTAAAAGCTTTGATATTTTTGAAAAATCCTTGATAAATCGTCAATAAAATCCCGCATGACCAAGAAAACTGCGAATCCCCTTGATGGAAGAAGGGGGTGGCAATTTCTCAATGACTTCTATCTTTGTCGGGTCTACTTCAATGCCCTTTTCATAAATTTTGTGCCCAAGCACAATGCCTTCGGTTGCCATGAAATGACACTTTTCCCAGTTGAGGACAAGATTTGCTTCTTCACATTTGCTCAGCACTATATCAAGATGTTCAAGACAATCATCAAATGAAATCCCATAAACCGAGAAATCATCCATAAAAACTTCCATAATTTCCTCGACAAGATCCGAGAAAATAGCTAGCATACATCGTTGAAAGGTTCCTGGTGCATTACATAATCCAAACGGCATTCTGCGATATGCAAAAGTACCATAAGGACATGTAAATGTCGTCATTTCTTGATCATCCGGATGAATTGGGATTTGGAAAAATCCAGAGAATCCGTCAAGAAAGCAGAAATATTTGTGCTTAGCCATCCTCTCCAGCAATTGATCAATAAAAGGAAGTGGAAAATGATCTTTCCGAGTTGCCTTGTTTAGCTTGCGGTAATCAATGCACATGCGCCATCCAGTGACTATTCGTGTAGGAATCAGCTCGTTTTTTTCATTCTTTACAACAGTAATTCCTCCTTTCTTTGGTACCACATGGATAGGACTTACCCATTTACTGTCCGAAATGGGGAAAATGATACCAACACTCAACAATTTAAGAATTTCTTTTTTAACAACATCTTTTATGTTGGGGTTGAGACGTCTTTGGTGCTCAATGCTCGGCTTGTGATCATCCTCCAAGTAAATGCGGTGCATGCAGTAAGATGCCTTTATGCCAACAATATCATCAATGGTGTAGCCAATAACTCTTCGATGGCTTCGTAAGACTTGCAATATTCTTTCCACTTGTTGAAGATCCAAATCAGCATTCACAATGACATGATAAGTGGAATTTGGGCCAAGAAAAGCATATTTTAAAGTAGAAGGAAGTGGTTTGAGTTCTACTTCAGGTGCTTTTCCTTTGACATTCAAGGATTGATCTTCAAGATTAAGAACTTCAAATTTAAGTGTTTTAGGCATCGGTAAAGATATGCTTTGCAACATTTCGAGACTTAAATTCACCATTTCATTGGCTTGCTCATCTGCAATAGATTCTCGTATAATGTACTCCATGGGATCTTTAGAAAGCCAATAAGACTCATAAAATGTCTTTATGATACAAGAGTTTATACTCCCGAGGTGCCTACCTCTTTATGAAATCATTCTTTTATCTTGAATTAATATATCTCAAAATATTCCTCATTTTCTCAAACTGCCTCGAAAATGTTTAAATAAAATATTTAATACCCAAACACACTTAGTTTCACTTCTCAAATATCACAGATCGAACAACTTCAAAATCACTTCTCAAAATACTTCCGTTGCTTTTCTATCACTATTGCCTTGTAATTAATTGTATTATTATTACGTATAAACTATTGATCCATCCGTTATGCAGATGTGCGTATGTAACATAGTTATATTATTATTACGTATATATATTTGTATGTCTCGTAACTATGTTATGTATATAATTCATGTGTTCATTTCATGCATATATGGGTGTATTATGTATGTATGGTTAGTATGCATGTGATTATTATTCATTGTTATTACTACGTATTACTAATACTTTATTATTATTATTACTCCGTGTTATTATTGATCGATCAGCCGTTATGTGTTCGACTTCCTTGATGATGCTACCAGTGCTGCACCTGCTGCCGGCCAAGAAGCTGAGGACGAAGAGGGAGCTGATGAGGCCGATGAGGCGGCCGCAGATGGAGGTGCCCCCGAAGCTTGATTGGCTACTTTTTGTAATTAGCTTTTCAATTTTTAGCCAAGTGATGTAACGGCCGTAGTGCCCCCCAATTGTAATGTAGTTTATCAATTGAAGAAAATTTTGCTGTCCTTTACGGCCTTGAATCCCTTGTGTGCTTGTTTGCTTTGTCATTGCAATTCTGTAAATTGTCTAAGTATCAAGTCATAACTTAGCCTTCCCGTCCAGTAGTCTGGTCGGCCTATGCCTCTTTGTTTTACTGTCATAACACTTAGGATTTTGTTTCAAAAATTTCCCAAGTGTTTTTGGGTCCATGTAGCTCCTGTCTTTACGGCCTAGTGGCTTGATCGGCTTGGACGTAGTTTCATAACACTTAGGAATTTTCCAAAAAATTTCTAAGTGTTTTGGGATCCACTTAGGTGCTTTCCTTTCGGCCTGGTGGCCTGGTCGGCTTGACCGGTGTTCCTTTGCTATCATAACACTTAGGATTTTTTCACAAAATTTCCTAAGTGTTTTTTATTCCTTTTAGGTGCTTCCCTTTTTAGCCCTGACCGCAGTGTCCGATCCGTCCAGGCGTTGGCGTCCTTATCGTCCTGGCCTTGGATTCATCCCAGGTGTTTTAGCCAGGGCCGTTGTCGGCTTGTATCCCTGTGTTCTGGCCGATAAGGGCACCTTCACCATAGTCTTGTGGACTTTGAATTTTTCACAAGTACGCATGTAGAGGTGTAGGTGGCTAACGGCTTTGTAGTATACTGGTACCCGCTTCGGCTAGAATTCCTTCATTTGAGTACTTAGATAATTTCCTGAGTATAAATGTTAGGTATTTGCGTCTTTGCGGTGCCCTTGTCGGCCAAGGTCTGTCTGTGGCCGATGAGGGTGCTGGATAAGGAATAGCTTGTCTAAGGAGATGGTCCTGCCTTCATCGGCTGGCCATGATTCTAGTGCCTGCGTCGGCCATCCGAGGTGCTGTGGCAAGTAGAGGTCGTTTCTTAATTGCTTGTTCCTTTCGCGGGTGTGATGAGTGCCCGCTTCGTCCCGGCCATCCTCCGGTTAGCGATGCTTTGTTTCATACCAGGCGTTGGTGCCTCAAAGGACTATGGCCGATGAAGGTCACCTCTCGCGTGCCACCCAACCGATGTGGTTAGGGTTTCATAGGCGTGTGTATCGGCCTTGATTGTTCCCTCGTGGTGTGTGGACGTGTCGTCCATGCTGCCTGTCAGTGGTTCTAAACTTGTGTTCAACTGATATGTACTTGGCCTAGTTGGGCCTGAGTTGTGGGGATGTTATTTTTTCATTGCTCGAGGCCGGCTAGTATGCGCGGCCGTCGGCTTCCCTCTTTTTCCCTTGTATGTCTTCTTTTTTTTTTCGTTTCGGGGGGTATCCTTCTTTCAGGCTTCGGCCGGTTCGGACTTCGTTTATAACGTCCGTGGTCTCAGGGTGGGTCCCGTCGCCTATTTATGACGCGGGCTAGACTTTTGGTCGGTTTCCAACGGCTGTCGTTGCCCATCCCTGAGTTTTGGGATTTTGTCACCTCGGCCATGATTTCAGGCCTGTCGTCCTGCGTTCTGGCGCGTGGACTACGCGGTGAGCTTCCCGTTTCAAGACGTGGGCCGTTTGCGGGCCCCTCGTCCTGGGGACATCGTCGGCCATACCTGAGCGTTTCACTTCTAGGCTTACGGGGCCAGGACGATGTGCTCTCTCAGCTAGGCCTGAGCCCTTCGCTGATACAAAATACAATGGAGTGCCGGAGCTTGTCGCTCCTAGGCTGCAAATGCAAGGGGCCATGTCGGCCAGACCTGAGCCTTTCGCTCTAAGGTGGCCGACGAGGGCACCTGCTAAATGTTTTACTTTAAATTCCAGGGAAAATCAGAACATGATTTTATTCATAAGTGGGTGCCGTTGTCTGATATGATCTCCTGGGGGACGCCAAAGCGTGTGATGATGTTCTTGTAAACAAATTTTTGGCATCTGGCCCCCGTGATGCTGGCCAAGGGTTCCGCCTCGACCCACTTGGTGAAGTAGTCGACGGCGACGATGATGTAGCGGCTATTCCCGGCGGCTCTGGGCAGGGGGCCGACCAGGTCAATTCCCCATCTGGAGAATGGAATTGCGGTGCTGACAGGGGCATAAATGACAGCTGGCCGACCCGGGGCCTTCTGGAGTACCTGGCATGTGGTGCACTTCCTGGCCAGGTCAGCGCAGTCGCGTGCCATCGTCGGCCAGAAGAAACCCTGGACGACGAGACGCCGGGACATGCTGAAAGGGCCCTGGTGTGAGGAGCAGACGCCGCAATGAACTTCTTCCATGGCTGTGTCGGCCTCGTCCTGGTGCAGGCACCGGAGGAGAGTGCCATTATAGGACCGTTTGTAGAGTTTGCCATCTTCGATGGTGTAGCTTGGGGCCCTGAGTTTGGCGAGTTTGGCCCTCTCCTCGTCCGGGGGCAACTCCCCCGTTGTGATGAAGGTGGCGATGTCGGAGATCCAGTCCTCTGGTCGCTGTTGGACGCACAAGACGGGGCTGGCATGGATGCTGGACATGCTCAACTCCTCGATCTTGGCCAACTGGGAGATGTGCTCCGGGGTGTCCGAGCTGAGCTTGGAGAGGATGTCGGCTTCGGCGTTCTCGGCCCTTGGTATCTGAGTGATCTCGTGGGTTTCAAACGCTTTCAGCAATTCCTCCGCCGCTTGTTTGTACTGCTTCATCCGGCCTTCCTTTGCTTCGTACGATCCCTCCACCTGGCCCACTACCAGTTTGGAATCGCACTTGATTCTGAGGTGCTTGGCCTTGAGGCCGGCGGCGAGTCTGAGACCGCTGAGGAGGGCCTCATACTCGGCTTCGTTGTTGGATACCCTGAAGTTGAAGCGGATGGCATAGTAGGCTCTGAATCCTTCAGGGGATATGAGGACGACGACGCCACCGCATGATTTCGCGGCCGACGAGCCGTCAGTGAACAGGGTCCACGTATCGTCCGGCTCCGGTCCGGAGTTAGCGACGGCTGTCTCCCTTGCTGTGCATTCGATGACGAAGTCGGCCAAGGCTTGCCCTTTGATAGATGGCATTGGCTTGATCTCAATTTGAAACTGGCTGAGGAAGATCGCCCATTTCACCATCCTCGAGGAGCTAGTGGGGCTCCTCATGAGCGCGCCGAGAGGCTGCTGGGTCAGCACATGGACGGTGTGGGCTTGGAAGTAGTGCCCCAGCTTCTTCACGGTGTGGACGATGGCCAGCACCGTCTTCTCAATGGGGGAGTACCTGAGCTCGGCCTCCCTAAGTGTCTTGCTGATGTAGAAGATGGCCTTCTGCACCCCTTCGTCCTCACGGATGAGCACGGAGCTGATGGCCGACGTGCTCACCCCTAAGTACAGGAAGAGGGTTTCGCCGGCTTTGGGCTTGGAGAGTACAGGTGGGGACGACAGGTACCTTTTCAATTCGTCGAATGCTTCCTGGCACTCCGTCGTCCACTTGAAGCTGGTTGCCTTGCGCATGATCTGGAAGAAAGGGAGTGCCCTCTCAGCTGACCTGGAGAGGAACCGGTTTAAGGCCGCTAGGCGCCCCGTCAGTCGCTGTACCTCCTTGACGTTGCGGGGCGGCTCCATGTTGATGATAGCCTGCGTCTTCTCTGGGTTTATCTCGATGCCTCTCCGGCTGACCATGTAGCCAAGGAACTTGCCGCCCTGGACGCCGAAGGCACACTTCTTGGGGTTAAGGCGGAGCCTGAACTCCTTCATGATTTCAAAGATTTCCCGGAGGTCGTCGGCGTGGGAGGTGGCCTGCCTGCTCTTGACGATCATGTCGTCGACGTATGCCTCCATCGTCCGACCAAGGACCGTTCTGAAGATTTTGGCCACCATCCTAGTATAGGTGGCGCCGGAGTTTTTGAGTCCGAAGGCCATGACGAGGTAGCAAAATATTCCCTCTGGGGTCATGAATGCCGTCTTCTCGGCGTCATCTTCGTGCATGGAGATCTGGTGGTACCCTCTGAAAGCGTCGAGGAACGACATCAACTCGCACCCCGCCGTCTCGTCCACCAACTGATCAATGTTGGGGAGAGGGAACGGGTCCATGGGGCACGCCTTGTTCAGGTCAGTGTAGTCAACACACATTCTGAACGTCGGCGGTTTCTGTGCGAGGACGACGTTGGCCAACCATGTTGGGTACTTCACCTCTTTGATATGTTTGATCGACAAGAGCATGGCGACCTCCCCTTTGACGAAGTCCCGCCTGTCAGCGGACAAGTAGCGCCGCTTCTGTTTGACGGGCGCGGAGGCCGGATCGACGGTCAGCCGGTGAGTGATCACCTGGCGGCTGATGCCGGGCATATCGTCCGGGCCCCACGCGAAGACAACGGCGTATGACCGTAGGACGAGGAGGATGGCGTCTCGCTGGTCCTGGGGGAGTTGCTTTCCGACCCTGAGAACCCGCTCCGGCCGGGAGGTATCCAGAGGGATTTCCTCGACCTCCTCGGCCGGCTCCGCATGTGGCCTCTCCTCGTCCATGGCGACGGCGGTCGTGATGGTGTCTATCCGCTGTCCTTCCCTTTCGGCCGGCCTCGTCAGCTTGAGGTAGCAAGCTCTGGCTATCCTCTGATTTCCTCTGGCGTAGCCGATGCCGTCATTGGTGGGGAACTTCAAGCATAGGTGCTTCATGGAGATGATGGCCTCCAAGTCCTCCAGCGCTGGCCGGCCCAAGATCAAGTTGTGGGCGCACTGGAGGTTGACCACCATGAACTCCATGTCAATTTTGGCATGGTGGGGGCCGTCACCGACTTCCACGGGGAGGACTATCGTGCCCTCAGCGTCGATAGAGTCCCCGGTGAAGCCGGATAACGGGGTCTTGATCGGCTTCAGCAGAGCTCTGTCCAGCCTCAGCTGCTTGAAGGTGTCTAGGTACATCACGTTGACGGAGCTCCCCGTATCCATGTAAGTACGGTGGATGATGGAGTCACCGATCTCACATCGGATGACGAGGGCGTCCCTGTGTGATTCCGTACCCGGAGGCAGATCCTTGTCGGTGAAGGTGATCGCCTCCGTTCGCTGCTTCTTCGGCTGGGGGGGAACGTGGGACACCTCTCCAATGTAGAGGGATTGGGCCCATTTCTTCCTCTGAGTGGCGGAGTCCCCCCCAGTGTTCCCGCCTACGATGAGGTGGATGTGATTCTTCTTCGGCGGAGGCTCCTCGAAGTCCTCGTCGTCGCTGAGCCTACCAATCTCGCGCTTCTTCGCAGAGGGTTCGCCCCCGCGTTTGCCGGTGTTTACCCAAGTGTTTTTACGCGGGCCACCTTTGACAAACTGGGAGAGTTCCCCCTGGCGAATAAGACGCTCGATGGCCTTCTTCAATGTGATGCAATCGTCGGTGTTGTGCGACGAGTTCTTGTGGAACCGGCAGTACGTGCCGCCCTGCTGGATGGCCAGGATCTCCTCGGCCAGCCGAGGAGCCTGCTCAATGAGGCCGTGCTTCTCGGCATAATCGAGGATGGTGCCAACCGGGTGGGTGAGGGCTACCCCCGGCCGTTCCAGCCTCGGCCGCCAGTGGCGGTCTTTCTTACTTTGTCCACCAGAGCCGTGGCGGCCCTGGGCACCCTGGCCGGTCGGGGACGGACCCACGGCCGGCGAAGGATTTGTCTTCTTGGGGGGATGGCCCCCCTCTCTCTTGTGACTGTGGAGCTCGTCGGCGTCGGCATACAAGCCTCCGCGTTGGAGCGCCTTGGCGTACGACCTCGGGGGGTCAGTGATGAGGCTCCTGGCGTACGGGGAGCTGCGGAGGGCTCCCTGGTACAAGGCGAGGAGGGTGCGCTCATCGGCCCCCTCGACCTCCTCTGTCTCCCTCGTCCAACGGTCGATGAATGACCGGAGGGACTCCTCGTGCTGCTGTCTGACGGAGAGGAGGTGGGTGAAATACTTCTTGGCGCGCTTCCTTCCGGCAAAGTGAGTGAGGAAGCGCTGGGCGAGATCTTGCCACGAGTCAATGCTTCCCTCTGGCAGTCCGTTGAACCACTCGTACGCTGGCCCCTCGAGAGTGGAGAGGAACCAACGGCAGAGATATTCGTCTGACGCATTCACCATCAGCATGTTGTTCTGATAGCGGCTGAAGTGCTCCTGGGGGTCTGATCGGCCATCGTAGGACTTGATGGCGTTCCCCCTGTATTTCTCAGGGATGGGGGCCGAGAGGACCCTGTTGGTGAAAGGGGTCCTAGTCCTGACCTGGATGATGGGGTCACCCCGCCCTTCGGCCAGCTCCCTCTCCAGGGCGCTGACTTTGTTCATGAGCGCGTTGAGGCCGGGGTCGTTGGAGGCGCCGGCCGTAGGGACGTTGGCCGACTGCTTGGCCTCCATCTGAGCCAACCTCCTTTCCAGCTGGGCGATGACCTCGTCCCGGGGGTCCCTATCGGCCGCAGCGGCTCCCGGCTGGTTCCTCAGGCGCTCGTTGTGAGCCGCGTTGATCTGGTGACGCGCGTCATCCTCGTGCAACTTCCCCTTGCCCTTGTCCGGGCGGGGCTGGTCCGCTGTCCGGGACACAGACCCCAAACTTTCCCTTGGCGAGCCAGGACGAAGATCACCAATCCGTCCCGCCATCCTCTCCGAAACCGGACGACGGCGCGTGTCACCTAGCCTATTAAAGGCAGAGGCTTTTCCACGCGCTGGGGTCTGCCCGGGCCGAAGAGGGGAAGCAGGGTGGGAGTGGGATGACGCCGTGTCCTGGGCCACAACCCCCTCATTGTTGCCTATCTGGTCGGCCAGTGGTTGGGGATGAGGAGGTGGAGTGACGTTTCCCCCGGTCCTTCGCAAGAGTGCGCTGAGGACGGTGGGATTCTGAGCCAAGCTGGCGATGATAGCTGACAGTGCGGCCTGGACCTGAGGATCTACGGACGGAGAGGCCGCGGCCATAGGCTGGGCCGGGGCGTGGTCCGCTTTCTCAGCTCGTTTCTTTTCCAGGCCGAGGCGGGCGTCTGGGACTCCGCCGTTGAGTTGGTTGCGGAGGTCCGTCGTGAGGTTGAAGGCCTCCTGGAAGAGGTCCCCTCCGCCGACCTGGTCGGTCGTGGCGTCCTCATCGTGCTCCCTGGGCTCTTGGTCCTCAGGGATGACTTTGCTGACGAGGTTGCGGTTTGACTTAGTTCTCCCCATGATCAGTGGTTAGCTGTGCTTGGTAGCGACGAAGGGTGCTAACTTGATTGTTCTAGCTCTCAACGAAAGCACCAAATGACAGAGTATATCTCCTAGATTCTAGAGAGAAGTGAGAGCTAGAGAGAGAAGTGCAATAATATGCTTCAATAGAATGAATTTGTCACCCCTATAACTTCTCCCAAGGGGAGTATTTATAGAGAAAATTAGGGTTGGGCTCCCAAGCCTTGGGCTTGGGAGGCCCATTTACAACTGGACCGCTACTGGGCCGAATACAAAGCCTCTAATGGGCTGTACAAATGAGTAAATATGGGATCCGATTCTGGGAGGTCTTCGTGGCCGACGAGGGTGTGGCCGATGAGGGCACGGCCGACGAGGGCACTCGAGTCCCTTAAACTCAGGACCGTAATCTGAGTTGGCACCTTTTCGGCCGACGGGGGCGTCATGGCCGACGAGGGCGCCACTCTGTTGTCTTGTGCTCTGTTCTTCCGAGTATGTGGGTCCTGAGGCTCAGACCCATATACTCCATCACCATGTATGTGTTTTTAGCATGTATACATGAACCCACGTATGTATGTAGTGTGAGTATGTCATGTGTGAGTGTAAGTGTATATGTAGTACATTTGTATTATTACATACGTAGTATGTATTATTATCTTACTTTATCTTTAACATTTTATTTTTCTGCCATCACCTAGATTTAATGTATCTGGTTTTTTTTCCGCTAATTTATATCTAGTTTACTTATATCATATAAAAAATATATTTATTTAAATTTTAAATTTTTATTTTTAATTCAAATTTTTAGGGTGTCACATTCCACTTGGCCATTTGTTTGTGGGTGGTATGGAGTTGAGAGTCGGTGGTGAATCCCATATTTGGAAAGGACACGTTCCAATGCTTTGTTACAAAAATGAGTACCATTGTCGGTGATGAAAGATCATGGAACTCCGAATCGGGAGAAAATATTCTTCTGAATGAATTGGATCACCACTTTGACATCATTTGTCGGTGTGGCAGCTGCTTCTACCCATTTAGAAACATAATCAACATCTACAAGGATGAACTCTTTCCCATTTGATTTTGGAAATGGCCCCATAAAATCGAGCCCCCACACGTCAAACAATTCGACTTCAAGTATGCCATGTTGAGGCATTTCATTCTTTCTTCCAATATTGCCGGTACGTTGGCAACGATAACAGTTTTTCACAAATTTGCTTGCATCTTTGAAAATAGTGGGCCAAAAGAAACCTGATTGTAAAATCTTTGCAGCAGTACGAGAGCTTCCATGATGTCCCCCATATGCTGAGGAATGACAATGATGCAAGACATTTGAAACTTCATCTTCGGGCAAACACCGTCGAATGATTCCATCGACACACCTTCTATAGAGAAAATGTTTTGCCCAATGATAGTGGCGGGAGTCATATTTTAACTTCTTCTTTTCAGCATGTGTAGCACCATATGGAATTACCCCATGAGAAAGGTAATTTGCAATATCGGCAAACCATGGATCGAAATTTTGAGCAGCCATAAGTTGTTCCCCAATGAAATAATCATTGATTGGCATCTTGGTATCACAAGGAATCTCAAGTCGAGATAAATGATCGCCAACAACATTTTCAGATCCTTTTCTATCACAGATTTCCATGTCAAACTCTTGTAGTAACAAGATCCACTGCAACAACCTCGGTTTTGCATCTTTTTTGTTGATGAGGTATTTGATAGCCGCATGGTCGGTATAGACAATAATCTTGCTACCGATAAGGTAAGATCGGAATTTTTCAATGGCAAAAATTATGGCAAGGAACTCTTTTTCAGTTGTGGCATAATTTGATTGGGCATCATCAAGAGTATGACTTGCATAATAAATGGCATATACTTCTTTGCCTTTGCGTTGACCCAGAATGGCTCCCACGGCATAATCGCTCGCATCACACATGAGTTCAAAAGGAAGACTCCAATCAGGTGGCCTAATAATTGGTGCAGTAGTTAAGGCCAACTTGAGTTTTGAAAATGCGATGTAACAAGATTCATCAAAATTATACTCCACATCTTTTGAGAGAAGATTGGTTAAAAGCTTTGATATTTTTGAAAAATCCTTGATAAACCGTCAATAAAATCCTGCATTACCAAGAAAACTGCGAATCCCCTTGATGGAAGTAGGGGGTGGCAATTTCTCAATGACTTCTATCTTTGTCGGGTCTATTTCAATGCCCTTTTCATAAATTTTGTGGCCAAGCACAATGCCTTCGGTTGCCATGAAATGACATTTTCCCCAGTTGAGGACAAGATTTGCTTCTTCACATTTGCTCAGCACTTTATCAAGATGTTCAAGATAATCATCAAATGAAATCCCATAAACCGAGAAATCATCCATAAAAACTTCCATAATTTCCTCGACAAGACCTGAGAAAATAGCTAGCATACATCGTTGAAAGGTTCCTGGTGCATTACATAATCCAAACGGCATTCTGCGATATGCAAAAGTACCATAAGGACATGTAAATGTCGTCATTTCTTGATCATCCGGATGAATTGGGATTTGGAAAAATCCAGAGAATCCGTCAAGAAAACAGAAATATTTGTGCTTAGCCATCCTCTCCAGCAATTGATCAATAAAAGGAAGTGGAAAATGATCTTTCCGAGTTGCCTTGTTTAGCTTGCGGTAATCAATGCACATGCGCCATCCAGTGACTATTCGTGTAGGAATCAGCTCGTTTTTTTCATTCTTTACAACAGTAATTCCTCCTTTCTTTGGTACCACATGGATATGACTTACCCATTTACTGTCCGAAATGGGGAAAATGATACCAACACTCAACAATTTAAGAATTTCTTTTTTAGCAACATCTTTTATGTTGGGGTTGAGACGTCTTTGGTGCTCAATGCTCGGCTTGTGATCATCCTCCAAGTAAATGCGGTGCATGCAGTAAGATGCCTTTATGCCAACAATATCATCAATGGTGTAGCCAATAACTCTTCGATGGCTTCGTAAGACTTGCAATATTCTTTCCACTTCTTGAAGATCCAAATCAGCATTCACAATGACAGGATAAGTGGAATTCGGGCCAAGAAAAGCATATTTTAAAGTAGAAGGAAGTGGTTTGAGTTCTACTTCAGGTGCTTTTCCTTTGACATTCAAGGATTGATCTTCAAGATTAAGAACTTCAAATTTAAGTGTTTTAGGCATCGGTAAAGATATGCTTTGCAACATTTCGAGACTTAAATTCACCATTTCATTGGCTTGCTCATCTGCAATAGATTCTCGTATAGTGTACTCCATGGGATCTTTAGAAAGCCAATAAGACTCATAAAATGTCTTTATGATACAAGAGTCTATACTGGGGCGGACCCGGGAAAGTCATCATGGGGGGCGAAAATATTTTTTGGGGGGTTCAAAATATTTTTTGGGTGGGAGAACATTATTTTTCATATATATATATACACTAAAAAAATTCTTGTTGGGGGGCGGTAGCCCCCCTGGGTCTGTACTACGGTCCGCCCCTGAGTCTATAACATCAGCATAGTAACCATCAAGGATACAAGGTGTATCCTTACTCAGCTCTTGTACATTGAATTCGATCTTATCATCCCCAATCTCAAGGATAAGGGTATCCTTTTTTACGTTGATAATTGCTCCTGCCGTGGCTAGAAAAGGTCTCCCGAGAATAACATGAACTCGGGCATACTATTAACATTAACATACTTGTTAATAGAATGATTCTTAGTAATCATTCTATTAATACAACTATTAAAATATAAATATTCATTTTCCCAGCCTGTGTTCGAGACCCTTATCGCTTTTATGTCCATCTTCCGGATGTCGATGAAACAAATATAGCTTGGTGGTTTGTAATTCCAGAAACAGACGGGGAGCCTACAATATGCACTCAGTAAATTTTGTACTATTGTTTTCTATACATGCATGTTCCGATTATTATTTTATCTTATACGTGTTCTCAGAAAATCCCAGAGTGTATGTGATGTGTTTATATTTTACACACTTTTTAGGCCTAGTTTGTTGATAATATTAGTTATTAAAGTTATACTTCTGTACATATTTTTATTATTTGTCGTTAATTTATATTAGTGCGGTGTTATGCGTGGATTTTGTATTTTCAGGTACTTTTGATGCTATTCGGATCATATGTGCATAAATTAAAGAAGAAAATAAAAGTTCAAGTTGGAAGTTAATAAAAGTGGAATTTCATTCAAAGCAAATAAGGAGTAAATTGAAGAAAAGAAAGAGGAAGACAAAAAAGGACACAACCGGTGTTATGCATGGATTAGTAATGCACTAACAAAAAAGGACACAGCCGGTGTTATGTGTGTTATACGGTATAATTTGTTGTCGAACTAACAACAACTAAATAGATAAGTCGGATGATAAATGAATTGAAGAACTAAAAATAAACTACGAAGTACAAATTTGTAACATAATTCTGCAACAATATTGTTTTTCACCCCTCATAGGTCGAAGACAATTCTTAAAAAAAACAAAGACATGTCTTAAAAGACACAGACATAATTCTTAACCAATCCTACCACAGATATGTACTGTACACATTCAAGTTCATCATATATTCTATGCTCTGTACGGGTGGTAACTCTACATCACAGGTATTGATTACCATCATTAAAACAGAACCCTTCATGATGTTAAAAAACACCAACTTCAACTGCCATGTAAGAGGAAGCGACATGTGAGTTGCTCAAACAAGTGCAAGTTCCTCGAACAAGTGCAAGTGATTTTCAAAAAGTGGTGATCTTGAGTCCCATGTCCCACAACTAACTCTATGAAGTCTGCGTCTGGGTCACAACAGCTCCTCAAGAAGTCAGCGCAGTCCTCCTAATTTACAGTAATGTAGGGTAGTAGAAAGAAGAGATTTTAACCAATGTACTAAATGGTAATGCAAGTGAGATTTTAATCAAACCTTTGACGTTCTATCTGGATAATAGAAGAAAGAAGGGCAATAGAAAAGGCCTTCATATGGCAAATTCGGAATGGCAGACCGGACAGGGACAAAAATTTGACCTGAGAAGGAAAGTATCAATACACAACCATATATATTTATAAAAAATTATAACTGACTTGAGCAAATTGATCTAGGCTTTTTACCTGATTCAATGGGAGAGGGAATAAGAGTAGAATCAATAGGGGCGATGTTATTACCCCTTCTGTCAAAAGCAAATGTCTCAAACATAAAATTGCCCACATGGCGAAATAAAAAAAGGCATCATCTGGAACACCAGATTCTAGGATAAATGTGTGGAACTCACTACCCCTGAACCGGAAAGCATCAACACGTACATCACTCCCTTCTGCATGCTCAAAAAGATGTCTGCTCATACATTCTGGGATTTTCTGTAAACAAATACTATAAAATGAAATGATGGGAACATGCATGTATTAACATAAAATACTACAAAATATACCAAGCTATGTGTGTAGAATTAGTGCGTACCAAGGATGTATAGAGCTCGGTGTCTAGAATCCACCAAACAATGTTTGATTCGTCCACATCGGGGATATGGGTAGAAGGAAAAAGAAAGTCTCTTTGACAGGCTGGAAAACAGCAATATTCATAAAATGATTGATTCACTTATATAGGTAAAATAGAATGATTACAGAATTGGTACCACTAGATTCTAGTATCTCATTCAAGGTACTTTCAAGAATAGTATGTACCACTAGATTCTAGTATCTCATTCAAGGTACTTTCAAGAATAGTTCTGTTTGGTATTGACTCGGGAACAAGAAGGAGATTGCTGCTAATTATTGGGAGTTCTGTTACATGTTCAAAAGTATACGAGTCTTGTTGAAGTCGACAGCGCAATTCCCCTCTTGAATCTGACCGCGTAACAACAGCAAAGGGTATCCTTCTTCCGTGTAGAGTATGCAAAACATAAACAAGCCTATTATAAGCAGAAACTCCCTCAAGGGTGTAAGCCCTGAAAAGTTTCATCGTTTCGTTGGAGGGGAAGAGAAGAAGACAACGAATCCCACCCTAGAGAGAGGACTTATTGTACCCGAACGGACAAATTGTACTAAGAGAGGACTAAATGGACTGAGAGAGGGACTAATTAGACTACAATCGAGAGTATCAAGACTAACAGTATCGAGAGAGTGACTAATTGGACTACAATCGAGAGTACCATGACAAATTGTACTGAGAGAGTGACTAATTGGACTCAGATCGAGAGTACGGAGATTATTCGGACTAACATCGAGAGTACCCGACTAATTCTACTGCGAGAGGGACTAATAGAACTAACTTCGAAACTACATGTAGGATTAACATCGAGATTACCTGGACTAATTGTACTGAGAGAGGGACTAATTGGACTGATATCTAGAATACCAAGACCAACTGTACTGAGTAGCAAAACTAATTGTCCTGAGAGAGTGGCTAATTGGCTCGAGATCGAGAGTACATAGATTAATCGGACTAACATTGAGAGTAATTGTACTAATTGTACTGCGAGAGAGACTAATTGAACTACAATCGAGAGTACCAAGACTAATTGTACTGAGTACCAGGACTAATTGTCCTGATAGAGTGACTAATTAGACTGAGATCGAGAGTACATAGATTAATCGGACTAACATCGGGAGTAACCGTAGTAATGGTACTGCGAGAGGGACTAATTAGACTAACAAGGAGAGTATTATGACTTATTGTACTGAGTACCAGAACTAATTGTCCTGAGAGAGTGGCTAATTGGACTGATATCGAGAGTACATAGATTAATCGGACTAACATCGAGAGTAATTGTACTGATTGTACTGCGAGAGAGACTAATTGGACTACACTCGAGAGTACCACGACTAATTGGTTATCGAGAGGGACTAATTGGACTAACAAGGAGAATATCATGACTTATTGTACTGAGTACCAGAACTAATTGTCCTCAGAGAGTGGCTAATTGGACTGAGATCGAGAGTACATATATTAATCGGACTAACATCAAGAGTAATTGTACTAATTGTACTGCGAGAGAGACTAATTGGACTACACTTGAGAGTACCACGACTAATTGTACTGAGAGAGGGACTAATTGGACTAACAACGAGAGTATCATGACTTATTGTACCGAGTACCAGAACTAATTGTCATGAGAGAGTGGCTAATTGGACTGATATCGAGAGTACATAGATTAATCGGGCTAACATCGAGAGTAATTGTACTAATTGTACTACGAGAGAGACTAATTGGCCGAACTACACTGGAGAGTACCACAACTAATTGTACTGAGAGAGGGACTAATTGGACTAACAAGGAGAGTATCATGACTTATTGTACTGATTACCGGAACTAATTGTACTGAGAGGGTGACTAATTGGACTGAGATCGAGAGTACGGAGATTAATCGGACTAACATCAAGAGTACCCGTACCTAGTTATACTGTGAGAGAGACTAATTGAACTACAATCGAGAGTACCAAGACTAATTGTACTGAGTACCAGGACTAATTGGACTGAGAGATTGAGTAATTGGATTGTTATCGAGACTATATAGATTAATCGGACTAACATCGAGAGTAACCGTAGTAATTGTACTACGAGAGGGACTAATAGAACTAACTTCGAGATTACATGTAGGATTAACATCCAGATTACCCAGACTAATTGTACTGAGAGAGGGACTAATTGGACTACAATCGAGAGTACCAAGACCAACTGTACTGAGTACCAGAACTAATTGTCCTGAGAGAGTGGCTAATTGGATTGAGATTAGGAGTACATAGATTAATCGGACTAACATCGAGAGTAATTGTACTAATTGTACTGCGAGAGAGACTAATTGGATTACACTCGAGAGTACCACGACTAATTGTACTGAGAGAGGGACTAATTGGACTAACAAGGAGAGTATTGTGACTTATTGTACTGAGTACCAGAACTAATTGTCCTGTGAGAGTGGCTAATTGGACTGATATCGAGAGTACATAGATTAATCGGACTAACATCGAGAGTAATTGTACTAATTGTACTGCGAGAGAGACTAATTGGCCGGACTACACTCGAGAGTACCATGACTAATTGTACTCAGAGAGGGACTAATTGGACTAACAAGGAGAGTATCATGACTTATTGTACTTTGTACCGGAACTAATTGTAATGAGAGGCTAACTAATTGGACTACGATCGAGAGTACAGAGATTAATCGAACTAACATCAAGAGTACCCATACTAGTTGTACTGCGAGAGAGACTAATTGAACTACAATCTAGAGTACCAAGACTAATTGTACGGAGTACCAGGACTAATTGGACTGAGAGAGTGACTAATTGGACAGAGATCGAGAGTACGTAGATTAATCGGACTAACATCGAGAGTAACCGTAGTAATTGTACTACGAGAGGGACTAATAGAACTAACTTCGAGACTATATGTAGGATTAACATCGAGATTACCGAGACTAATTGTACTGAGAGAGGGGCTAATTGGACTACAATCGAGAGTACCAAGACCAACAGTACTGAGTACCAGAACTAGTTGTCCTCAGAGAGTGGCTAATTGGACTGATATCGAGAGTACATAGATTAATCGGACTAAGATCGAGAGTAATTGTACTAATTGTACTGCGAGAGAGACTAATTGGACTACACTCGAGAGTACCACGACTAATTGTACTGAGAGAGGGACTAATTGGACTAACAAGGAGAGTATCATGACTTATTGTACTGAGTACCGGAACTAATTGTACTGAGAGGGTGACTAATTGGACTGAGATCGAGAGTACGGAGATTAATCGGACTAACATCAAGAGTACTCGTACTAATTGTACCGCGAGAGAGACTAATTGAACTACAATCGAGAGTACCAAGACTAATTGTACTGAGTACCAGGACTAATTGGACTGAGAGAGGGACTAATTGGACTAACAAGGAGAGTATCATGACTTATTGTACTGAGTACCGGAACTAATTGTACCGAGAGGGTGACTAGTTGGATTGAGATCGAGAGTACGGAGATTAATCGGGCTAATTGAACTACAATCGAGAGTACTAAGACTAATTGTACTGAGTACCAGGACTAATTGGACTGAGATCGAGAGTACCAGAACTAATTGTACAGAGAGTGACTAATTGGACTACAATCAAAAGTACCACGACTAATTGTTCATCGAGAGTGACTAATTGGACTACAATCAAATGTACCATGACTAATTTTACTGAGAGAGTGACTAATTGTACTGAGAGGGTGACTAATGGGATTGCGATCGAGAGTACGGAGATTAATCGGACTAACATCAAGAGTACCCGTACTAATTGTACCGCGAGAGAGACTAATTGAACTACAATCGAGAGTACCAAGACTAATTGTACTGAGTACCAGGACTAATTGTCCTGAGAGAGTGACTAACTGGACTCAGATCGAGAGTACATAGATTAATCGGACTAACATCGAGAGTAACCGTACTAATAGTACTGCGAGAGGGACTAATAGAACTAACTTCGAGACTACATGTAGGATTAACATCAAGATTACCGAGACTAATTGTACTGAGAGAGGGACTAATTTGACTACAATTGAGAGTACCAAGACTAATTGTACTAAGAGAGTGACTAATTGGACTGATATCTAGAGTACGGAGATTAACAGATTAACATCGAGAGTACCGGGATTAATTGTATGTAGAGAGGGACTCATGGGTGTTTTTATGCTTCTTCGTATTAATTATTTGGACTAATTGGACTATCTTCCAGATTATAGAGATTACTTCGATTGAGGGAGGGACATCCAGAGTACAGAGATTACTTCAATGAGATCTACTCGTACTTCAATTAGCAGAATTATTCAATATAGCAACTTCAACTAGATCTCACGAATTTCAGCATAATAAGCCAAAGTGTTACCAAATAGACTCTAAAAGTTTAAAAACAATATGGAGTATTTAATATTCCAGATTTGATCTCAAGTCTCAATAACTCGATCATGATCTCAAGAATATCTCAAGTTTGGAAATACATTATACGGAGTATTTATTAATCCAGATTTGATCTCAAATCTAATACGGAGTATCTCGATTCTAATGATGATTTAAACGAGGCAGGAATGGAACCGAACGGTCCAAACCAGAGGATTTATGAGACTAGAATATTAATCAATATGGAGTACTATTTGACTCACCCGCACCTCTTTTCAAAATTTTGGTAACTCTCTCCTCCTTTTTTTTTAAATTATTATTGGGATTTGTCATAAAAATTCCTGTAAGGTTTAAAACAATACGAGTCCAATCTAAGAACCATTCACTCCACTGTTTAAAACAATCTGAACCTGTATTTCTCCTTGTTATAGACCAAATTTTTTACTCCACTTTTTCAATGCCGACCAGAATGAAGTCGAACCTGTATTTTTCTTTGATGTTCGACCAACATATTTATTCCAATTTTTTCAAAGGCGACCATAATGACGTCGAACTTGTATTTTTATTTTGTGTTCGACCAATGTACCATTTATTGTCGACCAACATAAATTGACTTGTACGGAGTAATAAGTTCACAAATTTATACTTAGACGGGACGTTTAATCATTTATTCAGAAGAGACTTAAACGGACTAGACCCAAATAGTCCATACTAGAACATTTATGAGAGAGATGGGACGTTTAAACATTTAAGAGACAAAACATTTATGAGTAGACCATTCAATCTGAGTACTACTCGTATTTGAGGTCAATCTGCTCCTCTTTTCAAAATTTTGGCAACTCCCTCCATTTTTTTTCTTTTCGATATTCTGAAAAAAACTAGCGCCATATCTTTAGTTAGTTACTTGATCTCTTCGAATTTTCCGGACCGAATTTTCCTCTATTCTTCTCGGACACTACAATGGATCTTTGGGGTGCTACGACATGTGTAGAAGGTGATGGTGCTGATAAGGGAAACCGGGTTACTTACTACTTGCATACTCTGCATGGACGCTGGGTATGGGTTGCAGATGCATACCTATCAGATTCTGGTCAATGGATGGTTAAAATCTCAAAAGATTGGTACACGTTTCTGTCAGGGCATACTTCGAATCTGTTCTTCCACAGAGAATAACAGACAGGGCAACGCTAGAAAGATATTTGCAAAATATAAGACAATCTCGCGACACGAATGGCTCTTGTAAGTATTTTCAGATTTTTAGACCAGACGGTTTTGTTCAAAACCTTTGAATAAATCATTCCTGGTCAAAATTATAATCTTGGTGTTTCCCAGACGGTTCCTGTTCAAAATTCTCGTCTTCCTCTATTCATCAACCTGATGTTACGCAGTCTACAATTTATTGGTTTGTAGTCCAAAACTGTGATGTATATATGACGGTATGCAGCGAAATAATTGATATTATTAGATTTATATATATATTCTACCATCCTTTAAGCCTACTATTTTATTTTTTCTAGGAAATCCCTAGGTGTATGAGCAGACATCTGTTTGAGCATGCTGAAGTAAGTGCCAGTCTTGCTTATGATAACCAATCATGGTCTGTGGAAGTTAAAAAAGGAAGTTTTATCGTGGTTTTGTCACAGATGAATTTGTCTTGTTGAATCAGGTATGCATTTAGTAATTGTGGTCAAGTGAATTACGGAGTATAATTTTGTTGGCTGTTGTTAACATCAAATATATCTATCTTACTCCGTATATTGTCACAGATGAATTTGTCGTACTTGTCCAGTCCGCCATTCCTAAATTGCCATATGAAGAACTTTTCTATTGCCCTTCTTTCTTCTACATTCCACATAAAAAAACAGCCAAGGTTTTCACTATACAACTTTTAATATCATCTTTTAATATCATTAATCATACTCCTGTATTAATAGTCCAAATTATTCTTTGAATCAGCACCTCTGCAAGGACTTTCTGAGGAGTTGTTGTAATCCAGGAAGTGATTTAGTGGTTCTGTATGGAACACAAGAAATCTTTGTAGGTGAAGAAGGAATCTTATTAGAAGAAGTAAAACGTAGGTTCTTCATACCTGACAGTGAGAGGATTGTGTTCTTCAACCATGTGTTTTGCCGTGTTTTGATGATGGTGATAGACGATTGTGACTTGGAGTTTTCACCCCCACACAGTCATCAATATATGATGGAATTGAAGGCAGCTGGCAGGATGATTATGATGTAAAGAACCGATGTTTTTGTGTTGTGATGACTTGAACACTTCTTGGTACTTCTTTGATTTTGTTCCTTATTGCTTAAACACTTCTTAGGACTTATTTTTCAGACCACCTTATTGTTTACTTAAATCAAGCATATAGACTCTGAAACCTAAAACCTGCTTATCAGCTTCTAAATTACAACGACTTATACTCAACCAACCCTCAGACGTATATTTGAAGCAAACAGTCACCCGTAAACAGTCACCCCTTCATGTATAGGTGACAGTAATTAAGAAAATAATTAAAAATATTAAAAAGTAGTCTAGGTATATTTAGAGAAGTATAGATTCTTTTTATCATAGAATTCACCTGTGTGTTAATGGTGTTGGATGTATTTATTTTGGAGTTTACATAACATAATATTATAAATTTTGGAGTTTTCTTAAATATAAATATTGTCAATGCATAAATATATGGTCGATTGATACGTTCGTAATTTCCATATGTATGTTTGTGTTTTTAATTAGTTTTGATTGATTTTCACTTTGGAAATTACACACTTTTGGTGTAATAGTTTAGTTTGTTAAATTCTTGTAAATTGTTTAGATTAGGTTCATTCTGAGCTCAAACAGGTCTATTATCACTCAAAGGACAATTGGTGAACCCCAAAAGTGGAAGGAAGGTGCAAAATCACACGACAAAAGGAAGATCCTGATTTTTTGGTCTATACCCGGTCGGGTATGACCTATACTCGATCGGGTATCTTGTTGAAATTTCAAATCGGATTGGATCCGAAGAAAAAGGAACATGCAGGGAAGATTTTGACCACGATCGAGTGTCTATACCCGATCGGGTACACCGACACACCCGATTGGGTATCCCTTCTGAACTAAGCCTGAAATCGATCGAGTATACCTTGGATCTGAGGTTCTACACATACTCGATCGGGTACAAGTCTACACCCGATCGGGTATGCTTATAGAATATACCCCATAATTGATCGAGTATACCTCGAATCTGAGGTATTACACATACCCGGTCGGGTACCGTGTATATACCCGATCGGGTACCCGAGCTGCATCCCCAAAAGCCTATAAATACACCCCCTTCCCTTCACAATTAAATCACCAATTCACATATACTTGTAAACTCAGTCTAGAATAGTTCTTTCTCTATATTTTCTTCATGTTTAGTCTCCAAATGAGGAGCTAAACTCTTCCATCTTGGTTTTGCTACTTTGAAGCTTAATGAATTGTAAGTTGTGATTTATTTTCTTTAATCTTCTTCCTTGAATATTAATTATTAGTTCTTTCCTTAATACTATCTCTATATTAATGTTGGGGAGTGTTGCTAAGATGACAATTAGTTAACATCTTGACATTAGTTATAGTAGTATTTTCTTCATCTATATTAATGTTGGGGAGTGTTGCTAAGATGACAATTAGTTAACATCTTGATATTAATTATAGTAGGATTCATCTTCTTTTATAATATTCTTCCTTGAATATTAATTAATTCCTATTCATATTTCATATTAATATTTGAGCATTACTTAAAGGATCAACTAGTTTTGTGTCATATATTAATTATTACTAGAATCAATCGATTAGTACGCTTGTTATTAATTTGGTTCGTTCAACGGTAGTAAACTTGGATTATTAATGCATGCATCTCATGGTTAATAATCTAAGGGGAATTAATTATATTGATTAAACCAATAAACCGCTTGTGTTGAGGTTATCAATCTCAATCGTTTTCATCTTAAGTTTATTGCTACTATCGGGTTAATATACAGTGTGTGTTCTATATTGACTCGGTAGTAAGTTTTATTAATGAACGCGTCTCGTTATTAATAACTACCCTCGATGAAATGGAGATACTCCTCGATTGAGTATTCAAGAGGAAGATAGTTAAAGATATAACCGGGATCGACGAACATTTCATTAAGTGGATAAAAGCAAAACCAAGTCTTCATCCCTATTAAAGTAAACCACATAAGTCGATCAACTTAGTGTTTAAATACATTTTAAATTCGTCACCCAATCAAAACCCCCCTTGTTACTATTCATATAAAAGAAAAGTATTCCTTTCCCTGTGGATACGACCCTTACTTCGTTATACTACGTATATTCGTTGTATTGTATTTATTTTGAGTGCACCTCACGACAAAGTGTACATCAAATTTGGTGTCGTTGCCGGGGAAAGGCAATAATCTTTCTTTTATTTTATTTCAAGAAAAATAAATAAAAAAATATAAATGCATAAAGAGTTCTTATTCTTCTATTTCTGAGCTTGTATATGGTTAAACACCATTCTATAAACGAGATCACCTATCAAACAAATCCAGAAATAGAACAAACTTTCGAGCGATTGAAGAATAAATTTTCGAATACCGACTCGGAGGAATCATCAACCGGAGATTCATCCAGCGCTAGATCTAGTTCTAGCGAGTTTGAAGAGCCAATCACCAAGGCTCTAGAAACAAGAACTTTGAGGGAGCTCACAGCTCCAAACTTGAATCAACAACCGTTATGTATTACCTTCCCTACACTCGATGAGGGTAATACATTTGAGCTAAAATCTGGGCTCATTCACCTGCTGCCATCCTTCCATGGCCTAAGAGGGGAAGATCCGAACAAACACTTGTCGGAATTCCATATTGTGTGCACAAGCATGTGCCCCAACGGTGTCATGGCGGAGCAAATCAAACTGAGGGCCTTTCCATTCTCTTTGAAGGACACCGTGAAAGATTGGCTTTTCTATCTTCCTTCGGGAAGTATCAATACATGGGCGGATATGAAAAAATGCTTCCTTGAAAGGTACTATCCCACATCCATCTCCTCATCTCTCAAGAAGCAAATAAGCAACATTGAGCTAAAGGATGATGAGTCCTTGTATGAATACTGGGAAAGATTTAAAAAGCTATGTGCTAGCTGCCACTATCATGGTTACACAGAACAAGACCTCATCTTATACTTTTGTGATGGTCTTGTTGATGATGATAGAAGAATGGTGAATGCCGCTTGTGGAGGCGGCATTGTTAACAAAACTCCTTCACAAGCAATAAGCTTGATCTCGGAGTTGGCCGAGAACTCACTGCAATTTGGCCGCAAATCCTCAACTCGAAGAGTTCTTTCTGCAGAAACAAGCACAAACGCTCTAGAAAGTCAAGTTGCCGACTTGACTTCTTTAGTAAAACAACTCCTTCTAAAACCAAACATTCAGGAGGTCAAAGCTTGTGGCGTTTGCTCATCAACCAGACATCCCAATGATTCGTGTCCATAACTTCAAGAAGAGCATGTCAACGCTCTGGGTTTCCAAGGGCATCAACAAAGGAGGTATGATCCATTCTCAAATTCTTACAACCCGGGATTAAGGGATCATCCAAACTTAAGGTATGGAAGCCCCCAACAATCCAATCCATCTTCTCAATCGTCTTTCAACACCCAAGGCTCAAATTCTCAATCTAATATGTCAACTGATGACATGATCCGAACTTTGACCTCAAACATGGTTACCATGCAACAAAACATGGGACAATTTCAACAAACCATGATACAATTTCAGCATGAGACAAAGTCAAGCATAAAAAATTTGGAAACTCAAGTTAGCCAAATTTCAAATGTCGTGAACCGACTTGAAGCAAAAGACTCGGGTAAACTCCCATCTCAAACGGAGCAAAACCCGAGACAACTTGTGAATGCCATCATGTTGAAAAATGAGCTGGTATTGAAGGGGGTAGAGAAGGGAGATCAGGAGATTGGGGAGGTATACCCTGAAGAAGTTCAACAGGAGGAGAAGATCACAAAAGCCAAGCTCCTTCCACTTTCATCATATGAACCAGAAGCCCCGTTTCTTGAGGTGCTGAGGGAGACAAAGAAGCCGGAGAAAGATGCGGACATTTATCAGACTTTCACCAAGTGTGAGGTAAACATTCCGCTCCTTAACTTAATGAAAATTGTCCCCCGTTTTGCTAATTTTTAAAAGAATTATGCAAAACAAAAAGAAAAGATAAATTGAAGGGGAAACAAGAGGTTAAAGTTAGTGAACGTGTCTCAGCTATTTTTCAAAGAAGACTCCCCGAAAAATGTAGCGACCCGGGCATGTTCACTATCCCTTGCAAAATAGGGGACACCACATTTCCTAGGGCCTTGTTGGATTTAGGGGCATCAATAAATGTCATCCCCTATTCTGTTTATAAATCTCTACAACTTGGCCCACTACATCAAACCAGTGTAGTGATTCAACTGGCGGATCATTCTAGTACTTACCCGAAGGGTGTAATAGAAGATGTGCTAGTTGAAGTAGAAAATATGGTTTTCCCTGTTGACTTCTATATCCTTGAAATGGGAAATGATGACCAAATAACACACATCCTTTTGGGTAGACCCTTCATGAAGACCGCAAAAACAAAAATTGACGTGTCTCGTGGTTCATTAACTTTAGAGTTCGATGACAAAAAAGTAGAGTTCAACATCTTTGATTCTACGGAAAAACAAATTAAAGACCAATCTCTTTGCTCTTTAAATGTTTATGAACCACAAGAACCAAACTTTTTGAAGGAAGCTAAGGAAAACTCAATTTTTGAAGAAGAAGAAAAAATTAAGCACGGGAATTAACCTTGGGTTGGAATGAAATCATTGAAATGCGAACTTAAACCACATGCGATTGAGGTGGTGATGAGAACGAAAGTTCAGCCTTACTGGAAAAGGCTGAAGAAGAAAAATGAAACATGGCCAAACAGGGCCTTGAAGAATGAAAAAAGGGACCTTCATGATCCCACATAAATATAAAAAAAAAATGAATAACGTCGTGCCACGACGTTAACTAAGGTGCTTCTTGGGAGGCAACCCAAGCAAGGTACGTAGATTTTCTTTTTATTTGTTTCAAAGTTTCATTTTCTGTTTTATGTCCTCTAATAGGGAGGGCCTACCCTTATGTGACCCTTTGCCAGAAGCGTAGCACTACTCAAAGTTTATGACGTGGATATAAAAAAAAAGTCTATTTATTTTTTTTAATAACTAAATCCTTTTTTTAATACTATATCTTTTATTCCATCCCAAATTTTAATTCATTCCGTATTATTTTAAGTTGAAATAAAAATGTTAATTTTTAGTGTTGATAGAATCTATCTATATCTCTAATATAGAGATATAGATAGATTATCTAGATGTATCGGTATCCTAGAATTATCTATTATGATATATGAAATGGAAATAGTCAACATGAAATCTATCTAGGAACATATATCTTATATGATATTTGATATGGACAAATCTATCTAGGAGCATATATATTATATGATATTTGATATGGATTATGAAGGAAATGCTCAAAGTAGATCTATGCTAATATATATATCCTAAAATATCACAAAAATATCATAAAAAGAAGAATTGGAGGGTCGATGAGATTTTATGTAAATAACTAATAGTGCTAATAGTGTGCATCCAGTAGGAATTGAACCTACTACTTCGCCAATTATGAGTTGGGCGCTTTAACCACTTAGCTATGGATGCTTAAACGAGACCATCATCTCTAAAAATTGAAAATTAAAATATAATAATTATGGTAATTATTAATCTTGTAATTGCAAATAAAAAAATGATATTTTATTTTATATGATAGGATATGATAGGAATAGAGAATCTAATATTGAATATCGAATTATAGCAAAAAATATTACATAAAAAAATGTCGTTTAAATAAATAATTTCTGAAATCTGAAATACTAAACAAAGACTATATTTATCATTTCTGTTTTTACATTAAATAGTCAATAGTCAATTATATAAAACAAGTACTTTAAATTTTTGCATAAAATCTTATGGAGGTATGAGATGGAACCTAAGAAAAACAAGTTCTGGATTCTAGAATTAGGAGAGATACTGAGAGAGATTAAAAAATCAAAATATTTTTTAGATTCATGGACCCAATTGAATTCAATCGGATCTTCCATTCATATTTTAGTCTCCCAAGAACGGTTTTTAAAACTTTTTGACCCACAAATTTGGAGTCTTGTACTTTCACCTAATTTGCAGGGTTCAAAAAGCAATCGATCGGTCAAGATTAAGGGAGTTTTACTAGTTTTCGTTGGCGTTGTTATCTTTATTTATCGTATTAGCAATCAAAATATGGTTGAAAGAAAAAATCTCTATTTAAAAAGACTTTTTCCTATACCGATGAATTGCAGTGAATCCATAACTGATCAAGATAGTGGTTATTCTACTCTAAATCGATTGAGTATTTTACTCCTTTCTTTTCCAAAAGGCAAAAATCCAATTGATATTGATTTACTGAATCCAAACTATAATACTCGGGTTTTGCCAATAAAAAAACCCTAACATGCCTCAATCAAAGTCAGATTCGACGCAGGGGAAAAACTTTATTAGAGAAATTATTAGATGAACTAGAACGGAATTTAGAGAAATTCCAATGAAACTTCTTGGTTTAAATCTGGTATTCTTAAAAGAGAAAAAATCGTTGGAGTTTCCTTATGATTCCACAAGATTTAGTTCCTTACAAGTAAAAGATTCCGGCCAACCGAAAGGATCCTTGGATAGATTTTTTTTTGGATTCCATTAGAAATGAGGATTCCGAATATTCCAAATTAATGAATAAAAGAAAATTTAAACAACGAAAACAAAGATCAACTTCTTAGGATCCTTACCTTCTTAAAACGGAAGAAAAAGAGATCAAAGGCCGTAAACCCACGCTAAGCCTTCCGTTTCCAAAAGAAAGGGAACAATCTCGGGGCAATGCCCCGAGGTCCCTTTATTCATTTTACTCTGATAGATGGTCAGAACTTTATATGGGATCAACTCCTATTGCTAAGTCCAATATGGATCCAAAATTTAGGAATAAATCTCTTTCGTTTGTCCGGCAAGCGGAAAAGAAAGAAATAGTTAATCTATTTAGAATACTTACGTATTTAAAAAGGACTGTTTTAATTAAGTCTATTTCTATGGATCCCGAAATAGAAAATTCAAAGAATACTGGATTTCTTAAAAAAACTCCATTATTTTCTTTTGTTAACCGATTCCTTGAAAGTAAACAAGGAAGCTATGTGCTACAACATAATTGGAAATCAAAAAAAAAATTACAACAAAGTCCAGGTTTATTTATTCTGACAATTAGCGAGCCTGATCCAGTCTATAATAAGGGATTTACTTTTTTTGTTAATATAGATTCATATGAATTGCATAAAATCAAATTATTGAATCAAATATTCAATACTAGGATTGAATAAAAAAATCAATCTTTGTTGCCTCTTTCGCCTATTTTTTTCCGTTATAAGGAGAATAACTATTTTTTCAGCGAACGGGCCCATGAAAAATGACATTAACATCAAATTCTTTTCGCGTGTTACGGCATACTTAATAGATCAAATAAAACCTTAAAATTTCAATGTAATTAAAACACTTTCCTTTGTAGTGTTAATTTGTTGTATGATTGATATTGGTTTGTATAAATTCCAAATCAATTAAACAAATAGTTTCACTTTCATGCTGAACATACCAAACTATGGAAGTAGGACATCAACATAGCAAGAAAACGTCTAAGCAACAGTGGCATATTCTTCAACCAATGGGATCAACTCACAGTCATAATTAAGTTTACATGTAATATTAACTTAATTAACACAAATCATGAATATTACTAATTTGAATAAAATAAGATAGTACACATACCAATATGTGGAAATGACTGTGATGTTGAAGAAAAGACATTGTTAATAAATGGTAGCCGAGCTTCAAATCAGTCAAGAAAATTCAGTCCCTAATTAAACTCGTACTAAACAACTTAGCTAATTTATTTCATAATAAAAGTGATAAAATAAAATAAAATATACAATATTTGATGTCACATTTTATTAAATAAGAAAAAAGATAATAGACATACCTATATTTAGAGTAGTCATTGTGGCCGGTCCCCATTTTTTCTAATAAATTTACACCAAAGATAATTTAGTTGAAATAACATTTAGGAAAATCAACAAATTCAAAGTCTACAAATTTTAATATTTATTTCATCACATTAATAAAAATTCATCTCCACTAAACTAACACTACAAAATAATCATAATGATAATGATAATAATAATTATAAAATCAGTTAACAATGTGAACTAGAATTAAAAGTATAATCAAATCTTACTATTACTCCTAGAAAATGAATAATTAAATTAATTAAAAGTTGGGAATACTTACCAAATTGAGCAAAGCACTACTATTGAAGGTAAATTAAAAGAGATGTGCGTTGGCGTTGCCTTCAACTTGACGTCATTGCCGACTCGCTGTTACTTGTCACTGCCAATGACCGACTTGCATTAATTTCAAAAAACCGGTGTATTTATTTCAAAAAACCGTTACTTGTATACGCTTCGAATCTTATACAATAACCGGTGCATTTATTTCAAAAAATAAAAATTTAACGAAAATAAAAAATAATGCGTCAGTTATTATTAAGGAACCACTAAGCGTGTGTCGTACTTTTTTTAATACAATTTTGAAATTATCGCTTTTATGTTTTTGAAAGAAAATTATCGCTTTTGTAGTACCACGAATTAGTTTTTTCCCACTATTGTGATTTTTTATCAAAAGCTTTGAAATTTAAAAGTAAAATTTAGAATGAGAAAATTCAAATTCTAAATTTACACCTCATCTCAAGTCCTCGCATGGGTCATGTCTAAATTGAAATTAAAGTTTACATATTCTTTTTACAATTCAGCAAATTCTGTCAGAATTTCATCAATTTACGCAGATACAACCATTTTGAATGTTACCAAACGGGTTCTAAAATTTTAGACTAAAATTACGAAGTTTTATTTTATGTTGTTTTTTTTTTTGAACAAACTAGTAAACTTTTTTGGTCTAGTCGAATATAATTATATAAAGATCTTATTCTTATGCTCTGTACGATTTAATTATACTATATAACTTTTCCAAACTAGTAAAGTTTTGGAGTAAAATTAAAAAAGAGCGTTGCTATTTTTTGTAAGGTAGATTCTATGGTACCCATAAAGTACCATACCTTTGTCCAAATGGACCAATGAGAATGTAGCAGTTGAATTATTTAAATCTAAATTAAAAATGATAAAAGTGATGTGATTCAATCCAATGAATTATAGGTACGATACCCCATTTCTCAGAAAGCTACCGGAGTTGTAGCCTTTTTGTAAACGGGGTAAGAGTAGCAGGGTTTAGTTGCAACATATACTCCGTCCTTATATTCGAACTCCGTCCTTATATTCGGCAAGACTTCTCCCGCCATCTACAGACCGTGACCTCATCGGTTCTTGCTTCTTCCTTCCTCTCACAAAAAAAACCCAGAGATCAAGAACGAGGAAAAATTTGACCGTTGTTAACATATATGTAGTCGAACTTGTCAGTTGGCAATCCCGCTCCCACTATATAAACAAACATATATCTACTCATACCCGTTACCATTCGATCGTCAAATCCCCATTCCCTTTTCTTGATTTGTCGCAAAAACAAAACCCAGAAAGACAAAGTCTTGTTCCTGCGGTGCGGGTAAACCCAATTCAATTTTGATGTGGAGCTCGCCCTAGATCTACGGACTCCGGTATGTATTCTAATTCCATAATCTTGAATACCCTGTTTCTTTCTTGAATAACAATAACCTTCTTCCTTGATTCTTGATGTGGCGCTGAAAAGTTCTTCTAGGGATGGATGTTCTTTAATTTCAATTTTAAATAATTCGTATCTTGCTCAAACCAATAAAAACAGCTGACTAAAACTGAAATCTCAGAATTGCTTGACATGATCGAATCGAGCAAGCAATAATGTGGGTACAAGGTTTTATAATACCCAGTTTCCATTTCTTGCTTCTTCCTTTGTCTCGATCAGAAACAAACCCAGACTGCCTGCTAACATAGTGTTCTTGATCCTGCGGGTAAACTCAAGTTCTTGATTCTGATGTGGAGCTAATAAAAATAACCTTTTTTCTTGATGTATGTATTCTTATTCCATCTTGAATTCTTGATCGAATATATACTAGGGCTATGAGACATTGAAAACTGTTAACAAACTGCCTTTCACTCATCACTTCATTTTTATATTGTGCTTTAATTATTATTTTTGAATATATGCCAACAGTAATTTTACATGCACCATGTTGATTCTGCAAAAAAGGAATTCCTGATTAATGTAAGCAATGTTATTAATATGTCCATAAGGGATAGCTGCATATTATTCAGGTCTGTCTCTTCCAACTGTGAAGCATGTTCTGTAACAGTATTGTCCAATACATCCTCCTCCTCTTCAGATTCATCCAACATGATGATCTGAAAGTGTTTCATCTTACAGCTGTGATCTTTGCCCCATCTTTCACCACATTTGAAACATAAACCTTTTCTGCTCAATTCTTGTAACTCAGCTTGAGATCGTCTGTGTGTACTCCTTATGCCCTGCTCTTTATTCTCTGTCTCCATTTTCTTTTCTACTGCAGGTTTCCCTTGTCTGGACTGGTTATTCATACTGCTCTTACACTTATTTTCATCCATCCATTTGTGATTTTGTGATACAATATACCCTTTTTCCTTCATTCCTCTTCTATCTTCTTCCTTGTTTTTGGCAGATCTGAGAGTTTGGTTCCTCTGTTCAACAAGCAAAGCCCTATCCATCAATTCTGCAAGAGTTCTGACTGGATATAATTTTAATTCAGCTTTGATTTCATCTTTCAAACCCTTCATAAAAATTCCCTTGAGTATTTTCAAATCAGTCTGTTTCAAGGGTGCCACCATCAACTCAAATTGTTCCCTATACTCCATCACACTGCCAGTTTGTATTACACTCAATAAGGGGCCATAAGGATCATGTATCAATCCTGGTTGAAATCTGCGAGTCTAAGGCAGACTTGAATGATTCCCAGTTTCTCATCTCAGTGTGTTCTTCCCACCACTGAAACCAGTTAAGAGCCTTTCCTTCCATTGTTAAAGTAATTAATTCTACTTTATCATCTTCCTCTATATGGTTCATTTTAAGGAAACGCTCAGCCTTAACTATCCATCCATAAGCATCATGTCCGTTAAAGAGTGGTAAATCTACTTTCCTTCCAGACTTTTCCAAGGTTTTATAATACCCAGTTTTCATTTCTTGCTTCTTCCTTTGTCTCGATCAGAAACAAACCCAGACCGCCTGCTAACACAGTGTTCTTGATCCTGCGGGTAAACCCAAGTTCTTGATTCTGATGTGGAGCTAATAAAAATAACCTTTTTTCTTGATGTATGTATTCTTATTCCATCTTGAATTCTTGATCGAATATATACTAGGGCTAGGAGACATTGAAAACTGTTAACAAACTGCCTTTCACTCATCACTTCATTTTTATATTGTGCTTTAATTATTATTTTTGAATATATGCCAACAGTAATTTTACATGCACCATGTTGATTCTGCAAAAAAGGAATTCCTGATGGTAAGCAATGTTATTAATATGTCACATTTAGGATCTACTTTGACTTAAACAAAGAAGGAAGTCTAATTGAAAATGAAGATTTAGGTTCTAACAATACGAGAATAAATGACACATTTCTTTTCTAAAAGAATAAAACATGAATGTAATTTAATTTGGTGCGGAAAAATTAAAGGACAATAACTTTATTGAAGGTGCTGAGGGAGCACACCTATCTAAATTAAAGTCTAAACCTAAATAAATCAAAAAACAACTAACTAAACAAAGTCTAAACTACATTTGATGTAATGAGCTTAAACCATTGACTCTGAGGGTTTCTCAAGTCACCCTCTTCCAAACTTTTTTCTAGCTAACACCTATCTTTCTTGAATAACAATTACCTTCTTTCTTGTTTCTTGATGTGGCGCTGCAAAGTTAAGGATGGTGATCGAGTTGCTCCGTAGCCTTCTTTCCTGAATACAATTCTTCTTGATGATCCCGTCATAGAGGCCATGGCAGAAATTCTTCCTTCGCAAACCTGGTAATTATTAAACCAATGATCAGTTTTCTATGGATTTCTTGACTAATATGCATCTGTTTATTATCCTGATACTTTCATTTATGAGTACCTATTCAGTGTGCATCTGTTTATTTTCAAATCATCACTCGGTCCTTGGTGAAGTCTGTTCATGTCTATGTCTCTCCATAGAAATTCCAGGAAACCTGCATGTTACTAGTACAATTCTTTATTATTGATGTTTTGATGAATGAGTAAATCATGAACGGAATTATTGTTGAAGCAGATTGATTACTCTGAAAATGACTAAAAACTAGTCCGTATATCTTTTTGAGAGCCCCCTTGATCTTCATCCATCTTTTTTCCTTTTTCCCAATCCTGTATCATCAAAATAATTGGAATCGTAAGCTTTCAATATTTTATGAACAGATGGAACGAATTCAATTATGATGGAACAAGTCCAATTATTGTATTAATGATCCCAAAAATAATTGTTTTATTCTTGAAAAGCATTTCTTTTAAGCTAATACAACTACGTAGATATTAGTATAGCACTCAATGCAATGGATTTTATTCAACAAAACAATACTTTTCAAATCAATGGAATACAATAATTATGCTACAAAGAATAGAGTTCAATAGTCGTCAAACAATATGAATACAAACTTTCATTAGAGTTAGATTACAAACTTGTGTATTAAAGAGCACATACCTCTAGCACCCTCACCAACGTAACCTTCTGATTTTCATTACATGCAGGCGTTCTGAAATTGGAATGCAGAATTGCAAGAAATCAGGTATCTAATATATTACTTGTAAATGATTGAGAGTAAATGGTAGGATCTTTAATGTCGGATGGGTCATGGGTCCACCAATTCTCAGTTTTCATCTTTTGTTAACACCATATCCCTACTACACGCGAAGTTATGTATTATTCACCCAATTGAGTGCATTCATCATTTCCCTTCTTCCACCCACTTGACTGGAACATGACTTAGGTCATTACTTGTTGCAAAATTGACGATTTCAGTCAATCAAATATCTCCAATATCACTTGTAAAACGCAAAAACCTAGATGAAATTATTTATTAATTAGAGAAGAAATAATTAAATTCAATACGAAATTATGAACTCGAATATTAATTATAAATCCAAAAAATTTAGAATATATAAAATTCATGTCACTGTTTTAAATAAATCTAAAATGATTAATAATATTAGTACTACAAATACATACAAGATTCGGATATAAGGACAACAATACCTATCTTTAAAACTTACTATTTTTAAGGGAGTTCCAAATTTCTAAGCTTAAAAAATGCGATATACGCATATAAACCCCTAAACCCGAAACCTTAAACCCTAAACCCAAACCCCTAAACCCGAAATCCGAAACCCCAAACTCAAAAACTGAAACCCGAAACTCGAAACTCTAAAACCCTAAACCCTAAACTAAACCTGAAACCCTAAACTCGAAACCCTAAAACCTAAACACTAAACCCGAAACTCTCAACCTTAAACCTGAAACCCTAAACCCTAAACCCTAAATCCGAAACTCGAACCCGGATCACGGCACCCAGAACTCGGAACCCGAACCTGAACCCGAACCCGAAACCCGGAACCCGGAACCCGGAACGCGGAACCCGGTACCCGGAACCCAGAACCCGAACCCGGAACCCGAACCTGGAACCCTGAACCCGGAACCCAAACCCGAACCCGAAACCCTAAACCCTAAACCCGAACCCCAGAACCTGGAACCCGGAACCCGGAACCCGCAACCCGGACCCAGAACCCGGAACCCGAACCCGGAACTCGGAACTCGGAACGCGGAACCCGGAACCCGAAACCCGAACCCGGAACCCGAACCCGGATCTCAGAACCCGGAACCCGAACACGGAACCCGGAACCGGGAACTTGAAACCCGGAGCCCGGAACCCGGAACCCGAAGCCCCGAAGCCCGAATCCTGAACCCCGAACCCGAATCCCGGACCCCGGTACCCAGACCCAGGAACCCGGATTCGGAACCGGGAACCCGGGCCCCGGAACCCGGACCACAGAACTCGAAACCCGGAACCTGAACCCGGAACTCGGAACCCGAACCCGAACCCGGAACCCAGAACTCAGAGCCTTGAACCTTGAACCCGGGCTCCAGGCTCTGGGCTCCGGGTTCCGGGGTCCAGGGTCTGGGTTCCAATGTCCGGGTTTCGGGGTCAAGGTTCTGGGGTCCGGGTTCCAGGTTCAGTTTCCAGGATCCGGGGTCCGGGGTTCAGGGTACGGGGTTCGGGTTTAGGGTTTAGGGTTTCGAGTTTAGGGTTTCTGGTTTAAGGTTGAGAGTTTCGGGTTTAGGGTTTAGGGTTTCGGGTTTAGTTTAGAGTTTTGGAGTTTCGGGATTCGGGTTTCAGTTTTTGAGTTTGGGGTTTCGGATTTTGGGTTTAGGGGTTTGGGTTTAGGGTTTAAGGTTTCGGGTTTAGGGGTTTATATGCGTATATCGCATTTTTTAAGCTTAGAAATTTGGGGCTCCCTTAAAAAATAGTAAGTTTTAAAGATGGGTATTGTTGTCCTTATTCCGAATCTTGTATGTATTTGTAGTACTAATATTATTAATCATTTTAGATTTATTTAAAGCAGTGACATGAATTTTATATATTCTAAATTTTTTGGATTTATAATTACTATTCGAGTTCATAATTTCGTATTGAATTTAATTATTTCTTCTCTAATTAATAAATAATTTCATCTAGGTTTTTGCGTTTTACAAGTGATATTGGAGATATTTGATTGACTGAAATCGTCAATTTTGCAACAAGTAATTTTGGGTTCGGGTTCTGAGTTCCTGGATCGGGTTTGGGGTTCGGGGTTTGGGGTTCGGGGTTTTGGGTTCGGGGCTCCGGGTTTCGAGTTCCGCGTTCCAGGTTCAGGGTTCGGGATCCGGGTTCTGGGTTCTGGGTTCCGGGTTTGGGGTGCGGGGTTTGGGGTTCGAGGTTGCGGGTTCGGGGCTTCGGGGTTTGGGCTCCGGGCTCCGGGTTCCGGGTTCTGGGTTCCAGGGTCCGTGTTCCGAGGTCTGGGCCGGGTTCCGGGTTCCGGGCTCTAATTTCCGGTTCCGGGTTCCGGATTCCAGGTTACGGGCTTCGGGTTCCGGGTTCTGGTTTCCGGTTCCGGGTTCCGGATTCCGGGTTCCGTATTCTGGGTTCCGTGTTCGGTGTTCAGGGTTCAGGGTTCCGGATTGCGAGTTCGGGGTTCAGGGTTCAGGGTTGCAGGTTCAGGGTTTCGGTTCCAGGTTCCAGGTTAAGGGTACGGGGTTTCGGGATCAGGGTTTCGAGTTCGGGGCTTCAAGTTCCAGGCTCCGGGTTCTGGGTTCGGGGTTCTGGGTTTCGAGTTCGGGTTCCGGGTTCCATCTTCTGGGTTCCGGTTTCCGAGTTCCGGGTTTCGGGATCTGGTTCCGGGTTAGGGATTCGGGTTCGGGTTCCAGGTTCCGTGGTCCGGGTTCTGGTTCCGGGTTTGCGGTTCGGGTTCGGGTTCCGGTTTCGAGTTCCGGTTCCGGGTTCCGCTTCTGGATTCGGGGTTTCGGGTTCAGGGTTTCGGGTTCGTGTTCCAGGTTCCGCTTCTGGGTTCGGGGTTCGGGGTTCGGGTTCGGGTTCTGAGTTCCTGGATCGGGTTTGGGGTTCGGGGTTTGGGGTTTCGGGTTCGAAGCTGCGGGTTTCGAGTTCCGGGTTCCGGGTTTAGGGTTCGGGATCCGGGTTCTGGGTTCCGGGTTTGGGGTGCGGGGTTTGGGGTTCCAGGTTCGAGGTTGCGGGTTTGGGGCTTCGGGTTTCGGGCTCCGGGCTCCGGGTTCGGGTTCCAAGGTTCGTGTTCCGAGGTCTGGGCCGGGTTCCGGGTTTCGGGTTCCGGGCTCTAGTTTCCGGTTCCGGGTTCCGGATTCCAGGTTACGGGCTCCGGGTTCCGGGTTCTGGTTTCCAGTTCTGGGTTCCGGATTCCGGGTTCCGTATTCTGGGTTCCGGGTTCCGTGTTCGGTGTTCAGGGTTCAGGGTTCCGGATTGCGAGTTCGGGGTTCAGGGTTCAGGGTTCCGGGTTCAGGGTTCCGGTTCTGGGTTCCAGGTTAAGGGTACGGGGTTTCGGGATCAGGGTTTCGAGTTCGGGGCTTCAAGTTCCAGGCTCAGGGTTCTGGGTTCTGGGTTTCGGGTTCGGGTTCCGGGTTCCATCTTCTAGGTTCCGGTTTCCGAGTTCCGGGTTTCGGGATCTGGTTCCGGGTTAGGGATTCGGGTTTGGGTTCCAGGTTCCGTGGTCCGGGTTCTGGGTTCCGGGTTCTGGTTCCGGGTTTGCGGTTTGGGTTCGGGTTCGGGTTCCGGTTTCGGGTTCCGGTTCCGGGTTCCAGTTCCGGGTTCCGCTTCTGGGTTCGGGGTTTCGGGTTAAGGGTTTCGGGTTCGTGTTCCGGGTTCCAGGATCAGGGTTCAGGGTTTCGGGTTCGGGTTCAGGGTTTCGAGTTCGGGGTAACGGGTCCGGGGTTTCGAGTTTGGGTTTCGAGTTCAGGTTCGGGTTTTGGGTTTCGAGTTCAGGGTTTCGAGTTCGGGTTCTGGTTCTTGGTTTCGAGTTCGGGGTTTCGGGTTCGAGTTCGGGGTTTCGGGTTCAGGTTCGTGTTCAAGGTTCCAGGTTCAGGGTTCAGGGTTCGGGTTTGGGGTTTCGGGGAACTAGGAACCCAGAACCCGGAACCCGGAGCACGGAACCCCCGGAGCATAGAGCCCCGAACCTGAAACCCGGAACCCCTAACCCGGACCCTCTACCCGGGACCCTGGCCTGAAAACCCCGGCACCGGGAACCCGGACCCCCGGAACCTGGAACCCGGAGCATGGAGCCCCGAACCCGAAATCCTGAACCCCGAACCCCGACTTCTGGACTCCGGGTTCCAGGTTCTGGTTCCGGGTTCCGGGTTCAGGTTCGGATTCTAAGTTCCGGGTTCCGGGTTCGAGTTTCGGGTTCCGGTGTCCAGGCAGAGGTCCAGGGTTCAGGTTCGGGTTTGCGGTTCGGGGTACGGGTTTCGGGTTCGAGTTTCAGGTTCCGGGTTTCGGGTTCTGGTTTCGGGTTCAGGTTTCGGGTTCCGGTGTCTGGGTTCCGGGTTCGAGGTTCGAGGTTCCGAGTTCCGGCTTCGGGGTTCGAGGTTTGGGGTTCCGAGTTGGGGTTGCCGACTAGGGTTTCAGGTTCGGGGTTTCGGGCTTAGGTTATAGGGCTCCGGGTTCTGGGTTCAGGGTTCCGGGGTCCGGGTTCCGTGTTCTGGGTTCGGGGGATCCGGGTTTGGGGTTCGGGGTTTCAGGTTTGTTGTTTCAGGTTCGGGGCTTCAGGTTTCGGGCTCCCGGTTTCGTGTTCCGGGTTCCTAGTTCCGGGTTCCTAGTTCCGGGTTCAAGGGTCCGACCAGGTCCGAGTTCCGTGTTCCGGGTTCCAGGGTTCCGAGTTCAGGGTTCGGGGTTTCGGGTTCGGGGATCGAGGTTCCGAGTTCCGGCTTTGGGGTTCGAGGTTCCAGGTTGAGGTTGCCGGGACCAGGGTGAAAGGGTTCGGGGTTTCGGGCTCAGGTTTTCGGGCTCCGGGTTCCGGGTTCTCGGATCCGGGTTCCGGGGTCCGGCCGGGTCCGAGTTCTGTGTTTTGGGTTCGGGGGTTCTGGGTTCGGGGTTCGGGTTCGTTGTTTCGGGTTCCGGGGTCCGGGTTCCAGGTTCTGGGGTCTGAGTTCTGGGGTTCGGGTTCCGGGTTTCGGGTTCCAAGTCCGAGTCTCGGGTTCCGGGTTCGGGGTTCGGGGTTCGAGGTTAGGGGTTCCGGGTTCGGGGTTCGAGGTTCCGAGTTCCGGCTTCGGGGTTCGAGGTTCGGAGTTCCGGAGTGGGCTCGGGTTTTGGGGTTCGGGGTTCGGGCTGCGGGGGTTTTCAGGTTCGGGTTACGTTCATGGCTTCGGGTTCTGGGTTCGAGTTCCGGGTTCCAGGGTTCGGGGTTCAGGGGTCCGGTTCCGGGTTCTGGATTCCAAGTTCCGGGCTCCGCGTTCTGGGTGCCGGGTTCGTGGTTCGGGGTTGCGTGTTCGTGGCTTCGGGTTCCGGGCTCCTGGTTCCAGGTTCGGGTTCTGGGTACGAGTTCCGGGGTCCATGTTCAGGGGTCTAGGCCTTGTTTCGGGGTCTGGGTTCCAGGGTCCGTTCAGGGGTCTGGTTCCGGGTGTTCTGGATTCCGAGTTCCGGGTTCCGGGTAACGGGTTCAGGGTTCAGGGTTTCGAGCTCGGGGTTTCGGGCTCCAGGTTCCGGGTTCCGGGTTCCAGGTTCCAGGTTCCGGGTTCCGTGTTCAGGTTATGGCTTTCGGGTTTCGGGTTCCGGGTTCCGTGTTCGGGGTTCTGGGTTTCGGGTTTGGGGTTCGGGAGTTTGGGGTTTTTGGGTTCTGAGTTCCGGGTTCCGGGGTTCTGGGGTTCCAGATTTTGGGTTCCGTGTTCGGGGTTCTGGATTTCGTGTTCGGGGTTCTGGGGCTTCAGATTTCGGGCTCCAGGTTCCGGGTTCGGGTCCTGAACCCGCAACCCTGAACCCCGAACCCCGAACCCCGAACCCTGAACCCAGAACGCGGAACCCGGAACTCGGAGCCCGGAGCCCTGAACTTGCAACCCAAAACCCCGAAGCAACCCGAACCTCGAACCAACCTGAACCCCGAACCAACCCGAACCCCGAAACCTGAACCCCGGCCCGGACCCCATAGCCCGAAACCCGAAACCCCGAACCCGAAACCCATAACCCGAAACATGGACCCCGGACCCCCTAGACTTCTGGGTTCCAGGTTTCGGGTTCCAGGTTCCGGATTCCTGGTATCGGGCTCCGGGTTCAAGGTTCGGGGTTTAGGGTTCAGGGTTGTGGGTCCGGGGTTCGGGGATTCGGGTTCCGGGCTCTGGGTTCCAAGTTCCGGGTTTCGGGTTTCAGGTTCTGGTTCTGAGTTCTGCGTTCGAGTTCCGGGTTCCGGGGTCCAGGTCGGGGTTCTGGGTCCGGGGTTCGGGATCCAGGTCGGGGTTCAGGGTTCGGGTTGAGGGTTCGGGGTTCGGGATTTCGGGTTCGGGGCTTCGTGCTTCGGGTTCTGGTTTCGGGTTCAGGTTCTGGGTTCCGGGTTTCAGGTTCCCCGGTCTGGGTTCCAAGGTCTGGGTTTCGGGGTCCGGGTTCTGGGTTCCGGGTTCCAGGTTCGGGGTTCAAGGTTCGGTGTTCAGGGTGCGGAGTTCAGGGTTCTGGGTTCGAGTTCCGGGTTCAGGCTCAGGGGTCCAAGTTCCGGGGTCTAGGCCGGGGTCGGTTCCAGGGTCCAGGGTCCGGGTTCAGGGTTCCGGGTTCCGGGTTTCGGGTTCCGGGTTCCAGATTCCGGGTTCGGGGCTCTCCGGGTTCTGGGTTTTAGGTTCGGGGTTCGGGGTTCACGGTTCAGGGTTGCGGGTGGGTTTGGATTTCGGGGTTTTGAGCTCCTTGGGGTTTGCGGGTTCGGGGTTCGGGGATTCAGGTTCCGGGCTCTGGGTTCCAGGTTCTGGGTTCCGAGTTCCGAGTTCAGGTTTGCGGGTTCCGAGGTTCGGGTTCAGGGTTCGGGGTTCGGGGTTCAGGATTTCGGGTTTCGGTTTCGGGTTCCGAGTTTCTAGTTCTGGTTTTGGGTTCAAGTTTCGAGTTTCGGGTTTCGGGTTACGGATTCGGGGTTTCGAGGTTCGGGTTTCCGAGTTTGGGTTTGGGTTTGGGTTTCGGGTTCCAGGTTCAGGTTTAGGTTCGGGTTCTGGGTTCAGGGTTTGGGATTTTGGGTTCGGGTTTCGGGTTCCAGGTTCCGTGTTCCGGGTTTCGGGTTTCGGGGTTCGGGTTTCGGGTAGTTTCGGGTTCAGGTTCGAGGTTTGGGTTTTAAGGTTCGGAACCCAGAACCCTGTAACTCGGAACCCGAAACCCCAAACCCGAAGCCCCGAACCCAAAACCCCAAAACTCGGAACCCGGAACCCAGAAACCGAAACCCCGAACCCCGAACCCAAAACCTAGGTTCGGAGGCCCGTGTGCCAACATTTATAACCCCAGCATAGGCTAATGAGAGCAAGACATTGTACAATTTCTTTTGAACCAATGGGATTTGATATAGGAATTGGGGGGAATTTTTGTTTTCCAAATTTGTAATTGCAAACAGTGCCAACAATTCATTCCATTATCGACCCTAACTCTCATCCGTTAAAAGCCATTGTCCGTATGAAATACACTGTTCAGCAGGAACCCGTCCAATTAAAATCTAGCACATTGTAGTGGAAATTACAAAGAAATTTGCACAGTGTCTCAAAGTGATTGCATCCATTCGTTAGAAAGCAAAATGCTCACACGCAAGGGCCTGACTTTACCTTTTATGCACAACAGACTCGGAAATCTGAACTCCATAGAAATACAACCCCAAGAGCTGAAAGGGACATTTTTGAGGGGGAAAACCAACCCCAAGTTCATTTTGCTTTTAGATATTAATAGATAATATGGTGTAATGTTTACCTTGAAATTTGAGAAATAATTCCAAAAATTAAACTAATAAAAAATAATACTATTTATATGCAGGACCTGAACGACGAGTTCTGCCTAGATGAGTCGCGAGCAGCCTCCAGCGGCAACAGACGAGCAACAGACCTCAGTTTCAGAGATGGTGATTCCCAGCGAGTCTACGACGGCAAACGGTGATTTCATTGTGCGTGGATATATACATAGTTCTACTAGAAGTGAGCATACACAAACGCAAAGTTGAGCATAACATCGATTTTAGATGAGCTTTATAAATTTTTCGATGCTCGTTTCATAATTTATATATGCTCAATTGATATTGGTGTAATACTCATTTTAAAATGTCATACTCATGCATATTTGAAAAGTATAATATCACACTAAATTCACATAATAGATTTATACGGGTTCATCGTAGATATTTAAAAAAATAAGAAAAACAATGTGAATTCTAATATAGGAAGCCGATATCACGATGCTAATGTTGGTTGTGTTTTGGAAAATGATAAACCCAGAATACAAACAATCAAACAATCTAAGCAGTTAAAGAAGAAGCAGATAGAAAGATATGTTGATATTATACACGAATCTGGTATACCGTATGAAACCCCGTTGCTCTCCCTGGAGAAGGAGAGCAGCGGAAACCCTCCTCTCTCTATCTCGCCTCTTGCGCTCTCAGCCTCTATCCGATAGTTAGGGTTCCCGTAAGTTAGCCTCCTTTTATAGGAGAAGTTGGCTAACTTACGGGTTACAAGGAAGCCCCCGGGCTGATACACATTTGTGGCCCGTATTACACGTTTAATTAATAACTAAACAAATACAAAGATAACTAACTAGATTGGACACCATAAAATATTCCTAACAATCTCCCCCTTGGTGATCAATCGTGTTGAATCAGCATTGCAGCGCAGATATCTTTGTCTTTGTTGTTATTGAGCTTCCTTTGTCTTTGAACTTGACTTCTGAGGAAGGCTATCTAAAGAAATCCTTGCAATCTCCCCTATGATGTCTTCTTGACAATTTGCTCTTTGATGCCGGGGGTTGAGGGACCTTCAGTATCTTGCATGTAGTCCTTGCCTTCCAGAAGTTGCTCTTGATCAGCTTGGATGAAGTCCGGTGACGCCTCTAGAATGAATATTCTTTGGAGAATAGGAGACGCCCGTGGATGAAGTCCGGTGACGCCCGTTGATATTGAAAGAATTTGAACAGATTTGCCTAAGTTTTGACCTGGACATCGGTGATTTACAATGTTTGTCGGAAAACTAACGTTTTGACCCTCAAGGACTGCGAGTGAGGGCGCGTGAGAATGGGTTCTAGGGCATAGCCCGAGAATTGATGTAGATCTGTTCGTTAGCTTTCCAACAAAAAAAATGGTCAAATCGGATCACCGAGTCAAAAGTTATGGCCAAAACAGTGCGGTGTCGCAGAAAATCTCTAATTTTGAGTTTTTGAGGAATTTCTTCGAAGTTGAGGTTCTCGATGTTGAATATCGAGAGCAGGTGGATTTTAAACAAAATTCTAAGGCAATACCTCGAAATCCTAATCTCGAGGTTTAAATCTCGAGATTACAATCTCGAGTTTTAAATCTCGAGATTACAATCTCGAGGTTTAAATCTCGAGATTACAATCTCGAGGTTTAAATCTCGAGATTACAATCTCGAGGTTTAAATCTCGAGATTACAATCTCGAGCTTTAAATCTCGAGATTACAATCTCGAGCTTTAAATCTCGAGATTTTAATCTCGAGTTTGCCTCGAAGAATAATGGCGAAATCCACCTGCAAAACAAACCTCAGAATATCGAAATCTGCAGAATTTCAAAATGTTTGGAACATCGAAAACTTTGGAGTTTCGAAAACATTAGAAAATCGAAAACTTGCTGTTTGAAAAACATCAGAACATCGAAAACTTCTAAAAACTTTGATAGGCAGAGATTCATTCAGATATCTTAAAATGTAAAGCTTCGAAGTGTTCTGAACAGGAAAGATATCAAGTTTAGAAGAAATCAGTGATTCAAGAAACTCCAAACTTTGAAAAAATCAAAACATCGAGAAATTTTGAAAATCTCGAAATCTTCAGAATGTCGAGATCCAAAACATCGAGATCCCAAGCTGGAGAAAGATGCGGACATTTATGAGACTTTCACCCAGTGTGAGGTAAACATTCCGCTCCTTAACTTAATGAAAATTGTCCCCCGTTTTGCTAAATTTTTAAAAGAATTATGCAAAACAAAAAGAAAAGATAAATTGAAGGGGAAACAAGAGGTTAAAGTTAGTGAACGTGTCTCACCTATTTTTCAAAGAAGACTCCCCGAAAAATGTAGCGACCCGGGCATGTTCACTATCCCTTTCAAAATAGGGGACACAACATTTCCTAGGGCCTTGTTGGATTTAGGGGCATCAATAAATGTCATCCCCTATTCTGTTTATAAATCTCTACAACTTGGCCCACTACATCAAACCAGCGTAGTGATTCAACTGGCGGATCATTCTAGTGAGTAATACATCCGCACCAGCCTTAGTCTTAAACCCCAAATCCTGGATTGAGGAGATACATCCCAAATCAAACCAAACATACCCGCCATTTTTCCACAAATATTGAACTCAAGTGATGCCTTCGTTTCTACTTGCTATGCGCCTATGGTGGGCTGTAAAGATGTTGAGGTCCTTATTTATAGAATAAATTTCAACCCTATTTAATGTTTGAGTGTGTGCACGTGTTTTTTTAAGTTCAAAAGCCACTTTCAAAATCAAAAATCGTTTCATATAACCCCACTAGGGGTGGATTCGGTTCGGGCCACCCGGCCCGTGACCCGGCCCGGCCCGGTCTGGCGGTCCGGGACAGGGTGTAGACCCGAACCGGTGGGGAGGGGCGGGGGGTGTACGGTTCCTGAAAAAGTTGACCCGGCCCTGCCGGGTCGGGCCCGGGTCCAACGGTCCAATTTTAAAAAAAAAATTGTTGGGCACCAAACTAGCCGTTATGGCCTTGGGGGATGGGTTGGGGACAACCCAAACGGCTATATAGCCGTTGGGTGGGGTGCATGGGGGGTCCGGGGGTGGGGGGGGTGGGGTAAAAAAACCTATAAATACTCCTAATCTTAAACATTTTTTCATCTCTCTTCTCCAATTCTTCCTAAATCCTATTCTTAACTCTCTACTCTCTAATTCTCTTATTCTCCAATATATTATATTTATTATTTATATATCTACTTTATATTAATTATCTACTTATAATTTATAAATACATACATTATAATATTATATTACTTATATTTGTTATCTAATTATATATTACTTATACATTTATTATATCTATTAATATAGTTGGAATTATATCTAATTAATTTGAAGTCATTCTATTACTCCCATCCGAAAGACCGAAACGTCCGAAAGTCCGAAAGAGGTACGAAATTATTCTATTATTTACACTTGTTTAATTTTGTATTAATTTAATTGTTAGTAAAAAAAATAGGTTGTACACAAAACTAGTTAATTCACTAGTTAATTTGCTATAACTAGAATTAATAGTTAGATTAATAGTTAATTACTTTATTACAATTTTTTATTAATTGCTACATTTGACTCTAGTTTAAAGAACTAGTTGTAATTCTAATTATAGTTAAAGTTAAAGTGTATTAATTTAATTGTTAGTAAAAAAATAGGTTGTAAACAAAAGTAGTTAATTCACTAGTTAATTTGCTATAACTCGAATTAATAGTTAGATTAATAGTTAATTACTTTATTACAATTTTTTATTAATTGCTACATTTGACTCTAGTTTAAAGAACTAGTTGTAATTCTAATTATAGTTAAAGTGTATTAATTTAATTGTTAGTAAAAAAATAGGTTGTACACAAAACTAGTTAATTCACTAGTTAATTTGCTATAATTCGAATTAATAGTTAGATTAATAGTTAATTACTTTATTACAATTTTTTATTAATTGCTACATTTGACTCTAGTTTAAAGAACTAGTTGTAATTCTAATTATAGTTAAAGTTAAAGTGTATTAATTTAATTGTTAGTAAAAAAATAGGTTGTACACAAAACTAGTTAATTCACTAGTTAATTTGCTATAATTCGAATTAATAGTTAGATTCATAGTTAATTACTTTATTACAATTTTTTATTAATTGCTACATTTGACTCTATTTTAAAGAACTAGTTGTAATTCTAATTATAGTTAAAGTTAAAGTGTATTAATTTAATTGTTAGTAAAAAAATAGGTTGTACACAAAACTAGTTAATTCACTAGTTAATTTGCTATAACTCGAATTAATAGTTAGATTAATAGGTAATTACTTTTTTACAATTTTTTATTAATCGCTACATTGTTTAGATGGATCGTCCTAGATATTCGGTTGATATGGGTAACCTCGAGCGCAACCGAACGAAAGAGCTTGCGAGGAAGAGATCCCGCAAAGGTAAATCACATATCGGCTCTTCATCTCAAAGTCGAGATGATTTTGATACGGGTTACGCGAGGAGGGATGGGGATGCGATGACCGACGAACAACTAGAACAAGAATTGCACCGACATAATTCCCGCTTTTTTCAAGACCAACCGAGGACCATTGACGAAGAAGAGCTCGAGGACGAGGACGAGGATGTGGAGGAAGTAATTCCGGAGAGCCACGACGAGGAGGAGGAGGAGGGTGGCGGCAGCCATGACGCCGACCAGCCTGCCTCATCCCAAACAGGTACAAAAAAAAGTAAATCTGAATAATGGCTAATAATTTTTCTAAGTGGAAGGACCCGAACACCGGGAATTGGACCGCAACTTGCAATTGGTGCAAGAAAAACTATAGCTTGGGGATTTCCGGCAGATACGGATCCGCCACAAGACACCTTAGGTCCAAACACCCGGTGGAGTATGCAAAAATTAGGCGGCGGAACGGGGAAGCAAACTCAAATATCGAGGTTTGCAAATAACCAACAAGCTTTTGGTAATTTCTCATACAATGATGCACAAATTTTGACAGGTATGGCTAACTTACTTGTTGAAGAAAATTTGCCTTATTTGTTTTCTGAAAGTCTTGCTTTTCGTGATTATGCACAAACTTGTTTAAATCCGCAATATAGAGGTTATAGTCGCAAAACGGTTAAGAAAGAAATTTCAAGGCTTTATGGTGCGGAAAAGGTAAGGTTCCAAAATTATTTTGCAAACTTTGATGGACGTATTACTGTATGTTCTGACATATGGGAGGATACTTATCATAATTTACATTATTTGGGTCTGACTGTACATTATATTGATAATGATTGGCATATGCATAAACGTGTTCTTGCTTTCCGTGAATTTAATGATCGTCACACCGCTGAACATATTTATATTTTGATTGAGCGTATTTTAATTGAGTATAATTTAATTGATAAGGTGTTTGCTATTGGTTTTGATAATGCTACTAATAATACTGCTGCTATTCCTAGATTGCATGAATTGTGTGGTTCTACTTCTTTGATGGGTAGATTTTTTCATCAACGATGTGCATGTCATGTTCTAAATTTATGTGTGCAAGATGGTCTAAAAGCGTTGGGTGCATCGTTGGAGGTAGTCAAGGGGGGATTAGACGTATTTGGGGTAATGGACAACTTAGGAAAAAATGACATGATTATTTGATAGAAAGAGGTGAGAGATATGTGGCTTTTCCTAAAGATTTGTCTATTCGTTGGAATAGTACCTATAAGTTAATTGGAGTTCTTCTTAGATATAAACAACATTTTCCTGCTTTTATGAAACAATATGATAATTATATTATAAACTCGGCTGAGATCGACACCTGTGAAAAAATTTGTAATGCTTTGATATATTTTAATAATGCAACTGAAACTTTTAGTCATGTTTATAAACCTACCTCAAACCAATTTATTCGTGAAGCTGTTAATCTCGCCGGTGCTTTTTCAAATTTTGAGAATGCTGGTTATGTGAGTTATTTTGCTAGTTTTATGAAGGAAAAGTTTTTAAAATATTATTCATATATTCCGCATATTTATGGTATTGCATTTGTTCTCGATCCTCATTTTAGACTTGGTTCTTTAGAAGAATGTTTGAATTATTATTATGCTGCTTTTTTTGGTCCATTGCCAATGTATGAGGACAACCCAATTGATCCGAAAAAAGAATACAACGAGGTTAGTGATATATTTTATGCATTATTCAATGAGTTTCATGCACAATATGGCAATGTGCCCCCTCCCCCGACACAAACATCATCTAAAGGAAAATCAATTTTCAAATCTACATTTGCCAATCTTATTAAAAAACGAAATCAACTCCCGCTACACAACAAAGCACAATTAATGAGATTTCTTTGTATTTAACTTATGATGTTGATTTTGAAGAAAATGATGATTTTGACGTACTAAACTGGTGGAAGGGAAAAAAAAGAATGTTCCCGGTTTTAGCAAAGATGGCTAAGCAAGTGATATCAATGCCGTTTTCAACGGTTGCCGTGGAACAAGAATTTAGTTCGGCCGGCAATGTCCTAACACAAATCAGAACGAGGTTGAGCGCTGAATCTCTTGAGATGCTTATATGCTACCACGATTGGTTGAAAGCAGCCCGTAGAGCTCAAGAAATTGACATCACCCCATCCCAGCACTTTATGGATGAATCTACAACCGATGGTGGCTCTACCTATGCCGGAGATTCCGATTGAATGATTGATTAGTATTTCATGTTTTAAAAACAATTGTAGTTCCTATTTAATTTTCAAATGTAGTTCCTATTTCATTTCAAATAAATGCACTTGAAGTTTGTTTTTTAATACTTGTATAAAACTATAAAGTATAACATATAAATTATAAAAACAAAAAAAAAATATTTAACCGACCTGGCCCGGCCCGGCGGGTGGCCCTACCCGTGACCCGGGCGGATGGCCCGGCCCGAACCGGACCCGTCCAACACTCAGGCCGGTCCCGGGCCCATATGATACGAACCGGCGGCCCGACCGGGCCTAGGCCCGGCCCGGCGGGTGGCCCTACCCGTGATGTTTGTATGTTCAATGATGTTTGTATTAACGGTGTTTGTATTATTAGTAAAAAATAATATAAGAAGTGCCCTGCTGAAACGAACTGCCCCGGTGATGCCAACCAATCAAGGGGGCAGATATGGTACTCTGTTGGAGGAGAAATTTTTATCTGGAAAACATACTACGGAATTTTATTATGACAAATAAATTCCGACCTTCATAATTGAAAATTCGCAGAAGTGGAAGAATTTATTTTTTCATGATATCTTACAAAATATCTCACTTACACACTGCAGGGAATACTATGATGCTAATAATAAACAGAGCCATAGGAATTCATGTCACATTCCTATTTTTTATTTTTATTTTTAACTCGGTCTGTAAATGTAATAATTACATATAGGTTAGATTTAGGTCACAACCAGGGCATCCGGATTCCGGAGCAGGTTTCGGGTACACATTTCTACACCTTTCACAATGAATTTATTTCTATTGCCCTAACTAAAATTGTCCAGAAGGTTATGTTTCCGCAACATTTTCTTCTAGCTAGTTTATAATGGGATTATTTTAATACCATTATAACACAGGCAGTTGCATATGGATCAATATCATGAAACTATTTCAAAATTAGTTTTGAAATTAAATAATACAAAAAACATTTTTTTTTCCTAAACAATTTATTTTTTTTCCTAAACTATTGAAGGGAAACTTATTTTGTTTTCCCTTCAATCTGTTTTCGCATCACCATTTTATTTTTAACCCAGACCATGTATTATCCCTGTCTGAAATATTATAGAAACATTTTTACCTGCAAATTAGCCCAGAAAATCATTTAGCACATAAACATTTATGAAAGAAACCTCTCTCGAACTGCTTTTACACGTTTGTATTAAAGGCTCCGCATTTCATAAACTCGGATTATTTCATAAACATTTAGTGCTTAAAATTATATTTTCACACATCCATTTTTGAAGGATAATGGCACCATATTTTTACTGAAAAGTTATGTAATGCACATTTAAAAACATAAATTAGTCCAGAAAATCATTTGTGACCTCATCACCACAAACGTCCATTGGATTTTTACTGTGTTCATAATACACACATTAAATCTGGGGTTTTTAACAACTAAAGGTCCTAGAAAAAGTATGTATCTTAACATGAATTAAGGTCGAAACGAAGAAAACCTTGTAACCTTTGGATGTTACAGTCTATTAAACAAAAGAGACAAAATATGTTATATAGATATGCATCGGTAGTACACCTGATAGGCACTCCTTATTTGCCAACTCCATGGCATCAAAACAACTAAAAACAATACCCGTAGGCAACCCCAAGACCATAAGGAGTCATGGGTGACAAACGTTCTGCTGCCCGAGTCCATGACTAAACCCCACATCTAACCGGTTGTTCAAAAGCCACTTTCAAAATCAAAAATCGTTTCATATAACCCCACATTTTATTTAAACAACCGGTTACTACTAATTACAAATTGTGAAGACCAAAAGCCACCTTAAATAATTCACATGTTTAATATCACACGTTTTCCTAAAAACCTTTTCATAATCTCGGCCGTACACCTTTTCCTAAAACACACGTTTGCCTAAACACCTTTTCCTAATTTGAATTTTGAATGCATAATGCCACCCAAATTCCCTCCCAAACTCCCCCACACTTTTCCATTTTAATATATATATATATATATATATATATATATATACATATATATATATATAGAGAGAGAGAGAGATTAAGATACATAAATTAAGTCCCTAGTATGGTAGAATAAGGTCGAAACGAAGAAAACCTTGTAACCTTTGGATGTTGCAGTCTATTAAACAAAAGAGACAAAATATTTATATAGATATGCATTTGTAGTACACCTGATAGGCACTCCTTATTTGCCAAGTCCATGGCATCAAAACAACGAAAAACAAAAACCGTAGGCAACCCCAAGACCATAAGGAGTCATGGGTGACAAACGTTCTGCTGCCCACAAAAACCGTAGGCAACCCCAAGACCATAAGGAGTCTAAAATTGAAATACACACGCCATAGGACAACATAGGAAATAGTTAGTCTAAACGTTGCCCTGTGCTTTATCTTCATCACTTTTCTGCCTTCACTCCCTTGAGCTTCTTAGTTGACATCGAGGCCGAATCTCCGAACAGGTCACACTTGAGCCTCTCTGTGTCAACTTCCAAAGCCTGCCTTCTCTCCTTAGTGATCAAAGGGGTGTGCGCAGATTTCTGTGAGGGTCCAGCCTGAAGTTCACCATGCACTGTGAGTGTTTGAACTGGTAGTTGCAACTCTATGCTTAAACCTAAGACTAAGAGAAACAATTACCTCTTCAGTCCCAGAAAACTCTTTTGCCAACCTTGTAAATTCATCCTCCTCCTAAGTGTGGACTCGGGAATGTCAGTCGTGAAATATGGTTTCATGTAGTTAACACGAAATATAATTTTTACCTCTGCAGGGTTTATCTTATCCGAGTAGAGTGCCAGGACTTTGGGATCGGTGTTTATCTTTATCACGCTGAATGTCTGGTTTCCTTTAAAACTCCTGCTCTCTCTCTTAAACTTAACCTTGAACAAAGCCTTTATGTCGATCAAAGAGTTAATCTTAGATGGAAAGTAGTGAGGTCCAAAGTTTCGCTGCAAGTAATACTCATAGGTTAGCAAGTCAGTTAACATCAACACAAATGTACTATTAAAACGGGATTTGGAATCAAAATTGACCCTAGATATTTGTTCCTTCAACGATGCTACAGACTTCCCAAGCAAGCAAGAGACCTCCCTATCCCAAAGCAAGAAAGAGGCGTGGGTCGTGTCATCAACGACCCTAACATTGACCTTGTATCTCAAAACCGCATCATTTGAGCTACATGTCACACACCAAAACATGGCGTTGTTTGGCGAGACCTTCCTGTTAAACAAACCGCTCAAATTAAATTTCAGAATCACATACCTCCTCTAGTTTGCAGAGAGCTTCAATAGTTATTAAATCCTGCTGCCCGCTCGCAACATCAACTTCGTTGGAGTTATCCGAAGTTATAGTAAAGCTTAAACCCTGACCCGACCTTTCAGTCATCCTACTTTACATAAAGATTTGATTAATTAAATTCCGCATATTTATTATAGGAAATTATCCTGTTAGAAATTTCATACCTAGACTTGAATTCCACCAACTCGTCCTCTGTTCCGTTGAAAATCACTTTTGTTGTGTTGAACATGTTGGAAACGTGAACATGGCCTAGCGAAAAAATTCATTTGTTAGTCATTTTAACAAAAACAATCTAAACTTAACATGTATTAGTTATAGGAAAACCTTGATACTTGCGTGCCCTGCAACATTACAGCAGCATAACTATAGGATCGGACGTAGTGTGCTTCTACGTCAACAACATTTCAACCATTGGTCCCCAGAGAGTGCATGCTATAACGTTTCCGCTACATATTATACACGTTTAAGTATCACTTTGATGAAATTTCAGTCTGGTAAATTAAACCCCATTTTTTTAAAAAATGACAACTCACTCCGTGTCACCCAAAATCAATTCCATTAACTTCTTTGGCCTTTCATTCTTCAAAATGGTCTTTGGGTCCTTGTCGTAAACAACTTGTCCTATTATATCTATACACATATACATAGATGTACATAGAAGAATTAATTAATGTACAAAACCGAGAATTAAAATTATGTGTTTTAGACAAACTTGTGGTGCACCAATTCCATATTTCTCATCGATGTTGTCTTGTGCTTGCAATGAAAGTCCTTATAGGGAACGGGACTCCTTTGATCTCAAATGCGGCACTTTTGTTAAAGAAACAAAGCCTATAAGCGCTCGTGGAAGTTTTGAAAAACATCTAATTTTCCTCGACCATAAAGTTCTTGACAGCGAATACTCTCCCCTCCTTAAATATTCCAATGAACTTGTTGATAAACTGAACTTGTCCGGAATGTGTGCATGCATTTTGGAGCCCTGAGGTTGAAAATAGCAATTGCTTAAATCTGGTATGACATGAAAGTAGAAAATACAATCTACAAAAGTGATCAAAAAAACTCTCAAACCTCTTCGTCATGAAAGACGACTTCCAACGACTCGGGAAAGCAGTCGTGAGCCGGCTCTCGGTAAACCCGGATTGCTCTAGCCTTGATGGTCGATGTAGTTTTCCTCTGGTCTATTTCACGGAATAGAGACCACATGCCAACCATTTTGAGAAAAGTTGTTAGTTTTTCTGTTTTGTTTCGGAAATTTGTGTGTGGTAATGGAGTGCCCGTGTGCCAACATTTATAACCCTAGCACAGGCTAATGAGAGCAAGACATTGTACAATTTCTTTTGAACCAATGGGATTTGATATAGGAATTGGGGGGATTTTTGTTTTTCAAATTTGGAATTGCAAACAGTGCCAACAAATCATTCCATTATCGACCCTAACTCTCATCTTTTAAAAGCCATTGTCCGTATGAAATACACTGTTCTGCAAGAACCCGTCTAATTAAAATATAGCACATTGTAGTGGAAATCACAAAGAAATTTGCACAGTGTCTCGAAGTGATTGCATCCATTCGTTAGAAAGCAAAATGCTCACACGCAAGGGCCTGACTTTACCTTTTATGCACAACAGACTTGGAAATCTGAAGTCCATAGAAATACAACCCCAAGAGCTGAAAGGGACGTTTTTGAGGGGGAAAACCAACCCCAAGTTCATTTTGCTTTTAGATATTAATAGATAATATGATGTAATATTTACCTTGAAATTTGAGAAATAATTCCAAAAATTAAACTTACAAAAAATAATAATATTTATATGCAGGACCTGAACGACGAGTTCTGCCTAGATGAGTCACGAGCAGCCTCCAGCGGCAACTGACGAGCAACAGACCTCAGTTTTAGAGATGGTGATTCCCAGCGAGTCTACGACGGCGAACAGTGATTTCATTGTGCGTGGATATATACATAGTTCTACTGAAGTGAGCATACACAAACGCAAAGTTGAGCATAATAGCGATTTTAAATGAGCTTTATAAATTTTTCGATGCTCGTTTCATAATTTATATATGCTCAATTGATATTGGTGCAATACTCATTTTAAAATGTCATACTCATGCATATTTGAAAAGTATAATATCACATTAAATTCACATAATAGATTTATACGGGTTCATCGTAGATATTTAAAAAATAAGAAAAACAATGTGAATTCTAATATAGGAAGTCGATATCACGATGCTAATGTTGGTTGTGTTTCGGAAAACAAAGAAAATAATTAATAAAAATTAATTAATTAAATGACTAAAGAAAACAGAAAATAGATGAAGCAGAGATAAGCCAAATGCTCATGCTACGCACGATGTCCTTAAAACGTATTCGTCGCCTCCCACGGTGCTGGGAGCGTTGCAACGACCGTTTCCCATGATACGGTGGATAACGAACTAACGTTTGAGCACACAAACGAAAGTTCCGGTGAAAGGGAACAAAGGTAGAACACTCAGGAATTTTTCAGGAAACAAGAGGTATTTTTAGAGCTCAAAATACGTGCAGATTGTGTATGATTGCATGTGTTGTTGCAAAGCACCTGTCAGGTATTTATAGGAAAATTTGTGGTGTTTTAACCGAGCTTTAATGGATCTGAACGTTGCACATAAATGTCCAGCACATTGGGCATTAATATGTTAAAAACTGTCCATTTAAAGAAGCATTAAAGGACAAGAACGGTGGACATTTAAAGGCTGTAACGCCTTGGAGCAGTTCTGGTGTGAGCAGAGGTCTTCTGGTCCTAACAGAAGCAGAGCGAGCGTTTATGTTGAGGACAGAAACCCCTTCTGTTCCGGACAGAAGTAGAGCGTTTCTGTTGAGAACAGAACCCCTTTCTGGTCCGAACAGAAGTGGAGCGTTTCTGTTGGAAAAGAACCCCCTGCCGTCAGTGAAAAAAAATAAGGAACGTTACGGGAAGAAACAAAAATTAAATCGTATCTTTGAATGATAGATTTTCGGATGACATTCGTGTCCGCGGGTCGCCCGCGCACATGAGTTGCGGTTTTTTTCTCCGTTTTCGGGATTTGATCGGTACCCCCCTCCTGCGCGTGAAGAGAGCCTTTCCCTGTAGGAATCTTAACTTCTTCAACGTAATCACCACAACACATCTCAGTTAATTAGTATTTCAAATAGTTTTTTAATATATACTTCGAATCTTATACAATAACCGGTGCATATATTTCAAAAAATAAAATTTAAAGAAAACTAAAAAAATGTGTCGGTTATTATTAAGGAACCTCCAAGCATGTGCCGTAATTTTTTAATACTACGTATAGTTTTGAAATTATCGCTCATGTAGTACCACAAATTAATTTTTTTTCCCAGTAGTGTGGTTTTTGAATCAACTCTGAAATTTAAAAAGTTCAATTTAGATTGAGAAAATTGAAATTCTAAACTTACACCTCATCTCATGTCCTCACATGATCACGTTGTCCATATATATAATACGGAATAATCCCCACCCGTCATAAAATAATACTCCCTCCGTCCCTTAAAACTTTCCCATCTTTCCTTTTTGGGATGTCCCAAAAAACTTTGCCACTTTCCCTTTTAATCAATTATTTTGTGGTTTCATTTATTTCTCTCTCCTCTACACAAACCTCAACCATACAGTTTTTACTTTATTATTCTCTGTGCCGGTCAACTTTGGCAAAGTTTTAAGGGACGGAGGTAGTAGTTACGTTACAGATTTTGAGGTTTGGCTGATGATAAAACAAACTTCTCCGTGATAATTTTAAAACCGGAACCATAAATTAAAGTTTACATATTCATTTCACAATTCAGCAGATTTATCCAGAATTTCATCAACTTAGCAGTTACAACCAGTTCAACCATTTTGAGTTTTACCAAACGGGTTCTAAAAATTTGAACTAATTTTTAATATTTTTTGTGTGATTTTTCGGGGACCAAAACTAGTAAAACTTTATCGAAACTAGTAATTTTTTTATGTCTAGTCGGATAAGGGATGGTTCCGGTGAGAATGGTGTCCCAGGAGAGAAATGAGAACAAAATACAACCATAGATATAATTGATCGGACGGACAACAAAAAAAGATATCTGGAATTTATTAGGCCAATTATCGGCTAATTTAAGTGGATTCGTAAGGGAAATTCTAATATTAATTGACTATCAAGGGCATGGATTACCAATCATGGTTTAAAACTGTTTTCCACGTTAAGTGCATATCGGTTCTTTCCTATTATTTAGCAAATCAATTACTCTGTACCATGTAATGATTATGACCATATTGCTTCAAAAAGTTTTCAAATACTTTTTTAAACTTAGTACTCCACGATCTCCCATTAATTGCTCTTCGTATTTCATTTTTAAATCACGAATTATGAGAAATTAAAATGAACAAAATTCCGGTCCCAATAGTTAAAAATAGCAATCTTATTAAAGTGCATGTCATAGAATATGATCATTAGCATTGTGCAATGTGCAGTATGTATAGTTGGAATGTGAAGAAAAAATGAAGTGCTTTTCAAGGTTTTAGGACATGCACTTCTCCGTGAAGCATTTTACACTTTAAATTTCTTTTGCATTTAGTGAATGTTTAGTTTGCACTTTTGTGCATTTTATATCAATCTGCACTTTGTGAATTGCACATATATGACTTTGGCTTGCACTTACTATAATATTTATTACACTTTACACATATCATTGTGCACTTCCATACATATTTCTAATCAAAAACATTAAAAAACTGAAAATAAATAAACATGGGTGTAAAAACTACAAGGATATACTATCATGTTCATTTAAGTATATATACAAGTGCATTACTATATCACACTTTTTAAATTTTTACATTGCAATTTTATCCAAAATGAATGCAGTTTAAACATGTGCATTTAAATTTAAATATATATAAAAGTGCATTATTCTCTCACACTTTCTTAAAATTTTACATAGACATGTGGTGCAGTTATGATACTTAAAAGGTGCAATATATATAGGTGTGTTAATGCAATTTTTAATAATATCTAGAGGATAATTAATATATGAAAATGCATTTAAACACAAAAAAGAAGGTATATTTAAACATAAGGTGATTAAATGACCAAGCTTTGTAACAAAATATGAAAAAGAATGTTTTCTCCGTAACACATATCTTGAGAATAATGAAGGTAAGAAAGAATTAAATGGGATAAATGGATTTATTTTGATTTATTAAAAGTAGTTTGATAAAAAATTCTGATGAGAACCGTGCAGCACATAAAAAGAAATTGGATGATTGGCTATGCAAGATTATAGGGAGATAGTTAAGGAAATATTTGCAAGATTGTGGGGGAGTACTGAACCGTGTAGCTTTAATGTGGCGCCCAAATTCTCTTATTTACCCTTGATGAAATATTAAAGAGCTTCATGATCGGATGGTTATAAATCATTCTTATTTCTTTCCTAAGGTGATTTTCTCACTTGAACCCGAGTCGGATATTTATACTCAATAAGATTTATTTACCCAATAAAGTTGTGGAGTAAAATTAAAAAGAGCCTTACTAGTCCGTATTTTTTTAAACAGAGTAAAAGACCAGCGGGACGTTTAAAACATATAGAGGCCGTTTGGCAACACTGTTTTTTGGCTTATCAGACTTATCAGCCAACTTTTTCACCAAACACGTAACTTTTGCTTTCGCGTCGTGAATTGTGTAATAAGCAGAAAAAGTAAGGTCGGAGTTACTTTTCTGGCAGTATTGGCTGAAATTACTGTAGATGACAATTTTAGCTATTTTTCAAATAATTTTTTCCTTATTTTATTAATAAAATATATTTTGAAAATATTTTTTGCTTAAATCAGCAGAATCAGCCAATGCAACTAGAACTTTATAAATTTCACGTAATTAAATCGTGCTACCAAAGGGGTTCATACGGCAAATTATACCGTACACCCGGATGTACGGTCCTCACCGTACATCCAGGTATTTTTGAAATTATTATCAACTTCTATGTCCGATGATTCAAGCTTCCGTTGCTTCTTTCATGGAGCCGGAGTCCGCTAACGTGCCATGTTCTCCGCTCGAAGGAGTATGGCTTCAAATTGGGGAAAACGGAAAACTTACTCAAATTGGACGAAACTGGTGTCAAAAGCTTCGCCTCAGCAAGACGAGTCCAGAACAACTCTCAGAATTTGATTTAAACGTGTCGTTTGGGAGCTACGAACAAAAAACCAGACTGCTCTTAACAGTGGTGTGCACAACGGCTCTTTGCTAACTCCGGCCAAACAGCACCTCCGGCCACCGGAAATGGGTTGGGGAGGTGCGCCTAGAGGTGGCGACCCCCACAGCACTCTTTGATTCCAACAACAACCGTCAAAATTTGGATTAAAGACCAAAAAATCAAAATTGTGAATAGTAAATTGTTGCGCACAAATCTTCAGAAATCCCTCATTTTCTAGCTAAAACCCCCAAATTTTCCAAATCCAATCGGTGGAAAAGTAAGAGGAGGAAAATCTGAACTAGGAGAAACAAGATTTAGGAAGAAAGATCGGTCAAAAGAGCCAAAAGAGAGCAGCCAAGTCCGAGCAAGCTAAGCGCAGCTAAGCTCCCGTGTGCAGACTCAGTGTGTCTTCAAGCAATGTGCCTTTTTTTCTATTTGTCTAGTTCCCTCCTTACGATCTTGTTTTTCTATATCTCATTTTGTAAGTTACGCATGCTCATTTAATATTCGTTTTATGCTCATTTTAAAATGTCATATCAAAAGACAAATGAATATTGAACACATATTGAGCACAATAGAAATGAGTTTTATGTTAAATTCAAATGAGTATAACGTCCAAATTGAATGAGCCCACAAAAATGCGTTTTTAAATTTTTTGATACTCATTTCGTAAGTTATGCATGCTCATTTGGTAATAATGGTACACTCATTTAACAGAAAGCTTGATTTTCATCTCAATAAATGAGGTTTGGTGCTCAATGAACATATCGTTATGTTAAACTAACAAATCTTACGATTTTCATATCAATAAACATTTTATAAGTTACGTATACTCATTTGGTACCGATGTTATGCTCATTCTAAAAATATCAATTTTTTGTGATGTTTTAAAAAAAATTATTTGTGGTGCTATTTAAGTTTGATTTTTTTTAATTTAGGTGGTCAATTATAAGTAGTTAATCATCATTTTAGGATGTATATGAATTTTGAAGAAAAAAATTATCTTTTAATAAAACGGTTACCCGCAGGGAAACCGTTACCCGCAGGGAAAACCGTTACCCGCAGATAAAAAATATCTGACGGGTAACGGGGCGGTTTCGGGGGAAAATATTATCAAACGGGGCGGGTACGGGTAATGGTATACCCGACCCCGAACCGCCCCGTTGCCATCCCTAATTGGAACTATCCAGTTTGGCAATCCAGCAAGTCGTCTCCCGCCATCTAGCCTTTGACACCATGACAGTTCCTTCTTCCTTTCTCAAACAAAACCCAGAGAGAATGAGGAGCTCAGGAAAAAATCAAATTCGACCGTTGACAACATATCTGTAATCGATCTTGCCAGTTGGCAATTTGGCATTGTTTGTTAGGTTGTTGCCTGCTCCCTCTATATAAACACATACCTCCTCTAGTTTGCGGAGAGCTTCAACAGTTATTAAATCCTGCTGCCCGCTCGCAACATCGACACGAGTTGCGGTTTTTTTTCTCCGTTTTCGGGATTTGATCGGTACCCCCTTCTGCGCGCGAAGAGAGCCTTTCCCTGTAGGAATCTTAACTTCTTCAACGTAATCACCACAACACATCTCAGTTAATTAGTATTTAAAATAGTTTTTTAATGTATACTTCGGATCTTATACAATAACCGGTGCATATATTTCAAAAAAATAAAATTTAAAGAAAACTTAAAAAATGTGTCGGTTATTATTAAGGAACCTCCAAGCATGTACCGTAATTTTTTAATACTGCGCACAGTTTTGAAATTATCGCTCATGTAGTACAACAAATTAATTTTTTTTCCCAATAGTGTGATTTTTGAATCAACTCTGAAATTCAAAAAGTTCAATTTAGATTGAGAAAATTGAAATTCTAAACTTACACCTCATCTCATGTCCTCACATGATCACGTTGTCCGTATATATAATATGGAATAATCCCCACCCGTCCTAAAATAATATTACGTTACGGATTTTGAGGTTTGACTGATGATAAAACAAACTTCTCCGTGATAATTTTAAAACCGGAACCATAAATTCAAGTTTACATATTCATTTCACAGTTCAGCAGATTTATCCAGAATTTCATCAACTTAGCAGTTACAACCGGTTCGGCCATTTTGAGTTTTACCAAACGGGTTCTAAAAATTTGCACTAATTATTAAGATTTTTTGTGTAATTTTTCGGGGATCAAAACTAGTAAAACTTTATCGAAACTAATAATTTTTTTATGTCTAGTCGGATAGGGGATGGTTCCGGTGAGAATGGTGTCCCAGGAGAGAAATGAGAACAAAATACAACCATAGATATAATTGATCGGACAAACAACAAAAAAAGATACCTGGAATTTATTAGGCCAATTATCGGCTAATTTAAGTGGATTCGTAAGGGAAATTCTAATGTTAATTGACTATCAAGGGCATGGATGTCCAATCATGGTCTAAACCCGTTTTCCACGTTAAGTGTATATCGGCTCTTTCCTATTATTTAGCAAATCAATTACTCCGTACCATGTAATGATTATGACCATTTATTGCTTCAAAAAGTTTTTCAAATACTTTTTTAAACTTAGTAGTCCACGATCTCCCATTAAATGCTCTTCGTATTTCATTTTTAAATCACGAATTATGAGAAATTAAAATGAGCAAAATTCCGGTCCCAATAGTTAAAAATAGCAATCTTATTAAAGTGCATGTCATAGATTATGATCATAAGCATTGTGCAATGTGCGGTATGTATAGTTGGAATGTGCAGAAAAAACGAAGTGTTTTTCAAGGTTTTAGGACATGCACTTCTCCGTGAAGCATTTTACACTTTAAATTTCTTTTGCATTTAGTGAATGTTTAGTTTGCACTTTTGTGCATTTTATATCAATCTGCACTATGTGAATTGCACATATATGACTTTGGCTTGCACTTACTATAATATTTATTACACTTTACACATATCATTGTGCACTTCCATACATATTTCTAATCAAAATCATTAAAAAACTGAAAATAAATAAACATGGGTGTAAAAACTACAAGGATATACTATCATGTTCATTTAAATATATATAAAAGTGCATTACTATATCACACTTTTTAAATTTTTAAATGGCAGTTTTATCCAAAATGAATGCAGTTTAAACATGTGCATTTAAATTTAAATATATATAAAAGTGCATTATTCTCTCACACTTTTTTAAAATTTTACATAGACATGTGGTGCAGTTATGATACTTAAAAGGTGCAATATATATAGGTGTGTTAATGCAATTTTTAATAATATCTAGAGGATAAATAATATATGAAAATGCATTTAAACACAAAAAAGAAGGTATATTTAAACATAAGGTGATGAAATGACCAAGCTTTGTAACAAAATATGAAAAAGAATGTTTTCTCCGTAACACATATCTTGAGAATAATGAAGGTAAGAAAGAATTAAATGGGATAAATGAATTTATTTTGATTTAGTAAATGTAGTTTGATAAAAAATTCTCATGAGAACCGTGCAACAAATAAAAAGAAATTGGATGATTGGCTATGCAAGATTATAAGGAGATAGTTAAGGAAATATTTGCAAGATTGTAGGGGAGTACTTAGCCGTGTAGCTTTAATGTGGTGCCCAAATTCTCTTATTTACCCTTGATGAAATATTAAAGAGCTTCATGATCGGATGGTTATAAATCATTTTTATTTCTCTCCTAAGGTGATTTTCTCACTTGAACCCCAGTCGGATATATATACTCAAAAAGATTTATTTACACAATAAAGTTTTGGAGTAAAATTAAAAAGAGCCTTACTAGTCCGTATTTTTTTAAAACAGAGTAAAAGACCAGCAGGACGTTTAAAACATATAGAGGCCGTTTGGCAACACTGCTTTTTGGCTTATCGGACTTATCAGCCAACTTTTTCACCAAACACGTAACGTTTGCTTTCGCGTCGTGAATTGTGTAATAAGCAGAAAAAGTAAGGTTGGAGTTACTTTTCTGGCTGTATTGGCTGAAGTTACCGTAGATGACAATTTTAGCTATTTTTCAAATAATTTTTTCCTTATTTTATTAATAAAATATATTTTGAAATTATTTTTTTCTTAAATCAGCAGAATCAGCCAATGCAACTAGAACTTTATAAATTTCACGTAATTAAATCGTGCTACCAAAGGGGTTCATACGGCAAATTATACCGTACACCCGGATGTATGGTCCTCACCGTACATCCGGGTATTTTTGAAATTATTATCAACTTCTCTGTCCGAAGATTCAAGCTTCTGTTGCTTCTTTCATGGAGCCGGAGTCCGCTAGCGTGCCCTGTTCTCCGCTCGAAGGAGTATGGCTTCAAATTGGGGAAAACGGAAAACTAACTCAAATTGGACGGAACCGGTGTCAAAAGCTTCGCCTCAGCAAGACGAGTCCAGAACAACTCTCAAAATTTGATTTAAACGTGTTGTTTGGGAGCTAGGAACAAAAAACCAGACTGCTCTGAACAGTGGTGCGCACAACGGCTCTTTGCTAAATCCGGCCAAACAGCACCTCCGGCCACCGGAAAAGGATTGGGGAGGTGCGCCTAGAGGTGGCGACCCCCACAACACTCTTTGATTCCAACAACAACCGTCAAATTTTGGATTAAAGACCAAAAAATCAAAATTCTAAATAGTAAATTGCTGCGCACTAATCTTCAGAAATCCCTCGTTTTCCAGCTAAAAAACCCAAATTTTCCAAATCCAATCGGTGGAAAAGAAAGAGGAGGAAAATCCGAGCTAGGAGAAACAAGATTTAGGAAGAAAGATCGATCAAAAGAGCCAAAAGACAGCAGCCAAGTCCGAGCAAGCTAAGAGCAGCTAAGCTCCCGTGTGCAGACTCAGTGTGTCTTTAAGCAATGTGCCTTTATTTCTATTTTTCTAGTTCCCTCCTTACGATCTTGTTTTTCTATATCTCATATTGTAAGTTACGCATGCTCATTTAATAATCGTTTTATGCTCATTTTAAAATGTCATATCAATACACAAATGAATATTGAACACATATTGAGCGCAATAGAAATGAGTTTTATGTTAAATTTAAATGAGTATAACGTCCAAATTGAATGAGCCCACAAAAATGCGTTTTTAAATTTGTTGATACTCATTTCGTAAGTTATACATGCTCATTTGGTAATAATGGTATACTCATTTAACAGAAAGCTTGATTTTCATCTCAATAAATGAGGTTTGGTGCTCAATGAACATATCGTTATGTTAAACTAACAAATCTTACGATTTTCATATCAATAAACATTTTATAAATTACGAATACTCATTTGGTACCGATGTTATGCTCATTTTTAAATGTTATATCAATGCATATTTTAAAAGTATCATATTGCATTAAATTCGCATATGGAAATTCATAGGAGTGTATTATAAATATAATTCAATTACTTTTTATAAAAGAAAAAATAAGAAAAAAAATTGAATCAGAATATATGAAGAAAAAATCATGATACTCATTGTTAGACTTTAAATACTCAATAAAATAGGTAAGATGCTCCCCTCCCCATGTACATTATTGCTCATTTAGCGGAAACCTGATTTTCACCGTTATACTTTGAAACAGTGATTTTCACTTGAATTACAAAAACTCGGGATGCACATATACGAACTCTGTTCAATATTGGAACTATCCAGTTTGGCAATCCAGCAAGTCGTCTCCCGCCATCTAGCCTTTGACACCATGACAGTTCCTTCTTCCTTTCTCAAACAAAACCCAGAGAGAATAAGGAGCTCAGGAAAAATTCAAATTCGACCGTTGACAACATATCTGTAATCGATCTTGCCAGTTGGCAATCTGGCATTGTTTGTTAGGTTGTTGCCCGCTCCCTCTATATAAACACATATACCCGTTGCCATTCTCATTTCTTGATTTGTCGCAGAAACAAACCCAGGCAAGACAGAGTCTTCTTCCTGCGAGTAATAAATCCAATTCTTGATGTCGAGCAAGCAATAGAGTCAGGTATTATACATATAAATATATATATTTACTCATTCCTGTTACGCTCCAACGTTGTCGACCACTTCAAGCGCAAGTTTTACCAGCGATTCATTGTCCGTACTCTAAGTTCTCTAACCCCCACCACTACAAAACTATTTACCAGCTACTTTGTTTATTCAAGCTCTAAATTATTCGTCTTTGATTATCATATTTCTATTTCTGTCCGTAATTGATTCAGAAAGAACCATTCCGACCAACTTTTATATGCTGCATAGTACATATTCAATTAGAAATGGATTATTTCGCAGTTAGAGCTATTACATTGTTTGACTGTTCATATTCCACAAGTTTTTCTTTAACGAACCGATTTCTTATACTCCTTAAAGTAACTGTATCGGTTGTGTATGTCAGTGTGTGTATATCTTCATTTGATGCATCTTGCTATAGTTGTCAGGCAATGGAGTAGTACATACAAGGCTATTCTACAAAACCATATTGTTAATTACTGCAGAACATAATATAAATATAATTCTGTCTGTATTAGTTACTGTAAAATATCATATTATGGAGAGTTAAATCAGTCTTCTCTACTTGAAACCTTTTTTTGGCTGCAGCAATGTTCTCACTTCCTTATTTCATGGGTTCTTTTCTCTTTCTCATTTCTCTTTTTGCCTATATTCTTTGCAGTACCTGGTTATGGAATACTGCAAGAGGTATTCATGGTCACCTTCTCCCCGAAAGTCATTGCTCTGGAAAGACATTTCCTGGACCTCAAGCTCTTAAAATACTAATATGTTCCCTCTTAAGTTTCTTTGACTTGTTTCATATGTCATTCCTGTCACTACTAATTTATATCTACTGGCCCTAAAGTTCTAAACCACTTTAAGGAGATCAATGCTTGGAATGTTATCTTGTGGTCATAATTATTTAACAAGGGTTTTGCATACAAGGTTGCTTGTTCAAATTCATGGCTTGTTGTTGTGGTTATTGTTATTACTGTTGTGATAATTACTATTTGCAATTTTGTAGACACATGTTATAGATTCAATCAAGAAGTTTTCTTCAAAGTCGTGCAAATTAAGATATGGGACTGCTAAGATCCAAGAAGACGCCTTTTTCCTATTTCAAGCAGGGCTCTGTGAATTTCTTGGCACATACGATGGTAAGACACTGGCGAAGCAACAGTATGTTTGGGGAGTGAGAGGTCTTTCTATATCAGCAAGTAAAATAGTTCCTATACCCTCGGTGAGTTTAAGCCCTTTTGTATTGTCATACGATTCTCAGTCCCCTCTATCACTTTCATCAAACGATTCTCGCTTAATGTTGATATTGAGTATGTTAGGGCGTTGAAATGAATTGCCTTCACTAATATCTAATGGTGGGCCAGAGGAGGGCACAAGGTCACTGCCCCTCCTCACCCCCGTCCATTTACTGTTCACACACACATATGTACTCTTGTCGTGCATAATACATGTTATCTCCCTTCGTTGCACTAGGCAAAGGCGTATATTCCGTTATATAACATGCTCTTAGCCATTAGTTCGAAACTCCCTGCTAATGTACTTTGCGCTTTTTTCTGTGAACCCTATATGTATTACCTTAAAAATATTCAATTGGTCTTGATCGACTTCTTTCATTACTCTAAGAATAATTGCAAGCAGGAATTAGTACAAACTAAGAAGGGTACTCCCAGAAAGTGCATTCAGCTCTAGTCTGTGTTACGTGTGCAGTCTACAACTCACATTTCTCACCATAAGCAGATAAGCATCACATTCACAACACCTCCATCCTCCATTGGTGTAGGACTTCATCAGTAGAATGTATGTTTGAAAAAGTGGTCTCTTTGTTGGCAGTAAATGGAGTCACAATAAACAAAACTAATAAATGAATAAAAAATGACGCCTTATTGAAACAGAACTGATGATATTATTTCATGACTGAAAATGTGCAAATGTATTAGCCTATCTTACAAATGTTCAATAGACTCAAACTTCTTAAGCGTTAGACAATATTCATGTACAACTGTCCATTTTAAAATGTTCTTTTGGCACTTGACAGGGTACACCTTCAAGGCTTCAATCATGAACTACTTTTCACAAACATGTTCATCAATGACGCAATTATATCAAGGATCAATCCAAGATGCCATACCCATTGCCTTCCTCAGGTTCTCTCTGCCTCCATAGCTATCAGCTTCCGTCCTTTCCTGCTTATGTTTTTTTTTTTGTTTGCTCTTTTTCTTAGATATTGAACCTCTCCTTCACTCAAATGAAAGTTAACGAGGAAGTGGGAACTATTCTGCATTGCACTCTACAAAACCTGGGATTGATTGCCATCAAGAAGGTCAAGAGACAGAATATGAGAAATACTAGCTTTGGAAATACCCAAAGACGGTGGAGAACCATATACAATCAAGGTTTGCTGCTATACTAAGTAATTGACACGATAAACCTCATCTCAACGACCCTAACATAGTTGAGATTGAGGTACAAGGTGATGATGATGATGTTGACAATCACTCTATTTTTCATTTATATAAGTTTTAAAATTTTAATGCGTGTGTAACTTAAATCAGTTTTTTGGTTAGAGAACACAGTTGATATAAATTTAACTTACAAAGGATGTTCTCTCGTCATCCTATCACTCGGAAGATGGATTCAGAGCAGAAACTCTCACATTTCCATTTTCAGGTAATTTTGCATTATGTTTCTTGTACTTGATACTCCAGTAGTAGTACTGTAGTAATATGTTCATTATTTTACCCCATATAGTTTTTATAAATAAACACTTCGATCTCAGAGGCTGGAACCTGTTTAAAACTGGAGTCAGACGTCAAGTCAAGCTCACCCAATGCTTGACCTTACAGAAGAACAAACGACAAGCAGTCTGACATCAATAGAGCGGGAAACAAAGTCTTCCAAAAATAGGGTTTGCAACTTCAATTTTAATAAAATTCTAGGGTGCCTTAGCACTTTCTATGTTTCATCTATTCTTTTTCTTCTTTCAAGAAAAATGACTGAGGATCGGTTTTAAGGTCGGGGTTAGGGTCGAGGTTAGGGTCGGGGTAAGGATCGGGTTTAAGGTCAGGATTAGGGTCGGGATGGGTCAGGGTTAGGGTTGGGGTTAGGGTCGAGTTTAGGGTCGGGCTTAGGGTCGGATTTAGGGTCGGGTTTAGTGTCCGGATTAGGGTCGGGATTAGGGTCCGGTTTAGGGTTGGGTTTATGGTCGGGATTAGGGTCGGGTTTAGGGTCGAGCTTATGGTCGGGCTTAGGGTCGTGTTAAGGGTCGGGATTAGGGTCGGGCTTAAGGTCGAGGTTAGGGTCAGGGTTAGGGTGGTGGTTAGGGTCGGGGTTATGGTCGGTCAGGTTTAGGGTCGGGGTTAGGGTTGGTTTAGGTTCGAGTTTAGGGTCAGGGTTAGGGTCGGGATTAGGGTCGGGGTTAGGGTCGAGGTGAGCGTCGGGTCAAATGTCGGGCTTAGGGATTAGGGTCGGTATTAGGGTCAGGATAAGGGTCGGGTTTAGGGTCAGGTTTAGGGTCGGGGTTACAGTCGGGGTTAGGGTTCGAGGGTCAAGGTTAGGGTCGAGGTTAAGGTCGGGTTAAGGGTCGGGATTAGGGTCAGGCTTACGGTCGGGCTTAGGGTCGGGGATAGGGTCGGGGTTCGGGTGGTGGTTAGGGTCGGGTTTAGGGTCGGTCAGGTTTAGGGTCGAGGTTAGGGTCGGGGTTAGGGTTGGTTTAGGTTCGAGTTTAGGGTCAGGGTTAGGGTTGGGATTAGGGTCGGGTTTATGGTCGGGCTTAGGGTCGGGTCCAATGTCGGGCTTAGGGATTGGGGTCGGGGTTAGGGCTAGGATTAGGGTCAAGGTTTAGGATCGGGATTAGGGTCAGGATAAGGGTCGGGATTAGGGTCAAGTTTAGGGTCGGGTTTAGGGTCAGAATTAGGGTTCGGATGAGGGTCGATATTAGGGTCGGGATTTAGGGTCAGGATAAGGGTCGGGTTTAGGGTCAGGTTTAGGGTTAGGTTTAGGGTCGGGTTTAGGGTCAGGGTTATGGTCGGGGTTAGGGTTCGAGGGTCAAGGTTAGGGTCGAGGTTAGGGTCGGGTTAAGGGTCGGGATTAGGGTCAGGCTTACGGTCGGGCTTCGGGTCGGGGATAGGGTCGGGGTTCAGGTGGTGGTTAGGGTCGGGTTTAGGGTCGGTCAGGTTTAGGGTCGGGGTTAGGGTCAGGGTTAGGGTTGGTTTAGGTTCGAGTTTAGGGTCAGGATTAGGGTCGGGTTCAGGGTCAGGTCCAATGTCGGGCTTAGGGATTGGGGTCGGGGTTAGGGCTAGGGTTAGGGCTAGGGTCGAGGTTTAGGATCGGGATTTGGGGTCGTCGGGATAAGGGTCGAGTTTAGGGTCGGGGTCAGGGTCAGGTTTAGGGTCGGCTTTAGGGTCAGGATTAGGGTTTGGATGAGTGTCGGGATTAGGGTCGGGATTAGGGTCAATGTTTTGGGTCGGGATTAGGGTCAATAGACTCAAAATTCTTGAGCGTTAGACAATATTCATGTACAACTTTCCATTCTAAAATGTTCTTTTTGCACTTGACAGGGTATGCCTTCAATCATGAACTACATTTCACAAACATGCTCATCAGTGGCGCAATTAAATCAAGGATCAATCCAAGATGCCATACCATTGCCTTCCTCATGTTCTCTCTGCCTCCATAGCTAGCTATCAGCTTCCGTCCTTTCCTGCCTATGTTTTTTTTGTTTGCTATTTTTCTTAGAGCTATTGAACCTCTCCTTCACTCAAATGAAAGTTAACGAGGAAGTGGGAACTATTCTGCATTGCACTCTACAAAACCTGGGATTATTTGCCATCAAGAAGGCCAAGAGACTGAATATGAAAAACACTGGCTTTGGAAATACCCAAAGACGGTGGAGAACCATATACAATCAAGGTTTGCTGCTCTACTAAGTAATTGACACCATAAACCTCATCTCAACGACCCTAACATAGTTGAGATTAAGGTACAAGGTGATGATGATGATGTTGACAATCACTCTATTTTTTCATTTATATAAGTTTTAAAATTTTAACGCGTGTGTGAGTTAAATCAGTTTTTTGGTTAGAGAACACAGTTGATATAAATTTAACTTACAAAGGATGTTCTCTCTTCATCCTATCACTCTGAAGATGGATTCACAGCAGAAACTCTCACATTTTCATATTTAATATGGGTAATTTTGCATTATATTTCTTGTACTCGATACTCCAGTAGTAGTACTGTAGTAGTATGTTCATTTATTTACCCCATATAGTTTTTAGAAATAAACACTTCGATCTCAAAGGTTGGAACCTTTTTAAAACTGGAGTCAAGTCAAGCTAACCCAATGCTTGACCTTACAGAAGAAGAAACGACAAGCAGTCTGACATCAATAGAGCGGGAAACAATGTCTTCCAAAAATAGGGTTTGCAAATTCAGTTTTAATAAAATTCTAGGGCGCCTTAGCACTCTTCTATGTTTCATCTATTCTTTTTCTTCTTTCAAGAAAAATGATTGTGGATCAGGTTTAAGGTCGGGATTAGGGTCGATGTAAGGATCGGGTTTAGGGTCAGGATTAAGGTCGGGATGGGTCAGGGTTTGGGTCGGGCTTAGGGTCGAGTTTAAGGTCAGTATTAGGGTCGGGATTAGAGTCGGGATTATGGTCGAGCTTAGGGTTGGGTTAAGGGTCGGGATTAGGGTGAGGCTTAAGGTCGGGGTTAGGGTCAAGGTTATGGTCGGGGTTAGGGTTGGTTTAGGTTGGAGTTTAGGGTCAGGGTTAGGGTTGGGTCAAATGTCGGGCTTAGGGATTAGGGTCGATATTAGGGTCGGGATAAGGGTCCGGTTTAAGGTCGGGGTTAGGATCAAGCTTAGGGTCGAAGTTAGGGTCGGGGTTATGGTCGGGTTCAGGGTCGGGCTTAGGGATTAGGGTCGGGGTTAGGGTTGGGATTTAGGGTCGGGCTTAGGGATTAGGGTCGGGCTTAGGGTCGGGATTAGGGTTGAGATTTAGGGTCGGTATTAGGGTCAGGATTAGGTCGGGTTTAGGGTCGAGGTTAAGGTCGGGATTAGGGTCAAGGTTTAGGTTCGGGTTTAAGGCCGGGTTTAGGGTCGAGTTTAGCGTCGGGTTTAGGGTCATGTTTAGGGTCGGTCAGGGTTAGGGACGGGTTTAGGGTCAAGATTAGGTTCGAGTTTAGGGTTGGGTTTAGTGTCGGCGTTAGGGTCGAGATTAGGTTCAGGTTTAGGGTCGGATTTGGGTCGGGCTTAAGGTCGGGGTTAGGGTCAGGGTTATGATCGGTCAGGTTCAGGTTCGGGGTTAGGGTTCGTTTAGGTTCGAGTTTAGGGTCGGGTCAAATGTCGGGCTTAGAGATTGGGGTCGGTATTAGGGTCGAGAATCAGGGTCATGATACGGGTCGGGTTTAGGGTCGGGGTTAGGGTCAGGCTTACGACCGGGTTTAGGGTCGGGGATAGGGTGGTGGTTAGTGTCGGGTTTAGGGTCAGGGTTAGGGTCGGGTTCAAGGTCAGGTCCAATGTCAGGCTTAGGGATTAGGGTCGGGGTTAGGGTCGAGATAAGGGTCAGGTTTAGGGTCGGGTTTAGGGTCAAGGTTTAGGGTCGGGTTTAGGGTCAGGTTTAGCGTCGGGTTTATGGTCGGTCGGGTTTAGCGTTGGGTTTATGGTCGGTCGGGTTTAGGGTCAGGATTAGGGTCGGGATTAGGGTCAGGATTAGGGTCAGGGTTTAGGGTCGGAAAAATTACCTACATATTTTCTTTTAGTGGTAGAAAAATGAGAGCCACTGCAATTCTTTAATATTTGTAGAATATTTTAAAAAAATAAGAAAAAACATATATTCATAATGAATGAATTACTCTCCACACAATTTTAAAATTTCATATGTCTGAGCGTAGAGATATGAGAGTAAAAAAAACCCTAGAAATGGCGGCGGCGACGACACTAATTAGCAGAAGTGGAGAAGACTTGAAAGCGCAGCCATGTACATGAAGACAAAGGTTTTCCAACATGCTCTGGGTTTCGACACTTAGGATTTGGCTTTGTTATGTGGCATAGCTCTCAGAGATTATTGGTGGGGGTATCACTCATATGGCCATATTGACTGTTCTTTTATTGTTATGTTCGTTCTGTTCTATGGCAGCTCTTTCCTGGGCACTGACGCTCAAGTTTGTTTGGTGTCCTTACTGGCTGCGATTCATCAAGGGTTTTTGTTTACCTTCCTTTGGGCGTAGAAAATGGTAGAGGCAAAAAGAGTGTTTTTTACTCAACATGTTTCCATGTTTCTTCTACGTCTATTAGGAAAAAGTATGAAGATATTCATACATATTGCACCAACTCGTCCTCCTCTGGAACCACTTTCATGCCAGGAAGAGTTTTGTGAAAAGACTTAATTCCATTAACCTATTTTTTCTTTAGTAACACTTATTTTTGTTTTTGTTCGAGTAAGTTTGTTTGGATATTTGGAGTACTTGTGTTTCTATTCTAGTCGTTTTAGGATTAAAGTCTCATGTCTCGGATCTAGCGAGTCAGATTGCTTTGTATGAGATTGTTGACTCTATGTTTATTCCAAAAGCTCACGATCGGGTCTGTAATAATTGTATCGATGTTTTATTGTATGCTTTCTCTATATTAATATAAAAAGCTTATTTTACTAAGAAAAGACTATTTGGCAAACCTTTTGTGACAGAGGAAGTACATTTTAGTAGTTATTAATCTTATCTTTTATATTAGTATTGTGTATAGTGTCTTCGCTCATATTTTGTTTGTGCAAAGTGCAGACCTTGCATAGAGAAATTGTTCTTGTACCCCCCCCCCCCCCCCCCCCACCCCCAATCTGATACTGTTCAGGGAACAATTGGTCAGTTCTGAATTTCAAGTAAATCATCAACCGAGTCATATCCCGTATGGAACCAGATCCACGTGTACTTGGGACAAGTAGAAAGCAAAAGAAAAAGTTCATGAAAATCTTATGAGAAAGTAAGGGAAAACTAAATGGGTACCAAATAGACCCGAATTGCGATTGCAATAAAAACTGAATATGGAACTATATAATGAGTCTTTAAAAGGTTTTCTATTTTTTATCCTGACTGAAGGTGCATCGTTTGAAATGAATATGAGACTGATTTTGATTATTGAGAACGGAATGTACCCAATTGCATAGATCGAAATATTAAAAAAAGTGAGAACATTTCTATTTAATTGTATGCCTTAGGCCAAATTACCAAATTGGTAAAAAAAAAAGAGACGGTGGTTTACCAAACAGGTCAAGAAAAAGTAACTCTACAGACAGATTGGTAAATAAGCAAAACTCTGACGACATATTGATCGAATTTTTGTGAGTGAGATATTTTTAGTTTTTGAATTTAAAATTCCCGACATTTATACCACAGAATATTGTGAAATTATCATTTTCAAATCTTCTAGTGTGATTTTATCATGAAAAATGGATAACTAAAAATGTCCACAAGGGTGTTTGATCACCAGCAATTGACTGCTAACTGATAGCCGGTTCAATAAGCAGATTAATACTAACAAATTTTGTTAGATGTTTTAACTAGGGATGGACCCGGTCCCGGTCCTGGTTCTGATCCCGGGTCGTATTAGTGAAGACCGGAATCGACTCAGGTTACAACGGACCCGGTTCCGGTCCGGTCTACCTGGTCGGTTCCGGTCCGGTCCCGGGCGGTCCGGTCCTTTACTGTTTTGTTTTTAAAATTTTATTGTACAATAAATAAATGAGGTATATTTATTTTAAACACTACAATGTCACTTGTATCAATATCACATTTGAAAATTACAATTGAGAATAGTTTAAATTTGAAAATTACAATACATGAACTATTTGTCGGAGTCGTTTCCGGCGTCGGTTGTCGTTTCCTCCATGAAATGGCGGTCCAGTGCTATTTTGACTTCTTGTGTTCTACGGCGGGCCTTCCACCAATCATGGAAGCAAACGAGTGTCTCAAGAGATGAAGCGCTCAACCTCGTTCTATAGTCAGTCAAAACATTACTGGCGTCGCTAAACTCCTGTTCCACGGCAACGGTTGAAACCGGCATCGACAACACTTGTTTGGCCCTTTTTTTATAAAACAAGAAACATCCCTTCGTGGCTCATCCACCATTGGAGAATATCAAAGTTGTCCACTTCATTAAACTCAACAGGAAACATTAGATATAAAGAGAGCTCGTTAATCGAGCTTTGTGCAACGGGAGGAGTTGATTTACTTTTTCTCAAAAGAGTAGATATTGTTGATTTAAAAAAACTTTCATATAGATGAAGAAGCACTCGGTGTCGGGGGAGGGGATGCATTACCATATTGTGCATAAAACTCATTAAATAAAGTGTGAAATAGATTGACTATAGGTGTGTCTTCGTACTTAGGGAATGGACCCTAGAAAGAAGTATAATAGTATTCAAACAATGTTTGATAATTTGAAAGTTTGAAACGAGGATCAAGACAGAAAGCAATAGAATAAATAGGCAGAATGTAGGCAAAATATTTTAAAAACTTTTCTTTCATGTAATCACAAAAATAATGTACATAAGTAGATTGAGAGAATTCTTCAAAAGCACCGGCGAGATTAACAACTTCTATAAAAAATTGGTTGCTAGTTGGTTTGTACACATGGGAAAAAGTTTGAGCAACGCTGTTAAAATAAACTAAAACGTTGCAATTCTTTTGCATTGTGTCGATCTCAACCGATTCTATAATATAATTACAAGTTTCTTTCATGAAAGTAGGAAAATGATCTTTAAATCTAAGAAGCACAACAATTAAATTATAAGTATTGTTCCAACAAAGATCTTTAGGAAAAGCACAATACCTTACACTTTTGGACTTCAAATAAGCACGTCATTGCATTTGCAGTGGATTACTACCCCAAATCAATCTAATAGCCCCCCTTAACTTTCTCCATCACATTACCTAATGCGGCTAAGCCATTTATGGAGTATATGGCCCAGGAACCCCCGGCTCATAGACTCCTACTATTCTAATGGAGGCCCAATAGGCCCAGAAAGCACAGCAGGCCCAAATCACGGCGCCCCAAGTACTAGGGGTGCCTTCGGCTCCCTGGCCGAAGGCTCCAATTCTCACAGGATGGCCAAATCAAGAAAACAAAGTTACTGGGAGAAAACGGTGAAAATCAGTAGCCCTCGGCACCTAGAGCCCTCGGCACTAAGGAGATCCCCGGTACTCGAAGCCCTCGGCTACTCACCTGCAGCCGAGGGCACCTTTCCCGACATGATATCCGCTCCACATGCGCCTGGATCACCGTACCAAGTACGACGTCACATCCAACAGCCGCATTAAATGCGGCCACATGCGATTGCCTGCGCCAACCAGTTGAGGTGACCCCTCGGCCAATGGATGCTTGACACGTGTCCCTATCTGGCATTTATTGCTACTATAAATAGCACCTCATTTCCCCATTTGTAACTCAGAAGCAAAATACGTCGATCACACATCTAATATATTCTCTCTCTTACTTACTTGTTCTCACTTCTCTCTAGTTATTCTCCGCAATAACCCCTCGGATAAGCTACCCCCCGGGTACACTATCCATCATTTGGTGCTCTCGTTGAGAGGTCTAATAATCAAGTAAGAAACCCTCCCCCTCGCCAAACACAAAACACCTAGCTAAGATGGTGAGAACAACTCGTGCCAACTCCAAGAATGTTGAGGACAGGAACCTGGCCCTCGGCGAAGTCGACGTCCCCGAAGCCTCTTACAGGGCTCCCGGGGGCGGCGTCATCGCCGGGTTGGACCAGACGGCTGTCGACCTACGCCATCAGATTCAACAGAATGCCCCCGATGCCCGCCTCGGCACCGAGGCCCAGAAAAAAGGACCGGAGCGAGAACCAAGTTAGCCCTCCGGTAATTACAATCGACGTACAATCGGCGTTTTCCGCCTTCATCCAGACGCTCACCCAGAATCCAGGTGCCTTCGGCACTTTGGTTCCCCTCCAACCTCAGGTCGGGGAGAATGTCATGCCTCCCCCTCATCCACACCCCCTCGGGAACCTAGTCCTCCGAATTGGGAACGTCGAGGGGGCCGTGGCCCAAGATACGGTCTCCCAGGAAGTCCAGTCCCGGGACTGCCACAACGTGAACAAAGAACAGCTTCGGACCTCCGCCCTCGAGAGACTCGGAGGGGCGCAAGACCGCCGAGGGGTCCAAGACCGCCGAGGGGGGAAGGCATTCCAGAGGCCTCAGGAAAGTGGCGGATCCGTCTTCAGGGCCAATGAAAGGTGTCCCCCTCAGGACATAGGCAAGGCACCTCTCCATGCCAACGACGCCCGCCACCGAATCAACCAGGCCCACTCGGCCTGCGTCCATTCGCAGGGGGCGGAGCCCCTCCCGAAGGACCCCCGAGACAAAATCATTGCGGCCCTCCAGCGCCGGCTTGATGAGATGGAGGCCACCAAAGCACACGCCGCCACTTCTGCCCCTCATACAGACCTCAAGTATGAGGCCATGTTGGCCAAGATGGAGGAAATGCAGAGGAAGATAACCGAGGGCTCCGGGGAACCCACCATACAGCTCCGGACCCAGACGCCATTTACTCCATGGGTATTGGCGGCCCGGATCCCGGAAAAATACCGAGGGCAACTCATCAAGCCCTACGACGGAAAAACTGACCCCCAGGAGCACGACAGCAGATACCAAAACAGCATGATGATGGTGGGGGCATCGGATGAGTATTTGTGCCGCTGGTTCCTCTCCACCTTAGAGGGGCCGGCCTACGAATGGTTCAATCGATTGCCCGAGGGCTGCATTGATTCATGGCAAGAACTCGCCCAGCGATTCTTGACGCAATTTGTGGGAAGGCGCCGCACAAGAAAACACTTCTCCCACTTGCTGACAGTGAGGCAGAGGAAGGAGGAGACCCTTCGGGACTTCTTGGAGCGCTGGAGAACGGAGGCTGATAAAGTTGATGGCGGTGACGACGGGACCCTCCTGGCCCTCCTCCAAACAGTGCTCCGCCCCGGGAACTTCTCGAGGAGCCTCATCATCGACCCCCCCCCCCCCCCCCGCGATTATATAAGGGCTCTACAGCGGGGGGATAGGTATGCCGAAGCCGAGGAGGTGGAGAAATGCCATCACATCCCCGATCAGCAACGCCCTCGACCAGACGACAAAGGCAACCGGGGGTCGGGAGCTCCCCGTAATCAACCCAAGGATTCGGCCCCCTCCGGTGATCGCCCCTGGCACGGCCAAGAAAAACACGGGGGAGGCTACAAGGGGAACTCGGGGGCTTGGACACAGCCTGTTCTCCTGGAGCACCCTCGGACACCTTTGACGCATCCCGTCAGCGTCATCCTCGACTTTGCTGAGGAGAGGGGCCTAGTGGAGCGAGATTCACGCGCACTCCCGGAAGTATATGCCGTCAATCCAAGCTACCCCTATTGTCGCTTCCACCGGCACCAGGGGCACAGAACCGATGACTGCCATCAGCTGAAGACGGCCATCGAAAGGTTGATACAAGCGGGCCATATGTCCCAGTTTATCCAAGGCCCTCAGCAACAGGGCCCCCCTCACCAAGGGCCACCTCGAGGGCACCCTGCGAGAGCAAACGCATGGGTAAACCCCAACGCCATCCCCCTTGGCAAGAAGAGGGAGATTGGGAACCTAGAAGAAGAGGAGGAGGAGTACCCCCGGTACCAAGAAAAGAAGCGCCACATCCTCATGATCACCGGGGGCAATACCGGGGGTGACTCTACAAGTCAACGAAAGAAGTGGGCTCAGTCACTTTACGTGGGGGAAGTCACTCATATGCCCCCAGTAAAGCGGCTGAGGGAGGAACCCATCACCTTCACTAACGCTGATCTCCCCCTAGTGTCCTCCCCACACAGGGATGCCCTCGTCATCCGCACAGAGATCAATGACACTATTATTCACCGAACTTACATTGACACGGGCAGCTCCGTCAATGTAATGTACCTCGGTACCTTCAGAGAGCTGCATCTGGAGAGGGGGTCCCTTCGGCCCATCAAGACCCCTCTTGCCGGCTTCACCGGTGACACCATTGATTCCGAGGGGGTTATAACCCTCCCGGTACTCTTCGGCGACGGGCTCCATAGAGCCAAGCTCGAGGTGGAGTTCGTCGTCGTCAACATCGACTGTGCCCAAAACATCATCCTCGGCCGGCCAGCCCTCGAGGATCTCGAAGCCGTCATCTCCATGAGGCACCTCTGCCTCAAGTTCCCAGGCGAGGGGGGGAATCGGTTACTCAAGGGGGAACCAAAAACTTGCCCGCGCTTGCTACCTTCAAGTGACAAAGAAGGTTAGCAAGACGGAGTTCCGCGTCGACACCATCACCGGAACTGTGGAAGCGGAAGAAAGGAGGCCGAGGGCTGAACCAGCCGAGGAGGTAGAAGACTTTGCGCTCGATCCGGCCAAGCTGGAGAGAGTCGTGAAGATTGGAGCCAAGCTCCCCAAAGACTTGAAGACCGGCATCATCAGCGCCCTCTGTGCCTACTCCATTGTTTTTGCAGGGGGGCGGAGGACATGTCGGGGATCAGCCAAAGGGTCATCACCCACCGCCTCTCGGTGGACCCTTCGGCCAAACCAGTACAACAGTGGGGGAGACCCCTCTCGGCCGAGAGGAGGGACTTTGTGAAGAAGGAGGTCGCCATGCTCCTCTCTATCAAGCACATCAAGGAGGTAAAGTACCCCTCATGGCTGGCAAACGTAGTCCTCTCACAAAAACCGCCCTCATTCCGCATGTGCGTGGACTACACGGATCTCAACAAGGCGTGTCCCATGGACCCTTCCCTTTGCCGAACATTGATCAATTTGTAGATGAAACCGCGGGGTGTGAAATCATGTCATTTCTCGACGCATTCCGTGGCTATCATCAAATATTTATGCATGAGGAAGACGCTGAAAAAACGGCCTTCATGACTCCCGAGGGCATCTTCTGCTACCTTGTCATGGCCTTCGGCCTAAAGAACTCAGGCGCCACCTACACTCGGATGGTGGCCAGGGTATTTCAAGCTGTCCTAGGGAGCACCATGGAGGCATATGTTGACGACATGATCTTCAAAAGCAAGCAATCAGCGAGCCATGCTGACGACCTGAGGGAGATCTTCGCCATCATGCAGAAATTCAACCTTCGGCTAAACCCGAAGAAGTGTACCTTCGGCGTTCAAGGGGGCAAATTCTTGGGCTACATGGTGAGTCGAAGGGGTATCGAGGCCAACCCCTAGAAGATCCAGGCCATCATCAACATGGAGCCCCCACGCAACGTAAAGGAGGTCCAACGATTGACGGGCCGCCTGGCATCCCTCAATCCCTTCTTATCAAAATCGGCGGAAAAGTCCTTACCCTTCTTCCAGATCATGAGAAAAACCACCGGTTTCCAGTGGACTTCAGAGTGTCAGGGGGCCTTCGAGGAACTGAAGCGGTACTTATCTTCACCCCCCGTTCTCTCTAAACCCAAGGTGGGGGAGATCCTATACCTTTACCTGGGTGTTAGCCCGGCAGCCATCAGCTCAGTACTCATCCGGGAAGAGGATGGCATCCAACATGCCATCTTCTATGTCAGCAAGACCCTCAGGGAAGCAGAACTCCGGTACTCCCCTGTGGAAAAAACGGTGTTGGCTATCGTGTGGACCATCAAGAAGTTGGGCCATTACTTCCAGGATCACCCGGTCCAGGTCCTCACTCACCAACCCCTCGGCGCTCTGATGAGGAGCCCCACCAGATCCTCCCGAATGGTAAAATGGGCTGTCTTCCTGAGCCAATACAACATCGACATCCGTCCTAGGCCCGCCATCAAGGGCCAAGCCCTAGCGGACTTCGTGACGGAATGTACGGCAAGATCAGCCGCGGACGAGGAGCCCTCAGCCCCTTCGGACGACTGTTGGACCCTCTACACCGACGGCTCCTCCGCCGTCAAAGCATGTGGGGGAGGGGTGGTTCTCATCTCACCCGAAGGCTTCCGGGCCTATTATGGAGTCCGCTTCTCCTTCAAAGTCTCTAACAATGAAGCCGAATACGAGGCCCTCCTCTGTGGCCTTCGGCTGGCAGCTAACATGAAGGCCCGACATATCCACGTCAAATGCGACTCCAAATTAGTTGTCGGCCAAATTTACGGGGAGTACGAAGCTAAGGTAGGGAGAATGAAGCAGTACAAAGAAGCGGCCAAGGAGTTGCTTAAGGTATTTGAGGCACACTCTCTTACTCAAATACCGAGAACTCAAAACTCCGAGGCCGACATTATATCCAAGCTCTCGGCCGAATCCCCTGAGCATATCTCAAAGATTGCCAAAGTGGAAGAGCTCAGCCTCTCCAACATACATGTTAGCCCCAGCATGAACATACAACAAAGGAAGGATGACTGGATCTCAAACATCGTCGCCTTCATCACCACAGGGAAACTGCCCGAGGATGAGGCCCGCGCTAAGCTCGCAAAGCTGAGGGCTCCTAGCTACACTATAGAAGACGAGAGGCTTTACAAAAGGTCGTACAACGGGACGTTACTTCGGTGCCTTCATCAAGATGAAGCCGAAGTTGCAATGGAGGAAGTGCACAATGGCACTTGTTCAGCTCACCAGGGACCCTTCTCCATGTCCCGAAGGCTAATAATCCAGGGCTACTTTTGGCCTACGATGGCCCGGGATTGTGCAGACCTCGCGAGAAGGTGCGCCGCATGCCAACACTTCCAAAAAGCCCCCGGCAGGCCATCGGTCAACTATGCCCCCATCAGCACATCCATACCCTTCGCTCGATGGGGCATAGACCTTGTGGGCCCTCTGCCGAGGGGTACCTCCAACAACAGGTACATCATCGTCGCCATCGACTACTTCACCAAATGGGTGGAAGCTGAGCCCCTCGCCAGCATCACTGAGGTAAGGTGCCGTCATTTTGTCCTCAAAAACATCCTCACAAGGTTTGGCGTCCCCCAACAAATCATTTCCGACAATGGGACTCGGTTTGAGGCAGCCCCCTTCTGTGCCCTCCTGGAGGCATGGGGCATCAAACACACCTTCTCATCAGTTGCCTACCCTCAAGGCAACGGTCAAGTAGAAAACGCCAACAGGACCTTGCTCGAGGGCCTAAAGAAGAAACTGGAGGCCGAAGGGGGTGGTTGGGTAGAAGAGCTCCACAACATCTTATGGGCCTACCGTACCACCCCTCGACGAGCAACATGTGAGACACCCTTCTCCCTTTGCTACGGATTTGAAGCTAAGGCCCCCACTGAGGTAACTCTTCCGACCCGGAGGGTCACACAATATGACCCTGAGGTCAATGATGCCAATATGGCCCTCGACCTTCACCTTATTTCAGAACGCCGAGAGCAAGCCTTCATACGCACGGAAAACTACCGAAGGCAAGTGAAGAGTTACATTGACGCCAAAGTCCGATCCCGGGAATTCCAAGTGGGGGATTATGTCCTCCGAAGAAGGGAAGCTAGCCAACCAACCGAGGGCGGAAAGATGGCACCAAAGTTCGAAGGCCCTTACATCGTGGCGGCCATCATCAAACCAGGAACTTACAAACTAAAACGCCCCAATGGGACGGAGGTCCCTAGACACTGGAATGTACATCACTTAGTTAAATTTTATCAATAACATCAGAGCGGCCAAGCCCTCATAACTAGTGAATGTATTATTTTGCGACCCAGGGCCTAAAAATTTTGAAGAATGAAGGCATATTGAAGACGCCCAGAACATGGAACAAGACTCTTACGAGTGGCCAAGCCATCATATCACCCCCTGGCCCAAGGCCTTATCACAAGTAAGAACCCTCGGCACCAAATACCGAGGGTAGACAATGCTATCACCTACAACAAGGAAGAAAGTACCAACTGTCTTCAATAAAGACCCCTCGGCACCCAATGCCGAGGGGATACACCACTGTCAACTTTCAACAAAAAAACACCAAGTGTTTTCACAGAAGACCCCTCGGTACCAAGTACCGAGGGTAGACACCCCAATCACCTACGACAAATAAAGAAAAAACACCGAGTGTTTTCACAAGAAGACCCCTCGGTAGCAAGTGCCGGGGGGCGTACACCAGAACAAACACCAAGTGTTGTTTCTAAAGCCGTACCCCTCGAGGACGCCTATACCGAAGGCGCCACCTATCGGTGCCGGTAGCACGTAGTGCCCCCGGCCATTTGCAACTAGTGTGCAAATGAAAACCCTTCCCTGAAACACTTTCCGCGTCACTACCCCAAGGGTATGACAGGCAAGTAATATGCCCAGGATTCGAGTTTCAAAAACGGAACGCTTTCCGTGCCATTTCCACAAGGGATTGGCAGGCATCTAATATGCCCAAGATTCGACTTCCAAATCGAAACGCTCCCCGCACCACTACCCCAAGGGTGTGGCAGGCCACGGACTATGTCTGGCGCCGAGGGGACGACTTTCAAAACTGAGGCGCTTTCCGTGCCATCTCCTAAGGGGAGGCAGGCTACAGACCATGTCTTGTGCCCAGGAAACGACCCTCGATCCCCTCGGAACTCGGAAGGTCAACCCGAGGGGGGAGCTAATGGTGTATTCTGTTACCTCCCGATAGGCCAAGCCTTACCAAGAAACCAAGTTTCTTGAAGTCTTCCCTTCACTACCAAATAAAAAATAAAAAAAGGGGGGGTGAAAGGGAGTAGACTCAGCGAGAAATCAATGAGTACACCACTCCAACAAATTCAAAGGAACATACCGAGGGCTCCCCATGGGAACACCTTTCGGTACCTGGAAGCTCCTAATTACCGAAGATACCATTCAACAAACATCATCAACAAATGGCTAAGTCCACTCCTTGATTGCCTCCGGCTATATCAAAACCGAAGGCTCAAATCCTACAAAACATGACAGGCTCACTCAACAACAACTCAAAACATCCTCGAAGGCTACTATATAACAAAGCTATCAGATGTTGGCCAAATCAAAGCAAGAATCACCTCCGGCACCTCACTAGATGCCGAGGGGATACACCCAGACAATGCCCGAGGGAGTCTATCTTTTTATGCTAGACTTGGATTACAAACTCTCCTAAATCAACATTGGGGGGACATAACAAACAGCCGAAGGCTTTTGTTGCCGCAGGCCAACATTGCAAGACAAAGGAAACTGTTCTAGGCCCGCAAAGTATACAGCCGAAGGGTCCCCGCCCGAAGGCCAGCAACAGGAAATACTTAGAAAAATTTTCTAAGTCCTAAGTACTTTGCCCTCTGTCGAGTCACCGGTCAACCGAAGGTACACCTACGACAAGGCTCTCACATTTCACCCGAAGGCTCTTACCTCATACAACTACACTTAGAAATATTTTCTAAGTCCTAAATATTTTTGACCCTCGGTCAAATCTCCATGCAGCCAGAGGGGCCACACGGTCGAAGGCTTGGTGAAACTACACTTGGAAATATTTTCTAAGTCCTGAATATTTTGGGCCCTCGGTTATATACCCATGCAGCGAAGGATACCCACGTACCGAAGGCTAGACGGTATTCAAACACTTAGAAAAAATTTTCTAAGTCCTAAGCACCTTGCCTCCGGTTATCTCATGAAGGCTACACAGAACCAGAGGGAAGGAATTAGCCGGGGGCCAACAGATGAACAACACTTAGAAAAGATTTCTAAGTCCTGAACGTTGGGCCCTCGGTGAAATGTTCAGACAACTAAGTGGGCCTAGTAGCCGAGGGCTACAGGAGACACTATACTTAGAGAAATATTTTCTAATTCCTAACACGCATTCAAAGAAAGACGAAGGCATGCATCCAGAAAAGACGAGGGCATACATTCAAAGAAAAACAATCAAAGGAAAACGAATTATATGCAAAAGCCCGAAGGCAGGTATTCATTCATCAAAAGAAAGGAAAAGTTAAAGTGTATATTACAGAATGGCCGAGGCCGAGAGCATACAGATATTCATTACAACAAAAATGTTCAAAAGGGGGACTCTGATATCTGGTTGGAGGGGGGAGGCCATATGCCGCTGGGTCGAAGGCCTTCGGCTCGATCTTCAGATGCCGCACAAGCCTTCTGTAAATCAGGGCTTGGGTGAAGAATTCTGCCCCCCCCCCCAGTGTAATAGTCTTCGCCCTTTCGGGCTAGCCACATCGCCCCAGGGCCCTTCACCCACCCATCGGCGGATCCCTCCACGACCGAGGCCACCCAATCTTTGTGGCCTTCTGCCTTCCACCCCTCGGCCATGAAGGCAGCAACAGCACCGGGGGCGGCCTCTGCTTTGGCGCCCTCTGTGTCCTCGGAAGCTTTCCTTGCGGCCTCAGCAGCAGCCTTGTCGACCTCAGCTCTCTCCTTGGCCGCCTTCTCCGCTGCAGCCCTCGCCTGCCGAAGGTCCCCTTCCAGCTGGGCCATTTGCCTCACGGCCTCGGCGTTATCATGGATGAGTTTTTTCATTGACTCATCCTGTTGTGCCTTCTGGAGGCGCCACTCGTCAAATCTTCTGGCATGCTCGCCGAGGGCTATGCAGGCCTGTTAACAACAATAACGTAAGGGGGTAAGGCTACCATCATGCAACAAAGAGGGGAAGTAAACCACTATGCAAAAAGAAAAACGAAGGAGAAGAACTTACAGTAAGGGAGGACCGGAGGATTTTTGACTCGAGAGCTTCGTCATCAAGCTTCCCGAGGGCCTTCCTGTCCAGTGAAGGGGTAGCCCCGCCCAGGAACTCCCGAGGGTCTACAGTGCCATGTGTGATGGCAGCCCCCTTCGAAAGGGAGAACCGTATGTCCTCCCGGGGCAAGCTTACCTCACCCCCCTGACCCGAGGGCAGATGGGAAGCAGTCGTCGCCATTTGGGCACAGGGCTCGGAGGTGGAGTGCTCATCCACGACCACCACTGGGGGAGCCTTCTTCCCAGCGCCCCCTTCTTTGGCCTCTTCCCCTCGGGGATTGGGGCTTTACCGGCTGCCTTCCTCTTGGCAGCCTCCTCCGAAGGCTCACTGCCCTTCTTCGAGAATTCCCCGAGGGGCCTCTGCTTACTGGGCTCCTTCTGGCCCGGGACTTTAGCCTTCTGCTTCTTGAGGGCGGCGAAGGCGTTGAGATCCATGTTGATACCTGCAAAAGAATGAGGGCGGTTAAGACCGGAGGAGAAAAGGTGCAACAAAAAAAATGTCTACACCTAACAAAAATATTCATAAGTCTAAAGGTTGGATGCCCTCGGCCCCTACCTACTAAACCCCCGGAGGCTCCGTCGAACATCGGGTACTTTTCATCTGTTTCCCCCAGGAAACGGTACCCTCGGAACCCGAGGGCGTACAGATCCCCCTCCTGGGTGCACTCCTTGATGGTGATGTTCTTGTTCTGACCCTCCGGGATCTTAGCCAGGATCCTGCCATCTTTCTCGAGAGCGGCGCTCCTCCTCTTCTCAGGACGCCTGAACCGGTCGCGCAACTCCCTCGGGAATGGGCTCTCGGCCAGCTTCACATAGCACCATCGGTCTTTCCATCCTTTGTTTGAGGAAGGTGCTTCAGTAAACAACTTGAACAATGCCACCTGCTGCAAGTTAGCGAAGCCCTCGACATTCGCATCCCCCCCAGCACAAGTTGAAACTCTGGAAGAATAGGTCCAGGCTAGGCGTTACCCCCCGGGACTTGCAGAGGTGGAGGAAGCCCGCGATGTACGAATGGATATTCGGCGTGAGCTGGAAAGGGAGCAGTCCTACATACCAAAGGTACTCACGCAGAAAAGGGTGCAGGGGGAATCGGAGGCCCATAGACACTGAGAGAATATGGACTGCTATACACCCCTCGGGAGCCCGGGAGAGGACATCATCAGCTCCTGGCGGCACTACCATCGCCGAGGGCCCCACATGGAGCTGTGTAACGTAGAGGTCCGCCCCATCAGCCTTCGACCGTATGTCAAGGGCGGCGGTATTCAAGTAGGAGTACCCCTCGGGCATGTCGACAGGCTTCCCCTGGTCGGCAACACTGCCTTTCTTCTTTGAAGCGGTGCCCTTCGTCTTCTTCCCGGGGGCCACCCGTAGAGGGATTGCGTTTAGTGGCCGAGAGGTGCTGGCCTCACCAGCGTCGCGAGGGGGGAGAACAGTGACAGTGACCCTCGCGCTCTCTCTCTGCGCCTCTTCCTCATCCACTTGCCAAGCGAGGGCCAGCTCCTCATCCTCGCACTCTTGTTCGAAGCCCTCGACTTCCACCTCAGCGACGAGGGCTCTCTGCAACTCCATCGCCACAGCGGCATCATGCCCCACCGAAGGCTATTCACTGGAGGACTCCACATCGGAGACGGTTTCATCCTCAACCGAAGGATCCCTCGAGATGTCCTGATAATCGCTCTGGGACGACATCTTGGTACGCTACAAGGACGGTACTCTACACCAAGGGTTGCCTACGAAATTCTAACTCCTAATCTAAGGACACAGGGCACAGCTAACTAAGAGAGGAGAAGAGCAGGTGGGAACTGACCTTGGAACGAGAATTAGATTGAGGGCAGGTGTTTCTCTCTCTAGAAAAAATCCGGCAGAGCTTCGCTACACTCAAATCGCACAAGGGGAAGTGGCCTGGCCTTGGGGTATTTATAGGCGCCCAAATCCGGGCTTGGGCCTGAAAACCGGGCCTCCGGTACAATTGCCAACCGACGAGTTGCCCAATCGGTGACGCCCGCCCACGGGCGGCCAACGAGCACGCACCACGTGGAAGCCCCCCCCCCCCCCCCCCCCCAACGGCTATATTTTTGACGTTAGGTATTCCAACGGCTATATTTACAACGGCTATATTCTGGGAGCTCCCGGCTATATTCAGCAGACCACTCCTTCATCAACCAAGAAACTAGCCCCCGGGCTTTTTACTTCACTCCACTTCATCAAGAGGAGCCCCCGGGTACACTTACCCAGAGATGCTCCCGGGTTATGCCCCTCATAATACATCACAAAGGCCTTCGGGCTTACTCCTTCAGAAGCCCACGGCTTCATAACGGGCACACCCCTCGGGAACCATCGGCCCTCAAACACGTTGAGGACCGCGAAGCCCCCGGGGGAGCACGCCTTCATCAAAAGGCGCCCTCCCCTCATCAACGAACAAGGGACCCCTCGGTAACACCGGAAACATTACCCACATTCATCACGCCCTCGTTTTCATAATCCGGGGGCTCCTCCCTCGGCATCTCTCAGGATAACAACAGGGACCCTTCGGGAAATCAGCACGCGTGCCTTCAGACAGAGATAGGCTTCAGCACCAAAATGGCCACTCATTTCAGGCCAGGGTTTTACCTTTTCGACTCATCATTGGGGGAATTCGGTGCACTCTTTTTCCCTCATTGGAATTTTTTCCCACAAGGTTTTTTCCAATGAGGTTTTTAACGAGGCATCCCCCCAAAATGAAACGAAAAGCGTCACCCCTCGGCTTCATATTACAGGCAGGCACTACTCTACTCCTTTTCACCACTTTGCAAGTGCCTCAAGGAGTGGGGGACTGGAGGACCCCTTCGGGAAAATCTCTCAAAATACAAAAAATGTCAAAAACTCCCACAACAAACGAGCATGATCCCTTAAGTCCCGGAATGTGGGTAACTGAGGGACTGCCCTCGGCTGAAACATGCACACAACAAACTACTCACAAACTCCACAAACTACAAAGGAACAACACCAAAAGGTCAAACACATATTACTCATTTTCCCTCAAGTACCTTTCGGCAAAAGGAGTGAGGGACTCCTGATGGAGTATATGGCCCAGGAACCCCCGGCCCATAGACTCCTACTATTCTAATGGAGGCCCAATAGGCCCAGGAAGCACAGCAGGCCCAAATCACGGCGCCCCAAGTACTAGGGGTGCCTTCGGCTCCCTGGCCGAAGGCTCCAATTCTCACAGGATGGCCAAATCAAGAAAACAAAGTTACTGGGAGAAAACGGCGAAAATCAGTAGCCCTCGGCACCTAGAGCCCTCGGCACTAAGGAGATCCCCGGTACTCAAAGCCCTCGGCTACTCACCTGCAGCCGAGGGCACCTTTCCCGACATGATATCCGCTCCACATGCGCCTGGATCACCGTACCAAGTACGACGTCACATCCAACAGCCGCATTAAATGCGGCCACATGCGATTGCCAGCGCCAACCAGTTGAGGTGACCCCTCGACCAATGGATGCTTGACACGTGTCCCTATCTGGCATTTATTGCTACTATAAATAGCACCCCATTTCCCCATTTTTAACTCAGAAGCAAAATACGCCGATCACACATCTAATATATTCTCTCTTACTTACTTGCTCTGACTTCTCTCTAGTTATTCTCCGCAATAACCCCTCGGATAAGCCACCCCCCGGGTATACTATCAATCAGCCATCTTTCACACATAAATTAATAATATGACATGCACAAGGTTGATGAAAAAAACTACCCATCAAAGTAGACGGACAACATAATTCACGCAATCTAGGTATAGTGGTAGTAGTGTTAGTAGCATTATTAAACCCAATAGCAAACACCTTATCAATCAAACAATATTCAATTAAAATACGTTCCATGAGAATATAGATATTATCACCGGTGTGTCTTTCATTAAAATCTCGAAAAGTGATAACTCATTTATGCATTTGCCAATCATCATCAATCCAATGTGCAGTAACACCCAACTAATACAACTGATGATAAGTATCTTCCCATATCACTACAAACAGTCACACGCGCATTAAAGTTTGCAAAAAAATGAATTAATTTTTCCTTTTCCAACAGATATTGTCTAATAACTTGTTTTTAAATTGTTTTGTGACTACAGTTTCGAAATTGTGGATTTAAAGAACCTTGAGCATAAGCACATATAGCAAGACTTTCAGGAAAAATAAAAGGCAAATTTTCTTCACAAATTAACTCAGACATTGCTTTTAAATGTACCTCATCATTGTAAGAGAAATTATCGAAGGGTTTATCATTTGCAAACCTCGGTATTTGTGTTTGCGTCTCCTTGCCCTTCAATTTCGTCGCCTCTATGGGATGCCTTGTGTTTAAGTGCCTTTGCATCGTGCCGTAGCCCCCGAAGTACCCATGCACAATATTTGCGGACAATGTTGGCAATGTGTGTAATACTTTCCATCCATCGGATCCTTGACCTTCTCAAAATAAGCTACAAAAAGAGGATATTTTAGTTTAGACTTACGTTTTTTGACCGCTTCGGATGAACCTACGCCGCCTCCATGCTCCTCCTCGTCATGCTCCTCCTCGTCGGGGGTATCCCCGTCGCCTTGGTGCCTCCTCCAGCATCCTCCTCGGCATCATCGTCCTCCAACTCCTCTTCAATGTCGGGGATGTTTTGTTGATGGAAAAATTGGCCTTGGTTTTGATTCAAGAGATCTCGAAGTTGTTCATCGGTCATCGCATCTCCACGATCATAATCGGTCGTCCAATCATCGTGTGATTGGGACGAAGATGTTTCCCCTATTTGTCATTTACCTTTCGACCGGCCCGACCGGCCCAAAGGATGACCTCTCGCAATCTCCTTTGATCGATTGCATTGGAGATTACCTATATCAACGGATTTCCTAACCCGGTCCATTATCTTAAAAATGTTACAAAAAATACAAATTACAAATTACAATGTCAATAACTTGAATTACAAATTTATTAACAACTAATTGACAAAAAAAGGTAAAAATACTAACTACAATTTAAATACAAACAAAAAAATTATTTGATTATAATGCAACTACTAACAACTACAAAAATATAGTAACTACAATTTCTAATATTAACAACTACAATTTAAAATGTGACTACTACTAATAAAATATTACTAAATGCAACTACTACCAAAAAAAATGTTAAATGATCAAAATGTAACAACAATGAAAATGTCACTAACTATATAAGTGTGTATATATGTGTGTGTGTGTGTATGTATGTATGTATGTATGTATGTATGTATGTATGTATGTATGTATGTATGTATGTATGTATGTATGTATGTATGTATGTATGTATGTATGTATGTATGTATGTACGTACGTACGTACGTACGTATGTATGTATGTATGTATGTATGTATGTATGTATGTATGTATGTATGTATGTATGTATGTATGTATGTATGTATGTATGGATGTATGTATGTATGGATGTATGTATGTATGTGTGTATGTATGTATGTATGTATGTATGTATGTATGTATGTATGGATGGATGGATGTATGTATGCATGTATGTATGCATGTATGTATGTATGCATGCATGCATGTATGTATGTATGTATGTATGTATGTATGTATGTATGTATGTATGTATGTATGTATGTATGTATGTATGTATGTATGTATGTATGTATGTATGTATGGGGAGTGGATCAGGTTATAAGTGATCTTAGGCTGAGAACTGTGAAGTTTAACTAATAGACTAAAATCACGAATTTTTAATCAATAACTCATAACTTATAGACCCCGTCGAAAATAATTACGAAAATGCCACCACAAAAAAATAAGCCTGGAAACATTGACAATTTTTTGACGCGGTGGCATTTTCGTAATTATGATGGAGAGCTTTATAAGTTATGATTTATTAGTTATAAGTTCCTATATTCAGTCTATAAGTTTGCTGCGTTGTAAGATTAGATGCAAATCCAAGGGCTGAGATTGCTTCTCACTTCTCATTTTAAGAGGAACTTCTCACATGATCTTTTATATATATAGGGAGCGGATCAGCTGAGAAGTGCCCTTAGGCTGAGAAGCTGCGAAGTCTAACTTATAAGCAAAAAACACGAACTTTTAACCAAAAAATCATAACTTATAGACCCCCTCAAAAACACGAACTTTCTGCAAAAAAAAAATTCCAGGTTTCTGGAGTTATTTTGACGCGGTGGCATTTTCGTAATTTTTTGGGAGGGGGTCTAAGTTATGATTTATTGGTTAAAATCTCGTGTTTTGAGCTTATAAGCTAGACTTCGCAGCTTCTCAGCCTAAGGGGGACTTCTCACATGATCTTTTCTCTCTCTCTCTCTCTCTCTCTCTCTCTCTCTATATATATATATATATATATATATATATATATATTAAATTATATATATTGTTTATATTTCGTGTATATATAAATATATATTTGTGTGTGTGTGTAGTATTTACAAACACACACACACACACACATATATACTATCGTATATATGTGTGTGTGTGTATTTTGTATATATATTATATAATATATTTAATATATTTCGTATATATATATATATATATATATATATATATATATATATATATCAAATTATATATATTGAGAGTATTTCATATATATATATATATATATATATATATATATATAACAACTATATATATGTACGTATATATATTAATGTATAGCAATTACTTAATTATACAAAAAGTAGGAAGTTATTAACAAAAATGCAGGAAGTAGGAATTACTTAACTACAACAATGTAAGAACTAGTTAACTATAAATGTATATTAATGTATATTACGTATTAATTATTACTCCCTCAGTCACAAATTTTAAGATACATTTACTATTCACTTGGTCAACATAAATCACTCTTAATCTTTTACTTTATATAGCAAAAGTTTATGAAATTTGAATTATTTTTTGCAGCTTTTGTAGCGGTTTTAATGTAGTTTCTGAATACGTAAATTTTATTTTCTAACACTAATTTGAGTGTTGACAGGGATCAATTTGCTTTATTATCGGTCAAACATCGTAAACCGTAAAGTATCTTACAAATTGAGACGGAGGGAGTAATACTCTAAAGTTCCCTTCAAATATGGTTGGGTTAGTAGGATTCCTATATGAGTTTGTTCGGTTAGTGTTTCCTATATATCAATCTTTTTTGTTTTCCTTCCTTGGCCAGTTAGGAATATTCATTTTGTGGTGACCTTTTTTCTATTATGTTCTCTATGACCTGAATAAAGATTATAAGTTGATGCTCCATGCGTCCCTTAAAACTTTGTAATCTTTCTTTTTTGGGACGTTCCAACAAACTTTGTCACTTTCCATCTTAATCAATTATTTTATGGTTTCTGTTATTTCTTTCTCCTCTGCATAAACCTCAACCACACGATTTTTACTTTATTGTTCTCCGTGTCGGTCAACTTTGTCAAAGTTTTAAGGAACGAAGGTAGTAATAGATACTGTATTAATTGGCTTCCAAGATGCTAATTCAGCTTGGGAGAAAAAATGGATGGCAACTTCAACCTTAGCCTTGAAATATGCATGTTTCAATTCAATAAAAACAAATAGCATTTTCACAGTAATTTATGTTTAACCAGTGTTGCAATCACCATATGGAACTGGTGAACTCTTGTGGGTGGTGATGTTCGATGAGGGGTGGGGAGGTGAACTGGTGCGTGAAGGGAGGTTAAATCGTGGCGGGGTGAGCGATGAGGTGCGACGATGGAGTGTGGCTATGCGGTGATGCGAGGTGCTTGGATGCGATGCGGGAGAAGATGTAGAAGATGAGTCGTAAATAGGAACTGAAACCTAAATGAGAATTGTGTTTGGTAACTGAAACGTCTATAACCCTTCAAAAGTAATAAGTGGGAGAGAAGGAGCAATAAAGAGGGGAGAGAAGCGGGAAAGGGTTAGGGAGAGGGAGAGGGATTTGAGTTGGACTTGGAGTACACACTTTTTGTGTACACACTTTTTACACATGTCTGTGTAAGATTTTTTTTATGTCTGTACAGACATAAAAAAAACCTTACACAGACATGTGTAAAAAGTGTGTACACAAAAAAAATGTGTACCTTTATAATTTTTCTAGGGATTTTGGTTTTAGGTATATAGAATTTCGGCCGTTTCAGCCACAACACCAACCTTACGATTATGTTCCCTTTAGCCTGTAATCTTTTCTCCTCAAGTCCGACTGTCCAAGTCCAACACCAACAGCTTGGTTACAACTGGAATCAATGCAGACGAAGAGGATGAGACTGTCGATTTGTGCCGATCGAACAAGAAGTTCAGATCAACCAGATCAAGCACTCTATAATATAGATGTAATAATCTATTTCGATTTTTTCTATGTGCGTTTTAGGGTTTCATTTATTTAAAATTTTGATTTTTTGTATATTATGTATGCTTTAACACTTAATAGTTGAGTATTTTGTATAATTGTAAGAGAACGTACTGTTACTTGTTGAAATTTTAGTTCTATTACTCTATTTCACATGTATGCTCATAACTTGTTTGCTGAAATGACTGAAATGACCAAATGGATTTTTCTGTTTGAATCCAAGACTTTTACTCTCCTTTTTTGTTAATTAGTTCAAGATTCTAATTTTGTTGTTTCCCGATTTAAATAATGATATAGTTATTTTTACTATTTTATTTGATTATTATGCTTTTCTAGTTTATTAATGAAATGTTAGCCTCTAAACTATAATTTGCAAAATTCTAACTCATTTATAGATTTTCAAAATGCTAATTTTACACTACAAAATCCAAAGGTAAGACTAACTCATTACGGACTTTACCCATTTCATAAAATTTATTACATCAACCGTATCAAACATGAATTTCTATAAATTAGGAAACCAATCACAATTAAACTTATATTTAATTGAATTAAAGTTCTTACAAAATGCACCCTATAAGTGTGATACCTTACTCCAACAATTACATGTGGTGATATCATCCAATGCATTATATGTTCTCTATGTGTTAATGCTTAAGCTGCTATTACCAGTATATGACATTAATTTGGTATGATTTTCTTATTATTTGATATCAGTTTAGGCAATCAACTGTGATGATAAAGGTATTCTAGTTTTTATTGCATGGTTTTTTTTAATAACCATCATGATTCAAGGTTTTTTTGCAAGGATCATGATTCCAGGTTATGAGTTAGAAAGTTGGCATTTCTTCTATTATTACTATATATGCTCTTTTATCTTAAGATTGTGGCAAAGAGTTTTGCTTCAGTGTCTGAATTATCACCATCAAGTGCACATGTTCTCTTTGCTTAGGTTCGTCTGGTTCTGTATAATTTAGCTTCTTAATCTTATCAACTAGGTAAGTAGCTTCTCACTTGTATTAAAGGATATTATCAAATGTTTTTCCTTTCAAAGAAAAATCAGATAAAGTCATTCCAATCAAAGCATCATGTATTTATGTACAAAAATAATAATATGCTCTTTTATCTTCTATTTGAGTACGCTAGCACAATCCCCCGATCATTTACACACTAGGCCTAACCTACATGCAATGGGTTGTCTAACCTTTCTTGATAACACTGATTACAACCAAAAAGCAAGGTGAAAAGACAAGGGACTAGTGTGTTCTTTTCTGTTTAATTTCAATTTTGATTACTTTGATATATATATATATATATATATATATGTGTGTGTGTGTGTGTGTGTGTGTGTGTGTGTGTGTGTGTGTGTACTTGTTCTACATTCAGTTTTACATTTCTTTTACAGAATAAAGAAGATTATCAATGGAGACAGTTGGACTACTTGGGTGGGCTTCTTGAGGCATGACTTAGATGAATTTACTTCATAGATGATCCTTGTGGATATACACACTGTTTGTTGACTTGGAGAGTTATGAGTTCAGTTCAGTTGTATGTTGTCTTACTTTTATGGGTCTTTTCTCTGTAATTAGATAGTAGTACATTAGAATATAACATGTGAATAATTCAAGTGTCACAATTGGAATTCTTCTCTTTCAATGACTCTTTTGCGTCATTTTTAACACTTCTGTTGTTTCATGTTACTTCAAACAAGTTGAATACAGAGCTTGAATTTTCATTGTTTGTGGATATGTAATAGTTTTTTAATTCCAAATATATTTACACGGATGAAACTTATACACAATCAATGTACAAATATTTTCTGTACAGAGACAATTCACAAATAACACACATACACGTAGAGCTAAATATTGATTATCTTGTGCTTTGACCTTCAATAAAGTATATACATTGAACTTATAATAATATATCTATGTATGGGCACATAAAACTATTTTCTAGACACATACAAAAATATCTTATGTTTGTAGCTTCAGGTAATTAAAATTAGGAACTTATGTTTGTTTCCTTTTATGACAGTATTATTAAAGCACGAATTAGTTTTCCACACACAAACAATTATTGTATATGCACAAACGAAATAAAGGAACACACCGACAATGCTTAACCAGACAATATAAAAGAATTGTGTGTTCATTTATATCGATGTGCATGGTAAAAATAATTGTCTGTGTATTTGTTTATTTTGCTTGTGCATAGACAATAATTGTCTGTACCTTTGTTTATATTGTCTATGCGTTGTTAAAACATTTTTCGTGTGTTCATTTATTTTGTCTGTGCATAGAAAATAATTGTTTATGTGCTCTTTTATATTGTCGGTGCCTGGTTTAAACATTGCCTGTGTAATTTTTCTTCTGCGCATAGATAATAATTGTTGCTCATGTTCGTTTATTTTGTTTGTGCGTATTTGAAGCATCATTCATGTTATCATTTATATTGTCTGTGTGTGATTAAAGTATTGTCTATGTGTTCTTTTATTTTGTCTGCACGTAACAATAATTAGTGTATGTGTGTTCGTTATTTATTTGTGCATAGACAATAATTGTTTGTGTATTCATTTATATTACCTGTGCGTAAAAAAATGTGTGTATTGTCATAATGTAATAAAAGAGACAATGTTTCAATCACACACAAACAAATAACCCCAGATATAGATGATTCATAATCACACCCAAGCAATTCATATGAACATTTCACATATAATTATTGAATACTTATTATGAGGCATAGCATTTGATTATCAAATACTTTTAAAATACTTATTAGTGGATAAAAATTTTAACTTTTTTTTGAAAGACCAAACTTCAACACTGGGTATGGTATACCATAGTACCATACAAAACAACGTGATGACCTCTTTTAAAGAATGAAAAAAGATCACAACTTTCAGTCATGCTAACATCTTTGTTCAGTTGGTATACCGTGGGCTGCTCCCACAAAAAAACGTGTTACTGTTCACGCGCGTGAACAATAACTTATTTTTTGTTTTTTCATTATCCCAATAGCGGAATAGGTGTAACTCGCGTGTAACAAAATGTAATTCACATTAATAAGAAATGTAACAGCAAGCAAGTCAAAATGTAATTTGTCTAATACGAATTATAAGAAATAAAACATTGATTTTAATGAAAATAAGAAGTCTAATTGCTCAATTACTTTACTTAAATAGTTTATATGTTTTATTTTTAATATTAAGGACATGATTTTTTTTTTTTTTCCAAAAAATCATTTTTTGGGCCAAAAACTCATTTTTTTTTTGCAAAAAAAAGTAATTTTTTTTATTCAATAGCAGGGGTTAACATAAATGGTGAATATATATTTTTTTAATATTAAGTCCATAAAAATGTTTTTAAAAATATATATTTTGCCAAAACACATATTTTTTTGGAAAACAATTTTTTTTGCATAACAATGATTCTTTTGTTTCAATTAGGCTTTATGTTGTGATGTAATTCGTATTACAGAAAATGTAACCCGCGTTGATTGAAAATCTAATTTTAGTGTATGCAAAATGTATCTTGTTGAGGCAAACTCAAATGTAACTCGCGTATAGAAATATGTAACTCACGCACAAGAAGATGTAAATCGTGCATAAGAAGATGTAACTCCATAAAATATCAAATGTAATTATAGAAATTATCTATAAACATAACTTACACATACGATAAATGCATTATTCTCATCTTTTTTCAAATTTAAATCAAAATAAACAACCTTAATGAATATAAAACACATGAAACATATAAAAGAGATAAGAAATATATTATAGAAAAAGTATATGAATATAAAAAAAAATTACAAAAAAAGTGTATAATAAATATAAAAAAAGTATACAACGTAAGAAATAGTGTATGAATATGAAATACAATATATTTATTTTATGTGAATTAATAAAATTTTGTATTAAATTGGTAAAGAAAAAAATTAATTCAGTTATAATTGAATTAGTTCAAGATAAATATAAGTAAAAAATCACAAATAATTAGATATAACTCACACATAATTACATGTAACTCGCGTATGCAAAATAGTATGTCACTTGTGTATAAGAAGATGTAAATCACACATAACAAGATGTAACTCATGCATAATAACTTGTAACTGGAGTATAAGATGTTGTAACTTCGTATATTATCAAATGTAACTCCAAGCTAGAAGCAAAATAAACAAACTCAATATCTTAAAAACCTCTAAAAACATATAAAAGTGATAAAAAATAAATAATAGAAAAAGTGTATGCATATAAAAATATATTACAAAAAATGTATGAATGTAAAAAAAATATTACAAAAAATAGTGTATGAATATGAAATGTAATGTACTTATTTTATTTAGATTATTAAACTTTTCGTTATGTATTGATAAAGAATTAAAAAATAGATTCAATTATAATTTAAATTGAAGATAAGGAAAAGTAAAACTACAATTAAATTTTTAATATTTTAATTTGATGGAAATGGAGAAGAATTAAAGAAAAGAAAAATAAGGAAAGAATAACAAAAGAAAAAGGAAGGAAGAAGCTTCAGGGAACAAAAGAAAGGAACGTAAATTTGTAAAAGTGAGATCGGCACACCATGCGGAAGGTGGACCGATCACACGATATAATTTGTCATCTTTGTTAGATATTTGTCACTTGCTTAGGAGATAAACCCCTCGTGCCACCAGCCAAATATTATCAAGTTGCTTCTGTCTGATATACTACTCAAACTTAATTTTCTAAAATAGGACTGTTATGAATATGAATAATACTACACACATATATACTACCTTTGTTCTCTTTTAGTTGTAACATTAGACTTTTTGTACTATTCACATATTCTATCTTGACTATATTTTATTTATTAATGTATTATAAATTAAATTTTTAAAAATTATTATTAAATTATTCCCATTCTGAATGTTCAAAATCTAAATTTTTTATCTTTTTCACTAATAAGAAATGAAAGATAATAATGATCAAACTTGTATGTCCACAAGTAGATTGTTGCAATTAAATAGGAAGTATATAACTTAATTCCATTGTGAATGTGCTTTTGGGGTGTATATCAAATGTGGTACACGTAGCTTTGTCTAGCCGTGTGACATGTGCATTCGGTTTATCCGGTTTATGAGTCAACTTTTTCACGTAACTTTTTGTTTCGCGAGCTGAAATAAGTAATAATAAGAAAAAATAAGGTTGGAGTTACTTTTCAGCCTGAAGTTACTGTAGATGACCATTTTAGCTACTCCTTATTTTACATATACTTTTTTTTTATTAATAATACTCTCTCCGTCCCAAATTGTTTTGCAAAGTAAACATTGTTTGGTCAACCAATAAAAAAAGTCAATGCTCCCTATCGATAATTAATTCCATTTTTAATAATTAAAATTTATATATTCAGAAACTATATTAAAATCTTTTCAAAGTTGTAAACTCCAAATTAGAATATTATTAAAAATTGACATCCTAATTAAGCAAATAAAATGAAATTATTTGACCAAGAAAAGTCATATTTGCAAATCAATTTGGGATGGAGGTAGGTAAAATAAGGAGTATATTTTAAATTTAATTTTTTAATGAATTAAATTTAATAAGAACGGGCTCTTCCTCTTTCTCTCGAGTCTGCGCCCCTACGCCTGGTTGACTGCTTGAGAGGAGGCGACCGCCCACCGCCCTCCTTGATCGGAATGCCTCAACTCATCAACACTCAACAGTCATCAAAATCGGATTCAGACGCAGAGAAGCCGACAACCAGAAAGTTTTGACCAGCCCTGACCAGGAAACATCCTCCCAAACTATGAAACTCCTCCTATCTCCAATCCGCTTGCGAACTACGAAGCCGAAAGTAGGTTGCACACATCCTGATTTCGTTCCCAACGAGGTTATCAAGATCATCGAGACTGTCTCCCCCATGGAACCCGCTCTTGAAAAGGTATCTCATTTCCTATCATCTCATATGGTGACCTCTGCTCTTCGGAAGCTACAAAAACCTGAGTTGAATTTTCGATTTTTCATTTGGACAACAAATAGGAAACGTTTCCGCAGCTTGGATTCGCTTAATTTTATCACCGATATGATCGCAAATGATGGAAATTTCGATCTATACTGGAAGACGCTCGAGGAAGTAAAGAGTTCTGCAATGCCAATCTACCCGGATGCTTTCAACGTTCTGATCTCTGCCTATTGGAAGCTAAATAAGGCTGAATTGGCCATTGAGTGCTTCGATAGAATGAAAGATTTCGATTGCAAAGCTAATTCTTTTACATATAATTCCATCCTTCACGGTATGGTTCAGAAAGGTGTAATTATATTAGCTTTAGCCGTCTATAATACGATGTTGAAGTCAAATTGTTCGCCAAACAGCTTTACATTTAACATTTTGATCGATGGATTGTGTAAGAGTGGGAATACACGGGATGCACTTGCGCTGTTTGATGAAATGTGTACGAGAGGGATACTGCCAAGTAGAATGACTTATACTGTTATTGTTTCTGGACTGTGTCAGGCGAAGCAAATAGAGGATGCATGTAGGCTGTTTAACTTGATGAAGACTAGAGGGTATACTCCGGATTATGTATCTTACAATGTCTTGCTCAATGGGTTCTGTAAATCGGGTAGGATTGACGAAGCACTTGCATTATTCGAGTCCTTTAAAAGTGAAGGCTATGGTGTAGGGCTGGAGGGATACAGTTGTCTAATTGATGGTTTGGTTAGGGCTAAGAGGTTTGACGCAGCTAATTGTTTATATAAAAAGCTCTTAGAGATTAATATTACACCTGATGTTGTTTTATGCACAATTCTCATTAAGGGGTTATCTCAAGAAGGTAAAGTGAAGGATGCACTGGATATACTGAGAGAAATGACAGGGAGAGGTGTTATACCAGACACTCAGTGTTACAATACGCTGATCAAGGGGTTTTGTGATATGGGTCTCCTTGATGAAGCAAGATCTCTTCAGCTTGAACTTTCACAGAACGGTTGCTTTCCGGACACTTACACCACAACTTCCCTTATTTGTGGTATGTGCAAGAAAGGTATGGTGAGGGAAGCAATGAATATCTTCAGTGAAATGGAGAAACTAGGTTGCTCTCCTTCTGTTGAGAATTTCAATGCCCTTATAGACGGACTTTGTAAATCTGGTGAGATTGATGAAGCCCGGCTCATGTTTTACAAAATGGAGATTGGGAAGAAACCGTCATTGTTTCTTCGGCTTTCTCAAGGCGTCGACCCAGTTCATGACACGGCGAGTCTCCAAACAAGGGTTAATAAGTTATGTGAGTCGGGGTCAATTCTCAAGGCTTACAAGCTTCTTATACAGCTCGCAGACAGTGGAGCTGCCCCTAACACCGTTACATACAACATTCTGATAAACACAATGTGCAAAATGGGAAAAATAGACAGTGCATTGAAACTCTTTGAGGAACTTCAAATCAAGGGGCATTCCCCCGATTCAGTCACTTACGGGACCCTCATTGATGGATTACAAAGAGTAGGGAGGGAAGAAGATGCTTTTAAGCTATTTGACCATATCAGCAAGAACGTACATTCACCAAGCGTATACAAATCCATGATGACGTGGTCTTGCCGTAGGCGGAAGATCACTTTAGCTTCTACTCTTTGGCTGAGTTTTTTGAGGAGTCAAGCCACGAGGGATGAAGAGGATATCCAATTGGTTGAGAAATATTTGGAGGAAGGGGAGCATGTGAAAGCGGTCCAGAGGTTGCTGGAAATTGAAACCAAGTTGGCAGACTTTGATTCAGCCCCATATAATATTTGGTTGATCGGGCTTTGTCAGATAGGTACTCCAGAAGAGGCAGTGAAGGTTTTCTATATCATTCAGAAGTTTGGACTGAATGTGTCTGCTCCGAGTTGTGTGATGTTGATTAGCAGTCTTGTTGATATTGGAAGTTTGGACCAGGCTGTGGAGGTTTTCCATTATACTTTGGAGAAAGGTATACGTTTGATGCCACGTGTCTGTAATAAGCTGCTCCAATCCCTTCTTTGTTCTAAAGACAGGACTGAGCTTGCCTATGTGGTGTTAAATGGTATGAATTTGACGGGTTGTGACTTGAGTGTCTATCTTCATGCCCACACAAGGTCTCTTTTACGGCATTGGAACATAAGGGAATCAGAAAACACAACACCCGGATAAGGTTGTTCAGGTCTAGTTTGTTACTTTCACGGTTGTAAACATTTGCTTCTTTCCCACATCGTCCTCACTTACCCCAGTTTTCATTGAGAGAGGTTTGCTTATATTTGTGCAATCTACTGAGAGTTACATTGGAGAAACTGTGTTAATATGTATGTTTGCGGATAGTTGGCACCGTCGAAGGTTTTGACATGGGATGTTCTTCACTACCAAGCAAGCAAACAAACAAACAACACACAGAAAGGTAATTTTTACCTTTTTTGTTTATTTATCATGTATTCAGGGTTGATTTAAACTCTAGCCTCTTTGATTTATTTAATGTATCAAAAATTCTTTTATGTATATTACGTAGGGGCTAAAGGGTAATACTACATGAGAGTTGTTACACACATGTGGTTTCCCTCACGGGTAGTTTCCATATTGATTAAGATCTCAATCTTTGGAGGATAAGGCAAATGCATTAATTACCAAAAATAGTGAAAATAATATATGAAAATTGCAATGCTTTGATTACTAGAAGGGTTTTGACCTTAATCTAATACATAAGAGCAAAACTATTTTTTCCCGCTCAAGTGTGAAACCACATCAACTGCACGATCTAAAAAAGATCCACGGCTCTCAGATAAAACCTTTCACCATTTCATTGCCTTTCTCCATCACCTTCTCACTCACCACAGACCATCAGCCGTTCACTCCATTTCTCTGGAACGAAGAGAGCGCAACTGGCAGACTCATCCATATTCTCTATAGTCTTCATCATCTTTGCTCAACAACAACTCTTCTTCTTCGCTATTCGAAATCCGGCCGACTTGAAAAGGTTGGAAGCCATTATTCTTCTAATTTGCTTATCGGATTCAGGTATGATTCTATACTAGATTCATGACAATCTTATCCATTCTTTTTCTTTTTGCTCAGCAGTCAGCACTGCATTAAGAATTGTCATTAATATCTCAGAGCTGGTTCAATTCAGTTATCATTAGTTCGGCTTCGTCTTGGGAATTCGTTGTGTCCTCCATCGCGGAAACCACCTGCTTCTTCAAGAATGAGGGCCTCAGAGACGGCTACGTTTCAAGGTATGTGGTTGCCTATATTTGAAATCATTTTTTACTCAAAGATAGACTAAGTTTGGGTTTCTTCAAAAAAGAAATCATCCATTCTTTGGCTTCACACATGAGGAGTAACTTATTAAATTAGTTTAAACCTGATTATAAGTAGAATTTAGTAGACTGATAAATTGTACTCATCTAAAGTTGAGAGTCAAGAATCAGGATTAGCACAAAGACTAAGAGTCACAAATCCTCATTTCTTGCCTGAAATTATTAACAGAACGATTGCCACCTTTTCAATGATCAACAGAGCTGCTGTTTTATAATTTTGGATTGAATGGTAGTGAGTTTCTTGATAGTGCTTTTTTATCTCTTTATAGTAAATTCTTATCTAGAATCTAGATAATGAGATGTCAATACCTTTTTCATTATTGATTGTGGCTAATAAATATGAACATGAATTTTGAATTGGAAGTAAAAAAGTAAAAAATGATTATGGCATATGGGTTCCATTAGCTCTTTGATTGCAGGTCCTTTAGTTTCTTTCATATGCTGATATTAGTCATGTGAGTGGAGAATTTGAAGGGTAAGGGTCAAGGACTATAACTTTGTAGTTATTCAACTTGAATTTTAAACTGGAGGTAAAAAAATCTACAAAACATCTCATTCTGATTGCAAACTGCGTATACTATCGCATTGTGATACTTTTCATTCATAAAACAATTATATGGCCATCGTACATGTGATGTTAATCAAGAAGGAAACATTCTAATGGTTGATTCAGTTTTTTTCCTTCCAACTTAAAAGATTCAGATAAAACTCTCATCTTAATGTATCTGATTGGAATGTTTACTAAATTTTAAGGTTCTAATTGTGGTGGTGTTTGCTGACCTGGTGTGTCGATTGTATTCTAATATCCATGGAGGAAGTGAGTGATAGCTGTTGAACAGTTAGATCTGAGTTTAGAGCTGAGAGGGCAGTGAGTGTCGATGCCATAAGTGATAGGTGATCTATTTTAAGTTAATCAAAGCAAAGTCACCCCAAAAATTTTGCATTGTTTTGATTCGTATGTATTTACTTTTGTATATAGGTGTTTTTTTGGCTGTATTGATTTAATCAACATGGTTTTGGAAATCATATGAAGGCATGAAATCTTTGAGACTTGATAGTCAACTATTGATGTTGACAGAAGCTTGGTTTAAAAAAGCGCGCCTGAGGCGCGCAAAGGCGCGAGGCGCCCTAAGGCCATCACTTTATCGCATCTTCCACCCCCAGGCGGCATAGGTTCCACAGAAGCATAAAATTTTGGGATTTTCCTATTTTTTGAGATTTTTTTTTGCTTTTCAGTTAGGATTTAAAACTTGTGACAATCTTTCTCATAAGAGAATGAGATGATGAATGAACTGGACATAGTAGTACAAATGCTAACTATTATTTTAATAGAGCTTATTGTAAAATAGTCTTAAGAACCACTACGATTAGTGTTTTGAATAGTGTAATACCATAGCCAAATATTTAATGGCATTTCATGCAGATATGCTTATGAGACATTTGACTTCCAAAGTATGTTATATAAATATATAATCTGATTTTTTATACAATGGGCAATGGTAAAGGTTCTCTCTATGCAGTTTGGTTGTCTAATAAGGAACAATTCAGCGGTCTAATAAGAAGGAATGGAGTAGATAGAAAATAAACTAACTAATAATAATGAATAATGATTACAACTTTTGGGTCTAATCAAGACTTGTGACATTCTTTTTTATTAGAAGATGAAGTGATGATCAAAATGTACTTTGAGTATTAAAAAGGTCTGCAGTTTGGATCGTGAATTTGTCATAGTTAGTCACAAATGTTTGTTCAAACTCTCACATTTTTTACTTCTTAATCTCTTATATATATTTAATTGGTAAAACTCAATCATGCTCCTCTTTATATTCTCCTTTACACTTTTAACATTGAGACTTTATCACGCTATTTATTATTAAAGTATTTAAAATAGATGACTTTACAGAATCTGAAATTTCCTCTTTATCTATTTTACCTGTGCAGTTCAAATTTCTTTGCTATTATTATAGCCATTTTGCACTGATGCTAGGAGGAGGATCCTTCACAAAATGGTTCTTTTATTAGTACTCCATCTGTTCAGAATAAGGTTCTCATACACTATTTGCACGGTCAAATTAACTTTCTTTTAATATCTGATTTATATAAGAAACATTTATCATATTGAAATTCGGTTTGTGTGTTTCAACAGAACTCTTATTGACTTAGTATAGTTGCTAAATATGTATGGAGTATATTTTAATTTGGGAAAATTCCGAAATAGGAGTAAAATGTTTGAAAATTCCAAAATAGGTCTGTCATGTTTCTTAAAATAATGACAACAGTTTTGTGTCATCGTTGGGGATTTGCTTAAAATTTCAGCTTTTCTTCTGCAGGAATGAATTTTATTCTTTTTTCTGTTTCAATTGCTACTTTGTTTGCATCCACGCCAGAAGATTTTTTCCTCATGGATCGTGATTGAGAAGCTAAGGTAAGTTCCACAGACTGCATACATAAGGTGTTTTAATGCTCTTTTGTTTATATTTCATCTCAGATTATAACTTCATTCCAACTCTTATTATTAATTCTTTCCTTTAACTTACACAAGTTAATATATTCTTTATTAGTGTTCCTTTCACTTTTCTTTAGTTTTATGCATTATTTACATATATCAGGGGTGTGATATGATTCATATATATACTATATGAATCACTACGAACAATTCAGCAGTCTTATAAGAAGGAATGGAGCAGATAGAAAATACACTAACTAATAACAATGATAACAAATTCTGTGTCTTCTTGGATGGACTTCTGTTCACATTCCACACTTTTTCTGGAGCATTGTGAAACTGTTTTTTCACTGTTTAGTAATAAAGTGATAGACATAGTGATATACGGAGTAAATGGGATAGTATTAACGCTTTCGATGGTTTTATTAAGCAACATGATGTTGGAATCTCTGCTAAAGTTCATTTTTCTGTTCAAATTTTGGAATTCCTTGCTGTGTATATTCATGGGTTGAGGTTATGGCCATTGTGTAGTTAGAAGCACACTGACTCAGAATAATGACAACAGTTTTGTGTCATCGTTAGGGATTTGCTTAAAATTTCAGCTTTTCTTTTGCAAGAATGGATTATATTCTTTTTTTTGTTTCAATCGCTACTTTGTTTGCATCCACGTCAGAGGGTTTTTTCCTCATGGATCGTAATTGAGAAGCTAAGGTAGGTTCCACAGATTGCATATATAAGTCATTTTAATGCTCTTCTGTTTATACTTCATCTCAGATTATAACTTCGTTCCAACTCTTATTAATTCTTTCCTTTAACTTACATAATTTAATATATTCTTTATTAGTTTTCTTTTCAATTTTCTTAAAGCTGTATGCATTAAATACATATTTCAGGGGTGTGATATGATTCCTATATATAATATAGATTTCCTTATATTTCTGTTTGGATATGTTTTCTATTCACTGTAATCCATTATAAATAGTCAAGTTAAAATTAACTTCACTATTAATCAATTGAAATATTTTGGATTATAAATAGAAACTAAGGTCATTTTTCAGATAATATATTCTTCCCTTGTGATTGGATTCTCTTTTGATTAGCCTTTTTCTGCTATATTTTCTTCACATTAAATCGCCATTCTTTGACTTTCGTCAGCATGGAATGGTAGTCACCCCCTTCATTTGGTGTGTTTATCAATGACTTTCTCCTCAATCCTTCTCACTTGATTAATTGTATGTAATGACATTCTTGTCAATAGTGCATTCCATGCAAACCCTCGGCTTTTAGAGTGCAATACTATAAGTCTATAATCAAGTCCACCAAAAGTTTCCCCCCCTGCTATATTCTCTACATGAAATTGATGTATATACAATGAGGAGAAATCTAAAAAGTGGTGTGATTGTGTTTTTTGACTCGGTAAATTATGATAGAACCTTGATATAATTCAACTAATAACAGTAGGAAATCACGAAGAATTGATCAAGAAGCTGTATTGAAGTAGGGTAATGTTTTACAGAAGGGGGTTCTGGCAATTTCGAGAGTGCCAGTCTCTCCAAAAGTCTATTTCCAATTTACTAACTGCCTACTCATTTGCCTAGCCTCCCTTTCTATTTATAGTACAAGCCCCTTATTATTATGTAATTAATAGGCCCACTTATTATCTCTAATACTAGGCCCATTCCTATCAAATTACTAGTATTTCATTCACTTTCTATATTCACATTTAGATGAACTAAGGACTACATAGTTCATATGAGTGCGTATCGTAGATTGTCAGTATTCAATTCACTTTCTATATTCACATTTAGGTGAACTATAAGGACATAATAGTTCATATTAGTGTATTTAATTTGGTTTTAATCAAGCATTTAAGGCTTTCTGCTCTAAATAATCAATTGTGAAAATTGTTTTTTTGTAGGTTGCATAGAAGATTGTTTGATTTTCCTTAATTGAGTGATTTTTCTAATATTTTGAATTTTAATCTATTCGTTTGGGTGCATGTTGTGCTATTGTTTAGGTCCATTAGATGTCACTCCCTCCGTCTCACTAACAATGGGACAAGAGGGAGTGACACGCAAACCAATAAAAAGTGGTTTATGTGGTTGATATTGAATTGATAAAGTAAGAATGATTTAGAGCCACACAAACTTTACCAAATTTGGTATGAGACAATCTTAGTGGGACGGACTGAAAAGTTAAAATGGGACAATCTTAGTGGGACGGATGGAGTATTATATATTCTATAAGATTTGAAATTCATTCTTGCCTAGTCTACTTGCCGGAAGTTTTAAAACTATAAGTGTTATTAGATAGATATGTTTCTAATCACCTAAGCAATTAGTTTTTCATTTGCTTTCCATGGCATTTGAGTGCAGTTCTCATAGCCTCATGATAATTTGAGCATCTCTCCATTTTGTTATTTAATTTCAATTTCCTCTCATACTTTAATTATCTCAGTTTTCTATTCCCGAATTTGTAACACCGCTTTAAATCTCATCGTGTCTCTATGAACTTCATCAACCCTAATTATCTTAGGGTTGTTTTCTTCTTTCACTTTTGTTTCAGATATGCTAATTTTTATTGTTACAAATTCTATTCATTCTTTATTTCAACCTTTTCTCTTTATCCAACTCATATAATAGTTTTCATACCTTTAACTTGCAGGATATAACGCAATGTGGAAATGTTGGATCTCACTAGCTAGCCTCATAGGAGTATGCTTTGCTTAGCACTTGAAAGAGTTTTTACTTTTCCAGACAAATTTGATTCACTGTTTTAGAATTTTCGAACTTTAATTTTCAATTTCAAGTATGCATTAATGCTTCAGATTAATACAATGAAAATGTAGCCTCTGACCTCTGTGAGCTACATCTTCTTCTCCCTCATGTACCAAAAAAGATGTTTTTTATTTGCCTTGAAGGCTTAAAGTGACTGAATCATTCTGCTATTCATATATGAAATGATGATTCAATTTTGTGTATTAATTTCTCTTGAGGAATGACTCTATAAAATTAAAGCATTATAGCTGTCTTTCCATCATACCCGGAGCTAAGTAACTATGATCGAATTATTGGCTTAGTTAGTTTATCATATTTGCAAGTTTGTATCTATTAGTTTGCCTTTGTGAAGCATCTCTTTAATGTCCCCCCCCCCTAAAAAGCAGTAAAGCACCGTCATGTGTATTGAACAATAGAACCCTGGACTGCCGTTAGCATATCTGAAGCCTTTGTGTCTCATATTCTACTCTCTTAAACTCAATAAATAAGAGCAAAATAATATCTTTATACAATGTGTTGAATAATGTACTGTTAGCTTTAATAATCGATATAAATAGCTGCTTGGTGTGAGACTGTGAGTCGTGTGACTGAAGGTGCAGTAGTGGATTTTTGTCTTCTAGATTTTCATTGAACCTTCTAAAAATAATCAACCCACTCCCATGGTATTATAATTTGTGATTACTTATAATATTATGTGTATTGCACATATGAGGATCGAGTGTTTAGTTCTGGTGAAGAAAAATCGGAAACGTGAGTCTCTTGGAGTATATAGTTGGTAATAGGGATGGACTCGGTTCAGGCCGGGCCCGGTTCGGGCCTTGAACCGGCCGGGCCTCGGTTCAAGGTATGGGAGGTCCGGAACCGGCCCGGGTAACCCCCGGGTCCGGGCCGGGCCGGGCCTCGGGTATATTTTTTTTTTTTTGGGCTTTTCCTAGTTAACCCCCACCCCTACCCCTCACCCCCAAACCAACCCTAACCACCTCAAATGGCCCAAAATACCCAGCCCAACCCAAAAACTCAAAAAAAATTCAAAAAAAAATTAAAATTGGCCCGGCCCGGGCCTGAACCGGCCGGTTCACCTTTTGAAGGGCCCGAGCCCGAACCGAAAATCCACCGGGCCGGGTGGCCCGAACCAGCCAACCAACCGGTTCACCGGGCCGGGCCCGCACAGTGGCGAGCCGGTCCGGTTCCGGGCCGGTTGACCCAGCCCGAGTCCACCCCTAGTTGGTAATAATATTTCTCTTCGGAAGCTTATACAAGCAAGTGTTTAGATGTCTCTCCCCTTACAGGTTAACATTCATCCATTGATAATTAAAATGGTTCCCTAGAATAACTTATGTTAATTCATGCAGAAAAGTAATTTTAATTATATTTATTTTGATTACCACACAATTCAGCATATAAAAAGCAATTCTAACCTAACTTATTTTGATTATTACACAATTCAACATTCGAAATCAAAAATTACTTGTTTGATTAAAAAGTTGACTTATAAGATCCATGCAACGCACGAGTGAAAAATCTAGTATTTGGTTCGACAGTCATGACACAAATCTTAACTGCTACCTTAGATAATCCAAACTTCCAAAGTTATTTGTGTCAATACTTCAAAGATTACCCAAACAACATATCCTAAACGCAGCTTATATCATCAGCACGTCAATTATAGCTTTAATGAAAGAGACCATCAATGGGTAACATATCTATCTCTGTAATGTAAACTTACTAACTAACTAAGCTTAAAGCAGATATGTAGTGTTTACCTTTTTATGGACCTTTTGATCAAACTGAATTAGTTTTTACCTTTCAGTAGTTCAGTATGAGTGTGAACCTACCGAAATTAGTGATCTTCTGTTAAAAATATAGATATTTGTTTAACTTTCAAAAATTATAAATATTATTTACATATGATGGTGCTACAATTCCAGCTTAAATACATTCTAAATTTAAAAAAAAAAACGTTTACATTAAGCAATGAAAGCACTCGTCACATCTTTGCAGAAACAAGTTTAATAAGGCTTTCAAGAAGAATGCTACTCCATGATCAACTCCATACTTGTCCTTGCACATAGACTGCATTTGAGCTTGTGGCAAATTCAATAATTCCTCATTCGGCCCACCTAACATGCTACCTGCTAAAATTAACGAATCAATATTTTCCTTGGTAAGAAGTATTGAGGTGTGACATATTTAGGTCTTCTGGTCTCCATACATGTATACATCCATATACCTCCGGGAGATGCAACTATTTGAGTAATTGCTTATACTTTCAGGTCAGTCAATGCGTGGGAGGAACGGATATATCCTGATGCGCTGGTTGTCTTCTCTCCATATTTTGTTCTCAAAGTTTCTGTCGTATTAACAAACAATGTCTTTGGTAAGACCGCAGATAGAAGCTTCAACCTCATAATTTTGTTTGCTCTGACAAGTGAAATTTCTCATTCCACAAATAGATTATAAATTGTAAAAATTTATAGTAGGAATATGTATAAATATGTGCAACAAAAATATAGATTATAGATTTAATGTTGGATAACGAAGGAGAATTGAGCATACGTATCCGTTCTTTTATTACAGCACCATACTCAGTTCCGACACTCCTCTTGGCAAAGATGAGTATGTTTTGGTACATTTCCTTTGAAGGTTGGATTCCTCCCTCCTCCATCCACTGCATCACCTGCATGAAAGCATTGTCAAACCATTGAAGTTTTCAAAAATAGAAAATAATTACCGATTTGGATAAGTCAACAAGTTGGAGCATGAATTTGTGAACAATGAAAGGGGACCAACCCAACTTTTAGTCCTGTGTCCAAGCAATGGTTGGGAAGTGAGTCAAGTGCATCTTCCAAGCATTTAAAGAACTGATTTGTTAGATTATACTACCTCTGTCCCCCTAAGATTGGGACAAAGAAGACATGCGCGGTTTTAAAGAAAAGTAGAGTTATGTGGTTAATAATGAATTGATAAAGTGAGAATAAAGAATGAATTAGAGCCACACAAAAATTACCATATGGTATGGGACAAATTTAGTGGGACGGACCGGAAAATGAAAAATGGGACAATTATAGTGGGACGAAGGGAGTATCTATTTAATGTTATCTTCTTTAAGTAAAATGTCAAGGAATGTTCTTATTATTTCTAGTTTCTATAATGTTCTTTACCCCAAATTTTAGTAATGATTTCAAACATGGAAAGTTGGGTTGGGCTACTCAACCATACGGTCCATACTCCATATCCAATACATGAAAAGTGAACTAAAATCCAAATTCATGTTAGTTGGGTTGGGCTTGAAGGACTAAAATTTGGAAGTTAAGATTTGCTCATCCTAACCACCAAACCTCTCTGGCTGCCCAATTTCATACCACAGCATTCACTGGAAATAATGTTCAGCAGCAATGTAGTTTCTATTTCCTAAATATAATATGTATGCTAAATTATGGCAATACAACAAGAAAATAGTCCAGTTTTGGTCACACAACTAAGGTCATTTATATTTTGGTCCACAAATTTCATTTTTGTCCACTTTTAATGCATAACACCATAAGTTCTGTGTTGTCACTATTGGTCTTTCTGATCACTATACGATGAGAAGTTAACTGGAAATTGTAGGGATTTGGCCGAATAAGTGATTGAAAGGACCAAAGTGCAACAATTCCATAGAAGTGCACTAGAAGTGGAAAAGATGAATAAGAATAGTTGTGGGACCAAAAGTAGAATATTTTCATAAAATAATAGAGAAGTTATCAAGTCACCTCAATGTATTTCCTCCAATTTCCAGCACTCAAAAGATTCTCCAACAAAACTGAGTACGTGGATAAGTTGATTTCTGCACCTGATGCAACTATTTTGTAGTAGAACTACACATGAATGAATGTATGAGAATATACCTTCGACCTTTTCAATGATTCAAATAACATACTTGATAACTTCTAAACTACCTTCATCATGGTTTCAATCTTGCCGGATTTTCCAATACACAGAAGAAGCTGGTTCAGAATTCCAACTGAGATGCCAGGAAGTGATGCCTCCATCAATTTAATAATTTCACTTGTCATTTCCCAGTCTCTTAATCTTTGAATACATATATAATAACAATTTAGTTTCTTGGGAAATGGGATTTAAATATTTATACAATAGTTCATGAGAGAAGCCATCTTTTAAGAACCAATAGAAGTCTAGTGCAACCAATTCATCCACAAACGCTTTGTTGTAAGTGCAAACATCGAATTAGTTACTATATGATAGAGAACTTAAGAGTCAGGTGTGATGTGTAAGACCAAAGAGAAGAATTCTGAAAACCAAGCTTGATGTTAGGTGAAGCTCTTTTTCAATATTGGAAACTGCTTTATGTTAGGTGAAGCTCTTTTTCACTAATATTTGAGCTTATATCGAAATATATGGTGGGGATCATAGGTCACTATTTTGGAAAAAAACCAAGCTTGAAATTCAATTTTTTTACGAATGCAGAGAGTGACAGAAGCATAATTATAAGCATCAATATATGCAGGTCATTAATGCTGCTCAACAGGGCTCACATGCTGCATGCAGAAACCATCTCAAAGAAAACAGCATCAATAAAAGGGATGCTCCTTTCTCGCATGAACTCTGCCACAATAAGAGCTCTGGCTGGTTGGCATCCTTTGTTGAAGGCCCGCATAAGAAATGAACAGGCAATAGAGTCCGGAATAACATTATTTGATTCCATTTCTTGGAATACAGTGAAAACCTTCTCCAGATTGTCTGTAAAATAAATTTACACATGTTTTCCAGGGGACACAGATACATGTAACATATACATGTAGCATGATTGCGTGTATGGTATTTTTCCATCATATAAAACACTTTATTTTGCACTCCTTTCATCCAAACAAAGAGAGTTATTTTTCATCAATGCCCAAATTTTAAATTTATGTGATGTGTGAATCTTGAAAATTATTTCTATTTTAAATTTATTTGTTTGCTTAACTTTATTTAGCGTATTTCACTGTTTTGGAACATTTTATTGTGAAAAGTTGCACTAGATTAAATGAAAAATAACTTTTGTTTTGGGACAAAAAAATAAGTTTTGAGATGTGCATCTTTTTTGTTTTGGGCATATGGAGCATACAGTAACTCACCTGTAACACTGTAAGCATGTAGCATTGTTGTATATGCAATGACATCAGGCTGATAGCTAGCCATTTTCATCATGGTGAACATAGATTCTGCCTTAGCAAGTTGACCCTGAGAGAATGAGAGGAGGTGCGGTGAGTCATTTTCTATAAATAAAAATTCCCCAAAAAAAACTGTTTAATTATATGAGGATTATTTTTCAAAAAAATCCAAAATTAAGTACTAACAAACAAGTTTAATATGACAAATTTAGATAACCCTAAAAAGCCTCTTCAATATATGTGTCAATTATGAATTATAACAGTTGCACTTTGACAAGGACAACACTTTGGTCAAATAGAACTCTTTTTGTAGGAGAGAGGAAGTGGTAATTATAACTATCAAGCTGTAAGTAAAAAAAACCATATCAGTGAAATACTGAAATCAGTAATTTGTTGTTAACTTGTTACTTTACACTCACAAGCATCTCAGATACTTGCCTGCTTACTGTATGCACAAATTGCAGATGAATATACTTCCCTTGACATACAAATTTTCATTTGCATCATTTCATCAAGAAACACAAGTGCCTCACTATATTTTGACATTTTGCAGCATCCGCTTATCAACACAGTATACGTAACAGAGTCGGGCATGAGCATCTTGTCCTTCATCAAACTGTATAAATTCAAAGCCTTTTCATATTCCCCAAAATTCAAATAACTTCCGATAGCTGAATTGTAGGCAACAGTGTTCAACTGGATGCCACGCATTTGAGCAGCTGATAGAATGGAATCTATTTTCACCTTTTGACCACATCGCCCACACGCAGCAAGTAAAGTACCAATCGTGACAACATTCGGGTGCAAACCATTCTGCTCCATTTCACGCATCACTTGTACAGCTTTAGCAAGAAAACCATTAGAACCATAGGCATCAATGAGTGCATTGTAACTCACTAAATTTGGTTTCAAGTTGTTTCTCTTCATCATTTCAAATATTTCTGTTGCCTTCTCAGGTTGTTGTGATCTTCCGTAAGCATTGAGTAAAGATGTGTAGGATACAACATCAGGGCGAATTCCACGACGTTTCATCTCATCCAAAATTAGTAAAGCTTTTTCACTCATCCCATGTGCAGCATAAGCACCTAATAGTGTGTTATATGAGACAATGTTTGGTTCCATGCCTTCTGCAAGCAAAGATTTGAAAACAGCTTCAGAGTTTTCAATCTGTCCACAAGTAGAATACATATGCATGATGCTAGTGAATGTGACAATATCAGGACTGCATTCTGCCTTCTTCATTCGCATTGAATTAAAAATTTCAACAGCTTGATCATATTTTCCGAGCTTTGCTAGGCAATGGATCACAAGATTTAGGGTTGTAGTGTCAGGACGGATGTTGGTTCCTTTCATTAGTTCAAAATAAGACAGTGCTTTAGCATACTGTGCCCCGCTTTTATAGGCAGAAAGCACAATATTATGAGTCACCAGATCGGGCCCACATCCGTTTTCTGTCATTTTCTTGCAAATCTTCAAGGCCTCTCTCCAATTTCCACTGGACCCACATGCATTGATCAAGGTGTTGTATGTTGACCGACTTGGGGGAATCTGTTACAATATCCAAAAAAAAACATATAGCAGTTGGAAAATGAAAAACAGATGAAAGAAGCTCACATCATAAGCAAATACTCCGAATATAATTATGGAAGGAAAACAAACACACACAGCTGCACGGAGCATGTCTTCCATGATATTTTTTGCCCAACGCCACTGGCCAGCTCGGCCATGTGCATTGATGAGAGCATTGTAAGTTTCAGCATCAGGATGACACCTAAAAGGAACAAATGGTCGCATATCAATTAGTATCTGTGGTGAAGTCAATAAGTATAAACTATGAAACTATATGTCCTCTAACCACTCTAATTGGGTGGCATAATACAGAACTGGAATTTAAGGTCTATTATTTTCCAGTACAAAAAATGAAACAATCTTCTGACTGCAATAAATGATACCAAAAACTGTAGTTTCCTTTTGCAATTATCATGAGAGTACCATATGCTTCCTTTATATCCAGGTGTCAATACACAATCCCCGTCTTCCATTGTTGAGCAGATACATTTGCATGGCTTTTGAAAGAAACCAATGCAATATTACTTTTGGAAATCTAAAAATGAGATGAAAGAAAGAAATGACCAAAAAGGATTTTATTTACACAATAATACCCAGCACTGCGTCGATATCATAGATCGATTCATGTTAGCCGACCCCAAATTCTTTTGGGATTAAGGCTTGGATGTTGTTGTTGTTGTTGTGATAATACCCAGCACTAAACTGCCGAAACCCACCTTAAACTCAGTTATAAAAACAGAAATTTCCCTATGTAGGTTTGAAGAATTAATCTTCCATGTATTATTGAGCCATCCGGCAATGATATAAATACAAAATTACAGATAAGCTAAGGTTTGTTACAGATCCTAATATTTAGGATCTATCTATTCTTATCTACACTGCGTGTTAATCTAAGAGTTAGAGTCCTAAATCAACTCTACTTCCTATCTATACAGTTCCGGATGTACACATAATAAAATAACATGAATATGCTACATTTTTCTACACTCCCCCTCAAGTTGGTAAGTATATATCATACATTCCCAACTTGCTTATAAGAAACTCAAACACTGGTTTAAACAGCCCCTTTGTAAAGATATCAACTGTCTGCTCTTTAGTAGATATGAATGGTGTGCATACAATTCCAGCTTCAATCTTCTCTTTGATAAAATGTCTGTCCACCTCAATGTGTTTAGTACGATCATGTAGCACAGGATTGTGAGCAATATTAATGGCTGCTTTATTGTCACAATATAATTTCATAGGTAGGTTCATTTCCATATTCAACTCTGTCATCATTCTCTTGATCCAAAGTAGCTCACAGATTCCATTAGCCATAGATCTAAATTCAGATTCTGCATTACTTCTGGCAACAACATTCTGCTTCTTACTCCTTCAAGTCACCAGATTCCCCCATACATAAGTACAATATCCAGATGTAGACCTCCTTCTATCAGTTATTGACCCAGCATAATCTGCATCTGTAAAGGCTTCTACACTTCTATTGTCACTTCTTTTAAAAAATAATCCTTTCCCTGGACAACTTTTCAAATATCTTAGGATCCTGTAGGTAGCATCTAGATGTTCTTGGAATGGATTATGCATGAACTGACTAACCATACTGACTGCAAAGGCAATATCTGGCCTTGTATGTGCCAGATAAATCAACCTTCCCACCAATCTTTGATATTGGTGAATATTAACTGGTACTCCTTCCTTGACATTTCCTAACTTCTGATTAGGGTCAATTGGAGTATCTATTGGTCTGCATGCACTCATACCTGTTTCATGAAGTAGGTCTAGTACATACTTCCTTTGGGATACCACAATTCCCTTCTTTGATCTGGCTATCTCCATGCCAAGAAAATACTTCAATTCTCCCAGGTCTTTGATTTCAAATTCCTGAGTAAGCTTCTTCTTCAAGTCTTCAATCTCTTCACAATAGTTTCCTGTAAGAATTATATCATCCACATAAACAATTAGTACTGCAATTTCTCCCTTAATGGAGAATTTCATGAATAGTGTATGATCTGCTTGGGCTTGTTTGAATCCCTGCTTCTTTATGAACTGAGTAAACCTTTCAAACCAAGCCCTTGGGGACTGTTTAAGCCCATATAAGGCTTTCTCTAGCTTGCACACCTTTGAGCCATATTGTTCCTCAAACCCAGGAGGAGGGCTCATGTATACTTCCTCTTCAAGCTTCCCATTTAGGAAAGCATTCTTCACATCTAACTGTTGAAGAGGCCAGTCTAGGTTAGAAGCTAGAGATAGTAGAATCCTTATAGTATTTAATTTTGCAACTGGTGCAAAAGTTTCTGTATAATCTATGCCATAGGTTTGTGTGTATCCTTTGGCAACCAGTCTGGCCTTATATCTTTCAAGTGTACCATCTGCCTTGAATTTAGGAGTAAACACCCATTTGCATCCAACCCTTGGTTTATTTTTGGGTACCTCTACAGTCTGCCATGTCTGATTCTTTTCAAGGGCATTCATTTCTTCTAAAACAGCCTTCTTCCACTCAGGTATAGATAGGGCTTCCTGTATGGTTAAGGGAATAGAGACACTGGAAAGGCTAGAGGTAAAAGCTGCAAATGATGTAGATAACTGAGAATAGGACAGATAGTTTGAGATAGGGTATTTAACACTGAAATTATTACCTTTGTCATTTTCTGGCATTGAGTCAGATTCATTGACAGTGGCAGGATCAGGGATGTCCTCTATTCTGTGATTTGGAACTTTCCTTTCATAAACCTTGCCAAAAAACTTACTTATCTGTTGTTCATCATCTTTCCTTGTTTCAGAAAAAAGTTTTTCATTTTCTTTTGACTCTTGACTATTTTCTAGTGCATCTAACTGTCTATTATACTGTGCATCTAGATTAATGTCAAGAGGTTCTAGTTTTTCAAGGATATGTGACACATTATTACCATCTTCATTAGGAATCTCCCCCTGAAGATGAGTACCAAAAAAAGGTTGATCTTCTACAAAAACAGTGTTCATAGTTATAAACATCTTTTTTGTTATAGGGTCAAAACATTTATAGCCTTTCTAAGTTGAAGAGAGTCCTAAGAAAACACATTTTTTTCCCTTAGGGTCAAATTTACTTGCAGTTCTGTCAGGATTGGTAATAAAGACTGTGCACCCAAAAAATTTTATGGGAAGAGAGTTAATTAGTCTAGTTTCAGGAAAATAAGTTTGAAGAGTATCAATAGGAGTTTTGAATCCTAGAGTTTTTTATGGCATCCTATTAATTAGATAGGTAGCATGTAAAACAGCTTCTCCCCATAAATATTTTGGAATTTTGGCAGAAAACATTATTGCACGAGTAACTTCAAGTAAATGTCTATTTTTCCTCTCAGCTATTCCATTCTGAGCAGGAGTATTTACACAGGAACTTTGATGAACAATCCCTTTTTCAGCAAAAAAAATATTTAACTTCTTAGAAAAATACTCAAGTCCATTATCACTTCTCACAATTTTGATATTAGTGTTAAATTGAGTTTGGATCATTGAGTAAAATTGTTTGAACACCTCTTCAATCTCAGATTTTTCTTTAAGTAAAAACACCCATGTGACCCTTGTGTGATCATCTATGATAGTTACAAACCACCTTTTTCCTTTCAGAGTTGAAACTCTAGATGCACCCCAGATATCACTGTGTACAATAGTGAAAGGACTAGTTGGTTTGTAACTATGAGGGATGTAAGAACTCCTATGATGTTTGGCAAGTGCACACATATCACAATGAAATGATGAAGGATTTTTATTAAGAAATAACTTAGGAAACAACATTTTCAAGTAGGAAAAACTTGGGTGACCTAATCTATAGTGCATTAGGTACACTTCATTATTACAAGGAAAAACAGTTTGCAAACAAGTTTTTTCTTGACCTTGTTTATTCAATTGTGTTCCTTCATCAAAAGTATAGAGGCCATCTTCCTCTCTAGCACTGCCAATCATCTTCCCTGATGCCAGATCCTGAAAAATGCAATAAGAGGGAAAAAATTTTACACAACACTGAAGATCTTTAGTAATTTTGCTAACAGAGATAAGATTGCAGGAAAGTTTAGGAACATGTAAGACTTTGGAAAGGTTAATGGATGAGGAAATTTTAATATTTCCCATCCCTGCTATGGCTGAGAAAGAGCCATCTGCAACTCTAACTTTTTTATCTCCTGCACAAGGTTGATAAGAAGAAAAAAACTTTGGAATATAGGTCATGTGGTCTGTTGCACCTGAGTCAATGACCCAGGTGTTTTTAGTTTTTTCAGAACAAAAATATGATGTTATTTTACCATTCTGGGCAAAAGAACAGGTAGGGTTTTCAGGATTGGAGATTTTCTGGGTAGGTATGAATCTGAGTAGGTACTCTATCTGTTCCTGAGTGAATGGTAGCTGTTTAGGTTCAACTCCTGCCTCTTGTTGAGTCTCAGTCACAGTAGTTTGTAGGGCCCTTTCTACTTTCTTCTTCCCAGCTCCTGGTGGTTTTCCATGGAGTTTCCAGCATGTATCCCTTGTGTGCCACAGTTTCTTGCAGTGATCACACCAAGGTTTTTTCTTGTTGTCATCACTTCTGGCCACCAAAGCTGAAGATTCCTCAGGTTCCTCATTAGGTGCTGGGGTGTTGTACATGACCTTCTTCCTGCTATCCTCCATCCTGATTTCAGAAAATACCTCCCTGATAGAAGGTAGAGGTTTTTTTCCAAGTATCCTCCCCTTAACTTCATCTAGGTCCCTATTGATCCCTGCTAGAAACATATAGACCCTATCATTCTCTTCTTTTTTCTTATGTCTGGCCAGATCCTTAGCACTCTCCCACTCTTCATCATCATAGCATTGATCTAATTCTTGCCACAGAGATACCATTTCATTGTAGTATGAAATAATATCCCTATTTCCTTGTTTAGATTGCCACAATTTGGTTTTGAGTTCAAAAATTTGAGAAGAGTTCTCAAGGTCTGAATAAGTTTCCTTAATAGAATCCCATACCTCCTTTGCAGTTTTCATAAACATATGAGGTTTGGCAATTAGGGGCTCCATGGAGTTGAGAAGCCAAGCTGTTATGAGTGAATTCTCTGACCTCCATGTACTGTACCCTTCTTCTGCAGGTATTTTTGGTTGGATTTCTCCTGTGATGTAACCCAGCTTTCCCCTCCCATCAATTGCAAGTCTGACAGATTGAGACCACTCCAGATAGTTTGTTCCATTCAATCTATGACTAGTGATTATCATAGATGAATGAATAGGAGACTGGTAATTTGTCATAGAGCTAATTTGGGAGTTAGGGTTGGTAGTGTGTGAGGAATCAGCTTCACTGGTTTCTACCATTGTTTAAACCGAAGCTCTGATACCATGTAGGTTTGAAGAATTAATCTTCCATGTATTATTGAGCCATCCGGCAATGATATAAATACAAAATTACAGATAAGCTAAGGTTTGTTACAGATCCTAATATTTAGGATCTATCTATTCTTATCTACACTGCGTGTTAATCTAAGAGTTAGAGTCCTAAATCAACTCTACTTCCTATCTATACAGTTCCGGATGTACACATAATAAAATAACATGAATATGCTACATTTTTCTACACCCTAAATATGAGTGCTATATTTTTCACCTAAATAGGAGTAATTACTGATATGTTTGGAGACTCCTGCATATTGTGGCATTCATAACGCCACACTAATGCCAGATAAGTGATGATGCCAAATTATGGTAGTATGAGTTCATGATGACAGTGATTTACTTCTATTTAGGGACCACACTGTTTTAACTCCTATTTCGGGAATTTTTCCTTATAAAGACATAGTTAGCTCTAGCTTAAAAAATGATAAAATCAGTTTAATGGTTGTATATCTTCGAAAACAGAATCACTTGAAAAATCACTGAACAAAAGACTAATGGTAGTGCATGCTGGAATCTGTCTCTCAACTAAATAATGCTCCGCCACTACCCTCTTAATGTTCTTGGTTTAACTTCACATAGAACTTAAGAAAGGAAAAATTGTTTGATTAAGATTTATGCAGAAAAGAATTGAACATTATGCACTACATTAAAAAGGAAAAGGAAGATTGTTTAGGGGCAGCTCTAAAAGTAAAGTACAAAGATAAAAACGAGAAGGATGTACTAATAATAGAACTGATTTTGACACTCCAAATACTTTGGAGATAACTATACGACTAAGAACAGAATATGTTTAATAATAAGAAGCTTACCGGCTTACCTCCACTTTTGCATTTCAAAAAACAAGCCGCGAGCTTGGTCAATTTGGTTATGCCTTGCATGTAACCTGATAATCATGTTGTAAATGTCATTGCGTGCACAATAGTTCTTTTGGTTCTTCATCCAATTGAAAACATGAAGGCTATGCTCTATTGAACCAAGCTGTGTAATTTCCTATACCAATTTGAAGTAATAACTCAGAGAGATTTCCATCAAACTATGTTAAAGCAATTTATCACAAGAGAATATCTATGATAACCAAGCAACACCCAATAAGGGAGATGAAGAATTGTTGTTGGCCACTACTTGACCGGCTAGAGATGCAAAATAGCCTTTGATGATTTAGTGGACTACAACGAATATGAAAATCAAGAAGAATAGTTTTGTGTCATTAACGCTCAAGCATTTCCCAGAGGGATACACTTAAAATGACCTTAACAGGGGTCTTACAAACATAACTAGTGAATATCAAATCAGCAAAAAGAAATGCACTTCAACTTATCCTACTTGAGATTTTGATTTTGCCTGAACTGTGAGCACGGTCTCTGTGAGAAAGCTACGTAGTATATTACAAAGTAAGATGTTTAATTAATACAAAATTACCAAGTTATTGTTATTGTTATATCATTATTTTAACAAAGCAACTATAATCCTTTCAAATATTATGAGAAAACTTAACACAAAATTATATTTCACTTCTGTTGGAATTACCCTTATAAGAACTGGGAAATTTTTTCTGGCGAAGCGACCGGCCCACCGATTTAAAAGGCCATCAATATCTTCCCAGTGATTGAGCTTCATTATATTGGCAACAACCTCAGAAAGTGGCCAGTCCTTCTGGAACCCGTCCCCGTCGACCCGCAAACGGTTCCGTTTCGGCAAGTCAGATTTCCTGAGGCCGTCGATTTGAACAGAAACCTGGTGGGTCCCTCTGTCGTAGTCCACGACAGCCTGCTTCTTCTCCTTGAATGCATCTTCGTTCTTGGACTTTTTGCTGTAGATGACTGACCCTCTGCGCCCAGTTTGATTCGGTGCGAGTTTGGGTTTGCACGACGGTGATGGTTTTGAGTCGGGACTGTGAATGCTTAAGCTTAAGCTTAAGCTGTTGGGGAAGGTAGCCATTGGGCCAAAGGCTAAACCCCCCTCTATACTGGATGGGGTTTTACGGGTAAAGTTAAAATTGGGAGCGGGTGGAAATGGAAGGAAATCGAATTTATTAAAGATGCCCTTTTGCTTTTGATAATTCCATAACAAGGCGATAGGGAAAAGGGCCAAAATGGACACTGAGGTTTTTAATGAAGAGCGTATTGGACATTAAGGTTTTTTTGAGATCAAATAAACATCAAATTAAACTTTTCAGACCTCATCGCCCACCCCCTAACATTTCCCGTTAACATCTTCTCTTCCCCGTTATCACCCTGCGATTACAATCTCCCTAATTGAAATTTCTAACCCTAACTCACTTCCATGGCTAATAAGTGTGAGATTGTGCGAGTGAGTTGAGAAGATTAGAAGGTGTTCAACTGCACGACCAAGGTTACAATACGTACGACTAATCTGAGGTAATATTTGAGTGTTGTTTTAGTTTGTTACAATGAATGGGTTGGTTAATCTCAGATTTAACCATAGCGGGAGGTGGGTTATGAAACCAAAGTTACAGTATGTGAATGGGGACGCTGATACAGTTTATGGGTTTGACCCTGATTATATGTGTTATCATGACATTTCAAGAAAATACAAGGATGACTTGGGGTTTAAAACACTGAAAAATATATATGTTTTAGAACCTGGAAAGGATTTGGACAATGGACTTTTCTTAGTTCAGGATGATGACACTATAAGGAAAGTGTTAAATCGTATAAGGAGATTTTCTTGGATTGATACTATAGAGCTATATGCTGACCATCAACTGGACGAACCCATTTTGATTCCCCTGATAGAAGGTTCATTTTCTGAAATTGGTAACCATGACATTGGTGATGAGAATGATGGTGGGGTGGGTGATGAGTCTGCCAATACAGATTGGAGAGACCAAAGTGATGAAGTGAATACAAGTGGTGTCCCAAATGGGTATGTTACAGATGAAGAATCAAATAGAGGCTCAGAAGATGAAGAGAGCAACAATTCTGATCCATCCTCTGATAATGATGGTACAATCAATTACAATGCAACAGATGGGTCAGATTGTTTTATGAATGGAATGACCTTTGCAGATGCTGAAGAGGCTAGGACTGCAATTGCTAATTATGGTGTGAAATATGGTTACAAGCTGAAAATCAAACCAAATGAGAAGAATAGACTGGCTGTTAAATGTTTGAATGAGGAAGGCTGCCCATTTAGATTATGGATTTCTCAAGATGGGAAGAACTATGGGTTGGCAGTGAAGATTTGTAACACTGAGCACAAGTGTTTCCGACACTATTCTATTCCTAGTGCTACTCAAAAGTGGCTTGCAAATTACTTTAAAGGGCACCTGGAGAGAAATCCTAGCTTTCGAGTTGCTGACATGAAAGAGGAGGCAGAGAAGAAGTTGAAGATAAATGTTAGCTTGTATAAATGTAAAAGGGCTAAAAGGTTGATTATTCAAGAAATGGATGGTAGTTATAAGGCTGAGTTTGGGTACCTAGAAGCATATGCTGCCACATTAAAGAGGAGTAATCCAGGTTCAAAAGCTGAAATTGAACTCTGCAGTGAAGCATTGAAAGAAGGGAGGAGAGTATTCAAGAGAATGTTTGTATGCTTTGCTGCTTTGAGGCAGAACTGGATGGCTGGCTGTAGAAGAATCATTGGTGTGGATGGTTGCTTTCTAAAGGGTGTTTGTAAGGGTAATCTGCTGAGTGCAGTGGGGTTGGATGGAAATGGGCAGATGGTCCATATAGCATGGGCTGTCATTGATAAAGAGAATAAGTCTAATTGGAGGTGGTTTTTGAGTTGGCTTGTTCAGGAGCTACACCTGAATACTGGTGGTGAGTTAACACTTATTTCTGATATGCAAAAGGGGCTGATTAGTGCTGCTCAAGAGGTCATTCCAGATGCAGAGCATAGGTTCTGTGCCCGACATGTGTATGCTAATTGGTCAAAAAAATGGAGAGGCAATGAGTTTTGCAAAAAGTTTTGGATATGTTCCTGGAGCACATATGAAGAAGAGCTGCAGCTGAATCTTAAAAAGCTTGGAAAATTGAGCACTGAAGCTGCTTCTGACCTTTTGAAGTATCCAGTTCAAACTTGGTGTAGAGCATACTTTAGTAATAGGTGTTCATGTTGGATGGTTGATAATAACATCACAGATTCCTTCAATTCATGGATCCGGGAAGCTAGGTCAAAACCTATTGTAACCATGCTGGAAGATATACGATTGAAGGCAATGAAAAGAATTTCAGAGTTCAAGACAAATCATGATAAGTGGATAAACGATCGGTCTCCCTTATGCATGGAGTACTATCAAGACAATAAGGAGGCTGCTTGTGGTTGCAATGTTATATTTAATGGGGATATGAGGTTTGAGATTGGAGAGGGGACAGATAAGCACACAATTGTGTTGGATAAGATGGTCTGCACTTGTAGAGCATGGGAACTGACTGGAATACCATGCTTACATGCCATATGTGCTTTCTATTATAGGAAGCATATGTGCTTGCTGCTTTCAAGGGTGATGGTACAGAGGTGCATAATCCAACAAACCTACCTTTTCAACCACCTGGTTTGCAATGGAATGGGAATGCAGCAATCAGCTCTAAGCAGTTGTTACAGAAGATGCAGATCAGGAGGTCGGGTTCCATTCCAAAGTGATGAATGAAGACTCTTATGTTTCATTAGAACACTTTTGGATGCAAATATGGATGAATGAAGACTCATATGTTTCATTAGAACACTTTTGGGCACTTTGTATTTATTAGCTTATTAGCTTTTTGGCAATGTAGTCGTTTGAAGACTCACTGGAAGTTTAGATGTTTTGTATGAAGTTTTAGTACTTCTGGCAATCTAAGGAACTGACTGCAATTATGGGGTGCTAAATTAGGGCTTATAATGCTTTTTTTTGTATTTTGTAACCTCATTAACAATCAGTATTATGATCCCTAATGATGTGAAGTTATGATATAACATCTTTTTTTGTTTATATATGTTGTTTATTCAACCAGACCATAACAACACTACAATAACCAAAGTGTTACAAGGTCAACACTGTTTACAGCAACATTTTTTCAAACTGTTTACAAGGTCATAACCAAACCATTTTACAAGAAACTGAAACTAACATACTAACACACATAATACTACAATAAGGACACATAACAACACTACAATAACATAATTATTCTTCATTTTAGTTTTGCTTTCCAATTCCAGATGGGCTGCATCATTCATACTGTTGACTTCTTCAAGTTCACTCTCCAACTTTTGAGCAACACTATCACATTCCAATTCAAACATTGCAGATTGGAGCCTCCTATTCTCCCGTTTCAGCTCATTGATAACATGCCTTGCTCTGTCCGTTAATGGCTCATCATGCCATTCAAAGAAGCCACATCCATCCTTCTGAGTATACACAAGAGTATGAATATCAATATGAATATAAATAAATTATACATATTCATGATCTTCTCCAGTTCTCATATGTGAAAAGAACAATTAAAAGCATACCTCATAATTAGGACATCCATGAAATCTTCTCCCTGGATTCTTGTCAGTCCATGAAGTCCAAAGTGGCGCCTTGACGCGAGTTCCATTTGCATTCATGCATCTGCAAAACCTAGAACGCCCAGAATACGGTCGCTCATAGATGCTTCGAAGCTTCACTGAATCACCGGACTCAGATTTCCGTGCCTCAGACGACCTCGATGCTGAAGGACTAGCCGACATCACTGCTTTCTTCTTCATAATCTGTCTCAGATTGTATTTATTAGGTATATATCAATTAGGTCTAATCGCAGGGTGATAACGGGGAAGAGAAGATGTTAACGGGAAATGTTAGGGGGTGGGCGATGAGGTCTGAAAAGTTTAATTTGATGTTTATTTGATCTCAAAAAAACCTTAATGTCCAATACTCAGTGTCCATTTTGGCCCTTTCCCCTAAGGCGATATAAAAAAAACCACAATAAGGCGCTCTATTGTACATAAAAATGTTTTTACTTGGATTGTTTTCAGTCTCATATCAGACCAGATCAGATCAAATCAGACCAAATCATACCAGACCAGTTCAGACAAAATCAGACCACACTTGAATAGTTATAAAAGACACAGAGAACAGACATTTATCAGAACAGACCACATCAGATCAAGGTCGCCCCTTTGTCGTCTTAAAAATTTATTATCATATATTGGCGTTACAATACTTTAAACATTGCAGTATACTACCAATATGCCATAAGTGAATATTTTCAAAGCTGTGCAATAATTACTCTTTTTAGGGAATAAAAACATAACACTCATATTTTAGAATTTCCAATTTTTTACTCCTATTTAAGGATTTTTTTAAATACAAATATTATTAATATCCAACAAATCAAACTGCGTTTGAAGAAAAGATTAAAATACTAAAAATAATATTTACACCGTCCCTGAATGATCTTCCAGGTTTCCCTATTCGTCTGTTCCAAAATAATACTCTTTTCTTTTTGGCAAATAATTTATGGTTGACATCATTTTTACACATTCATACACATTTATCTCTCCTGCATAACTTTCCACCACACAATTTTCAATTTCTTAATTCTCATGCAAAACTCCATTTATAAGACAATTGAGGAATGTAGGGATATTAAATTAATTACAAACATAATAAGCAAGCAAGCTACATCTAAAGCACAAGTGCGTCAAACATGGAGACCAACGGTGGAGGCTTCCCTCAAAACCTCTGTGACTTTGTTCGTCTCTTCGACATTCGTGGCAACATGCATCAACCAGTAAGAGTTGAAGCCATTGAACTGATAAGAAGAGTCGTTGAGCTCAGCATGGCCGCCAGCCCGCCAGCTACCATTTTCCAATCTTCATCACCCGTAAGGTTCTACGCAAGCTAAGAACTCGCACAATAAGATGTGGGATAAGCAATACAAAATTTTCAAGTTTCCCAACAAAGCACAAGGACATTAATGATAGTTGTATTACTTGACCCGACTTCTAACCCGATTTGTCATGTGTTTTTTGGATAGGAAAGTGACACTTTTCTACTTGCTTGTGTATATAGATAGATATCATTTTTATAGTGTAACTTTATCAAAATGGCAATATCATCTTTGATTTTCTCTTTACTATTTCTTCTTGTATTTTGATTTTAAGTTTCCATCTTTTTGTTATCTTAAGTGTCATTGTTTCATATACAAAAATGCCAACTTTTTTATATGGAAATGCCATATATCTGTATATGTGATTGCCATGATTTTAGATAATATTCCACATTTTACATGTTAAGACCTATTTTTTTATTTGTACATGCAATGTCATATTCAAATAAAAAGAAACATTCACATGCAAAGTGCGCAGATACATTTTTTTCATAAATGTGATGCACTACTAAATATTTCTATTGCATTTTTTTGTGATGGTAAAAACTTTGGTTTATTTACAAAATTGTCACTACATTTTTGTTCAAATCTAGTGCATTGTTGACTTATTTTGAATGATTAGATATATAATTGAATACACATGATTTATTCACACTTTACATGGGAAGTGTTTTTTTTATATTTGGACCCCCCTCACCACACACTGACACACACACTAAACGAAGAAGTTAGCACAATTAACTCTCAATTTATTTTTGTTAAATAGTTAAGTAATTGAGATTATTGTGAACTTTTCATCAATTTCACAATAAAAGTAAAAGTTTATTGCATCAATTTCACTTTTATAAACTAGTACAATAAAAATTACAGTAGTAGTATAAACTAAAGGTAATTCTAAAAGTTGGATGAATATATACGTGCATGTGAGCGGATGTGTATATACATGTAATAAAAATATTAGTGAAATATTAGAAGTATATAATTTTTTTAATTCATATCCTTGATGATCATTTTACATTTTAACCGCTTACCAAATATCTTACTACAATCTACTAAAAAAATATGTTATCAAATTTAACACAACCGGTTATCAGGTAATGACCAATCTACTAATTGCCAAGACATAATAATAGAATATTGTAGAACAAAATTTCTCATACCATGAACATACGTATGTACAAACTTTTAACTAAATGAATAAATATACATTTCAAACAAAATTGAACATTAGAGCAGAAGTTAATTAATTAGATTTGATTTTCTCTCAGTACTTGACGTTCGTGCATCACACGGGCTAGAAAGCTCAGGATACATTAGGGGAAAGTTTGTGTTTGATTCTATTTTTGAGAAGTAATTGTTTTTAAAGATTATATGAAAAGTGATTAATAGTAAGGTGATACTTCATAGTGTTTGAGAAGAAAAGTGATTTTTTTTAAAAAGTAAAAAGGATATAGTTGTAATAGGAAAGGTGAAGCATTTTCAAGAATATGCATACACTACTAATGAAATATTAGTAGAAAAAATATCAATATTAGAACTATAATGAGATGCAGCCAATGCAGAGGATCAAACTGTCAGGAAAGTGGTTGGGACTTTGGGACTTGGGAGTGGAAAAAACAACTAATGGAAATCCAACTCCATGCATATACAATTATTGTATTGTGCATTTAATAACACTGAGTACAATGAAAATACATGTACAATTTTACAACCTTTTCATCACTAACCAAATGGTTGAGAGAAACAACTTCAACGAATCACAAACCGTACCAATCAAGAACCAACCTGGCTGCCATGACGTCCTTTAACTGCAATCTTTGGATCTTGGGGGAAACAAACACGGCAGTAAAAAAAAAGTGGAGAGTAAAAAATCACTCTTTAAGCAGGCAGATTAAAGGGGAAGAAATAGAAACTACTAAGATAGTAGAATTTCTAGATATGCAATCCGATTATGAAACAGTAATCAAACAATAATGAGTCTTGGAAGAGGGGGAGAGTGGAAGTAGTGTGGCTTTGGGAAGTGGAATCTAAAAGAGATCAACTTTCCTTTTGTGCATATCTTGCTTCCATTTTGGTAACTTGTAGAACGCTTCCCTCCGCATCCCAAGAACAGCCTCAAAATCCTCATCAGACAGGTAAGCCTGGAAATCCATCACACACAAATTATTTGGATATAAACCAAATGTGTAGGGTATTGGGTGCGATTATGAAACTTTAAAGAAAAAACCTCTCTCCGTTTAAAATCAATCCCGGTTACAGGGTTGTCAGATTTAGCCCTCAGTTGTTCATAACTGAACGTGGTCTGACCGCCTTCTTTGTCATTGTTATCCCAATCTTCCTCTATCTTCAATTCATCATGATCCTTACTGTTGGTCTCCAACACAGGTTGAAACTCGTTTGTTTCCTCCTTAGCTACTACAGGAGACGATCCTTTGGAACCTGACCCCTCAAAAGAAGCCTTTTCGTTTTCCATTCCAGCTGCAAACAATTGGCTAGCATGTCAACTCATTTAAGCCTGACTCAAGCTAACAGATCGCAGAAATACTATGACGGTAAAACTGAAGTATGGGTGTCAAGAGAATTCATCAAATCCATCTGATCCAACATCCACTTAAGAATTAAAAACAATGGGTTGGCACCAATCCATCCATTTGCATTATTTGGATGGATAATGATTCTTTAGTCAATTAGATCACATCTAAACATTCTTCTATATGCAACGGGAGCTATTGAGAATTTTTACATTTACTATTAATTTATTACATTGTCTTTTATAGGAAAAATCATTAATTAATTTTATTGTCAATTACATTGTTGATTACTGTATTATGTTGAAGTATTATATGGAGTACTATTTTGTTCAGTCATCTCTCTACACAAAAGTAATAAGAAAATGGTCAGTCTATGTTAAATGGATTGTGGATGGATTCGATTTTCAATGAACTATGAATGAATCACAAAAGGCCTAATAGAATGTTTTAAATCCTTTTTTCCATTGTAATCCGAATGAAACTTTATACAATACATGTTCCACACATAAACCAAACAAAATGCTAGATTTTTGTATATAAAAAAGATCTCTTAGGCCAGAAACTGTTGGCAAAGGTCAATATTATCATCATCCAGATGTTACAAAATAAAAATGACCAGCATAATAAGATGCAGATATCACAAAAAAGGACACAGAAAAACAGAGAATTAACAGTTCAAATTTTTATACCAGCTGGACTTGATTCTGATAGTGGACTTTTACTTGATCGTGCAGGAGAGGTATCAGCAGGCTGTTTCTTTTCGGCAGAAAGAACAGAAGATAAAGCAGCTACTGCAGCTGCTCTTTGTGACGCTGGACTTTTCCCTGATCGCGGACTTTTTCCTGCAGGCCCCGATGTCACAATAGGTTTTGACACTGAAGTAAATGCAGAGTTCAAAGCAGCTAGAGCTGAAGCTCGTTGTGTTGGTCCTCCCTGATTTGCCCCATTGAACTTTTGCTGATTCCAGAAGTTAAAAAAAGGAATGTCAATATACATCTGAGTTATATTAGGCCCCCATACAATGATATGCAGACTTCACGTCTTCAATAAAATGGGGTTCCAAACTTCAGAAGGCCAATATTTCAAATAAAAAATAGGATGTTTTGCTGACCCTAACAAACTTACATTTGGCATTTAACTTGATAGGGATTCATACTTGGAAGAGGAAACAAATATTCCCCTATAGTATATGTCGGAGAATAAATATAACCCTCATTTTCGTCTGAACAATTAAACACAAATATGGTAGAGTTGAACCAAATATGCCCTTATGTCCCATTATTGAGGGGTATATATTATCGGACAAATAATTAAAGAATACATTTGTTCCAACTTTACAACTTTTGTGTTTAATCGTTCCAAGAAGAGTTGACATGTTCTCTAACATATAACTATACAAGTAAAGGGTATTTATTACTTATCCCATCAAAATACCACATGACCTAAGTAGCACGAAACTTGAAACGGGGAACCCAAAACAAAGGAAATGTTATTTTGAAAAATATATGATACGAAACGTGGAGGAAATGCTTCAATATAAAAAATATAAGGATGAATTTATAAATATGTTTCAAATGTATGTATGCATATCTTTTCATATACATATATACCTATTTTTATTCATATAACTTTATTAACTAATTAAAGAGATAAATATAGTCTACATGATCAAATATAGAAATTATTATGGTTGGTATATAATAAATGTAAAGTGCAATAAATTTCTCGCATTGCATTGGGTTGTGAAATTCACAAGGGAAATATTGCTGTGATGAATCTCATAACAAACCCACACCAATTTTCATTAAAAAATATTCCATCAAAAAGAATAAATTTGAGAATCCAAAGTTTCTGGAACGCTAATTAGTTAGAGAAACAGGTTTCCTGGTTCTTCTTAATTATGGAAACGACCCGGAAAGAGGAATTTGGTGTTTCCGAGTTTTCGAGCTCCCAAGATTTTGAAACGGCGAAATGTGAGAAGTGAGAAGTTTATGTGCAACTTAATACACAACTCTGCCAAACAATAGACAAGCTTAATCCACAATAAACTAGAATTACTTAAGATGACTCAGGATAAAAGATTATAGCAGTGAAAATTATTTTTTTACACTGATTTATTTTAACGCTAGTTATACATTGCAAAATACATTTAGCTTGTCAATTTCCTGAAAACGCTCTCATTCAAAGGAGGTCTAATTATGTCCAACGCAGAATCTATCTTCTGTTGCCATGGATATATGGTAGTACATCTAAATAAATTATTTTACAGAAACAGTTGAATGCAAATCATATCTAGCAATTACCTCCGAACCATGACCTGCTCCAAAGAGTAGCATAACCTTCTTTTGGAACGAGTTTCCATGTGCCTGGTTCCATTAAGAGGAAATTAAATGAAAAGGCACTTGAAGCTGAGTTTGTGAGAGGCGATATAGAAAAGTGAGCAAGAGAACATTACACGATACTTGACAAGGCACACACATCTACGTCAAGAAACGGTCTGTTAATTTATGTGTCAATATAGAAACAGGAAAATATTCTTTTACCCCCAATATTTTCCCCAAGTGGTGTGGCTGGGCTTTTATTCTGCAACTTAACAAATCATTTATTGTCATTATAAGAATATGGAACTCCTCTTTCCACTTATACCTTTTATATAAGTACCTAGTAATTATAGCTACCCTTTATCATACTTAACTGCGAGTTTTTCTTCCAATCCTACATCAACAAGCAATAATAAAAAATTATCTTCAGTCATTTACAAGAACAGGAAAGATAATTATAGTTTAAGATCAAGTAAATTCCCTCTCATCAACAACAAATTCCTTATCATAAATATAAAAATTTCATTGAAACAGTTTGATAAAATCCTATCTGGCTAGCACTCTTCAGCGGTTGTTTAGTTCAACATTAAATGGGATAACTAATTATATATGCCATCCTTCCACCGAGGCCATTTGTAGTCCAATCCATGAAATCCCATGAAGGCATGAACCAAACCCCTTCACAGTATGAAACTGTGAAAGTCTTGACACCCCTCCACATTTATGTTTCTATCTCTTCATGTTTATTTAAAGCTTTAACTGTGCACCAAATATGAGAAAAACCGACACTAGCATAGGATAACAATTACCTCAAAGAGTCATTCAATTAACAAATTAAGAAAGTTAACGAATGCAACACTCAGATTATAAGATAGAGTTCGAAATTGCAACATACCACGGCTTTTGCAGGATCCCAAGAAAAAAACGTAGTAAAGAAGCCAGGCTCATTCCCTTCAGTGACTTTATACAAGGGAACAATAGGAGATAATCCTTCTAAGCATGTAGCCATCTCTATGTATTTCTGTAATGAAACTCAATAGTCATTGATACCTAATAGAACGAAAAAACTTACTAATATGCAATGTCAGTAGTAACACGTGAAATACCTGCCCAATTTCAAAGGCATTTTGCTTTTCACTGGAATCAGTTGATTGGCCAACCCAAACAAACACTTCTGCATGTGTATCTAATACTAAAACATCCTCAGTCAACAGATCATCTTGACAGAAGTTGTATACTTCTTCAACCTGACCAGGAAAAATAATGGGCTTACGAGTGAGGGCATTGAGAAGGAGCAATGCTATGAAATATTAATACTTAATAAATGGAAATAAATTCAAGAATTTAACCTCAAGTTCCAGAACTAACCTCAAATTTTCCTGGGTCCACGTGGAAGCATATAATAAAAAAATGTCAGTGCAGAAACATGACTTTTTTAGAATGGAGCATACAAAAATAGAAAGAATGGAAAGAGAGTGGCACAAATAAAGTCTTGTAGTACTTCATAAAAGCAATACCTTTATTGATAGAATATGTGAATAAGTGAGCATCACGGACAACATCTGACGCTACTTTTTTGCTGGTGTAACTTTGTTTACCACCGATAGCAAACCAGAAAGCAGAGCTCTCAGTTCCTTCTTTAGTGTGTTTTGCAGCTACTCCCGGCTGAATACATAATGGAAGTAAGAATTAGCTCATTAACAATTCTGGTGTCCTCACAAAAGATGAATGAAAGGTAATAAGAAGATTGATTCATAGTCTCATACTCATTTTTTATCTAGATCAGCTACTATGTAAGTTTGCTGATGTGATTATATGGAAAATTTGTTCAAACTTTTCTGCGCAAAATATATACTCCTTCCGCCCCAACACGTAAGATGCATTTGGGTTGGGCACGGGTTTTAAGAACATAAATGGTGTGGTTGTTATTTTACAATTGTAGCCCAAGAAAGAAGAAAAAAGGTGAAAAGATAGATAAAAGTATTGGTCCACAAAGGTAAAAGCTGAAAAGATAGATAATAGTACGGGTCCACGAAGGTAAAAGGTGAAAAGATTGATAAAAGGATAAAGCGGGAAAGTAAAAAGTTAGTGAAATCAAATTAGGAAATCATACATATTTTTGGGACAGAGCACAAAGGAAAGTCAATCATGCACAAACTGGGAGAGAGGGAGAATATCTTTAAAGCTTATTGGAACTCTAATTCTAATGGTTTAAGTATTTGAATTCCAGTATAGTAAAAACATATGTTTATATCTTGGAAAAAACACATACATATATTACACACATGAAAAAACTGCAGGCTTCCTGAAAACAATTCTAGCTTTTATTTAATTTGATAGTTAAGGAAATGCAAAATTTTGCACTGTTTGGAGGATTATTATGAAAATGGAATACATTTGTTGAATTTACTCATCGTTTTTAAAAGAAAGTTTTTCCTGATCATTGTTAAATGCTAATTGCGTTGGGAAATATTTACCCAATGAGATAACCTTCAGGGTTCCTGAACACAATTCCAGTTTTTATTTAGTTCGATAGTTAATGAAATGTGAACTTTTGCACTCTTTGGAGCATAAAAAGAAAATGGAATACATCAGCAATTGTTGAATTTACTCGTCCTTTTAAAAAGGATTTTTTTCCTAATCATTGCTAAATGCTAATTGAGTTGGGAAATACTTAACCAATGAGATAACCTTGGAGCCTGTCACATTAGTCCATTACATATTAACTTACCAATGCACTAAATTTTATGATGCAAGTGCACGGTTCAGTTTCTCCTTACTAATTGCTTTTCATTTTCTTGAACATGAGTTCCTTCTCCATAAAGAAGCGTACCTTCAAGAAGTCAGCAATCTTTAATGCTAATTGCTGCTGCTCATAGGTGCTCTGATTTCCATGCCAAGTGAACATCGAAGACCCAGATTGAGCAATAAAACACTCATTAGAGTTCAAAGAAGTTGCCACCTGAAAAAATACAAAAACAAAAAAGCTTGTCAATAAACTCCGAGAAACAAAGAATATGAGGTGATCGCTCTCACTTGCAATTACAGGCTGTGGGTTTGTGTCACCATGTGGAGTAAGTGGAAATAATGATTAATCCTTATTTAAGAAGATTTTAAAACATCAGTGAAAAAATGTATTTCTTAGTTACAAGCGAACTTCTGCAGAATCGGACTTTTGACATTGGGTCGGTTAATTGAGCACGTCCAAAGAGGACTACATTCCAATAAAGCATAAACCAAAACCAATCACAATAAAATATTGGCTGACCACAATGAGAACACTAACACAGGTAATAGCAGTTGTAGTAACCAGTAATAGCAGTCCAATGCCATAAAGATGAAGACAAGTCAGCTTTTTTGAAGTATGGGTGTGGGGTCTACAAACCTATATTGGTTTCTATACATTATTAATTATAAAGGGCCATTGGAAATGCTCTATTTGCACTAAAGGGGGTTGTCACTGCAAATCGGAGAATATAAGGAAAAACAAGAACTTTGGAAATCTATGTCAAAGACCACTGCTCAAGAAACAGATACACCATGAAACTTAGGAAAAATCCATTTTTATAACAAATAATTCTCACAAATATTGATTTCTTTATTGCTACAAGAAAAGAGTCTTGACTCTTGACTTCAGGCAGTGCAGCAGTGCCTACACTTTTAAACACAGAGAACTGTGATGTCAAGTTCAGCAAGGATAAAAGTAGTATGTTGAACGATGGGCAGCAGAGAGGACATTCAATATGACAATGTCAAGTTTGTTTAAATAAACCATAAATAAAGCAACTGCTTCAAGCCTTCAAAAATTACACGTTATAGTAGCCTAATGGAGCAGTCGAAAGGCTTAAAAAACATACTGCATCAACTTGAACTGCTTTGTTGGTATGTACTGTAGTTCCAGATATCCGAATAAGAGCAACTGAATCACCAGTATAGGTTTCGTCATTTAATCCTTTGTCAGATATGTAGTTTTTGTAGCCAGTGCTTAGGCCACCCTAATAAAATAAAGAGACAAGAGGTTAGTCGAGCCTACCAGATTAAAGTTTAGCTTTAAGATTTGATAATATAAGAGCGAAGGAGATGTGCCTTAAGGACCACCATGGGCTGGAAGATTGCAACAAACTGTGGTGGCTCTTTCCCTTGAAATATTCGGCCCTGATTGATATCCACATTCCACAGTAACTCAATCTGACAATATCCCATTTTCAATATGAATAAACATAAGTGATCATCAGCATTACCAGTACAGGTCTTCCTTTCAATGAATTGCACATTGTGGTAGCCAACCGAGAAGCCATCTTCTGGTCCTCCTGGATGCATAAAAATATAGCATGAAGACAGAGCAGACGTCGTCAACCAATCTTTATATTATATAAAGTAGCAGAGTGGCAATCGCTTTTGGAGGCAAAATTGCCGCCTAAATAAAGGAGATAAATGTAAATTTGTGTGTCTATGAATATATGCATAGTCCCGCCTATGTGGCATGTATATGTGTGTCTTGAAAAATCTCTACATTAATAGAGCATTTATTGCTCATGAATATGGCTCAAATAATATCATGTATATTGAATTAACTAACCAAATAGAAAAACACGTATTAATAATGCATGTCAAACATTCATACTCTCCTTTTGTATTCAATCGGCAATAAGAAGTAAATATATCTCATTTTTAATTATGGAAATAAATAATTTATTTTTTAATAGAGACGAATACATAAATAGTAGTAGTAAGGAAAGATGTTCTTTCAAAAAAACAAAGATGTAACTTTTTATATTTCAATGAATATAATAATTACTTTAATGACTTTAATATTGCCCATTTTCAATTTTATATCATAGTAACTATGACATTAAAATTTAGTAACATTTTTATAAGTTATACCATGTCCTATTTCAATAATATTTAGCGGAAAAAAAAAATCGCTAACATAGTAACATGTTAATACAAAATAACAACACCACAAAAATAACCACAATATATTGCTATTAAAAATTAGAAATGATAATAATAGTAATAGTAATAAGAGAAATAATAATAAAATCACTAATAATAGTAGACGTTTATATGAACCAATATTAAGGGTATTTTCTAACCAAATCAAATTGAATTATGCGCACACCATCTCAAGTCATAGATATTCTATGAAACCGTTACACAAGTGATGTATTTATAATTATCTTTTTATTGTATAAGAAAGTGGTAAAATTGTTACATATTTTGGAGCCAAAATTGACGTCCGTTGAGGAGAAAATAAGAAAATATTTGACCATGAAAACATATCCCCGCGCAAACTACTCACAATGAAGTCAATCCATAATATTGCATTTGAGAATAGTCGTTATTTACTTTTACCAACTTAATGCATAAGATATATTAGTAATTAATTGATTTTATATATAGTGATTTTCCTTCTCAAAAATTGACCCATATGTGCATTACGATATAATAAAAATAACAACAATAGTAAAAATAGTAATAATAATAATCACCATCATTACATGAATATATAGTACAATATATAGCCGTAAATGCTACCGTAAATAATATTGTATGAACACATGGTTCCTTTCAAATTTCAACGCATGTAATATCCAACACATTTTATTTTTCATGAAGATAGTAAAAGAAAAAGGCAAACTTTAACTCGAGTGGACATATATCTACCAAAAATAATTTTAGATATGATCAATTATCGTACGACGTTATGTATAGGGTCACCTCAATGACTAATTGAAGATTATTATATGTGACGGCAGAAATAAGGACATATGAGTTTTTTGTATATTTCTATTATCAAACAAAATATGAGTTAGAACATATGAGTTATTTATATATTTCTTCTATCAAACAAAATTAAAAATTTATATCATCAGAATACAATATCATTTAAAATCAAGTTATTACTCTACTCTAGATATATCCCGTGCATCGCACGGGTCATTTGTCTAGAAAAGGTAAAAGAAGTGGCATAACAATAGAGTAGGAAAAATAAAAACATCAAACCTAGTGACTTTAATCAGCTCTATTTATGATTTATTATTAAAATCACCAGGATATCTTCATAAGTAACTCACTAGAACAAAGAAGACGCCAATTTTAGCAAAGCACAGAGGAAAACTGAAAATTGATGTATAAGATTCTATTACCTCGACACTGTCCTTTCCAATCCACCAGCACAAGTAATAATCTTCTTTCTTATCATGTGAGGGGTAGGTATACAGTGAAATGTAGCAATCTCCACTATAGAATTTACCAACATCATTTTTGGGAACTGGAGTCTTTGCACTTCCGTTAATGCACCAAACCTGATAAAGATCTTTGTTAGCATCACATAACCAATAGATTAAGTAACATTTAAATGAATACCTCTTGACAAACTCGAATAATAAAGATAATAACACCTCTATCTTCCCTCCTCCTTCGAGCAAAGGGGGAACTTCCTCATTTACAGTAACACTCTTGTTTGCACCTTTGATTCCAACACCTTGTTGCTTCAGTAAAGCTACAAAGATGAAAAAGGATAAACCCACAGTTAGTTTCACAGCGTCAAAATTCAGTATTTTATATCAACCACTTTGATCTACCTGCAACTTTTCCTCTTCCCTCATCAGGAGCAGGTGTTGATGATGCTGATGGCCAAGCATCAAACTTTCCCTTGAAGGAGTTTGTCTCGTGACCTTGAATGAGCTGAATAATGTGTGTTGACTTGGGTCTCCCTAGACTGCGAATGAATTCCTGAGAATATCATTTTGCATGAATCTATAAGAAGTTAAGAATCACTAACCCAGTAAGTAACATTGAAATAAAACAGCTAAGTTTATACCTCTGTAGTTTGAAGAGCAGCTTTCTTTTCATCCAGTTGAGTTAAACGGCCAACCCAAACAAATACTTCAGCGCCACAATCCAGTAAATAGCACCTGTTGTTTTCCAAAATAGATTTGGAAAGTTCACCATCCACAGGATTGACCTGACCAGCAACAATGCTGAAATAAAATACAAAAGGCATTAGCACCTTACAGAATGCAGAAAGTAACTAGCATACGCAAATGTGCAATGAAAAACAAAGGGTGCCTACTCAAAAACCAAGCAAAACTAGGCGTTCATACATTCAAAGTTGGCCTCGGCCCAAATTATGAATATCAACGTGTGGAGCACAAATTTATGCTAGCTTAAAATGTTTCTTACTATATAATCAGATTTATCCATTCATGTAAACAACTAAACACAGTGTCAACTGTTTCGATTGATTGATATTTTACAGAGTTTTTGGCAAAGGTACTACATAGAGTCATAAAGAAACAATTGAAGTCATAGACAGTTTACGATTTTTAGAGGAAAAAAATTGCGTCTCAAACTAACATATCAACTAAGAAGACAGTAAAGACGGTAAAGTTAATCTTAGTATCTTCTAGATAGAGCATTTCGTTATTCTTTATAATAAGTTTTGGGCTTCATAAGAAAATTAAGTGTGCATAAATCCCATAATACACTGGAAATTCAAGAAACATGTATTTGACAACTGTGAGGGAATTATTTCCCATAAACTGGAAACAAAGGAAACCACATTAAAGAAAGTAAAAATAATTCCTTTACACCTATATAGTCATTAGAGCAAGAGGTCTTAGCAGAAGGGATGTCTTGTGAAAGAACACCTTGTTTCAGTTTCGCCATGGATCTCATGGACCAGTAGCCATGTAGTAAAAATGAAGGATAATATTAGAATGTTTTGCATTAATAATATTTTGAGTCTCAAACTAACATATCAACTAAGAAGACAGTAAAGACGGTAAAGTTAGTCTTAGTATCGTTCCGCTAAGATTGTCCAATGTTCCGCTAAGATTGTCCCATCTTTCCGCTAAGATTGTTCCATCTTTCCTTTTTGGTCCGCTCCACTAAGATTGTCCCATACCAAATTTGGTAAAGTTTGTGTGGTTCTAAATCATTCTTACTTTATTCTTACTATCAATTCAATATCAACAACATAAACCCACTGTTCTTAATAACCATGCCACCTCCTCACGTCCCAATGCTAGTGAGACGGGGGTAGTACGAAGTATGTGCTACAGACAAACAAAAATTTGATAAATTTGTTAAACTAATATTAGAATGTTTTGCAAGAATAATATTATGTCATCGTGTCCGATCCCATCAAACCAGAACCTCTACTGTTTTCCCCTTTAAATAGCAGGACAACATGTCAGATGGCGAATACACTCCTTATTTCAAATTAAATTTACCCATCACAAAAAGTAATTGAAATGTGAAAATATATCAAATAAAATGTTAACTGAGCCACCAGTCATGTCAATGAAATAAGTAAACAACTAATAAATTTCGTAAATTATCCTCCAACTTGAAATGCTTATACTCTGTAAGATACCTAAATAACTTAGGAGGAGTCTTCTCAGGAATGACATCATCTTCAGTAGCAACCTTCTTACTAATGGGAGCAAAGCCACCAAAAAGCACCCAGAATTCACCAGAATCTGATTCTGTCTGTAAATTTCCATCATCTGAAAGCACGGTTTTAGATTTAATAAAACTGCCGGTGAATTAAACAAGACTATTATGTTAGAGCAGCACAAACAGGTAGGAATGTAGGATAGTTCTTAGTCCTAAAACACACTTACCTACGATAGCCACATTACACGTCCCTTCATGATATTTGTCCTTCAAAAACTGAACTACTTCTAATGCTTTGGCCCTTTCCTGAATATTGGAGTTTGCACCATTGAACTGGTATATCTTATCTTTGGTATCCAGAATGAACACATCATCATGGTTTAGTGAGGATCGAGAAAAAGGGACCTGTGAAAATTTAAATATTTTTACATTTTCTTGGCTATTGTAGAAGAGAAGTACATCATATCAAAACAATGCAAGAGACGAGAATTCAATTTGCATGTCCTCTACCTGCTTCAATCTAACAACTCTTTTCCCCTTACAAACATATAACCGTGTTTCAAATTCTTCCTCCTCTGGTTTCTTAAATCCGGTCGCAACACCACCCTCCAATGGCATAATGCATGGCTTAAAGTAAGACAAGAATTTATCAGATTCATGACCTTGTATTTCTCTGTGCTGTACTGCTTTCCCTCCAATAGTTGCATCAAGCTCTACAGTTTTAATAGCAGCTGTTCCAGCTTCATCCTATTGAATTGTAATTGTTTTAGGAAAATGAAAAAGATAAGTGATGATGCTGTTGTTAGGGACATATGTCATGCAATACCTGGCTAGTATCTTTCCCAAGCCAGAAGTGTATGGCATAAGAATAAGCACCTCCCTTGCCAGCAGTAGTCTGCAAATAAAAATTGCAAACATGAGGCGAGTATATCATAATTTCTGCCCCAACACCTCAGTTCACAAAATTATAAAATGTATTTAAAAACCGAACTAGTATGCACCTGCAAGACAATGTATGAATCGCCTGAGTAGAATTTACCATAATCACATTTTGGCAGAGGAACTGGTTGGAAGTTCTCAATTCTCCAAATTTCAGTCCCTCTATATACAGTTAGGGGGAAGACATATGCAAAAAACTCTAATGAAGAAATATCCCGTAGCATATAATATATAGACAAGGCATAATGTATGTTTAAAGTTTACTGTCAATACATGTAATATAAACAATCACTCTGCATATAAATATGCAACTGCAGAAAAGGATACACTTTTTGGCCTGCTCCCTGAAATGCAGGTTCCAAACCTTTCACAGAACTAGACATCGCATGCAATTGCCAATGAGCTGTTCCTTAAAAAAAGAGTAGTCAAAGCTCAAAATCACCTAACTTCAGCTATGATGAGTTCCACGGGATAGAATGCAAAAAAGAATGAAGCATGAAAGAATCAAGGATTGTGGAAAAGACAAAAGATGAAATTGTGAAGTAAACATTTATAAATTTCTCTACGGTGGATGAACTTATGAATAATCTTACAGAAAATAATAAAGATACTTGCCCACGCATTACACATTTTTTGTGATCCTGTCATTCATATTGCTTGAATACCCTTCCTTGACTTTACTCATGGACTTCACATGATTGGTAAAATCAGATATGCAGGTTGAGCACATATCGTTCTTACACTAGAGTGTTCCTATATGGGCATTTATCCTCCATGAAACTTTAAAACATATAAGTAATTATTATGTACATAAAAACAGATGCTACCAGGATAAAATCAGCAACTTCAATCTTTACTCCCATTTCACCAACAATTCAAGCTTAATAGTGAAATTGATAGAAATAGAGCTAAATTAAGTAAACTATCTTCTTCATTCAATCCATATATGACTACGCAAAACACAGTGGTCTTAGTAGCCACCTAGCATATCAACAATGTAGGGACACAGAGGTACCAGCAGACGAATCTCAGCAGTGTGGCTAAGGAGACCTTTTAATAAATAAAAAAAACTACCTCCCAAACATTAGGCAAGCCTCTGGCACCGAACTAATTAATCTCCCAAACATCAGATATGGGAATAACAAATCGCGAAATCAGCTCACAATACATATAAAAACAACAAAACGAGATCGTGTCACACGCTATATTAAAGTTACTCCGTATCAAATAAGCCATCGGCATTAACAATACGACACAATTAGCAGCCGTGAGATCAAAATGCCAGCATTCCAAAGACGACAAAACCGAACAAACGAACAATTCTCGAGAGATCTAAACAGTTTCAGAAACGGTTGATCCACTCACCTCCTGAGATCCCCTCGTTCCTCCGGCTGATTATCTAACGATCAGAGCTGGCAAATGAAAAGGTCAACTGAATGAACAATGGAGCAATTTCCCTCTCTTAACTTTATGGAATTCGCAATACATGCAAAAATAGGAAGAAGAAGAAGAAGGAAGATGTATGTACGCGCGTAATATATGTAGACAGGTAAGCGACTCCGGTGGATGAAGAAGAAGAAGGAAGGTATAAGAGAGACGCCCTGAAAATGTTGTTTCTGAATTGACATAAAGATCCGGTCATGGTGCAACCGGCCATGCTGGCTTTTCTCACTTTCCACCTGTTATTCCAGTTTTTTTTTACAATAAATATGGGTTGAAATTCTTTCCAGATATTCAAAAATTCTAAAGAGGCACGTTACTTTACTTCTTTTTGCTGATATTCTTGAATCTGTCGCCTAGAATTAAATACTCCAATATTGAAATAGGTCCCATATTATAATGATGATTGTAATTTCGTATAAATAATTGAATGTAAGACTACCATTCCTTAAATATTTATAAACTAGACGAAATACCCGTGCGATGCACGGGATATGTCTAGAGTAGAATAACAATTTGTTTAAAATTTAATCGGGAAATCAATTAAATAAAGTTTTTGCAAATTGCACAGTTTTTATTTATATAACATGCATTTTTTCAATAATTTATTTAACTGAATAAAAAAATCATCAAAAAAATTTACCCAGAAACACCTTCAATGAAAGAGCCATAAAAATTGTTCTGTAACTTTTAAGTCTACCTTACATGATCTTTGTCCTATTTTATTTTTTGTTATATATATATATATATATATATATATATATATATATATATATATATATATATATATATATATATATATATATATATACACATATATATATATATATGGGATGGTTCAAATACAAAGAGTTCTTCCCATGCAAAGTGAGAATAAATTTTATGCATTCATTTCCACATCTAATCGTTCAAAATGAGCCAAAAATGCACTGAATTCGACCAAAATCGCGGTGGCAATTTCGTAAATAAACCACATTTTTTTCGCCTCTGCGAAAAAGTGCAAAAGAAACACGAAAAAGTGCAAGTGAAACATGAAAAAGTGCATATATTCTCACTTTGCACGGGGTCTTTTTATTTGAACTCTTCCATATATATATCATTGTCCTATATATACATAGAGTGATGATTATATTCAGTCGGATGTACATGACCTTTTGTCCGGCCTCTGTTGTTTAAGGTGGTTCCCGGTGAAAATATTTGATCAAGTGTAGATTATGTCCATAAAATTTCAATTTAAAATGAAATTTGGAAATCATTTAAATAAATTATTGAAAAAATTGTGTCAAGCTATATATAGAAAGACAGTGTTCTTCAATAATTTAGTTAACAGATTTTCCGATTAATTTTTAACTGAAATTTTGTGAACATCACTACATGAATAACATGCGGTGACCGGACGGATGATCCTATCCGGATGGGTGGACATGATTTTTTCCTATATATACACACTCAATTTCAATGATATATTCATTTCCGAGTGCATGCATAATATAATAGTATTAAATTGGTTACTTTCCAAATAAATATATTTATACTCATTTTCAATGATATATTTATTTCTGAATGCATGCATAACATATTAGTATTTGATTGTCGTTTGAACTTAATATTTTCCACATATCTATACTCATTTTTAACAAAATATTAATTATCAATATGTCTTTTTAGTGGGTAGGAGTTTTGCCGCAAAAAATGTGTAGCTTCTTTGTTATTTTATATAATATAAACATTTGTGATATAATATTAACAAATTATGTGATATAAGTAATGGTAATAATAGAGTAGCGTTTTCATCGGACCGATTTGATGGACCAGCCCCATTTTTTATTTATTGAAAATGAAGTTTATGGTTCAAGTTTTTTATTCATCAGTATCAACTATTAGCTTTAACAGCTACATCTTAATTTTATTAGGTGGATCCTTCAACCTCACTTTTTCGCCTTAAACATTATCTAATACTACCTTCGTTCCATTAACATTGCGACATGATGGGGGTGATAGGGTTATTAAGAAAAGCGAGTTTATGTGATTGATATTGATATGATAAAGTAAGAATGAAGCAAAAATGATTTAGAGTCACAAAAACGTTATCAAATTTCATATGAAACAATCTAATTAGTAAGATTTCCCAAAAAGGATAGAGAGAGTAGATAATAGTTTATCATAAATATCATATTTAAGCTCACACAATTTTAATTTTATGATGATCTAGTAATTGGAACTAACAGTTGATAGTAAGAATAAAAAAAGTGGATCATAAACTACATTTACGGCCAAACATGGATTGGCCTGGCAGGGTTCTGTTAAGCCGGTATGATATCGACATTACTCATTTATAGGCGAGACTTAAACAATATGAACGAATTAATATATTTCAGTTCATGGTTTTTGTAGATGTAAGGGAAACGATATTGCTATTTTATTTATTTCAGATTAGTTTGTTTCAAGAATGTATTTCATGATTAGTTACTTTCTTTTATTACCACATACATTTGTGGGTGAGATTGAGAGAATAGCAGTGGGAGCGAATTTATACGGCAATGTTCTGTTTATGGCTGATAATTTTCTATTTTGTTTAAATTTGTTGTGAGAATATGCATGCAATTTTATCCGATCCTTAAATTCAAGGGTGATGTTGTAGCTTTATTTCTTATATTGGGTCAAATTAAAATTACTTATCAAAAACAATTCTATTTATATTAAGATAATAAGATTGTATCCTTAATTAATACTTCCTCTGTCTCTTAAAAGTTTGTTAACTTTCCTTTTTCGGTTGTCCCACTAATTTTGAATTTACCTTTCAAGTAAAGATTTTTTGTTGCAGTTAATCTATCTTCTCTGCACAAACCTCAACAACACGGTTTTTACTTTATTAATTCTCGTGTTGGTCAAACTTGACAAACTTTAAGATATGTGGGTGGGATTTGAAAGCCAATCAACATATTGTTGGGTTAATGGCCTTCCAGGACCGGCCCATCAACCCCTGAAGCCCAAGGGCCAAGGGACGTACGTGGCCCACCAAAGCCAGGCCTCAAGGTCCAAGGGCCACGGGACGTACGTAGCCCAACATAGCCAGGCCTCAGGGTCCAAGGGCCAGGGGACGCACGTAGCCCACCATAGCCAGGCCTCACGATCTAAGAGCCAGGGGACGCACATAGCCCTGCATAGCCAGGCCTCAGGGTCTAAGAGTCAGGGGACGTACGTAGCCCATCATAGTCAGGCCTCAAGGCCCAAGGGCCTGGGGATGGACGTCATGTGGGCTATACTTAAAGGCCCAGGTTGTCATCCAAGAATTGAGTTCAGTTTAGGGGACGGACGTCCCCCGCATTATGGCGGGAAACCAAGATTTTGGCGGGAAGCGCATTTAATGCTGAAGATTTGGTGGTTGGAATCATGTCGCCCACAACCGGCCACGTCAGCCCCCCAACCACCAGGGTGTACTATAAATAGCCGCATTTATTTCATTGTAAGGGGTTCACACATCGTTACTCTAGAGTTGTAATAGCGTCAGCAGTACGTAGCTTATTTCCAGTACGTTCGACCTTTTGGCTTGTAATCACAATATTGAAGGAAACAGTCATTTGATCCATCCCCGTTGATTTAGTGAGTTCATTTGCTTTCCACCCATTCGAAACCCCAGGTTACGTGTTGGGCCTGCGGGTTGAGGGGAATAAACCTCAACACTGGCGCCGTCTGTGGGAAACTGATCAAAAAGCTCTTTTTCCAAACTCTCCATTTAAAACTTCTAAGACAACAAAAAAGGCAAACAAAATGAATACTAATAACGCGGGCAATTCTCAAGATCTATCATCACGACTGGCTCATAGCAGGAGGAGCCGTAACCAGGCGGCAGGGGCCCAATCCACTAGCCTATGGAGCCGAGGGGACTTCGGGATGCTCACCGACCTGATTCCACAGGAACTCCGCAGGGACCCCCCACGCACTGCGAGATATCGCGGATACTATCCGCCGACTGGCGGATCAGTGGGAGGAAGAGCACGTGTACACCGCCAATACTGAGCGCACCCCGCTCTCACCCGTCCGTCCCATGCAGTCTTTCACCGAACACACTGGCGATAATAGAAATCCCCGTCGTTCGGTCCATTCCAGAATAACCCAGAACACCCGCCCTCCGGGTAGGGGGGCGCCACAGGGGCTAGGCCCTTCAGAGGAGCACAGCGCCACACGTTTCAGGACCCCACGCCGGTCATGCCCCGCGGAGGGGGAACGGCTAGGGAACATACCCCCGTACTGAGCGGGATAGCGGCGGAGACCCGAATGCACTTTGGCCAGCACAATCAAGGCGTTGTACCAAGAGGAGACGCCTTGGCAGTAGTAACCCCCGCGCCTGTTGGGACTGATCCACTGGATGCCATGCTCCTGGATATGCAGAGGCAAATAAATGAGCTGAATCGCCGGACGGAGAACGCTCAGGCCTAGTCCAGGATTGCTCTTTCACCCCCCTTCACCGACAGGGTTATGGCGGTAGACATTGCGCGGGACGTTCGGCCCCCTGGAACATTAACTTATGATGGAGCCGGGGACCCCAAAGCCCATCTACTGTCTTATCAAGGGACGCTCTCCATGTTGGGAGCCTCCGATGAGGCTGTGTGCAGGCTTTTCTTCAGCACCCTTAGAGGGCCGACACAGGAGTGGTTCGGGCAGCTCAGGCCCAGATCTATCGACAACTTTGAACAACTTTCCCGACAGTTCATGGCTCAGTTCGCCTCCAGCTCCACGCCAAAGAAGCATTTCAGTTGGCTGACTAACGTCCACCAGAATAAGGGGGAATCCATATCTGCCTTCATGATCAGGTGGAGGGATGAAACCTTGAAGGTGGAGGATCTTCCGGAGAGCACCGGCATCACCCTCTTCACCAATGCACTGGCGACCGGGGACCTCTACCTGGACTTAAAAAGGAACCCAGGGAACAACTACGCTGAGGTGCTGGCCCGCGCGCACAAATTCGCGGCAATAGAGGAGGAGGTCTCACAGCGGGACAGAGCATCAACCCCCGCTAAGCGCAAGGCATCAGAACGACTGGGTCCCGGACCGGTCGAATCGCCACCCCTGAAAAAGAAGAAGACGGTCGGCGGGTATGTCCCGTGGGCCGCACAGGAACGCACGGTGGATGGCCCCCATATGAACCTAGGGCCGGCACCCCTGGCCTACCCAATCAGCCAAATCTTTGGGGCCATCAAGGACCAGGGGCTGCTCAAGGAGCCGGTACCTACCAAGGGGCTCATGATGGGCCGGGACACGGGATCATATTGTGAATACCACCTCAAACAGGGACACCGTATGGACGACTGTAAAAGTCTGAAGTACGCCATCCAGAAGCTCATTGATAGAGGGTATCTGGGTGAATTCACCACGGGGGGAGCATATCAGGGGCCCTCACAATAGCATAGGGGGCCCTACAGCTGCACCGGGATGATCGACGAGAGGCCGGGGTCAAGGAGGATGATTTCCGCCATGGCGACAAAAGGCCAGAGGCATCGCTCGGGCCGGTCGGCTCCAAGAAGAAGATGGAAATCAAAATGATTTTTGGAGGAGCGGAAATCGGGGATACCCCGGCGGAGAGGAAGAAGTTTGAGAGAGCCCTCCGGATAAATTCTATCTCTGCACCCCTCGCCAAGAAACACAAGGTTGAACCCATCACATTTGGGGCAGCGGATCTGCCGCAGACTCCAGGGCCGCACAGGGATGAGTTGGTAGTCAGCATGGATATCCGGGAGTGGATAATCCGACGAGTTCTGGTTGATACAGGGAGCAGCGTCAATGTCCTCTACTGGGACGTGTTCGAAAAAATGCACCTGGGAAGGGCCGATCTGAGCCCCCTTCGGACACCCCTGGTCGGTTTCACCGGTCACAGCATCGATGCAGAAGGGACCATCATCCTACCGGTTGAAATCGGGGACGGCGAACACAGGGCAACGATTCCCATGACGTTTGTGGTGGTGCGGCTCAAATGCGCCCACAACGCCATCCTGGGACGACCTGGACTAGAGGACTTGGAGGCCATCTGCTCCGTACGGCACTCCTGCATAAAGTTCCTTACGGAAACATGGGTGGGCGTGGCCCGTACGGACCCAGATACGGCAAGGGCATGTTACAAGGAGGCAGTGAAGAGAATGACGGAGAAGGACAAGAGGGTTAACAGCATTGCGGAAACGGCCCGGCATGAGGAAGCCATGTTCCGACCAGAGCCGGCCACCTTGGTGGAGGAAGTAGAACTGGATGATCCATCCGATCGGAAGATATCCATTGGGACCGGCTTGGAGCCGGAAATCCGGGAGGGGGTGATCATGACCCTCCAAAGGTTCAAAATTCTATTTGCCAGGGGACCGAAGGATATGCCAGGGATTGATCCGAGCATCATCTGTCACAAATCGACCGTTCGGCCGGATGCCAGACCTGTGCAACAGAAGAAGAGATATATGGCAGTCGAGAGAAGGGATTTCATCAAAGTGGAAGTCACCACCCTGCTAGACATACGCCACATACGGCCTGTCATGCACGTGGAGTGGCTGTCCAACGTCATCTTGGCTCCGAAAGGGACTACCTGGCGGATGTGCGTCGATTACTCCGACCTCAACAAGGTGTGCTCGATGGACCCATATCCCGTTCCGAGGATTGACCTCTTGGTGGATGAAACCGCAGGGTGCGAGCTGCTAAGCTTATGGATGCCTTCAGGGGGTATCATCAGGTATTCATGCACCCAGATGACGCCGAGAAAACTGCATTCGTCACCTCAGACGGGGTATATTGCTATGTGGTCATGCCGTTCGGATTAAGGAACGCGATGGCCACCTTCCAAAGAATGATCGGGATATTGTTCAAGGACGTTCTTGGGAAGATCATGAAGGCATACGTCGATGATATCCTGATCAAAAGTAGGAAAAAGGAGGATCATGTACAGGACATGGAGCGGGTTTTCACCATTATGGAGGGGGCGAACATGAGGCTGAACCCGAAGAAGTGTGCTTTCGCCGTCAGGGGAGGAAAATTTCTTGGTTACATGATGAGCGAGCGGGGAATTGAGCCTAATCCCGAGAAGGTCAAAGCCATCATGGACATGGAGGCTCCCAAAAATTTGAAAGATGTACAGAGACTCACGGGGCGCCTGGCGGCACTGAGCCGGTTTATGTCAAAACTGGCCGATCGGGCGATCCCCTTCTTTCAGATCATGAAGAAGGCCAACCCATTTGAATGGACGTCGGGCTGTCAGACAGCTTTTGAAGAGTTCAAGACGTACCTCTCCTCACCACTTGTCCTAACTAAAGCAGACCCCGGGGAACCACTATACATGTACTTAGCAGTGGCTGACTTGGCGGTAAGCTCCGTCTTGCTAAAGGAGGTTGAGGGCGTTCAGCGGCCCATATACTTTGTCAGCAAAGCGCTGAACGGCCCGAAGACACGGTACACACTGATGGAGAAGACGGTCCTGGCATTGATCGCGGCAATAAAGTGCTTGGCGACATACTTCCAGGCACACCCGCTGACGGTGTTCATCACTCAGCCTTTGGCCACTATCCTCAGGAACCCAATGGCGAGTGGACGAATTACGAAGTGGTCCTTGATGATCGGGCAGTACAACGTAGAATTCAAACCCAGGCCGGCGATCAAGGGACAGGCGTTGGCAGATTTCATTGCCGAATGCACTGCACGAACGGAGGAAGGAGAATATGGTAGCAATGACCTAGACAGCTGGTGGGAAATGTATACCGATGGGGCAGCAAGTGCAAAGGGCTGGGGGGGTGCGGTCATCACTTCCCCTGAAGGGTTCAAAGCCTATTACTCCATGGAGTTCAAATTCAAAGTCACCAATAACGAGGCCGAGTATGAGGCTCTAATCGCAGGATTGAGATATGCGAGGGCCCTCGGGGTAGCTCGTCTGAAGGTACAAATGGATAGCCAGTTGGTGGTTACGCAGATGAACGACACGGCTGAGACCCGGGAAGAACGGATGAAGGCCTACAAAGAATTGGCAGAGGAGCAGATTGCACAGTTCGAACAAGTGATCATAGACCTGGTACCTCGGGTAGAGAATGCCTAAGCTGATATCCTATCCAAGCTAGGCAATCCCCCCGGGGAACAGACGCCGGCCGTCCCACAACATATCCGGAATTTTGCAAGACAGGAGGCACTGCTCCGACCGGTAACAGAAATGATCCAGGTAAATGTTGTGTCTTATGCAGATCCCAATTGGGTAAAGGAGGTGACAGATTATCTCAAAGATGGGACCCTTCCCCTCGACAAAGATGGACGCACCTCCGGAAGGGCCCCATGGGTAAAGAGACGGGCGGCAAACTTTGAGATCATTGGGGTGAATTGTACAAAAAGACGTTCGGCGGGCCATATCTCAGATGCCTAGCGCCGGACTTGGCAGCATCAGTCATGGAGGAAATCCACGAGGGCATCTGTTCCAGCCACCAAGGGCCCCGGACACTGGCAAGAAAGATCATCCTACAGGGGTACTACTGGCCAACCATCCAACGGGACTGCTTCAATCACACCCAGAGATGTGCGGTGTGCCAGCAGTACGCACCAATGCCAGGGAGACCAGCCAGTTTCTACACACCAATGACCGTCGCCCTGCCATTTGCGAGATGGGGGATAGATCTGTTGGGACCCCTTCCCAGGACGACCAGCGGGAAGAAATTCATAATAGTGGCCATTGACTATTTTACGAAGTGGGTGGAGGCCGAACCCTTGAAGAACATCACTGAGTTCCAATGCCAACGGTTCGTATGGCAGAACGTATTGTGTCGGTTCGGCATCCCGGAACAGATCATCACAGACAACGGTCGGCAGTTCGTCGGCAAGGGATTTGAGGCATATCTGGCCAAGTGGGGTATCCGGCATTCAAAGGCTTCAGTCGCATACACGCAGGCAAACGGCCAGGTGGAAATTATGAACCGAACCATCATGGATGGCATAAAAAAAGAAATTAGAAGAATACTCCTCAACCTGGCCAGAGCAGCTGAATTATGTCCTGTGGACATACAGGACAACTCCAAGAACGGCGACCGGGGAAACACCGTTCGCACTGGCATACGGATTTCAGGCTAAGGTCCCCACCGAAGTACTGGTGCCCACGCACCGAACTCTGCACTTCGACCCAGGACAGAACGAGGAGAACCTAAGGGCCGAGTTGCACTTCATCGAGGAAAGGAGGGACCTAGCCGCACGGCGCATGGAGGAGTATCATCGGGCAACCGAGAGGTACTTCAACAAAGCAGTAAAGGTCAGAGAAATCAGGGTCGGAGACTTGGTGTTACGGAAGCGGGAGAAGAGCAAGCCGCTGGAAGGAGGCAAAATGGCCAGGAATTGGGAAGGATCGTACAGGGTATACGAGAAGAGATTGGCGGCGGGGACGTTCCTCTTACAAACTATAGAGGGACGTTCCGCTGGCATATGGAACGTGGAGCACCTGAAGAAATTTTACCAGTAGCCCCCCTGAAAAAAAAACAGGGGGAAGGAATCATTAGAAGTATTCCGTTCATACAAATGTAACAACAGGAATTAATAAAAACAAGAGGCTTGGACATTAGCCCAAAAAGTCCTGTGGTTTTTCCCTTTCCGGGTTTCCACGATAAAATCATGGTGTACAGTGACATCACAAAAACACTACGAACCTCCCAGGGGAAACCAACATTCCCCACCGGGTGGGACTAATAATCCAAAAAGACCTCTCCAAAAAAAAAAGAAATGGAGAGAGGCATTGGGGAATCCCCAAAGGGGATAAACCCGTTCCGCATCACAATCGTGGCCGAGCCCAGCTCAGGATCCTAAGGACCGGGCCAAATGGGCAGGTAAGACGAACGGATGACGGGACAAAGACCGGGGAATCCCCAAAGGGGATAAACCCGTTCTGCATCACAATCGCGGCCGAACCCAACTCAGGATCCTAAGGACCGGGCCAAATGGGCAGGTAAGACGAGCGGATGACGGGGCAAAGCAAAAGACCTCTCCAAAAAAATGGAGAGGGGCATTAGGGAATCCCCAAAGGGGATAAACCCGTTCCGCATCACAATCGCGGCCGAGCCCAGCTCAGGATCCTAAGGACCGGGCCAAATGGGCAGGTAAGACGAACGGATGACGGGACAAAGCAAAAGACCTCTCCAAAAACAATGGATAGAGGCATTGGGGAATCCCCAAAGGGGATAAACCCGTTCCGCATCACAATCACGGCCGAGCCCAGCTCAGGATCCTAAGGACCTGGCCAAATGGGCAGGTAAGACGAACGGATGACGGGACAAAGACCGGGGAATCCCCAAAGGGGATAAACCCGTTCCGCATCACAATCGCGGCCGAGCCCAGTTCAGGATCCTAAGGACCGGGCCAAATGGGCAGGTAAGACGAACGGATGACGGGACAAAGCAAAAGACCTCTCCAAAAAAATGGAGAGAGGCATTGGGGAATCCCAAAAAAGGGGAAGGATAAAATGAAAGACCAACGGACGATAAGTAGTAAAGATGATCGCGGCAAATAAGATAACTTTATTCATCGGCTCTACCAGCCGGAAGGTACAACAAACACGAGTTCGGAGTGAAATCAAGAGTACAAAATAATCGGAACCATCACGCCCCGGGGAGCTATCCTTGAATATAGATGAGACTGCAAGAGCTTTCTATGAACCCAGAGGCGTGAGGGCCGAAGTAAGCCATCTTAAAAACATTAGCCGCCTCGGGAAGGACGACCGACAAGCCAGGAAGTACGACTGGAAAGCAGAATTTGACAAACTCACCCAGTCAGGGGGGAGCCATCCGTGACCTGGCACTTGCCCTTCAAAGCCTCCCTGTAAGCTTCAGCAAACGAAGCATTGAAACCAGCGGCCTCAGGATCAAACGGCGTGGGGAGATAACGCTGGAGGGCTGGGAGGTTTCCGGCCAAAAGGCCGATCATACCTTTGGAGAAGGCATCGTCAGCAAGCTCTGCAAGGAACTCCTGGCCGGCGGAGGTTCCCGATACCAACCCGATGCTGTCCTTCAGCTGATCAGCACTCTTAGCCAAAAACTCCCCGAAACTCTGGGCAAGGCGCTCCTTTACACGGACATTCACGGCATCGACATAGGCATGGGACTTCGGAACTCAATAGAGCCAGCCTCCTTGATCTTGGAAACATCAGCCTAAAAAACAGGAACGGCCCCATCCGTACCAACCTGGCGGAGCTGCACGTCGGACTTCTCCACGGCAGCCACCTTGGCACGAAGCAGCTACATCTCCTCGGCTTGTTTCCTCACCGTCTCCTGAAGTGACGTGCTTCCCTTAGCAAGCCCCAGGGCAGCGTTCAGGTCCTGCTGCATCTGGTGCAGGCGCTCCTTGGCTTTCTTCACCAGATCATCGGCCTCACAACGCACCTGGGCGGAAGCACGTTCCTGAGCTTCATAGGCAAACCGTGCCTTGCAAAAATAGATGGCGGCCTTGTTGAGCGTGCTAAGGCCGCACTCATGAAGGTCCACTGCGCTGTCACGAGCAGTGAAATCCCGAGGGAGTTTCAACCCCAGGGAACACCAAATTGAAGAGGTCGTCTGCCCAAACAGCCTCTTTGATTCCGCGCGGGGCCCCAACCCGGAGAACTCAATGATATCAGAAAATGAGCCCTCAGAACCGGACGGAGGAGGATCGCTCGAACCCTGGTCTAGCACGGGTTTGCGGGGTGGCTTAGGAGGAGAGGCGGCCTCATTATCAGACCCATCAAGGACCACCACGGCCTTGGAGGACCTTTCCCCGTGGCAAGACTTCTTGGGTGGCCGTTCATCCCCAGCAGGTTCAGCCTTGGGCCTCTTCTGGCCCTGATCCTCACCAACGATCTGCTTTCCCTTGCTAGCATCAGCCCGGACAGAGGAGGGAATAGCACGGGGTTGGGGAACCATGACAGAGGATCTGGGATAAAGCCCTGCAAAAAACAAGAGAAATTATCAGAACAAGTTGGGAGTCATAAGAAGAGAGTCCCAAACTCGGGCCTCAGCGAGGATGCACCTATGCCGGCCCTGCCCAAGTTGGTGTCATTCACCAGCAGACGCAGGCTCTGGACCCCCTCACCGGCGATACGCGCGGCCTGTTCCAGCTCGGTTGAATGGAGAACTGGGGGCTCAAACTTGGCCGGAAAGGCATTCCACCGATCGGAGAAGGGGAGGGGGGAATCGACCCCGACGAGAAAGAATCTCTCCTCCCAATTGTTCTGATTGGAAGGGTTGTTGGAAAAAAGAACCCTCCACGAACGGGCCACCACACAGAGATAACCCGTCTGGCCGTACGGGGAAAGCCGGAACAAATGCAGGAACAACTTCACAGATGGCTCGACCCCCACGTCATGGCACCGGATTATGAAACCGGCAAGAATCCGATGAGAATTCGGGACGAGTTGGACCGGGGCGATGCCAAGTCTCCTGAAAAGAGAAACATGGAAAGGAAGTAGCGGGAAAAGGAGACCCGTTGCCACGGAGTCAAGATGGACGACCACATGGCCGGGAAGATGCCGCATAGGGTGGCGGAGGAACCGTGTGTCCCAAACCCTTGGGGGGGAGCAACAGGGGAATCAGGTTCTTCTCGCTGAGGAGCAGATGTTGGCGCTGACGCCGAACGAGGTGGAAATTAAGGGAAAACGAGGAGGCTGGGGGGGCATCCCACGCTTATAGACCGAGAGGTCGTCCCCGGAGTTACAGCCGTCATCGGAAAAGTTTCCGGAATGGCGATGGGCGGACGACTTGGGGACAATGGAAGACATGGCAGGTACGGAGGAGGAATGAGAGACTTACAAAGAATCTAGATAGAGGAAATAATCTGGAAAAAGTCACAAAGCAATCCCCCAATTTTGGCAAAGGGATATTTATAGGCAAAAACCACCCCGGCTCCCGAATGAAGGAGAGACACGTGGCGGGCCATGGTTGGTGCATCCTACGGCTGGGGACGCTTCGGGATCCACGCCGCGGGGGACAAGTGCTGAAACCACCCCTCACAAGTTCCAAAAAAAAGAGAGGAGAAGAGGTGAAGGCCCATAAACAAACAAGGGTCAAAGGCCGTTCCTTGCCAGGGGAAGGGTGAAGGCCCATGAACCAGGATCAAGGGCCGTTCCTCGTCAGAAGAAAAGGCGAAGGCCCATGAACAAAGGACTAAGGGCCGTTCCTCGTCATAAGAAGAGGTGAAGGCCCATGAGTAAGGATCAAGGGTCGTTCCTCGGAAGAAGAGGTGAAGGCCCATGAGCAAGGACTAAGGGTCATTCCTCGTCAGATAAAAAGGAGAAGGCCCATGAACAAGGACTAAGGGCCGTTCCTCGTCAGAAGAAGAGGTGAAGGCCCATGAGTAAAGACCAAGGGTCGTTCCTCGTAAGAAGAGGTGAAGGCCCATGAACAAGGACTAAGGACCGTTCCTCATCAAAGGAAGTGAAAGCCCATGAATAAGGATCAAGGGCCGTTCCTCGTAAAAAAAAATAAGGAAGAAGAAGGGGGGAGGAAGTAGGGAAGTACGAACGAGTAAACAGAACACAAGCTGTAAATACAAGGAGGTTTTATTCTTCGGCCTTACTAGCCGGAACGTACAAATTAAGCAAAAGAAGGAACTAACAAGCTATGTAAGAAAACCGTGGGAAGGGGAGCGTGGGGAGGCCGGCGGATCTTCTGCTGGCACCACGGGAATCTCGGGAGTGGGGGGGTCAGGGATGTCACCCCTCTGAATAGCCGCCGCGCGCTGCTCGGCTCGGTCGAGTTTGCCCATAACTCGCCGAAGCTCAGCCCCATCGGTGTAATCATCCACATTAAACGGGGGACAGCCGACCAGAGGGAGCACGCTTCTAAGGGCTTTTACACCTTCAAAGTACCCCTTGGCAAAGGAATCATCAGCAAGATCCATAAGCCACTCACCACCAAGGGCAGTTTTCCCCAAAATCTGCACCCCATGGTCTAAACGCTTCTTGTCCACTACCGACTGCAGTTCGGCTTCAAAAACCTCTCCGGCAGCGCCCCGGCAGTACTCATAAGCAGCCTGGAGGAACTGAGAAGTCTTCTTGAATTCCTCCACGTTAAGGGACAGGGTCAGAACGTCTGTGGAAGGATCCCCACCTTCGGGACGGGGGACAGGGTCTGCGGCAGGAACAAACAAAATCCCATGCTCCTCAGCCAGGGCTACCTTGGCGAGCAGGCTTTGTTTCTCACATTCGCCCTGAGCACGAACGGTCTGAAGCTCCTGTTGGGTCTGGGCCAGGGCAGCCTGCGCCCTCTTCGCCTCTGCCTGAGCGGCCTCCCGCTGCAGCAAAGCTTCCTGCTCCCTCTTAAGGGCCGCATCCGCCTTCTTCCTGAGCTCGACGAGATCTCTCTCCCGAGCAGACTTAGCCTGCAGCAGGCTCAGCCCGGCCTGCAAAAAAGGAAAATGGTTTAGGCAGAAACGAGGAGCAGAGTCAGAAGATAACACAGAAAAACGGCTAGAAAACGTACCTCAAGGCTCAGAAGCAGGGCGTTGTCAACAGAGTCGCCCGAGGAACGACCTGATAGCTCCAGCCCGGCCTAGAGGGCCATGTCCTTCCAGACCTCATAAATGGGACGAACGGCGGAGGGAACCGCGACGCTCGTAGACTTGGGGGCGGAGGGCTCAAGACGCGGCCTCTTCATCTTTTTCCCCTTATCCTTATCCCCACCAGCAGGGATAGCGACGCCGACCGAGTTCACATTCAGAACCCGGTTATCTTGAGGAGGGGCCTCGGAGGTTTGCCCGGTCACCTCAGCAACCAGAAGTCGCTCCGCATCGGCGACCCGCTGAGTAGCCTGGGACGCGGCCGAAGAGGTAGCCCCAGAGGATTGAGCAGCTGCACGGGCTTTAGCTAGCGTCTCCCGTTCCTTGGCAGCCTTTGCCTCACGTCGAAGTGCCATAGCCGCGCTATCCATCTGATCTTGAGTAGGGGGAGGACCTGAAAAAGGGAAAAATAACATTAGTACCGGGCGGTGCGAATCACAAAGGCACTCTCCTCACGGAACAGACCGCCCGGGCCCACAAGATGAACACTAGAGAAGGCCAGTCCAGGGATCACGGGCGGTACCTATCCCAGCGTTGGAGAGTGCCTCAATGGTCAGAAGGCCTTTTAATCTCCTAACTCCGCCCAACCTCAGCTTGTCCACTGCTTCCTGCAATACTGGGGTCAGTTCCGGCGTCTGAACCTTCGGAGGGTATCCGTTCCACCGCACAAGGAGCCGATCGTTCGCATAACGAATAAAGAAGTAACGGTTCTTCCAGTCATGGATAGAAGAGGGAGCCCCCTCAAACAACTTTCTCTTGGGACGAGCAGCCACGCTCAGGAACCCTTCAGCTTTTTGGGGGGTAATTTGGAAAAAGTAATGGAACAGCTCCAGGGAGAAAGCGAGCCCCAGCGATTTGCAAAGGACAAGGAACACAGAGATCTGGCGGTAGGAATTCGGCATGAATTGAGCCGGGACCACGCCATAGAATTCGAAGAAATCCAGGTAGAACGGATGTAACGGGAACCGCAGTCCGGCCTTCAGAGAGTCCATGTGTACCATCACCATCCCCGGACGTCTCATGAAGAGGTTATCCGCGCCCCGGAGGCTATAATAGGCAGGCGGGGGGAGGAGAACTTGCAGCTCCCTCAGGGCCCTTTTGGAAAAAACTTGCTCGATCGCAGCTACGTTCGGAATAAGCACAATGTGCCTGTGATCGTCCATGGGGATGCCCCGCTTGTAGATTCGGAGGTCATCCCCTTCTTCAGCCTCCTCACCCGAGTCATAGTCGTCTGGATGCCCCGCCGCCGCAGCAGGTTGTACCGCCATCGCAACGGCATTTTCAGGGTCAACGGCCATGTCAACATGTTCCCCAACGACCGGGATGGCGGCATCGGTCACTACATCAGGGACTGTCATTGAAGAGATGCTGGAACGGCCAGATCCACTCGCCCCAGCTGAAGAACGGGACCTGGATTCTGACGCCAAAGATGAGCCGGCCGAAGAACCGGTAGAAGAGCCGGAGCTAGTCTCAGAGGAGGAAGAAATCTCCATGGAGCAGACCATGGGGAGATACGAGAAGGAAGAAGAAGATTGGAGTCTGGGATTTACCTTAACTAGAAGCTGGGAAAAGGAATAAACACCAGGACCAAAGCACTCGCTGATCGGCGCAAGAGGAGGCAAGAGGAGATAGCAGATGAAAAGCCCTAACCTTTCCCTGACTTCCGGTATTTATAGGGGAAGGCACTGACTCAACAACCAACCCACGGGCGACACATGGCAAGGAGCGTATACAGGGACGCGTGTCGCATAAAGACGGGCTGATACGAAATGATTACTTTTTTATGGGAAGTTGAACCGGCCTGATAGCTGGCACCTAGAGCCCCGCAAACAACGGCGGAAAGCAACCGTCACCTACGGAAAGGGAGCAACGGCTCAGGGCGGTACGGCGAAAAGTAACCGTCACCCAGAGGAAAGGAGCAACGGTTCATAACGGTACGGCGGAAGTTATTTTACTTCTTCATGTCCCGCGCAAGCTCGGAACATCAGAAGTGGGGGACTTGTGTTGGGTTAATGGCCTTCCAGGACCGGCCCATCAACCCCTGAAGCCCAAGGGCCAAGGGACGTACGTGGCCCACCAAAGCTAGGCCTCAAGGTCCAAGGGCCAGGAGACGTACGTAGCCCAACATAGCCAGGCCTCAGGGTCCAAGGGCCAGGGGACGCACGTAGCCCAACATAGCCAGGCCTCAGGATCTAAGAGCCAGGGGACGCACGTAGCCCTGCATAGCCAGGCCTCAGGGTCTAAGAGCCAGGGGACGTACGTAACCCATCATAGCCAGGCCTCAAGGCCCAAGGGCCTGGGGATGGACGTCTGGTGGGCTATACTTAAAGGCCCAGGTTGCCATCCAAGAATTGAGTTCAGTTTAGGGGACGGACGTCCCCCGCATTATGGCGGGAAACCAAGATCTTGGCGGGAAGAGCATTTAATGCTGAAGATTTGGTGGTTGGAATCATGTCGCCCACAGCCGGCCACGTCAGCCCCCCAACCACCAGGGTGTACTATAAATAGCCGCATTTATTTCATTGTAAGGGGTTCGCACATCGTTACTCTAGAGTTGTAATAGCGTCAGCAGTACGTAGCTTATTTCCAGTACGTTCGACCTTTTGGCTTGTAATCACAATATTGAAGGAAACAGTCATTTGATCCATCCTCGTTGATTTAGTGAGTTCATTTGCTTTCCACCCATTCGAAACCCCAGGTTATGTGTTGGGCCTGCGGGTTGAGGGGAATAAACATCAACACATATATATGGGTAAAGTTTATTTATGGCACATATATTACATTAATTGTGCATATATTTTTCAAGGGCTCAAATTTCCAAATATGCCCTTGCTTTGGGCGGCAATTATGCCTGCAAAACGTGTAGCAACTTTGATAATATTAAGATATGCATTAGATCTTCAATATGTGTAGTGCCTATAAATAAATCCCTGTATATCTTACACGTAACTTTTGAATTATTATTAGTCAACTTTTTTCAGCGTATCAGCATTATTAGTCAACTTTTGGATCAAACACGTAACTTTTGATTTCGTACATTGAATTGTCTAATAATCAAAATAAGTAAAGTTGGTGTTAGTTTTCTGACCGAATTGGTTGAATTTACTCAAAAGTATTTTAACTATTTTTTCATATAATTTTTTCTTTATTATAATAGTAAAATATATTTAAATATAAGGGCATGTTTACTAACAGAGATATTTTCCAGTTTTCCAGAAAACTGGAAAACTAGAAAACAGAAAACAGGAAACGTGTTTACCAAAGAAAATTGCTGGAAAACTAGAGAAATGAAAACAAAAAAACGTGTTTAACAAACCGTTTTCCAAAACGAAAAAATTGAGACATGTCTCTCTTTCCCTTAATGATTTGGAAAAGTAACTTTTACTAGTTTCCCAAATTAGGAAAACGCAGATGCTACAAGCCGCTGCAATGAATTTGTATACTTACACCTAGTGGTGGTTCCGGTCCCGCTCCGATGTCGATTTCATTCTAGTACCTCCGTCCATGTACCTTACCCCTACCCTACCCCCCCCCCCACCGCTTACCCCTTTCCCCTACAATGACCCTACCCCCACCCCTACCACATGCCCCTACCTCAGTCCCACCCCGATCCACCCTACCCTACCGCCACCCCCCTACCACCTCAACCCCACCCCGACCCACCCTACCCCCACCTCGTATATACCCCTTACCCCTACCTTACCCCTTCCCACATGCCCCCTACCTCGGCCCCACCCTATTGCCATCCTACCCCCACCCTCATACCGCCATCCTACCCCCACCCTACCCCTTCCCCTACCTCAACCCCACCATGATCCCGGCCCCACCCTACCGCCATCCTATCCCAACTCCCTACCCTACCCCTACCTTTCCACAACTCCAACACTACTCACTTCCCCCACCCTTACCCCTAACCACCACCCTAACCCATCCACTACCCCACCCAACCCCTGTACCCCTAGACATTACCACCCCACCCCCGACCATACCCCTTACCACACCCCCACCCACCCCCACCCATACCTTCCTTCCCTACCCCGACCCCTACGAGTAGGTATGGGTAGAGTGTAAAATCGTGGTAAGGGTAGGGGTAGGGGTCAAGGGTGTGGAATTGGGTGTAGGGTGTAGGGTGGGGGTACGAGGTATAGGGGCAAGGTAGGGGTTAGGAGTATGGATACACGTACGAGGTGATCGACCCCACATATTATATTATATATTTGTGTTCATGAATGTTTGTGTGTCTATATATGCATATGGTTATTTTGGACATTTTAATGTTAAACGGTGTTTTAAACCTTTTGAAGTAAACATGATCTTATAACATTGCTTATTTTATGCGTCACTTATTAACGTGAGTCTTAATAAGCACCATTTAGTAACCCGTGAAGTAAACGTGTCAGTCTTCTCAATGATCACAAAACTGGGTGAAAAAATTGATGAACATGTTTTCAGATTTGAAAATGGAAAACTAGAAAATAGAAACAGAAACCGGAGATAGAAAAACTGAAAAATAAAAACAGAAAATTGGAGAACGAAAAACAGAAGTAGAAAACAGGAAAATATTTCTGTTAGTAAACAGGCCCCAAGTTTTTCATAATTCAGACGATTAAGCCATTTCATCAATTTCAACAGAATCAACTGATTCACCTGATTTCAATGTTACCAAATACGTAGTATGCTCTAACTAATAAATGCGAAGTACATACATAGATATGCATATATATTGAAATGCGATTTTTTCATACAATTTGTTTCTTATTATTAGGTGACCACTTTTATATTTGTTTCTTAAAATTGTTATGAAATTCTTTAAAAAATACGGATTCTTTAAAAAAGTGGCTATAGTTATTATATGAGTATAGAGTCATGGTCACTTTAGTTTTAAAATTAAAAATAAATTACTATGACTAAAGTTATATTATTATAGGTCTCATTTTTTAACTACCCTTTATTTTTGCATAAACTTATAATTATTACAAATTTTATTTCCTACTATTATTTTAATTGTTTCCAAATATTGTGTAGTCTTCACGTGTGAATATGTATGTTCGCATACTCTCTAAATTAATGTTACGTGTTACAATCATTCTCATTCTTATACATAGCATTAAATTACTACTAATTAGTGTAACATTGTATTTATGTTAAGAATCAATTCCAATTAGATTTTGACGGGTGACACTTTAAAGACAAGATACTTAATATGGAGAATTCCATAAGAAAATACATGGGCGGGAAGTCTAATTCCAGGCAGAATAATTTCCTATTTTGCCCTTTATTTGGTGGAATTTTGGGCGGGGAAATGATGTCACTCTGTTACTTTATATTATATAAAGATAAATAAAATGAGTTGTTTATTTGTATTTGAATGTAATGGGTAAAGAGTAGATGAACTTAATGAATTTTATATTAGAGTTCTCATAGTAACCATTGATTCTCTTTTTAATAATGGATAGCATAGTAAAATTAAATAAGTGCAATTAATTTTATACTTCGGGTATTACTTTTTAACTAATTTTCTTTATGATAACTTTTTAAGTGATTATTAAAAATATTACTAATCTATTGTTATAATAGTAAAGCTCAGTTTTTAGTTGCTGATTTGTCAACCTCTCATTGGCTAGAGAAAAATTAAATAACTCAATTACATGTAAAAACGATTCTCATTATCACGTTATTTATTGTGCCGAGTCTGTTGAGCAAAATGTTATGGTCAGGTAATTAATTGCGCCAAGTCTGTTGAGCAAAATGCTATGATCCGGTTATTCTCCATTATCATCTAGAACTACGCTTTTAATTTAATACCATTAAATAATCACATCTATGCAATTTATTTTAATGATTGCATACTAATAAAATGTTAATGATAATATTATGAATGTGATAAAAAGTAGGATTCTATGATGATAATGATAAATTCCTTTATTGCTTCCCGGTGGTAGAGAAAAAGTAGCATAAAATCATGTATACGGGTATTCAAATTGGGTGTACTAGGACTCTAATTTGAAGATATGTTTAATACCAGTAGGACTCTATTTTGAAAATATTAAATTATCGCACTAGGAGATAAATACAATCGATTTACAATATATAGACACAATATATTAAAAGATCTCCCAATTTGAAATTCTACATTGAAACAGCTATTGATAAATTTTGAAGGAAATTTGCCAAAAATAAATAAATGAATTTTGAAGGTAAATTTACATCACAGATTAAAATAGCTCCCAAATTGAATTAGGGTTAATTGAGCTACTTCTAAAGATGGTTTTTATTTGAACTGTTTTCACTCTCAGATCATACCAGATCAACCAGATCAAACCAAACTTGGATAATTATAAAATACACAGAGACCCGACATTTACCAGATCAGATCAGACTAGACCACAAAATTTCAATCCAAGCAAAAACATCCTAAGAGACAAAAACATATGTTTAAATTGTATATATCATAGGGAAAATGGAAACTAATAATCCATCCTTTTAGCGTTCTTCTTACAATAGTCCGACCTTTTGATTATTCAAGAATATTCATTCAATGGTCCCTGATCGGTTGATGATCCGCTTTTTCAAGTTATTTTCTTATCTTTGCAATATATTATACCATAAATCTCACCTTATTGTCACATAATATTTTGCAAAGACAAGAAAATAACTTCAAATAGCAGATCATCAACCGGTCACGGATCATTGAATGAAGATGGGTGCAAAGGTTGGATTATTCCTGAATAATCAAAAGATGGGACTATTTTTAGAAGAACGTTAAAAGATTGGATCATTAGTTTCCATTTTCCCTATATCATATATATATATAGAAAAGCCAAAAAAAGAAAGCTGAAATTTTGAAGGAAAATTTTGCAATAATACGGCTATTCGATTTACTTCAGTCTTAAACCATTGTTTTTCTATTTTAATGTATTATATTATGATTAAGTAGCATTTTATTCATGATCTCAATAATCAACAAATCTTCTCTATGTTCTGAACATATAAAAAAAGTCTTGCTTCTACTAATCTGCAAATTACAAATTACAACATATTGTCGGCTAACCATCTAAATCAATTTTGGAATTCCAATACCATACTAAAAACATTGCAATACCATAGTACTTAAATTATTTCTCCCAAAGGTCACGGTGCATTAGTTTTTTTTAACATCCCAATGCATTAACTATTCACCTTAATTAGACCAACTTATTTACATAAACGAGAGAAGAAAAATCTCTTGTTCTGAAAGTGTTATATGTTTTTTGTACTCCAATTTTTTTAAAAAAAAATATATCAAAATTAATGAGTTCTCATGATCTTTCACATGAAGCCAATATTGTATATGTAAAAAAATCTAAAGATCCAATTAGTGGAGATTTTTAGGCCTAGAACTTTTTTTGTCAATAAAGCCCAAAACATTTTTAAGTAAATTCAAAACCTAAAATTAATATTTCATAATTTATTTTTACATTTTAAAGTTATTTTTTCAAAAAATGTCTAAAACAGTACTGAATTTCTTATTATCTATTGAATTATGAAGTGTTATGAGTGACTCTCTTATTGACATCGCATAATACATGTTAACATTGCTTTTGCAACCATTGTTTTAACTCATTAAATGATAGACTGTTCATACAATATAAATAACAATTCATGCTTTTACATTACAACATATAATTCATTTGTAACATTAAATAATATGCTTAATTATTGATTCATTATGACCGCAACACGGTTATATTGGATCCTATCAAGGAATCAACGCTATTATTTTTTTTGTTATTTCATTCGAACGTAAAATTAAATTACACCGCATCATCGGCAATACACACCACAATGACTGCAATAGCCGCAAATGCGCTAACCGCAATTGCAATGCTACCGCAAAAAGAAATCTTGATATATACTAAAGAGTAAATATATATTATATGATGATGGATAATTTTATATATATTCATTTAACATGTACAAATTTATAATTAGTTGTGGTTAGATCAGATCATAGTAAAAATGCATTATATTCAATTTTGGATCCTATGAATAATTCACAATATCTATTACTCCGGGGAGTAGTATTTTGCATTTTAATACTCCGTATATAGCAACGCGCTACCGCGGCTACCGGGGCATTGCCCCGGGCTTTACACTAGTTACGGAGTATTATAGTGTTTTATACAATGTTTTATGTGACAATTTGTTTAAACTAAATAACTACTCCGTATAAGCTAAAGGCTAGAAACTGGTTTGTACTTTTTCTATCGTACAAAAGCACATATTTTATCAAACACTATCAACTTTTACTTTTTAAAATTAATTTTTTCTCAAACACTACCAACCTTTTACTATTAAGCATTTTTTTAAATCACTTTAAAAAGTAATATTTTTAAGGGAAAAGTACATAAAACGTACATGTGATTTGGGCCATTTTCAGATAGGGGCATGTGTTTCATTTTCTAACAAAGTGGGGCATGTATTTCAATTCCGTTATCATAGCAGGGGCATGACGTCTAACGACATTAGAAAAATTAACCCCGATTTTAAAGTCTCCGAAAAATTAAAAGAAAAATACTGGGAGATGCATCTCGTCAAGGAGATCAACAAACTATCTTTATTTTTTTGTTTCCAGCCACCATATCTCCAGAAAGTCCACCAGAAAGTTGATATTAGTGAATTTGTTTTTAAAAGATAATCCAAATAGAGCTGAAAAATCCAAAGAGAATGATAATTTGTTGATCTCCTTGATGAAGCGCACCTCCTAGTATTTTTCTTTTAATTTTTCGGAGACTTTTTAAAATCGGAGTTAATATTTCTAACGGCGTTAGACGCCATGCCCCTGCTATGATAACGGAATTAAAACACATCCCCCACTTTGTTAGAAAATGAAACACATGCCCCTATCTGAAAATGGCTCAAACCACATATTCGTTTTCTATACTTTTCCCTATTTTTAAAGTAGAAACAATTGCAAACACTGCTTTATACGTTTACACCGGAACATTTCATTTCTCTAACATTATTTTGTTATGTCTGTAAATTAACTTCTCATTTTTTTTGTTTCTAATATTTACTTAATTAATCTTTCAAAATACAAATGTTTACTTGATACAAATATTTTTGGATCATATTAATTAGATTTCTTAACAGTCTTTACTTCTTTTGACTTCAAGTGGATTTCATATTTGATTTTTCACCATATATACTTCTCTTTGTATATAAGGAAAATGAATTTGAAAAACATTGACTATCTCTCAGAACCCCATAATAATACGTATTTTGGAAATAAACTTTTATGATACAAACTATTTGAATACAATAAAAAATAATAGGAAGCCTCTGCCTATAAATCCTATCATGCATCACATCAAAAAAATATGCTTTGTATCAAACAACGATATAAAATTTATCTCGAAAATGGGTCACATATTCAACATTTTGATATAATTTGTTGATGAGTGTACTCATGCTTGGATTGGAGATACTCTAATAAAACTTTGATCACCTAAATTCACCTTTTTTACAATTTCATCATCTCCTTATATCTCAATGTTAGTGGGATATATGTAGTAACATTTATAGGACTACACTACATCTCTCATACCGCATATGCACCGATTATGCTATGAAAAATTGATAGAAGGGTGCCAGAAAAAATTGAATACTTTAATTTGCACGCTCTAATATAAGTTGGTGTGTGTTTTCTTTCTTTCAAAAAAGAACTCATAATTTTATTAAGTTGTCTACCCATCCAATATGCGATACTTCTTATATTATTATAATCCCTCCGCCCCGCAAAATAGTTCCCCGATTCCTTTTTGGTCAGTTCCAAAAAATAGTTCTCATTTCCCTTTTTGGAAAGTTTTGTGTGGCTCACATTCATTTACCTTTTTCTTATTCAACCACAACCATTTATTTTCACTTTATTCCCACTTTCTTAAATTCTGATCTAAGTCAATGCAGGAACTATTTTATGGGACGGAGGGAGTAGTTATAACTAACCCGAAACATACTTCATCAAACTACTTTGGTCAAACATGGAAACAACAACTACAAGTAGACATGTCCCCCGTTTTCAGTTCAAACAGCACAAAAACAATTTAAATGCATATTCGTACGTGCAAAGGAGCCTATATATACATGTTCAAAATTTATGCTAAGTGCGTATAAGTGTCCTATCAAACTAAAACTAATAAGAAATTATAACATATATTTTCTATATTTGTACCACGACTATCTTTAGTATAAAAGAATACAAATATAGACAAGACATATACAAATATATTCTCCATAAATTAAAATATATTTGTAATCCAATCTTTATTTCCTAAAGCATGCTAAAAAGTAATTACACTAATTGAAAGTATATAGTAATCACCCATATAGCCCCAATACGGAAACATGGAAACAAATACGGGGATACAACAAGGCAAAAAAAGTAGGATACAAATACAGAGGTATATTTATTAATATTATGTAGTAAAAGTTATGGGGTGTGTTTATAAATATTAAAAACTATGCAAATGTATTTATAAATATTAAAAAATACATTATTGTTTTCAAAAATACAAAAAAATATTATCCGATCCCATGCTCATTCGTGACATTGGAACATTTCACATTATCAAAATACTTAGAAATAAATTCATATTTTATCTCATATACACTAGTACATCTTAAAATGTAAATATGGTCAATAAGTCACTAATTTGAAATGAGAAAACAAGTCAAACAACAACAATTTTGAAATTAAAAGTTTAAGTACTCAAAGTTGTTGATAAAAGATTCTCAATGAAAATATAAAATAATGATTTGATAAAAAAACTAGAAGTCATAATAAATATTTTTTAAATATTTTTATTATTTAATTTGGGGTGTTTTCTTTATAAAAAAGTTGGCATGTGTATCCGTCAGGATTCGTGTATCTGAACGTTTAAAATAATCATTACCACAAAGGTTATTTGTTTTAATAATTGCACATACGGTCCGAGAACATATGGATGGTATGAGTATCCTGGAGTATATGATACATGGATGTTTTCGATATGCTGACACGGTACCTTAGTCAAGTATCCATGCTACATAGACTAACCACATCGCATGCTTATATGACACATCATATGCTCTCGAAAGTTTCTCTTGTATAGGTTTTCCATTCTTTTTAGTTACAACACTCTCACTTTGTCATTTGCCAATGCACTACTTTTGTTATTAATATATATATTTTACTTTTAGTAAAAAATAAAAAATGACATTTTTGGAAAATTAAGTTGGAAAGAGTTGAACAATATTTTTAATAAAAAATCCAATGTGTTAATCAGTAAAGTATTGTCAAAGTAAAGCATTTGATTAGTGTAAAATTCAACATGTTGAAATTATATAGGAACATAGTACAATATGTTTTGATTTTGTATCATTCTGTTATAATAAATGAAGTCGCAATAGCACATTGAGGTCTAAAATCTAATAGAAATTGCACATTGAATGTAATTATTGGTACACATATTAAATAAATTTGATCCACACTTTCTTCTTTCATAACTAGTTTCAATCCATCATTTAATTTGTTATTCCCATAAATATTGTCGTACACCATACTTGCAATATTCATCAAGGAAACATGAATGCTTAACTGTTGCATGTCACATCTTTGATCATTTGGGATGAGGCTATGATGATTCACAACTCTAGTTTTAAGGTTTTAGACCTTACGCAAAGAGACAATATGCGACTGTGATTTATAGGAAATGAACACATGTTATTCAAAAGGAAGGTTGATGTTCTTATTATGGAGACTTTTGACAGCATCTATCACTCTATCATCTTGAAGTGAGTTGGGGAGAGTCGATACGATTATATAGTGGCAGTTAACTCTTCACACCTCTGAGATTACTATTCGGTTTATCTTATCACAAATACTATGAGATTAATGACATATCACAATGACTCTAGCAAGCAAAAAACTGGAGAGTTTTTTTTTGGGTTGTTAAAGTAAGAGATTGAAGATGACATTAGAGTGGAAAATAATGGTTTTTTAGAAGTGAAGATCACGAGTTATTTATTTTTAATGTAAAAGGTTATCATATCATAGTTATAGTCGCAAGCACATATCATGAATTTTGTGATATATTAAGTGATTCATGTATCTACAAGAAAAAGAGATCTATGTGCCCCGCACTAGACATTATCTCAACAATTACATAAGCATGAATATTGTTAGGGGCACAATGGTCTAGAGAAAAATGTTCGTGTCTCTCTATGCATTGGCCAATTGTACTCCATGTATATTTATTCCAAGCTTGTAGCTGTTATGGCAGAGTAAAAAATGACGGAGGTCTTGCCGTTAAATCCCGGTACTCTAGCCTCCAATTCTACCCAACCCTCCTCTTCTTCTTTTCCATTCATGCCCCGTTCAAATTCCATAAGCCCATAGCTGTCTTTCCACTACAAATGATACGTCTTTCTGAAAATTTTCCGCCGCCCGATGTGCCTCGTCTGTATTCCTGAAATCCCAATTTCCAAATCATCAATTATCCTTCTCATCCTCCCGAGGCCAGAGTCAAGACCACCGTGACTGGCGACTCTGCTGGTTTGGTAAGTGGTTGCCTTTCCTTCCGTGAGTCAGATTCTCACAAAGGCCATAGCCAAGCTCCGGTGCTCCTGCTCCAGATGGCTAGACTTCCACGCCCCAGTAGGTTTCTCCGTTTCTGTCTTTGCTCCAGGTTGTTTTTATTTATTTATTTCTCAATTGGGTTTTTGTTTGTATCAATTGTAAGAAAATAAATCAAAATTATAGTTTAATTTGGTTCTAAACCCACTGCTGTTGCAGTAAACAAAAAGAACTATAGATGCCCGTAAACTAAAAGAACGATATAGTAATAAACAAAAAAACATTGAGAAGGCCAGAAAATTAAAACATTGGCTACGAGCAAGATACTGGTGTCAAGTTTGGATTATAAAGATCCTCGTTTTGCTTCAGATAGGTCAGTTGTTGTTGTTTTTAAATTTTGATGGATTATTATATTATCGAGTTTGGCCCTGTTGAGATTAGATTTGTTATGATCCACGAAATCATGGGGCAGCTATGGCATCGTTTAGACGCTGTGTTGTTGATGCAGCAATGCCAAAAGTCATAAGGCATGTGGAGCTTTGAGCTTCTCTTTGCCAAGTTTTGAAGGTGATAACATGACAACGCTGTAAGAACTATCACGTAAGTTTTTACATCACACTATCAAATATTCACAAACACTTCTACAATGTCTAAGCAAAAATACCAGAGCTTATATTAATTACATAATTAATGGAATCATTGGAATCACATTCTACAACGGTGTTACTAATGCTAGGGTATTGTGTTTTTTATAACATCAATTACAATTCGAAAACTATTCAACTAACATCTCTACCACTTATATTTTGGCAAATTGTACATTAAGTGATTAAATTCATCATTTAATTTTTGAAGTTGAATGTTAAAGTAGATATAATTTATTAATCTGATTCAGTACTCCATTAGATTTATTGTTCAAAATAAATAGTATCTATTGTATGGAAGATATCCTTGTATAAGACACATGTTACTAAGAAGCATTCTAATATTGAATGTTTCCAACATTGTATAGTTGGTATCTGTTTATTCAAAAAATATTATCAAACAATGGTATTTTGGTAAGTATTTTATAATTTCAAATTTCAAATTGAAAACATGATTGAGTGCTCCGCCTTTTTTAATCAATCTTTGCGGGTTTTGGTAAAACAACAAACCATGAATAGTAATAGTCCATCCACTAATATTAATGTAACTAAGAGTACATTATAGGAACTTTAGTAGTGAAACTTTTATTTAATCTATCCTTTCTTTTCCTTTTTGTCTAGAATTATGATGGATTTTAGTAGGATTTAAAGTAGTGAAATTCTTTCATTGCTTTTGGTTTTCTGAGATGTTATCTTTTGCTAAGATATAACCCTTTTTCTAAGTAATTTATCATAGTCAATTTTCTTTACTTCATTTCATACATGCTTCAATTTAAAATCACACAAAGGATATTTGTAAAGTCTGAGCCATTACGCTAGTATTAACTGTTAAGAAAATTTGTTTTTCCATGTCCAGTTATTTTATATATTCATGCCACTCATTTGCCTCATCGGAAAGAATGAGTATTTCATAATATTTGACAATGTTTAGTAGTTTGGTATGGGGAGTTAGAGGGGAATGCTAAGAAAGTTAAGAAGCTATACAAGGGTTGTAAGAGAATCTGTTTGTATGTGTGTGATAAGGTCGATGGGTGTATTGGTATAGGGAGCAGGACAGAATTTAAAAGTGGTGTTAGCAGTGCATTGCCTATGGCCATGTGTGGATCTAGGGAAGATAAGTGTAATTTTACTTATTTTAATTTTTATGTTCCATTATCTAACTTGACTTCTCGATGATATAATCATATGCAAAAGAGAGTAAGCTTAGAGAATGGATTCTATGCTTTAAGGTTTTAGTTACTGCTGTGATAAAAAGTCAAAGACAACTTCTCTGTTCAAGCAGTTGAATCTACTTGTGGGTAATGAATGTTGTACTCACATAGGTAAAAATGATAAATATGAAGTTGCAACTTTGTTTTCATCTTACACAAATTGTGCTTGGAACTAAGGTTACTAGTATACTTGGTTATTTGTTAGAATTACAAACAACTCAATATTCTTAAGGAAATAAGATATTATTATCTCCAATATTTAGCTTACGTCACATAAGAAATGAATTGGATGCTTTTACATTTACCTTGATGGGTAATTAGGTATATATAATTGTGTTAGCTTAATTAACAACCAATGTGTTGGTATTTTTAAGCAAGTAGAAGTCTCGACGATGCAAAAACGATTTTCTCTCTTCTCTCTCTAGGGTTACCTTAGGGTAACGCCTAGTCTTTGTCCGCCGCCAGCTGCCCAAGAGGTCTAGGCCATCGTCGGTGGCTGTGTTTGGAGTGGGGGTTTTCTATCGAGCTCTTTGGGGCTTCGCTTTGGTTGGAGTTTTGTTTCGGTCGAGGAGGTCAGCGGTAGAAGGAGGAGCGTTGGAGATTCGGCGTGGTCTGTCAAAGCCGACGTCCACGAAAGCTTCGTTTTGTTGCAGGGGTTCGTGCTGTCAATGGAGTGTTCTGTATACAAATACAAAAACATGGCGATTGGGATGGAGGAAGAAGATCTGAAATTCAATACGAAAGACGCTCCAATACAGAAAAGCAGTCCAGGGTTTCAGGTGGTAGGAGTGCTACTGACTTTTGAGGCGGATGAACGGCGAGTGCGTCCTCCTCCCGAGCCGCCGCCATGGCCGCAGGTCCGAGGGACGATTCCAGTTTTCTGGCTGAATAAGAAGTTTTTTAATTTTTGTTTTGTTTGTTGTTTTAGAAATTGTTATTTCTGCTTTGCGGTTTACTTTTTATTTTGTGTTCCTGTTTGTAAGACGTTGATTTTGGATGTGGGGGATGAGAGGAATATGGTGACCGTTTATGGCTTAAAGTTTCCCACTTTTGGATCAACAAATTATATTGCTTCATTGGAGGTGATTAATTCCGAGTCTGGTTCCCGGGATAGCAGTTGTCAGGTTTCTTTTTGTCTTTTGACCCATACTCTGAATTATCTGTTATCAATATAAAGCCGAATTCTTCCAAAAAAAAAACAACCAATGTGTTGGTAGAGCAGTTTATTGTCATAAAATGATTTATTTGAAAAACGGGTTTTACCTATTTTCCATTAAAAAAAGTGGTGTCATTGGTTTAAGTGAACGCCTCACTTATGCTTGTATACAACTTGAGTTTCCTTGCTTTCATTTAGAAAAACCCTTCTTTGAAAAATAGGAAATGCAAAGTGAAAGGAATTAAGTGGTTTATTATATGAGAATAAAAACACATATGCCTTTTCATCCTTTTGTGACTAAAACAAGTGAAAGAGTAAGACTACTAAAATTATTCGATGAGAATGTCACTTTCTATTGGTCCCCGTCTCCCAAATGGCATTGCTGATTCTACTGTCAAGTTTTATGTGATTCTTCTTACATCTAAAAATGTTACAAGTGACAAGTACTCCCTTATCAAAGTTATACCATACTTGATTAGTTTTGATATTAAATGTTCATATGCTTATCTGCAAACCTTTATTGAGTAATCAATACCTAACTGCTCTAATATCATACACATAAAGACTCATTAACATTTTTTATTTGGAAAGGAATTTTTTTATAAAAAAAATTGTGGATGGTTTCCACTCACTCCTATAAATCGCCAATAAAAAATTGTGTGAGAAATTGGATGTAGGTTTATAGTTTAGGACTTTAGGCGTTTCCCATTTGTCCCAAGCATATCTCAATCCATTATTGAGAATCATGTAATACTTGTGTCATCCCCTCTACACTTTTGTTTAGTGCTTCATATTCTTCTCTATAAACATGCATCTGGATCATGTTTCCTTCTTCAACGGCCCCCAGTTTCATATTTATTCTAAACTCTTGTAGATTTCAGTGTTAAATTCTACTTACCCCTAATTTCTTATGTTCATTCTAAGGGTCGAATGATTCAAATCAAACACTGTTTTTAGGATTGAACTTCAAAGAGTTTGTGATGAAGAGAGTTCAATCGCAGCTCTACTTATACTTTGTCAATGAATTTTATCATGTCACTTAATGTAACTTCTATGTTGCCACATAGCATACAATCACATATTGGTTGGACACAGTTTTTATTTAGTTTGCTTGTGTAATTTGGTAAACTCAATTATACTAACCAAGAACTTTCAATATCATTTATCTTAACAAATTAAAATCACTTTGGGCATTTATACTTCCACGCAATGCGCGTTACAAAACTAGTTAAAGACATAAGTAACTACATGTTATCATGGATTGGTGGTATAGGAGTTGCATATCTTAGTTCAATTAATATTAAAGAAGTTTTTCTAATAGGAGTGAAAACGTTTGCGAATTTCAAAATAGAACTATCATGTATTTCTCTAAATAGAATAATTATTGTCATGTTTTGAGATTACTAGACTTTAACTCTTTAAGCATGACATTAATTTCTAAGCTTGACGCTAAACCAATATAAGGTTTATTCAAGGGAACATGATTGATCATAACTAGATTGTAAAAACAAATACTGGATGTCAAAGTTGTAAGTTCCAGCTCAGGTCTCCGATTTCACCCACAAAGGATGAAGAACCACCACTACAGTCTATAAGGGGAAAGGGGCGTCAGCCAACGGGCTATTTTCCGGCCAACTCCTCCTAATTCCGACCAAGCTCGGTCAATGTGCGAAAAAGAGGAAGAAGAGGGTTTCGGCCAAGCTCACCCGAATCCATCGACAAAGAGAAGTATAAATAGGCATACCAAAGAGACAAATATGGTAACTTACCTTCAATGGAGTAACGATTGAATCACACAAGAGTAGAGAAGGAAAGAATCACACGGATGAAGGAGAAAGATAACGACCGCGTAATCACCGAGAGAAAGGGGGCCGGGCAAAAGAGTTGAAGTGGGCTTAAAGGAAAAAAACGGGCCAATACCTACACAATCTCCACCTTATTGGACCTTAGTGGTGTAGAGCGCAAAGCTCTAAAACATACATGAGACTCATCATCGCTGGATTGCCCGAATGATCACAAAGACACATTTAGGCAAAGGGGTAAGATCACCAGGCAACTTAACCGCAATCAATGTTCAACGTGCGCTTGCACGACAACAACTTTTCGACAGAGAGACATTTTGTCCCCATGTCAGCAGGATTAAATTCAGATGGAATTTTAATCAACTTGATATCACCTGCACTAACAATATCACGTATAAAATGAAATCTAACATCAATATGCTTAGTTCTATCATGAAAGACAGGGTTTTTGCACAGTTGAATCGCAGATTGACTATCAGAAAACACACAAATATCCTGATTAAGACTACCAATCTTCGTTAGGAGACGTTTAAGCCAAATGGCTTCCTTGAAAGCTTCGGTAGCGGCCACATACTCGGACTCAGTAGTGGATAGGGCAACAATGGGTTGAAGTTGAGACTTCCAACTAATGCACGACCCGCAAAGAGTAAACACATAAGAGGTAGTGGATTTCCTATTGTCTCTATCGTTAGCAAAATTCGAATCCACATACCCACTCAACTTAACACCCTCAGAACACCTAGTGAAAACCAACCCATGATTAACAGAAGATTTCAAGTACCTAAGCAACCACTTAAGAGCATTCCAATGAGGTAAACCAGGATTAGACATATACCTACTCAAACAACTAACAACATAGGCAATGTCGGGTCTAGTACTCACCATGAGGTACATCACAGACCCAATAGCATTGGAATAAGGCACATATTTCATTTTAGCAATTTCAGGAGCAGTCTTGGGAGACTGATCCTTACTTAACACAAAGTGGGACGCCATAGGGATAGAGACGGTAGTAGCAGAATGCATGTTATATTTACTCAAAATCTTTTCAATGTATGAAATCTGATTGAGTACTAACACACGCTTACTCCTATCCCTAACAATGTTAATGCCTAGGATCCTCTTGGCATCACCTAGGTCTTTCATTGCAAAGTTCTCACTGAGACGCTTTTGCACACCTTTAATGGTGTCACCCGAAGGACTAACAATCAACATGTCATCCACATAAAGCAATAAAAATACAGGCACAGAAGAAGTATTTTTAAAGTATAGGCAATGGTCGCACTCGGACTTGTGAAATTTCAAAGATGACATGCACTGGTCAAATTTGATATTCCACTGCCTCGGGGACTGCTTCAGGCCGTACAAGGCCTTCCTAAGCAAACACACATAATTACTCTTCATGGGATCCACAAAGCCCTCAGGCTGGGTCATATAGATTTTCTTGTCCAAATCACCATGCAAGAAAGCAGTGGTGACGTCCATTTGCTTCATTTCCCAATCATGATGAGCAACAAGAGCAAGCATAGTTCTAATCGTAGTGAATTTAACAACAGGAGCAAAGATTTCAGCATAATCAACACCTTCCTTTTGAGTAAATCCCTTAGCAACTAACCTAGCCTTATATCTAATGTCGTTAGGCTCTTCCTTAACCTTAAATAGCCACTTACACTCAACTACGGAACTATTGGGCGGTCTAGGAACTAACGTCCAAGTCTTATTCGCTCTAAGTGACTCCATCTCACTCTCCATGGCGCAAAGCCATTTAGCGGACTCATTAGACTTAAGGGCCTCCCTATAGGTTTTAGGTTCGTTAAGCTCAAGGGTCTCAAACACAGAGAAAGCAAACATAGAAGTATCACACGCATGGAAAGCAAAATCAGGCATGCTATCAGCAGTTCTCCTAATTTCTCTCCTACTTCTATCTCTAACAAGTTGGTAATCATGCAAAACATTATCACTAGGATCAGCACTCTCATCATGCGATTCATTGTCATTTGAATGCACATGAGAATGCTCCACCTCACTCGAAGTGGTGGTATTATCATGCTCAGAAGAATCATGCAATTCAGAAGAATCATGCAAATTAGAAGAATCATGATTAGCAAACAAAGGACTAGCAGCATATGGTATGGACTCCACCTCAACAGGTGTACTACTAGGGCTCGACTCAGAATCAGGAACTGACTTAACCAGACAAGGGAACTCGGATTCATTGAAAACAACGTTTCTACTTACCACAACCTTGAAACCTACCTGGTTCCTATCCCAAACCATGTACCCCTTCACACCCTCAGGATAACCTAAGAAGACTCCTTTCTTAGACCTAGGGTCCAATTTGTCACCCTGTTGGTGTACATACGCAGCACACCCAAACACTCTAAGATTAGACAAATCAAGGGGCTTGTTTGAAAAAACAGATTCAGGGCATTTCCCACCCAAGGGAACAGAAGGAGACCGGTTAATCAAGTAGACAACAGTATTGACTGCTTCACCCCAAAACTTTTTAGACAAACCGGAGGTAGCAAGCATACTCCTAACCTTATCTAGAACAGTCCTATTCATTCTCTCGGCTATCCCATTTTGTTGGGGAGTATAGGGCACAGTCTTGTGCCTTCTAATCCCACAATCAACACAGAGTTGGTCCATATCCTTATTGCAAAACTCTAATCCATTATCGGTCCTAAGGGTTTTGACCATCTTACCGGTTTGATTTTCAACAAGGGTTTTCCACTCCCTAAATTTCACAAAGACATCGGACTTATGCTCAAGAAGACGGACCCACACCTTCCTAGAAAAATCATCGATAATGGACAAAAAATATCTCTTACCCCCGTGGGTAGAGACACTAGCAGGACCCCACACATCTGCATGAACATACTCTAACACAGAGGTACACTTAGTGGGATTAGGATAAGGGGAAGAGGGGAATGTAACCTTATGCTGCTTGCCTAACACACAAGATTCACAGAAAGGGATGGAGGACACATAATCCTTACCAAAACAACCAGATTTATGCAAAATCTCTAAACCCTTATTACTCATGTGTCCTAATCTATTATGCCACAAAGCAGTTTTATCAGAACTAACAACATGAGCAGAATCACAGAAAGGCTGAGCATGGCACACATACAAATTATTCACCTTTTTTGCCTTAAACAAAACAAGGGAATTTTTCAAAACTTTCATGCACCCATTTCCCCATTTACCCTCAAGCCCACTACCCTCAAAAGCAGCGACAGAAAACAAGTTATGACGTAAATCAGGGACATGCCTCACATTTTTCATAGTAAACACAGTCCCATTATCAAACTTTAAGCATACATCACCCACCCCATGTATTTTGCATTTCTTATTATCAGCAAGAGACACAAAACCATCATTGCAAGAATCATAAGAAGCAAACAGAGATCTAAAAGGTGTCATATGATAAGTACAACCAGAGTCAATCAACCACTCATTTTCAGTCATGCTACTCAACACAGAATTTGCAGAATCACAGACCATAAAAACTTCTTCATGCAAGTTATTATCATCTACCACATTAGCATGTTCAGACTTCTTAGGATGGGGACAATCCTTAATGAAGTGACTAGAATTACCACAATTATAGCACACTCTCTTCTTAGACTTACCTCTCTTCTTCCCCGGGTCATTGTTATTGGTCTGGTTCTTATTGTTGCTACCCTTCTTATGGTTTCTAGATCTACTCTTAGACCTACCCCTCACAAGCAACGCTTCACCAGAATCCCTAGATTGACTGTTACTACCCCTCGAGTGTCTAAGGTCTAACTCCTTACTCCTTAATCCATTAACGACTATATCTAACGAGATATCGTCTCTACCATACTTTATGGCAGATTTGACGTCATTGTAAGAGTCAGGGATGGCATTAAGTAACACTATGGGTTTGTGGTCATCTATGTGTTTATCACCGGCTTGCTTAATGTTCTGAATAAGCTTGTTAAACACATCTAGGTTCTCATCTATGTCTTTGGTCAGGTCAAGCCTAAACCTAAAGAACTTCTCAAGCAAAAACAATTTACCAGGCAAAGAAGTATCGGTATACAACTTATCTAACTTGTCCCACAACTCTTTTGCGGAATCTATAATACCCACCTTCCTGAGCACTGAATCAGAAAGGTTTAGGTAAATAGAGGAACAAGCAGTTTCATTCATCTCAACACGCTTAGCAGCATCCTCAGAGTCTAAATAGAGACCGGTCACGGCTCTATAGACTTTCTGTTGGATCAACACACATTTGATTTTCTGTTTCCAGATATCAAAATCTGTCTTTCCGTTAAATGGAAGCATGCCATATTGATTGACAGCCATATTAACAGGAAAGCAAGCACAACACGCAAGAGAGTAAATAAAAAATTTATCAGGCTATCAACCGGTACGAAGCAACTAGCACGAACAAGCCGAGAAGACCAATGAACACAAGGCTCGGGTACAATCTCCTTGTTCTTTCGTACAAGCACAGATAAAAAATTTTATTTACTCAACAGACAGATAAATGATTAATTATAACCTAAAGGGCTATCAATTGTACGAAGCAACTAGCACGAACAAGCCGAGAAGACAAATGAACACAAAGTTCGGGTACAATCTCCTTGTTCTTTCGTACAAGCGCAAATAGGTTAGAATTAAATCAACAAACAAAGAGACAGGATTTAAAACTAATCCGGACAGAAATATTTCCAACTTCGGACAACAAGTATCCAAACAAATATTCTTAACCGGAGAGTTTATCCACGAATCAATCAACAGGAAAAAATCAAAATAAAAAATCCAACATGTGATTAAATTTAAACCGGAAGAAATATTCACAACTTTGGACAACGAGTATCCAAACAAAAATATTCTTCACCGAAAAAATTAATCACAAACCAACAAGTAATCACAATTTAAACAAACATGAAATTGTAATTCAACTTGAAATTAAAAATGAATGAACTACGAATAAAAATCACACAAAGGATTAGTAAACGTACCTGGGGCCGGGCACAGCCGGCGTCCTAGACCACGCAGGTCAGCAGCGGGGAGCGGGGGGAAAAATAAATCCGGTGGCACTCCGGTACACCAAGGGTGTTCAAGCCAATTTACCTGAGCGGGGCCCGAGGTTGGGTTACCCGACTTACCGTAGGCAGCGTGGGCTGCTGTAGGGCGCGGCGGCAGCGGACTGGACTGGCGGCAGAGCTCCCAGACTGGCGGTCACACCTCTGGACTGGCAGCGGACTGGGCTGGCAGGCTCCTGGCAGACGGCGGCAGACCTCTCTGGACTTCTGGACAGCAGCGGAGGGCGACGACCCGGCGGCAGGCGGCGGCGTGGCGGCGGCGTGGCGGCGGCAGACCTCTCCCGGCTCTGATACCACTGTAAGTTCCAGCTCAGGTCTCCGATTTCACCCACAAAGGATGAAGAACCACCACTACAGTCTATAAGGGGAAAGGGGCGTCAGCCAACGGGCTATTTTCCGGCCAACTCCTCCTAATTCCGACCAAGCTCGGTCAATGTGCGAAAAAGAGGAAGAAAAGGGTTTCGGCCAAGCTCACCCGAATCCATCGACAAAGAGAAGTATAAATAGGCATACCAAAGAGACAAATATGGTAACTTACCTTCAATGGAGTAACGATTGAATCACACAGGAGTAGAGAAGGAAAGAATCGCACGGATGAAGGAGAAAGATAACGACCGCGTAATCACCGAGAGAAAGGGGGTCGGGCAAAAGAGTTGAAGTGGGCTTAAAGGAAAAAAACGGGCCAATACCTACACAAAAGTCATAACTTGAAATAAATTTTACATATTGAGAATCACATTATCACCATATGACAAGTTTCTTCATTTTCAGACAAAACAATTTCCTATGATGATAAACTTTGCAATGAAAATCAATAAAAATCAATGTTGAATGTTCTAAAAATCAATATTAAATGTTAGTTGGTGTCAAATAACTTTAGTTTATACCTTGAATGATAAATTCTCACTAATGGTTAGTTGTACAATAATGCAATATCAAGGGTTATAAGCAAAGACAATTTTAAGATACGCATGTATTCAAAAGATCATAATTAGATTTCTTCACGTAACAATACGATGAATGCTGTTTATAAGGAGGTTTTCCAAAAGCTAACATTGTGGTCTTTGATGTGTGTGGTGTTTTATTACAATATCATTTTTTATATATTCTCTTTAATTAAATTTCTATCCATAACGAACCAATGTTTAAATGAAGTAAGAATATTTTTAACTAGATTGAAATTTTATGGCCAAGTCTAGTTTGGCCTGATCTGTATTAAGCCTGATCTGGTAGATGTCTCGTACAAAACTAAAAACTGGAGAAAGGAAACAAGAAATACATGTTTACTTGTTTATTTTCCAAAATTGAAAAACAGAGACATGTTTTTTATTTTCTTCTTAAGTTGTAGAACTCGCTTTTTAGTGTTTTATAAATTGAAAATGTGCAACGCTACACTTTGTCCTGTATTTATTTTACGCTCGGATATGTGATTGAGGACTTGAGGTAACTTATTTAAAAGCTTCACATTTTACACTCATTGTAAATTCACTAAAAATAAATTCCATAAAAATAGTTCCTAGTTTATACTTTTTTGTAATATATAATAATAAAATGGAATAAGTAAGGTATTTTGATTGAAATGATTGCATACATTTTTCATTACTTAACACATGCAAAATGAATTCATTATCGACTTGTCGTATAAAAAAATGAGATCAAATATGAATCGAAGTCATGGCATTGAACATGACTAATTGGAGAGATTTGTTTACTTTTAGCTCAATCTTCTCAACTCTAGCCCCACTTTGCTTAATTAATTATCTCATCATCATTTACTTATATAGTTGTCTAAGGATGTTTTTACTTGAACCGTAATTCCTCCCAGACCAGACTAGACCAGACCAAATCAGACCAGACCAGACTTGGATAGTTATAAAAATACAAAGAAACCAGACCAGATCAGATCGGACCAGACCTGACCACACCAACAAATTACAGTCCAAGTAAAAACATTCTAACTGGAGAGATTTGTTCACTTTTAGCTCATAGGATTAAACGATTTTTTAAAATCGCTAACAAGTTTTTTCCCAACCACTACAAACTTTTATATGAAACACTTTTTTTCTAAAAGTAACTATAAAATTTTACTTTTTTGAAATAGAAGTAGCCGTCAATTCCTTAAATGCCAGAATTAATCAATGATATGAAGGTGAACCGATTTTTTTATTTTCTGAATCAAGAATGAAAGATAATTTTGAATGGATTAAAAATAAAGTACAAATATATTTTAGGAGAAGAGGGAAGCCTAGCCCACGGGTCAAAAACTTCGTGGTATTTTTGGATCATATCTCTACGCGTTCACTTTGTATATTTATTACAACTGTTCCCGCAGACATAAATGAAAGAATAGAACAGACTTTTTCTTTTTGGCCCAGACGCTGAGATTGGAAGAGGAAAACATGGTGCAGTTCCAGTTGAGGATTTCGGCGGAGTTGGAAAACCTCACTAACCTTCAGCCGCATGGCGGTTTTGACGATGCTAACTTCACTTATATGTTCAAGGTTCTCTCCATCAACCATCCATCGCATGAGTTATTCTGCGTATATCTGCTAACATTTCACTCGAGCCGATACATTTTTGCTCTTCCTTTAATAGCCGACTCCTACTGCTTATCTTTTGTACAGAACTTATTTATAACATTATTTTTGCATGATTGTGTCTCCAATGTGAATCTGTTACTATAAAGTTTGTAAGAAACTACGCGGCTTCACCAGTTTGTTGACGAGTATGTGCTTAGGTTTCATATAATGGTACATGATTGTTTTGAAATTGGCGTGGATTCAGAACTGAAAATGGTCTTGTTGAGATCAAACAGAGATCTGGACCAGTAGTTTCTTAACTTTCTATTTATTTTAAATCTCCACTAAACTTTACTCTGTGCATATGTACATATTTATAGTTCATGGTTTCACAGCATTTACTGTAGGCGGCTGCTTGTGTGTGTAACTTTAAAGTCATTTCAAATTTTCAACCATCTTATATGCTTTGTTGAATTTTTCATGTTATTGTCATTATTATTATTATTACTCCCTCCGTCCCGGTCATTTCTTCCAATTTTCCTTTTTGGACCGTCCCAATTAATTCTTCCAACTTTCACTTTTGGAAAAAATATGTTGTTCACATTCATTCACCCTTTTCTTACACAACTACAACCATACATTTCCACTTTATTCTCACTATCTAAATTTGCGAGCCAAGTCAAAACCGGAAGAAAGGACCGGGACGGAGGGAGTATTATTATTGACATGGGGAATGCAACACTCTCCGGTCTCTCTTTGCAATTGTCTTTTGGGTTTAAATATAAGATCAAGGTGTTAGGAATCAGCTCTTCTCTTATTAAGTGTGGCACTAAAACAGAGTTTAATTCAAATGAGTCGATATTCGAAAATGTTATAGCCTAATTTTCAAAACAGAAAATGAACATCATTTATATGTCTCTGTTAGTCAATGCTCAACTGAACTGAAAGACCTTGAAATAAAATTAAAGAAGTTACAACCTTCAAGTTGAAAAAATGGTGCAAAATATACACTAAAACAGATTCATGCTATGATAGATAAGATAGATATGATTAGTGGCCAGAAGCACTTCTTTACATGAATACATGTGTACAGATGTACAGTTGCATGATTTTTAAATAAACATCAAATAGGATGAAACTTTATTCCCATGTTTAGCTTTGTTATAATCCTGATAATCATGTACAGCTGAGATGCGGTTGTGGTGAGGTGACTGAGAAGGAGACCTGTGTGAGCTTGAGCGAAACTGTTCCACTCCCTACAGGAAGGGGGGTTGCTCACCTTGTTCAGAAGGTGATAAATGCTATTTTATTTTATCCTTTATAGCTTTATCCTTATCAGTCATATCTTATACGCTGTATGATTACTTTGTTTGTACTCACACTCCTTTGAATATTCTTATATTCCATGTACTTTGTACAATTATACTAGTATGTGCGCAATGAATTTATGCTACAGATTTTGGAGTGAATGTGTTACGTATACAATAGAATTATAAAACTCTTGAAAATTCCAAGTCTCTCTGTGCAATCATTGCTATTCTAGGATATAATTTATCATAGGTGAGTTAGTAGAATGTGTTGGCGTGTTGCATTTGCTCCTTCCAATGACATTTGTTACTATATCAACGTTTTTCCGTTTCTTTCATATCTTTCTATTTGAAATAATACTCTAATAACTGTTATTTTGGTCCCACCTTAGTGTAAGTTCTGCGGGAGGTCTGGAACTTTGGCCATGATCACTGGACAAGGCCGTCCATTGACAGATGAGGCTAGTCAATCAGGGTCATTTACGCCTGCAATGGTCTTCGACTGCAGGGGTTTTGAGCCACTGGAATTTCACTTTAGTGGCAAATGGCAGGCTGAATCTGTAAGAATTCATCATCATCCCATAAAAGACTTCTGTACAAATGAGACAGATTATTACCTATAAGTTGCTGATATGATTGTTCATCATCATTATGTACCCTTGCATATAGGCATATAGGTTAAATTCACTCTCTTTAAAATAAATAAACTAACTATGCACGAGTACCTCCATATAGAGTGGTACTAGATTTTGAACATTTTTCAACGAGAGTTGGATGTTATACTAAAGAGAATATTAGAGATGTAAAAAGAAGTTGATAGGGATATAAATTACATCGATATCAGGATTTTGGGGCTTCAAGAGTACACGACTTTCACCACATAATAAACTTGTGGATAACATCGCAAGAGTTATTCTTATAAAGATCTGTTTGGATGGAGGGTTTTGGAAGGGCTTGGAGAGAGAGGAACGCTTTGGAGGCGAGTATATATCTTGAGAAACATAATGTTTCCAAAAATAAATAAGTAGTTATTGAAATGATTTTATCAGGCTATGTTATTGCTTCAATTTCTATAAAATCTACACTTATCCATCCAAAGCACTCCCCTCCAAAGGCTTCCAAAAACTAACTCTGGGACTGACTCTAATCATCTGTATCGTAGTTCTGCTTGTCAAATGACAATCATTAAATTTTCATCTTTTTTATGTTTGTTATGCTGTGTACATGCATATCATACACACGTATGCATATATGAAGTATATGTGTGTGTGGCCTTATTTTTTGTGCAGATTAATGGGGTGAAATTTGAGGATATTGACTTGTCTGATGAGTACTGTGCCTATGATGAGAAGGGGGAGTGCCCAGTTGCGATTTCCAACCCTCGTGCTGAATTTACTAAACTTTCGGAGAAAGTAGGAAAATAAATAGATAAACCAAAACAATTTGGCAACTAATGGAACCAAAGTGGTGCATATAAAGTGAGTGATTGGACTTATGTTTGGAAGCTTGAGTATTTTCTTGCAGCTATATGTACAATCAACCATGTCCATCATAGGCTCTAACTTGGTAATGGATGTTCATTTTGGAGTCGGTTGTCATTCATATAAGAGCTCCATTTGATGAATTACAATTTCTACTATAACTCTAACTTGCTAATGAAATTTTCATTTCGAGTCAACTCATAGTATTGATCCCTGTTGGCTGTTGCTGGTAGACCATCACAACACGGGGTCAGCACGAGCCCACAAGTATTGATTCAGTTGGGAAGAAAGAAGTACTACGTAATTATTAATGGAACAATGAAGAAGAGAAAATACAGAGGAGGCCCAATCCATAGAAAGTTCTCTCTGGAAGTGGGATAATAGTTGCAAAAAAAGTATTTCCAGTAAAGAAATGAAACTTACCTCCACTAATATATTTCTTACCTTTTATGCATATTTTTCTACGGTGAAAATATTTCATACAAAAAATAATGAAGAAGGAAAATGGAGCCAAAAATATGGAAAACTTTTCCCTATTTTTCCCGGAAAAGAAAGAGAGAAAAAGAAAATATGCACATTTACACTTTACACGAAATGAGTAAATGTGAAGGGATGACTAGTAGAAAAGATAATAAAAAGGAATAATTCTAAAATAACGAATCAGAAGTGACCAAGTCATCAAAGGACCAACGAAAACATATGGGAAGAAAAGGAAGAAGAAAAAAAAACAATAATTTCTAATATTAAGTCTTGAGACTTTCTTGAGGTTTCATCTTAGAAGATCGATCTCATAGAAGGAGTCTCAAGACTTATGTTTAGAAATGTATATAAAAAGTTAAAAACAAAGAGAGAACACATGTATGAAGAAAAAATAACAAAAAAATGATGTGGAACTGTTATGAAGAGATTGATGAAAGATGATATCTATGGTTTCATTTTTAAAAAGAAAAAGCAAAAATATGAAATATTAGCCATCACCCTTGACTAAATTATATCTTACACCTGGTTGTACCATGCGCACGGTACACTCGGGATTTTTGTTTCTGTTGCGCTTTGATCGTCATTCATACTAGGCTCGTCGCCCGCTGCTCATCGCTTCGTTCAGCACCGTACTCAAATGGACTACTACTCAAATAGGCTCCTCCTGCAAGAAGTCAAGAACGCATCACCTCATCCTTCATCTTGCGCAGAAACGGTGGCTTCGACACTAATTACCACTCTTCCCTCTCTTTTTCTTTCCACTCTTTTCCTATTTCTCTTTTTCTTACACAGGTTTGGTGAGTTTGGTCACTTGTTTGCTGCAGGCTGCAAGGAATCTAACATATACATAGTTTTACTGATATGAGCATGCACAAATAAAAGTTTGAACATAATAGAGATTTTAAATGAATTTTTAGAAATTTCTCATGCCCATTTCATTATTTATGCATACTCAATTGATATAGGTGTAATACTCATTTTAAAATGTTATATTCATATACTTCAAAAGTATAATACTCCATCTGTTCTTTATTAACTGTCTTGTATTCCTTTTTGGGACGTTTTTAATTATTTGTCTCTCTTTCTAATTTAGGAAAGTTTTTGATAAAATACCTCCACTTTTATTACTTTTACCACTCTTACTGTTTACAAACTACTTTCTCTTTCCTACTTTATCATAATTTTACTCTAATTAATATATTATCTTTCCTACTTTATCATCACTTTACGCTTTTTAATATACTCTCTTTCTTACTTTATCATTTACCCTACACACTCTACATTTACCCTACTATTTTTCTATTAAAACTCGTGCCCAAGGCTAGCAGGATAGATAATAAAGAACAGAGGGAGTATTACATTAAATTCACATTTTGGATTCATACGGGTTCATTGTACATATTTTAAAAAATAAAAGAAGAAGAAGTGAATTATAAGATATGAAGTCAATATCACGATGTTCATTATTATACTCTCAATACTCGGTAGAATAGATTTGATGCTCACTAAAAGTACATTAACGCTCATTTAATGGAAGCCACGATTTTCATTTAAATTACGAAAATACCATCAACTGTACAATGATCGGTTGTACGGTATATGAAGGCTCACCCCGGTCAAGGACCAGAGATGGGGTACAAAAGATGGGGGTAGAAAATTATCTATTTTAACAAATTCTTCTTATACACAAAATTTGTACACATTTATACGTAATTGTTTGTACACGGGCAATGTTGCATGAGCTGTCTGTGTACACATGCAACTAGGGGATGTACATCTCAGGCAATGTTGCATGAGATGTGTACGAATGTCGAGTACAAATAACTTTTTTTCTATTTATACACGAGGTAATGTATGTGGTAGCGTGTAGGGATTTGGGGTTAGAAAAAGGAATTATGGAAGCAGCTATATTCGTACTGGTTTATCATGCGGAACCGAACCATAAAAGGAAGGGAAAATGAAAATCAACCATGCTAGGGTACATAAGTTGTACACAAAATGTCGGTCACAAACAATTGTTACGGAATTGTCTGTGAGCACAGACAAAAGTTGTATTTTGTCTGTGTACACAGACAACTTTTGTCTGTGTACACAGACATTTACTTTTTTGCAGAAAGTAGACTGACAGCCGCCTGACACTGACATCAACTTGCAAATCAATCAATATATGTGTAGTGCCTGTGTGCACAGACAATATTTTCATGTTACACAGACAATTATTTGTCTGTGTGCACAGACAATAATTACCACACATACAATAGTTGTGCGTTTCACAGACAATAGTTGTCTGTGTGATCAACTTTAGTTGTCGGTGTGATCAATTTTAATTGTCTGGGTGAACCAAAAAAATTAATTGTCTATATACATCCAAATGAATCATGTAGTCTGAAAAAAATTAGAAAAAAAAATTGTAATCTGAAAAAAATTAGAAAAAAAAATAAAAACATATGAAATAAGATGAATAAGCTGACTTTGTGCAAATAATGAAAAAATTTGATATAAAAAGGTAAAGAAGAAAAGGATGAAGAAGGAAAGAGGAGGATGAAGAAGATAAAGAGGAAAGAGAGAAGGGAGAGGGGGAAGAGAGAAGGGAGAGAACCGAGAAAAGAGAGGGGAAAGTTAGAATTTTTTTTGCTTTTATACCATGTACAACTTGTGTACATGTGTGTACACTAAGCAAAATTCAATGAAAATTATTAATCTCACCTTTTAGCGATCTTCTTACAACAGTCTCATCTACCTGTAATTCAGAAATAATCTCACCTTTACGCCCCATCTTCTTTCATCAGTCCCTGACCGGTTGATGACATGTTATTCCAGGTTATTTCCTTTTCTATTCAAATTATTAAATCATAGATCTCATCATTTACGAATCTTCTCGAAGCGGTCCCACATATCATTTTTCTTTTTTCTCACTAAAAGTTTTCTCTTTTTAATTTTATCGTCTTGACTCTTTTATTCCCCTTTTTCGTCTTCTTATTCTTATTTTTAATTTTTTCCATGTTTAGGTATTCCATTTTCCCTTCTTTTTCTTCTTCCCGTTTATTATTTCATATCCATTTTTATGTATTTTTTCTGGATTAGTTCCCTTCTTATAAAAGATTTTTTTCTCACCCTACTAAATTTTAATTTTTTTACTTTCTTTTTACTTGCACTTTTTTTCCCTGATTCCACTACTAATATATTTTGGAAAAATAGCCCTGAATAGGACTAAACTAATTGCTAAATGCACACATACAAATATGTTACTTATCTTCCCAAAATAGGACAAAAGTATACGCTCTCTTCCTATTCTCTCATTACCATAACTTAATAGGATAATCATATTTTAAATTATAATAATAATAATAATAAAATCATTTATAAAAAAATCGTAAAAAAATATTAAAAAATTCAAAATATTTTTAAAACATAATAAAATACTCCCTCCATATTTTAAAGTTTGTTACACTTTCCTTTTTATGATGTATTTAATAGTTGTTACACTTTCCATTTTTGGTAAGTTTTTATCCTTTAAAAATACTCAATTCCCCTTACTTTTTCTACATTTTATACTCTTTCATATTTTTTCACCTTCTATCATATTTTTTCTACACTATTCATTATCCATACTACTTCATCCTTAACTGATGTGCCCAAACTTACTGTAGTGAACTTTTAAATACGGAGGGAGTAATAAAAAAAGAGCACATAAAAAAATAGGGCTGGGTGTTTGGGGGGGGGGGGGGGGGGTTGGGGGTTAGTTAGAAAGCAAAAAAAAAAATTAACTTGGCCCGGCCCGGTTAGGACTGGACCCGGTATCAACCCGGGCCGGTTCCGGGCCCAACCATTTGAAAAAAAGCCCGCCCGGGCCCGGCCCTGAATCGGACCAGCCCGGGTCCATCCCTAGAATGGACTATTCACATGTTCCGATGGCATTACTCCTGATCATAAATAGATAGAGGAAGCATGATTTGTCAACTCAGAAATTTGAATTTAGCTGTGGGGATTAGGAAGTGGATGTGGAGACTCGAGAACTGTGATCTCATGAAGTCCAAACCGAAAAACATGTGTTAATGAATGGAGTTCAAATGTTAAAAATCTTAGTTTTTTCATTTCAGTGTGTGGTCATCTGGGTGCGAGCAACGAACGATCTATCTAAGGTGTGAGTTGCAAGGCGTCTGTCTGAGGTGCGAGGGGCGAATAGCCATTAGGGACTTAGGGTGCGAGCAGCGGATCTAGGTGCTCGGGAGCCATCCATCTGTGTAACATCGATGAGCAAAGCACATGTGCAACAAAAAACCCGATTGTACTAGGCATGGACTGGTTCTGGACCGGGCCGAGCTCCAGGCCGGTCCAAACCAGGCTTTTATGTTGAGGATTAAGGCCCGGAACCAGCCCGAGATTCTACCGGTTCTGAGCCGGGTAGCTTGTTTTTTTTTTGGTTTTCTAATTAAATCCTACCCCCACCCCCACACCCGTCCAAAACACCCAGTCCAACCTGCCTACCACCCAAAGATCTAAAAAAAAAAAATTGGCCCGGATCGGCCGGGCTGGTACCAAAGAAACACCCAGCCTGAGCCCGCCCCCAAAACACCCCCGGGTCGGGTCATAGGCCCGGGTCTGGTCCCGGGCAACCGGGCCGGACCGGTTTAGTACAGTGGTAAGCCGGGCCATCCCTAGATTGTACCGTGCGTATGGTACAACGGACTATTGCTCTGAGTCAAACCCCAACCCCTAGGGCAAACCAGCGGTCTCTGTGCTCTGAGTCACAGACTCACAGCAAACCAGCAGTCTCTGTGCCCCAATATGAAGAAAAAATGCCGTGCGTCATAGATATCCAAAAATTTCCTACTGTTACAATGAGAGTTATGGTCTCAAACGTAGGGCTTGATTCAGTTCGGTTCCCGAACCGAAATAAGAAATATCCGAACCGAACCGATCTTTCAGTTTCGTATATTCTATAACCCGAAACCGAACCGATCTAAGTTGGGACCCAATTTTTCGGAAACTGAATTTTCGGTCCGATTTTTCGGTTTTTGTGAAAAAACCGAATGGGTATTCAATATTTGTTTATATTGTAGCTAATACTCGCACTCAAGCTTTACTAGCAACTTAGTCCTTATCAGCTATGAAGGAGAGATTATATAGGCTCATATGAGGAGTGAATTCTCTATTTCATCCGGTGTGGGACGAGTTGTAGGCTGAAGAAAATCAAATTGGAAGAATTGGGGCGGAAGAAAAGCAAAAAAAGTTTAAGGTAATCCGTCCTTGGGGGGATTCGAACACGCGTGACACGAAGGGAGCGTGTTACCTGTCACCGCTGAGCTACTCCGGATTATTGGCAAATCAGGATGCCAAATGTATTACATAAATTAGTTAAAGAAATTATATAAAATAATTTAAAACTATTATTTAATAAATAAATCGGTTCGGTTCGGTTTGAACCGATTTTCAATATCAAAGAACCGGTTCCGAACCGATTTTTATTCGGGTCCCAACTTTCGGGTCCCAATCAAGTCGGTTCAGTTTCGGTTCGGTTTTTTTCCCGCTCGGTTCGGGTTTTTTCGGTTCGGTTTTCGGTTTTTCGGTTATAAATTCCAGCCCTACTCAAACGTGCAATTCACTAATGCACCACTCTGCTATATGTACTAATCCCTTGGAAAAGAAGGATGAGAGACTTCAGGCAAAAAAGAACATGAAGTAATAATCTATCTAGACAACAAATCTAGGCAGTCCACAGGCTGAAGCATCAAAACATCAAGAAAATTACTCTAAACAACACTTGCAGACAGAACATGTTGCAGAGATGAACATATGCACATTGAAGCTTTCGTTTTTTAGTCTACTTCCATATCAGATATTGCCTCGTTCAGTATACTCTTTAGTTGGTTGACTCTTTGTTTTGTCAATGCAAAGCAATCCTGAAAAGGTCAAATTACAGCTTAGGGATGAGCATTGCCATCAAATAGCATGCAACACATGGTCACAAGTTTTAAATAATACTGCATTATTGTCAATTTATCTTTTTTGATTACTCACATAATCCGCTTATTAGCCAACTTGTCAAGCAAACGCCTGTTGACAGTATTTTAATGCATTGCTTAATAAATAAATAAAAGTAGTGCAAAAGTTATTTTTTGGCATAAATTGTTGAAAATGAAGATAGTAACACTATAACAGTATGAAACTTCTACTATCCTCTTTTAAATATTATTTCACTAAACATTATGTTTCATTGTTTAAACGCACTTTTATAAACATTATCTTATAAAAAACAGTATGTTTCAAATGCATTTTTAGGTAGCTTGACTCAATTAGTACATTCACCCATTTCAACCACAGTATCAAAAGATTCATGCAAAATTTCACATTTACTGGACGGCTCTATACTCTTCCAGTTGTCCGCATTTGAAGAAGTTATCGGCGGCACATTGTTAGAAGGAGCACACTACAGTTTATTGAACTGTTTAGAAGTTTGAGTATATGAACCTCTTTTTGTTTCGATATTTTCTACCCAAAACTTTTATCTTAGACGTTATCAATTGCAGAAAATAGTTATTATATAATATGAAGTAAAATAGACAAAATAGACGATAGCATTTTAATTGCACTCCAACGTCTCCAAGTTGCAGCAAACAAAGATTAACATGGAGACTCACCTTGATAGTTGAAGTGTGGGCAAGGACAGCCCCTCCTGGCTTGTTAAGGGATACAATTTGATACGATGAATCCAATACCACAGTAAGAACAGCTTCCATTACAGACTCTTCCTCTGCTGTAGGGTCTGCTAGGATATATTTTTTGTGTAGTAGGCATGTCAATGAGAAGGGAACACTATTTATATTCAGTTTTTTCTTCCCTTCTTTAGAGACCGGTTCATTTTCATCCATTACATCCTTTTTGTTTTTGTTTTTAGAACCAAGAACTACTCTCCCGTCATCATTCAAAGAAGCTGGAGGAATCTCCACTGCAGCAGAAAGATAAAATCTTTTTTTCAAAAAGGGGCAAAAAGAACAGCAACAAAAGCTTGTTTTTATAAATGCGGTCAAGGTTAGAATTTTTTAGTGCCCTAACTAGTGCAGATCAATTACTAGCTAACTTTAACTATTTTCATTCATTAATATGGGGAGAAGGGTAAAATATGGAAGAAATTATTTAATGCGCATAGATATCATAAAAGGACAGAAGAAAAGAAACAAACAAATCTGGTCAATGAAGACATTTGAATAGGGACATGGGGAGTGTAATGCCAATAAAATTTAAATGTACTCGTGAGATGAAGAAAGCCAAATTGAACCTAACATGAAATTGTTCGAGCTAATGGATACTTTTATGGACTTCAATATCCATAAAGTCTTGGCAAAATATTTTTCAGGATTCAGATATAACAAAGAATATGGATAGCAGAGGCTGGTAAGTTAGATATTTTACATTGAGATTTATTGCGCTCTATGAAGATCTAGCGCTTTATGAATCTATCTACCAAATACTATAACTGAAAGAGGTGTGAAACCATAGCACGCACAATGTGAAAAGGCAGCAACTGCTGCAAGTAATGCAGCATCAAACAGAGCACCATCAGCGTCCAAACAGTATATGTCCTGTTAAATGATTATTAAATATTCACACACAAAAAGTACAGACCAATACACATTCTGCTGCACCCAAAAAAATTAGAGGCTAAGCTGCCTAAGCATAATTGGGAACTATAAATTTACTGGGGAAAACAGATACGGAGTATTAAACATTTAAGCCCATTTTTTTAAACTGAAATATGTGTCTGATAACATAATGGAGTAACATCCGGCATAAGTCTGAAGATCTTAGGAACATTAAAGTTTCTCTTGTTCTTTAAATATAACAATTTCAAAGGCTAGATCATGAAAGTGGTTTTAAAAGCCGGAACACGCATAAAACAAGAAATAGTTAAATAATTAAATAATTAAATCACTTACTAGGTATGCCATCCAAGCAGCTTTTCCACTAACCACACAGAGTTCTTTGAAGTCAATCATGCCCGAACTAGGTAAGTTACATTTTGTCAGCACCATATATCATTCCATGAAAAAAAGCAAGAGTTCAAACAGTGAGCATAGGGAACAAACAACCAAAAGAAAATTGAGATTTCATATCCTTTTTAGGAAGTAGGAACAAGACGTAAATTACTAGAGATGACAGGTAACAACAGAAATCTTCTAGCTGACATTGTATCCTTTGTCACGCGGGGTCAGGCCACTTAGCCCAGCCCCCCACCGTCTGATCTTAAAGATTTTATTAATCCTAGATTATCTTTCTTTTATGGCTTCCTGAGGACATCAACATTATCATTACCCCAGTGCCGAAAACGCTCCCACCTACGGTGGGGTAGGGGGGGGGGGGGTCGGATGTATGCAGCCTTACCCGTGTACTAAAAGTACAAAGAGACTGTTTCCGGATGACCCATGGCGAAAATCGTGTCAAAAATTGCATGGATTGACGGCAACTTCATAACAAATAAGCGCAAACAGCTTAGTGAGTCATTTTGCTTTATTCCATCATTTTCCCAAGCCAAAAAATAGTGAATCTTTGGCTCCATTGCAAATGATGGAAATTATGACTTCCTCAGAATATTTGAAAATTAAGTACTTCTCAAGAACTCTTTTGGTATGATTTAAAACTAAGTATTGTGCAAATTTTATACCCATCTTTCTTCTCTATAATACAAAAAAGTATATATTACATGTGTAAGAAAATAAATTGTAAGAACTAATCTAGGGGGTTGCCAGAAAAACACGATAAAGTAATACACGACTAGGGTTGTAAACGAATCGAATAATTTTGATCCGATTCGCGATTCGAATTCGAAATTGATGATTCGAATTCGAAATATTCGAATACGAATTCAAATACGAATCAATTTTATTATTCGAATAAAATTCGAATACGAATACGAATATACATATATTCGATTCGTAAGTTATTCGAATATATTCGATTTGTATATTTACGAATTATAAATATATATTCTATTATATTTATAATTTATATAATTGTTTAAAATAAAATATAAAATAGGTAATACGTATTCTAGGTTTAAGTAATTGAACTAACTTTGTTTACTTTATTTGTGTGTGTTTCTTTAGCAATTGAGTTTTGAAGTAATTGAATTTATGAAATAATTAATTTAATAGACATTTGTGAAAATCGAAAAATGCATAAAATGAGTCATAATTTGAATAGGTGAATTTTTTTTGACACTTCAAATATTTGAATTTGAATTCGAATATTCGAATTCGAATTCGAATTCGAATATGAATATACTCAAATACAATAAACGAATCGAATATGAATCTATTGTAAGATTCGAATAATATTCAAATACGAATACGAATATTCGTCAATTTATACGAATACGAATAATATTACTCACTATTCTGTTCGATTCGATTCGTTTACAACCCTATACACGACTATATCATTAAGGCATTGAATATGATCAAATGTTAAGCAAAAAGTGAAGCACCACTTAAATAACCAGTGCTAACAAATAAGGCATCATGCAATTTAACGGTAAAGATATTGAAATGCATTGAACTAACACTACATATCAACCTAGTAATAGCGTCAGATAACTGTTTTGAAATTACTGGAGCTGCCTCCGCGGGCCGACCAGGTCGTACAAGAGAAGAACAAATTGGAGGCATGTAGAATTCAACCACTGAAATAACAAGTTCATGTATTTATAAGAACAACAATATTCCCTGTTAGTATATATTAGTCGAAAAGTGATATTAAATGCACTCTAAAATCAAAAGAATGTCATCTCAAACACACAAAATTGTCTAGGTTCTAGCTATTTAGCATTTTTCTTACAAGAAATACATAAAAAGTTCATGATAGTTACAACACAAACCCAAATATGACCAACCTATGGATCCCTCATCAGGAGATTCCGCAGCTGGAGTCATGACTTCCATCTTGATTGCAGCCAACATTGTCTGCACATTATACATGATAAGTAAGTAGAGAAACACAACTTCCGGGGGAAAAGGCTTTTAATCAAAACAAGCGAATAAACTTAATTACTTCAAGATACAGAAAAAAAGTAGAGCACTTACTGTGGAACCAATCTTTACCAGTGAAGATCCATTTGCAGATGCCACACTGCCTAGATATTAAAATACATATTCAATTAGAAATTAAAAAATCTCAAAGTCTAACAGTTTAAAACATAGCCAAAAGGATCATTCACCAACCAAGCACAACTGTTGTATGTCTAGCTTCTCCAAGTGCTCGTCCATCTGGTCGTATAGATTCAACAAGATAACGCTCATGAAAACGCAAGGGGAAAAGACGCCGAAATGCATCCAGCTCCATCTGTGATGACAAATCCTCGGAGCCATTGGTAGTCGTTTCCATTCTCAAGTTTCCGTAGTTCTGCCTGAAGAAAAGCACCTGCGTTAAGTAGTTTGTCTGTGAGCAGGGATGGCGGCTGAGGACGGTGGCGCTTGGGGTTGCCAGTCAATTTCATAGTAATTGGATCGAGTGCCGCGGGGCACCAAATAGAAAAGAAGGAAGCTTTTAGGACTATTTTATTTTCCAATTTTTGTTTGTCTTTCTACTCTATTGTATTTCCCAATTTTCATTATTATTTTCAATTTTTTAGTTCTCCATTTTCTAGATTCTATTACTCCCTCCGTCCCGGTCATTTCTTCCAATTTTCATTTTTAGACCGTCCCAATTAATTCTTCCAACTTACACTTTTGGAAAAAATATATGGTTCACATTCATTCACTTTTTTCTTACACAACTACAATCATACATTTTCACTTTATTCTCACTACCTAAATTTGCGATACCGGTCAAAACCGGAAAAAATGACCGGGACTGAGGTAGTATGTTTTTGTGGATTCAGGTATGAAAGTTTTTAAACTTGGAAAATATATTCTTACGAGCATGAATATTTTCAACAATATGTAGAGTTAACGTTTCGATAATAGTGTCATTGTTTCGATAACGTTTCAAAAATGATTGGCAACTAGCCAATTATAGGGTGTTTGGATTTGATTCTGATTCTGTTTGTTTTTTAAAACAAAAGTAGAATCAGAATCAGTTTTCAGAAGCCGGTCACCCACAGCTTCTAAAAAAACTGATTCTAGGAGTAAATTAGAGCACCAGAATCACTTTTTCACTTTTATCCAAAGACTCCAACTTCTGATTCTGCTCCCTGAAGGAGCAGAAGTAGTTTTAAGAATCAAATTCAAACACTCATAGCAGTGAACTAGTAATTAATATAACGGCCTCTGATTGCAATGGTAGTGGTCAATGATAAATGTAAATACATTAACGGTGATCAACAACACCAACATAAACAATAGTTTCTAATTGTGTCAATTGCATTTCATTTGGTTATGATACATAAAAAGTTTCCATTAACAACACTACCATAACAAAAAATGGGCTTATGTAAATATCACATTGCTATCGTATTCAAGATTCGAAATTCATAATAGTACTATTCCACAAACAAATTCCATAGATAAAATAGTGACAAAAAACTGAAATTCATAGAAAGTATTAGTACTTCAATATATACAAAACTAGATATTGTTAGAATGTATATTGATACCATACTCAAACATTACAGTACGAGATAAAAAATTTGGTTCCAATTTTAGAGATAAAATTGTTATTTTTGAGTACCCTAAGTTTCTAGAGGTTTTTCTTAGAATATTAATAAAATTAAACATGTGGACAAAAATGTGACTAAAGTAACTATAAATACACCTTTATAGTCCCTATGATGTAAAATTTGAACATAGTTATATTCACTAAAAGTTACTAAGTCATGTTTTTGTTCACTATCTTTATTTTGACCATACAATAGATATTTTTTCAAGTATCTATAGGTTTGCCGTACATGCAATATGCATACATTTTCAATATTTTGCAATCTTTATTCCTCAAGAACCTCTCCTTCTTTTTGCAGGGACACGCAAATATATTAGAGTTATGGTGAGCTTGAGCTCAGTGCAATTTACTTTTTCTCAATTTTTTTAATGTTTATTTTTCATTTTTCGCATTCAATCCACGTGTTATTGCTATAAGTAGAGTACAATTATTATTCCACCCAGCGTAAACTAGAATTTTAAATGAGTAAAACGTTTGGACATAATAATTAAGATTCATTTAAATTTATAACAATATCTTTAAGTACATAAAATATAGGAAATTAAAATGTTAACTGAACACGGCGTTCTTTAACTTGGCCTTAGTAAAAGTTGAGTTTCGGGATAAGGTTCAAGCATCAAATAAGATCGTCTGATTTCATCTCTCTTCTCAAACCCCCAATAACTTATTTTTTCTGTTTTCCGAATCTCGCTTAATTTCAACCACACCACAAACTACTTCCTCTTGAACGAGTGAAATAGTTAGAGTTTCAATCAAGTCATTTGATTGTTATCTATTTTCTGTATTTGCAGTAGACTTAAAAAACAATGCAATGTTGTTTTTGCCTTTTTAGATGAAGATTGGGTAGGCATACCTAATTAAATTCAAAACAATTAATAAAATAATCTCTATATCATTTTCAAACATATCATTCATATTAATATGTTAAAAAAAATCACAATCCTGATTTTCAATTTTAAAAATGAAAACACGACACAAATTATTCACCAAAACTACAAGAAATTCACAATTTACATTCTAAAAAAATCGTATAAGTGAAAACAGTCAAACACTCAATCTCAAGAATCATGATTCCAAGTTACAGAGTATTAGCTACTTAATTAAAATAAAAATATTTAATACGTAGTAATAAACACTTATGAGTTATAAGTTTATGACTTACCTGCTGCCGGGGTCTGGGGCGATTAACGGAGATAAGGAGGGCAGACTACCACGCAGCAGGGGTGAGCGGGGGCTGCGGGACTGTGACTGGCTGACTGCAAGCTTGCCTCCTTGCGACTCGCCGAAGTGACCAACGGGATGGCCGGATTGGGTCACGGGAAGTTCTTCTTCCTTCTGGCACTGGGCCGGCAGATTGGTACTAGGCCAACTAATAATCTTACTAGGCTAGTAATTTTTTAACTTATATCATACCGAGTACAAAATAATTACTCTGGGCCAAGCCCTCAGGCTCCCTCCCTCCGCCCCTGCTTCTTTTAGGCCTTGTTTGGTTCAAAGCAGGGGAGGGGAGGGGAGAGTCAAGGAGGGGAGGGAAGGGAAGAGGAAGGGATGATTTTGATAAAAATTTGTGTTTGGTGGGAGAAAATAGGAAGAAAGGTTTTAGTGAAAATATTTTCGCAATTACTTTTATTTGATAGCTTACTTAAAAAATAGATACATGTCGAACTATTGTGAATATTACTCCTATGGTCATGAGTCATAATTTTATTTTATTTGATTTTTTACTTTTTAATTTTATAATTTTTCATTTATCAGTTTGAATTTTTTTTTTTTTTATTTTTTATTTTTTTTTTAATTTTTAAAATTTTATATTTATAATTTTAAAATTTTAAAATTTTAAAATTTTTAAAATTTTTAATTTTAAAAATTTTTTATCTTTAAATTTTTTTATTTTTTCAAAACTTTTTGTTTTTTGCCTTTTTATATTATAACGTTTTGTTCATTCACGTAGGAGATGGATAGTTTGTGATTATAAACACGTTTCCTCCGAAATATCCCGATTTGGGGGTTTAGAATGAAAGGAAGTGGAAGATTTTGAAGGCCTTCAACTTTCCTCCCCTTCCTCCCTATTTCCTTCAACCAAACACATACAATTCCCCCACTTTCCTCCCCTCCCCTCCGAAACCCTCCAACCAAACATGGCCTTAGTGTTTAATATCCGATTTGAAATAAAAGAAGTATTTTCTACGGGATCCCGAAACCACCAGCCCCCGACCTAATTCATGGGGGTGGTGTTTGGCAAATGAGGGTTGATTGTTAGAGGGTGAATAACATCAAATTATATTGATTGTTTTGATTAGTAGATAATATTAGCGGTTTATGAAATGGTATTTGATGTTTACCAATTATCATTAATTAGTAACTAATTAAATGACCTTTAAGGACATCAATTTATTTTTGGAATACTTACGACGTTTAGGTGTATCATACTACGTATGAAATTATAATTACTGCGTATTATTTTTCTAATCATATGATTACTTAAATTGTGTATTCAATTCAATTCACATCCGTCTTAAGAAATTTGCAAGCAATACTAAAAACCAAACTCAATAATTGGAATTGTGATTTCTCTTTTAATTTCTCATTGAATTTTTTTGACTAAAGGCCATTGAAGCTAGGCACCAACCGCACCATATGTGTCAACTATGCTGGAGCAAAATCTGGTAGTGAAGTGTGATGAAGATAAGAGGAGGGTGGTGGTACTGCTACTTGAGTTATCTGAAGTTAAATGAAGCAGGGATAGTTTAGGAAATCGGAATACACAGGAAAGAGCTGATACCAAAACGCTAAGGATATCGACATTTTTTGTTTCAGCTGTCCAAGACAAAAAGCCAAATGAAATATATATCTAGTTATTTAGCTGATTCATCTGGTTAAAAAGTCATTTCATAATCAAATCAACCAAAAAATGGCGAATTGACTCCTAACCAAACACCCTCACGTGCACACGTAAAAGAAGAGAAGCGAGAAAAAAGAGAAACGTGTAAAAGAAGAAAAGCTTTGAAGTGGGAAATAGTCCCTGAGTATGACTTTTGAAACCACTTCTCAAGACTTCATACTAGAGCCAATGATTTTCCAGGACTTTCGAAAAAGCATATCATTAAAGTTTAAACTACAGAAATCTGGAAAGCATATACTCTGTCACAATTCTTTGTGTACAATTGAAGTTGAACCTATAACAAAACAACAAAACAATAACGCAGAACAAGATAACTCTACAAAGAATTACAGAACAATTCATATCTGCACTCTAGTTTTCCACTTTCATTCTAAGATGTTTCGAAGTTGCAATCAATCAACCATCACACCAACTCCATTAGCAGAGGGTCACCTGCCGACATAACCTTTATCAGTTTAATGAACTCTTGCTCACTAGATACTGTCCACGGCCGAACTGCGGGCGCTTCAGCAGAATAAAATGTTGAATTGTTAGGCTGGTTTTCCTTATAAACCATTGAATTTAACACCGGGTCGAAGTTCTTCATCGAGTCCATTGCCATGAAGAACATAGGTATTGCAACCTTGTAATGGATTTCAAGTTCTCCTACTAGATTCGCGAGATCGGTAAAATCGGTTACAAAGGGTCGAGGGATGTAGAAGACCTCAGATTCGCATAGGGTGAGGATCCTGTCATTTTCCCCTGATGCTTTGTAGTTGACTTGAAAGTGAACTGGCATTGTGTCTACAGTTTTCTTGACCAGGCCGGCTTGCTTAGATAGCCATTCAGAACTACCATCAACTGAAGCAGAGGTCCAAGATTTCGATACCTGAGTGCATTTGAAATGAAGTTACTCTCATGCACAAATTAGTTGTTTACACAATAGAATTTATAAGAGGGTACATTTTGTGGACAACAAAAAAAGACACATATATTCCCATCTAAACGCTACACACTAAATACACTGCTATGAGTGTCTCTGGATAGCTGAAAAATTGGACTATTTTAATAATTAACCAATCGTGGTTATAGTTGATTGTAATCACCGTCAATTTTTTTCCAAGAAGCATCTGAAAGAAAAAATAAGCTGTTGAAAAATAAGCACAAGATGCGACGTTCCAACTTAAAACAGTTGAAATCTTGCGGAAAAAGGTTATAAAAACAGAATGTTCTTAATAGGACTATAGTTTAAAAAACTGGAATTTCTAATAGAAAAAAACAAAAACTGAAATTGCAGGTTTCTGACCAAGCTCACAGATGGTGCATGTTTCAGCTTTTTAAATACTGGTCTTGTTTCAGGTGCCTAAAATTAGAAGAATTGATCATGGGGTCTTGAAACTGACTCATTTCAGAAGCTATATATCTACTTAATGTGTTTTAAAATGACATCACAAGTTCACAAAACAAATCTTCAGCCTGATTGCTTTGTCATGCAACAAAATCAATGTCAAAGCCCTCTGAAGCGCAGTCAACTCATTAGAACCAGAATCATCTTTAACACCCTCGAAACATTTAACAGACTGATTAAATTTCTGGTTGCATGTACCTGGTTAGTGATCCAGAGCTTAGACTTGTCCGCTTGCAGCAAGTTCCAATAGTTAAGGATAGTGTCATCCTGAAGAAACAGAAAGCCTTCTGCACTGGTGTATCTATCGAACATCGTAGGTAGAAACCTGTAAAACCGAACAAGGACACACACTATCAGAAAACTGAATAGGAGTACTACAAATGCAAAACAGATTCCCACATATTTTTAGTGTAATTGTTTGGCATGGGGGTTTGTGAGGGCATGGAAGGAGTGGATTGGTTTTTGTTTTGCGAATTTACTTGTATATGTTAGTCTTAGACTAGAAACAACTACATGTTTAGTTAAATAATGTATTCTTGTATAACTTCTCATCATCACTTATTTTGATCATCAAAATGTAAGAATAAATAATACTTTGTAATAAACATATATCACTCCTCCCCTTCACTTTCCTCCGAAATCCAAGAACAAAACAATCCACTGAAGTCCAAATATCCAATACCATTCTAATATCCTACTCACCTGTAAATGTAGTCCAGCTGTCCTTCTTCAACAGCAAGCTCTGAATTCTTCTGCCCCGACAGTATAATTACTGTCTTAAATATCCTTCCATACAGCAATCTCCATTCCAAAGCAGTACGTTCAACAGGCCCGCTACAAAACATTATAAGCACAATATTTCCAAAGTTCTTCCTCCACTTAATCAAGTTTCCAATTTCATAATTCACAGTCCCAATTTCCTCAACTCCAAGATGAACAGATGGCAACTTTTGAGGAACAAATTCTTTCTTGTCGCCGTGGCCAATATTTGCCCTTGGTCGGTCCAATTCAAGAGACATCAGTCGAGGCTGCTGGTAACCAATAGCGAGCAAATCTTGAAGCCAAGCAGCAGTGAACTCCAAGTCTCTCTCTGTCCAAAACCCTTCTTCAGTCATTGCATAACTCAACTCCAGAATCTTCTCAAATAAACCATTCTTATGTGATCTCCAAGATATTAAGAACTTAATTAGTTTACCCACGTTCACATGTAGATCTTTCTCTTCCGAGAAAGGGTACGCCTCTATTCTATCATATCTGTATATTGTGGGAGGGTATACCACAACATACCCACCAATTTCCCACAACATTCTTTGTGCCCAATACCCTCTTAACACGTCAGAAGCCATGCTACTGACTGAAACTGGCAACATCAAACCCCAAAATGCTGATGATTGAAAAATGGTATTGAAAGAGTTAACTGGAACCATTATACCTTGAGGTAATGCCAGTTTAGGAGCATGGTCGTCAAACCTAATATCAAAAGGTTCCAGTCCTGACTTCCGAGTGAAATAGAAAATCGAATCCACATCAGGTAAACCGTTTGAAATTCCCTGCTGAATGAACTGTCTCCCACTAAATACCTCAGTGTAGAACTTCTCATCCCCGATATCACCAACATTCTCCAGGGGCAAACCTCTTGGCCAAACAGACCTTTGTCCAAAATGTATATAAGGGTTGACAACAGTTCTATTGGGATTGTCATGACTATATTGCAAAATGACCTCTTGCCTTGAAGCCTCCCCAACCAATTCAACATCAAAGTGTTTACCGATATCATTATCGACCACATCAGTGCGATCATCAACATCGAATATCTTTTTAGCACCATGCTGTATGGCAAACAAATACCCAACAGTTTTTCTAACATAGGAATCATAAGGGAGAAAATCCACTACTCTAAACCCCAACTGAGCTTGCATCTCCAGAGACAAGTAAATTGCACCCTTAAGGCTCCAGTCTTTAGGGGTCTTTGAATTCCCCACAGCTAAGACTTGCCAACCTTTTAGCCTTACGAGCTTCTCCAGTGAATCGGAAGGATAATGTGACACAGAGACAACGATCCACTTCTCTGACTGGAAATTCGAGAAGGGAGAAGAGTTATCTCGGATAGCAGGGATGTTCTTCCAGTTAATTTTAGGCAACTCGGTTTTAATGGATTTGGTCTGGACGGTCTGCATACAGAGCAGGGTAGAAGTGACATCGGCGAAATTGCGGAGGTAAAAGAGGCCAACGACGGTGAGAATGAGGAGGGAAAAAGAGAGGATTTTATACAGATTCTCGGAAGCCCACACCGAGAAATCGAGGTTCTTGGTTTCAGCAAAGCGAGTTCGGGGCAATGAAGCAGCTTTATCTCTGATAAATCTCGACTGCCGGGGAGATTCCGGCGGCGAAGAGTTCCGATCTTGAACCAACATTTCGGCGGATTCTTCACCCGTCCGTGGCTTAGTTTCTGAAAATTTCAAGTCTTGGATTCTTCACTTCGTCATTGACTTGCGTTGAGCTCAATCATTTTCTTTGTTCTCTCTGACAAAAAGACGAACACCTGAAGTGTGTGGTTCGTGGAGCTACCGACAAGTTAGATGAGTGAATGAATTGAGTATTGTTTGGTGAAGACGCGAGCGAGGAAAGGTTTCCGTATTCTTGAATCCAACTTCAGCCAGCGCGCATATGCATTTGGTGCGGGTTTGGGAATTACGTTTCGATCTGAATCGGGAGTAATGTCCTTTTCTTGGTTACTCACTTTCAACTCGGTTTTATTTTACTCCGAGTAGTAATGCTTACTGTTGGGTTTGTTATGATATGAGAATAATTGGTGTCTTCTTCTTATAGGCAGAGGAATAGACATATTAACTACAACTACATATATTGTCTACAAGTTAATTGACAACTAAGATGTCTGTATTAATAATTTCATCTACAATTGCGTGAATCAATTTTTAGTATAATTGTGTGAATCGTTATTTTCTTTAATATTAAGTTTATTAACAAATGTATTATTTAAAATAAGATAAATGTTTGCTAATAAAAATGAGTAACCGGAGTAAGTTATAAAGTTTTTTTGAAGGAAAATTATAAAGTTAATGAGTAGAAAATAATGATTACCAAATTATCATTATATGTGCCAAATATGATATTGTGGAACTACAAGTGAAGCTATGAATTCATTTTGATTGAGATTTCTTTATTTGTTTGATCTGTTTAAATTTGATGTGATTTAGTACGAAAGAGTCTGATAAATGTATATATGTTTTATGTCTATATAATATGATATAATCTGTCTAATCTAATTTGAGATTGAAAACATTCATTTACACAAAAGTAGGATTTAGTTCCATATGTGTCGTGCATTTTTATTTTTATATATGGCTTAGAATTTACTTTCATATATGCCATGCATTTTTTATTTGTATATGATGTCAGGATGTGACAATGAAATGAGGTTAGTTTGATAGTGTAATCTATTAAGGAGGTTGAAGCTTAGCTTTTGTTGTTGATAAATCCCATTAGTGCCTAATTAATTGATTAATATCCTAAATGGACATCTCTATTAGACTGATAAGCTCACCTACCATGTGTTCTTTGGTGGGAAATCTCTATATACTCTGTATATTGCTATTGAAGTATTAGTCCCATTAGACATATACCCAAAAAAATGTATAGAAGTTTACTCAAAAAATAGTCGGTTCAAGTGGTTCAACCATCAATGCATATAATGGATAATACATTAATATTTGCTAAACAGTTTGATTTTGTTACTAAAAACAAAAGAAAAATATATATATATATGAGATTTTTGTTATTGCAAAAACTCTAAAGACCGGTTTATTGAGACTAAAATTTATTAATCAAACTATAAAATCGCGTGTACCTTTTTACAATCAAATGAGTGACTTTTGTCAGCTACATGGCATTTACCAAGTGTTCATTCCCGGTCATTTCTTCCAGCTTTCCTTTTTGGATCGTCTCAATTAATTCTTCCAACTTTCACTTTTGGAAAAAATATGTGATTCACATTCATTCACTTTTTTCTTACACGACTACAATCATACATTTTCACTTTATTCCTACTACCTAAATTTGCGATACTGATCAAAATCGGAAGAAATGACCGGGACGGAGGGAGTAATTCTTAAGCATGCATTTGTCAGCTACATGGCCCGTTTCAACTACTACCACTACAAAAAAATTCGCTTGTAGTCACGGACGTAGTCACGGACCGTAGTGTAAAAAGTCCGTGACTAACACTTTTAGTCACGGACTTCGTCCGTGACTAGTTCAGTGACTAGTTCTGCGTGACTAGAATGTAGTCACGGACCAGTGGCCGTGACTAGGTGTAGTCACGGATTAGTCACGGATCGACGTCCGTGACTACATCTTGACCGGAATAAGCCTCCGGCACGTTAGTCACGGACCATATCCGTGACTACTTTTAATTTAATTTTTTTTTGAATTAGTCACGGACACGAGCCGTGACTAAGTTCAATTTAATTTTTTTTTTTTTTTGTGGTAGTCACGGACGTATCCGTGACTATATTAAATCTAAAAAAAATTGAATTTATTCCGGATAAAATTTAGTCACGGATCTGGTCCGTGACTAATGTTTTTGATTATAAAAAAACAATTTTATATAAAAAAATAAAAAAAAACGAAAATTGAATTTATTCCGGATTAAAAAGTAGTCACGGATTAAGTCCGTGACTAATGTTTTTGATTTAAAAAAAACAATTTTTTATAAAAAATAAAAAATTATTTTATTTTAATTTTAGAGCAATTACAATAAAAATAAATTCCAAACGCTATTAAAAATAAAAATGTTATTACAGACAGAATTATAAAAACAAAATCAATACAATGTCAAACAATATAATGTAATTACATGCCCGTACGTCGGACTCCATTGTGATAATAATTAGAATCATCGTAATCGTATTCATCATCATTATCATCATAATGACGATGATGATCCTCTTCTGCATCCACGGGGTCCAAGGGTCGGGAACTTCCTCGGCTGCCTCGGTTGCCTCCTCGATTGCCTCCTAGGTTGCTTCCTCGGTGGCTTCCTCGGTGACTTCCTCGGTGACTTCCTCGACTGCCTCCTCCCGATGACTGAAACTGATTGAGCATATCAGGCGACAGAGATCCAAATGTAGACCCTATTGCAGGCATGGCACCATAACCGGAGTTAGAGTGATAACCCATACCACCCATGTGCGGAACCTGAGGAGTCTGCTCAACGTGCATAATGTACGGTCGAGGATGAGGTTGAGGTGGAGGCTGATATCCAGCAAGGATCCGTTCCATCGCTTCCAGTCGGGCCCTCGTTTCTTCATCATTCTTTCGTTGTTGTTCAAATGCACGCTGCTCCTCCTCCAATTCTCGCTGCAATTGGGCAATGCGTGGATCCTCTCCTCGTCTAGATTGAGAAGATGATGAAGCTCCGATGCCGCTGCGATCGTACAAAATACGTTGCCCCTCAGCCCCGAGGCATGGAAGTCGACCCTTGTACACCCCTGTTGCCTCAAGGATGGCATCATCTTCCACATCAGAACCGATGTCATCTTCTTGAGTCAAGCCAAGTTCCGCCCGCTTCTTTTCAACATTTGCGTTATACTTTGTCTACAAACATTTAAAAAAATTATTCAATGATATTTACTTCAATTTGAAATAATAGTATTGATTTTGAAATAATAGTATTGATGTTACATACTTCGATTTCAGCAAGGCGGGGTGGTAGATTGGCTGGCGACTCAACACCGCTCTTCGTCCAACAATGTTTGATTACACTGAGGATAGGGACCCTCTTCTTTTGAGGCCCCGCCTACAAGGTTAGAAAAAGGTTTAAATAAATTTAAAAAAATAAAAGATTAAAATGGTGTAGGTTTATTTGAATAATTCCCTAAAATTCCCTTAAAATTAACTAATTCCCGTAAATTTCACTAAATTTCAATAAAATTCCCTTAAAATTAACTAATTCCCTAAAATTCCCTTAAAATTAAATAATTCCCTTAAAATTAACTAATTCCCTTAAAATTAACTAGTTTCCTTAAATTTCACTAAAATTCACTAAAATTCCCTTAAAATTAACTAATTCCCTAAAATTAACTAATTCCCTTAAATTTCACTAAATTTCACTAAAATTTCCTTAAAATTAACTAATTCCCTAAAATTCCCTTAAAATTAACTAATTCCCTAAAATTAACTAACTCCCTTAAAATTAACTAGTTTCCTTAAATTTCACTAAAATTCACTTAAAATTAACTAATTCCCTAAAATTCCCTTAAAATTAACTACTTTCCTTAAATTTCACTAAAATTCACTTAAAATTAACTAATTCCCAAAAGTTCCCTTAAAATTAACTAATTCCCTTAAAATTAACTAATTGCCTAAAATTTCACTAAAATTCACTAAAATTCACTAAAATCCCATTAAAATTAACTAACGTCTAATAATTAATATTATTAAACTATAAACATGCACAATACGTTAATGACATTAATTTAATCCACAATACTAAAATTATCAACATCTTAATCTTATTAATAATGCACATTTAACAATTTACGTACTAAATTAAATAATATGAGCAAATTCAATAATTTGAGCATATATATATAATAAACACATTTAAATTAAATTAACTAACCCTAATTTAAATCATTATTAATCCTAAATTAGGCCGCCTTAATTAACAATAATTGCCAATATAAAGAAATCATATACTTATATTTAATCATATATATATATATATATATATATATATATATATATATATATATATATATAAAGTCATTTGAATTAAATAATACTTACATTTATTAACTAATATTAATAATATGCATTTAAATTATATTTAATCATATATACTTACATACGTATTTAACTCATTTACGTAATTTTAATCCTATATTTTAAAATTAATAACATATGTATTGCCAATATTATATTTAATAATATATATACTTACATATGTATTTATTAACAAATTTACATATTTAACTAATTTACAAAAAATACGTAATTCAAATTACATACCTTATCTGCAAAAACAGGAAAAATGATATGAGATGGGTAGATTACATCCTTCAATTCTATCTGGAATTCTATTTGGAGTACGTAGAAGGTGTGATTTTGTTGAAGGAAGCCGAGGCTGCATATATAAATTTTGTAGTCACGGACGTAGTCACTGATGTGTCCGTGACTACTTGTTTTTGTACGAATTGTCGGTGCACTTTAAATTTGGAGCGTTGAAAAAATCAATTTTGCACTTGTCACGGATGTAGTCACGGACACGTCCGTGACTAACTGTAGTCACGGTACTAGTCACGGATTTGTCCGTGACTAATGTCAAATTTAAAAAAAAATCCCGCCGGAGGCGAAAATGGGTTGGCCGGAACACTTTAGTCAGAGACTAGGTCCGTCACTACCTCTAGTCACGGACGTAGTCACGGACAAATCCGTGACTACTTTTTTTTAACGATTCCGTGACTACACCGTGATTAGAACCGTGACTACGGTCCGTGACTACAACGTATAATTTATCTTCACCTGCTTTCTTTGTTTAAGGTATGTATTCAATTGCTTTTGGCTTATAAATTGTTTGTGTATGTATTGTTAGTGTTCGATTTCTTCCGCACCAAGTGTTGTGTTTTTATATGAGCTCATACGCCTAAAAAAATGTTCGATTAAAATCCTTATAATAAATATATTTTATACATATATAAATATAAGTACTAAAGTTTTATCAAAGGCTATTTAACAAAAAAAAAGTTTTAACAAAGGGCGAAAATATAAAAATCATTATAATAAATACTACGCATATTTTATTCTATTAATAATGTTATGTCCTATAATGTAATTTCACATTATTCCTGCACTTTTTCAGCTCTTTTTGCCAAACGAGTCTATTCCATTCAACTAGCGGTTGAGATTCAACACTTCAAAGTTCAGTTCCAGACAATAGTCTTTATTCAGACAATAGCCCATATTTCAGACATTAGCCTACAGCTTCAACTCGTTGTGCCAAACATAGCCTAAGAGTGATTTAAGTTGACCATGTGAAAAGTAAATTAGAACTTCATTTCGGAACAGTATCCTGACGTATTATATACTTTGTACTCGACCTCTACTCAAACTTAATTACTTATATTAAATTTGAGAGTTGTACATAGTTTCACTAAAAATTTGTGTTTGTCACTATTTGACCAAAATACACTGTCTAAACCAATAAATGTGTATAAATGAATCAAAATATGCGCCATTTTTGCATCATTCTCAGTCGTATTCATATATTAGCATGGACAAGTGTAAAAGAGGAGGGCAGTCGGTGTTCGAGTCTCTACCATCCCAATGGAGTGCACATCATATGATTTATCAGATACTTCCCTGTATAATAAGCTGGTTTTTAGAATCAACAACCTGGCCCGGGGACCACCTTGCCTGCAGAGGAATGGCTCCATTCATTATGTGCCAAACACCCTCTGATTTTTAATGGCTTATACAGTTACATACATGCTGGTCTCGCCCATCTTCCATGACCATGCTCCTCCCTTATCTCTGAAGTTAAATATCAAGATATGTATGCATTTTTTCATAAATTCAAAATAACTCATATTTCAATAAATATCAAGTTTCTAACTTTCCATAACACTATTCTTACAATCAACTTAATTATTGAATCATTAATACTCTGTAACAAGTAGGAATTGAATCCTCAACAGATGACTATATACTGTCTGTATTGCAAGCCTGACTGAAACGCAGTCGATTAAAGCAGCAAAGTCTACCCAATGAACAATTTGAAATTTCATTAATTTATAAGTTAATGACAGGATAAGGCCGTCAAATTCTTGTTACAAGAACAGGCAATCGGGATGAAATTCATATACTGCACAATTGCGCATCTTTGAAACTGAATCAACCCCCCAATAAAGAATTGCAGAGATGTTTTTTACATTGTACCAAGTCTCAAAAAATAAAAGCCAATGTCCTACACTTTGGAAGTCCCTCCATGTTCCCTCTCAACGTGTTCAACAAGCGCTACAGGATCACGAAAACCTTTGCTACATCTCGGGCAGACATCAATTGTTGTATTCATCACCCCATTCTTTTCATGGACCTTCTGTACATGGTCTACTAGAGCTTTACCGGCAGAAAATCTTAGATTGCATAGCGGGCATTGCTCTACTCTGCTTTTGCTTTGGCCACTTCCGTTTCCTCTGCCAATATGTAATTCATTGCTCAATTTTGTCAAACCAGAAGTTGCGGCGCGGAGTAGGCTCGTGGTCCATCTAGATGATGAAGATGGGCCATGAACCGGTTCCTCCTTTTTACTACTGAAAAGCCCCATTAGTGGGAAAGCCGTTTCGGGCTTCTTCATAGGACCGGGACATGTGTGATCAGGTCCAAGTCGGTGCTTCAAACAATGGTCAACCTTACAATCTCGACATTTGACTGTGTTTGAGAATGTAAGTACCTCTCTGCAGCGAGGCACAGGGCATTTCCTCTTTTTGGTGGCTTTTTCGTAGTTTGAAGGGTCGCATTCCACATTTACATGCGACTCCCAAGTTATGTTTGGGTCTTCATCGGGTATTAGGCGGACCCCTTTAGCACATAACGGACAGATAACTACAGTCACATCATGCTTGTTGCCTTTTGGGCAATGGTGTCTAGCATAGCTACGATGCTCTAAGCAGAAGACCTGTCAGCTATAAAAATTAAACATCTGAATTGAATAATTACAAGTTTAAAACAAATAAAAAAACCACCAAAGCAAAAAGCCTTTGGGGTTTGGATTGAGGGTTTCAGAGAGGTAGGCTTTGGAGGGCTAAGTCTACATTTTGATAAATAAAATATTTCGAAAACCGAAAAAAGGTAATTGAAAAGATATACTATCAAGATATTACAGAGTAATATTTAGGGGAAAATAATTAAAATACCCCAAACTTTGAAGGGGTGTGAGATAAACACCCCGAACTTTCATATGTAATTTAAATACCCCAAACTTTATATAAAAAGTTATTTTAACACCATAGTTATGTATTATTTCTTTCAAAAATGTAAATTTATGGTGTTAAATGCACAATTTAAAATAGCAAATTGAAAACATTAGAATTATATATAGTGGTGGGTAATACTATTTATTTTACAATGGAAGCTTAGAATGTTAATTGTATCTTTATGAATGCTAAAAATTATCAAACTATGAAATAAACACCAAAAATTACTCCCTCCGTCCCTCTTATATTGTCCCATTTTACTTTTTCGGGAAGTCCCACTAAAATTGTCTCATACCATATTTGGTAAAGTTTGTGTGGTTCTTAATCATTCTTACTTTATTCTTACTTTATCAATTAATATCAACCATACAACCCCACTTTTCTTAATAATCGTGTCACTCTCCTCCGACCCAATATAATAGGGACGGAGGTAGTAATATTTTTGAAAGAAATAATACATGACTATGATGCTAAAATAACTTTTTATATAAAGTTTGGGGTATTTAAATTACATATGCAAGTTTGGGGTGTTTATCTCACACCCCATCAAAGTTTAGAGTATTTTAATTATTTTTCCCTAATATTTATCATCTTTCATTTTTTATAAAATCTTAAACACATATCAAGATATAGACCAAGTCCTTCAAAGCTAAGTAGCACGGAAACGCGAAAGGAAAAACATGGAAAGGGAAACACAAGAAAGTGATTTTTAAAAAATATAGTATACGAAACATGGGGGAACCGAGTACATATTTAAAAAAATATATATTTTTTTTACATATTTTTTCATATATGTGCACATGTTTTTTCATTCATATATATGCACATAATGTTTTTCATATAACTTATCTAATAATCCAATAATAAAAACATTTCACATGTTCAAATTTAGAAATCATTATATATTACTCCGTAGTACATAATTAAACACAAAATGCATTACATTTCTAGCAATGCATTGCGTATGATGCTATGAAGATTTAAACCACAAAAAATCATCAAGTGTTTTTAAAAAAGGCATTATATCCGATCACAGAAGCTCATAAAAGAAGAAAAAATGGAAACCCAAGGTTTCGAAAAACGCTGACTATTTAGGGATTAGATTTCCTAATTCTTCTTAATTAGAAAAACGGCCCCGAAACAGGAATTTGAAGTTTCCGAGTTTCCAACATGCTTCTAAGTTTCTCAAAAGGGGAAACGTGATCCGCGTGGAGTTTCCGTGCTCCATAGCTTCAACGTCTTCCCTTCCAAAACCTTCCAACCAACCAAACAAGCCCTTGGAAGTGTTTAACATAATCCTTCCCGCGAATAACATTCACTCTCCATTGTGCAATGCATAGTAGTCGATGGCGCAATATGGCGTGCGCGCCATGTGGCGCGAAAAACCCTCTGCGCTATGAAAAGGGGCTGTGGGGTACACTCTTATGTTTTAGAGGAGAATATGTTTTATTCTTATTTTCTCAATGGGGTACACTCTTCATCAACATTAGGGCATATCGAGTTTTTTTGGAATTCTAGCAGCATATAACTAAAAATTGTTTCATGATCTCTCTGTTCCTTAGATCCTTCAAGATGTAACTTTTTATTCAAGAATTAGTTATCCCTCCTATTTTAGACACGCTTAAATATAGGAGATAATCAAAAGAATACAAGCAACTCCAGTAAGATCATAAGATGTAACGACAGCAAAAACATCAACACAATTAGAGGTTAGACTCTCAAACCTCTACGAAATCAAAATAGTGACACGAAATATAATAAACTTTTACATCAACGCAACACATTATAAAAAAACTAACGAATGATTTGATTCGGTTCAGAAACTCAAAAACAAGAGAATGATGGACAACAAATTGCAAAATAATATATCATAAAGGATATAAGTGGTTGGAGCGTAAACGTATAGAGAAAGATAGAGGTGAACCTTGTGGCAGCAATCGCAGGTGAATGGCAAGAAATCGATCTGCCGGCAATCGCTGACGGAGCAATGCTCTCCGAGATTTGGAAATGCAGGTGTCCCCATTTACGTGATCTTCTGAAAATGTATAGATTCTATCGACCTGGATTCCAGCCTCAAATGAGGGATAAATCTATGCGAAATCCAAGTCTTTATGTAATCTAAAATTGCTCGGATACGCGGAGGAGGGTTGAAGAAAATAATTCCGCATTCTCGGAAAGTAGATAACCCCGAGAAAAGGCGGAATCCGACGACTTCTAGATCTTCGTAATTTACGGTCAAAGGGGGAGATCAGGTTGATTTTTCAGCGTCGGGTGAGTGTCAATTTCGTCCGAACATTATCTTGACTTGTGACACCCAAGGAATGCCCCTATTTTGATATGGATTAAGATTGTTAATTTTTTTTACCGAGGTTTAAGATTGTTAACATTAATAGAAGGGAGATTTCAACAAATAGGACTTAATCATACTAATTTTCCAAAATTAAGACTATAGATTAGGGTAAGACTTAAGTACAGTAGCTTTGACCAAATTGTCCTCCCTATAAAAATTAAAAATAGAATACTCCTAATCGACATCACATTATCGAAGGACACTGCACTACACAGTCGCTGTCATGGCCACCGGCGACACACCAGCCGCCGCCGCAGCCAGTAACACCGCGCCCTCTAGTGCGGCTGCCTCTGCCGCCTATCTTCTCAGGCCTGACATCAGCCCGATGCACTTCCTCCAGTGAATCTTCCCCTGGCACCACCTCTGGCGAGATTGCTCCAGATTTCCGTCGTGACAGCCGCCTCAGGCCGCTCCACTTGCCGCTGCCGAACCGCGCCAGTCACCGCCGAATCGCGCCAGTCGCCGCCGCCGCCACGTTGCACCACAGCGCACTGGTTTCTGATGTCTTCTTCTTTATTTTCTGTCCGATTTCGATGGCGTCCACGAAGATTATAAAGGAAGAAGATGGTTTTGGCCTTAAATCGGCGGGATTTGGGGGCGATACGGGCGGCGGGGTGCGGACGGCCTTCAATCGGCGGTGGATGCTTCTGCAAAGCTTTTGAAGAAATCAGATCCAAAATCAAACTTGCAAACACTAGACAATACATAGACATTAAGTAGTCAGTAAACAGGCCATAATTTCGAATAATAACTCAATAGCAGACAATACATAGACAATAAGGGTAAAATTGGAAATTTAAAATCAAGTTTTCAAAACTAGAACTACATAGCTCTTACGGAAGGAAAAAACATGCGTATGTACTATTTTTATAAAAGTGCTTTGATTAGGTCCTACAAGGAGCAATTTTCTCTTAATAGGAATCGTAAATATTTAGAGATTTAGATAACAATATGTAAATAAAAAAATTTTGTGCAAGTGTGTGCTTATATTCCATTGGATAATGAGAGTGAGGATTTCAAAACATTAATGCACATATTATTTTTTGTTGTTTTGATTTTATATTTAGTACTATGGGTAGTATTATTTTTGTGTTATATATTCATGAACACCTCAATTGAAAAAAAAAGTCACAACAAGCACAATAATGTGCTAGATGACTAGATGTTATTCATATGCTTTAATTGAAAACTATGTGTGTTAGAATGATCTGACTTGAGCCGAGGTGTAGCTACGTCTGAGAATAGGGATGGACTGGGACAGGTCGACCTGACCCTCGACCAAGTCCAGTCTGGTACTGTGCAAGCCCGACTTGACCCGGTCAGCCGGTACCGGAACCGGGACTGAGGGCCCGAACCGGGGGAGATTGGAACGGGCTACAGGCTAATGAAATCGTGGACCGGCCCGGGCCCAATTTGTTTTTCCTTTGATTGTCTTCTAGGGGTGGGGCAGGATGGTTTGGGGGGGTTTGGGGGTGGGTAGAATAAATTCGAAAAGAGATTTAAAAAAAAAACAAAAAATTGGACGCGGCCCGGTACAAACACAGGTCGGTATCGAGCATGCATACCAATCCTGGACCGAGACTCGAGCCGACCCGGGCCCGGTCCACCCCTATGTGAGAAAGAGAGTGTCATAAGAGAGGTTTCAAGGTTCAACTCTATGTAAAGACTTGAACGGGAACTTCACTTTTGTAGTGGAGGCACAATGAACACTTTTATTTAACAAACACACATACCTCGGATGTGTATGGTTGTTAATTAAATAGTGGTCCAAAAAGCAAATGTGTAGGGTTGGTTGCATATTACATAATCTCATGCTCACAGTTCTATATTACTAAGCGCATGATACACGAGGTGTTTGGAATTGATTCTCGTTCTGATTCTTTTTTAAAGCAGGAGTAGAATCGGGATCATTTTTCAGAAGCTGGTCTCCCACAGCTTCTTAATAATCTCATTTCAGGACTAAATTAGAGCACCATAAGTACTTCTACATTTTCATCCAAACACTCCAACTTTTGCTTCTATTCCCCGAAGGAGTAGAAGCAGTTTTAACAATCAGATTCAAACACCCCCATTGTTCCCCTTTGTCATAAAATAGTCTCCACTTTCATTTTTGGGTTGTCACAAAAAATAATTCACATTTTCCCTTTTTGAAAAGATTTGTGTGGCTACCATTCATTTACTCTTTCTTTCTCAAACACAATCATATATTTCCAATTTATTTCTACTTTCTTAAACATCGATCCAAAGCAAAGTGGACATTGTATTATGGAACGAAGAGTAATATTCAAGATCTACATGCATTTAAATGTGAGTTTTATTGAGAACTATTTTTTACATTGAATGCAAGATTCTTTTTTATTGACCTCGACGAATATACAATACTTATCAAGTAGTTGTGATGTGGATTGCCCAGTAGTAACAAGTCAATGAGTCATATAGACTTGATTGATTGTGTGATGAGCCATTAGATGAATATTTTTTGGCAGAAGTTTTACAAATGCCGCATTTTTTGTTGATAATGTGTTGGAGGAGAAATGGTGTATAATTATATTTAAATGATGATACACAATATGCAATTTTGGTTTGATGCATGTAAAAAATTGAGATATACTCCATATTAAATGTTTCTGCAACAGTTTTCAATTATTCATTTCTTTTATTGACATTCTTATTTATGAAGTTCTTAATTGTTACATCGTCTTCCTTTAAAATTTTATCAAGTTTGACCGGCACGAGAATTAATAATGTAAAGGGAAAAGTACTAAAAAGATATTTGTGGTTGAACCTGTTTTCATATAGGGTCATGTGCTTCATTCTTTATCAAAGTGGTTCATGTGTTTGAATCTCGTTATCACAACGGGGTCACGCCGTTAAAAACGACTGAAAAAGACAGTTAAAAGCAACTCCAATTTTCAAAAGTGCCCGGGAAATTAAAATAAAAATACTGAAAGATGCGCCTCGTCAAGATTACCTCCAAACCAACTTCGCCTTTAGATTTTTCAGATCTGTTTGAATTATTTTTTAAAAAATGATTTCGCTAATATCACTTTTCCGTGGACTTTCCGGTGATAAGGGTGGCTGAAAACAAAAAAGAAAGATGACCTAACGGTCGTCTTATTGAGGCGCACCTTCCGGTATTTTTATTTTAATTTTCCGGGCACTTTTGAAAATTGGAGTTACTTTTAACGGTCCTTTTCAGACGTTTTTAACGGTGTGATCCTCTTATGATAACGAAATTCAAATACATGAAACACTTTTATAAAGAATGAAAAACATGTCTCTATCTAAAAATGGGCCCAAGCACGAGTATTTTTTCCGTACTTTTCCCTAAAGTAAATACTTTATGCACAAAAGAATTAATTGGAACCACATTATTTTAGTGGCAAATTTAGTGGAAGTGTCAAATTTAGTAAAGAGATGTTGATATCGGGGTCTTGTCTCAATTCCTCTGTCCCCATTCATGTTCCTAATTTCTACTTCCGTATTCCAATTACTGCTATAATCTATTGTTGTTTTTTACACCACCTGGTTCCTAATCCCGGATTTCGCGGTCTCTCTTCTCCACTAGCTGCGCACTTGGCTTGTTTCCGTCCTCAACACCACAATCATAGACGCCATGAATGCCTCAACCATCAAGCTCGACTCACCCGCAATCTCCCGGGCGGCAGTTTATTCACCACATCGGTATGTGGCTCGCAAATGTAGGGTTCAGCTCATGAAAATGGCCGCCCCTGCTTCTTCTTCCGTTACGTGCTCGGCCAAGCCAGCGTCAGCTGTGGTGGAACATGGTGGTGAAACCGAGTCCAGAACGAGTCGAATTGAGTCTCTCAGTCAGGTCTCGGGCGTCCTGGGTTGCCAGTGGGGCGATGAAGGCAAAGGCAAACTCGTTGACGTTTTAGCTAAGCATTTTGACGTCGTTGCTCGTTGTCAGGTATGTAGTTGCTACATCCGTGTGCCCGTAGTATATTCCGGTTTGGTGCCTTATGCGAAGCAATTTTTGAATACTGTATAGCTCGTATCTTGCTAGTTTTCTCTCCTGCGGCTTTAAAGCGCATGGTAAAGGGGAAATATATGAAATCAAGTTGCTTATAGTTCTTGGCCTCTATGCAGTGGATGACCTAGGGGCTTGGGGCACGGGACAGGCGACAACTTACAACAAAAACAACAATATCCATGCCTTATTCCCATAAGAGTTTAGGGATGCTAATAGGCACCTGATTAGGATTATGAAGGATAGAATTAGTACATAAGTGATCGATGGTTGTGCGCTTTTTATCAGGTGATGTTGAAACTAGGTGAAGCTACTACGCCTCTCTAGTAATGAACTACTTTAGGAATTTCTTTACTCCATCTGTCTGAAAATGAAATTCCAATATCCGCTTAGGATGCTTAACTTACAATGAAATAAACTCTTCTCTTAGACGGTGTAATATTAAAAATTTAAAACTAATATAAGTAAGTAAAACTTACATAATTAAGAAACTACACTAAGCAATATTGAATCGCAAAAATTGAATATTAAGATGGGTGGTGTTAACGGCAGGATTTGGGGATCAGGATTTCATTTTTTAAGGTGGTATTATTATATTTCAAGGCTTCAAGCTACTATGAACAAAATTTGTTGTTAACGTGAAGAATTGGATATAGTCTCCACTCTTCACCACAATTAGGGCCTTTGGTTTTTATAAACCAAAACATAACTGAAATTCTAGTCTAGATCTAAGACCAGTCGAGGGGTGGTCCAGTTGTAGTTAATGCATACATGGACCAGAATATGATCGTTCTGGTTTAAATTCAGTTTTTCTAATAAAAAGCCCAATATTACTATTTTAAACCTTCCAAAACGGGGTTGGGAAACAAATCCTCAACCTGCAACTCTCCATGACTAAAACTGACACCGGTTAATCCTGTTCTGATTCAGATTATTAAGTTTGGGTACCTAAACTAGAGGTTTTTCCTAAAATGTTACTAATAAAAAAGTCATGGACAAAAATGTGACTTAGTGACTTTTAGTGACTATAATTGTGCTCAAAGTTTACATCATAGTCACTACATCATAGTAACTTTGAACACAATGATAGTCACTAAAAGTTACCAAGTCACATTTTTGTCTATTACTTTTCCAGGAGTAATATTAGTGGGATTTTTTCCCTAAACTATCTGGACAAGAACCAGAGTACCAGACCTGACCCAGCCCGTGTCAATCTCACCTGCATGCCCTACCTTTAAAATCTGGGTCCATCACTCACAGCGAGGAGTTTAGTTGCACTTAGATAGCCCCTCTTTGGCTTATCGTCTGTAGCCTTTGTTTAACAAATACGGAGTATTAGTTTATTTGAATTCGACTGCAGAATTGGAAAGTAATGAAAAAGAACAGAAGGGATACATCTTTTTCCAAAGGTGATCGTTTTTGCATTTTTATTCATATATACTCTCTCTGATTTATCAATGATTTTTTTCACAATTGTACAATTTCAGCCACTCTATCAAAATCAGACCCAGTTTTATCAAGTTCCACAATTTCAATCAAATTACCCACAAATGGTTGATTTTGCTGAATATTTTGAAAGAGATAGTGTCGTGTAACATCCACATCATGTCACCCATCGTGTAACATCCACATCATATTCTACTTTTTTTTGCTGATGAGCATAATAGACCAAATAAAAATATCAAACGGAGCACATATAGTCAATTACCCTCTCCAGTAATTTACTAATTCTGCTGTCACAGTTCTCCCAGAGAACGTGGTTCTTTGTTTGGCAATACATTATCTGTCATGTCATATCTTCTTACTACTATAATTAATCTGCTTTCAGGGCGGTGCTAATGCTGGGCACACCATTTATAATTCAGAGGGAAAGAAGTTCGCACTCCACTTGGTACCTTCAGGGATTCTTAATGAGGAAACAGTTTGTGTTATTGGCAATGGAGTTGTGGTGCATCTTCCTAAGCTTTTTGAGGAAATCGATGGCCTTGAATCCAATGGAGTGTCATGTCAAAGAAGGATACTGGTGTCTGATCGAGCTCATCTTTTATTTGATTTTCATCAACAAGTTGATAAGCTTCGTGAAGTTGAACTAGCTAAATCTTTTATTGGCACCACATGGAGAGGAATTGGGCCTTGTTATTCAAGTAAGGTGATCAGAAATGGGATCAGAGTGTGTGATTTGAGGCACATGGACACTTTTCCCCAAAAGCTTGATCTATTACTATCAGATGCAGCATCAAGGTTTCCCGGTTTTGACTATAGTCCCGACATGCTCAAGAAGGAAGTGGAGGAGTACAAAAGATTTGCTGAAAGGTTGGAGCCCTTCATAACTGATACCGTTCATTTCATGGGTGAAACTATTTCTCAGAACAAGAAGGTTTTGGTGGAAGGCGGTCAGGCTACTATGTTGGACATAGATTTTGGAACATATCCCTTTGTGACTTCTTCAAGTCCAACTGCTGGTGGAATCTGCACAGGTTTAGGCATTGCTCCTCGACATGTTGGTGATCTTATAGGAGTGGTGAGTGAAATTTGCTAATTGATACCTAATTCTATTCTACAATTTTCCATTTTGTCTTCAATCAGTAGCCACCTGTGGCCCCGCCTTTTGGTTCCTGATTGTGAGTCTGTGACCTTTTCCACTTCCAGTGCACGAAAATTGATTTCTTACCACTTTTCGTCCTCAGGTTTCTTATTTAGTGAAAATCAGCCGGAAATGTAGGTCAATTTGCAGGATGAGTGTTCAGAGGAGCAAATGTGCCAAGAAATCCTTAGTTGTGCACCAGAAGTGGAAAGACGACCATAAAAGACCAAAAATGGAATGACCTAATAGTAGTGAGACCAGAAATGAAAACTTTTTTCCAATGATACAGTAGTATATTTAAATGAATCAAGATACTATTCTCTTCATGTCCAAATATGATTGAGACTCATTTTCATTTGTGTTATACTTGATAATGTCATGTAAATCATCATATTGATTTTAAATACTTGTTGATTATAAGCATTTGTAATATGGGATGCACTTTCTAAGAAACTTGAATTAGGAATTAATTAACTCGTGACTTCGTCTTGATGACAGCTCTTGCAGTTTTCTTCTTTGTTATCTATTAATCCATTGTGAATGTTGATGAAATGTTATATTTTCAGGTTAAAGCGTACACCACAAGGGTTGGTTCAGGTCCCTTCCCAACAGAAACCTTTGACAACAGCGGTGACATGCTTCGGTTTGTTGGGCAGGAATTCGGAACAACAACTGGCCGTCCTCGTCGCTGTGGCTGGCTTGACATAGTTGCATTGAAATACTGCTGCCAGATCAACGGCTTTTCGTCTCTGAACCTTACGAAACTTGACGTCTTGTCGGATTTATCAGAAATTCAGATTGGTGTTTCTTACAAACTCCCTGATGGTACACCAGTAACATCATTCCCTTCAGATCTTAGAGTCCTTGACCAAGTTACGGTAAGTATATTCTCTTTATTTGTTTCTATTGTTTTATTAGTATCCTTTTCGTTGTGCTTCTTGTTTCCAATTTGCCTGGACTGTGTTATTTCAATGTGGAGACTTTCATTATTAAGATATACAGATCTGGATGAGAAGGTTGCATCATAATTGGTAAAATGATGCAAAACTGTGAACTTTGTTGTTATCTCTGCATTTAATTCTCTTTCTTCCTCTTCTTGTCAGTCTGCTTTAGATTGTAATCTACACGCTTCCCTTTTTTGTACTCTAAAATTTCACGCATTTCCTTTTTAGAAAGCATTATGTGGTTCACATTACTTCTCTATCCTCTAAATAAATTTCGGCCGTGCTTTTTTCTTAATCTCTGTGCCCGGACAACTTGCATGTCTACTTAGGGAAGGTGGGAGTAATACTTTCCGATTATTACTTAGTTTTGAGTTTCTGGGTCCTCCATTCTCTACATGCTTTCAGATTAAGTTTGTGTTCGGGGGAGCAGTGGAAAGCCCGTGGTTTTGATGAGCGTTTACAAGTTTTTTAGAGATCTGAAGTCGTTACACATGATATTAATGTAAATGAGTAAAATGCTAAACTAAGTGTAGAATCCACCAAGAACATTTTAGCCAGTTCTAAAGATGTGCAATTATTACAAACATCAAACTAACCCTTTGATCAACCGCTCTTTTTCTTATCTTGCAACATTAAATGGACTTAATTACTCAAATGAATGCTAACACAATCAGTTAACTCAATTCATTGAAAGTTATATGTAAAAATAAAATAATGGAGATAATCTTAGCTAAGAAGAAGACTTTGATCCTTAATTCTCAACTTCTAAACTCTAAATGATGATAACAAAATAGTGATATGGTTAGGGTTGTAGGACTCTAAGATAGAGAGTGAAGTATGTAGAAAATGTCTAAGAGATAGAAATTTCTAGTCAAAAGTGTTCATCCATGCCAAACTGATGCCCTTGCACAGTGGTGGTCGTAACTGCCTAACTGGCCACCACTACAGCTATGGTTTGTAAAAAAAGCCATAGTGGCCTGTTGTGGCGGTGGTCTTACGTGGGGGTTGCCTTGTGGTTCTGTGTGGCCCAAAATGACAGCCTGTCTGGCGGATATGCCTGGGGTCATCCTCCATTTGCCAAAGAATGCCCTAATCCTCCTAAAGTATGTATTGCTAATTTGCTGTTCTGGTTGAACATGAAGTCTCGCAACACTCTAGCATAAAAATAACCACAATTAGCCCAAAACAATCACTCAAAAATCACCTGGAGCAAACAAAGTGGTTTAGTAGGTGTGTTTCACATGTTTAAGTAAGTGTGCTTTAGGTGATAGATGTAAATTATGCGTGATTCACATGTTTAAATAACAAAAAAATGTTGATTTACCAATTCCTTTGATGTGACATTTCCATCCAAAGCAAGAACTTTTGCAATCTTATAATCTCTTTCATTATGACAAAATCTGTTTGCTCTTCCCAACATGCCATATCACATGTGGTCCCAAACAAACACCAAGTGTGATTTGTTACCTAATTACGCTTTCTTTTTTTCTGGATTAATGTGGTTCGTACTGAGTAGTTAGCTGTGTTGACGTGCTTTGCAGGTGGAGTATGAAGTTTTACCTGGCTGGAAGTGTGATATATCTTCTATCCGGAAGTATTCTGATCTTCCCACAGCTGCACACCAATACATTAAAAGGATAGAAGAGCTTGTGGGTGTACCCATCCATTACATTGGTGTTGGGCCTGGACGAGATGCCCTCATATACAAGTAATTGAGAGTTCAATCTTTTTTGTCACTGAAGTCTTTTTTTATGGAGAGGAGTAGAGGACATCGCTTCCTTTAAGTCGATGAGGTGCCAAACACTTTTAATGACACCACAGTAGTGTAATGCACCTACAGAGAGATCTACTCATCAATTAGGATCTTAACATCTTCCTGTTGTTGTTGTTAGTTGTGGTTTTACAAGCTAAAAGTTATTAGATGGCGTTACTATTTGAAAACCTCGGGTGTTGTCCTCCTTCAATAAAGAAACTTAATTGATTTCCTTGACACTCGGATCCAAATAAGAAAATATTCTCTTCACTTAAAAATTGTTATAAAATCTGAATGTTTTAAGATTCGGTCTTGTGTAATTTTTTTGTTTGGACTAATCTAGGTTTAATGTTATTTTATTTGTTGTGGCCAGAACTTTTCATCTTTTCTAATTTTCTTGTCCAATACATAATCTGATCTGGTATTGGGGCAGGATGCCAGGAAACATTTCCCCACCGTTTTTTAAGTTCCAGATTGGAACGAGTCAAATAAGTTTCTCTAATCTATGACCGTATTTGACTGGTTCATGTTTTTGAAATAGACAAAATTTTTGGAATTGGAATTTGGAACTGATTTATCCGGTTAAGGTTTGGATTCCACCCTTACCTTAATCAGACTAAAAACCGGCTTCCGTAAATCTTGATCTGAATGGTTCTGACCAATGAATCTAGTTCATTGGATCCAATTTGATAAATAAAAGGGATGAAAGGAAAACCATCAAAGTGCAGAGACTGCAGTCCTTATATCAGTGTCATTACCTCAAACTCTCTAAGGGGGTATCAAGGAGATAGCTCAGAATGGTTCAAGTTTCACCAAGGTTAGCCATGTCCAAATAGCATTTTGAATAAACTGTACACATAAATACATAACAAGAGTTTGCCAAAATAACTAATATTGGCACTAAAAGAATATGGCTGCTACTTAGTAACATAAGAAGCAATGAGTTTTTTTATGTTACATACAAAAACTATCAGAGCTTTAGGTAAGCAAACAAAGACGGCACAAGATCTACGACAGCCCAAGCAAGGCCAGTATACTGAATCAGTCTTATGCTTGTATCTAAATCAAATGTATCTTGGTGAGAGAAGAAGAAGAGCTTTTGCACATAATAACCTCCTCCGCTGGCTGGAGGCTTCTTCACCAAATCATCCGACTTTTTGGAGATCACTGATGCAGAGAATCCAGGGATGTAACTGGTTGATTTCACGGGGAGGCTCACAGCATTGGCAAGCATGGGTAACATCCATTTTGCAAGAGCCTTGCTGCAGAACTTCACAATTAATATTGTCGGTATCCCTACAAGCATTCTTCCAACAAATGCAAGGACTGTAAGGTCGGGAGTAAAGACCCGAGGAACACCTTCGTGGTGAAACTGATTATATGTTTGCTGGATTCCCATTACCTGGAAAAAGAAATTAAAAGTATTTTCTTATTAAAAACCCATGAAGGTGTTTTTTCAAGCGATTCCAATAGTTCTAATGTACTCCTTGTGGTCATCTAGAAGTCTAAGTTCCACACTTGCACAAGATTATGGCCAAAACAGCACTTGCCCCACATTCCTATTATGGAAGTTTATTATTACTTGATTCAGTTTTCATTTTTAGCAACTTTTGTCACACTTTAATCTCTACTGGAAATAAACACATTTGCTTCTTCATTTTTGGCAACTTTTCCCAGACTTTAATCTCCACTGGACATTCACTTTTAAATTCCATGAAGACTGTATATGAAGAATGAGGGCTTCTTATTGAATATAGGTGAAATTCATAGGAATAATCCCAACTTTTAGGGATTCTACAATAATAATCACTACTTAGACAGTCTACAAAAATAATTTAAACTAGCAGAGGTGTTCATGGGAATAAATTGAGGTGAATTCAAATAATGTCCGTTTAATACTCTCAATCCTTATTCCCACTTTTCTCCTCTCGGCTCTTCTTTTCGGGACAAATTCAAACTAAACCCATTTAATATCAACATCATTTCCGCCATATGTGGTTCTCTCTAGCTTGAAACATAAAAGTGCAAATCGAGACGGAGAAAAGGGAATGGGAAAGTGGAGCCAGGAGTTGAGAGTATTAAATAGACATTAATTTGAATTCATTCTAATTTGGGAAAAATAATTAAAATACCCCAAACTTTGAAGGAGTGTGAGATAGACACTCCAAACATTCATATGTAATAATGTAATATTAATACCCCAAACTTTATATAAAAAATTATTTTAGCACCGTGGTCATATATTATTTCTTTCAAAAATGTAAATTTATGGTGTTAATTGTATAATTTAAAATAGAAAATTTAAAATGCTGCAATTATATAGAGTGGGGGTACTATTTTAATGAAAGTTTTGAATGTTAATTGTATCTTCATGAATGCTGACATATTTTAAATTATGAAACTAACACCAAATATTAACATTATTGAGAGAAATAATACATGACCATAGTGCTAAAATAACTTTCTATATAAAGTTTGGGGTATTTAAATTACATATGCAAATTTAGGGTGCTTACCTCACACCCATTCAAAGTTTGTGGTATTTTAATTATTTTCCCCTTCTAATTTATTTTTATGGATATTCTCATCAGGGATTATTATTGTAGAACTCATAAAAGTAGAGATTATTATTGTGAATTTCACCTTGAATATATTTATTGCATTGATGTATATTTTCATGTATTTCATCAAATGTAGAGTGGTTAGCAGTGCCATCATTATCAATAAAATATGTCAACTCCAAAGCCTAAATGTTGTCTTTATTATTCTATTTCTCCTGGGATCAATCATGTACATGTTGCAAGTTGCATCATGAACTCCAAAGAAAGAATGTTTTTGTCTTTATTAATATATATATTTCCTTGTACTGTAATTGCTTATTCACAACCCTTCTTAATGTCAAGGAATTATATGGTTATTATATCAATAGTGCAGTCTCACTTAGAGTTTGTTTGGAGGCGCTGAGCAGAAAAAACAAGCTGGAATTGAAAATTGAAAAAATAACAGATAGAAGCGAAGCATTAATAGCTGGTCTGGTTAGAAATTTAGTTTTTTTTTTGCGCAATTGGTTGTTGAGTAGCTAGGGCTATTATTATATGTTAGAAGATACTGGTATGATAAAATGACATACCTTACCCTAATAAAGGACTAATAAACAGAGTTTATTTTTGTAAAAAAATATGGGCTAATAGTGGGGGGAACTACTATCTTATTTATGCTATACTATCTTTTCAAATAGGATCTTACTTTAAACTCTGTTTTGTTCACAAAAACAAGACTGATGACTTATTTGGAGCTTAAAATAAGCTAAAGCTTCCGAACAGTCTCTACCAAAACACATTCATTTAGGGTGCGTTTGGAACTCAGAAAATGTTACTGAAATAAAACAGTGGTTTAAACTCAAAGATTTTATGTTTATTACTACCTCCGTCCCGGTGGACTTTGCCAAGTGCAAAGTAGGTGAAAAATAAGAAAAGCAAAAACTTTGTGGTTGAGATTTGTGCAGAGGAGAGAGAAATGTGTAGAACCACAAATTAGTTGCTTTAATTGGAAAGTGTCAAAGTTTTTTGGGACAACCAAAAAGGGAAAGTTGGCAAAATCCAATGGGACAGAGGGAGTATTAATTATAATGCATTTCCAACTTTTACATCTATTATATAAATACTAAGTAACCAAGCATTCCAGCCCAACTGTTTGTGAGGTTACCATGCCTAGTGGGAGGTCTCGACTTCGAAACCCGCTAGACACATAAGGCTTTGAAACTCAATGGAGTGAGTTTCAAACCTGATTACTCCAGCCCCCAGGCCCCCTCCCCCAGACCCCCCTGGAGTAAAAAAAACTTAAGAATTCTAAGCATGTGTAACAAATTTGGAAACATTAATCATATTTCGTTGGACTGCATTAGCTGATGTTAAATCACACAGAAGAAAATAACATCTCATACCCTTTTCTTTCATTTCCCTAACATTTCTCTGATCTAAACATAGCCTTGTGGAAAGTCAGAGGGAAGGGTACTTACTATTCCCAATGCAACACCATTGAAGGCTGTGTGATATTCAAAACTTGGTGTGGGGAGCTCCGGTGTTGGATAAGCAAAGAGGAATAAGAAGCTTAGTGCAGCCCAGAAGGACGTAACTGGAAAGGGATAGATATATTCATATTCAGCATTACAAAAAGAATATTAAGATCTTATTTATTACTCCGTATCAAAGTTCAGCCATTAATGTAAAGCTCTTCTATTGACACCCAGACATTACATATTCATAATTTGCCATGTCTAAGTCGCACTGGAAATTTACTCCCTAAATCCCCTCAACAAAGTCAGTTTAACTAATTTGACACATATTAAAGAGCCCTACAGAATGACCAACGAGTCAACGACCCTTATTTAAGTCCAGCTATTAATGCATTTTATTACCTACAAACATACTAAAGTATTAATTATGAGAAATAAAAATGTGAAAATGTTTGGAAGATAAAGGAAGATTATCTCTTCAATTCCTAAAGAGAGAATGAACAAGTATACCCTTAGGGTATGTTTGGGAGTTTGAAGGGAAGGGGAAGGTTTTGAAGGTTAGTCATTGGAAGAGAAGGGGAGGGAAAGGGGAGGAAACCCTCCTTGTTTGGGAGTAATAAATTTGAAAAGATAGAGGTTATGGATGAGTTATAATTAAAATCACTTCACATATATGATAAATTCAAAACGTTGAATTTATATTTATTTAAAATTGAACTAAAGTTGTCATTAAAAGTTGTTATTCTTCAAAATCCCCCAATTTGGGGAAACTTAAAAATTGAGCATTTGGAGGGTTTTGGAAGGTTACAAAAGCCCTCCAAAACCACCCCCATATTTTAAACTCCCAAACATGAATGGGAGGGTCATAAACCCTTGTTAACCTTTCCCTCCCCTCCAAAACCTAACTCCCAAACACACCCTTAAATTCTATGTTCAAGAACACATACACCCCTAAACTATTTTTTTGCAACAACTAAAAACAAAAATGGTAAAGAAAAAAAATTGGAAAAGGTATATCACTAGACTTCAGAGACCATATATACCTCTCATGTACTGGACCTAAGGGCAAAGTTTTTCCAACATTACATTTTTGTGCTCCAAATAAAGGTTGAATAATACATTTATTCTGTGAAGTATAATTTTAGGGCATATCGGTCCGTCTACCGCTTCCTTAACTAATGATTTTTCGGGCAAACTTTTGTGGCTAAAATGAAAATTATTTCAGGAAATAGAACATTACTATGTTCCTTTCTGGACTATCTCAATGCGCTCATGTCACCCCTCAGGCCCTCAAATGACTTAGTCTATCCTTTGTTAAAAAGAATACATGGAGATTTTGCAAACAATGAAAAAGTAAAAAATATGGGCGTATAACATTTCAATTAACCTTATATTCATGTAAAAAAATATCTACTTATTAATATATATACTGAGCTCTCCAGAGTCTCCCCCCCTCGAGAACCCATCATCTGAATACACCCAAAATCATTGGAGGGTTAGTTTGGCGGGAAAAGAATTACAATTACTGGATGATGATTGATGACAATAAGTGTACATACCGTTTTGTCCTGAGATTATGAAACGATCTATGTGATTGTGAACAGAAAGCCAAAATGTGAGGATCGCAAGACCAAAACATAGACCTCCAATGATGTCAATCAAGCTGTGCATCCCAAGGTAAATTCTCCCTGAAAAGAAAGCAAGTTTCAAATGGAGCTCTAAAGGCCATCTCTAAGCAAGAGAAAACAACTGTCTCAAAGTAATGTGACTTACCAAATCCAATCAAACCAACAAGCAAGCAAACAATGGAAACTCCTGCTATTTCCATGGAGATATCTTCATTCTCAGTATAGGATAACACATACTGTAAAAGGTACCTGAGTTTCCAAAGAAAGTACAAAAGAAAAGCAATAGACATACATTTAGAAAACAGATAGGTAGCATGACTCGAGCAATTAAAACTTTTATCCCTTTCTTCTGGAGGGAAAGCTAAATACATCTATAGGCAAAGACAGTTTCTTTGAGGTTTTCAATCTTCTAACTTACAGATATCAGCTTGTGAAATTTAGAGATATTCCCTATCTGCCCATGAGGAAAATAAATCTGTACCATTTATCCAGGCTATAGGTAGGTTGACACTATATATTCCCCAAATGACCACTTACAAGTTACATCTTGGGGATTTTGGAGAAGTTTTTTTTCCTAACCCCCCCCCCCCCCCCCCCTGACTTCATGTTTCAGAATTGCTTTACAGTATTACTTTTAAACACATAAATTAATGTATTTTCATTTGAAAACAAATATTACATCAAGTATAACAGTTTTACTTATTTTTCTAAAACCCTAATTCCTCCTCAAGAAGGGGAGCCTTGCCGCACTGGTTACCGTGACTGAGAGGTCACTGATTCATTCAAGTCTTGGGAGCGGCCTCTTGTCAAAATGACAAGGGAAGGCTTGCCCCTTATACACCCTTGTGGTGGACCCTTCCCCGGACCCTCACCTTGCGGGGACACCCATGTGCACTGGGCAGCCTTTTTTTAACTAATTCCTCCTCACGCCACATGGGTACATGCTTACAAAAAGAACAAACAGGTGTGCACTGATAAGAAAATTAGACAACTTAATACCCGGCCAAGCAGACAGTATTAAGGGTATGTGAAGAAGGAAGTCCGTATTCCAATGCATTTTCTTTCTCGTCTTTGGTGGCTGTTATTCTCCTAACAGGTGGTGAACTTGGTCTAGGGGCTGAGACTACATCCTGCAATATGCGAACAAAAAGGCATTCAATCATACAGCAGAACTGCAGAAGAAGCATCATAGTTAACACCTGAGAGATGTTAAAAGAGGAGGAAAAGACCTTAATACAGTTTCCCATATAATCACAGAAAGCCATGAGAAGGGTCATCTGCCGAGCCAACTTAGAATGCCCAGTCTGCATAAAATAAAAAAATATAGTTCAATTCATGATTCTACTTTAATTATTGGAAATTTCACAGAATAGAATAGAAGGAAAAACAACTTAGTTTCCTAAGTAGGAATAATATGTTATTTCCTGAACTGGAAGTAAAGTTAAATTCATCTTGAAATCATGCTGATATTATAAGGCATTAATATGATGGTATCAATGCCATAATATGGCAGTTATTTTTAAAATGACATTAACTATTCCTATTTAGGGGAAACTTAGTACTCATTTATTTAGGCCAGGTTCTTTTATTATTTAGAACAATAAAATACAAGAGAGGAAGATATAAAAATTACCCAGAAGAGAAAGGGAAGAAAGGCAGTGTAGAAAGGCACAGAAACGATACAAGACAGCCCAGAAAAGAAAGCATCCAGATACCAACTCTGATATTTCTACAGCATAAAAACGCAAAAGGGAAACATCAAAAGCAGATCAAAATTAGATTAACACAGAAAGACAGACAAAGCGCAGTAATGCAGAGTAGCATTGATGAAGTCCTTAAGGTTTTAACACATGTATGATCAAATACAACAGGAAAGGAAGAAGACCCAAGGTTGAATTGATGAAAACCTGGATCTTTAAAGCAATGGGGGTGCCAGAAATGACTTGGCGAGAAACCCAAGGTTGAGTGAGACATCTAATCAACTGGGTAACGTTAAGAATGGAAGAAATCACCACCCACGAGGCTAATCCGCCCAGAAACAGCCCTTGCCACCCACCTACGCTCTCCATTTCCGACGACTGAGATTTGAGAGGTAGACGGAGACTTCAAATATTCTTTTACAGGGCTTCTCCGAATACCTAAGTGAATCAAATTCAAATACCGGAGATGGAATCCATGGGCAAAAGGAGATGAATGACGTTGGCCGGCGATGCTCTTTTCGCCTTCCTCCTCTTCTTCTTCTTCAGTATTTCTCCTTTTATTTCGGGCAGGATTCAGGATCATTATTTTTACGTGGACCCCATCCTTGGCTGGCTGAGGAAAGTCTATTTCCAGTTTACAGAACATTCCGCTCACAAATTTCTTTCTTTCTAACTATCGGCTTCTCAAAGTTGACCAGTTGCCACAGCGTCTACCCTGTATGCATTCATGGCCGAATGGGGAAAACTTTTTTTAGCTTATTTTTATTTATAAATATTTATAATTTGTGAAAAATATGTGTATGCCCTCGCCTCTATAATATTATATTTCACTCGCTCATTAGTCATAATCACACAATTTATTGAACCATTCTTGATGTGCACTCATTTGGCGTACACTCTCTTAGATTCTTACTAATTGCATTATTTATTATGAATTGTCTCGATAAACTCACAATAATAAGGGATGTACAAATGATGTACCTCAAAAGGGTGTACCTCATTGTACCATTAGATAATTCCTAATTTATTATTGTTCAAAAGATAGACATATCTATAACACTTCATCAATTCCATGTTAACCCGTTTGTTAGAGCATATTAATGTTCTAAATTTGTTTGGTTTAAAAATGTTACTATTCTCCTATTTGATATTTGCAATGCTTCTATTTCTTGTCTGTATTTAAATAGATGTAACATTTTTTATTTCTAATGAATTTTTCACATAAAATATCTAACTTTCCTTACATTTTCATCTTTATTTTTCATATCCCTCTTTTATATATGATTGAGTGAATTTTTTCTGCACAATAGATTACCCCTCTCGCATTTGACCCTTAAACTTTGTGTGAAAGAAAATATAATGTTACAAACATTAAAATATGCATAAGATATTATTTTCCGTTTATTAAAAACTATACTGAGAATATAATTCATATTGTTCTCCCGTTAGTAAATCTGAGTGACATAATTTTTACTCTCTTACAAGTCAAATGTAAAAAACCTACAGAGAGGGCAAATGTTAGCACAAAAATTTGTGTTTTACTTGTCTACAAATTTAAAAGAGAAAATATATTGACTACAAACCTGCTTGAGGTAATTGTCATGTTTTTTATTGACTATTTAAAATTAGCGATAGTTGAACTATTATATACTACGTAATTATATTCGTAACTTTTACCATTCATCTTTTCTTCTTCTTTTATTTTAATAGAGGGTGTAGTACGATCCAATAAGATGGGGAAAAGCATTCATATTATTTTTTGCAAAATAAGTTCAATTAACAGCTTAAAAAATGGGTCAAATGTGCTATAATTTCGGTAACTCTTTTGGTGAAGTGATCTAAATGTTGGTTTAGGGATCAAACCAAATATATTTTGCGTGTATTATAGTTTTTTTGAAAGGAAAATTAGCAATATTATATTAAATCAAAACTCACGGTACAATCAGGAGAAATTGCAAATAATAAACATAACCACCAGACATTATTCTTCCTCTAAACAAACATAACCCGGCCATCTCACTTCTTTATCAGACATAGAGTAGTCCACTCCAAAAAGAGCGAAACTAATCGCTGAAAATGTTAGAGCTTTGAGATTATCAGCGGCTGAATCAGCCTTATTGCCCCTCGACAAAAGTCTAACCACTAAGGTAACCAAAACTAAGAAACTACCACCCTTATTATTTGACCTAATGACCACAAAATAAATTTTAGCAAACAAAACATAGAAAAATAAATAAATTTCAGCTGCATCGCCGCCTTCCAAGCCCTAGTTGCGTAATTCCTCTGTGGCGGCGATTCAGGAGGGGGACGAATCATCCACACACCATCTTCTTCCTCCACCACTTGAGGTGGCCATAACAACCACGCCGACCCCCAACGGTTGCTTCGAGTCCAAATTCACCCCCTCTAATCGAGATCCATACCGCTAGCGTTCCACCCGGATCAAACACACTTTGTGCAACTCCCATCTCAGTCACCATCAGAGCCAAAATAGCCAAGCCAGCCATCGGAAGCTAGGGTCTTGCAGCCCTAGCTGCCGCAGCTCCACGGTCGCCTTTCGCGACCCAGCTGGACATCCTCTGCCTATCCCTAAGCCTCTGTTGGGGAACTCCAAAGCTACGCGTCGAGACCACCGAACTCGGACCCTTCAGCACTCCAATCTACAAACTGACAAAAACTAGCAAATCTTGGGACTCCAAAGCGTCAATAAGGATCAACGCCACCCGCTCAAACGCCTATCCTAGATTAGGGAATCGCCTTGCGCTGTCGACAGGACCGCCGCTCTCTTTTGCACCGACCGCCGAAACTCAGAATCGTCGTCCAGGGCCGTCTAGGGTTGGCACTTGTAACATCTTCTATTGACAATCCAATAGATAGTATTATTTACTAGTAGTAGTTTAGGCTAACAACTCCCCACGTTTACTTTAACTGTTTTATGTGTGTATTATAGTTATTACGTAGTATTATTTATATAAGTTATTTACAAAAATGTACCTTCTTAAGTGTAGTGATTATATTAGCAAATAGTAATTTTAACTATAGTAATTGCCTTTAATTTTTTCATTGAAGTAACTATTATACTACTCATAATAATTATAGTTATAAATTTGTAATTAGAATTTACGTTAGGGATTTTTTGGAAAAAAAAACTATATAATCTATCTATAATAATATACTTCGTATATAGTAGTTAAAATTTGAAATTACTCTTATAAAACTATATCATTTTCTTATCAATTGCTCAATAAATTAAAGACATTTATTTTCATAGTTATGGATAGTAGGGGTTTGAACAATCCGCTGATTATTTTGAACTGCAAAACGCTGCATTTTGCAGCGGTTAGACATCAATCCGCTGAAAAACAAACGGGACCAATATCGTAGTTGCTGTTAGAATCAAAGTTATCTTCTCCATTTCTATTCACTGAATTACATGTGAAGCAACTAGTACTTGATCGGGTCGGGGCGGTTTGGTTTCGTGCAACGCCTTCACAACAAGAAAAAACAATTGTAGTTTGAAAGTAAAAACTCTGAATTATTGCTTCTCAATTACAAATCATGTCGCTCTCTTAATCGAATTATCTAATTCCATCCATATTTCTTCTTTCCATTTTCAAAAGTTTAAGAAAAATGATCAAACAGTATAAAATTAGGATTTTTTTGTCAAGCAACCTGTAGTATAAAATTGCAAATAAACAACTTTTTCTATCCTTGATTTTTTTATCTCATGGGGATGATACTAATTACAATATTCTTGTAATTTTATATTATTTAATGGTAATTATGATTACTATTTTATACTAATTTGCCCAAATTAGTATTTGAAGTGTTAGATTTGCCCAAATTTTCTCTCCCCTTCCATCTATCTTCTCATTCTTCCATCTCATTTTCACCCATTTTATCCAGCCACTTGCACAACTCTTCTTTCGCTCCCCACAATGTTTGTTTCTTCCAATTCATTTCTCTCATTATTTTTGCATGCTCCACCATAAAACCATCAAATAATGCAAAATTTGTATAAATCCAATTTACTTTCATAATAATGATAATTTTTAAGTAATTACGCAAACTAAATTTGGCATCAATATTGTTGTTTTGCAGCATTTCACATGGCATATGCATCACATACACACAAGTGTTCAATAGTTTTTTAAAATCAAAATATATCACTCTTGGACACAATTTGTACTCGCAAACATATGATCAATGGAAGTTTTTAGTTTTTATTCTAGTTGTCAAGTTTTTTAAAAAATTAAAATATAGAATAAATTAATAAAACCATTAAGTGTAATAGGGGAGCTTGACATGCTATACCATGCAGTTATATACCCCATGGGGATGATGCTTAGAAAATGTGGGTTACCCGGTGATGGAAGTTGCCATGTGATGGAAGCCTTCGGATAATTGGCCCATGTGTTTTTATTTAGTGAGTTTCTTCGTAACATCGGGCCAGCACACTTCATTGGACAAGGTCTTGGAGTTTGAGCCTCGGATACTGGCTTGTGGATGAGTATGGTGTGTCACTGTGTCCCAACCCCAGCCACGTCTAATGGCCTCGGACTTGAGCAAGCAGAGGACGTTTTCCGCGAAACTAGCAGTGTTGGGCCAATTTAAGAAGCGCTGCTGACCATCGAGCTTTGCCAAGGGACATGTATTGTACTTATAAGTTATAACTGGCCAACTAAATAGCCCAAGGCATATTTAACGAATGCTGAGTAACCTAGTAAAGTCATTGTGTACCTATAAATACCTCATATCTAGAACATGAAGAGTAAACCATTCACTTTGTATTCTCGTCGAGAGCTAAGAGCCTAAGACGCTCAAGCTAGAAATTTTAAAATATATGCAAGATCGAAAATGGCCCCTAAGAAGGTTCTGAGGACTAGTTGGAGCCTCGTAGGGGAGTAGTCGCATCTGTGCATAATAACAAGGCTCAACTAAGACCATAGCCACTTTAAAAGCGAAGAAGGCTATGAGCTATGACCCAATGTGGTCCAAGAGAACTCACCTGACCTTCGAGGAACACTACTTGGTAGATAGGCAGGAAGCTATATGGGTTCTTGTCCTCCCAGTGCAAGGTGTCCAAACTTCAACAGATTCAATCTCCTGTCAACTTTCAACCGCTAGCTAACGTATCCCTATTCTAGACGTGGAACCATCTATGGTCAATGTGCTCCACTGCTGCCACCTCAGCAACACCCTCATGAGCGCAGCCAATTCGTGTATCGACAGAATGACAAGAATTTGGTGATACGATGTCAGGGGAACGATCAGCCAACCCTAGGCAAGAAAGATTCAAGGTACATAAAGTACCAAAAGTACCGACATGTTGCGCAAAGTGATGAACAGGTGTCAAGTACACCAAGCACTGACCTGTCTTTCGGACAGATGAGGTCAAGGCACACTAAGTACTCCAATCTGTTGCAGATAGTGACTTAGAAAATACAAGTACATGAGAACAACAAAAACTAAATCAGGTATGAGAAGCTGTGTATGAAAAAACAAAAACAGAAAATATACCATTAGAAAATCAAGCCAAATGTTCCATTAATCTCCTTTCGAAAAACTGATTGAATATAGAAAACCTTATAAACTGTACTACGACATTCTCTCAACCCTTCTTTCTGTCTAAAATAGAATTTAAAAACAATGAAAAATGATCCAATCAACTAAAAATCGCGAAAAAAGGAGGCCAAACTGTTCAGAGATGCATTATTGTGTGCCATAATACAAATGCTCAAACTTCCATATCACTCGGTGTATTAGAACAGAAACTGCAAATTCTTTCTTTACAAAAAGAAGTGCAGCTACCTCATTGAGGTTATTTAACTATATCAGAGAACGAAAACTTGATGCCATTTGCAAATGGATTGTATTCCTCCATGGGGCCCTTCTTATCGCAGCCATGTTCACCACCTTTTATGTCATCCCTTGGTAAGTTTGATGTGAAATTCCCAACAGTCCCTTCTTTAACAGAAGTAGGATCAGAGAAGGCAAAAAGAGAGAAGGCTGAACCCCCCACCGCATCAACTTTTTTGTTACACTTCACACTTTGCCCCCTTATATCTTCATTGTGTTCATCTTTCATCCCAGCACCCCCTTGATTGTAAATCTTGTTCTCTTTTAAATCATCATTGTTAGATTGACAAGCAGGTTGGAGCACAGTTAAATGATGACCAGGAGGGGGAGGGGGAGGACTACTAAACAGTGGTTGAGGGAAAGGCTGAAAGCCAGCACCATACTGCATATACGGTGAGCTAACGTTCATACCATACGCAAAAGGGCTTGTGAATACATAGTGGCTGGTGGGATGGGGGTATGGCATCAAACTACTCGCCGGTGGAACTGCCCATGAAACCGGACTCTGATAGTAGTAACCCATTGTAGAAGCTTGAAACATTGGAAAGTGAACGTTCTGATTATTACTATTATTATGAACCGGTGGAGGATGTACTGGTTGTTGTTGAATTCCCAAAGTAACCCGTGATCTTTCATCACCATGGGGGGCAACTGAAGAAGCATAAGAAGATGTTGTACTACTGGGTGGGAGTTGATTAACACAAACTGAGCTCTCCATGGATTGCTTTTTACCACTTTGAAGGCATGGCAGTCTTTCTTCTGAATTTAGACTAGAATCTTCGGAATCTGAGGTCGATGAAGATTCAGGGTTAAGGACATTCACAGATGAGGAGGTATTGCTGTCTCCCTCACTGGGGCAGGATGAGCAATTATCAGAAGTGTTGGATGATGATTCTGCTTCCACATTGGATACTTCCTTAAGACACAGTGGGGACTTCACTTCATCACATTGGAAACCATTAACTGATTGGATGATAGATTTTCCGGAACCATTTTTACCAGTCTCTTCAGGACTGTTTTGAACAGAAACCTCAGACATTTCATCAGAGCTGCTGGAAGGAGAAGAAGACTTGGGATGCTTATCGATTTTGACGGCTTCTGTACAAAATGTAGATGGTCTAAATGTAACTATTGGCTCCCATACTTTCTTGGTGGCAGGCAAATCCCTGTTTGAACGGTAACCGTTTCCAGTAATAACTTTATTTTTAGGGTTTGCATAATTTTCACGCATAACATACTGCTTGGACATATCTATTGAAGAACCTGACTTGCTCACTGGTTTAGCCTCCCAGATGCCTCTGGCCGCCATGGAAGATGGTTCTATCTTCACTCTGTAATCAGTCTGTTGGTTACAGCTGCAAGAATGGAAGTCGTATCTGTCATTCAGTCGAGGGTTAGGGCAATGAGCAAACTTGGGTCCACCATTTCTCACATTACTTCTTGGTTGCTTGTTAAGTCTATCACAATGCCGTCTTGCTTCGTGTTGTCTAACCATATCCCTGTTTTCCGAAATGAACGGCTGCCTATCTGAGCATTTCAACCCTGAATCAACTTGAACTTCTTTCCAGAACTTCATTTTTTGGCGAGAATATCTAAATTCGCTCTGTTGACAAGACTCACTTTCATCTTTCAAACTGCTGAAATCATCATTGGTACATCCATCTGTGTAAAGTGAGGTAACTGAAGAAGTGTGTCCATTTAAAGGTATGTCGATTTGAATGTTTTCAGATGAAGGACTTGATGTGATGGCTTCATCTGTCTTACTCCCAGAGTGCTCGCTGTCAATAACAGCTGACTCTTCTTCATCGATGCAAGATGTCAATTCCTCCTTTAGAATCTCAGAATGAGATTGGTTCAAGTCAGAACATTTCCTCTCTCTATCCTTTTCCTTCTCCCTTAATCTCTCCTTCCTTCGAAGCTTTTTCTCCTTTTCTTTCACTCTTCTCCGTTCCTTCCGTTCTTCTTCTTCACGTTTTTCCTTCTCTTCTTCTTCAAGTAGTTTCATCTGTAGAAATGGAGCAAAGAGATAAAAACTTAGATGTTTTCACTGAATTCATATTAAATAAAACACCAAGACGAGCGAGGAAGAAGAGAGAGGACATAATAGTTGTTGTTGCAACTATTACATCCACACCTTTACCTGTTTCTCTAAAGTGATTATATCCTTGCATGCCACATGCACCTTCTCTTCCAGTAATTTTAATGCAAGACACACAAATATACTATGAGCATTTTGGCGTGCTGTTCCCTCTCTGAAGGCTTTTTCAACCTGCAAAAAAAATATGAGTTAGAAAATGCTCAGTCTTCACAGATAACACTTTCAACGGAATGAAATACAGCTAACTGTGAACAGTTAAGTTACCAAACACATTATTTTGTGAAATCGGAGTAAAATCAGAAATGTTTGTGAAATTTCAGGTTAGTCTGTACACATGTCAAGGTGTCTTTGCTACAAAAGATCCCACAAGGGCCATTAAAGTGGTAGCTGGTAAGTAGGTCAAGCTAGTTTGCACAGGTACAATATTGTCCCATCATTTGGCATCCTGGATCCATCAAGGGGACAGTAATGGAACGCGGAGAGGGAGATGGCATGTCATAATTGGGTACGGTTCCGTTTGGGTTGGTTGACTTACCCTGCTACCCACAATTCATTTCATCATCATTACCCCAGTGCCGCAAAGGCTCCCACCTACGGTGGTGTAAGGGGGGGTCGGATGTACGCAGTCTTACCCCTGTACTAAAGCACAGAGAGACTGTTTCCAAATGACCCGTAGTGAAAATCGCGTCAAAAATTGCATAGGCTGACCGTTACTTCATAACAAAGAAGCGCAGACAGTTTAGTGGGCCATTTTGCTTTATTCCATCATATTTACCACCACCGTTTCCATGCAACCTAGAGGCCATGTATGAAGCATGGAAGAAATATGAAAATACAAGAAAATGCGGATTTCACACATTTGAAAGAGAAGGGGAACTTGCCTGCTCCTTGAAAATTACAGTTGCAGCATCAAGAAGAAACTCACGAGCAAGTTCAGGACTCTTTGCATGCTTTTGAGGGCGGGTGCACTCAGCATCGAGATCACTTCCATCCTTATCCATGGAATCATCATCCTGATTGGAAAGAACATAAAATAAAAACGTCAAAAGGAGAAGTTTCTTACTGGTGTACAGAGTATATTGTATCACAAACATGAACAATACCTCTTCTTCCTCTGCCTCTTCAGCATGCTCGAAAAACCTTCTGATGTTGTCCCCTCTTGATATGGTAACATAACCATCACCCACCACCAGCCTGCAATGTATGCACTGTTGCCCCTTCATAGAGTGAGCTTTCACTGAAATCTCAGAGCAACGGCCATCCATTTTCCACGCTCTGAGAGTAATATAGCATGCACTCAGCCCACTGAGGTCTAGGCCATTCACTTCAACTCTTCCACTCAAACCAACGTTCTCAAACTCCAAGATATCTGATTTTCCTTCTCCAGTTCCAACTGCCCATTCAAAATGATGATATGTACCAAAGGTGTCGATGAAGGTTTGATGCCAATCTACTTGAATTGTATCACAGGAAACCTGAGAGAATTAAAAAAAATAGCATCATGCCCTAGTATCTCATTTCTCCCCTTTCACTCCCTCACATTTCTCTTTCATATTTCACCCCAACCAAACAAAGTGTAACTGCACCTCATATTGGAATGCTGTATCTGCTACGCAAAACCAGCTGGTGCAACGAGGTTCTCTCTTTATCCTCTTAAGTTCCTTTAGCTCCTTGAACTCACGAATAACGTTCCTTCGGCAGTCTCTACAAAACCTCTTGCTATCGAATCTGAACCAAGAAACAAAATACAAGTAAACCACAACAGTTATCAGAAGGAGCAGAATACCTACTTTTTGTACACCAAAAAAAATATAGATTGCACTAAAAGCCTACTCAATGAATATGGCGTTCTTATATTTCGACCAAAAGCTCATAAGTATAACTCCGACTAGAAAAAGCTTACTTTGAATTATGTGCAAAGTAGACACTATGAAATACATGGCATAAATAAAAAGGGTCAATAATCCCTCATTTCAAGTAGTTGATGCTGTATTATCTACATCGAGACCATATTATCTACAATTCATCTTCACAAACCCAACCCAATCAACCTTCATTTGAGGAGTGATTATAGAATAGGAGGGTTTCTAGCAAACAAGAAGGAAATGGTGATTAAATGATACATACAATGGGAAGAAAGTTAGTGAGACAGAAGAAAAACACCTGTACATGAGCCTTTCAATAAAGTCTTCTTCTTTCATTCTTAGAAGGGAATGCCGAGTCTCTTCTCCAAGTGCTGACCAAAAATCTACCAACGTATCAACAGAAAGTCTGGCAGTGTGAAGTGCACATGTTTCTCTTGTTCCATGAGCCCTTCCATAACCTGCCATTCCTTGACTTATCCAACCTCTACCGCCTCCACCACATGCATCAGGATAAAGCAATTCCCGTTCACGTTCCCTTGCACGTGCACTGTCAAAAACCTGCTTCATGAAATATAGATACATACAAATGTACATATGTATATGAGAGGAACATATAAAAAACATTAGGAGAAAAAAGTAATTGGCGGATAATTACGGAGGCACATACATTTTGGAGTCCTTTCAAAGATTTTGTTAACGTATAAGAGTCTAGCAGGGTAAGGGCTCCATCCCGAGTTGTGGTTAGACCTCCCCAGGGATGGACAGACGGATCATGCAAATCATCTTCACCTTGACTTTTCAAGGTTCCTATTCCAGCCCAAGCATGATGAATGCATGCTCCCTCCTGTTGCAAAGACTTTCCATACGTGACAATTTGCCAAAAACCTTCCAGCAATAACCCATTGCATCTAGAGCAATACATATTCTTACGAGCTTGCTCAAAAAGGGTTTGCTTATCAATCCTCATAAGCTCCTGTCGAGCTTGGGGTGGAAGCTCACTCCAAAACTACAAGACAGAAATCCCCATCACTAACCATATAAATACTGCGCACAGAATTCAATCACACATCACAATCCATAGTTATTGATTAATAACCACTTTCCTTAGTATACTACTAATTAAAAAATGGTTTTGGCCCGTAAGATGCTGTAGATGGTTCTAAGATTACATTGAGATGCTAAACTTATCAAACAGCATATCCCCACTAACCAGTCATCAGTCAGCACGAATTCAAATTTGAATGCTGGACAATATCTTATGGGAACTAAGCTTTGATAACAGTTAGAGCACTTCATGTCATAGTACTCCTAACAGCAAAAGGGCATTTAGAGGTGTCTTAAAGTGGAACAAGCAAGCAGATATACATCCTAAATCGATATCACAAGCCAGATATACACCCGTCCACATTTTATTCACACTGTACAATCAAAATTCACGAGTGCCCAACACAATCTATCCAACAACAATACATGAGATTAATAGATTTGATTAATTCGTTAAAACCTACTACCTTCTGGAGCTGATTGTAGCTGACATCGTCGCGATGTTTGGACCAGAATCCACTGCCGGAAACGGATCCGTTAAACGACACCGCTCCGTTGGCAAATTTCTGGTCATTTTTCTGAGCTAATCCTGGCATTTCTTATATCTTAATAAAATCGCGCCACCAATCTTCTCACCATCCCCTCCACTTTTCAAGCAAACCAAAATTAGCAATCATAAAGTTTATGCGTACAAATTGTAGATCGAATCATGAAATTAGTAAATAACAGACATCCAATATGATTAGTCTGTGACACGGATGAAGAATCTAAGGGGAAATTATGATAGGAAGAAAATTCGAGAATTTAGAATAGATGAATTGTGAGGCGGAGATGTATATAGGGGTTGGCGTTGATGAGATTTGATGCTGTAAATGTGTTAATACGTACGTAAATCTCTTTAGTTTTGCTTTAGAGAAAGAGGCAGCCCCTTGTGGCCCTTTGGCTTGACAACTGTGAACAATTGCCTTACATAAGCCCAAAGCCATAGTCACTCCTCTCTACTTACTATTACCCTTCAACTTACTATTACCACAATTTATTTGAAAATTTACCTAGTTAAGACCATTACAATCTCCTAATTTCAAAATTTGAAATAGTTGTTCATTACTCTCTTTTAGGAACAAAACTATGTCAAAAGATTATATATCTTTATAAACTAATAATTGATTTTCTCCTTCTATTTCATCAATTGATTACATTATTCGTGTTTTCTTTTTTGAGTCAATACTAAAGCATTCTCTAACCAAAGCCACTCACACGGAGATGGGGGATGACCTGTGAGCTGAGCGCGACAGCCACACGCCGTTGAGAAAAATCTAAATACATGGAAGTAAAGATGTCCCATTTTTTATTAACTTTAAAAGATATGTTTAGCGATTTAATGGAAAATTGATTAAGATATGTTCTGATATCTTAAGTTTTGAATAACAAATTCGAAGGAATTGTGTTTTGAAAGACATTTTCATATATTTGTGTTCTCCCGAACATCATTTTGTTGTAGAAATCAAAACAAATTGTTTTGATCATTTTGATTTGGTAACTCAATGAAACCTTGTGATGGGATGTCATTGTGTGAATGTAACTTTACTTTGATGCTTCATTTATTGTAGTCATTGTACTTGATAGAGTATATCAGGGGGAACGCGTCGGCTATCAATGGGTGACATAACTTCAAAACAAGTCCTAAGGAAGGTTTTTCGGGGTCTAAGTGGGTTCTCCTACAAACACTAGATCTAAACTCTAAAAAGCAAAGTATGAACAAAAAATGAAGAACGGACAAATAATTGACCTTGAAGATTTGAAGAACTCGAAGAACATTTTCTCTCTAAAAAATCCGGCAGCACTTCTTTGCTTCTCGAAAGCAGAGTGAGGGGAATGCTTCATAAGGGGATATTTATAGAGACCCAATCCAACTTATGACACATGGCACCCCACCAGTGATCAATCAAACGTCACCGGTCACCTCCAAATGTGACCAATAAAATGCCATCCGCCTCATTATTGAATCAGCTACATCAGTATCGACCAGAGTCACCACAACATTTGAAACATGCAACAACCACATCACAGACAAAAGTCGCAACGGCCAAACACCACACGACGCCACATTGGCCAAATAGAGACAACCCAAAGCCAGAGGCCCTCGTACAAAACCTATTGATGATAACCTCTAGTCTACGACCTTCATCCATGGATTCTCCCAAATAGTTACCTTGGTCAGGGATTGCTATGAGATTGGACTCGTGAGGAAGTCGAGAGTGCTTTGGCCTAAGGGCACATTCTTACTCCTTCACTCTGAGTGCACACTCTAGGCCTGGAGGAGTGGGGGATTGGGGGATTGGGGGACTACGCATCGGTCAAAGTTGGCAAAACCTCAAAATAACCAAGCAAATTCAAATTCAAAAGCAAAGGACACACTTCAGCATCGGCGCATCACACCAAACACGGAGCATATCCTCGCATCGGCCAGAGAACAAATAAGCCAAAACAAGGGAACATGAGTAATCTACCCCCTTTCACTTCGTCATATCTCAGCTCAGAGAGTGGAGAACTCCTGATGAAGTATATGAACCCAAACCTTATGACCCACATACTCACAACACCAACGCCAAGCCAGTTGATATGTGGTTGGTCCTCCATTGGCCAAGCCCAGGACTAGAAACGCATGAACAAAAGACCGACACCTCACACACTTGGGTCCCCTTCGTCTGGCCCTCCATCGGTCTGGCCCCTCTTCGGCCAGAACATCACCAGTAGGCTATCTTTTGTACACTTTATACTTGGCTCTGAAAATCATGTAATCGACTCATTAGAGGCCTTATATTGTACCGGGACTCCCAGTCCAGCCCATATTTCCTTTATAAATACTCCCCTTTGGAGTAGTTGTGGGGGGTTGAGAAATATTAATTACAAACACTTTCTCTCTCTAGCTCCATCTTCTCTCTAAATGTATACTTGATCGGTATTGTACTCAAAATATTGTGCTCGTTGTAACCTATAAGTAATTGTATGGACATACACTTGAATTAATGTCATACATTATTTTTGGGGAAAAATAATAAAAATATCTCAAACTTTGAAGGGGTGTAAGGTAAACACCCCAAACTTGCATGTGTAATTTAAATACCCCAAACTTTATATAAGAAGTTATTTTTGCACCATTGTCATGTATAATCTCTTTCAAAAATGTATATTTATGGGGTTAATTGCATAAGTTCAAATAGAAAATTAAAGATGTTGCAATTATATAGATTGTGGGTGACATTGTTTATTTCTCAATGGAAGTTTAGAATGTTAATTGTGTCTTCATGAACTCTAAATTATTTTAAATTATGCAATTAGCACCCTAATTAAATTTAAATTTTTTAAATAAATAATACTCGACTAATGACTATAGTGCTGAAATAACTTTTTATATAAAGCTAAGACAATTTAAATTACATATGCAATTTGGAATGTTCATCTCAAACTTCTTCAAAGTTTAGGGTAGTTTATTATTTTTCCCTAGTTTTTTTATGCGATTCGTAACATATATTACTATCATAGTTCAATTGTCATTCATATTATGTGTAGAAAATTAATATTTATTCCTATTTATAGAATATTTAACTGCCTCTTATTTAGAGAAAAGAAGCACTCCCTTTGTTCCCCTATTTTTGTCTCATTTTACCTTTTATGTCCATCCCACTAACTATGTCTCATTCTATATTTGGTAAAATTTGGGTGACCAACTACTATTCATTATTATTTTATTTACACTTTATCAACTTAGTGTCAATCATGCAATTTCACTTTAGAGCATCTTCAATGCCACTATGTGCGCATTACACATGTGACATGAAAGATAGTCACATAAATATTACCAAATAAATTATTTATCTTCTTAAATAAAAAAATGGCACTAATTTTTTTCCAAAGTAGTGCTATTTCCATCCTCATAGAGTTAATGCCATAAAAATGACATTCATTCTCGATGACATTTTCAAATTCAAAACAATAAAAATATACACGCATTTCATAAAGATAACACTATTATGAAATCAATTTCGAATAGATGATATTTAATTGGAAAAATAATTATAATTATGTCATTTTCAAATTCAAAAATTATCATAACAAACCAACAAATATTAAATTAAAAAATCGAAATAAATAAAAAATGTGATATATAAAAAATAGAGATGATGGAAGGAGGAGGAAGAGGAGGAGGGAGGGGGGGAGGAGAAAAAGGACAAGGAGAAGAAGAAAATTCATCATCCATATACGGTCACCGCTCACTAGAGGCCACCGTCGTTCGCCGCTCACTGGTGGTCGAAAATGGATCATCCATACCTCTAAAAATTGTTGAAGATGTGGGAAATCTACATCGACATAATAGAATTAAAGTTATTGTTGAAGAAATGAATATCATGATTTACACGTAATATATAAGCTACAAATCAACTTAGCATGTTTTTTTGGACTGAAATTTGCTAGTCTGGACTGATCTGAACTAGTCTGGTCTGTTAAATGTTTGGTCTCTGTGTATTTTATAACTATGGAAGTCTGGTCTGGTCGTATCATTATATTATTTTCAAAATATTTATTGTGATAACATTTAAAAGAAATTAGTATTGGTATTGATCAATACCAATACTAATTTCTTTTAAATGTTATTTTCATCTCTTTTAACATAAAATACCAGGTCGTACGGTGAGCATCGTCCAACCGGGTGTACGATATAATTTACCTCATAATATGGCCATAATTAAATTACTCCTATTTAGCGAATAAATTCGAGATAACTCCTATTATTGAATTTTCTTAATGTTTTACTCCAATTTAGATCAATTACTTATACAAAAATTATACTTCGTATAATAGTTTGTGATTGTCTTGTGTCTTTGATTATTAACTCATGTATATTTTTCAATTTTCTGTCCTAATTATTTTGTTATTACAGTTCGATTTATTGTACTTGTATATATGGAAGATTTGTTCCAATTCAATATGATCGAAAGAAATTTTTTAAAATTTTAACCCAAAATTATGAGGAATGTCATGCAAAATAATAACAGCAACAACATAAATGCATTACATTTTATTAAAACAATTAATCTCTTTTATTGCTTAATTTGGAATAAATACATTCACGCTGAGACATAAATTTAAATAAAAATAATATGAACTTTGATACGTAGTACACCCTCCGGTCCTAAATAAACTTCACACTTTGATTTCACACAAATTAAGGTAATAAATTTGACTTTACTGCAGAGTACATTGTTGTGACACTGTTTGACACTGTTTTGCACTGTTTTGCACTATTTTGATATAGATAATTAGCCAAATAAAGAAGGTGGAAGAAGTGTGAAGTTTATTTTGGACCTAACCAAAATGAAAAAGTATATATTTTGGTAGCAGAATGTAATGCCTTTAATTAAGTTTACCTTTAATTAAAAAAAAAAGACAATAGCAAGAAAACAAGAAAATAACAGAGAGCTTGCAACAAGATGGAGTTGATAAGAAAGTAGACAATGGCTGCTAAATTAATTAAGATCAATGATTAGTAATGAAAAACATAAACATTGTACTCCACCATTGCATCTCCTGTTTTCGCATTATACATACGTGTCTTCGCCTCAGCATAACCGCGAGCAAACCGGAAAAGCCCAGTCCCGCCGACGACCGGCATCTCCCTCACGGCGGAATTCACGGCGTTCTTTCCCAGCACAGTGAGGCAGCTCCCACCATACTTCCCTTCCACAAACGCAAAGTTGAGAACCATCAACAAACCCACTTCATCGATCGCCGCCGACGCGTATACGCCCTGTGCCCGTCCGACGAGCTTGGAGGAGAGGTTTGGGCCGGCGGTCAAAGGGTCGTCGATCATGGCCATCATCCCGAATCCTGTTGCCGACTTGTTGGTGGAGGCGGCCTGGGCAATCTTGACGGCGGTGGCACTTTTCCCGCTAACGATGTCGTGGAAGAAGAAGCGGAGGTGGCTCAGCTTTTCTCCTTTTAATCCCATCTCCTTCTTTGAGAGCTTTCTTGAGAACTCATCTGCAGAATCTGCTAGGAAGAGAAGGGTTGAAAGAAAGAGAATAAAGAAGAAGATAAAAGGGCTGAATTTAGTCATGATTTTGGCCATGTTGATGTTTGTTCTGAATACTCTGTAGTTTAACTTCGCACCAACTATAAGGACCTAGGAGTATTGGGTTTACACTTTACACACTGAATTTTATTAGTGTGGCAAAAAAGTCCAACTAGCTCATTATTTTTACCTACGCAAAGCACATCAAAGTCAAAATTTTACATTATAAAGAGTACCAAATATAGACTTTCATTAGTAGAGCTTAACCGGTGGACATAGCTCAACTGGTAGTGAGAGGGTGCCACAAGGGTTAGATCCCGGATTCGAATCTCGGCAACTGCAATGAGGGGTTATTATGCTAAAAAATGCATATGACATCTGCAAGTATCGGGGACATACCCCCCTCTCTATCTGTCAGATTGGAATTATAGTCCAACTTACAACCTCCCAACGTACCGTCCGGTCAGGTTTAGGGGGCCTCAAGGATGGGGTGTGACGAGCACTTTGTCGCGGTGTGTCCAAATAAATTCAATACTAACACTTATATGTAGTATAGCGTAGTAGAGTTCGTATCTACATGGAAAAAAAATAATTTTCTTTTTATGAACTTAGTAAATAAAAGGGGGAGTTTGGTGTTGAATGATTTAATTTAATTAAAAACTAAAATGAACAACTTATATTTGATTTAATTCAAAGATAAAAGGAACTTGGTTTTGCTACTTTCCACTTGTTGATATATTTAGTCTATTGGGATATCGGACCGAAGACCCAATACCCGAGTCAAAGGCCCAATATATCCAGTCCGATAAATGGCCCGGGATCCAAAAGATGAACATGCCCGGGGGAAAATATATACCGAATGGGGTTCGGACCAGCCGCAATACTTAGGCCAAATCAACGAAGTTTCAGCATGGCCCACCACTTCGATCGGGCAACGGACCATTGGCAAGTGGTGAAGTGCATTAAATGCTAGAGTGTGACATCAGCAAGTGGGAGAATGAGCATCCAAGTGGCTGGATCAGCCACCAATCAACAAGGAGCACCCCATACCCCCCATTAGTATAAATAGATGGATTAATCTCATTGTAAAGGGTTAGCATTCTGATAATCAAAGCCTAGAATAGAATTATCTTTCTTGTTCTTGTATTAATCATTATTCCGACGTACCGTTCGGGAAGTTATCGTGTAATTCAGTAAATTATTTAATACAAGTGGGCTCTTGAGATTATTATTGATTTCAGTTTTTATATTTTCTTATACACACAAATCATTATTCACGTCCTAGAATATCCAAAGTGTGTGTTGGACTTTCGGATCTACGTGATTTAACCTCAACATATATAGTCGATTCTTGTTATATCTATAACTTATTTCCTCTCGAATAGTCAATCGAGGAATATATCCAATTCATCGAGGGTAGTTATTAACAATGACCGTTCATTAATAACTCGTACTATTAATCAAATATAGAACAACGCCTTATACCGATTTAATAGTAGCATTTAATCTTTCTAACTCCTTGATGAAATCAATTGAGATTGATAACTTCAACACAACGGTTTTGGTTTAACGAACAAAATTAATCCCTCTTAAGTTTATTAACCACGACCGTGCATTAATAAACCGAAGTTACTTACTTGTGAAACCATCAACAATTAACCATCGATTCGTTGGTCGTTTCTAGTAATAATTAATATTGAGATGTTGACTAATTGTCATCTTACCAACACTCTCCAATATTAATATAGAAATAGATTAAGGGAAGAATTAATATTCAAGGAGAGAAGTTAAGAAAATAACTCACAACTTTAATAATCAACAAAACCGAACTAAATCAAACAGTGAGTTTTTTTACCAAACAGCTACCACCTGTTCTCGTCAAGATCTTTTCAGTCACTAAAAGCTAACAGTTATTAAAAAGCTCACAAAAGTATCTTTTCAGTTAGTTGTGCCAAACATACCCTAAGTGCTACTATTATCTTATTATAACGGTTCTCTACGAATTTTCTTTTTTGAAAATGACTCATCACAATTTCATTTATAACTATATCAAACACGTCTTTTTCGACATAACAAATACCACCTCCGTCCCATAAAATTCTTCCCACTTTGACTTGACACGGAGATTAATAAAATGGAATAAAGTGGAAATGTGTGGTTGTAGTTGTGTAAGAAAAATGTGAAATGAATGTGAACCACACAAATTGTTCAAAAATGGTAAGTGAGAAGATTTTTTTGGGATGGACCAAAAAGGAAAGTTGAAGAATTTTATGGGACGGAGGGAGTAACACACAAACAAAATACTTGTCTTCGTTCACATTATATTCCAATCAATCTCTACATCGATCCCATCAATTACTGAAAGGAAGGATCAAATTCAAATCAATTTCTTATAAATATATTTTTGAATATGTATGTACTATTTGATACATTAACACTAGTTCAGCACTTGAACTTTCTCCACCAGCAATCTCACTTATCGGATGAAGGTAGCGTTTTTCTTTCAAAGTATATCATTACCATTGTTTAATGTAACCAAATATATTTCATTTTAAAATTAAATTTATTAATATTATAGTGAAAATCATTTTCTTAAAACTAAAATTAAATTAGTTATTAATTACTACAAAAGAAATAAGTGTACTAAGTTTATGTAACACAACAAAAGCCTATTATGATTAACAATTTAGCACCCTTACGCAACCTGAAATTAATAATTCCGAAAAGTTAAATTCTAATCTAACAATGAAATAGAAGTGCATTGATTCGGCTGATTAAGAGCCCGTTTGGTATCACGAAAATCGGCTGATTCGGCTTATTCTGTTGAAATTTATGAAGTTTTAGCTGAAGTGGTTGTATTGGCTGATTCTGCTGATTTAAAAACAATTTTTTTAAAATACATTTTATTAATAAAATAAAGAAAAATTATATGTAAAAATAGCTAAAATGATCTGCAGTAACTTCAGCCAATACAGCCAAAAAAGTAACTTCAACTTTACTTTTTCTTATTATTACATAATTCAACGTGCGAAAACAAAAGTTACGTGTTTGGTAAAAAGGTTGGCTGATAAGCCGAAAAATAGTGTTACCAAACGGCCTCTAAGCCTCCAGTACGGTCAATCAACAATACTCCGTAGCTAATAGTATTGCTCCATAACTCTTAGGGTGCGTTTGGTTCAAGGAATGTCAGGTTACCATGGGAATCTCAGATTGATGTGTATGTTAGATTGATGGGAATGTATTCACTTTATTTCCATCTGTGTTTGGTTAAGGTTAAGGGAATGTGACATTAATTTATTTGGTTAAAAGATATCTTATATTACAGATATGGTGGATTACCCCAATGCCTTTTAAATATTTTCTCTTAACACAATAAAAATAAATTTAAAAAATGTTCTAAGTTATTCGTAAAACTTGTTTTCAAATTAAAGAAAAAATGATCAATTTTTCCATTAAATTTTGAAATCCACTCATTAAAAACTTAAATAATCTATAGGCATAAATACCTTAAAAAATTTAAATGTTAAGGAAAAAAGAATTATGAAAATAACAAGAATAGACATTCGAATATAATTAAATAAACATACTCCATTCGTCCTACTTAAAAGGTTGTCACACAATCTAGATATTCGACTGACTATAAAATTAAGAAATAATGACAAATATATAACCGAAACGAAGGTAATGGACACAAATATGACTTAGTGATTATAATAGTAATTTTATTGACCATGATAGTGTTCAACTTTACATCATAGTGACTATGCATATTAACCGTAGTTATATTTTTATCCATAACTTATATTTTAGTAATATTTAAGGGAACCCCCTAAAATTAACGGATCCTTGTCAATAATAAGATTATTTTTAGTAAATAAAAGTTACACATTTAGAAACTACATTAAAAGTTTTATAAAATCACAAAAATTCAAATTTGATAAAAAGTTGAATACATAGAGAAATTAAATGAAAAACGATAATTAATTGAGGGTATTTTCGAAAGAAAATTAGATCATCCCCAAGAATGTCACATAAACTAAGACATGAAAGGGTATAACATTCCCCTCCATATTACATTCTCGGGAATGTAACTTTCCCTATCTTTTCTCAAAAGAGTTAATTATCAAAATAGGACTAAAAGTCATTCACTTTTCACAAATAAGACCAAAAAATAAACTATGTTTGCATAGGACTAATTATGTGTACCTTGGACAATTATACCCTTATAGCTATTAAAATGTTTTAATTCCTAATAAAATAATAAATAATAATAAAAATTCGTAAAAAATACTAAAAAATTAAGAAAAACATTTCGATATTAAAAATTTAATTTTTTTTTTTTCAAAAAATAAAAAAAATTAAAAAAAAAATAAAAAAAATAAAAACTCAAAAAAAAAAATCGCCGCCGCCTCTTCCGCCTCAGCACCACCACCTCCAGTCATCAGGGGAAAAAAATGCCAAGTTCATTACGAATACCATATTTATGGCAGAAACAAATGAAAATGTTGGCATTCGAAAAGAGAAATATGCCATTTTTTTGGCATTTTCCGAAAAAATGGAATTTTCCTGGGAAAATGACATTTTTTTCATCGGCCGGAGGTGGTGGTGCTGGGAGGTAGTACAGGCGGTGGGAAAGACATCCATATTTTTTTAAATTTTTTTACGGAGTTTTACTATTTTTTATTAATTTTTTTTAAAATATAATTATTTTAAAAAAAGTTTTTGAATTTTTTATTTTATAAAAATTTTATAAATTTTTTAATTATATTTCTACGAATTCTTGAATTTTTTTCGAATTTATTATGAATTAAATATTTAATTATGGCTTTTGACTATTTTTAATTCATATTTAATGGAAGGGTAAGAATGGAATGCAAAAATAGGTATGTTTCCAATAAGACTCATATGGTCCTATTTTGGAATAAAAACATAGCAAGTCTTATTTTAGGTTTTTGCCATAGTTTTAGTCCTATTTGAACTAATTTATATTCTCAAAACCGTGAACCAAACATGGATATCTAACATTCCAAGCATCACATTCCGGTCTCAATGTGAGATAACCTCAGACCAAACATACCTTTATTGACTTCTTTCATAATTAAATTACTAAACTAATAGCTTAAAATGACGACAAAATGAGAAAGTAGTGTCATTCAATAATGAGATTTGATTTGATAATATTAATGGAGGCCTCTTTTATTTTCATTGGGGGCACCTCCCTATTTTTGTAAAATTAAATAATACTCTCTCTGTCCTGAAAAAGTTGGTCAAATTTCCTTTTTTAGATGTCCCAAAAAGATTTGGTATTTCCATTTAAAGTAAGGAATATGTGGTTAAAATTAATTCTCTCCTCTGCACAAATTTCAACCATACAATTTTTACTTTATTAATCCACGTGAAAGTCAATTTTGGCCAACCTTTTCGAGGCTGAGGGAGTAAAAATTAACTAAAACTACAAAGCCAGGGGGGGCATGTGCCCCCATTCCATTTAACATACATCCGCCACTGTTATAGACCATTAGACCTCGAATTCGTATATGGTACAGTCGGTTATACGGTGCCGGCCGTACAGCCGGTGGCAAACTTGTAATTATGGTGAACATCACAGATCCTCTTAAATGAGCATTAAATCAATTTTGATGAGTACCGAGCGTGTTCTTTTGAGTATTGGGATCCTAACGGTGAGCATTAGTGATATCTGCTTCATTCCTCATATGTCACATTTTGTTTATTATTTTTCGTTTATTAAAAAGTTTTAGTCCAAAATGAGCATACATAACTTACAAATTAGTATCAAATAATTAAAAAGTTCATTTGTGTGTGCTCATTCATTTTGGGCGTTATACTCATTTGAGTTTAACATAAAACTCATTTCTAATGTGTTAAATATTCATTTGTATATGTTCATTTAAAATGAGTATTATACTAATATCAAATGAGTATACATAAATTACAAAATGAGCATTCATAAAACTCATTTGAAATGTCTACTATGCTCATAATTTCATTTATTATGCTCACATCTGAAGAATTACGTATAACTTAGATTTCTCTAACCTGTGGCCAACAAGTGACCAAACTCACTCACCAAACTTAAGTAAGAAAAAGAGAAAAAGGAAGAATCCAAAACAAGAAAGAGGGAGAAGAAGCAACTAGGGCTATACACCAAGTGTTGCGCAGGAGCCGCCGTTGAAGTCGGAGTTTGAGGTGATGCGCTCGTGCTGGAGAGTTGCGGCTTTTGAGAATCGTCATATGTGTTGGCACCGAGCAAAGGACGAGCATCGAGAACGATCTGCGATGGAAGCCTGCGAACTGCGACGAAGACCCGCGACCTGCGATTTGGGAATTAAAAGTCTGGTTGTACCGTGCGCACGGTACAGCTGGCTGTACGATGGAATTTACCATAAGACCTCCTTCCATTGGGTATTTTTTAGATTTGAAAGTGTGTGATAATGTCAAATTGTGACGACACTATGACTTTAGAGAGGGAAAAACTAATTACTCTTGTTTAGGGCTAGGGATGACAATGGGACGGATCGGGGATGGTTTTACATATAATCGTACCCGTCTTGTTGGGCAATTCCCTCGCTCCATAATCGTCTCATTCCCCAACAGATAATTTTTATCCAATCCATAATCGCCCCAACGGATAACGGGTATAACCGTGGGTAATCACGAACAATCGCTTTATTTAATGAGTCATTAATATTTCAATATAAAAATAATATTTTAGAAGGCAAAAAATGACATCACCTAGACAACTATAGACTCAGACGCCATTTTAACGTTTTGTATATCTATAAGACGAGGAAGAAGACAACTTGAATTAATTTGAACCTAAAAATACTTAATCTGAAAAGTAATTAATTACGCACAAAATATGATAATAATCAAACAAGACTATTAAGATCTATTATGAATTTTCACTCATACATTATAGTTAGTACATCTATTATCCATATATACGCAATAAAAATAAAAAAACACATCTTTGAGTAGTTGTGGGACAAATAATAGATAACAATGTAATAAATATATAACTAAAGATAAACGGGTATGGTAATGGGGCGGACATGTATAAAACCTTAACCATTCCATTACCCGTAAAAACTAAAAACAAAATAAGTATTCCCCGTCCAGTACCAGTTACTCGGTCAATGCAGTTTTCCCCGTTTTGACCGGGTCGGTTCAGTGCGGGTCGGGTATCCATCAGATCGGTCACAATTGTCATCCCTATTTACGGCGGAGAATATAAAATTTATATTTAGGGAAATCATGTTATATGTTTTTACTTTTTACTCCCACTATTAAAAAAACCTTTTACATTTAATATTGTATTATATGTGTTGAGGTATATTCCTCCACGTCTAAGGACCCAACACCTTGTTTTATATTGCGTTATATGGAAGCTTTGGTGAGTTGGTTGTATTTTAAGGGGCTGATTGATAGTTAAAAGGCACAAATATTTATCTACAAGTAAAAAGGGTAGTAAGTGGGTCGAGTTCTATTAAACACTTAGAACAATCAGCGCACGCTCTACCTAACTAAGCACTGAGCCTCTAATCAAAATTGTGATTACAGAAGAATAGAGAAGGCTGCTAGTGAATACAAGTTGTCAACCCCTAACAATGAAATAAATGTTACTCCCTCCGTCCAAGAAAATTCTTCCCGATTTGACTTGGATCAAAGTTTAATAAAGTGGGAATAAAGTGGAAATGTATGATTATGATGAGTAAGAAAAAAGTAAGTAAATTGTAGTCACACAAACATTTCCAAAAAGGGCAATATGAAGAATTTTTTGGGACATTCCAAAAAGGTAAGTGAAAAGATTTTTTTTTTTGAAATTGAGGTAATACTATTTATACTACGATGGTAGTGGTGATGTGGCGGGTCTTGAGTGGCTAATCTCCCGATCACCAAATATTGCTTATCTGCTGCATTTAGTTCGTTTCTCGCCCAAAATCCTTTACTTTCCCGCAAACTGAACACGAGCTTGCCGGTTGAGGCCTTCATGATTATTGCTGGTATAATGATATAAGGACATGGTGCAGCGCTTCCATTCTACCCATTTTAAAAAGAATAAAAATATATGCTACCCCTATAGTAATGGGAAACAATGATTTATATCTAATTAAAATAAAGACATTAGATTACAATGTAATCTTTCATACGAAGTAAGTATATAATAACGAGTAACTTTTAGAGCATCTCCAATGCTACAATATGCACGATTCATATGTGGTATGAGAGTTAGTCACATAAATATTAGTAAATAAATTCTTTATCTCCCTATTTGAATGATTTTATGCAGTTTTGGTAAGTTTTTCTCTACAATGTCAAGAAGACCGTGTAGATGTTGACATTGCAGTTGACATTGTAAGTGAAAAGCTTACCACAATTGTATAAATCATTTAAATAAGGAGAGAGATAATTTATTTGCTAATATTTATGTGGTTATCTTTCATGCCACATGTGCACCGTGCACACTATAACATTAGAGATGCTCTTAGTAATTATGATTACAATCAATTGTATGCACAACGTAGTTTGTTCATAAGTTTTATTTAATTAATGTTTTAAGAAGGTTATATATATTACTCCCTCAATCTCATGTTTATTTCTTGAAGTACAGATGACACGTCAATTAAGATAATGAGTATTGTGTGGTGAAAAGTTATGCATATGAGAAAAAAATGTGTAAGAATGTTTGTGAATCATAAATTCACTGATAAAAGGGGAAAAATGAGATAATTTTGAGACGAATGAAAAAGAAAAGTTTTAAGAAAAATGTTTGGTGTACATCTTTTATGTACACCTTTTATGTACACACGTCTGTCTTAGCAGATGAGTTGTCTATCCACAAACAATTCCGTACACCAAACAAAGTTAGAAGTTTTAATAAGATGCAAATGGTAATAATTACTTCTTGCAAATATTCTTTTACTTCAATCAATTGAATGTTTGTTGTACGAACTTGTACAATAGTGTAAGTGTTAACATAGTGTTAACATAATGTCGTAGTGTGGTTCAGTACTCACTTGTTGATTTATATCTTATCATATTACGTATACAAGTGTTAATATTTTTACTTTTGCTAATACATTGTAAAATATGCACGATGAATCTACGCGATGAATCCTTAGGATGTCTTTTGGATCTTTTTTAGTACTCAAACCAAACTTAAACAGACCAGGTCAAACCAGATTTAAGAGATTAGGTCAGAGCAGACCAAATTTAGACATTTATAAAATATACAGAGATCAAACATTTACCATACCAGACCAATTCAGACCAGACCAGGTCATACAAGACTTAAACATACCCGACCAGACCAGATCAGATCAGAACTGACCAACAAATTTCAATTCGAAAGAAAACATCCTAATACACAACACACGTACTCCCCCCAAAAAAACTATGTAGTGAACACGAAGAAAATAATACAGAGTATGAGTTTTGAATAGTGTAAGAAAATGTAAAATGTATGAGAGAATAGATGTGAAAATGTGAAAAAGAGGAGGAAAAAAATAGGAAAAATGTAAAAAAGAAAGTGATTATTTAACGTAAATTCAATACATAAATATAGAAAAAATAATAAAATCTTTCCAAAATGAAAGTTTTAGAATTAATTAACTATGGAATTACCTGATTTCAATAGTTATATAAATCAATGTAAAACGTCACCCTTATTCCAAAATAATTGCCCCCGTTTATATTCGTAGACTCACAACGAGGACAACACTTTTAATTCAAATGTTTTGTACTACGTAAATTCATATTAGAAAAATCATTTTTCACATTTAAATGAAACTTATAATTTCATTTATAAATAATCTTTCACTCGTGCATTGCACGGGTAACAAATTACGGAAAGTGTTTATGTGTATAAGTACAATTGAAAGAAGACAAACGCAATGCTAATAAATTATACTATCGTACTACATATATGAAATGAAATATAAATGTGTTCAACTGTATATTAGTTGAAAAATATGAATAGTTAATCATTGATTTCTTAAAAGAGAGCGTGGATTACTTTTAATATTTCACAAAATAATATTGTTGAACTGTATCTATTAATTACGAGTGTGTTGGAAACTAACATGCATATCTAATTGGTCTCACCAAGTTTTCAAGTACCTATTAATAAAGGCGGAATTCCTCGAATAGGACTAAATGAAACTTGAATTGTTAACGTAAGACCATAACTTAAAAATTCCCCAAAATAGGACTAGTTTTCCATTCTACCCTTACTTTCTCTTAATACAATTCATATTTCATTAATATATAAAACATTAGTGTAATAACATAATTTTGTTTATAATAATATGTAAAGGAAATAAAAAAAGATGAAATAAATATTAATAAAATTAATAAAAATAAAAACAAATTAGAAAAACAAAAAATTTAAAATAAAAAACTTAAAAAAACAATATAAAATAAAAACGTAAAACATATTTAAAAAACGTAGGCCTATGTTGCCGCGCGCCTCACCAATCTCCCAGCACCACCAGCTTCAACCACCGGGAAAAAATGACTATATGTGTCAAAAATGTCATCTTGATGGCAGTTTTTGAGAAATTTTAACATTTTGAAAGAGTAAAAATTTCATTTTCATGACATTTTTTAGATAAAAAATGGCAGATTTACATAAAGTGACATATTTTTAGCCGATCAAAGGTAACATTGCTTGACGGTGGCTGAGAATGTGGGAAAGGCCTCCATATTTTTTTAATGTGGTTTATCTATTTATTTATTTATTTTTAAAGTTTCATTTTTTTTTAATTTTATTGTATTAGAATGATTTAAAAAATATTTTAGAATTGTTTTATATTTTATTCTGATTTTTTGTGTGAGTTAAAATATTTTTTATTTTTTTTGTTCTCATTGGAAATTAAAATTGATTATCTTATTAAGTTATGGTAAGGGTAGAATAAGAAGATATGGTACACTCTAGTTCTATTTTGGAAAGATAAACAACACATTCCTTTTTGTGTATTTAGGAATTAGTTTACTCCTATTTGGGGCTATTATCTCATTAATAGAACATTATAGAGAATTTCATAAAAGAGGGGTTAAGATAAAATGAAAATTAATATTTTATGAATAACATTTGTCAGGATGTTAATTAATAAACTAAAGTAAAAGTAATACGAAGTATGTCTTGTATATTATTAGAAGCACTGTTGCTTTAGTCCAAATTTCTAAAAACCTTCTTATAAATAATATTGGTTGTTCAATTTGTAGAATAACCATCTTTATCACATATTAAGATCTTCACACTTCGTCACTTCAGACACTCCAACATATAAAATTTTAACAATCCACTCACAAACAACCATGTTTGAAATGTATCCAAAATCCATTCACTACAACAAAATGGATATTTTGCAATGTATAAAAAATGTTACATTACACCATTTAAGGGTTACAAAAACTAATGCAAAACTTTATGAGCGTTACTTTATGTCTTGTTGCATAAAGTCATATGCAACATTTTTCATCATATTATGCAACATTAAATGGAAATGTTGCATAAAGATCTCGAATGCAACACTTTTTCCTAACACTTAAACTAGCATCTTATGCAACACTTTTTACAACACAATGCAACACTTAGGGCCTGTTTACCAACAGAGATATTTTCCAGTTTTTTAGAAAACTGGAAAACTGGAAGAAGGAAAACAAAAAACATGTTTACCAAAGAATATTACTGAAAAACTGGAGAATAGAAACTGCGTTTACCATATCGTTTTCAAAAATGAAAAAATGAGATATGTCTCTCTTTTCCAATGTTCCTTAATAAATTGGAGAAGTGATTTTTACCAGTTTTCCAAATTTGGAAAACACGGATGCTGCAGTGTCGTTGCAATGAATTTGCATACTTACACCTAGTGGTGCATCCGGTCCCGCTTCAGTGTCAGTTCCAGTCTGGTCAACGACCCTACGATCCCTATTTGCTTCGGTCAATGACCTGGCGGTCTGATTCGGTCATTGACCCGGCGGTCCCTGTCCGATCCAATCGTTTGTCGAGCAATCTCGATCTGGTCCGGTCGATGAGCTGATGGTCCCGATCCGGTCTGGTCGGCGACCCAACGGTCTCTGTCCAATCCATGACCCAACTGTCCGGTCCAATCCACGACTTGGTGGTCCTTGTCTGATCTGATCGATGACCCAACGGTCCCTGTCTGATTCGATCGATGACCCGACGATTCAAGCGGTACCTGTTCAGTCCGTTGACGGGTGAATAGTCCTGGTCTGATCTAGTATGGTCAACGACTCGGCGGTCCTCGTCTGATTTGGTCAACGACCCAACGGTCCCTACATGGTCTAGTGACTGACTCGACGGTCTGATCCGGTCATTGACCTGGCGGTCCCTGTCCGGTCCGATACAGCCGCGCAATCCTGGCTTGGTCCGGTCCACTACACCGCGACCCCTGTCCTGTCCGGTCCACAAACCGACGGTCCCTATCATGTCCGATTGATGACCCAACGGTCACTGTCCTATTCGATCAATGACCTGACGGTCCCTGTCCGGTCTGATCCACAACTAAGCGGTCCTGGGCCAGACCCGTTAATGACCCGACGTTCCCTGTTTGGGTTGGTCAATGATCCGACGATTTAGTCTCGGTTATTTGAAATCACTTTTTAAAGTGAAGAGTTTTAAAAAATTTGTTGAGTTGACAACCAATAGAGAAATCGGAAAAGAATTCATCAAACTAACCGTTGAGATCGACCGGGCCCGATCGGTTTCGGTCCCGAATTTCCTATACATGGGACCTGGTACCCTACTTGTGTGGTACTATGTTTGATTTCGGAATGAGACCATACTTTCAGTCTACTAAAACCGGGTGAAAAAGTTTGATGAACATGTTTTCAGATTTGAAAATGAAAAACTAAAAAATGAAAACATAAAATTGGAGATAGAAAAACTGGAAAATGAAAACAGAAAATCGGAGAACGGAAAACAGAAATAGAAAACTGGAAAACATCTCTGTTAGTGAACAAGCCCTTATTATTTGAATTTAGGCAACACTTTTCTAATGTATATGTAACACCCTTGCTATATTATTTTGCAACAATAATTATATTACGTAACTAACATTTTCATCCATGCTTTTAGCAACATTTTGGCAACACAGTTCTAGAATTATAAGCAACACTGTTTCTGGAATTATGCAACTCATATGTGATCACTCACTCATATATGCACTACATATGCAACCTTTATATTAATTATTCATTTATAATAGGAATTCCAACAACATATTTGATGCTCGGGAAGAAAAAGACCCTAATCACTTGTCTAAAAATATCCTAAAAACCTTAACATGTCTCCAACATTTTTTTCTGATCTTCCTCTTCAAACTTCTTTCAAATGCTCATAATTGTATCCATGTCATTGGGAGTCATGGAATAAAATAGAATGTCGAATCTCTTTCTGATTTGCAAAGTCTTCCTTGGTAATAACAACCCCTCCACAAAGAGCTAAAACCAACCCAAAGAATAAATCCCTCCCCAAATAAGTCTAGTAAGAAAACAATATCACCATCTAGGAATGGACCACACTTAAATTACATCAAGACATTTATATATTACCTCCTTCATATATAATAAATTTTAGTAATCATGATTATGCTCGATTTTAAGAAGGTTATCTACTAATTAATAAGATGCAAATTGTATGTGGTGGTGTCAATCACTTCTTGCTAATATTCTTCTACTTGAATGTTTGTTGTACGAAATTAGGATGTTTTCTTTTGGACTGCAATTTACTGGTCTGAATCGGTCTTGTCTGATCTGTGTGTATTTTATAATTATAGAAGTGTGGTCTGATCTGATCTGATCTGATCTAGTAAGTCTGGCCTGGGACTGGAAATGGTCCAAAAGAAATTAAAACATCCTTATACTCTCTGTATGTGGTACTCACCTGTTCAAGTACACTCTACCATGCATTAATGTTTTTTTACTCCTGGGGGCATCTGGGGAGGGGGGCTTGGGAGGCCTGAAGTAATAAGGCGTGAAACTCACTCCCTTGAGTTTCAAACCCTTACGTGCCTAGTGGATTTCGAATTCGAGACCTCTCACTAGGCACGATAACCTCACAACCAGCTGGGCTAGATTGCTTGGTTACCATGCATTGATGTATACAATAGTTTTAACTTTTTATTTTGCTGATAAATGGCAAATTTGCGCGATGACGAATCCTTAAATTTGGCATTAAATAATACAAGATAAGCAGTGAACGTGTTATGAAGAAAATAATATGAATATTGAATAGTGTAGAAAAAAGGTAAAATGTATGAAAGATAACAGATAGGAAATGTGAGAAAGAGGAGAAAAAACAGAAAAAAATGCAAAGAAGAAAACGATGACGTAACGTAAAATTAATAAAATGAATATAGAACAAACAATAAAATTCTTTCCAAAATGAAAGCTCTAAAATAAATTAACAAAGGAATTATGTGATTTCCAAATTAAAGTTATAGAATTCAATGAAAAAATATTACCCTTATTCCAAAATAATTGCTCCGATTTACCATTCACACTCAAACTTAGGAAAACACTTTTAATTCTAATTTTATGTATCAATTTTTTTGTCACATGCAAAAATTCTTTTTTCTCAATTAAATGAAACTTATGATTTCATTTATCATATGAATATTATAACCATTTATTGTGTCCTTAAAACAACTATTTATTGTGTGTTGTGGACATAAGGCCAATATATCCCACAGTTAATTGGGCCTATGACCATTCTGATTACCACACTTCCCATCCAAAGCCCTAGCCCATCACCGTATATATGCGGAAAGGCTTTTCGGTCTCTCGCTCACAGTTCACCGGATCAGCCAGAAGACAAGGAAAATGCCGGCAGGTCACGGAATACGGGCTAGGACAAGGGATCTCTTCGCCCGTGGCTTCAGGAAGCGTGGGGCTATCCCACTCTCCACCCACCTTCGCGTTTTCCACATCGGCGAGTATGTCGACGTCAAGGTGAACGGCGCCATCCACAAAGGCATGCCTCATAAGTACTACCATGGACGCACCGGTTGCGTCTGGAACATCACCAAACGCGCCATCGGCGTTGAAGTCAACAAACAAGTACCCTCTCGAATCTATTTATCTATGATCTGTACATCGCTACTACGATCTTTTCAGCTTGTTTTGTTTTATCGCTTGTTCAGAGGAAAAATGATCATACGTCTAATTTCATCTCTTTTTAGTTGTCATCTTTACGCTATCTGTAGGCATTATTGACTCGCCAATTTCCAATAATTTTTTTTGTAGAATCTGTATGTAGCTGTGGCTGAAAATCCTAATCGCGCGATACAAGCTTAACATATATATGTGCGTGCGTGTGTAGTTCGAATTTGAAATGATACTGAAAAAAGAGATTTTTTCAATGATATTGGATTTTGCACTCCCATAAAGAAATTTTTCTTCACAAAATGTTACGTGATAGGATGCAAAGTCAAAGCTTTTTCAAAATGGGGTGCAAAGTCCAATATCACCCTATGTTTGGGGGTACAAAGTCAATATCACCCTAAGTGGGGTGAGAAGTACAATATCACCCTAAGTGCGGTGCAAATTCAAATTCGCCATTACTTTAAACCAACTTTGAGGTTCATAGCGGTACCATTTCATATCTTACTGTGTGGTTGTAGCCTGTACGATTTATGGTCATCTCATGAATTGACAATGGAAATAGTAATATGCATGAGTGCTATAAAGTGATCTGCCCTACATATCATCATCTATTAATTTGGACTTCTTCTCTTGGCTGGCCAAATATTTTTGAAGCTCTCTTTTGTTTGATTCAAGGTGGGCTGTGTTCTCATGCCATTCTCATTACAGAAAAGCTAATACACAGATTTTAGTATTTTTCTACAAGCACATCTCAGGTGCAAGATCATCTATTTTTAATGAACAAATTATTCTCAATCAATTTGATACATGATATTTTTATAGGTTCGCAACAGGATAATCCCGAAAAGGATCCATGTTCGAATTGAACATGTTCAAGCTTCAAGGTGCGCAGAAGAGTTTAAGTTGAGGGTAAAGAAGAACGATCAGCTCAAGGCTGAAGCCAAAGCAAGAGGGGAGGTGATTAGTACTAAGAGGCAACCCAAAGGGCCTAACCCAGGGTTCATGGTGGAAGGTGCCACTCTAGAGACTGTTACTCCTATTCCATATGATGTTGTCAATGATCTCAAGGGTGGATACTAAATTATTTGCTGATAAGTTATGTTATCCATATCATGAATGGTCAATGATAGTTCTAAGTAATAGTATTTTCTTGAAGTTTTTGTGTTCCTATTTTATCCGTTGTAGAACTTGTTTGCTGAATGTGTTAAGGTGGTTTACATTACAGAGCAAATTGCCTACCCATTCAGTTAGGATTTTGTCTTTTTTCTAGTCTCGATGTTCAGTTTTTGGTGTCTTGACTAGCCATCCTCTCTTGCTCTTAAAAACCCTTGCTTTTTTCCTGTTGGTGTATTAATTGTGAATATATTGCTACTTTTGATCCTATTGACCAATTCTCTATCCAACTTGTCCAATTCTGGTTGATTTCTAGATAAGGGTGGACTCGGGCCAGGTCTGGGTCGGGCCTAGGCCTGGGCGGGCCGCCGGTTCAGAATAGTTGGGCCCGGGACCGGGCCAGGTAGCCACTGGGTCCGGTCTGGGCCTCAGGCCACTTCCTATTTTTTTTTTTTTTTAATTTTCTAATCAATCCCCTAATACCCCCCACCTCCACCCCCAAACCACCTCAAATGGCCCAAAACACCCAGTCCAACCCTGAAAAATAAAAAATGAAAAAAAAATAAAAGGCCCGGAACCTGGCCGGGCCGGTTCATCATTTGGCGGACCTGAGCCCGCACTGAAAACCACTGGGCCGGGCCTACCTGGACTGGTCCCTGGCCGGGCCACTGGGCTGGGCTGGAACAGTACCGGTCCCGGGTCGGTTCCGGGTCGGGCCACCCGGCCCGAGTCCACCCCTATTTCTAGAACTAAAGATTTTGATGGACCAAAGTTTGGAAAAATTCTCTGTAGTATAAAAAAGAAATTGCCCTTCAAGAGTAGAAATGTTTTAAAATTTAAAAGTAGGAGTATTATGTGTTTATTATTTAAAATTTGGCAATGTGAAAGTCTGGTAGTAAATGAATTTTCAGGAATCAGGATGTCAAGCCACTTTTATTTTGGAATTTCAAATATTTTCTCATGACAAAAAAGTGCTGCGTATGTGTTGGCAGTTGCATTTTCTCACTTAGATGCTATTATCTCAATTGTTTAATGAGGGCCAATGGAACATTGTAGCATTTGGTCTAGTTGGGATGGTATTTTGCAGGGATCGAAAAAATATTGACATGTACTGTATTTGTTCTAAAATCTTGACTATATTTCATCCATCCCTTTTTAAATTGTCCAAAAAACACAAACACTTTAATAGATTAAATTTCATGAATTTTTTACTTTTCACCTTATTTTATAATTTTCCACCTGCTTTTGTGGAGACATTACTTTTTCACTTTTGAGTGCTAGAATCATAAAACAACTACTTTATTATCTTTTATTTCCTTAAGTCTCTTATCAAATTCATATATATCTACCGGAGTATTATTTTTAGCTAGAAAAGGGGCCTAATAATTTTGGTTTGTGGGACGAATAATCCCACCAAAAAAACAGGTGTCGCCAACTTATACAATAATGCTGATTTGAGAATAACCTGTGTCGTCTACCAATAATCTGGGGGGAGCCGTGTGGTGGGTTTAGGGCTGATATGCTGATTTCATTCATTCTTTCTACAAAATTATTAAAATTATTATTATTAAAATTATTATTAGTATTAATATATTATTATTATGATTACGGAGCATATTACTATTTGCGGCAGATCGATGAGAAAGTCCCACATTGTGATGCTGTCGCAGTGGAGCTTCATGGACCATGGTTAGATGATTTGTTACATCTTAGGCATGTGTCTCTGGGCCAATGTGATGATGGTACTAATGATCATACTATAGGTGTTTCTAAATCAGGCTCACACATTGATTGTCTTTTTATACTAAACATTATAAACTGATCATTTTTATAATAATGGAAAAACCACTCTGGTGTAATAAACTAAACACATGTCTTTCAAAAAAAAACTAAACACATGCGGAATTTGGGGGTAGGGTTTCGTGATAGAACAATAGTATGATACATTATCGTTGTTTTTAATGATATGTTGCATTTTTACAATAACAAAGATCCTCAACCGATTAACATTATTTATTCGATTATGGACCTGGTCTCAACCCAAATGGATGACTCGTTGATTTTAGTCAGATAACTTGTATGAGTAGCTCAGTTGATTAAGTGATAATAAAATTGGAACATTGATTAAGGATCGAAATCATATCGACGGAGTTGGAGTCGAGGTTACAACTCATGTGTGCTAGATTGAATTTGTGGTATGCACGAGCACAAAGTCTATCACTATTGGACTGACTGAATCATGGTCATTTTCATCCTCTCAAATGTAATGTCGCATCGAGACGTTGAAGGTTCTTGGGTTGGGTTGAGGATGTAACCTTGGAACATTGCTTTTAGGCTTGAGGCTCAATTTGTAGTGAATGCACGTCCATTTTATACTAATTCGTTAAGACAATTTGAACCATTGACATGCTCTCTTTTGTAACATTGCATGCGATTAAAATTAGCCGAATTAAAATCATTTCTAAAATATTGAAAGCTTCATTATTATAAACCCCATTAGATATCTATTTTTTGACATGTTGATTTAGTTAATCATTTTTTATCAAACACTTAATATTTGATTCCATGCAATAAACTGTACTATGTATAATAATAAAAACAATTGAAATGTATTTACTTTCTAGTTGAACTGATGGTAAAGAACTATTTTATTCTATCATGAAAATTTTCTCTATTTTAGCAATAAATTTAATTTAAATTCTTCATACTATCCTCCGTTCTTTAATTCTTGCAATACTTTGACTTTCACGTTTGCCAACACACAACTTTGATTGTAATTATATTTAATTATGTACTAGTAAACATTATAAAATGTTGATATTTTGGAAATTCACATTGATAGGAATTCAGTAACATTTTATACGAAATGATTTGATTATGTATATTAGTAGAAAATCGTGATCAAAGTAAGATATGTGAATAGTGCAAAAGTCACAATGTTACAAAAATTAAAGAACGGAGGAAGTATATTTTTTGATGGAATATTTTATTTTTAATGACTTACCGTGTTTTTACATACCGATTCAATCATTTAATATACTCCATATGTATTTTACACCCAAATTAAAAGCCAATTTTTCTTAGCCAAGCCAAATGTTGTGCTTAGCATTTGTCCCAAAATGCTATAGTGAATGTATGAATTATCATCATCATCATCATCATCATCATTATTATTATTATTATTATTATTATTTTTATTCGATCTTCGTCTCTCTCTTCCCCTCTTGTTCCGTGTAAAACCCTACATCTTAATCCAGAAATCTGATATCTTCTCCCCCTTTCCTAATAAAATACCTACTTTCTATTTTTATCTCTCCCCCAGATCCACCAATCGGTCGCTTTGTCGTCAATCGCCCAGTTTTTGCGCAATCAAATGCGAGGACATTTGATTTTCTCATTTCTTTTCTCTTCATCTTCCAATATTTTCTGAACGGTTCATTGCTTTTAAATTTTGGGGAAAGTTTGTTCTGCCTTCATTCAATTTTGAGTTTTCAGTTTTCCTTTCTTGAAACTATCCAGATTTTAGGATTTTCGGACCGTGAAAGAAAGGCTGGCGATTGTAGCCTATATTAGGTGATGGCGGAAGGGCCTCATGTCCGCCTCATGGTCTTATCCTCCCAATCCGAAGAGTCAATTTTGATACAGGACGGTGGTTGTGGTTATGAAGTAACTGCTTTAGCTTTAAAATCAGCGAGAGAAGAGTCGACTAATCTGCGTATCCAAGAATGCTGACTGTGCTGCGAGTGCATCTTCCGTCAGACATTCCCATAGTAGGTTGCGAGCTCACACCTTATGTTCTTCTGCGCCTCCCTGATAATACTGTTACTACGGATGACGTCCCTGAGTCCTCCCCCATCAACGGTCACTTCTTGAGATATAAGTGGTCAGTTAGCTTGTCATTCTTTATACTGCTTGCATAATAAAGATTTTGTTTTTAGCCTAAGGGATTCTTGTTTGCTGTTATTTTGATTTTGAGGATGCATTTAGTCTGAGCGAATATCTTTTCATTTCTTCGAATTGTAAATTGTTTCTTTATTGCTAAGCATATGGATGTGCTCTCCAGCTGTCTGTATCGGCAATTCTTTATGTATGAAAAATCGACAATATTGGTGTATTTTATACTGAGTAATTATTATCTAGCTTTCACTTGTTTACAATGTTTTCATTTCAAGTTCTATAACATTAATAATATCTTCTAATATTAGAATATGAGTTAGATATCATGTCTGTTTCTTTATTTATGTTTTTATTTTTTGAGGACATGTGTGGTAGGTTATGTGACAGTTCATCTTATGAAGTAACAATTCATATTTGGCATAGGTTTGAGCAAAGATTTAGGATATAATCGAGAATAGATTAAAGTTATTTAGAGGGATAATCCAAAGAGTATTTAATAGGGTGAAGCTGAAATAGAGGATGCACCAGATATTGCTCTGCTTATGGATTCAGTAAGGCTGCCAAATTGATCATATGCCTCCTAACTAGTTGGTCATGCATCCCATGTATTTCATATTTAACCATCTCCAGATTAGTCCTGGACTCGTCTTCACCTTGCACATATTCAACTTTACAATGACATTGTTCTATGTCCTGGTAACTATATCTGTCAGGGCCTAACTAAAATTACTGGACAAAAGACGAGTTAGATGATACTCTGTAGTCTGTACCACAAACGTTACAAAACTGAACTGGTATTATGCAGATGCATTAAAAGATTGAATTTTATGAAACCAAGATTGTACTCCTTCATTCACATGGCATTATGTCATTTCACAAGTTGATTTTAGAATATCAGGACATGACCATAAAACATACCCCAACTTGTTTGAGTCTCATGATATTTCCATACGAGTGGGAAAGTCATATGAAAATGAATGAATTGGATATTTATGATTTATCTCGTCATTCATTCGTAAGGACTAAGGAATCTTGGTAATGATCCTATATATAGGAAGCCACATGACATAATATTTAAGGAAAATTTACCAAAATAGGAGTAAAAAACAATGTGATTTCCTTAAATAGAAGCACTATGTTCCCCCCAAATGTTTATAGAGTAGTGCCATATGGCCCATACTTCATCATACTGATGATAGTAATTGCTCCTATCTACAAAAACGTAATACTCTTATTTAGGGAAACCACCTTGTTTTTACCCTTATTTAGGGCATTTTCTTAATTATAAATGTTTATATGTATATGATCAAATAGTTGCGATGGTAAAAAATGCATTAGGTATATAGTTTGTGACTTCAATAACATGGGAAATGAATGCGAGTGTTAGAGCCCCAGCATATATGTGCCTTTGTCTATTGTTCTCTATTTTTGATAGTTGATACTACTTATTAGTCATCCATTTAGGATTTGGTAGTACACAAATTATTTATGTTAAGACAACTAGACAACTACTGTACTAAGTAGCACATTTTGGTTTGAAAAGATTATTATATCTGTTGGATAGTATCTTGTACATACTAATTTGACACAAAAATTGCTGCCGTGTAAAAAAATGGCTGCCGTGTTCTGAACTTTACATAGTTCATGTTCATAAATTTCCCACCATCTTGGAAACACATTTTTGCTTAACTGAAAACTACAGCTAAGTTTCCTATGTATCCTCTGAAACATATTTATATGAAGTAGCTCTATTAAATCTCTTTTCACTTATACTGAGTTGTACTCGAAGAAAATGTCGGTGATTAAATATTCTGGATGGTTGGTTTAACATGTGCTGCTTGAATTGACAATTCCAATTGTCTGGAGTAATTTACAGGTATCGAATACAAAGTGACAGAAAAGTTGCCATATGCAGTGTCCATCCATCTGAACAAGCTACATTACAATGCATTGGATGTGTGAAGGCAAAAATCCCTGTTGCTAAAAGTTACCATTGCTCCACCAAATGTTTTGCGAATTCATGGCAGCATCACCGCATTTTGCATGAACATGCTGCCAGTGCTGCCAATGATAATGCAAATGAGGAGGAAGAAGTATTTGTACGCTACAACAACACATCAACTAGTGTGATCAATACAAACCTGCCTCCACAATCAGCTGCCTGCTTAGCAAATGGAGCAACACCTCTGTACCCTGCAGCAGTCACACAGAGGAGTGGTGGTGAAACATGGTTTGAAGTTGGACGGCTTAAAACATATACACCAACGACTGATGATATTGGCCATGTTCTTAAATTTGAATGTGTTGTTTTAGATGCGGAAACCAATCATGCAGTTGGGCAGGTGAATACCATATTGACTTCTCGTGTAATTCCTGCTCCATCTCCTACACCACGCCGCTTAATTTCAGTCAAAGAAGGTGATGCTTCAGCAATTCCTGATTTAGGTGGTCGCATTTCATCTTCTGGAACATTTACTGTGCTCTCGTACAATATATTATCCGATTCATATGCCACAAATGAATTATACAGTTACTGCCCCTCTTGGGCCCTTTCTTGGACATATCGTAGGCAGAATCTATTGCGTGAAATAATTGGCTATCGTGCTGACATTGTTTGTCTTCAAGAGGTACACATGCTAACAGAAATTTGGAAGTTAGTCAGTCTTATAAGGCATAGGATAAATGTTATTCAGTGTTGCATAGTTACTAGTATCAATTCTACATCATAGTTTGGAGAATTCCTAAACGAGTCCAAAATATCATTTAAAATACGATTCTAGTATTAAACTAGCTTTTCCAAAGCCGGATGAGATCATAAGTAATGCCAAATTTTATATAAAAAAGGGTAGCCCGGTGCACATTGGCGTCTCCACAAGGCGAGGGTCCGGGGAAGGATCCCACCACAAGGGTGTATAAGGAGCATGCCTTCCTTCGTTATTTTGACAAGAGACTGCTCCCAAGACTTGAACTTGTGACCCCTCAGTCACATGGAAACACTGCAACCGGTGCGCCAAGGCTCTTCTTCTATTGCCAAAATTTATGCCCAATTTTATGTTCCGTAGAAAACTCTGATCTGTTTCTTAAAATAATAACCACATATACATGGCTTTGTCACACTTTACAACATTGATTAAATTGTACTTGTAAACTGACATTTAAAAATTCCCACTTTTGCCACGCATCCTCCCCTTTCAGGTTCAAAGTGATCATTATGAAGAGTTCTTTGGTCCTGAACTGGATAAACATGGTTATCAATCCTTTTTCAGAATGAAGAGTTCTGAGGTTGGTTAGTTTGGAGTTCTCATATTTTATACCACATTTCTTGTATCACTTGTGTAATACTCATTTTGATAAGTAGTATGGTTAAGCTGATGCAACTTGTTTGCAGGGGATTGGTGGAAATATGAATAGTGTTGATGGTTGTGCTACTTTTTTCCGACGAGATAGATTTTCGCATGTTAAGAAATATGAGGTATGAAAAGCTTAGAGGTCTAAGGTCCGGTGAGGTAAAATTTGTCTTTCCTAATCCTGCCAATCTATGATCTGTTCAGGTTGAATTTAACAAAGCTGCACAATCACTGACTGATGCTTTAGCTCCCAGTGTTCAAAAGAAAACTGCTCTAGGTCGTTTGATCAAGGTAACTCATTTAATTTGTCAATTGGGGTCAAAAGATAACTCCTATATGGTATTTATTGGCACTTGTGTATATTTTGGCCTGTTGGGGTGTTCTCTCTATTTTTATTGTACTGACCCACACATTCTGATTTGTTTTGTTGTTCTTTTGGAAATTGTGCACTCTAATACAGGACAACGTTGCACTCATTTTGGTTTTGGAGGCAAAGTTTGGTAATCAGGGAGTTGATAATCCAGGAAAGCGTCAGCTAGTATGCGTGGTAAGGAACCTCAAGTGATTCACTTATGGTTAATGCGTGTTTTTTCAGTAGGTGGGTTTGTTGCTTAAAATGACTAACTGCATACAAATTACAAATAGCATTGCTATATGAAACAAGCTTTATCTGAACCCAGTTCCGCTCAGATAAGCTTGCTTAGGTTTGAACTCAGTTTGTTTATTTTAGAAAATAAGTTGAGCTCGATTTGATGCTCAATTCATTAATAAGCCAAGCTGATCTCGACTTGAAAACTCGTAATTAGGGAATAAGTTTTTCTTCACTCCCATGTATATTATGCAGTTACATGTGGCTTGTGAGCTCAGCTTCAGAGAGCCTAAAACGAGTCTAGTTAGACTGTTTGAGCTTGGTTCTGAGCTCTAACTCTTACAACTCAGTCAGAGACTGACCCAAAGTAGGTTTTAGTCCAGCTCGAATATGTTTTACCCGGTCTTGGCTGGGCTCAAATACAACATGACATTCATATAATCTATTTTGTATAATCTAGATGCTGATCCATTGTTAGTCGAGTATAATTCAGTATCATGAATATCTAGTAAATAATTTGCTAGGTTATAGGGGATGTGTCGATTAAGAGTCCTTTTAGTAAGTCCTCGAATGGACAAATGGTTGAATTTGCTGAGGTTGAACTTTAAATTGTTGTCATCGTTACCCCAGTGCCGCAAAGGCTCCCACCTACGGTGTGGTAAGGGGGCTCGGATGTACGCAACCTTACCCCTGTACTAAAGCATTTCCAGATGACCCATGGTGAAAATCGCGTCTAAAATTGCATGAACTGACTTCTGCTTCATAACAAAGAAGCGCATACAGTTCTGTGAGCCACATTGCTCTATTCCATCATATTCCTAAGCCAAGAAATAGTGAATCTTTGGCTCCATTGCAAATGATGGAAAACTGAAGTTGAACTTTAAATGATTGGTCTAATTTATTTAAGATTCTCTTAAGGGCATAAACGTAGCGGGTTTTTTGGTTGACAGGCAAATACTCATGTACATGTTCAACAAGATTTGAAGGACATCAAGCTTTGGCAGGTGATCACACATACCTTTTGTGGCAGTGAGCTAGTGGCATTCTGTCTGTTTTATCTTTTGGAACATAATTTCATTATGTTTGTCTTCAATTATCAGGTTCATACACTTTTAAAAGGTCTGGAAAAGATTGCTGCTAGTGCTGATATCCCGATGCTGGTCTGTGGTGATTTTAACTCGATACCTGGAAGGTCTGTTGTGTTTTTAGTTCATATTAAACTCCCAGGTTTACATGTTTGGGACATACTACTTTACCAAGTATCAACGATTAGCTACATTTATTCATTGATGTATATGCTGCAGTGCTCCACATGCACTGCTTGCAATGGGGAAAGTTGATCCATTGCATCCGGATTTAGCAGTTGACCCTCTTGGTATCCTGCGTCCAACATCCAAATTAACACACCAACTGCCACTGGTATTAATTCCTTATGTTAAAAAGAAATGTTACTTATTTCCTTCTTTACATAATTACATGCATGCACTTCATTTGTTGTGTCCCTGCCCCACACATACTCCAGGTTGTCATGGTAGTGGGAACCAAGTGCAATAAGATCTCGCTTGGTTGGCAACATTTTCGGCTGATGAGCTAGTTGTGTCACCAACACACTTATATGGATGCAGTGGCTGAAACAGTTTATAATGAAAAAAGTAGTGAGAAAACATCTTTTGGATGTGATGGTTCATGATTGAAATTAATGGAAGTTGCACTCCGATCTTCATTTTAGACATTTTTCTTTAATTTATTAAAAAACAATTTTAAGGTAACATGGTAGCTCCAGTCACAGCCACTTCAACCATTTAGGCCTTACCAAACATGCTATAGGAGTCATCACTGAATACTTTTTTAAATAACTATTACAGTGTTTTCAACATTGTTTCCATTGTGGTGTCATTTGTAGGTAAGTGCTTACACGTCCTTTGCTAGAATGGAGGGTGGTTTTGCAAGTGAGCGTCACAAGAGGAGGATGGATCCTATCACCGAGGAGCCCTTGTTTACAAATTGCACAAGAGACTTCATTTCTACTCATGATTACATATTCTACTCAGGTATGTGCTGCTGGCCAACATAATTCAGCCCATCTTTGGTAAAACCAATATGGTACTGCAAGATCTTAAGTTATGGGGAGAGGATGTACACTTGTGCTTATGTTGCTGTTGAGTCTAAGTGTTGGTGTGTAACTATGGAGGGTTGTACTTGAGATTGGTTGGAGATGACAATATAAATGAGAAAAGATGCCAATAACTCAAATTTTAAAACAGTCACAGTGCGGAAAGGAATTTCCCCTATGGGTAACAACTGAAAATCCTGACCCAAAAAATTCAAATCGTGCTAATGGGCAGTACTATTTTGGTATTGTTGTTTCAGCGGACTTGTTAACCGTTGTATCATTATTGGAGCTACTTGATGAAGACAGCCTGAGAAAGGACACAGCCCTACCTTCTCCAGAGTGGTCTTCTGATCATATAGCCCTTGTAGCAGAGTTTCGTTGCAAATCAAAAAATAAACACTGATGCTTGGTAGGTGCTGCTTAACTCATCATATTCTCAAATTATTAGGTATCATCATTATCACCACCTTATTCCAAATGAAGTTATGGTTAGTGTCATGAAATTTATACTGTCAACTAATTGTCTAATCTCTAGTACAAAAAGAGTCATGTTTCTAAAGATATCTGCCCCTAAGAAAAGTCTCATTTCATAAACATTAATAAATCTCAGACGAGCTTTCGTGTAAATAAAAGAAAGTTGCAACCTAAATCAATAAGATAAATTTAGTTGAAGCAAGCAATAAGTTATAAAAAATAAGAGGCGCTTATAGTAAGAGTTGTACCATGCAAATATTTTTGAAACAGATGATATAGTACTATGTGGCTATGTGCTCTGTTAAGTAATGCTTTAAATTTATGCAAAAAGAACAATGTCAATGTTTTATTCAGTGAGTCTGAGTTGTGATTGTTGCAAGATCTCAAGGATTGTGATTTATTGGTTGACTCTCTTCCCACTTGATCGCTTATTAATATGTTTTTATAATGGGTGCAGGTTTTTGCTAGACAATGGGGTTTCAAATAGAGTCAGAAACATTCACAAAGAGTTAAGATCAAAGTTATTATTGTAACAATAGTAGATGTTGTTTTGTGTTGTATGTATCCTCTCCAAGGGGTCCACATAGCTATTCCATCTCTTCTCTTTTTGTATCATGCTACTGTTGTCTCATAGAAAAAACAATTCCCTTTATTAAATAGAAGAAATATCATCAGCAGTATCTGCTATCCAATATAATTGCCTTTCCAAACCTCTAAACTTCCTGCTCATGAATGGCTCACCTTAATGCACTTGTGTTCCATCCATAAAATGAATTTGTCACGCGCTTAACAGCTTAGGCTTAGGGTCATGTCCCGGTCCTCCATTTGACGGACAAGAACCTTAGGTCTGTTTGGACTTTGGTGTGTTTTTCAGTTTGATCATTCAAAAAACTAAAAAAAAAACAGATTTTGTTACTTACAAAAAGTTGTCAGCAGTTTGCCATTGGCAGTTTCTGAAGTTAGTCTATGAGTAGTTTTCATTTATCATTTTTTTATTATTTACCTTTTAAAACCACAAAGCCAAAAACTAAAGATACATGACTATCTCAAATGATGTTCTATATAGCAGTCTTCGACTTCTGATCAACTAAAAAATCGAACACTGTTTTGCAATATTCATACCTTAGTGCTTACTCCCTACTCCCTAGGTTTCAATTCGAATAAGAACTGCATTTTGGTTCTTGTTCTGGTCCTGGTTAGGGATGGACTAAACCGGGTCGGCCTGACCCGGAACCGGCCCAGCCCGTTACTGTTTGGGCCCGGACCGGGACTGGTTGGCCGGTTCCGGGCTTTTAGCCTGTTTGGGCGGGTCGGGCGGGTCGGGCTCGGGCCCAACTTTTGGTGAACCAGCCCGGGCGGTTTGGGCCGGGCCCGGTTCAATTTTTTTTTTCATTTTTTTTTGCTTTTCTAGGTTAGGGTTGGGTGTTTTGGGGGGGTTTGGGGGGTGGGGGTGAAGGGGTGGGGGGGGGGTCGGTTGTTAATTAGAAACCAAAAAAAAAATTGAACTTGATCTGGGCTCGGCCTGGTCCGGTTTGGCCCGGACCCGGTATCAACCTGGGCCGGTTCCGGGCCCAACATTTTGCAAAAAAAGCCCGCCTGGGCCTGGCCCGGAACCGGAATCGGACCGCCCCGGGTCCATCCCTAGTCCTGGTCAATCGGCTATGGGTTAGGACTGGAAACCATGTCACACTTTTTCAAGCCTTAGTATTGGTGGAAAACTGGTAAATGATACTTCTTCCGTCCCTTATAACTTTGACAACTTTCCTTTTTTGGTTGTCCCAAAATTTTTGCCACTTTCCCTTTTAATCAATCAATTTGTGGCTTCTGTTGTTTCTCTTTTCTCTGCACAAATCTCTACCACACAGTTTTTACTTTATTATTCTACGTGCCGGTCAAATTTGACAATCTTTTTAGGGACGGAGGGAGTATGTTAAATTGGAGATTTTTTTTGTAACGGTACAATCCAATCATTTTGTTTACTCATGAAATTTTAATATTCTATACGTACATTTGGTTGTACTGCGTATAAGTTAAGGTTCAAATATAAAAAACAAATTAATATTATGTTAGTGTGATGCTGTCGAATAAAAAAGTCTCCTTGGGTAAATGCAATTTAAAAACTGGCATTGTATAGAGTTGTGGATTGCAATGGTGAGTGGTTGAGCTCGTGTGGTTGTTCTTTTGAATTTTGATATCGTTGAGAATATCCAAGTATACATGTAGATTAGAAAATGAATGATATGTTCAATTACCATGAATAGAAAATATTGGTTAGTTGACATGATTAATACACTCCTCATATCTGCTTTATTTGAGGAGAAGTAATGACTACATAAATGATAACGATAATCAAAATCTTTGAGGAATGAAATACAATTTGGGCATTCACATATAAATCAACTTGCTTGCAAATGGAATCAAATCTTGATCCTCTCAACCTCTAAATAATCCTTGATCAAGAGTTTAAAGTTAAAATGAACAGGTTTCTGATGTTAAGATTTTGAGGTTTCTGAGCTTGATTAGTCGTCTATGCATGGGATTCTGGGCCAGCGGCAGGCTTTGAGTTGAGAAGCGGTTGCAAGGCCTTGACGACGATTGTCATATTCGGACGAAAATCAGCCTCATATTGAACACAGAGTGCAGCAACAGCTGCCATCTAAGAGTTGCCAGAAATGTAAACAATTGAGGCAGGCCATAGAAACCCATGTTAGGATCATAACCGGTAAGACGAAAAAGGTTTACCTTGGCAATGGCCTTTGGTGGATATTCATTGTTTAGCTTAGGATCCACACATTGTTTCACTTTGTCTTCACTCAACCTTGGGGTAGCCTACACAAAACCAAATACAGGGTTGGCCTATGAGAAAATGACTTTTACATACATACATATATACATAATACATTCATTATGCATACATGTCTGATTGTGTGTATATGCAATAATGACAAATGTATCATTCAAATAAAACTCATGTACACATGCTTACCTATTTGTTTGTGTGTGTTAATGATATAATGACAAATATATCATTCAAATAAAACTTGTGTAGAAATATGACTCATTAATGTACATCTCCCGCTTTTTATTCAGTGACCTTTTTTACATGTACACTGACAATGAAGTTTTTTTGACATGCGACGAGTCCGATGACCACTACTGCTCAATGTAGTGAGCGTAGGGGCACTGGCAAACTTTTTCTCCGTTGAGTTTTATATTAGTATTATTGTAGGAAAACTTATAATCGAGTCCATTGTCGCAAGACCTGTGTCTTGCTTTTTGTAGAAGGTGAGGTTGCAAAGAAGAAAATAGATCATGCTTGTTGACTTATTGTCTTTAGAAAACCAGCAGGGTGACATATTTAAAAGAGAGGGTCTAGTTAGGCAGGCCATACATACCCATGTAACAAGGCTTTGTTGGCCTTTGGGCATGGTATGATCAACTGGCTTCCTTCCTGTCAAGAGTTCTAAGAGAACCACTCCAAAACTGTAAACATCACTTTTCTGAGTAATTTGTCCAGTCATTGCATACCTACAATGCAAAGTAAAAATTAACACCAAAGAGTAGCCCAATATCTTATGTGTTGATTTGTTATTTCATGTTAAGCCTATGTGAGATGAATTCTTTTATGAAGAAGCAGAGAAGAAATAACTAACTCGGGAGCATGGTAGCCAAAAGTTCCCAAGACTCTAGTGGAATGCAAGCGGGCGGCAGTATCAGATGACTGGTTTGTCAAGTTGAAATCAGCAAGTTTGGCTGTAAAATCATCAAAGAGGAGGACATTGCTGGACCTGATATCTCGATGAACGATCGGAGGCTGAACCTTTTCATGCAGATACTCAAGCCCTCTTGCAGCCCCATAAGCAATCTTAACTCTCTGATTCCAGGCAAGAACCGGACCTGGCTCCGCACCTTGTACCCCTTTCCTTCCTGCAATATCCCAAAACATCCACAAATAATAATTAATGAATAATAATCTAACCTCGACTCGAATAGTGTCATCCAGCAAACTATGATAATCATCATGAGCATACCATGTAAAACATCATGCAAAGATCCCGAAGTTGCAAACTCGTATACAAGAATTCGGTTATCTGCCTCAAGACAGTACCCAAGAAGAGCCACAAAATGATCATTCTTCAGTCTTGAAACTGTTGACAACTGCATTAAATACAACCATTAGAAAAATGTCAATCTTTATTTCATATTTAGCCGTGTGACAAATCATATAAATTGCCCACTGCACCCCTTCTCATAGTAGACACCTCATCGTGATCATATAATATTTTTCACAGGGTTACGTGCCCTTTACGGTCTAATGTCTCTCGTCTGGTAGTACATTTATTTATAAGGGCACATTCTTTCACAACCCTACGCTTCGTCTAGACTACTGTATTTTTATCATAGAGGGAAACTACATAGCCAATCACCCTTGATAATAATATTAAGACTTGAAGTTCTGTCTTAAATAGTATTCTAGTGAATAGCGTAGCTAAGAACATAAATATTTAGGAACATTGGTCTTCACCTGTGCTGCAAAGTCAGAATCAGGCTCAGGTGAAGAACTGGTATCCAACTTCTTGATTGCAACTTGTTGGCCATTGCTTAAAGTTGCAGAGAAAACGCGGCCATATGATCCTTCACCCACCAAAGCCTTTTGACCAAAATTTCCAGTTAATTTATTTAGCTCATCCAAACGCATTACAGGTATCTCTATAGGCAGAGCTTTCTGAGGTGCTCCACTTCTCATTGCCCCTGATGACCTTGGCTCTCTTTCACCAGCTACACCAATTTTAATATTAACCCCAGTCAAAAGATTTTTTTTTTTTTGTTATAAATTTAATAGAACCAAATGGATTAGTCAAGATTATCAATGAGGAAAAAAGGAACAAGATTCATTTTCATAATTGATTGTCAAGATTTGGGTTCCAGAGCTAAATTTTCATACAAGGAGCAGTCAGGATCCTGCCCAAATCAGCCCGAAAAACTTATGGAGTTAAAGTGTGTAAATGCCCTCAAACAAAGAGGACACCGCAAACGATGAGCGCGATTCAAATAAACAAATCATAGACAATCAATTTCTAATACTAAGACTCGAGTTCTATCTTAAAAGATTATATTTTCTTACATTCAACTCATATGAGACAAACGCTTCAGCATCTATAACTCATAAGAGAAAGAAAAGGAAACATACCAGCACCAGTGCCACCATGGTACGGGTGACCGGCCTTAGGAGGAGCCGTGCTTTGATTAGCTGGGGGACCGCTGTAGTCCTCTAGCTCGCCTCCTCCGCAACACGACATTATTTTAATATCAAATAATTGCAACCAGATCTACGCCGAGAACTTATATATATGTATAAACATACATACATATAATATAGATATATATTAAATGCCAATCTGAACAATCCTCATCCAAATCAGCGCTAAAGGCAGGGTTGATCAGGTCCTTTTATTCCTTGTAGCTAAATAAGAATGTAGCTATATTCCCAGGATTATAAAAATCTATGCCAATGTGCTGAACATAATCAATCCTCAACCAAGATTCAGAACCATATATGTATAAAAAAGGACTCTTTTATGTCCTTAAAAATCTATAAACTACTCCTGGCATTGAGAGATGAAAAAAAATGGATCTGCATGGGGAAGAAATGGAATGGAGGCAGATAGAAGCTAGGAGAAAATTAAAAAAAAAAGATGAAGAAAAAGAAAGTGCGGAATGCTTTCCTCTTTTTCTTCTCTTTTCTTTTTTCTGTAGGTGGTCTGTGATGGTAGGAATGGGTGGGGAAAATGAAAGAGATTTTCCATTTGCGGGAAAACAGGTTGGGAACCTTTTTAACCGTTAAAACTAACACACAATATATATGCAACGTGTCTGCCTTCTATAGGCCCATTTTCCATTGGTTATTATACTTTTATACTTTTCTCTACTCGTATCAGCCCCATTCAAGATCTATAATACTCCCTCCGTCCCGAAATTATCTTCATTTTTTCCTTTTTGGTCCGTCCCAAATTTATCTCCTCTTTCCTTTTTTGATAAAGAATATGTGGTTCACAATCATTCTTACACATTTCTCTCTCCTCTGCACAACTCTCCACCACACAAATCCCACTATCTTAATCCCCGTGCCCAGTCAAAACCGAAGTTAATTATGGGAAGGAGGGAGTAATAAATACGGAGTATTCAAATACGAAAAACATAATTGTTTGTATTTTTGTTGACTAATTAATAAATACGTAGTATTAAATTCTACTTTCAATATTGCCCATCAACTCTCAAAAAGTGCCCCATAGATTGTACTAGTATATATAAACATCCAAATAAAAAAAACATTAAAGCATACAAACAATATTATAAAATTACACCACTCTCAAAAAAAAAAAAATATTATAAAATTACACCACTTATATCAAGAGTAACATTATAAATGAAGTGACTAGTTTTGAGTTCCTAACTTTAGTAGTCGTGTAATAAATGTTTTCTTTCACCGTAAATTAATAGGAATGTGATAGTTAGTTTCTTGCTAGGAATATGTAGCGTTGAATCATATTTGACTTGTGATTCCTTTCGAAGGCCTATGAACAAGGAGAAGAAGCGAGTAGCTTCCTAAGAAATTCAATTCATTATTATCTATTTGTAATACAGAGTATTCAATTTGCGATGTTATCGATAAAATATTTAATGAAATGCCAAAACCTCAGAATTATATATATTTTTGAAAATATTATTAATTGTACCATAAGGGTATGAGACTTATGTAGCTGATTATATATGTGAATTGTGATGATGGTCACATTACCTTTTGGAGGACCGGATCCAAGACCATAACAACTTGAGCACAAGTTGTGTAACACAGGTTTGTCATGTCTAGATAGAGAAATGCTTGGTGTATACATTTTTGTGTACACCTTTTGTACATTCGTCTGTCTCACGTACAAAAAATTGTCTGTCCACAGACAATTCTGTCTACGTGAGACAAACGAATGTACATAAGATTTACACAAAAATGTGTACACCAAGCATTTCTCTGTCCAAATATGGCTCTTCTACAAGACGCTCTAATGACTTGTTCCCTTGATTTATTTTATTTGGATTAAATAAGATTAGATTAAAACACACTATATTTTATATCTATATTGAATTCTAGAATTCATTAACGTTCTATTAGTTCAACCACTGGCTTAATCCTTGTTCCAGTGGATATCAGATTCGTGTCTATGAAATCACATCCTCTTTACGTCTCATTTTTAATGTCTTATTTTCTTTTTTGAATTATCTTAATTAAATATCTTATTCCGGCTCTAACAAGAAATACGTTGCTGGTATCATTTTACTTTATCCACTTAATAAAATCTCAATCACAATTTAAAAATACTAGATTTCTTACTCGTGCGTTGCACGGGATGTTCATAATAGTCACTTTCCATCTAAAAATGTACAGTCAGATATAATGTACATATGAGTCTATAATAATAATGCATACATTCACTATAGCACGGGATGTTTATGCATATGCCAATCATAATAGTCACTTTCCATCTAAAAATGAAGTATAGATCATGAAGTATGCTTATTGAAATGGTCCCCAATGTGTTTTTTAATACCAAGTTGGGTCTTACTAATTAAATTTAACTTTTTTTATGTATTATATCCAGTGGAGGACCTAGGGGGCAAGTGCCCCCGCTTCCGACCCCGAAGTTTAAGATTAGTACTTAAAGATAAAAATTGTGCCCCCGCTACGCGGTCATAAAAACTAGAGATTATTTCATAAATATTACCTAATTAGAAATAATGGACATGAATATTACTATAGTTACTATGCATAGCATAAATTATAAATAACCACGAAGTTGTGATGGAGCAAATCCTTATAGTTAGATATTGATTACTACACTTTGTTTGAAAAGTGACATTGATGATTTCCTAACTTGGTGTAAATAATGGTTTTCTAAAGTTAAAAGTCAAAGATATGACAAGTGTTCTAATATGTAGGATGAGCTTAATTGGTTTCAAACCAATAGACTCTTTGAATTTTTTATCTATAGTATAATGAATGCTAGATATATAGAATCATATTATTAAATTAAATTGTATTAAAGAATGAAATCATGAACATGATCTATACTTCATTTTTAGATGGAAAGTGACTATTATGATAAGTGTCCTCCCATATCTAATAATAATAATGCATACATTCACTATAGCACGGGATGTACATAATAGTCACTTTCCATCTAATAATAATAAAAATGCATACATTCACTATAGCACGAGATGTTTATGCATATGCCAATCATTATCAATATAATGTACAGTCAGATCCAAATAATGTAAATTATGATAAGTGTCCTCCCATATGTCAGAACATACAGTAACACGCCCATCAAAGTTTGCAAAATAATTTTGTAACCTTACCTTTTCCGCACCATAAAGCCTTGAAATTTCTTTCTTAACCGTTTTGCGACTATAACCTCTATATTGAGGATTTAAACATGTTTGTGCATAATCACGAAAAGCAAGAATTTCAGAAAACAAATAAGGCAAATTTTCTTCAACAAGTAAGTTAGCCGTACCAGTCAAATTTTGTGCATCATTGTATGAGAAATTATCAAAAGCTTGTTGGTTATTTGCAAACCTCGATATTTGAGTTTGCTTCCCCGTTCTGCCGCCTAATTTTGCATACTCCACCGGGTGTTTGGACTTAAGATGTCTTGTGGCGGATCCGTATCCGCCGGAAATCCCCAAGCTATAATTTTTCTTGCACCAATTGCAAGTTGCGGTCCAATTCCCGGTGTTCGGGTCCTTCCACTTAGAAAAATTACTAGCCATTAGTTCAGATTTACTTTTTCGTACCGGTTTGGGATGAGGCAGGCTCGTCGGCGTCGTGGCTGCCGCCACCCTCCTCCTCGTCGTCGCCGTGGCTCTTCTTCGTCAATGGTCCTCGATTGGTCTTGGAAAAAGCGACTATTATGTCGGTGCAATTCTTGTTCTAATTGTTCGTCGGTCATCGCATCCACATCCCTCCTTGCGTAACCCGTATCAAATTATCTTGGCTTTGAGATGAAGAGCCGATATGTGATTTACCTTTGCGGGATCTCTTCCTCGCAAGCTCGTTCGTTCGGTTGCGCTCGAGGTTACCCATATCAACCGAATATCTAGCAAAATCCATCTAAAAAATGTAACAAATATTAAATTGCAACTATTATTTATTTATAAAATTCGAGTGAAATGTGAAGTAAAAAATGTGAATTCAACCAAAATTTATAGCAATACTATTGTTTAATAAATAGTCAAAACTAACAATTAACTAGTTTTTTACAAGCAATCAAATTGTTATTGTTTAACTAGTTTAATGAAAAATTAACTATTTAACTAGTTTTTTAAACTAGTTTTTTGTACTACCTATTTTTTTACAAGCAATCAAATTATTATAGTTTAACTAGTTTAATGAAAAATTAACTATTTAACTAATTTTTAAACTAGTTTTTTGTACTACCTATTTTTTTAATTAACAATCAAGTTATTATAGTTTAACTAGTTTAATGAAAAATTAACTATTTACTAGTTTTTAAACTACTTTTTTGTACTACCTATTTTTTTAACTAACAATCAAATTATTATAGTTTAACTAGTTTAATGAAAAAATAACTATTTAACTAGTTTTTAAACTACTTTTTTGTACTACTTATTATTTTAACTAACAATCAAATTATTATAGTTTAACTAGTTTAATGAGAATTAACTACTTTAATGAAAACTTAAACAATTCGTGTGAAAACTAATTAACTAATCAAGTAATGTTAATACAAAATTAAACAAGTGTAAATAATAGAATGATTTTGTATCTGTTTCGGTCTTTCGGATGGGAGTAATAGAATGACTTCGAATTAATTAGATATAATTCAAACTATATTAATAGATATAATAAATGTATAAGTAATATATAATTAGATAAGAAATATAAGTAATATAATGTATGTATTTATAAGTAGATAGTTAAGAGTAGAGAGTTAAGATAGGATTTAGGAAGAGTTGGAGAAGAGAAATGGAAAAATGTTTAAGATTAGGAGTATTTATAGGTTTTTTTACCCACCACCTCACCCCCACCCCCACCCCCACCCCAAACCGCCCGGACCCCCCTGCATCCCACCCAATGGCTATATAGCCGTTTGGGTTGTCCCCAGCCCACCCCCAACGGTCATTTGGCCCAAATGAAAAAAAATTAAAATAGAGCCGTTGTGACCCGGACCCGGGCCCGACCCGGCATGGGCCGGGTCACGTTTTATAGGAACCGAGCCCGCAACCGCTTAGCCCCCCGATTCGGGTCTACGCCCGGTCCCGGACCGCCCGACCGGGCCGGTTCCGGGCCCGCATAGTAGCGGGCCGGGTTGGGTCACGGGCCGGGTGGCCCAAATCGAATCCATCCCTAAGATGAATAGGTAAGCCCTCAAAAGCCACTCAGACCTTCCACGTTTGGCCTAAAGGTAGGCGACCACTTGGTAACCCGCATGACCTTCCCTTGAATGGACCATGATTCTAAAGTAATCATCCTCGTGCTCAAAGCGAATCAACACGTGCTTTATCTCCAATGCCCCTAAATGGAAAGCTCCTTTGAATCCAATTTTCTCCATAGATTTACGAAGCGTATCCAAATTAGGGCGTCCACGGTAGAAATAACGAATCAGCGAGTGTTTATGACGTTCTGCTAGGATCTTGATATCACACTTCGGGAAAGAAATAGCAGGCATCCCCTTGATAGTGAGTTTTTTCTGATAGCGATCCGGATGAACGCTCAGCAACAACATCTACAAACGATTTACCCTGCCACGCCGTTGAAGAAGGAATTGAGGTCGAAGTTGGCGGCTGCGCCGCCGTCAGCGAAGAAGGAGACGTACTCATCGTACAAAACCCTCACTTTTCATTGGAATCATTGCTGTCAACCGCTAATTAGTGCATCTGCTAGCGAATTATCTATTCTTCATCTCACTTCATTCGTTATCTTCTTTTGTCTCTCACCATTTCTATGAAATAAAATCCAAAAGCTAAAAAATCACTTTCTTTTAGTATTTATCCACATCTTGCTTTACCGGTTCATTTGTGATATGAACGCTAGATATCACCGTCTTTTGTCTTTATTCGTGTCTTCCAATATAATATCTCTTCAATACCGTCTGATGGAGTATATGGCCCGGGAACACCCGGCCCACAGACTCCTCCTACTCCTTTAGAGGCTCAACAGGTCCAGAAGGTCCAACAGGCCCAAATCACAGCGCCCAGAATACCAAGCAGCCCACACTACGCGCCAGGGGTGCCTTCGGCCCCCTGGCCGAAGGCTCTAAACTCTCGCAGAACGGATTTCTCAAACAAATTAAGAAACTGGGAGAAAACGGCGAAAACAGTAGCCCTCAGCACTGTGAGCCCTCGGCACCAGGGTGCCATCGGTTGGAGGAGCCCCTCGGCTACTGCTCTATGGCCGAAGGCATCTCACTCGACAAGATATCCGCCTCACATGCGTACAGATCACCGTACCCTGCACAGACGTCCCATCCAACAGCCGCATTAAATGCGGCCACATGCGGCTGCCAGCGCCAACCAGTTGAGGTGACCCCTCGGCCAATGAGCGCTTGACACGTGTCCCTGCCCGGCATTTATTGCTACTATAAATAGCACCCCATTTCCCCATTTGTAACCACGCTGAAAACGACATTCATACTGAATACACACTCTCTCTACATTTACTTACTTGCTCTGACTTCTCTCTAAGTTATTCCCCGTAATAACCCTTCGGATATATACCCCCGGGTAGACTATCCATCATTTGGTGCTACCGTTGAGAGCTCGAACAATCAAGTAAGAAACCCTCCCCCTCGACCAAACACAAAACACTAGCCCTCTATCAAAATGGTGAGGACAACACGTGCCAACTCAAAGAACGTAGAAGACAAGAACCTGGCCCTCGGCGACGTCAACGCCCCCGAAGCCTCTCACAGGGCTCCCGAGGGCGGTGTCATCGCTGGGCTGGAACAGGCGGCTGTCGACCTACGCCTTCAGATCCAACAAAATGCCCCCGATGCCCGCCTCGGCATCGAGGCCAAGAAGAAAAACCGGAGCGATGACCAAGTCAGCCCTCCGGTTCTCACCATCGACGTGCAATCGGCGCTCTCCGCCTTCATCCAGACGCTCACTCAGAACCCGGGTGCCTTCGGCACCCTGGCTCCGGCTCACCCCCAGATCGGGGAAAATATCATACTTCCCCCTCTGCCACACCCCTTCGGAAATCCCACCCCTCGGGTGAGAAACGACGAAGGGGTGGTGGCCCAAGATACGTCCTCCCAGGAAGTTCAGTCCCGGGACCGCCATAATGACAACAGGGAAAGGCCCCGTACTTCCGCCCTCAACCGGCTCGGAGGAGGGCCAGACCGTCGAGGGGTCCAAGACCGCCTCGGGGGGAAAGCACTCCAAAGGCCCCAGGAAAGCGGGGGATCTGTTTCGAGGGCAGACGAGGAGCGTCCCCCTCGGGACAAAGGCAAGGCACCCCTTCATGCCGATGACGCTCGCCACCAGATCAACCAGGCCCACTCGGCCCGAGTTCGTTCGCAGGGGGCGGAGACCCTCCCGAAGGATCCCCGGGACGAGATTATTGCGGCCCTCCAACGCCGGCTTGACGAGATGGAGTCCAACAAAGCTCACGCCACCACCTCCACCCCTCATTCAGATCTCAAATACGAGGCCATGATGGCCAAAATGGAGGAGTTACAGAAGAAGGCGGCCGAGGGCTCCGGAGAACCCGTTATCCAGCTCCGGACTCGGACGCCATTTACCCCAAGGGTATTGGCGGCCCGGATCCTGGAGAAATACCGAGGGCAACACATACAGCCCTACAACGGGAAGACGGACCCCCAGGAACATTACAACAAATACCAGAACAGCATGATGATGGTAGGAGCGTCAGACGAATATTTGTGTCGTTGGTTCCTCTCCACCTTAGAGGGACCGGCATACGAATGGTTCAACAGGCTGCCCGAGGGCTGCATTGATTCGTGGCAAGAACTCGCCCAACGATTCTTGACACAATTTGCCGGGAGGCGTCGCACAAGGAAGCACTTCTCACACCTCCTAACAATACGCCAGAATAAGGATGAGACCCTTCGGGATTTCCTAGAGCGCTGGAGGACGGAGGCCGACAAGGTCGACGATGTTGATGACGGGACCCTCCTGGCCCTCCTACAAACCGTCCTCCGCACCGGCAACTTTTCAAGGAGCCTCATCATTGAACCCCCCCGCGACTACATAAGGGCTTTGCAGCGGGGGGACCGATATGCTGAGGCCGAGGAGGTGGAGAAGTATCACCAGCATCCGGACCAGCAGCCCCCGAGGGCTGACAACAAGCATAACCGAGGGCCGGGGGCTCCTCCAAATCACCCCAAGACTTCGGGACCCTCTGATGACCGCCCTCGGCAAGGCCAAGCCAAGCCCGGGGGAGGTTATAAGGGCAACCCTAAGACTTGGGCACAGCCCATTCTCCTAAACCGCCCTCGGACACCATTGACGCACCCCGTCAGCATCATCCTCGATTTTGCCGAGGAGAGGGGCCTCGTTGAGCGCGACTCTCGCGCACCCCCGGAGGTACACGCTATCAACCCTCAGTTCCCCTACTGTCGCTTCCATCGACACCAGGGGCACATGACCGATGACTGCCATCAGCTAAAGACAGCCATCGAGAGGTTAATACAAGCAGGGCACCTGTCCCAATTTGTTCAGAGCCCTCGGCAGGAGGGACCTTCTCATCAGGGGCCTCCCCGAGGGCACCACACGAAGGTAAATGCTTGGATAAACCCGAATACCATCCCCCTCGGCAAGAAGAGGGAGATTGGAAACTTGGAAGAAGAGGAGGAGGAATACCCCCACTACCAGGAGGCGATTCCACCAGCCAGCGAAAGAAGTGGGCTCAATCGCTTTACGTGGGGGAAGTCACTCATATGCCCCCGGTAAAGAGACTGAGGGAGGAACCCATCACCTTCACCAACGCGGATCTCCCTCCTGCTTCTTCTCCTCACAGGGATGCCTTGGTGATTCGGACGGAGATAAACGACACCATCATTCATCGAACTTACATTGACACGGGCAGCTCCGTCAATGTAATGTACCTCAGCACCTTCAGAGAGCTGCATCTGGAGAGGGGGTCCCTTCGGCCCATTAAGACCCCTCTTGCCGGCTTCACCGACGATACTATTGATTCTGAGGGGGTAATAACCCTCCCGGTGATCTTCGGCGACGGGCTCCATAGAGCCCAGCTCGAGGTGGAGTTCGTCGTCGTCAACATTGACTGCGCCCACAACATCATCCTTGGCCGGCCAGCCCTCGAGGACCTCGTAGCCATCATCTCCATGAGGCACCTCTGCCTCAAGTTTCCCGCCGAGAGGGGCATTGGCTACTCCCGGGGGAACCAGAAAATTGCCCGCGCCTGCTATCTTCAGGTCACTAAGAAGGTAAGCAAGACGGAATTCCGTGTTGACACCATCACTGGAACAATCGACCAAGAGGAAAGAAGGCCGAGGGCTGAACCGGCCGAGGACGTAGGAGACTTTGCGCTCGATCCGGCCCAGCCGGAGAGAGTCGTGAAGATTGGAGCCCAGCTCCCTGAAGATTTGAAGACCGGTATCACCGACGCCCTCCGCGCCTACTCCACTGTCTTTGCATGGGGGCCGGAGGACATGCCGGGAATCAGCCGAAGGGTCATCACCCACCGCCTCTCGGTGGACCCCTCGGCAAAAGCAGTACAACAACGAAGGAGACCCCTCTCCCCCGAGAGGAGGGAATTCGTGAAGAAGGAGGTCGCCATGCTCCTCTCAATTAAGCACATCAAGGAGGTGAAATACCCCTCATGGCTCGCAAATGTAGTCCTCGCACAGAAGCCCCCTACCTTCCGCATGTGCGTGGACTACACCGATCTCAACAAAGCGTGCCCTATGGATCCATTCCCTCTACCAAACATTGATCAACTGGTGGATGAGACCGCAGGGTGTGAGATCATGTCCTTCTTCGATGCCTTCCGAGGGTACCACCAAATTTTCATGCACGAGGAGGACGCCGAAAAAAACTGCCTTCATGACTCCCGAGGGCATCTTCTGCTACCTAGTGATGGCCTTCGGCCTAAACAACTCGGGGGCCACTTACACCCGGATGGTGGCCCGGGTCTTTCAAGCCGTCCTAGGGCGCACCATGGAGGCCTATGTTGACGACATGATCGTCAAGAGCAAACAATCTTCCAGCCATGCTGACGACCTCCGGGAGATCTTCGCCATCATGCAAAAATTCAACCTTCGGCTAAACCCGAAGAAGTGCACCTTCGGCGTCCAAGGAGGCAAATTCTTGGGCTACATGGTGAGCCGAAGGGGTATTGAGGCCAATCCCGAGAAGATCCAGGCCATCATCAACATGGAACCCCCACGCAATGTGAAGGAAGTCCAACGGTTGACGGGCCACCTGGCAGCCCTCAACCGCTTTCTATCTAAATCGGCGGAGAAGTCTCTACCCTTCTTCCAGATCATGAGGAAGACGGCTGGTTTTCTATGGACTCCAGAATGCCAGGGGGCTTTCGACGAGCTCAAACGATATCTATCTTCACCTCCTGTGCTCTCCAAACCCAAGGTAGGGGAGACCCTCTACCTCTACCTTGGGGTCAGCCCTGCGGCCATCAGCTCTGTGCTCATCCGGGAGGAAGACGGGATCCAACATGCCATCTTCTACGTTAGCAAGACCCTAAGGGAGGCCGAGCTTAGGTACTCCCCTGTGGAAAAAACAGTGTTAGCCATCGTTTGGACTGTCAAGAAGTTGGGCCACTACTTTCAGGCTCACCCGGTTCAGGTCCTCACTCACCAACCCCTCGGCGCCCTCATGAGGAGCCCCACCAGCTCCTCCCGCATGGTGAAATGGGCTATCTTCTTGAGCCAGTACAACATTGACATCCGTCCAAGGCCTGCCATCAAGGGCCAAGCCCTGACGGACTTTGTGACGGAGTGTACCGCAAGGGCAGCCACGGACGGGGAGCCCTCGGCTACCTCGGACGACTGGTGGACCCTCTACACCGACGGCTCCTCCGCGACCAAAGCATGCGGGGGAGGGGTAGTCCTCATTACTCCCGAGGGGTTCAGAGCCTACTATGCAATCCGCTTCTCCTTCAAAGTCTCCAACAACGAGGCCGAATATGAGGCCCTCCTATGTGGCCTTCGGCTGGCTGCCAACATGAGGGCTCGGCAGATCCACATCAAATGCGACTCCAAGTTGGTCGTGGGCCAAATCTCCGAGGAATATGAGGCCAAGGAGGGGAGAATGAAACAGTACAAGGAAGCGGCCAAGGAGTTGCTTAAGGTATTTGAGGCACACTCTCTCACTCAAATACCGAGGGCTCAGAACTCCGAGGCCGACATATTATCTAAGCTCTCGGCCGACTCCCCCGAGCACATCTCCAAAATTGCCAAAATCGAGGAACTCAGCCTCTCAAGCATCCATGCAAGCCCCGTTATGAACATACAACAACGTCAAGAGGATTGGATCTCAGATATCACCACCTTCATCTCCACAGGGCAGCTACCCGAGAATGTGGCCCGCGCTAAACTGGCAAAGCTGAGGGCTCCTAGCTACACCATCGAAGATGGAAGGCTCTACAAACGATCTTACAATGGCACGCTACTTCGGTGCCTTCATCCAGATGAAGCCGAGGTCGCAATGGAGGAAGTGCACAGTGGCACTTGCTCAGCTCACCAGGGACCCTTCTCCATGTCCCGAAGGCTCATTCTCCAGGGCTACTTCTGGCCAACCATGGCCAGGGATTGTGCTGACCTTGCCCGGAGGTGCACCGCATGTCAACATTTCCAGAAAGCTCCCGGCAGGCCAGCGGTCAACTATGCCCCCATCAGCACCTCTGTCCCATTTTCTCGATGGGGGATAGACCTTGTGGGCCCTCTGCCGAGGGGTACCTCCAACAACAGATACATCATTGTGGCCGTCGACTATTTTACCAAGTGGGTGGAGGCTGAACCCCTCGCCAGCATCACAGAGGCGAAGTGCCGTCACTTCGTCCTCAAGAACATCCTCACAAGGTTTGGCGTCCCCCAGCAGATCATCTCCGACAATGGGACACAATTTGAGGCAGCCCCATTCTGTGCCCTTCTGGAGGCATGGGGCATCAAACACACCTTCTCCTCCGTTGCCTACCCTCAAGGCAACAGGCAAGTAGAGAACGCCAACCGGACCTTGCTCGAGGGCCTCAAAAAGAAGCTGGAGGCCAAGGGTGGTGGCTGGGTGGAAGAACTCCACAACATCCTTTGGGCCTACCGCACCACCCCTCGGCGAGCAACATGTGAAACACCCTTCTCCCTCTGCTACGGTTTTGAAGCCAAAGCTCCTACGGAAGTCACCCTTCGTACCCGAAGGGCGATCCAATATGACCCCGAGGTCAACGACAGCAACACGGCCCTCGACCTCCACCTCATTTCAGAACGCCGGGAGCAGGCCTTCATCCGGGCAGAAAACTACCGAAGGCAAGTTAAAAGCTACATCGACGCCAAAGTTCGCACCCGAGAATTTCAAGTGGGGGACTATGTCCTCCGGAGGAGGGAAGCCAGCCAACCAACCGAGGGAGGAAAAATGGCACCAAAATTCGAAGGCCCCTACATCATAGCAGCCATCATCAAACCTGGGACCTACAAGCTCAAACGCCCCAAAGGGAAAGAAGTCCCTAGGCATTGGAATGTACACCATTTAGTTAAGTTTTATCAATAATGTAAGAGCGGCCAAGCCCTCATAACTAGTGAATGTACTATCCTATGGCCCAAGGCCTCCAATTTCGAAGAATGAAGATACATTCAAGACATCAAGCCCTCATACTGACTACAGGCCCCCGGCCTCACCACGAGAGGAACCCCCTCCGGCACTAAGTGCCGAGGGCGGACACCATCAACACCTACAACAACAGTGAAAACACCACGTGTTTTCTCTCAAGACCCCTCGGTACCAAGTACCGAGGGAGGGAACTCCTATCACCAACAACAAAGAACGCCATGTAATTCATTTCCCTTCGGCACCCAGTGCCGAGGGTACATCCCCCCCTTCAACATCAAAAAAGAAAAGATGAGAACACCAAGTATTCCTACAGAAGACCCTTCGGCACCCAGTGCCGAGGGTACACCTCCATCATCAAAACATCGAAACGAAGAAAAAACACCAAGTGTTTCAAAGAAGACCCCTCGACACCCAGTGCCAGGGATATGCTCTCCTAACAGCTTCCAAACGTCTGTTGGGAAACACCAAGTGTTTCATTTGAAGACCCTTCGGTACCAAGTACCGAGGGTAGACGCCTACATCAACTACAACAAAAGAGAACACCAAGTGTTCCTACAGAAGACCCCTCGGTACCAAGTACCGGGGGCTACACATCGAAACTAACACCAAGTGTTGTTTCTAAAAGCCGTACCCCACGAGGACGCATATACCGAAGGCGCCACCATCGGTGCCGGCGGCACGTAGTGCCCCCGTCCATTTGCAACTAGTGTGCAAATGAAAACCCTTCCTTGAAACGCTTTCCGCGTCATTACCCCCAGGGTATGACAGGCATAAGAAATGCCCAGGATTCGACTTTCAAAAACGGAACGCTATCCGCGTCATCACCTCAAGGGTGTGACAGGCACGAGAAATGCCCAGGATTCGACTTCCAAACCGAAACGCTCCCCGCGCCACCACCCCAAGGGTGTGGCAGGCCACAGACTATGTCTGGCGCCGAGGGGACGACTTTCAAAAATGAGGCGCTTTCCGCGCCATCCCCCAAGGGGAGGCAGGTTACGGACCACCATATCTTGTGCCCAGGAAACGACCCTCGATCCCCTCGGAACTCGGAAGGTTAACCCGAGGGAGGAGCGCCATTGGTGTATTCTGATGGTCTCCTAATAGGCCCAGCCTTACCAAGAAACCAAGTTTCTTGATGCCTTCCCTTCACCACCAACCAAAAAAAAAAAAAGAGGGGGTGAAGGGGAGTAGACTCAGCGAGAAATCAAAAAGTACACTCCGACAGATCACAACATCCCGAGGGCTCCCCACGGGGACACCTCCGGTAATTGAAGGCTCCTATTTCCCGAAGGATACTACTCAAACAAATATCATCAAGAAACGGCTAAGTCCACTGCCTGGTCACCTCCGGTCACACAAACACCGAAGGCTTCAGCAAGGGTCAAAATCTACAACTGTAAAACTGTATGCCGAGGGCACACATTCATCATTGGCTTTCTTCACAACAACAGGATTCCACACATATTTGGCCCTCGGCCAGAGACTCATACAACACAAGGGATCTACATGCGGAAGCTCAACACCAATTTACACTTAGAAAATATTCTAAGTCCTAAAGGAGTAGCCCCCAGGCATCTCGCAAAGTAATGCAGAGTCAGAGGGCACCTATCACCCGAAGGCTACACAAGGAAACAACACTTGAAAAAATTCCAAGTCCTAAAATTGGGCCCCCGGCTCAATCAACATTACAGGCAGGGGAATACGATAGCCGAAGGCTATGCGATACAACAACACTTGCAAAAAAAAAAATCTAAGTCCTAAAGATGGGCCCCCGGCTCAATCAGTATTGCAGCTAAAGGAATATGACAGTCGAAGGCCATACATCAAGAAAGGATGCCATCTCCCGAAGGCTCCCAAGGGAAAATCTACACTTAGAATATTTTCTAAGTCCTACATGTTTTTCCCTCGGTCAACTACTCATACATCAAGAAGGGATGCCATCTCCCGAAGGCTCCCAAGGGAAAATCTACACTTAGAAATCTTTCTAAATCCTACATATTTCACCCTCAACTTATAAAGGGACCCAATAGCCGAAGGCTACCTATCAATCGAGGGCTACAGTGCACAAAGAATCGACACTCAAGAAAATTTTCTAAGTCCTAAAGAATTGGCCCCCGGCCTATTCAATATTTCAGTTGGGGCTCCACAGTAGCCGAAGGCTACGTGACATACTACACTTGCAAAAATTTTCTAAGTCCTGTACATTGGGCCCTCGGTCCAACATTCACACATCAGGAAGGGATGCCATATCCCGAAGGCTCTCAAGGGGAAATCTACACTTAGAAATTTTTCTAAGTCCTAGGATTTGGGTTACTACAAACACCCGAAGGCCTCATGCTGTGCTACACTTAGAAAAAATTTCTAAGTCCTAATTGCTGCAGAACCCTCGGTTGCATATCCATCGGAGGGTGCCCAACTACCGAAGGCTTCTGGGGGCAAGCTACAATCAGAAAACATTCTAAGTCCTAAAACATACATTCAAAGGAGAAGGCATACATTCAAAACATAAGGCGCATTCAAATATGAAGAGCCCGGAGGCAGCATGCATTCATCAAAAACAAGAGTGAGTGTGAAATTACAAACAGGCCGAAGCCGAAGGATCAAAGTTATTCATTACAAAATATGTTCAGGGATTTCTAAGTGCATATTACACATCAACAACATCATTCCCGGGGGCACCCTCCCCCGATGGCTTCGAGGTAACCTCCGTCCCGGTGGCGTCCTCGGCATCATCATCGACGCCCATCATCATGGAATCATGAATCACCGGGCGCTCTTCTCCCTCGGGGAGGGGGACCCGCACATCTGGCTGCAATGGGGGGAGGCCGTACACCGAGGGGTTGAACTCATCCAGGGAGGTGCCAAAATGCCGGGCGAGCCTCCGGTAAACCAGGTGCTGGGTGAAGAACTCGCCAGCTTGATAGTAGGTGTCACCCCTCTCATTCATCCAGTCGAGCCCGGGGCCCCTCACCCACTCCTCGATCGAGGCCTTCACCACAGAGGCCACCCACTCGCTCTGGCCCTCGGCCTTCCAGCCCTCGGAGGTGAACCCAGCAATGGCCTCTTCTCGGGCTTTGACAGCAGCTTCAGCCTTGGCCTTCTCGGCGTCCTCAGCCGCCTGCCTTCTCTCCTCGGCCGCAACCCTCTCGGCCTCTGCCCTGCCCTCGGCTATCCCATCATCTCTGGCCTCCTTCAGCCGCAGCTCCGCTTGCCGAAGGGCGTCCTCCAACTTGCACACCTCCCGGAGGGTAGCGTCCTTGTCGTGAATCAGCTCCTTCACGGACTTCTCTAGCTCGACCTTATGACGGCACCACTCCTCTCGCCTTCGGGCCTGCTCACCGAAGGTATACACGCCTGTTGAATAACGGACAGGGGGTTCAGACGGGCATTGGGATTATGCTAAGTGTTAAAATAAAGTCAAAGTGAAAACACTTACAGTCAGAGCTGATCGAAGGGCCTTGGCTTCGAGGGCGTCATCGTCATAGGTGGAGAGGGCTTCTTTGTCCATCATCGAGGTAATCCCCCTCAGGAAAGACGACGGCTCGGCTGAACCGTGCAATACAGATGCCCCCGGGGCGAGGGAGAGCTGAATAATCTCCCGAGGCAGGTTCCCCGGGGGAAGGTCTGTTTGAGCCATCGGAGTATCAAAGGCCGGGGGGGTCAGCGGAGGGCTGATCATCGATTACTATGAGGGGGGCCGCCTTCTCAACGGCGCCCCCGGCAACCTTCTGCTTCTTGATCGGGGGCTCCACCCCCTTGCCTCCCTTTTTCTTTTTGGCTGCCACATCGGCCTTCGCCCCCCCGGCCGCAGTAGAAGGAGCAGCAGCAACTGAAGGCTCCGCGGTCTCCTTCGGGAAAACCTCATCAATGGGCTTTTGACCGAGGGCTCCTTCTTCTCCTTCTTCTGGGCCTGCGCCCTCTCCTTCTTCTTTTTCATCGCGAAGAGGGCCTCCATACCTGCAAAACAAAGCAAAGAGAATATTAACCCGAAGGGTTCATACCACAAACAACTATCGGGATGCAAAATGAAAGTGCCTAAGTATGAGACTAGGGGCCCTCGTAGGCTACCTCCTGCTCCCCCGAAGGCCTCAGCAAAGATGGGGTACTTCTCGTCTGTTTCCCCGATGAACCGGTACCGTTGGAACCCGAGGGCATGCAAATCTTCCTCAAAAGTGCATTCTTTGATCGTCACGACCTTCGTCTTGCCCTCCGGGATCTTGGCGAGTTTCAGGCCATCCTTCTCTAGGGCAGCACTCCCCACCCTCTCGTGGCGCCGAAAGCGGTCCCGTAGCTCCCTCGGGAAGGGATTCTCGGCCAACCGGACGTAGCACCATCTGTCTTTCCAGCCCTTATTGGACGAGGGCGCCTCGGTAAACAGCTTGAACTTCGCTACCTGCTGCAGATTGGCGAAGCCCTCGGCATTCGCGTGCCCCCCTCGGCACAAGTTGAAGCTTTGGAAGAAGAGGTCCAAGCTTGGGGTGACATCCCTCGTCCGGCACAGGTGCAGAAAGCCAGCAATGTATGAATGGCTGTTGGGGGTAAGTTGGCAGGGGATGAGTCCAACAAACCTGAGGTACTCCCGGAGAAATGGGTGCAGGGGGAACCGGAGGCCCATTGACACCGACAGAATGTGGACGACAATGCATCCCTCGGGTGGCCTGGATAGCAGATCATCGACGCCTGGCTCCACCACTACGGCCGAGGGCCCGACGTGCAGCTGCGTGACGTACAAGTCAGCCCTGTCCGCCTTCGACTTGATATCGAGGGCTTCGGTGTTTAGCCAGGTATACCCCTCTGGCATTTCAACAGGCCCCCAGCACCAGCGGCAACACCCTTCTTCTTGGGGGCAGCCCTCTGCGACTTCATCTTCTTTTTACCGGGGGCTATTCTCAGAGGCGTCGGGTCCAGCGGCCTGGAGGTACTAGGCTCACCACAGTCAGTCCGAGGGGGCGGCACAGCAACAGTAACCGTCATCGCCTCCTTTTGGGCTTCGTCCTCCGCCACCTGATACGCGAGGGCTAATTCTTCGTCTTCGCACTCCTGTTCGAAGCCCTCGGCTTCCACTTTAGCAGCGAGGGCCTTCTGCAACTCCAGGGCTACGGCTTCGTCATCAGCAACCGAGGGCGCACTGCTACTTGACTCAACATCGGAAGCGACCTCGTCCTCAACCGATGGCTCCCTCGAGATATTCTGCGAGTCGCTTTGGGACGACATCCTTGTTGTACTCAGGCTAAGATTCCTAAATCGAGGGCTCTCTACAAGGCTATAACACCTAACCTAAGGCCAGGGAGCAGAAGCTAACGAAAAATGGTGAGGAGCGAAGGGAGAACTAACCTCTGAAAATGCTATGACCGAGGGCGTGAGTTTCTCTCTAGAATTTTTGGCAGAGCTTCGCTAAGGATTTTGGACGCGTAAGGAAGAAATGGCTCTGGCTCCGGGGTATTTATAGACCCCAGAGTCCGGGCTTGGGCCCGAAAACTGGGCCTCCGGATGGACGCCATCATTACACACCGCGTCTTCGCCCAACCGGTGACGCCGCCCACGGATAGCCAGCCATAACATGCCACGTGTCCCCCCCAACGGCTATAAGCCTGACGTTATATATTCCAACGGCTATATTTCCAACGGCTATATTCTGGAAGCCCCCAGGTTTTCTACTTCACTCCACTTCATCAAGGATAGCCTCCGGGTACACTCACCCAGAAGTGCCCCCGGGTTGTGCCCCACACAGCACATAACAGACGCCTTCGGGATCACTCCTTCAGAAACCCAGGGCTTCATATCAGGGCACCCCTCGGGGATTCCCCCTCAGCACTGCAAAACCGGGTATCCCCCGGGGAGTTGCCTCATTGACGGATGACCCATGGCACACAGGTAATGGGAGCCCTCGGGTATCTTCATCACCAACTAATCAACAAACAGTGGACCCCCCGGTAACAACTCCATTGCCGCCCTCATCCAGCAGGCCCTCGATCCCTGAATTGAGGGGCTCCCCTTCGGCGCCACCAGGATATCAACAGCAAGCCTTCGGCTAATCAACACAAGAGCCCTCAGAAGAGAGAGCCTTCGGCATTCCCGTCATTCTCCATTTTTTACCAAGGTTTGACATTTTCGATTCATCATTGGGGGAATTCGGTGCACTCTTTTTCCCTCATTAGGATTTTTTCCCACAGGGTTTTTCCTAATGAGGTTTTTAACGAGGCATCCCCCCAAAATGAAACGAAAAACGTCAGCCTTCGGCCCACAACAGCAACGCAACTACTCTACTCCTTTTCACCACTTTACAAGTGCCTCAAGGAGTGGGGGACTGGAGGACCCCCTCGGGAAAATCATTAAATTACAAAATTAGTGAAATTCCAACAAACGACAAGGCAAGCCCTCAAGTCCCGACATGTGGGTAACTGAGGGACTGCCTTCGGCAGGGACATAAAAGCAACAACTCCTCACCAACTTCAGAGATCACGACGGGACAACATCAAAGGGCAAGCACAAATTACTCCTTTTCCCTCAAGTACCTTTCGGCAAAAGGAGTGAGGGACTCCTGATGGAGTATATGGCTCGGGATCACCCGGCCCACAGACTCCTACTACTCCTTTAGAGGCCCAACAGGCCCAGAAGGTCCAACAGGCCCAAATCACAGCGCCCAGAGTACCAAGCAGCCCACACTACGCGCCAGGGGTGCCTTCGGCCCCTTGGCCGAAGGCTCTAAACTCTCGCAGAACGGGTTTCTCAAGCAAATTAAGAAACTGGGAGAAAACGGCGAAAACAGTAGCCCTCGGCACTGTGAGCCCTCGGCACCAGGGTGCCATCGGTTGGAGGAGCCCTCGGCTACTGCTCTATGGCCGAAGGCATCTCACTCGACAAGATATCCGCCTCACATGCGTACAGATCACCGTACCCTGCACAGACGTCCCATCCAACAGCCGCATTAAATGCGGCCACATGCGGCTGCCAGCGCCAACCAGTTGAGGTGACCCCTCGGCCAATGAGCGCTTGACACGTGTCCCTGCCCGGCATTTATTGCTACTATAAATAGCACCTCATTTCCCCATTTGTAACCACGCTGAAAACGGCATTCATACTGAATACACTCTCTCTCTACATTTACTTACTTGCTCTGACTTCTTTCTAAGTTATTCCCCGTAATAACCCTTCGTATATATACCCCGGATAGACTATCCATCACCGTCTTCTACAACGTTGCATTCCTCCTCTTCCTCTTATAGTACGTTTATTGATGTATGTGTTTTAGAACATTCAATTTCAAATCGTTGCTTAATAATTCACATCATTCGTCAAGTCAATACACTTTATAAGTATGTTAGTAGTCCAGTCAATATTTTTGCTTATCGCAATAAATTTATTGAACATGCAATGTGCCCAAAATGACCTACGTTGATGAAGGGTTACGAGTTAAATACGTTGTTGGTATCATTTTACTTTATCCACTTAAGTTTCAATCACAATTTACAAATATTACTTTTCAACCATGTTTTTCCATTTTTTAATTATGTGTTCTCTATTCATTTTTTGCTTAAAAGTTTCCGGTATAACGTGCTTCAAAAAACCAAAAAACTACGGGTATAACCTAGTCCGAATAAGGCAGAAGGGTGATCATCCAATTTAATAATTTTCCGCGCCCATGATATATCAAAATCAAAATACAAAATCCTCGCAAACCGCTACTATCCGCCGGCAGGAATCTTCCTCCGGCAACTATGGCAGATGACGACCAGAGAACTTTAGATCTAGTGAAAGAGCTAGTCCACCGTTTACTTTGCACCTCATTGCAGCCTGCCACCACTTCAGCCTCTAACCCTAACCCTAGCCCATCCGAGCAGCAGTACCAGCAAGCTCTGAAGTACGCCATTCGCATCCTCTCCTGCCGCATGACTCCTAAAATTGCTGCCGATGAGGCGGCCATGGCCGAGTCCATTAAGCGCCAGTTGGCCACTCAAGGTAAGTCCTCCGAAGCCCTCACTTTTGCCGATCTCTTCGCGAAATTCTCCTCCAAAACTGGCCCTGGAAGTGTTAAGAACAAGTGGGCCCTTCTCTATTTGATCAAAACCATCTCCGAGGATAGAGTAGCACGAAAGAGTCAGCCCCTCTGCGGGGTTTCAGTTGGGGCCTTCAGCTCCGCCGTGATTGGTGGACTACCCGTGTTGTCTGACGGCCACTTAAATGTCAACTCTCGACATGTAAATTCCGCTTCTAACTCTGTGAGCACATTGGGTTATCCTAAAACATTGAGGGATTTGGATGTAAATTCGGGATATTCAATCAGTGCAGGAAAGGCAGAGAAGAATTCTACTCATGGTCCGCCCTATGAGGAGTCTCGGAATTCAAGGAGCATGAAGGGAAGAGATAACACAGAGAAGGGTTGGCTTGGAGGGGTGTTGATGGTTTCAAAAGATCCAGAGAATTTGCGTGATATGGCTTATCGCGAATTCACAAACTTGTTGAAGGAAGAGAACGAGGTTTCAGAGGAGGTTTTGGTCCGCGATGTCTTGTATGCTTGTCAAGGTATAGATGGTAAGTACGTGAAGTTTGATATAAACGAGGATGGCTATGTTCTTCCAGATTTGGTAAAAGCTCCAAGGGCTACTAGAACCATGGTTAGAAAGCTCTGTGAGCTTGGGTGGCTTTTCAAAAAAGTCAACAAGTATAGTTCAGAAAGCATGGATAGATTCCCTGCAGATGATATAGGCACCGTAGGACAAGCTTTTTGTGCAGTCTTACAAGATGAGCTATCCGATTATTTCAAGCTCTTGTCAGTTCTTGAAGCACAATCAATGAATCCCATCCCTTTAGTTTCAGAAAATGCAACTTCAGGCAATTACCTCTCCTTAAGAAGACTCTCCGTTTGGTTTGCCGAACCTATAGTGAAGATGAGATTAATGGCTGTCTTGGTCGACAACTGTAAAGTTTTGAAAGGTGGATCAATGGCTGGGGCGATCCACATTCACGCCCAGCATGGGGACCCACTTGTGAAGGATTTCATGAAGAGATTGCTCCACAGGGTTTGTTCCCCTCTTTTTGAGATGGTAAGGAGATGGGTTCTCGAAGGAGAGCTCGAAGATTTATTTTCGGAGTTTTTCATCGTTAGTCAACCAGTGAAAGCAGAGTCACTATGGAGGGAAGGTTACCGCCTTCACTCTGCAATGCTTCCTTCTTTTATCTCACAGACCCTCGCACAACAGATTCTAAGGACAGGAAAGTCAATAAATTTTCTCCGTGTTTGTTGTGAGGATAGAGGTTGGGCTGAAGCAGCAACAGAAGCTGCCACAGCTGCGGGGACCACAACCTCTAGGGGCAGTCTAAGGTATGGTGAGACAGACGCGCTTGAGTCACTGGTCACCGAAGCAGCAAAAAGAATAGACAAACATTTACTTGACGTAATGCATAACAGGTATAAGTTCAAGGAACACTGTTTTGCAATAAAGCGCTATCTGCTTCTTGGGCAGGGTGATTTTGTCCAGTATCTAATGGACATTGTGGGACCCGATCTATCTCAACCAGCCAACACAATTAGTTCCTTCAAGCTGGCCGGTTTATTGGAAAGTGCAATCAGATCGTCCAATGCGCAGTATGATGATCCGGATATACTGGATAGATTGAGGGTCAAGATGTTACCACATAACTCTGGTGACAGAGGTTGGGATGTTTTTTCCTTGGAATACGATGCTCGGGTCCCACTAAACACCATTCTGACAGAGTCTGTTATGGCGAGGTATTTAAAAATCTTTAATTTCTTGTGGAGGCTCAAAAGGGTGGAACATGCACTTACTGCTGCCTGGAAGACAATGAAACCGAATTGCGGAACTCATTCCTTCTCTAATAATAATAAGTTGCCGCATGATGTGAAGCTGCATTTGGATTTGACATCTAGGAAGTGTCAAGTTTTGTGGAATGAGATGAACCATTTCGTGTCTAATTTGCAGTACTACATCATGTTTGAGGTTCTTGAGGTGTCTTGGTCTAACTTACTTGTCGAAATGGAGCTAGCCAAAGACCTCGATGACCTGCTTGCTGCACATGAAAACTATTTGTTTTCAATTGTTGAGAAATCTATGCTGGGGGAACGGTCCCAGGCTCTTAATAAGACGTTGTTCGTGTTGCTTGACTTCATATTACAATTTCAGAGTCACGTTGATAGATTATATGAAGGCATCAACGAGTTGCAATCTAGGTATTGGATTCTCTCTCTATATAGTAACACTATGAGCCTGTTTGATATTGGTGAATTTGGAAGAAATTGCTGAAGTTGTTAAAATTATTTAATTTAATTAAAAAATAACATATGGAATATTATTGATAAAGTTGATAATCATTGACTAAAATGGATCATCTCCAGCGAATTCTGCATAAGAAAATACATCTGGTTCTGATAAGTTAGTTTTCAGTGAAATAGTACCTTTTCAATTACAAACCAAGTCAACACATGCAGTAAATTAAATCAGCGTTTGGTAAAAAAATATGGATGATAGCCTTAAGGCAAATGGCTAGACGGCAACTGTGCTCTTCTTGATCTGTTTCCTATAATAAACTTATTATAATTCCTGTGTTTCACTTGCAGAACTGCAGAGTCATCAACGATACTCAAGGACCGAGTCAAAACACTAGGAAAGTCTAAACCTTCTTCAGATCCAGGTGGTGGTGGTTCATGGCTTGGGGAGGGTAGGAAGGCTCTAACTCAACGGGCTGGTGAATTTCTTCAAAAAACAGGAAAAGTTATCGAAACGACTTCAAATGAATATTCGTCCCTTCTAGAAGGGTTCATTTCACAACTGCCTATGCAACAACACATTGATTTGAAGTTTCTTATCTTCAGACTTCACTTCACCGAGTTTTACAGTCATCTTCGTGGTAATATTGGAGGGAAGCTTATATAGGTCTGTTATGAAAGTACAGAACGTGCACACTGGCAGTTAACCACTTCAAAATTTCTTCATCTTCACCAACGAGCTAAAGTGAGGATTTGAGTTTTATTTACTGTGTGGGAAGTTCCATTTGGCAGTGTTTATGTATTGTTTTTTTATTCAATTGCTTATTATTAGATCACGTTTTATTCATTTAGTAAGAGTTGTGGTTTATTTGTAACATATTTTTGTTTAGCCCAAGGTAAAGTCACTTCTGCTTGACTTCCCAGAATCCCAATTAATTAATTGGCTCTGTGGTTTCCTGTATTGGCCTGATGATGAGAAAGAAAAAATGTTTTATATTCAGAGGCATTTTCTTGCCTAAAGTCTGGTCTTTGTATGTGTGCACTTGTGAATATTCTTTACAGCAACAACTTTAACATGCAAAAGATATCAGAGACACAAAGCTATAGGGATTACCTTAGTAATCAAAACTGAGTTAATGAGAATTGGAACTTTTGGGATTGGATTATATAACAACTGAATGATTAGTCGATTGAAATTCACATTTCCAGAATTCATTCTTGACTTTGTGATGCCTACATCTTATGGAAGGGTAATTCTTGTTGTACACAAAATTTGTATATAAATTGTACACTACCTGTGTACACACACATTTTGGCAGATAATTATGCCCCTTCTAAATGAATTGTTTGTGTACACAAGCAACTAGGAGTTGTGTATACAATTTGTATACTAAATTGTTAAAATATGTTATCTAGGGGAAAATATGTTAAATATGTTAATATAAAAATTAATATATATTTGGCGTCTAATAAAACTATTTTTGTTATTTCAATTATATAAAGATTTATAATTCTACACTCGAGTCAAAAACAAAGATTTTGAATTCTAAACATATGCAAACATCAATCATCATTCTTTTTTCTTGAAATCTTGTGATCCAAACATACCAGTATACCACAAGATTTTTATTAATTTTATTCTTAGGTCATATTTTCAAACTTCAACATCATTCCCCATCCTACTAAGTACTATCCAAGAGCTTGGATCTTTCGTTTTTTAATGATTATTGATTAGCTTGGATCCTTCTTTAAAAAGGCCACAAACAAACTTATAATAAACAATCTTATGCGGTTTCCTCTTTTAATGCTCTAATAATACAGCGCAATAACAAGAGTTATGTTGACATTTGTACTATGCAATGGGGGGGGGGGGGGGGGGGGGGGGGTCCAAAATTTCATGTTGCTGCTTCCATCAGTTCCATGATGTTTAAATATGTTTCTCTTCTATACATACATAAACATATATTGGTGCTCCACAATCAAGGAGGTCTAAGGGTATTTTTAGGAGCACTAATCCAAGTGGAACCTCCAATTGCAAATCTCCATAATGCATTAACATCTGTTGGAGAAGCATACTCAATACCAACTCTTGGTCCCACCAATATTTCTTCAGGCTTTGGGCCATCTAAAATTTCTAGACCACCTGGCAAACATCCCATATACAAAAATGAGTTGATATCAATTTTTATAGTCAGGCATTATCCAGATGAAAATATATAAAGAATGATGAGAAAGCTCGCCTGGAGTATATAGGGGATGGTTGGACCATTCTGTCGATAACCCTAATGCTTGACCAACCTACAAACAAATTCAAATCAATGGGATCACAATGGAGTGAATGTGAGTAAGAGATTATATGAAACTGAACCTAATTACTATTACCTACATAACAAATCTATTTTTTCGTACAAATTCTGGAATCTAGCCATCCTTTCAGATTGCCAGATTGACCATGAACTTTGAATCTGATCAAAATGTAAAATTTCAACTCTTGTCAAAATCGAGTCTCATTAGCATGCCACCTTGGCATCTAGTGAGTGAAATTAAAAAACATACTTTATCAGTACAAAACAGATAAATACAGTCTTTAGATTTGTCACTGCTACAATGGGTCATGATGACAAGGCAAAATTTTGACAAGAATTGAAATGAGGGCAGCGATTTTAATCAAAATCAAAACTCATGACCAAATTAGCAATTAAAAAACTAAATCTGAAATTCACATATAAGGCTAAACTACTATAAATCGCACAAATGATTAAAATTAGGCATAATGATGAAACTGAGGTTCTCAGTCGTCACACACCTTTCCAGGTCCAGAAAGAAGAACAGGTTTCTCTGTTTTTAAACCACGTCTTTCTTGAATGGTTCCCAACCCTGTATACATTACCATTAGAGTAAAACAGACAGAAAAATGAAGATTCATAACCGAAAAATATACAAATTAAAGATTTTAAATCATTTGGGAAGGGTTTGGTACAATTATTACCAAAGATGGGAGCACAAGAACGAATCAAGACAGCTGCTCCAATGCCTTCTTTGTCTGCTACAACATTTAGCATGAAATGCATTCCATAGCAGAGGTATACATATGCATGTCCACCACGACCAAACTATTTGTGTCAATAAATTCAAAGCCACTTAAAAAAACTACCAGACTGCGACATGGCTTAAGCAGAGCTACTTACCAAAGTACCAAACATTAGAAAAAACATATTAGAGAATGTTTGGGACAGCTTATATTCAGATTAGAAGCTCTCTTTTAGATTAAAATATGTTTTAATAAAGTCATGTTTTAAGGAGCACATGAGGCACTTATATCTATAATCAGCTTAATTGTTTTGAAAAAAATGTTTGTTTGAATATGTATGTTTGTGGTTTATGATTCTTTTTCAACCATTGATTCTTTATATTTCACAAGACGACAAAATTTTCCCAAACAAAAAACTAATCCCGAGTCCCTAACTATAATCAATTATAAGTTTATAACACAACTGATATTTATATATAAAAGATTATTAAAATAATCTAATTTCTCAGATCTCCCAAACACACTATTAGGATGTTTTTGCTTGGAATTATTTCAGTCTCGGTCCAGACTGGACCAAACTTCTGCAGTTATAAAATACACAGAGACCAAACATATACCAGACCAGTTCAAACCAAAACAGGCTTAAACAAACCAGACCAGACCGGAAAATTCCAGTCCAAGTAAAAACATCCTTGGTGGTTAGTGAACAGGTTCACATTCTTACTTGCTGTAATTGGACTTAAATTGGAATACACTTGATGGTTTTGTAGTTTTAGATATTGCTTCACCCAGTCTAAACAAATATTGATAAAGATGAAAAGGAGATTGTCCGTTGGAAGAAAGGATGAATGATACATAACAGCATTAAAGTCACAAAATCAACACAATCAATACAGCATCTTAAATGTTTACCGTCATTTCCATTATGGCGCTGTACTCAACTCCATGTAGTGTGATTGCTAATGTTGAAACTATTTTTTTGACATATTACACAAAGGTTATTATGGGAATAAGGCTTGGATGTTGTTGTTGTTGTTGTACAGAAAGGTTATTCCAAATTTGATACAAGAAATAGGTGCAGTCGTGCAGATTCAGTTCCAAAGCACTATTAAATTCAATGAGAGATACTTTTAGCCTCCAAGTTTGCATGTATCACTGTTTAATTGAGGCACACAGGATTAAGGAAATAACGTCGCAAGTACAATTGCAATAAATTTGCATGACTTTCATCCTTACCAGATAAATATAGCTCCTATTTGATTCCCTGTTCGGTTTATTGGTCCTGAATAAGCCAGTTTTTTACCAGACACCGAGTTATCTTCTTAAATTAACTGAAGCGCTTGATAGTAAGAAAACTTAGTGCTAAGTTACTTTGGCAGAAGAAAATAAAAGACCTGTGTACATCATATAGTAGTTATTGGAATTCTTTTCCTAAACATTACGTACTTAAATAGAACTTATGAACAAAAATGTGAATATATGACTACAGTTACTACGGGACATTATCGAGACTAGTAGTACATCATGGCCACTCTTGAGCAAAAAAAGTCAGAGTCCGTTAAAGACACATTATGTGATTATGTCGAGTTATTACTCCCTCCATCTCTAAATGTTTTTTCCTGCTTTCATTTGTTTTCACCTCCAAAAAAGTTCTTGGCATTTTTGTTTTGTAAAATTTGACCATTAACTTCTCTCTCTCTCTCTTTCCTAAGGTTTACTAGATTCTCACTCTTCCCACATGGCATAGCCCACCCTCCTAAAAACTAATGCAAAACTAAAAGTGGAAGAACATTTGTAGATAGGGGATGTATTTCATTTTATTTATTAAAACATACAACTAAGTTTTGACACACATACATTATACATACATCAAAAGGCATTCATCATATTGGACAATTTAAGCAAATTCATTAATCTCAACCTTTTTTAACCCATCAAATGAGCTATAACAACTTTATAGGCGTTTTTTCTAAAATAAAGGCACAACCATTTCTGAATCAAATAGTTAAACTGGCCATCTTTAGAATTTCAACACTATTTTTTCTGCATTAGTGCATACTTTTAATACTAAACTTGGAGAAATAAATGACAGTTTGACACAACAAATTCAAATTCATCATTCATGTCCCAGACCGACACGTATAATTATTGGTTTATGTACTGTTTCTTTTTCAAGGAGGGGTGAATAGCTTAATTCCCCTTCTTCAGTTTTGCTCTGTATGGATATGAAATTATCTTGCATACATAAGTGGACTTGCAACAATTTAGGATTCTCTGTCAAAATCTCACTTAGATAAATAATGGTAAAGTAACCATAAACTAAAATTGCAGCCATTAAACCCTACCACAGGAGCAGTCCTTGCTGTTACTCCGAATCGACCGTGGCAGGCTGAATCATCTGGCCTATAAGCTTCCACCTACAACAAAGCCAACACGTCACATTTGTGAGACACTAAATAAATTCATTACCCGTCCCAGAAATAAACAGGACCAGAAATGAGAAGACCTGATGAAATAAACCATCAAGCTTGAAGCTTTTACCTCTTACTGACAAGCAACAAATTATTATTAAGGCACAGTAGTGATTACCTCAGTAATCTGAAGAACAACATCGTCTCTCCTCAGAAACTTGCCGAGCAAACGCGGGGCGAGATCGAGAGCGTCGATTTGGAAGAAATCTGGGGTCAAGATTGGCCATTTTTTCAAAAAACTTGAGAGGGAAGAGCTAATTGGTGGGACCGAGTCAGATTCTGAACTAGATTTGGTAAATTTTGTCTTACGTTTGCCTTTATTGGGTTTGGACGAAGAATTGGCTGGTTTCGTGGAGATTTTCTTGATTGGATTTTTAAGGGGTACAGCTTTCTTCATGATCTCATTGAATATGAGGAATTGAGGACAACTGGAGAGAAATAGAACTGCTCGAAAATTTCATGGAGTGCCATCCAACTCCATTAGGAATCGAGGACAACTGAAGAGAAATATACAGTACTTTTTTTAAAAGGTAATAACTAAGTAATATACAAGCCATCTTCCAAGAATAACAAATATGGAGTAACATATACTTTAGAAATATTTTTTTTAAATATAAATAACTTTTAATAATACCAACTATTTGAACATTTTTCATTAAAAATTTAATCATTTAACTTATCAAAAATCAATATCAAAATATCGAATAAGTGACTCACTACCAAATATCATTTATTTGATGGTTTAATATCAATTTTTGAGGTCTTAAATGATTTGATTTAATGCCGAAAAATGGATCCATATTATTTTTGTTATATATATTAGATTCTCACCCGCGCGATGCGCGGAATATTAAAATGTAATAGCGATATGATATTATTTGTAAATATCATTTGATCGTGTGAAATGAATGTTAATTGTCATAAACGTAACATGCATAATAAGTTATAAGTAAAGGTCAGATAGTAAAAAACTCAGAGATAGGTAGTAAGTTTGTTTTGGAATAAGTATAAATAACGAACTGTTATAAAATAACATGTCTCGGTACCTTCACCGCAAATCAATATTTGCAGTGCGATGACCTATACATTGCGAAAAACTTTCTTATAAATTACATTGGTGGTTTAGTCAGTTGGCTGGTCATCTTCACCGCAGATCAATATCTTCAAACTCTTACGATTTGTTACCCTTGACACTGCAACATACAGTTGACCATGCGTGAAGACTGACTTTTTCAATAATAGTCTAACATGAGACAAAGATTATCCTTGACCCTTATTTATAGTCATCACCGAGTTCATGACTGGAAATTATCTTCTCTGAAACTTGAACGGTATTCTTGAATCCGAATGAGTTAAGCTTAACCTCGGAATGACAACTTCATGTCCGACATATTTTCTGCCTAAAATTTTTGCCAGAGGATGTGATTTCCAAGTCGTGTAACAATTAACCGTGTTCCATTGCAAAGCCCCATTGATGAGTCAATATTCCTTAAAAGCATTATCGGAGTACCAACCTTTAGTGTTAACTCGTGGTTTTGGAACCCTAGATGCACGTATTTTGTTAAGAAACTCTGGAGTGCGCAAGTGAGCCAGAAAATCAGCATTGGAGTCTGACTTGCAAATGCTATCTAAACTTATATATGTCCTTGACTCTTCATTAACATTCAAAGATGTCATGTATTCGTTAATCGCGTCGACAACATCAAGGATTGGAGCAAGAATTGCACGCTCTTGCAGGTAAGTCAGGTCATTCACAATATTTTCAAAGTTATGGCAGGTGCTTTGAACAATGGTGGCAATGGGTCGGATCCACACTAACAAAAGGTCACTTGGAATTTTGACATTGGCAAAGCCATCATTATCTTCCACCGCAGTCCTGTCTCCTAAACTCGCAATCCACTTTGCAAACTTTACCAAACCCTCATAATCACGATCATCAGTCAATGATTGCAACCTCATGTTCTTCGTCAAACGTAATAACATGCATTCATGCCAAATATAGGAAGAATTAATCGTTGCATTAGCAATGTCTTGTCTAGTACCTTTTGTAATGACTGGTAATATTTTTCTGAAGTCGCCCCCGAAACCCGATCAAAAAGCGTAAGTGTTTTGCACAATAAGATGAGACTTAGGGATCTTTCGAAATAAATGGCGTTCTCGTGCCAACATGACAAGGAAAAACAAACTGATTAAAATTGTACTTGAATGCTTTTGCAAATTTAGCATTAGTCCTTCACGTACTTCAAGTATACGCCAAAGCACTAATGTGCACCGACGGTTTAGCTTAGTTGTACATTGTGCCTACTTCCTGCATAGAGATAGATGATACTTCCTAATTAGTGTCTTGATGAATTCCTTGATCCTAAGAATAGCCCCAAAACTCCCAAATACATTAGGTCGCTTACAGGTTGTTCCAAACTCTTAAACAAATAGACTTTTTCACCATTCACCATCATCTTCGCAAGTCTTTCTGATCAGGAGCAAGATTAGTTGTGTATGTTGCTTTAACTTCAAAGATGTTGTGACAAATTTTGTCAGTAATTTGGGCAAATTCCCGAAATAGGAGTAAAAGAGTTTGAAAATTCCAAAATAGGACTGCCAATTTTTTATTCCCAAAATAGGAGTAATTACTACCAAATATGGAAAATATTGTCATGTTAAAGTCTTGTACTGCCAAAACATGGCATTAATTAGTCCTTGATGGAGTATATGAGCAAGGCAAATGGCTTCAAATGGATGACAGAGTGCCAAAAAGTATTTGAGGAGTTGAAACGGCACCTATCGTCCCCTCATGTGCTTTCCAAACCCAAAGCCGGTGAAACCCTCTTCTTGTACTTGGGGGTGAGCATGTCGGCCATCAGTTCCCTGCTCATCCGCGGGGATGAAGGGGTGCAGAAGGCAATTTTCTACGTGAGCAAGACGCTACGAGAGGCCGAGCTCATGTACTCTCCCATTGAGAAGACGGTTGTAACACTCCGGCCTCGCAGGACCCGAGGTAGCTACTCTAGACCAATAGTACTGTCCTCACAAACCATCACGAGCCTTTACCGCACACTTTGTCCTCACTCATGCCCGCCCTGAGAAACTTCCCAGGGGGTCACCCATCCCAAGACTACTCTCGTGCAAGCACGCTTAACTTTGGAGTTCTTGGGTGATGAGCTCCCTTAAAAGAAGATGCACCTCTGTTGGTATGAGTAGTACTATTAATCCTCTTAAATTAATCTCGGGTATTACAACTGATGGAGTATATGGCACGGGAACCCCCGGCCCACAGACTCCTACTACTCCAGCGAAGGCCCAACAGGCCCAGAAGGCCCAACAGGCCCAAATCACAGCGCCCAGAGTACCAAGCAGCCCGCACTACGCGTCAGGGGTGCCTTCGGCCCCCTGGCCGAAGGCTCTAAACTCTCACAGAACGGGTTTCTCAAGCAAATTAAGAAACTGGGAGAAAACGGCGAAAACAGTAGCCCTCGGCACTGTGAGCCCTCGGCACCAGGGTGCCATCGGTTGGAGGAGCCCTCGGCTACTGCTCTATAGCCTAAGGCATCTCACTCGACAAGATATCCGCCTCACATGCGTACAGATCACCGTACCCTGCACAGACGTCCCATCCAACAGCCGCATTAAATGCGGCCACATGCGGCTGCCAGCGCCAACCAGTTGAGGTGACCCCTCGGCCAATGAGCGCTTGACACGTGTCCCTGTCCGGCATTTATTGCTACTATAAATAGCACCCCATTTCCCCATTTGTAACCACGCTGAAAACGCTCCACATTTATAATACACTCTCTCTCTACATTTACTTGCTCTGACTTCTCTCTAAGTTATTCCCAGCAATAACCCTTCGGATATATACCCCCGGGTAGACTATCCATCATTTGGTGCTCTCGTTGAGAGGTCGAACAATCAAGTAAGAAACCCTCCCCCTTTCGTCAAACACTAGCCCTCTACCAAAATGGTGAGAACAACACGTGCCAACTCAAAGAACGTAGAAGACAAGAACCTGGCCCTCGGCGACGTCAACGCCCCCGAAGCCTCTCACAGGGCTCCCGAGGGCGGTGTCGTCGCTGGGCTGGAACAGGCGGCTGTCGACCTACGCCTTCAGATCCAACAAAATGCCCCCGATGCCCGCCTCGGCATCGAGGCCAAGAAGAAAAACCGGAGCGATGACCAAGTCAGCCCTCCGGTTCTCACCATCGACGTGCAATCGGCGCTCTCCGCCTTCATCCAAACGCTCACTCAGAACCCGGGTGCCTTTGGCACCCTTACTCCGGCTCACCCCCAGGTTGGGGAAAACATCATACTTCCCCCTCCGCCACACCCCTTCGGAAATCCCACCCCTCGGGTGAGGAACGACGAAGGGGTAGTGGCCCAGGACACGTCCTCCCAGGAAGTACAGTCCCGGGATCGCCACAATGACAACAGGGAGAGGCCCCGCACTTCCGCCCTCAACCGGCTCGGAGGAGGGCCAGACCGCCGAGGGGTCCATGACCGCCTCGGAGGAACGGCACTCCAAAGGCCTCAGGAAAGTGGAGGGTCTGTCTCGAGGGCAAACGAGGAGCGTCCCCCTCGGGACAAGGGCAAGGCACCCCTTCATGCCAATGATGCTCGCCACCAGATCAACCAGGCCCACTCGGCCCGGGTTCGTTCGCAGGGGGCGGAGACCCTCCCGAAGGATCCCCGGGACGAGATTATTGCGGCCCTCCAACGCCGGCTTGACGAAATGGAGTCCAACAAAGCTCACGCCACCACCTCCACCCCTCACTCAGACCTCAAATACGAGGCCATGATGGCCAAAATGGAGGAGTTACAGAAGAAGGTGGCCGAGGGCTCCGGGGAACCTGTCATCCAGCTACGGACCCAGACGCCATTTACCCCAAGGGTATTGACGGCCCGGATCCCGGAAAAATACCGAGGGCAGCACATACAGCTCTACAACGGGAAGACGGACCCCCAGGAACACTACAACAAATATCAGAACAGCATGATGATGGTAGGGGCGTCAGACGAATATTTGTGTCGTTGGTTCCTCTCCACCTTAGAGGGGCCGGCATACGAGTGGTTCAACAGGCTTCCCGAGGGCTGCATTGATTCATGGCAAGAACTCGCCCAGCGATTCTTGACACAATTTGCCGGGAGGCGTCGCACAAGGAAGCACTTCTCCCACCTCCTAACAATACGCCAAAAGAGGGATGAGACCCTTCGGGACTTCCTGGAGCGATGGAGGACGGAAGCCGACAAAGTCGACGGTGCTGATAACGGGACCCTCCTGGCCCTCCTACAAACCGTCCTCCGCACCGGCAACTTTTCGAGGAGCCTCATCATTGAACCCCCCCGCGACTACATAAGGGCTTTGCAGCGGGGGGACCGATATGCTGAGGCCGAGGAGGTAGAAAAATATCATCAGCATCCGGATCAGCAGCCCCCGAGGGCTGACAACAAAAACAACCGAGGGCCGGGGGCTCCTCCGAATCACCCCAAACCTTCAGGACCCTCTGATGACCGCCCTCGGCAAGGCCAAGCCAAGCCCGGGAGAGGTTATAAGAGCAACCCTAAGACTTGGGCCCAGCCCATTCTCCTGGACCGCCCTCGGACACCATTGACGCACCCCGTCAGCATCATCCTTGATTTTGCCGAGGAGAGGGGCCTCGTTGAGCGCGACTCTCGCGCACCCCCGGAGGTACATGCTATCAACCCTCAGTTCCCATACTGTCGCTTCCATCGGCACCAGGGACACAGAACCGATGACTGCCATCAGCTAAAAACGGCCATCGAGAGGTTAATACAAGCGGGACACCTGTCCCAATTTGTTAGAAGCCCTCGACAGGAGGGACCTTCTCATCAGGGACCTCCCCGAGGGCACCACACGAAGGTGAACGCTTGGGTGAACCCGAACACCATCCCCCTCGGCAAAAAGAGGGAGATCGGAAACTTGGAGGAAGAAGAGGAGGAGTACCCCCACTACCAGGAGAAAAAACGCCACATCCTCATGATCACCGGTGGCAATACTGGGGGCGATTCCACCAGCCAGCGAAAGAAGTGGGCTCAATCGCTTTACGTAGGGGAAGTCACTCATATGCCCCCGGTAAAGCGACTGAGGGAGGAACCCATCACCTTCACCAACACAGATCTCCCTCCTACTTCTTCCCCTCACAGGGATGCCTTGGTGATTCGGACCGAAATAAACGACACCATTATTCACCGAACTTACATTGACACGGGCAGCTCCGTCAATGTAATGTACATCAGCACCTTCAGAGAGCTGCATCTGGAGAGGGGGTCCCTTCGGCCCATTAAGACCCCTCTTGCCGGCTTCACCGGCGACACTATTGATTCCGAGGGGGTAATAACCCTCCCGGTGATCTTCGGCGACGGGCTCCGTAGAGCCCAGCTCGAGGTGGAGTTCGTCGTCGTCAACATTGACTGCGCCCACAACATCATCCTCGGTCGGCCAGCCCTCGAGGACCTCGAGGCCATCATCTCCATGAGGCACCTCTGCCTCAAGTTTCCCGCCGAGGGGGGCATTGGCTACTCCCGGGGGAATCAGAAAATTGCCCGCGCCTGCTATCTTCAAGTCACTAAGAAGGTAAGTAAGACGGAATTCCGTGTTGACACCATCACCGGAACCATCGACCAAGAGGAAAGAAGGCCGAGGGCTGAACCGGCCGAGGACGTAGAAGACTTTGCGCTCGATCCGGCCCAGCCGGAGAGAGTCGTGAAGATTGGAGCCCAGCTCCCTGAAGATTTGAAGACCGGTATCACCGACGCCCTCCGTGCCTACTCCACTGTCTTTGCATGGGGGCCGGAGGACATGCCGGGAATCAGCCGAAGGGTCATCACCCACCGCCTCTCGGTGGACCCCTCGGCAAAAGCAGTACAACAACGAAGAAGACCCCTCTCCGCCGAGAGGAGGGAATTTGGGAAGAAGGAGGTCGCCATGCTCCTCTCAATTAAGCACATCAAGGAGTTGAAATACCCCTCGTGGCTAGCAAATGTAGTCCTCGCACAGAAGCCCCCTACCTTCCGCATGTGCGTGGACTACACCGATCTCAACAAGGCGTGCCCTATGGATCCATTCCCTCTACCAAACATTGATCAACTGGTGGATGAGACCGCAGGGTGTGAGATCATGTCCTTCCTCGATGCCTTCCGAGGGTATCACCAAATTTTCATGCACGAGGAAGACGCTGAAAAAACTGCCTTCATGACTCCCGAGGGCGTCTTCTGCTACCTAGTCATGGCCTTCAGCCTAAAGAACTCAGGGGCCACCTACACCCGGATGGTGGCCCGGGTCTTTCAAGCCGTCCTAGGGCGCACCATGGAGGCCTATGTTGACGACATGATCGTCAAAAGCAAACAATCTTCCAGCCATGCTGACGACCTCCGGGAAATCTTCGCCATCATGCAAAAATTCAACCTTCGGCTAAACCCGAAGAAATGCACCTTCGGCGTCCAAGGAGGCAAATTCTTGGGCTACATGGTGAGCCGAAGGGGTATTGAGGCAAATCCCGAGAAGATCCAGGCCATCATCAACATGGAGCCCTCACGCAGTGTGAAGGAAGTTCAATGGTTGACGGGCCGCCTGGCAGCCCTCAACCGCTTTCTGTCTAAATCAGCGGAGAAGTCTCTACCCTTCTTCCAGATCATGAGGAAGACGGCTGGCTTTCTATGGACTCCAGAATGCCAGGGGGCTTTCGACGAGCTCAAACGGTATCTATCTTCACCCCCTGTGCTATCCAAACCAAAGGTAGGGGAAACCCTCTATCTCTACCTTGGGGTCAGCCCGACGGCTATCAGCTCTGTGCTCATCCGGGAGGAAGACGACATCCAACATGCCATCTTCTACGTTAGCAAGACTCTAAGGGAGGCCGAACTCAGGTACTCCCCTGTAGAAAAAACGGTGTTAGCCATCGTTTGGACTGTCAAGAAGTTGGGCCACTACTTTCAGGCTCACCCGGTTCAGGTCCTCACCCATCAACCCCTCGGCGCCCTCATGAGGAGCCCCACCAGCTCCTCCCGCATGGTGAAATGGGCTATCTTCTTGAGCCAATACAACATTGACATCCGTCCGAGGCCTGCCATCAAGGGCCAAGCCCTGGCGGACTTTGTGACGGAATGTACCGCAAGGGCAGCCACGGACGGGGAGCCCTCGGCCACCTCGGACGACTGGTGGACCCTCTACACCGACGGCTCCTCCGCGACCAAAGCATGCGGGGGAGGGGTAGTCCTCATTACTCCCGAGGGCTTCAGAGCTTACTATGCAATCCGCTTCTCCTTCAAAGTCTCCAACAACGAGGCCGAATATGAGGCCCTCCTATGTGGCCTTCGGCTGGCTGCCAACATGAGGGCTCGGCAGATCCACATCAAATGCGACTCCAAGTTGGTCGTCGGCCAAATCTCCGAAGAATATGAGGCCAAGGAGGGAAGAATGAAACAATACAAGGAAGCGGCCAAGGAGTTGCTTAAGGTATTTGAGGCACACTCTCTCACTCAAATACCGAGGGCTCAGAACTCCGAGGCCGACATATTATCTAAGCTCTCGGGCGACTCCCCCGAGCACATCTCCAAAATTGCCAAAATTGAGGAACTCAGCCTCTCGAGCATCCATGCAAGCCCCGTTATGAACATACAACAACGCCAAGAGGATTGGATCTCAGATATCACCGCCTTCATCTCCACAGGGTAGCTACCCGAGAATGAGACCCGTGCTAAACTGGCGAATCTGAGGGCTCCTGGCTACAACATCGAAGATGGAAGGCTCTACAAACGATCTTACAATGGCACGCTACTTCGATGCCTTCATCAAGATGAGGCCGAGGTCGCAATGGAGGAAGTGCACAGTGGCACTTGCTCAGCTCACCAGGGACCCTTCTCCATGTCCCGAAGGCTCATCCTCCAGGGCTACTTCTGGCCAACCATGGCCAGAGATTGTGCTGACCTTGCCCGGAGGTGCACCGCATGTCAACATTTCCAGAAAGCCCCCGGCAGGCCAGCGGTCAACTATGCCCCCATCAGCACATCTGTCCCTTTTTCTCGATGGGGGATAGACCTTGTGGGCCCTCTGCCGAGGGGTACCTCCAACAACAGGTACATCATTGTGGCCATCGACTACTTTACCAAGTGGGTGGAGGCTGAGCCCCTCGCCAGTATCACAGAGGTGAAATGCCGTCATTTTGTCCTCAAGAACATCCTCACAAGGTTTGGCGTCCCCCAGCAGATCATCTCCGACAATGGGACACAATTTGAGGCAGCCCCCTTCTGTTTCCTTCTGGAGGCATGGGGCATCAAACACACCTTCTCCTCCGTTGCCTACCCTCAAGGCAACGGGCAAGTAGAGAATGCCAACCGGACCTTGCTCGAGGGCCTCAAAAAGAAGCTGGAGGCCGAGGGCGGTGGCTGGGTGGAAGAACTCCACAACATCCTTTGGGCCTACCGCACCACCCCTCGGCGAGCAACAGGTGAAACACCCTTCTCCCTATGCTACGGTTTTGAAGCCAAAGCTCCTACGGAAGTCACTCTTCCCACCCGGAGGGTGATCCAATATGACCCCGAGGTCAACGACAACAACATGGCCCTCGACTTCCACCTCATTTCAGAACGCCGGGAGCAGGCCTTCATCCGGGCAGAAAACTACCGAAGGCAAGTCAAAAGCTACATCAACGCCAAAGTTCGCACCAGGGAATTCCAAGTGGGGGACTATGTCCTCCGGAGGAGGGAAGCCAACCAACCAACCGAGGGAGGAAAAATGGCACCAAAATTCGAAGGCCCCTACATCATAGCAGCCATCATCAAACCCGGGACTTACAAGCTCAAACGCCCCAACGGGAAAGAAGTCCCTAGGCACCGGAATGTACACCATTTAGTTAAATTTTACCAATAAGGTAAGAGCGGCCAAGCCCTCATAACTAATGAATGTACTATCCTATGGCCCAAGGCCTCCACTTTTGAAGAATGAAGATACATTCAAGACATCGAGCCCTCATACTGACTACAGGCCCCCGGCCTCACCACGAGAAGAACCCCCTCCGGCACCAAGTGCCGAGGGCGGACACCATCAACACCTACAACAACAGTGAAAACACCACGTGTTTTCAGTCAAGACCCCTCGGTACCAAGTGCCGAGGGAAGGAACTCCTATCACCAACAACAAGGAACGCCATGTGTTTCATTTCCCTTCGGCACCCAGTGCCGAGGGTACATCCCCACCTTCAAAATCAAAAAAGAAAAGATGAGAACACCAAGTGTTCTTACAGAAGACCCTTCGGCACCCAGTGCCGAGGGTACACCTCCATCATCAAACATCGAAACGAAGAAAAAACACCAAATGTTTCACGGAAGACCCCTCGGCACCCAGTGCCAGGGATATGCTCTCCTATCAACTTCTGTTGGGAAACACCAAGTGTTTCCTCCGAGGGCCCTCCGGCACCGAACACTCCAATCAAAACACTAGGTGCTTCATTTGAAGACCCTTCGGTACCAAGTACCGAGGAAAGATACCTCCATCAACTACAACAAAAGAGAACACCAAGTGTTCCTACAGAAGACCCCTCGGTACCAAGTACCGGGGGCTACACATCGAAACTAACACCAAGTGTTGTTTCTAAAAGCCGTACCCCACGAGGACGCATATACTGAAGGCGCCACCATCGGTGGCAGCGGCACGTAGTGCCCCCGGCCATTTGCAACTAGTGTGCAAATGAAAACCCTTCCTTGAAACGCTTTCCGCGTCATTACCCCCAGGGTATGACAGACATGTGAAATGCCCAGGATTCGACTTTCAAAAACGGAACGCTATCCGCGTCATCACCCCAAGGGTATGACAGGCACGAGAAATGCCCAGGATTCGACTTCCAAACCGAAACGCTCCCCGCGCCACCACCCCAAGGGTGTGGCAGGCCACGGACTATGTCTAGCGCCGAGGGGACGACTTTCAAAAATGAGGCGCTTTCCGCGCCATCCCCCAAGGGGAGGCAGGTTACGGACCACCATATCTTGTGCCCAGGAAACGACCCTCGATCCCCTCGGAACTCGGAAGGTTAACCCGAGGGAGGAGAGCCATTGGTGTATTCTGATGGTCTCCTAATAGGCCCAGCCTTACCAAGAAACCAAGTTTCTTGATGCCTTCCCTTCACCACCAACAAAAAAAAAGGGTGAAGGGGAGTAGACTCAACGAGAAATCAAAGAGTACACTCCAACAGATCACAATATGCCGAGGGCTCCCCACAGGAACACCTCCGGTAACTGAAGGCTCCTATTTCCCGGAGGATACTACTCGAACAAATAGCATCAAGAAACGGCTAAGTCCACTACCTGGTCACCTCCGGTCACACAAACACCGAAGGCTTCAACAATACAAAGGGACTGGACTATCCAAAGTACACTAAAACGGTACCTTCAAACAAATACCGAAGGCATCTGTTACGCACTAGTACCGAGGGCCCTTACCCCATGACAAGGGTCAAATTCTACAACTTTTAAAGTGTATGCCGAGGGCACACACTCCTCATTGGCTTTCTTCACAACAACAGGATTCAACATCAATTTATGCTTAGAAAATATTCTAAGTCCTGAATGAGCAGCCCCCGGGCATCTCGCAAAGTAATGTAGAGTCAGAGGGCACCTATCACCCGAAGGCTACACAAGGAAGCAGCACTTGAAAAAATTCTAAGTCCTAAAGATTGGGCCCCCGGCCCAATCAATATTACAGCCAAGGGAATATGGTAACCGAAGGCCATGCAATACAACAACACTTAAAAAAAATAATATTCTGTCCTAAATGAGCAGCCCCCGGGCATCTCGCAAAATGGTGTGGAGTCAGAGGGCACCTATCACCCGAAGGCTCCTAAGGGAAAATCTACACTTAGAATATTTTCTAAGTCCTACATGTTTTTCCCCCGGTCAACTACTCATACATCAAGAAGGGATGCCATCTCCCGAAGGCTCCCAAGGGAAAATCTACACTTAGAATATTTTCTAAGTCCTACATGTTTTTCCCCCGGTCAACTACTCATACATCAAGAAGGGATGCCATCTCCCGAAGGCTACCAAGGGAAAAACTGCACTTAGAAATCTTTCTAAGTCCTACATATTTCACCCTCAACTCATAAAGGGACCCAACAGCCGAAGGCTACCTATCAATCGAAGGTTACAGTACACAAGGAATCAACACTGAAGAAAAAATTCTAAGTCCTAAAGAATTGGCCCCCGGCCTAATCAGTATTTCAGTTGGGGCTCCACAGTAGCCGAAGGCTACATGACATACTACACTTGCAAAAAATTTCTAAGTCCTGTACATTGGGCCCTCGGTCCAATATTCACACATCACGAAGGGATGCCATATCCCGAGGGCTCTCAAGGGAAAATCTGCACTTAGAAGTTTTTCTAAGTCCTAGGAATTGGGTTACTACAAAAACCCGAAGGCCCATGCCGTGCTACACTTAGAAAAATTTTCTAAGTCCTAATTCCTGCCGAACCCTCGGTTGCATATCCAGCAGAGGGTGCCCAACTACCGAAGGCTTCCAGGGGCAAGCTACAGTCAGAAAATATTCTAAGTCCTAAAACATACATTCAAAAAGGAGAAGACACACACTCAAAAATACCGAAGGCATACACTCAAGGAAAACGGGGGCATACATTCAAGAAGAAAGGAATTGGAGAAAACAAGTCGTATATACAAAGCCCGAAGGCAATCATTCAATCATCAAGAAAAGGAGCAAATGTAATTACGAGTAAAGGTTACAAACAGGCCGGAGCCAAAGGATCAATAGTGTCACCATTACAAATAAATGTTTACTAAGTGCATATTACATATCAACAACATCATTCCCGGGGGCCGCCTCCCCCGATGGCTTCGAGGTAACCTCCGTCCCGGTGGCGTCCTCGGCATCATCATCGACGCCCATCATCATGGAATCATGAATCACCGGGCGCTCTTCTCCCTCGGGGAGGGGGACCCTCACGTCTGGCTGCAACGGGGGGAGGCCATACACAGAGGGGTTGAACTCATCCAGGGAGGTGCCATAATGCCGGGCGAGCCTCCGGTAAACCAGATGCTGGGTGAAGAACTCGCCAGCTTGATAGTAGGTGTCACCCCTCTCATTCATCCAGTCGAGCCCGGGGCCCCTCACCCACTCCTCGATCGAGGCCTTCACCACAGAGGCCACCCACTCGCTCTGGCCCTCGGCCTTCCAGCCCTCGGAGGTGAATCCAGCGATGGCCTCTTCTCGGGCTTTGACAACAGCTTCAGCCTTGGCCTTCTAGGCGTCCTCAACCACTTGCTTTCTCTCCTCGGCCGCAACCCTCTCGGCCTCTGCCCTGCCCTCGGTCTTCCCGTCATCTCTGGCCTCCTTCAGCCGCAGCTCCGCTTGCCGAAGGGCGTCCTCCAATTTGCACACCTCCCGGAGGGCAGCGTCCTTGTCGTGGATCAACTCCTTCACGGACTTCTCTAGCTCGGCCTTATGACGGCACCACTCCTCTCGCCTTCGGGCCTGCTCACCGAAGGTTATACACGCCTGTTGAATAACGGACAGAGGGTTCAGACGGGCATTGGGATTATAACAAGTGTTAAGATAAAGTCAAAGTATAAACACTTACAGTCAGAGCTGATCGAAGGGCCTTGGCTTCGAGGGCGTCATCGTCATAGGTGGAGAGGGCCTCCTTATCCATCATCGAGGTAATCCCCCTCAGGAAAGACATCGGCTCGGCTGAACCGTGCAACACAGATGCCCCCGGAGCGAGGGAGAGCTGAATAATCTCCCGAGGCAGGTTCCCCGGGGGAAGGTCTGTTTGAGCCAGAGTGTCAATGGCCGGGGTGTCAGCGGAGGGCTGATCATCGATTACTATGAGGGGGGCCGCCTTTTCAACGGCGCCCCCAACAACCTTCTGGTTCTTGATCGGGGGCTCCACCCCCTTGCCTCCCTTTTTCTTCTTGGCTGCCACATCGGCCTTCGGCCCCCCGGCCACAGTAGCGGGAGCAGCAGCAACTGAAGGCTCCACAGCCTCCTTCGGGAAAACCTCATCAATGGGCTTTTGACCCGAGGGCTCCTTCTTCTCCTTCTTCTGGGCCTGCGCCCTCTCCTTCTTCTTTTTCATTGCGAAGAGAGCCTCCATACCTGCAAAACAAAGCAAAGAGAATATTAACCCGAAGGGTTCATACCACAAACAACTATCGGGATGCAAAATGAAAGTGCCTAAGTATGAGACTAAGAGCCCTCGTAGACTACCTCCTGCTCCCCCGAAGGCCTCAGCGAAGACGGGGTACTTCTCGTCTGTTTCCCCGATGAACCGGTACCGTTGGAACCCGAGGGCATGCAAGTCTTCCTCAAAAGTGAATTCTTTGATTGTCACGACCTTCTTCTTGCCCTCCGGGATCTTGGCGAGTTTCAGGCCATCCTTCTCTAGGGCAGCACTCCCCACCATCTCGTGGCGCCGAAAGCGGTCTCGTAGCTCCCTCGGGAAGGGATTCTCGGCCAACCGGACGTAGCACCATTTGTCTTTCCAGCCCTTATTGGACGAGGGCGCCTCGGTAAACAGCTTGAACTTCGCTACCTGCTGCAGATTGGTGAAGCCCTCGGCATTCGCGTGCCCCCCTCGGCACAAGTTGAAGCTTTGGAAGAAGAGGTCCAAGCTTGGGGTAACATCCCTCATCCGGCACAGGTGCAGAAAGCCAGCAATGTATGAATGGCTGTTGGGGGTAAGTTGGCAGGGGATGAGTCCAACGAACCTGAGGTACTCCCGGAGAAATGGGTGCAGGGGGAACCGGAGGCCCATTGACACCGACATGATGTGGACGGCAATGCATTCCTCGGGTGGCCGGGACAGCAGATCATCGACGCCTGGCTCCACCACTACGGCCGAGGGCCCAACGTGCAGCTGCGTGACGTACAAATCAGCCCTGTCCGCCTTCGACTTGATATCGAGGGCCTCGGTGTTTAGCCAGGTATACCCCTCTGGCATTTCAACAGGCCCCCCAGCACCAGCGGCAACACCCTTCTTCTTGGGGGCAGCCCTCTGCGACTTCATCTTCTTTTTACCGGGGGCTATTCTCAGAGGCGTCGGGTCCAGCGGCCTGGAGGTACTAGGCTCACCACAGTCAGTCCGAGGGGGTGGCACAGCAACAGTAACCGTCATCGCCTCCTTTTGGGCTTCGTCCTCCGCCACCTGATACGCGAGGGCTAATTCTTCGTCTTCACACTCCTGTTCGAAGCCCTCGGCTTCCACTTCAGCAGCGAGGGCCTTCTGCAACTCCAGGGCTACGGCTTCGTCATCAGCAACCGAGGGCGCACTGCTACTTGACTCAACATCGGAAGCAACCTCGTCCTCAACCGAGGGCTCCCTCGAGATATTCTGTGAGTCGCTTTGAGACGACATCCTTGCTGTACTTAGGCTAGGATTCCTAAATCGAGGGCTCTCTACGACATCCTTGCTGTACTTAGGCTAGGATTCCTAAATCGAGGGCTCTCTACTTAGACGACATCCTTGCTGTACTAAGACCCAAACATAGGGTGATACATATACTTATACATCTTTACCCCAAGTTACAAAAATACATATTGGTACTTATATACACTTGAAAATACCCGACCCGTAGGTCATTGTTTATTTGGGAAAGATAGTAGTAGTCAATGTCCTTAACTTAAAACTCAACCCACCCATAGACCTATGAGTGTATAGGACTCCTCCTATCCAAATCAAATAATCATAAGGACACCGCCCGGTCCTGAATTACTAAATAGTAATCTATGAGTTTTGGGGATACCTCCTGATCCTTGGGTACTCCACTCTATATAACCGAGTTTTGAGGATACCGCCCGATCCTTGGGTACTTCACTTGACATAACCGAGTTTTGAGGATTCCTCCTGATCCTTAGGGTACTCCACCCGACATAACCGAGTTTTGAGGATACCGCCCGATCCTTGGGTACTCCACCCGACATAACCGAGTTTTGAGGATACCTCCCGATCCTTGGGTACTCCACCCGACATAACCGAGTTTTGAGGATACCTCCCAATCCTTGGGTACTCCACTCAACCTATGATCTACCACATATCATACTAGACAGGGTCTATATCATAATCAATAAACAAGACTAAACCAAGTCTTAAGGCCTAAGCAAATCATCCATGCAATTCATGCATTCAAAATTTACGTATGGGCAATATAAGGCCAAACCGGCGCCGATTCAAATCTGACCGGTGCGGGTTCATAGGCAAATAATATGAGCCGAGCTAAACCCGCTCAAACCGGCGCTGGTTCTATGCATGACCGGGGTCGATTTCCCTTGGGCAACCGGTTAACTCTCGGTTGACCCGCTGTTTCAAATCCAAAATGTGTCAAACTTAATCACAACATGTATTAACTTATAAACAACCATATTATGCACCATTTATCTCTAAACATGTCACATATATTTTTATAAACGTTTTCATATTACAAATCGTGCATATCTCAATAGATCATTTCATACAAGCCTAATCACTTTGGTTAATCACATGTTTAATATCATTTAAACATATTTATGAACACATATAACATTTACTTAGGTAATCTCATGCTTAACCCAAAAGTTACAAGACATTAAGTCATCCACTCACCTTAAATGAGCTTTAGCCCGTTCTACGCTCCTCGGTCGGACTCCGGCGAAACTCCGGCGAAACTCCGGCGAACTCTAGAAACACTTTATTTATGCTCCTAACATGGTTTTATCATCACAAAACTCATATCAATACAAATAACCTCTAAAAGGTTATTTTCCGGTGAACCGGTCGTTTTGGCTTCTAAATCCGTTCTTGGACTTAGAACTACCTTCCAATCCCTCATTCTACATTTATAAACATGTAGAACAAGCCTAGGGGTTCCTCATATGATGTATAATCCATATGGTAGCTAAAGAGTAGAGGAAAAGTTAATATAAGATCATTACCTTAATCACCACACTTTTTCCTCACTTTTTCTTCCTTAAGTCTTCCTCCTTAGACTTCTTTGTGTTGAGCTCGAAAATGGAGGATGGTATGGAGTATTTTCAGAGTTTTTTACTCCTTGGATGGTAGCTGGGTCGAGCTAATGAGGTTAGGATTGATTGAGAATGCCTTTTTGGCATTTCTCTCAATCATACATGGAAGGGGGTCCACTCCCTTAAATGTGTTGACTCCCAATTCATCTCATGGCTCATTTCCCATGTGATGGTGCGGCTCCCTTGTCCAAATACAAGGCTAAAAACGTGGGTTTGCCCTCACTTATGTGGGAGTTCATCCCTTTGTGTCCCGAACTGTACAATCGGCTCCGAAAGTTGTATTTTTCGGACTGTTTTAATTATATTTTATTTTATCGGGTCAAATAAAATATATTATGTGTTTCCCATCATTATGGACTCTTATAATGAATATACATTCCTCATCTTTAATTTAGAAGTCTCCGAAATCCGTTTCGGGCTGTTATCTCATAAATTACCAATACCGGTAATTGGGCCTCGTTTGACCAATGGGTCAACCCTATGCCCTTCCTATGGACCAACTAAAATATCCACCACCATATAAATATTATCTAGACCAAGATGAATATAATATGTGGTACCGGGATTATTGGGTGGTCCCCGCTCCCAATGCGGGCCCCGCGTGCAATTCACTATTCACGCAGATGTGATAACAAAAATTTTACAAACTTGCAAATTCATAAATCATTATTCAAGGTTCATTACAAGATTTACTAAAAGTAAATATACTTGGGCATAGTGTTACACTTACCCCCTCGAAGGAACATCAGCCCTCTTCATCCACAGTGAAGGCTATACAACGGCCAGAACGAAGAGCGCCCATAACGGCCAAAAACAAAGAACCAAAGCAAGGACGCCCATAACGGCCAAAACAGAGAGACCCCATAGCGGTCCCACAACGGTTAGAAAATGTCAAAACCATGTAATCTACTCTCCCTCACTTCATCTACATCTCAGCTCAGAGAGTGGGAGACTCCTGATGGAGTATATGGGCCTGGACCCCAGGACCCACATACTCAGAAGAATGAGAGGCACAACTGTCACCCAGTGGGGACTCCGTCGGCCAGGTGGCCCCCCATCGGCCAGAAAGATATCAACTTAGAACATGGTCCGGAAGTCAGGAGAACCGGGTGTCCCCGCCGGCCGGGGCTCCGTCGGCCATGGCCGCATCGGCCATGGCTCCGTCGGCCACAAAAGGCTCCCAGAACCGGATTTCGTACTTAGTTATTTCTACATATCTTGTACTCAGCCCAATAGTGGCCCAATTGTAAATGGGCCTCCCAAGCCCAAGACTTGGGAGTCCAGTCCTAATTTCCTCTATAAATACTCCCCTTGGGGGTAGTTGTAGGGGGTTCACAAATCATCTGTTGCAAGGAATTATTGCATTTCTCTCTCTAGCTCTCACTTCTCTCTAGGAATTAATACTCCACCAGTCCTATTTTGGGAATAAAAACATAATAGTCCTATTTTGGAATATACAAATGTTTTTAGTCTTATTTTGGGTAATTTCTCTAGTAATTTTAGCCAGAGTACCAAGAGGTAGTCCAGGGAAAGATTTTCTTGATTAAGTCTGTCTTTTCTGTGAGTATCCCTTTAATTACCAGTGCATGCTGATAGTTTTAATGTTGTGTGGTGATTATTGTAAGTTCCAAAGTTTAGTTTGTTTGAGGACAAACACAAGCTTAAGTGTGGGAGAATTTGATAAGTCCATATTTCAACACACATTCGATGTGTATTGAGATCAGTTTTTGATAGTGTTTCAAGCTTAAATGTGTCACAAGACTCATAATTAGCTCAAGTCTTAGCTTACCAGGTTTTGGTTTGCATTTGGTATTTTTGGAATTAAAATCAGGAATTTGAGCCCGACACCGGCATTGGATAATTAATCATGAGGACTCGAGACACATTTGAGAGTTATTGAAGGTCCACGATTCAATAAAGTAGTGATTTTGAAGTCAAGAGAATTCAAGAATCAAGTATGAGATCAAACGGGGACGAATAGAGCTTGAACATGTCAATTAGGATGACGTTGTGTCAATCATTCGAGCATGTCTTTTTGTAGAAGCATCCAAAGTGCACGATTCAAGTTCCATATGAAAGCTAATTTCAAGGGATACAAATCGTATGAAGACGTACACCATGACGAGAATGTTAGAGGAGCAAGGTTAAAACAAAAGAGGAAGTCGGATAATCGATGTTGAGATTTCAGGATGCGACCTTCCACCATTTTATTCATATCTTTTGATCAGATGATCCAATCTCAGTTTTACAAGTTGTGGTGGATAGAGGACTTTATTAACTACAACTGTGGTGATGGAAGCATAGTCCAATTCGGAAGGGAAAGAAGCACTCTGTGCGCCCCAAGTAAGCACACTATGCGCGGAAGAAGAAATCACGCAGGAGCTACTGGAGGTGAGGCACGCTGTGTGTGGCACTTTTTCAGCGTTTTTGTGTGCTCCAGATGTCCCTTTTCAGCCAGAATTACTCTTTTTCTATTTAAACAGCCTGTAAATCCATATTTTTTATAACGGAGCTTAGAAAGAGGCCTATGATGAAATTTTGAGTACTCTTCCGCTTTGTTATTCAAGATCCTGGGATTATTTGTAACTTTTATCTTTTAATTAATGACAATTAATTCTTTTCATCTCAATTTTGTTGATTGCTCAAATATGAATTGTGAGTAATTTTAATTAGGGATTTGGAATTAATGAAGGGGTTAATCGTGATCTAGGGTTAATTTCTTAATGGTTTAATTGCATGATCTTTATTTATTTTTTGTGAATAATTTAATTGATATCTTTTGTAACCTGGAACGGCCGCTAGAATTATAATTGCACATAGAATAATTTGAGAGAGATCTAAATTATTCTAGGACACTTTCACACACACACTTAATCGTTCACTAAGAGATTAATAACGATTAGGGAGCCGCACGCTTGCTCGTTTTGGCAATAATTTAGGAACTTGTCGCATGAAAGATCAGCCTCCGGTTCCCTAAATTATTGTACTCTACGCCGCGAGAGCGGTAAGAACTTAGTATTACTAGTTTTGCTCAATTACTTAATTTTCTTGTGATTAAGCATGATCAATCAGAAATCTGATTACCCCGGAATCAATCTCTGTTCGGTATGGTCATTAATTAGAAAGAACTCATTAGTTTAATTTAGCTTGTTATTCGCATTTTAATTTTCCAACAAATCAAATCTCGCACAATTGCATTTTATTTATTTTATTTTTGTAATCGCTTAATTTATTTAATTCCTGATTCCCTTTTTTCCTCCTCTGTGGAGACGATACTCGTACTTATACCCTTTATTGCTACATATTTTTAGTGCGAGAAAACTCACATCATAGTCCATATTTGAGCCGGAATAAGTCTGACAGAATTCTAAGTCGGGTCTCAACAATCAATATTGAATATGTATAATTGTATTGAGGCCCAAAGTTTAGATTAATATCTAATATAATATATGATATAATATACTTTTTTATATAGCCAATATTTTGGGACACTTTTTATATAAAAAGTGTAGACGGTTCGGTTCAATACGGTTTTGGGACGGTTAAAAAAGTTTGGTACAGTACGATATTATATATTTTCCGGTACGCTCGATTTTGGTACAGTTCGGGATGGTTCTCGGTACGGAATAGAAAATTCGAGCGTGTTAACCTCTAGGCCTAAGTTATAGATTAAAAATGCATAGGGCCTCTGCAAGTACCGGGGACAAAGCCCCACTCTGTATCTGTCAGATTAGGATTATAGTCTAATTTACATCCTCCCAATATACCGTCCGATTGAGGTTGGAGGACCCTCAGGGATGGGGTGTCATCCTTTTTTTTATTAAAAATAATGAAAGAGTCTATTCGACCTTTTTGTCTTAATATGGAGTAAAATACTCTATATCTTTAAATATTGAATAATTATTGTAGGGTCAGCACATTTGTTCAATTCATCAATCTCATCCCATTCAAACAGTTTTAATATCAAAACCCCCTTGAAGTTGATGGCATCTAACAAATTTTGTTCCTCAAGCCGTCGTATCATGTTAAGCTTTTTGACTTAACGGCTTTTGACTTAACGTTGTGTTACGGCTTGGAGTATATGGGTCTGGATCCCAGGGCCCACATACTCAGGAGAACAGAAGGTACCACGATAACCTGGTGGGACCTTCGTCGGCCAGATGACCCACATCGGTTAGAAAGAAATCTACTCAGAATATGACCTAGAAGCCAGGAGAGCTGGGTGACCTCGTCGGCCGGGTCTTCGTCGGCTAATAAGTCCGTATTTAGACACGCATTTGATGCATGTTGGGATTGACTTGTGATGGTTTTCCTAGCTTTAAGATGTTACAAGTCTCAAATTTAGCTCAAGTTATGTTTAATAGGCGTTGGTTCGAGTTTTGTGTCATTTGGAGTCAAAATCAGGATTTTAGAGTTCGGCACTGGTGCTTGAGGAGAAATCAGGATGAATTGAGAAGCATTTGAGATTGATTTGAGAGCTATAGAGGTCAGCGGGAGGTTTATGATGAAGATTTGATGACAAAAGAGCACTAGGATTGGCTTCGGGATCAAAAGAAGATGAATGAAGCTTGAAAACGACGATCAGGATGACCTTCTGCCAATCGTTCAAGCATATCTCTTTGTAGAAATAACTAATGGACATGATTCAAGTTGTATATGAAAGACAGCTTTAAGGGCTACAAATCATATGAAAACACCATTACGAGAATAGGATAGCAAGAAGTTGAAAACAGATGATGAAATCAGATGATCTCTGCTGCGATTTCAAAATGACACCTTCCACCGTTTTGATCATATCTCTTGATTGGATGATTCAAATCACATTCGGAAAGTTAGGGTGGATATAGGACTTCATTATCTACAACTTTCATGAAGAAAATTTTGTCAAATTCGGACTAGAGAAAAGTCTAAAGAACACGGACGCACGACCGTGCGTGTTGGACGCACGATCGTGCGTAAGAGCCAAAACCGTGGAGGGGCTACTGCCTGCTACGCACGAGCGTGCGTAGCCCCGAGTTACACGCGGAAATTTCCCACATCGACCAGAATTGCGATTTTCCCCATCTTTTCTATAAATAAGGCCTCCCTAACCCTTTTTAGGGGTCACGAACATTACGGAGAGGCCTAGGGACGAATTCATTCATTGTTTTCCACTATTTTACTCCAAGACCCTGGGATTATTTGTAAGTTCATCTTTTTAATTAATGACAATTTATTCTATTCTTCCCAATTCTATTGATTCTTCAATTATGAATTGTGAGTAGTTTAATTAGGGATTTGGGATTGATGAAGGGGTTAATTACGATGTATGGCTAGACTCTTGATGGTTTAATTGCATGAATGTCATTTAATTTGTGTTTGAATAATTTAATTGATATCTTTTGTAACCTGGAACCGCGGCTAGAATTACAATTGTTTGTAGAATAAATTAAGAGAGATCTAGTTTATTCTAGGACACATTCACACACACTTAATCGTTCACTAAGAGATTAGTAGCGATTAAGGGGCCGTAAGCTCGCTCGTCTTGGCAATAATTTAGGACCTGTCGCATGAGAGATCAGCCTGGTCCCCTAAATTATTGTACTCTACGCTGCGAGAGCGGTAAGAACTTAGTATTGATTAGCTAGGCTCAATTAAATTAAATTCGTGTAATTAGGCCTGATCTGTCAGAAATCTGATTACCCTGGAATCAATCCATGTTCCCTTTGTCGTTAATTAAGAAGAACCCAAATCTTTATTTTTATTCGCTCAATCGCATTAGTTTAATTTCTATTCAACCAATCAATTCCGCACGACACAATTATTTTATTTTATTTTTAATCGCTGAATTTAGTTAATCTTTAATTCCCTTTTGTCCGTCCCTGTGGAGACGATACTCGTACTTTCACCACTATTCTACTATTATTTTAAGTGCGAGAAAACTCACATCAGTTTTTTGCATCGTTTCCAGGGACGGTGTCGATCTTAAAGGTTAATTTAACTCAGCGATTCGTTTTTAGTTTTTCGTAGGATTTTTGTCTGCTAACCTTGCAGGTCAGATCTGTTTATGCATGCACGCTCCAAGAGGGGAGAACCGTTAATCCCTCTTAATCTTGAGATTGAAAAGCTCGCCAGACAGAACCGCAAGGCTCACAAATAGAAAATTACCATGGACCATCAATCTTCATCTGGAAACATAGGGTCATCTAGTAACCCCAACCCTACTTCTCAGCCATATTTCTATCATAACACATCACCTCAATCTTCACCACCAAATTCACCTAGAAACCCTCCAGGTTTTCAAAATTACCGCACTCCGATCTTTTCCCAAAATCAGCCTTCACCACAATTTAATCTCCCTCCATTATATCACCTTTTTCAAAATACCCCTACTCCTCCTTAAACCAATTTTCAAAACCAAGTTTATGGGATGCAAGGAGCAGGGCAGAGTATTCCCGTTTTCCAACCGAGACAGAACTCACTTCCAATCAATCAACCTACATTCCAAAATCAGCCCCAGTACCAAAATCCGTACCCCAATCAGTTTCAAAACCAAACCCAAGTCCCACCTACTTAGCCACAACCAGCCCCCCAGTCTAGACATCAGGCGCCTCCACCCAATCCATATGTACCGCACAATAATCCACTCTATCAGCGTCAAACCATTGCAGAGTTCCTTACGCCAAACGTTTCAGAGTACGATAGCATTCAAGTGCCAGGAATTACTGCCAACCGTTACGAGATCAAGCCGGCAGTGATAAGCATGGTGTCCAATAATCAATTAGGAGGAGGCCCTACTGAAGACCCAGTGGCGCATATTACCCGCTTCATGAGGATGTGCCAGACTTTCAAGATACCTGGGTTAACTGACGATCAAGTGAGAATGATGCTTTTCCCCTTCTCATTGAGGGACGATGCGTAGAGGTGGTTGGACACCAATCCTCACCACCACCTCCAGACTTGGGACCAGCTGCATAGTGCCTTCATTAAAGAGTATTTCCCTACATCAAAGGCCCTGAAGTTGAAGAAGCAACTACAAGAGTTCAAGCAGGGATCTCTGGAGACACTGGCTGAAGCATGGAAAAGATTTAAGGTGCTGAGGAGAGCTTTCCCTCAGGGCAATTTGACTGATTGTGAAGTTCTTTTCTACTTTTCTAACGGACTCAGCAATGAAGGGAAGATGATGCTCGATGCTTCGGGTGGTAGAGCCTTTCCTGATTTACCATCTGAGGTGGGCGAAGAACTAGTGGAGAAAATTGTTTCGAATAACGCATCCTGGTATAGCAATAGGAGTACACCTCACCAGAAGGCTCCGGGTTTGTATGAGATCAGTGATAATTCTGCCTTTTCTGCAAGGGTAGATACCCTGACTAGTATGATTCAGAAGCTAGGCACCACCGTGGAAAATAATCAGAAGAAGACAGATCTTGCTCTCTCGGTGCCTAGTGTAAACATGGTAGCCCCTAGTCCTATGAGTCCTGCTTGTACTATGTGTGGGGGACTCCATTGGCCACATGAATGTAATATGATGGCGCACTCGGCAGCCCCTGGAGTGGAGCAAGTTGATGCAATGTACTTCCAGGGACAGGGCTACTACAATCAGCCCTATGGACAGCAGCAACAAGAGAACTATGAGCAAGGAAATCAGCAGCAGCAGCCTAGAAACTATAATCAGCCCCAAGCACCTCAAGGCCAGCAACAAGCACCTCAGCCGGCGCAAGGGAGCTTTAGAAGAGAGACTGAACAAAAGTTTGCTATCTTGGAGGAAACCCTCAAACGTTTTATACAAACTTCTGAGGCAAGGATGCAGAACATGGAAAATCAATTGGGGCAGCTTGCAAAAGCCATATATGAGAGGCCTCACGGATCCCTCCCTAGTAATACCGAGCCAAACCCAAGAGAGCAAGTGCATGCCATCACGCTAAGAAGTGGAAGGGACCTTGAACCTGCTGCCATATAGAAGAAGTCTGCGGAGGTTGTACCTGCTGAAATTGGCCATGAGAAGGACAGGGAAGAAGAGAGGAAGGAAGAGGTGGAGGCAGTCCCAAAGCAACCCATTCCAGTCAAAGCTCACAAACCACCCATCCCATTCCCGCAACGATTAAAGGGGAAGAGTGACACTGAGGACTTCAACAAGTTTTTGAAACTCTTTAAACAGGTTCAAGTAAACGTACCATTCATGGAGGCGCTGCAACAAATGCCGAGGTATGCAAAATTTATGAAAGAACTCATCTCTAACAAAAGAAAGTGGGGAGACTCGAAATCGGTGGTGCTGAATGAAGAGTGCTCGGCAGTGGTGCTAAAGGAGATGCCTAAAAACCTCAAGGACCCAGGTAAGTTCACTATCCCTTGCTCCATGTGAAGTGAGATTTTTTATAATGCTTTAGCTTATTTGGGTGCAAACATCAATCTAATGCCTTCTGCTTTGTATGAGAAGCTTGCACTCGGTCCACTTAAATCAACACGCATGTCCATACAGCTGGCTGACCGATCGGTCAAATACCCCCAGGGGATTGCTGAAGATGTGTTGGTTAAAGTGGACAAATTTGTGATTCATGTCGATTTTGTTGTCCTAGATATGCCCCAAGATCTTGATGTGCCCTTAATTCTTGGAAGACCTTTTCTGGCCACTGCTCGGGCCCTCATAGATGTTGGGGACGGGAAATTGATCTTGAGAGTTGGGGAGGAGAGAGTCACTTTTTGCATGGCCAAACTGGCCAAACAGTCCTGTCAAGTTGTAGATGAGTGCTATGTGTTAAATATCATGGAACCACCTGGAGAAGAGAGGAAAACCCCCACCTCTCAAAGAAACCGCTTTCGATCCATTCTTTGATAAAGGGCCTAATAAAGGCTTGGAACCACCCTTTTGTTGTAGTTGTGATCCTCCATTAAATTTGTAGTTTCATGAATTCCAAGTTTTGCGCCATCTGAGGGCGTTTGTTGACAAGATGTTTGATATGTGGAGGACAACTTTTCTAAGTGGACGTGTATTTAATTGAGGATCCCGTGGGTTAGTTGCATCGGGCAAACGACGTTAAAAATAGCGCTTCTCGGGAGGCAACCCGAGCTTACTTCTGCATTTGTTGTTGTTTTGTTTGGTTTTTGTGTTTTGTGTGTTTTGTTTTTGCAGCTCAGGGACTTGTTGTAGGGATGATGCGCCGTGGTTTACATTGACTCATTTTAATTCTGCGCCGACCAACGCCAATAGGGAAGTTTTCATGACTATTCTTTACGCCTGTTTTGATATGTTGACTTGAGTTAAATTGAGCACGCGTGACCCTTTCCTCTTTACCCCTTGTGCATAATGCATTTTTGGTCATCGAGGGCGATGCCAAAGTTTAAATGTGGGGTAGTGAATTGGGCATTCGGGCAGTAGTCGTTACATGTGATTATTAGAGTTAGCATGCGCATGTGTTAGTTGTATATTCATAGAAAAGTCAAGTCAAAATTTTTTAAAATTTTTCTTTAAACCGTGTCTTTGTGAGCTGGCTAGCATTTTGGCTATGCTTTTAGGATGTCCTTGAAGTGTTTAGGCTTTAATTGCTTGCACTATAATCTTTTTGTTGAGATGATGAAGGCATTAGTCACCCATTTAATGAATTAACAAATCTCCCATCTGACCTGAATAAGTTCTTTAGGAGAAACCACTTTGAGCCTGATCGTTTATTGTTTACCCAATCAATTAAGCTCCATAGCCAAATGACCTGTGTTTTCTTACCTGTGAATTTTTCTGACATAGTCTTGGTGTTTAGGGAACTAGGGGATGAATTTGCTAAGTTTAGGGAATTTTGTGTAGGAGCCAATTTTGGCACTGTTCCTATGCCCTAAGTGGGGTAAGAGCAGTCACTTTTTAGGAATTTGATATTTTCGAGGATTGCATTGTAGGCATGGATTCACTTTGATTTAATGAACTTTAGTTGCTATTTTTTCCTTGGTGAGGCCGAGATTAGAATGGGATAATGTCTAGTGAGAATCCGAAAGGTGAAAAATTAATATAGCTAGACCTCTTACCTTGCGAAAAAGAGAATGAGAGCCCCGGTCAAAAAGCGTAAGTGTTCGCACAATAAGATGAGACTTGAGTATCTTTCGAATGAAATGGCGTTCTCGTGCCAACATGACAAGGAAAACTGAACTTATTTAATGAACTTGGAGGCTTTAGCAAAATTAGCTTTAGTCCTCCGCGTACTTCAAGTATACGTCAAAGCACCAATGTGCCGAGACGGTTTAGCTTAGTTGTACACCATGTCTACTCTTTGCATATGTTTAGATGATTGTTCCTAAATTGTGGCCTACTGAGTTCCTTGATCCTAAGAATAACCCTGAAGTTCCTGAATGCATTGAGTCTTTGTTAGAATATTCCAATCTCTCAAAAGAAAGGGGCTACTTATCACCATTCACCATTACCTTCACAAGTCCTTCTGATCAGTAGCTAGTTTATTTGTGTATGTTGTCATTACTTTAAAGATGTTGTGAATAATTTTGTCAAATAGTTTAGCTTGAGTACAAAGATGTAGTTTAGGGAAGAATTTTCTTGGTTTATATTGTCTGTTCAGTGAATATCTCTTTAACTACATGTGCATGCTAATTGTTTTGATTCCGTGTGGTGATTTTCGTAAGTCCCGTTGTTCAGTTTGCTTGAGAACAAGAAAAGGCTTAAGTGTGGGGGAATCTGATAAGTCCGTATTTAGACACGCATTTGATGCGTGTTGGAATCGACTTGTGATGGTTTTCCTACTTTAAGGTGTTACAAGTCTCAAATTTAGCTCAAGTTATGTTTAACAGGTGTTGGTTCGAGTTTTGTGTCATTTGGAGTCAAAATCAGGATTTTAGAGTTCGGCACTGGCGCTTGAGGAGAAATCAAGATGAGTTGAGAAGCATTTGAGATTTATTTGAGATCTATGGAGGTCAGCGGGAGGTTTACGATGAAGATTTGATGACAAAAGAGCTCTAGGATTGGCTTCTGGATCAAAAGAAGATGAATGAAGCTTGAAAACGACAATCAGGATGACCTTCTGCCAATCGTTCAAGCATATCTATTTGTAAAAACAACTAATGGACATGATTCAAGTTTTATACAAAAGAAAACTTCAAGGGATACAAATCATATGAAGACATCATTACGAGAATAGGAGAGCAAGAAGGTGAAAACAGATGATGAAGTCAGATGATCTCTGCTGCGATTTCAGAATGACACCTTCCACCGTTTTGATCTTATCTCTTGATTGGTTGATTGAAATCACATTCGGTAAGTTGGGGTGGATAGAGGACTTCATTATCTACAACATTCATGGAGCAAGTTTTGTCAAATTCGGACTAGAGAAAAGTCTAAAGAACACGGGCGCACGACCGTGCGTCTGGGATGCACGATCGTGCGTAAGAGCTAAAACCGTGGAGGAGCTACTGCCTGCTACGCACGATCGTGCGTAGCCAGGGACGCACGATCGTGCGTAGCTCCGAGTTACGCGCGGAAATTTCTCACATCGACCAGAATTGTGATTTTTCCCATCTTTTCTATAAATAAGGCCTCCCTAACCCTTTTTAGAGGTCACGAACATTACGGAGAGGCCTAGGGACGAATTCATTCATTGTTTTCCGCTATTATACTCCAAGACCCTGGGATTATTTGTAAGTTCATCTTTTTAGTTAATGACAATTTATTCTATTCTTCCCAATTCTATTGATTCTTCAATTATGAATTGTGAGTAGTTTAATTAGGGATTTGAGATTGATGAAGGGGTTAATTACGATGTATGGCTACACTCTTGATGGTTTAATTGCATGAATGTCGTTTAATTTGTGTTTGAATAATTTAATTGATATCTTTTGTAACCTGGAACCGCGGCTATAATTACAATTGCTTGTAGAATAAATTAAGAGAGATCTAGTTTATTCTAGGACACATTCACACACACTTAATCGTTCGCTAAGAGATTAGTAGCGATTAAGGGGCCGTAAGCTCGCTCGTCTTGGCAATAATTTAGGATCATGTCGCATGAGAGATCAGCCTGGTCCCCTAAATTATTGTACTCTATGCCGCGAGAGCGGTAAGAGCTTAGTATTGATCAGCTAGACTCAATTAAATTAAATTCGTGTAATTAGGCCTGATCTGCCAGAAATCTGCTTACCCTGGAATCAATCCTTGTTCCCTTTGTTTTTAATTAAGAAGAACTCAAATCTTTATTTTTATTCGCTCATTCGCATTAGTTTAATTTCTATTCAACCAATCAATCTCGCACGACACATTTATTTTATTTTATTTTTAATCATTGAATTTAGTTAATCTTTAATTCCCTTTTGTCCGTGCCTGTGGAGACGATACTCGTACTTTCACCACTATTCTACTATTAATTTAAGTGCGAGAAAACTCACATCATCGGCCATGCCCTTGTCGGCCATGCCCTCGTCGGCCAGAAATAGCCTCCAGAACAGGATTTTGTATTTAATTATTTCCATACACTTTGTATCGGGCCCATTAGTGGCCCTATTGTAAATGGGCTTCCCAAGCCCAAGACTTGGGAGCCCAGCCCTAATTTTCTTTATAAATATTCCCCTTGGGAGTAGTTATAGGGGTTGACAAATCATTTGTTGCAAAGACTTATTACACTTCTCTCTCTAGCTCTCCCTTCTCTCTAGATATATAATCTATCATTTGGTGCTTTCATTAAGAGCTAGAACAATCAAGTTAGCCTCCTTCGTCGCTACCAAGCACAGCTAACTGACAATGGGAAGAACTAAGTCAAACCGCAACCTCCTCGGCAAGGCCATCCCTGAGGCACAAGAGAACCAGGAACACGAGGAGGATGCTACGGCCGACAAGGCCGCCGAGGGGGATGTCTTCCAGGAAGCCATCGAGCTCGTAGGTGACCTGCGCAATACGCTCAACGACGGTGCCCCATACGTGTGCATCGGCTTGGACAAGAAGCGCGCGGAAAAAGGCGACAACGCCTCGGCGCAACCGGCCTCTCCTGCTGTTGACCCTCAGCTTCAGGCCGCACTCTTGGCCATCATCGCCAATTTGGCCCAGAACCCCACCGTCCTCAGCGCGTTCATGCCAAGGACGGGGGAGAACACGACGCCGCCTCCTCAACCCCAGCCATTGGCCGTTAGGCTAGGCAACGATGAGGGGGTGATGCCCCAGGACACGACGTCGTCCCACTCCCACCCTACTTCCCTGCTCTGAGTTGGACTGACCCCAGCGCGTGGAAAATTCTCAGCCTTTAACAGGCTAGGTGACATATATGTGCCGTCGGTTTGCTCCGGAGAGGATGGCGGGGCGGATTGGTCAGCATGAGCCTGGCTCACCCAAGGAAAGCTTGGGTCCGTATCATGGACAGCGCATCGGCCTCGCTTGGACAAAGGCAAGGGAAAACTGCACGAGGGTGATGCCCGTCACCAAACCAACACGGCTCACGCAGCCCGCTTGCAGACGCAGGGCGCTACTACAGCCGCCAGGGACCCCAAGGACGAGGTAATCGCCCAACTCGAGCGAAGGCTCGCCCAGATGGAGGCCAAACAGCTGGCCGCCACCCCGCGGGAAACTCATCCAGAGATCCCGGCTTCAACGCCCTTCTAAACAAGGTCACTGCCCTTGAGAGGGAGTTGGCCGAAGGATGAGGAGACCCCATCATCCAGGTCACGACGATGACTCCCTTCACCGCCAGGGTACTCTCGGCCCCTATCCCAGAGAAGTACCGGGGAAACGCCATCAAACCCTACGACGGCCGTTCTGACCCCCAGGAGCACTTCAGCCGTTACCAAAATAATATGCTGATGGTGGACACGTCAGATGAATATCTCTGCCGTTGGTTCCTTTCTACTCTTGAAGGGCCAGCGTACGAGTGGTTCAACGCGCTCCCCGAAGAGAGCATAGACTTGTGGCAGGACCTTGCCCAGCGCTTCCTCACTCACTTTGCTGGAAGGAAGCACGCGAAGAAGTATTTCACCCATCTTCTCTCCGTCAAGCAGCAGCATGATGAATCACTCCGGTCATTCATTGACCGATGGACGAGGGAGACCGACGAGGTCGAGGGGGGCGATGAGCGCACCCTCCTTGTCATATTTCAGGGCGCCCTCCGCAGCACCCCATATGCGAGGAGTCTCATCACTGACCCACCGAGGTCCTATTTGAAGGCGCTTCAGCGAGGAAACTTGTACGATGACGTCGACGAGCTCCACAGCCACAAGAAAGACGGAGGGCACCCCTCCAAGAAGACAAACGTCGCGCCATTTGCAGGCGCACCCTCGGTCGGGGACCGAGGTCAGAGAGGACAAGGCCGCCACGGAGCTGGCGGAAAGAAAAAAGACCGCGTGTGGCGGCCGAGAATGGAAAGGCCGAAGCCCCCACTCACTCATTCGGTCAGCTCCATCCTCGATTACGTGGAGGAGCACGATCTCATTGAACGGGATCCTCGATCGGCTAAGGAGATCTACGTCGTCCATCAGGGCGGCACCTACTGCCGTTATCACAGGAACACCTCCCACAACATAGATGACTGCGTCACGCTGAAGCGAGCCATCGAGATGACTGTGCCCACGCAAGAATACGTGGGTAAACACCGGCAAGCCTGGGGGCGAACCCTCTACGAAGAAGTGAGAGATCGGCAGGCTCAGCGATGACGAGGAAGACTTTGAAGAGCCCCACCCGAAGAGGAACCACATCAACCTCATCGTGGGGGGAATACGGGGGGAGACTCGGCCACCCAGAAGAAGAAGTGGGCCCAATCCATTTACATTGGGAAGGTATCCCACACTCCCCCCCCAGCCGAAGAAGCAGCGGACGGAGGCGATCACCTTCACTGACAAGGATCTGCCTCCGGGACCCGCATCACACAGAGACGCCCTCGTCATCCGGTGCGAGATAGGTGACTCTATCATCCACCGCACCTACATCGATACGGGGAGCTCCATCAACGCCATGTATCTTGACACCTTCTGGCAGCTAAACCTGGACAAAGCGCTACTCAAGGCGATAAGGACACCGTTGTCCGGCTTCACCAGGGACTCTATCGACACCGAAGGCACGATAGACCTTCCTGTGGAGGTCGGCGACGGCTCCCATCGCACCAAAATTGACATGGAGTTCATGGTGGTCAACCTCGAGTGCGCCCACAATTTGATATGGGGGCGGCCAGCACTAGAGGATCTGGAGGCCATCATCTCCATGAAACGTTTGTGCCTAGAAGATAGCTCGAGCATGCTACTTAAAGCTCAAAAAGCCGGCAACTAGCGCCGGGCAGAGAATAGACACCATAACCGCCACTGTCACCAAGGACGAGGAGAGGCCATATGCCAAGCCAAACGAAGAGGTCAAGGAGGCCCCCCCTGGATACCTCCCGGCCAGAGCGTGTTCTAAAAATCAGGAAACAACTCCCACAGGATCAACGCGACGGCATCCTCAACGTCCTACGGTCATATGCAATCATTTTTGCGTGGGGGCCGGACGATATGCCTAGCATCAGCTGAAGAGTGATCACTCACCGGCTGTTAGTCGACCCCGCCTCCACGTCGATCAAGCAGAAGCGGCGCTACCTCTCGGCTGACAGACACGACTTTGTCAGGGGGGGGGGTTACCATGCTCCTCTCAATCAACCACATTAAAGAGGTGAAGTACCCCACCTAGTTGGCCAACGTCATCCTCGCCCAGAAGCAGCCGACGTTCAGAATGTGCGTTGATTACACTGACCAGAACAAGGCGTGCCCCATGGACCTGTTCCCTATCCCCAACATTGATCAATTGGTGGATGAGACGGCGGGGTGCGAGTTGATGTCGTTCCTTGACGCCTTCAGGGGGTACCACCATATATTCATGCATGAAGATGACGCCGAGAAGACGACCTTCATGACCCTGGAGGGAATTTTCTGCTACCTCGTCATGGCCTTTGGGCTCAAAAACTCAGGCGCCACATACACCAGGATGGTAGCCAAGGTCTTCAAAGCAGTCCTCGGTCGGACGATGGAGGCATATGTCGATGACATGATTGTCAAGAGCAAGCAATCTACCACTCATGGTGACGACCTCCGGGAGATTTTCGAAATCATGAAGAAGTTCCAGCTCCGCCTGAACTCAAAGAAGTGCACCTTCAACGTCCAAGGGGGCAAGTTCCCCGGCTACATGGTCAGCCGAAGGGGCATTGAGATCAATCCGGAGAAGATACATGCCATTGTCAACATGGAGCCACCACGAAATGTTAAGGAGGTACAACGGCTGACGGGTCGCCTCGCGGCCCTAAACTGTTTCCTCTCAAAATCGGTTGAAAGGTCTCTCCCTTTCTTTCACATCATGCGCAAGGCAACCGGCTTCAGATGGACGACGGAGTGCCAGCAAGCATTTGAGGAACTAAAGCAGTACTTATCGTCCCCTCCTGTGCTTTTCAAGCCCAAAGCCGGTGAAACCCTCTTTTTGTACTTGGGGGTGAGCACGTTGGCCATAAGCTCCGTGCTCATCCACGAGGATGAGGGGGTACAGAAGCCAATTTTCTACGTAAGCAAGACATTACGGGAGGCCGAGCTCAGGTACTCCCCCATTGAGAAAACGGTACTGGCCATCGTCCATACATTGAAAAAACTAGGGCACTACTTCCAGGCCCATGCCGTCCACGTCTTAACTCAGCAGCCCCTCAACGCACTCATGCGGAGCCCCACCAGTTCCTCACGAATGGTGAAATGGACGATCTTCCTCAGCCAGTTCCAGATTGAGATTAAGCCGAGGCCATCCATCAAGGGGCAGGCCTTGACCGATTTCACCACCAAGTGCACAGCCAGGGAAACGGCCGCTACCACGCCCGGGCCAGAGCCAGACGAAGCATGGGCTCTCTTCACTGACGGTTCATCGGCTGCCAAAGCTTGCGGTGGCGTCGTCGTCCTCATTTCCCCTGAAGGATTCAGAGCCTATTATGCCATCCGCTTCAACTTCAGAGTATCCAACAACGAAGCCGGGTATGAGGCCATCCTCAGCGGCCTCAGACTCGCCGCCGGCCTCAAAGCACGGCACATCAGAATCAGGTGCGACTCCAAGCTAGTGGTGGGCCAGATCGAGGGCTCATACGAGGCTAAAGAAGGGAGGATGAGGCAATACAAACAGGCGGCCGAGGAGTTGCTCAAGGCATTTGAAACCCACGAGATCACCCAGATCCTAAGGGCGGAGAATGTTGAGGCCGACATCCTCTCCAAGCTCAGCACAGACACTCCAGAGCACATCTCCAAGATAGCCAAGGTCGAGGAGCTGAGCATGTCCAGCATCCACGCCAGCCCGGTCTTGTGCATCCAACAGCGGCCGGAGGACTGGATCACCGACATCATGACCTTCATCACCTCCGGAGAACTGCCCCAGGACGAGGAGAGAGCCTAGCTAGCCAAACTAAGGGCCCCAAGCTACACCATCGAGGATGGGAAACTTTATAAAAGATCTTACAACGGCACTCTCCTCCGATGCCTGCACCAGGATGAGGCCGAGGTGGCCATGGAGGAAGTCCACTGCGGCGTCTGCTCCTCTCATCAGGGCCCTTTCAGCATGTCCCGACGTCTCGTCGTCCAGGGCGATTTCTAGCCGACGATGGCACGGGATTGTGCCAATCATGCGAGGAAGTGTACTGCATGCCAGGTCCTTCAGAAGGCCCCTGGTCGGCCAGCCGTCAACTACGCCCCGGTCAGCACCGCGATCCCATTCTCAAGATGGGGTATTGACCTGGTCAGCCCCCTGCCCAGAGCCGCAGGAAACAACCGCTACATCATCTTCACCAAGTGGGTCGAAGCGGAACCTTTGGCTAGCATCACAGGGGCCAGGTGTCAGAAATCCGTCCACAAGAACATCCTTACCCGCTTCGGCGTTCCTCATGAGATTATATCCGATAACGGCACCCAGTTCGAGGTCGCGCCCTTCCAAGAGCTCCTCTAAGGGTGGGGAATCAAACATCGTTTCTCCTCCGTTGCCTATCCTCAAGGTAACGGGCAAGTCGAGAACGCCAACAGAACCATCCTGGAAGGCCTGAAGAAGAAGCTACAGGACGCAGGGGGCAGTTGGGTCGATGAGCTCCCCAATATTCTGTGGTGCTACTGTACTACGCTGAGGAGGGCGACGGGTGAAACACCCTTTGCCCTTTGCTATGGCTTTGAAGCAAAGGCGCCTACAGAGGTCACCATACCCAGCCGACGGGTGGAGCGTTATGAGCCTGAGGCCAACGAAGAAAGCATGGAGATTGATCTCCACCTGTTCGAAGAAAAATGAGAGCAAGACTTCATCCAGGCAGAGAACTACCGACGTCAAGTAAAATCATACTATGACGCCAAGGTACGTTCCCGGGAATTCCAGGTGGGGGACTATGTCCTTCGCCGAAGAGAGGCGAGTAAGCCGACAGAATGTGGCAAGTTGGCACTCAAATATGAAGGCCCCTACATCGTCAGTGCCGTAGTCAAGCCCGGAACCTACAAACTAAAACACCTGAATGGGTATAATGTACCACGAACGTGGAATGTACATCACTTGGTGAAATTCTATCAATAACCTGGGGACGGCGCAGCCGGCAAAGCCCTCACCCTCCCACGGGTTGTTGATCGAACGCCACCCTCGGCCTCGAGCAACTTATCAATAAAAGTTGTATTCTACTTACTTTTCTAAAAAGTTCAAGAAAACGATACTACACTACACCGACCCCTCAGAGCGCAAATGCTCAGGAAAGGTCAACAGAGCACATCGTTTCGGCCCCTTAGAGCGAGACGCTCAGGTAAGGCCGACGGTGTCCTCAAGATGACGGGCCCGCAAAGAGCCCACATCTTGAAATGGGAAGCTCACCGCGTCGTCCATTCGCGAAATCAGCAGGACGACAGGCCTGAAATCATTGCCGAGGTGACAAAAATCCCCAAACTCAGGGATGAGAAACGGCAGCCGTCGGTAACCGGCCAAAAGCCTTAGCCCGCGTCATAAATAGGCGACGGGACCTTCCTGAGATCACAGGACGATCCAGTAGGACTCCTTATCGGCCGAGGGACTATCGACCCCCTTGTCCGAAGCCTGAAAGAAGGATACCCACTCCTCGCTCAAAGAAGTAAAGAGGAAGAATATAAAAGAGGGACAGCCGAAGGACCGCGCACTTGCCGGCCTAAAGCGATATCCCCAAAAATAAAAGAGGGACAACCGAAGGAACACGCACTTGCCGGCCTAAAGCGATATCCCCAAAAATAAAAGAGGAACAGCCGAAGGACCACGCACTTTCCGGCCTAAAGCGATATCCCCAAAAATAAAAGAGGGACAACCGAAGGATCGCGCGCTTGCTGGCCTAAAGCGATATCCCCAAAAATAAAAGAGGGACAGCCGAGGGACCGCGCGCTTGCCGGACTAAAGCGATATCCCCAAAAATAAAAGAGGAACAGCCGAAGGACCGCGCACTTGCCGGCCTAAAGCGATATCCCCAAAAATAAAAGAGGGACAACCGAAGGATCGCGCGCTTGCTGGCCTAAAGAGATATCCCCAAAAATAAAAGAGGGACAGCCGAGGGACCGTGCGCTTGCCGGCCTAAAGCGATATCCCCAAAAATAAAAGAGGGACAGCCGAGGGACCGCGCACTCGCCGGCCTAAAGCGATATCCCCAAAAAATGAAAGAGGGAAGCCGATGGACCATGCACTCGCCGGCCACGAGCAATAAATATAAAATCCCCGAAATGGAGTACGTATCAGGAAAATACCACGCATTATGGACGAAAGCGTTCGTACGAAAAGAAAAAAGAAAAGAAACTTGGACAGAATTACCAAGGTAAAATCATGTGGCCGACAAGGGCACCACATAGCCGGCATCAGGCAACCCAAACGGGAAGCCATCATCAGCCACTCATGAAGGAAGCAATCACCTAAGTCTGTCCAACACAGAAGAATCTCCAAACATTTCTAAGCTAAACACTTAGAGATTTCCACGAAAAAGTGGGACACCAAACATTACAAAGACGAAGAACACACTCCCCCCTCAGCCGAGCAAAGGACGGGACCCTTCATCGGCCACAACTACAGGAAACAGGCTCATGAGTTCTTGTTTAACACTTGGAAAAATTGCGAGTGAAATAAAAGGGAGTGGGGGATGCCACAAGACGAAGCGGACACTCAATCGCTTAAAATCTCACACTTAGAAGAAATTCTAAAGTGCTGTTAAAAGCAGGGGGTGTTCATTGCAGACGAAGCATGCTCACCTAAGTTATCTACTTCAGCCACAACCAGAAGAAACAACCGAAGAGAATGATTATCAAAGTCCCAACTTCAATACTTGGAAAAATTTCGAAGAATAACAAAAGCAAAAGGAAAGGCAAGACGAGGAGGACATCGTAAACTATAAAGCCGAAAAAGAAACATATCTTCATTCATCAAAGGAAAGGTACATGGGGGCACAACGGCCATTACAAAATATGGGCGTCACAGCACCCGCCTAAGCTAAAAAACGAAAAGAGGTTTGGCCGATCAATTCTCGGGGGCGACCTCATCAGCAACCTGCCCCACATCGGCTTACTCAACAGCAGCTTCGGTGACCTCCTCCGTCCCCACATCTGCACTGGCCTCGGCTACTGCGGAGACAACGTCTTCAGCTTTTTGAAAGCGCGGTGAAGCCTCCGGTAGACTATCCGCTGCATCCGCTGCTGGCCCATGTCGTAGTAAACAGACATCTCCCTTTGAAGTAGTCTTGGCCGGCATGGCAGTTTTGGCCCCAATCCTCTAACCGGTCCGCCACAACCTCGTAGCACCAGGGGCGACGGTCTTCTGCCTTCCAGCCTTCGGCCAGAAATTTCTTGATTGCGGCATCAGCAGCCTTCTCAGCAGCCTTCTCGGCTTCAGCTTGGGCCTTCGCGGCATCCTCGGCCCGAAGCAGGGCTTCATCGCGGCCCCTCAGAGCTTCATCTATCACCCTCAGGGCGTCGTCCCTATCGGCCGCCACCTAACGGTAGGCCGCATCAGCCTCATCGACCCTCTTCTTCAGGGCTCCCACTTCGTCCCGCAGCCGATCAAGGCAGGCCATGGCCTCCTCGGCTGAAGCAGCTTTTTGCTCAGCCTCTTTCAGCCGAGCAATCTCTTGTTCCTGCCTCTTATGACTCTCCATCAGCATAAGGGCCCCCTGCAATGAATGAAAAGGTTAGGACGACGCAGACACTTGTGACATCAAGAAATGTAAAAAGAGTAAAGTACAAGGAACTTACTTGGACGACAAGGTCCATCCCGCCGTCGTAAATCCTGACGGGGCCAAGCTTCTTCAGATAAGCCCGGTCCTCGACCGGTACAGCTTGGGCAAGGACGTCATGGCCGTCGATAGCGTCGTTAAAAACGCCACCCTTGACAGGGTACTCGACCTCAAGCTTGTAGGTCCCAACGGTCAACTCCTTTCCGACCCTCTTCTTTTGGGAGTCCTGGCCGGTAGGGGGCGGATGGGACATAGCAGTCGACGAGGGGGCAGAGACCATGTCGACAACACCAATGGCATTAGAGCCCCCAGCATCATCGGCCGGCACAGTTGCAACTCTGGCATCAGCCTCAGCCAAAGGAGAAGCCCTCTTCGACTTCTTCAAAGGTTGCATGCCACCCTCGGTCAGGTTCTTCTGACCGTCATCCACAGGCCGCTTTTTCTTCGGTTGGGTGGGCGGTTTCTTTGCCGCATCCGAACTCGGTTGCGCGCCACTCGCAGCGGCCAGCTTCGCGGCCTCCTTGGCGGCCATCTCTTCCGTCGCTTTTGCCCTAGCAAGGGCCATGACGGATCTGCGTTCCATCACAAAATCTGCATAACAAAAGAGGACAGTTAGCAAAAAGAAAAACAAAGGTAGACGAAGACGACAAAGAGGGAATTACCATCAGCTTCGGCGGGCACGCCTAAATCCGGGCCATCGGCCTACTCAAAAGTGGTGGTCATCCTCGGCCATATTTCGGTGTCACTCTCCTTGTCACCATAGACGAAGTACCTGAAGAAGCCGAGGGCGGTCATCTTGTACTCTGTTATATACTCTTTCACATTCCTCGGCCCTCCTTTCAAGAATGTCGTCACCTGGGCATCCAAGATGCTACTCTTCGGCACATCATGGAGGTTGAATCTCCCGTCATGGCCGACGGAGGGAAATTTGGTGCCACCCTCGCCCAATGACACAAAAATGAATTTGCTTTTCCAACCATGGATAGACGAAGGGGGGTCAGTAAAGCTCCTCTTCTTCGGCAGCTGTTGAAGGTTGGCATAGTCTGCACAATTCTTGTGGCTCCCTCGGCCGATCTGGTACAGGTTCATGAACAGAACCGTCGTCGGCCTAAAGTCCAGCTCATCACAGCGAAGGAGGAAGCTGATGATGAGTGAATAGTTGTTCGGGGTCAACAAGGCCGGAGGGAGACCCACCATGTCCAAATACTCCGTGATGAATGGATGAAGGGGAAATCTAAGCCCCTTGGCAAAACTCATGAAGTATACTCCAAAGTACCCCGGAGGTGGATTCAGCACGTGGTCCATCGGCTTGGGGGCCCGGACCCTTCCATACGGCCCCACATACATCTGGGCCACCAGGTAATCAACCGCGCTACTCTCCGGCTTGATCAAGTAGATGTTCGTGAAGTCCAGATAGGAGTAACCTGGACCCTTCTTCGGCCGACGCCTTCTCATCGGGGCGGTCCCCTTAACGGCAGAAACCGGCTTCGGGCAGGGAATTGCAGCTGAGGTAGATGCTCCGTCCACCGCACGGGAGACCACTACGTCCTCACCTTCAGAAGACGGGCCGGCCTCATCGTCTTCACCTTCACTACCCTCCTGCTCCCCCGACTTGAAGGAGCTCAGGTCCTCTATCTCCTCGCAACACTCCTCCACTACCCGGTAATCAAGGGATTTAACGGAGGCCTCATCGTCATAAGGGTAGTATTCGTCGTCCAAAGGTTTCATCATAACAACTAGCTAAAGCCTAGAGGGGATCACTTTGGATCTAAGAGTGATTCTCCACTAACACTAGATCAAGGCCCTAGGAAAGCAAAATATTCAATAAATCAGAAGAAGGTGTGATGAACGGACCTTTGAAGATATGAAGTTTTGAAGAACACTCGAACAGCCTTTATCTCTCTAGAGTTGGCCAGCACTTCGTTATCTCAAGAATGTAATGGGGAGTCTCTTCGGAGGGAGGGGGGTATTTATAGACCTCCCCCCAACGGTCACTACACGTGGCAACCTTCCATTGGCCACATGAACGGCCACCACCCCCAGGGCCCATTGGGCTGGTACCGGTTCAAAAGGCGGGTCAGGCCCACTTCCACCAGTACCAGTCCATCGCCAACGTGCTAGTAATCAGCGTTCGCGACGGCCAACCATTCAACGGCCACACTAAGAAAGCACACCTACATCGGGCCCAACGGCCAACAGTAATTTCAAAAGGGTAGGTCACACCACAGTGTGCCCATATCGGCCCCAAGCAGAATACCAATGGCATGGCCCTTCAACGGCCACAACAGCAAAGCAAAAGGCAACCCCGCCATCGGCCTTGTATAAAACCCTGATGATAATTTCTTGAAAGTGGCCTGCGTCCAAGGGTTCTCCCACAGGGTTACCTTGGTCAGGAAATCACCAAGGGATTGGATTCAGGGTAATACAAGAATCTCGCTTCGGCTTAGGGGAATCCTTTACTCCTTCACCCCTCGCTCACTCTTTGGTCTGAAGCAGTGGAGGACTGGGGGACTACACCGGCCTTTGGAAATCAAGAGGACAAAATCAAAGAAATCCAAAAATAAACTAAGTCCACAACTACAACATCAGATCATATATGCACCACATCGTCCATAACCTTGTGGTGCACCATCGGCCGCAGCTAAGTCAGCAAACAAAGAATTCCCTCCAAAGATGCAACACCTAAGATCACAGGGCACTCAACGGCTATGATACCGCATACTCCACTCTCGGCCAGGAATTAAAACAGGAACTCAACGTCCTCAGATCATCGTCGTCTACGAGACCAGGATATGCGCTACTCCTCCCGGATCAGTGCCGCTATCGTCCTCAAGAACATGGGCACCAAGCTACGGATACTACCACTCCTTGGCCAAAAGCACATAATGAGAGCCACATCGGCCAAATAAAGCAAACAACGCCCTCACCGGCTACCCGGAGGCAGAAGGATACTCATCGTCCTCAGACAGGAGATGACCATAATGGTCTCCTCGGCCATGAGTACGAAATTCAACCATCAACGGTCAGGAGTAGGGAAGCACCGTCTTCATCGGCCACTCACGCAAGAGAACGCTCATCGTCTCCACCAAGCAAAGGCACTCGTCGTCCTCAACAGAAAACAACATCATCCGTATGGCTAGGGCCCTCTTCGTCCGTAGCAAGGGCCACACAATGGCCAGAACGTAGAGCACCTGTAACAACGAAAAATCAAGGACCAAAGCAAAGGGTGCCCGTAACGGCCAAGACTCCATAGCGGCCCCACTATGGCCAGGAAACGTCAACGCCGGGGAATCTACTCTCCTTCACTTCGTCTACATCTCAGCTCAGAGAGTGAGGGACTCCTGATGGAGTATATGGGCATGGACCCCAGGGCCCACATGCTCAGGAGAACAGAAGGTACCACGATCACCTGGTGGGACCCTCGTCGACCAGATGACCCCCATCGGCCAGAAAGAAGTCTACTCAGAATATGACCCAGAAGCCAGGAGAGCCGGGTGACCTCGTCGGCCGGGTCTTCGTCGGCCATGCCCTCGTCGGCCATGCCCTCGTCGGCCAGAAATAGCCTCCAGAACAAGATTTTGTACTTAATCATTTCCATACACTTCGTATCCAGCCCATTAGTGGCCCTATTGTAAATGGGCTTCCCAAGCCTAAGACTTGGGAGCCCAGCCCAAATTTTCTCTATAAATACTCCCCTTGGGAGTAGTTATAGGGGATGACAAATCATTTGTTGCAAAGAGTTATTGCACTTCTCTCTCTAGCTCTTCCTTCTCTCTAGATATATAATCTATCACTCGTACTTATACCCTTTACTGCTACATATTTTTAGTGCGAGAAAACTCACATCATAGTCCATATTTGAGCCGGAATAAGTCTGGCAGAATTCTAAGTCGGGTCTCATCAATCAATATTGAATATGTATAATTGTATTGGGGCCCAAAGTTTTGAGTAATCAAAGTGTAGATTAATATCTAATATAATATATGATATAATATACTTTTTTATATAGCCAATATTTTGGGACACTTTTTATATAAAAAGTGTAGAAGGTTCGGTTCAATACGGTATTGGGGCGGTTAAAAAAGTTTGGTACAGTACGATATTATATATTTTCCGGTACGCTCGATTTTGGTACAGTTCGGGATGGTTCTCGGTATGGAATAGAAAATTCGAGCGTGTTCACCTCTAGGCCTAAGTTATAGATTAAAAATGCATAGGGCCTCTGCAAGTACCGGGGACAGAGCTTCACTCTCTATCTGTCAGATTGAGATTATAGTCTAATTTACATCCTCCCAACGTACCGTCCGATCGGGATTGGGAGCTCTCAGGGATGGGGTGTCACCTTTTTTTTTATTAAAAATAATGAAAGAGTCTATTCGACCTTTTTGTCTTAATATGGAGTAAAATACTCTATATCTTTAAATATTAAATAATTATTGAATAATTATTGTAGGGTCGGCACATTTGTTCAATTCATCAATCTCATCCCATTCAAACAGTTTTAATACTCCCTCCGTCCCTTATAACTTTGACAACTTTTCTTTTTTGGTTGTCCCAAAAACTTTGCCACTTTCCTTATTAGTCAATCAATTTGTGGTTTCTGTTATTTCTCTTTCCTTTGCACAAATCTCTACTACACAGTTTTTACTTTATTATTCTACGTGTCAGTCAAACTTAGCAATCCTTTTAGGGACGGAGGGAGTATCAAAACCCCCTTGAAGTTGATGGCATCTAACAAATTTTGTTCCTCAAGCCGTCGTATCCTTTTTAGCTTTTTGACTTAACGTTGTGTTACGGCTTAGGTTGTACGAAATGTACTCATTTTCCCGTAGTACGGTACTGTATATAAAAAGGGAAAAACTTTGATCGTTCAACTTGGTCCAAAAGATGAAATCTTCCACCCCACCCCTACCCCGAGTTGACACGGATGATGGGTGATAGGCTTTATACACGTGTGCATCAGAGGTCCAACCTTATTTCAGATTCTGTAACCTCCACACGGCCGCTGCGGGTTTCGAATCTTGGTCACTTGATTCAATTTTCTCACAACTTGACCAACTGAACTACCGTTACGGGTACTTTGATCGTTCAACAAGTTTAGGCTGCTTATGTCCAAATTTAATACGGAGTACAACAAAGTCTACGTTAAGACACATCTAGACTGAACACGTATAAAGTGAATACAATTACTAAGCAGAATGAATGATTGATCTGTTTATTCATTGAATGGTCTCCTATGTATATATAGCCATGTAATTTTGGACGCGATTTTCACTATTGGTCATCCGGAAACAGTCTCTCTGTGCTTTAGTGCATATGTAAGATTGCGTAAATCCGACCCCATTTACCTCACCGTAGGTGGGAGCCTTTGCGGCACTGGGGTAAATGAAAATGAAATGAAATGATCAACGTGCACCCTCGACCATTGGGTGTTTATGGTTGGATGAAAAAAAACTGAACCAAATCCAACCCTGCATTTTCATAAGTTGTGTAAAAACTCATTAGAAAAATACTCTATTGACGGCATGTATAAGACATGTGCAAAAATGGTATGTGAATAGCAGAATAGGTTTCACAATTAAAAAAAAGCCTTTATAAACCATGAGTATAAATCAATGTGTATAAATGTGTACAAAAAGGCATGTATGAACAATATTTTTCATTATTTATATCCATTTATTACTATAGAATTTTTCCCGGGGGTGACGTACACTACCTCAATACTTCTTGCCTTCTTGGCTGTTTGCATTTTTGTGTAAATTCTTTAATCTATTTTGGTGTCTTAATTTTGTATGTATGAATTATGATCATTAGAAAAACATACGGAGTAATAAATACTCTGAAAAGGGAGTCAGTCGGTGGGTATTTGAAAACGGGTCTTGACAAGTTGACCGGAATATATGTTGCGGTGTGTGAACCAAATATAATTCTGCAAAGGTCATTTATTTATTATTATATTGCGTAGCTATGAGTTGGCTATCACTCAAATCCATCTTTACTCAACTGATTAAGTGGTATGAATCCATCCTTTTCAAAAAACAAAAGGGTATGCATCAATACGCGTTTGCGCCGAATACGAGCATGTACCTACCCTCGCCTTATATCATGTTTGTGAATTTTTATTTGTGAATTCGTTTAACGGACAATATTTTATTTGTGTAAAATATTGTCTGTGAATCAATGTTCACAGACAAAAAAAATTTCACAAATATGGATGAATACAAAAAGTGAGTATAAGAGTGAGTACAAACGTCATTTTTTATACAAGTATATGACATTTATGCCCCCTTTTGATAGATTTAAAAGTATGGAATAATAATACGTAGTATCGGAATGAAAAACAAAAAATTATACGATGTTAATCGGAAGATGTTAATTCAAAACACATTTGAATTATTTATGGTGTATTTACTTATTCATGATTTAACTGATGCGTTTGAATTATTCATGATTTATTTAAATAAGGCGTACTTATTACAAAAAAAATTGGATTTGTCATTGTTCACCTCAACTCTTAAACGAGGAGCTTTCCCATAAAAGGCACGAGGAGCATTTTGAAAAGTTCAAATAATAATACCGCGGAGCTACGTAGCACCGATACCGGTACGCGTAATCGCGGAAACGCGGACACGGGTACGGGGATACGGCAAAAAAAAAAAGTAGGATACGGATACGGGGCCATATTTTTAAATATTAAAAGTTATGGGGGTGTATTTACAAATATTAAAAGTTACATGTGTGTATTTATAAATATTAAAAATACATTTTTTTGGAAATATATACATATAATATCCTATGAAATATACAAAAAAAATATTTTTTTTGGATATATATATCCTATATATACATATATACCCATTCATTACATATACATCATAATATTTCTCATATACACTAGTGCATCTCGAAATATAAATGTAGACATGTAGTCGATAAGTCATTAATTTAAAATGAGAAATAAGTCAAACAACTACAATCTTGAAATTAAAAGTGCAAGCACCAAAGTTCTAGAATAATTAAGATAGAAAGCAATATTTTAAAAGCTCTAACATCTAATACATATTTTCACTGTAAGTATTAATTTACAGGAATAATATCATCTTCCAAAAAACTTCCGATGATACGGGTATCCGTCAGGATACGAGTATCGGAAACTTTCAAAAAATTACAAAAAAAATGGAAACTTTTAAAAATTACAGATACGGCCCGGGAACGTACGGTACGGGTATCCTAGAGTATCGGATACGGGAACGTATCCGATACGCCGATACGCTACCCTAGGGAAGTATCCGTGCTTCATAGCTGCGGAGTATTAAAAAAAAGCATACTGAGGTACACTGTGGAGTATACTTATAACGAGTATGAGATATTATATATGAACAAAAATCATTTTAATTTTGAGTCATCTTTATATAATATAAAGGAATTGGGTGGACAATTGGATTTCTCCAATTATTCTCGCCTATTCCCTAAAAGGTTCGTCAAATTGACTTTTCTTGGTCAATGACAATCAACTTTGACTAATGATATTTTATAATACGAAATTGTTTTGATAATGAAAATTATATCAAAATGTTCCTTATTCAAAATATTTTCATAAAAGTATAAAATTTATAATAGCTTATCTTTTCTATCTTTATTTTCTTTATTTTCTTTTTGGTGGTGATATCATGTATCCACTACAAAAAAATTGATTTATAGAGGCACAATAAATTTGCCTCTAAAACTAGTAAATTAGCCTCTAATGCCTTTTGGGGGCAATTTAGTGGTTGCCATCAAATACTCCGTCGCAAAATGATGGTTGCCTCTAAAAGCACTCTTTAGAGGCAAACAAATATATGCTTCTAAAAAGATATCTTTAGAAACAACTATACACATTCACCTCAAAATGTCATTAGAGGCAACTATTTATGTTGTTTCAATATGTTATTAGAGACAAACATATCCAATGACTCGTAATGTTATTAGAGGCACTTTAAATGTTGTCATGAACGCTTTTTAGAGGCAACCGTACATTGACGCACACGGCATACCTAAACAATAGACGTTTAATGACAAATATTTTCTTTTTCCTTGATATAGTAATTATAGGTGCTACAATCCATATATTTTCTAAAATCGCAACATACAATACAATTTAATACAAAAAATTGCAAGAGTAGTTCTTCCTTTAAGAGTTTAAGGTATAACACATAATACCAAAATAATATTTCATTTAGTAACAAATGTACAAATTACATAAATAATCTGTTCAATCTGATCTAAGACATCTCCTTGTATAAACTCAGAAATGTAACTCACTAGAGTTACTAAACATTATGATGTAATGAAATAAATAAAACTACTTCACAAAACCAGATTAATTTAGAGAGATCATTCTTCTCTTCCTCGTCCTCATCATCATCTTCCTCTTTAGTATGCTCCTTGCCAACCTTGCATATCGTAAATTATATATAAGTATTTTAACAACTTCAAAGTATAAAGAAATAAATAATGGACAAATTAATTACTAGTAGGAACATCATGCAATTTAAATTTCTTCATTATTAGGGAAATGCGGGTAATAAGTAATTGTTGACACACAAAACTGACTTTTGTACGGTTGAAAAAGCTTTGGTGGCTCTTGTATTATAGTACCAGTATCCCCACAGATCAACATTTTTCTGTATCATAGTACCAGTATCCCCACAGATCAAGATTTCTCCATCTACAAGAGGTTATTTATCAAACTACAATCAAAAGGGGATCGTTAGCAAGTTTTTCAATAGGAAGTTAGAATTATAGAAGTAGTTTCAACCTATGCAGGTGTGTATGAGCATGATTATAACAAGACTTCAAGGACAGAATATCTATAACAAACACAAAAATCAAGCTATACTTAGTGAAGATGATCTATGGCATATATATAGACATGCAAATTACATATCGATTTCCTGACAAATGGGCAAGACAAAACAACATCTTTTTCTTCGTCTAGGAAAAGACGGCAAAGCCTCTTCACATAATATAAAAGAACAGCCCGAACACGATATCTGATCCAAGATCATGATATCTGACCCAAGATCATATATGAAGAAACCAACACTACTTTCTCCTACTGGAGGACAACAAAGAGATCGAAACAAAGAGGATCTTGCATTATTGGATGGGAGGGTCTTCCACACAAATAACATAAATAACATTAAACAGTGTACTTATAAATGGGACACGTTAGCCATCTATACATAACAAGATGACAAAGAAATATCTTCTACTCCTGCCAAACTCTCAATTCAATTCTCTTGTTTTCTTATTCATAAACTCAATACAAATCTGATAAAGAGAGCACACATAGTTTTATTGACTCGAAATTTATCTAATGAAAATAGGTTTTTTGCTCCTGTTTTCATGATAATTTTAGTGGTTATGTTGTGTGTACTTTTCTAATCTAACCACCGTGCTTGCATCTAAAGGAAAAAAGTATGTAGTGTCCACTTAAGTACTCAACATGACCTTATTCACTGTAAATATATGCATTTTAATGTAATAGAGGCTGAACTCAATACAGGCTCTATTGTAATAGAGGCTTACTTATATCCTTTCAATACAGAGGCTGAACCCAGATTTTGCCTTACTTATTCATGTCAAGGACTTAATGATGGAGTAGTCGTAGCTAATCTGAAATCACAAGTATAAAAAATCAAATACGATAACATCATAAACAATTAATAAAACACACTAGTAGAACCAAAGAAAAGAAGATAAAATACTAGGTATTCAGAACCAATAATTCATTGATGGATATCAAAGACCTAAAATGGAATCAAATGCCACACAGAATCTGTAAGTGAAATAGGCAGAGGGTGAGCTTACCTAGCAGCGGGAGTGGAAATAGGCGGAGGAGAGGAAGACTAGGGCGGAACAAAAGGATCAGGGTAGGAGCTTATGTGGCTTCTTCCTTCTCATTCTCATCCTCTTTAACTCGACTGGTATGGGCTCTGCCCGCACCAATTGTTGGAAGTATTTCTATAATATTACAACCAATAATAGTAAATATAAAAAAATTGGTAACCTCAAAACCATTTGTTGGTGGAGAATCCGAAGCTAAGATTCCAGTTCGTATTCTCCACCGCTGACTAAACCATGTCCCATATCGCTGATTGGATCTCCAGAGCCGCTGATTCGAAGTCTAAAAATGGAGTTCAGAAGTACGAACCTGAGAAGCACGAACCTGAGATGAGGCCGTCTTAAAGTGTCGCTGAAGAAGAAAGCCTTATAGCTCTTTTCAGAGTCCGTCTCTCAACTTGAACCAAATATAAGGTCGATTGTTCCAGTCGTTCAACCTTCGGTCTCTCAGTTGCTTCTCAATAGTAGGCCTGTTGAGTCGAAAACGCAGACAAAATTCCAATTCTCTCTGAGATTGCCGACGATGACCTCTTCCAAGATCCCTACCGGCGTCATATTCTAGAAGCTCTCCACGAATCGTCATAGTCACGTTGGTTAAATCTACCTTGATCTCTCCTTGGCCGCCATCAGGAGTGTCGCCTGCAGATCGGCGATTTCTCTTGTCGGTGAGGAAAACCATCCGCGCCTCTCATCCACGTATCGTTGAGGAAAACCATCCGCACCTCTCGTCCTCTTATCGCTGAGGAAAACCCTCTATCCCTGCAAATCGGCGATTCCTCATATTTTCTCTGAACACTGTATGGAGCGATTGATTTAGGGTTAAAAAATTTGCAGCATTTGTGAAAGGTCCGTAGAAAGTAGGTCAACTTAAAACTTAAAAATTAAGGAGTAGGTACGGAGTATAAATTAGAAGGGTTTAAAAAATTTAGAAAATCTTTTAGAGCTTGGTTCAATAATCCTCTTTTTCGTCTAATCAGACTTATCAGACATTTTTTCCATCAAATACATAAGGTTTGATTTTGCGAACGGAATGATATAATAATAACAAAAAGTACAGTTGGAGTTTATTTCTACTTGTATTGATTGAAGTTACCGTAGAAACCATTTTAGCTATTCTTACATATTTTTTTTATTTTTTTAATATAATTATTTTATAAATTTTAGCATACTTAGTCGATTCAGCCAATTTTTATATTACTGAACCAACTCTTAGGCATGTAAAATTTGTAGAAAATATTGATTAGAAGAAGAAAATATTAAGTTATTAAAACTAGTCAAATTTTAGAATTCATGATACTTTAGAGACAATAACAATTGAAGTATTGTTAATTAATTGCACGTTTTAGAAGATTAAGAAAATTAGTTGCCCAAAGTTATCGCCGATATGACATTTTGATGTAGATGTTTTAGGGCGATTATAATTTTGTAACAAACTTTTAGAGGCATCCCTAAAAAGGTTGCTTCAAATAATAACTTTTAGGGACGGCTATGCTTTCACGACAAGCTTTTAGAGGCAATCCTAAAAAAATTGCTCCAAATAATACCTTTTAGTGACAAGAAAGCTTGGGTTGCCTCAATTGTATTGAGGGCTTATAACATTAGAGGCAACCAAGATTATTTGATGCTAAAAAGGGTTTTTAGAGGCAAATAGCTTCAGAGTGTTGCCTCTATAAATGATTTTTCTTGTAGTGATCGATTCATGTTAGCTGATCCCAATATCTTTTGGGACTAAAGCTTGGATGTTGTTATTGTATAATGAAGATATGCATTTTATGGACCATATATATTGGCGTACCACATGTATGCAATCACAAGGGTAAATACACATAAAATTTGAACAAATTAAGGAGTCCAATATATTATTAACGTCCCTAATTACTTGAATCCAATTACAATTATAGAAAATTATTCAAATTTGTAATTACGTACATAGAATACCTCATCTTTACAATTTATAGATTCAATGACAATGAAAAAGTAGCCCGAATTTACAAAAATTAAGTGGATAAAATGTAGTTAAAGGAATAAAATAGAAAAGTAAAAAATTAGTTTCTTCAATTCAAAAAACATATTTTTTAGTCTAAAAAGAATTATTTCTCTTATAAAATAAAGCTCATTGAGTAACAAATTTATACGGAGTATTACAAAAATACTAGGGTGAGCACATCGGTTTCAATTCGGTTTTAATAACAATTCGATTCAATTTGAAACGGACTGGAATCATACTATGTTTTGGTTTAGTTCGGATTAATTCAGATCAGTTCGTTTCGGTTTGAATTTGTTATGTTTAAAAACATATTAAGAATTTATTGATTATTCGAGTTCAGCTCGACCTTATTCGATTTCTTATGGTCTCAATTTTTTTTTAGTTTGATTTAATTTGATTTGACAGACATACCACTAAATTCAAACGAAATTGCGTATGATTTGATTTCGGTTTAATTTGGTACAATTTGGTTTGCTCAATCCGAACCGGTTTGCTGACCCCCTAAAAAACACCGATGAAAACTCATTCTCTCATAGGTGTCATCCATGGAAGTCAAGTGAAGTAGTACTTATTCATAAGACCCCGTTAAGTAACATTGCAATTGACATAATCGGTTAAAATTGCTGAAATTATGAAATTCTAAGTGAACTCACTAAATTTTCTAATTCTGGTAAATCATAGAAAAATTATACCCCGTATTTAAAATATATTCAATTAATGGAATAAAAAATTAGATGCAAATTAATGTAAATCTTTCTTAACCTTTTTCTTTATATATCAATTTTTATCAAATTTGAGTTTTTTGCGACTTTACAAGACTTTTAATGTACTTTTTGAATATGTGTATTTTATTTACTAAAAATAATTTTATTACTCCCTCCGTCCCGTTGGAATGTTCTCGCTTTCCTTTTTTGGATGTCAAACAGTGCAAAACAATGTCAAACAGTGTCGAAACAGTGCGAAACAGTGTCAAAACAGTAAAATTTACCCTCTGATAAGTTTATGTCTTTAATATATATGTGTGTAGGTCAAACGGGAACATTCCAACGAGACGGAGGAAGTATTAACAAGGATCACTTAAGTTTATGACCTGTCAAATATCGTAAACTCAACTGAGACCATTACCAGGGTCAGAGGTAATATACAATATTCATTCAATCTCTTTTTTATTTGAGTAATGTGAGTTGATCTTCCCATGCAACGCACGAGTTCATTGTCTAGTATTAATGTATGGATAGAGATAAAGAAATTAGTCATAAACGATTGGACTAAAAATCTAAAAAAACATACTCCCTCCGTCCCGAAAAGGTTGGCCAAATTTCCTTTTTTGGATGTCCCAAAAAGATTTGTCATTTCTATTTAAAGTAAGGAATATCTGACTAAAATTAATTCTCTCTCTTCTGCACAAATTTCAACCACACATTTTTTACTTTATAAATCCACGTGAAAGTCAACTTTGACCAACATTTTGGGGACAGAGGGTGTATTTGTTACAAACCTAAATTTTTTTACGTAAGCACTTTCAATATAGATTTTAATACATCCCGTAGCCCTTTTGTAGACAATTCTTGTCTATACAAATATACAATGAAGTTATAGATAAAACACTCTGATCTGTAGGTAAAAAATTAATGTTGTAAATAAGAAATTCTGTCATGAATATTTGCATGGTGCAAATTGCATCGATTAGAAAACAAAATAACGTTTGTGATAGACATTAATTGTTCATGTAGAGTTTACATTTGTATCGGGTGATTTTAATTTCTTTTTTCAATAAGCATACTTTGTATATGACCTAAATTCACGAACAGTAATTGTGTAAGAGGGAGTACGTAGGTGTACAAAATATGTATACTATAGTGTTTACAACAAATCATTTTTGCCAACAAGTGGTGAAGGAGAACTTATGTAGGGTGTGTATACTTTCCACGACAACCCGACCAAATCCTGGAATCGCCCACCTCAAGCGTCCCCACATCTCGATATGTCAGTGATAGATGAATAAATCGAGGTATGATCTCAAATAGTTTTTGAGTAAAGTGGTTCACGACTTGTGCGCACAAAAAGTCACCATATCGGATGAAACTCGCACATTACGATTATCGAGAATTGAACTGAGATCTCGACTCAAGTGCCTCACAGCTACTTGCGGGTAAGGAGTACTCATTGCCCGCAAGTAGCTGTGAGACACTTGAGATCTCGGTTCAATTCTTTGAAAAAAATGATGACACCCATCCCTGAGGGCCCCCAACCCTGACCGGACGATAGTTGGGAGGATGTATATTGGATTATAATCTCAATCTGACAGATAGAGAGTGAGGCTCTATCCCCGATATTTGCAGAGGCTCTATGCATTTTTAGCATAATAACCTCTCATCGCATGCAGTTGACGGGATTCGAACCCGGGACCTAACCTTTGTGGCAGTCCCTTGCTACCAGCTACGCCCACCGGTCGATTCAATTCTTTGGAGATGTCACGACCAGTGATAGTGTTAATGGTTTGGTTTGCTGTCGGTAAACGGATGCCACTAGGGGGGATGAAGTCATTGGGGTGTGGGATATATAAGGGTGAATTCGTGTTCTTTTATTTTTATTACATTATTACGTGTCTAATAACTTGTTTGGATGCCCTGTTTTTTCATAAACGATGCTCAATAATATTGGTAGAAAAATCCTAAACTATAATTTATACGAGTAACAAATTCCGAATTAGAACCATTATGTATTTATGTTCCAATGGTTTCATACTATTGGTCCTTCATTCCCACATCCTTTCCAAATGAGCGCCTTCAGAGAACCTATCCCTAAAAATATCTGACGGTTTATGGGGTTATTTCAATTCTTAACAAAGCTTTTTTATCTTTCACATTTTAATTGATAATTAATGTATCCTTTATCTTTAATTGAATCTGTCAAAAGAATCTCTAATTGAAGAAATTCATTTTTTCTTCAATTGAAGGTAGTAGTGAGGCGTTTTTCTGATAAAGGATATAACAACCCCTCTATCACTCTACTCTATGTATTGATGAATGATGAAGACACACCTATTGTGAAACTCGATCACCACTACTTAAAATCAAACCCTAAAGCAAGTCATGTTTATAGCCTTATAGGTGATAGAGCATTTCTAATGTAACAATTAACAGAGGATGAACACACTATATCTTTATAAATTTGTTGTGAATTTGATTTATTAACGGAGAGTAGTTGCAAGCAATCTAATACTCCATTGATAATAGACAACATTACAATAAAAAGATGCATGAACAAATGTTAGTGATGGATGTAACAGTGTTACATCATTTGCGTTTGTTGTCCACCCCAGACGTCCACACACCATTTTACACGTCCACATGCAGACAATTTAAAAAAAAATCATATTTTTTATATTTTTTAAATGAATTGCCTGCCTGTATACTTGGACAAAATAAATGACTCACATAAAAAACAAATGACATGCAAAAATTTTAAATTTTTACAATAATTATTCATGTACAAAAAATTTATACACATTTCACACACATTTATATGTAATTCTCTGTGCACATATACAATGCTGCATGAGTTATCTGTGTATACAATCAATCAGGAAATGTTCACATTGTCCGTGTGCACAGGAAATTACGAACAGTGTATGCCAAATATGTATATAAACAAATAATTTTTTTCTTCCAATTTTCCATATCAATGCACCTTTTGATGTTGAATAAAAAACTGAAGTAAAAGACAAAAGACTCCAACGAGAGATGCGACTCCGTATGTTTTGACACGTTTGCCCCCCCATTTCGAAATAAACAACATTAGTTTTACTTGCTCCGTAATCTGTATTCCACTGTAACGTTAACTTTTTCCCAGTGAAAGAAACCCTTTCCCTCTCTATCTCTCTCTCTCTGATTACTCGTCTTCTCAGCTCTTCTGCATAAGCTGCAATTCTCCTGCACAACGACCACCTTCTCCAGATGGCTGAAACTACAAAGTATGTTCCCATTAATGGCGGAAATCTACTCATAGAACTGAAACCACATTTTTCACTAATCAAAACCCAGAGAACCAAGGTTTGTGTGTTCGGGTTTGTCTTTGTTTTCATTGCTCTCACCATTTTCCTGGCCTTTAGCCCTTCCCCCAACTCATCGTCTCCATGGTTCACCAACATCTTTTCTTTAACTAGCAGCACAAACGGCGATGGAGGCGGCGGCGGGACTGTATCCGCGCCGACATACTCCAATGACGCTTCCGGATCTCACTTCTCTTCGATTTTCTCTTATTTTTTCCCGAATTCCTCTCAGCAAGTTCACAACCTTACTGCTCCTCCTCCTTATAACCCCCCAGCTTCTCAGAAAAACAGTTCTGAAGTGCTCAATTTCATTACAGATCCAGAAACCTCGAAAAATCTGACCAATTCTACTGGTGATAGTGCTCAAGTTTCGAAGCCGTCGAATTATGGCACTGTTTTGAACACGACGGTTCCGTCTCGGTTGAACAATGAATCATCGACCGTAAGCAACCAGACGCGGAGTGAAGTTTCCGATGATAGTAAAGCTGGACCGGTGAACTCTAATCGGACTACAATTGACGAAAGTCAAAAGCCTCCGGCGAATCTGACCATCCCTTCTCTACCAAAGCCCGTTCCCGTTGAAAAAAATGTGACCGAGAAGGGCGAGAAGGTAATTTCCGAGAAGAAACACAACAACGGGACAAGTTCCAGTGAGGATTTGCTGAAATCGTTGTTGAATTGCGATTTGTTTGATGGGAATTGGGTGAAGGACGAATCTTACCCTCTGTACAAGCCCGGCTCTTGTTCTCTCATTGACGAGCAATTCAACTGCTTTATCAATGGAAGACCCGATAAAGAGTACCCTAAATATAGATGGAAACCTAAAGCTTGTACCATCCCAAGGTAATATGCCGTTTTTATATTATCTGATATGCAGTATTGATTATCTGATTTTATTATGTTAGTTAATGTTTGGACTGCACTTCAAATTGTGCCTAATCAGGAACTGATATTATTAAAACGTTTGACTAATCTGCTATTACCATTATAAATCCCTTTGTTTTATACATTATTAAAAGTCATCGTATATTAAATTTATACTACGTATGTTTTATTTGCTAATATGAAAAACCATTTTCCTTGTCATAATCTAAAATCCAACAATTGGAATAGAGTATCCTGTTCCATTATCTAGTGTTTGGTTCAGTTGCTTTGGGCGTTGGCTCTATACACAGACTCTTATGTGATTGCTATGAACTTGATCACAGATTGAATGCCACTCATATGCTAGAGATGTTGAGAGGGAAGAGAATAGTGTTTGTTGGCGATTCTCTGAACAGGAATATGTGGGAATCTCTTGTTTGCATCCTCAGAAACTCTGTCAAGAATCAGACTAAAGTTTATGAAGAATCTGGCAAACAATATTTTCGTGGAGAAGCTTCGTACTCTTTTGTGTTTGAAGTGAGTAGTCTAATTGGCAGTTCCTTTTTTTGTCATCATGCTGTTTTTGTAGGAAGTTGCTTTATATCTGAATCGTATGGATGCATTTGCAGGAGTATAAGTTCAAATTGGAATTCTTTGTATCTCCATTTTTGGTTCAAGAATGGGAAATACAAGATGGAAATGGAAAGAAGAAGGAAACACTCCGTCTTGATTTAGTTGGGCATTCTGCTAATAAATATGAAAATGCAGACATCATAGTTTTCAACACTGGCCACTGGTGGACACACGAGAAGACTTCTAAAGGGTATGTACATGTTTGGAAACTGGAAATGATACCAATTAGCCTTTCTCAAACGACGTTTAATATTTCAGGGAGGATTATTACCAAGAAGGTAGTCATGTGTACCATGAGCTAAATGTTCTCGAGGCTTTCCGAAAGGCTTTAACTACGTGGGCAAGATGGGTGGATGCCCATATAAATCCTGCAAAAACATTTGTTCTCTTCAGAGGTTATTCTGCATCTCATTTCAGGTAAATAATATATTCGTTCAATACTCTTACGCCCAGTTTGGTGACATTTTTGTTTTCCTTATCAGCAGTGATACTTTTTTTTATACAAAACTCAAGCTTATTTGACTGCCGTTACCAGATTGGTAATATATTTTAATGCTGAAGTTGCCGATTTGAAAGAAAATGACACTACCACCCTCATTTTTACTCTATTTCATTTGAGAATTTATTTCAAAAAATTGTTTTTAAATATAGTTCAGCTACACCAATCCATAAACCCGTAATTTATCAAATGAACCAAATTTAGGATTACCATATGAGTTCTGAATCAAACTTCTATGTATTCTCTAAACCATAATTTATTTGGTCAATTCATTAGTTGTTAATGACGCTTATACCCGCTATTTTGCTCTTTATTTTATCGCATAGATAAATTTTGAACTATTATTAAATTATTTATGATGGAGCCAAAGATTCATTATTTTTTGGCTTGAGATTATGATAGAATAAAGCAAAATGGCTCACTACCTGCGCTTCTTTGTTATGAAGCAGCAGTCAGTCAATGCAATTTTGGACGGGATTTTCACTATGGGTCATCCGGAAACAGTCTCTCTGTGCTTTAGTTGTGCTTTAGTACAGGGGTAAGACTGCGTACATCCGACCCCCCTTACCCCACCGTAGGTGGGAGCCTTTGCGGCACTGGGGTAAATGAAAATGATATTAAATTATTTATGTCAATTCAGCTGCATCAACCACAATTAATCGAATTCTGTCAAATTTAGCTTTACTGAACCCCCTCTTAACAAGGACTGCATTATGTTTTTGAAATCCCACATTTCTCAGCACATTCACCTTATCTTAATAGCCTTGAAATTTAAAATTTATGTATGCCAATGTCGCAACAGCGGTGGGCAGTGGAATTCTGGTGGGGCATGTGACCATGAAGCGGAACCAATAAAGAACGAGACGTACCTAACGGCATACCCACCCAAGATGGAAGTGTTGGAGAGGGTACTGAAGGGGATGAAGACTCAAGTCTCTTACCTTAATGTCACAAGAATGACGGATTTCCGGAAGGATGGCCATCCATCAATGTACAGGAAACAACATTTGTCGGACGAGGAGCGGAAATCTCCTATGTTGTACCAAGATTGCAGTCATTGGTGCTTGCCGGGGGTGCCTGACATCTGGAATGAAATCCTTTATGCAAAAATTCTGGTCAACCAATACCAGAAGCAACACCAAACAAAGCCTTAGGTAAATTTCATGACACGAAACACGCCAGAGGTTTTTTATTGTTTATACATACCTAAACTTTACAGAAGGAAAAAAGTGCATTAGATTAAATCCCTTATTCGCCAAAACCATATTTACTAGTTACCAGTCCATGCACAGGAAGGATAGAAGAAAGAAAACATCCAGAGAAAAATCCAAGATGAGTACTTTCATATCATAACTTATTCTTGGGATATGAAACTAGAAGTGTTTGGGGGTCTATTTTGAGAAATACTCAAGTGTTTAAGGAACACCCAACACTCAATGTGTCATCCATTTTAGCATTTAGAATTGCTGTTTGTGCATTTTAAGGGGAGCTTATATATAAGGTGGGATCCACTTAAAAAAGCTAATGGCCCACTAAATGCACAACTGTCAATGCTTGAGTGGTTGATTCGATCAATAAATTATGATATGGGGTACTGGATTTGTAATTTTTATTTCACATCTCTGGTGTGAATGTTGTAAATTCTTCTTCCTATTGTAATTGTAATACTTCAATTATAATGCTTGAACAGTGAAATCAATGACATACTATGTGTTGCATCATCTTTGTGCATTTCTGTGCTTGATGGATCATTCTGTTGAATACACCAAGCATAGGCATTGTCTCAATTCATGTTTGTTCAATTATTAGTTGACTTTAACAGCACAATTACCAACCTGTTTAATGGCTGACATAGAAGCATGCGTTGAAATTACTGATTGGGGATTTTGGGCATCTAGTGTAAATACTTAAAATGACATAGTTTTAGTCCATAACAATAATAATGAACTAAAACGAAATCAAGAAAGTAATAAATATAGGAAGTAACAATTTCTTTCTCAGGAAAATATTTAATTATTACTGGTGGTAATATATACGGAGTATTATTTAGTATATTATAATCATTATTATTGGTGTTATTGTCAAATTCAACCTGAATGTTGCTTGGTTCAAACTTCAAAACAATTTAAAAGTAATGAATTATTTTCAAACTGTTTTCTTTCGCCACCAATCCCGCACTTAAATTGTGCGTTGTGACATTTGGCTCTTATTACTGTCAATGCTTTTACTGAATTTTATCGGCAATTCTCATCTTGGTCACCTTTTTTGTTCCCTTCTTCACATGGGTAATGGGTTATTTTGACCGTCATTTGGAACTTGTTTGAGACACTTTAACATAAATAAATCAAGGAGACAATGACGGATTCTTGCACCGGCAGAGAGAGGAGAAGTAGAAAGGGGAAGAGACTTAATTTCATTTACTACCTTCGTCCCAAAGTTTGTAGGCAAAATATACCATACACCCGTCCGTACTATGCCCATGGTAAACCGGCATTTTGGTAATTAGATCCAATTTAAAGGGTAAAAATTAGATTAATGCTTAGTGCTGCTTTTCTTTTTTCGCTCGTTGGTTGGCTTTGCTCCTCTTTCTTTTTCTTTTTTCCTTTTTTTGTTGCTTTTCACTTTCTTTTTTCTTTTGACTTCTTCATTGCTTCTTAGTACTTCCGTCCTCCTGTTATTGTTCCATTGCGGTTTACGATGCTTGACCAACGATAAAGCAAATGAATCTTTGTCCGCACCCAATTTATTTTTTAGATTTTTTTTATATATTCAAAAACTACATTAAAAGCTTTATAAAGTTCCAAAAACCAGAATCAAATTTGATAAAAATTTGATACATAAAGTAAGAAATTAAGAGTGCTTTGTGTTGACCAAGTGAATAGGAAATGAGACAATAACAGGAGGACAGAGGGAGTAATTTTCACTGCCCTCGTTGTTTTCTTATTTTAGTTCTTTCTTTTCTTTATTTTTTCTTTAACATGCTTTAATTTGTTATTTAATTATTATGCAAATAAATAATATAAAATATTATGAATGTTCAAGTTTGTTTTTTCTTCTTGTTCAAGTTTGTTTTTTCTTCTTTTTGTAACTTAATTTTTTTTTAATATGTGCATTATAATTTTTTTGGGTATTAATGTTTTGTTCTTCTATTTTTAACTTTAAGATGAATATTTGTTAGTATCTTAAATATTATGTACTACGTATTAATTACTAACATGAGTTTGTTATACTAAAATCAGTATAGTGTAAAATAAATATGCATGAGTAAATATCATAAAACCAACGCGATTATATTTGTAATTCAAGAACAAAAGACTAAATAATTTTCAATTTAAAATTATTATATTTCTCATTGTAAGTTAAATTATATTTCATTGCTCATTTGCTAAGTTACATATGTTCATCTGGTACTGGTTTTATACTCATTTTAAAATGTCATATTAATGCATATTTCGAAAGTATCATATTAGAATCGCATAAGAGTTAGATTATGTACATGGGAGCAGAGATCAGAGATCATGATACCCAGTTGAATGATTCGGATACTCAATAAAGGATGTATGATATTTAATGAAAATGTCTTGATTTTCAACTAACAAAGTATATGATTTTCATATCATTGCTCATTTGATAAGTTATGTATGTTCATTTGGTACTGATGATATGCTCATTTTAAAATGTTACGTTATACCAATGCGTATTTCAAAAGTAATATATTACATTAGATTCACAAATACAAGAGCACAGACCATGATACTCAATTTGCATGTTTCTAATACTCAATAGAGGAGGTTTGATGCTCAATGAAAATGTCTTGATGCTCGCTCAACTAAAAAAACTTTAATTTTCATACTAATTCTCATTTTAAAATTTATGTATGCTCAATTGGTACTCACGTTATAGTCATTTTTAAAATGTCATATCAATGCATATTTCAAAAGTACCATATCACATTAGATTCACATATTGAAGTTCAAATGAGTTGATTGTAGTATAATTTAAAAGTTTTTATAAAAGAAGAAATATGAAAAAGAAAGTAAATTAGAAGCTATGAAACAAAGATCATGATACTATTATTATACTTGTAATACTCAACAAAATAACGGTGATGCTCATTAGAAGTGCATTAATGTTCATTTAGTGGAAGTCACGAATTTTACTTAAATTACTATAATGTCACTGGCTGTACAATGTTTACTATACAGCCGGCTGTAGCATATACGAACTCAAGTTTGTACCATGATTTGGATTAGTACAATATTTTGAAAGGTATAAGTTTTATATTTTTATGAAATTAGTTTTTACAATGAACATTTTCAGTTCATTTTAATTTTATAAATAATTTTTAATAAAATATGTTGACCAAAATTTTAAATATGAGTAGGTATTTTGGGACGGAGCTAGGCTTGTCAATGGGTCGGTTCTGGGTAAGGATGGACTAGGCCCGGATGGCCCAACCCGGACCTGGCCTGATCCGGTTTTCTGGGGCCCAATACTGGCCCGGTACCCGGCCCAATGGTTATAGGAGGTGGCTTAATTCTCGTTTTTTGGGCCCAGCCAGGTCCGGGCCCTACTATAGTATCTTGAATTGTTTTTTAATTAAATGGGTGGTACCGACTTGGGCCTGACCCGGGCCCGGTACTATTTGGGATCCTGACTGGTCTCGGTCTCGGAGCATACCCGGGCCGGTACCAGGATCCAAGTTTATAGTCCCAGTACCGCCCAGGCTCGAATACATCCCTAGATCCGGGCCTGAATATAGTGATTCAGACCCGAATCCGACAAGTTAATAAAGGATCCAGACCCGACCCGTATATCCAACGGGTCTGAAAGTATGATATGCACAACATTATAGCTTTTGTTAGAATAACAAGACATGTGTATGAAATGTAAAACAAAGTGCGCAAACTTATAAGTAGAATTAGTACCTTTATCCAATAAAGTATCGGTTCTTGTACAAACATATAACTCCACACTCGTTGTCTCTTTCTCTCGCACAGAAAACTCATACTACATATATTATACTCCCTCCGTCCCTTAAAACTTTGCCTTCTTTCCTTTTTGGGATGATGGATAGTGTACCCGGGGGGTAGCTTATCCGAGGGGTTATTTACGGGGAATAATAAGAGAGAAGTCAGAGCAAGTAAGTATAGAGAGAGAAAGTATATTGTAAAGTGTGGAGCGTTTTTCAGCGTGGTTACAAATGGGAAAATGGGGTGCTATTTATAGTAGCAATAAATGCCGGACAGGGACACGTGTCAAGCGTTCATTGGCCGAGAGGCCACCTCAACTGGTTGGCGCTGGCAACCGCATGTGGCCGCATTTAATGCGGCTGTTGGATGGGACGTTGTACAGGGTACGGTGATCTGTACGCATGTGGCGCGGATATCGTGTCGGAAGAGGTGCCCTCGGCTGTAGAGGACTGACCGAGGGCTCTGAGTACTGGGGACCCCCTTGGTGCCGAGGGCTACTGCTTTCCGCCGTTTTCCCAGTAGCTTTGTTTTTGCTGTGTTGGCCCTCCTGTGAGAGTTAGAGCCCTCGGCCAGGGGGCCGAAGGCACCCCTGGTGCGCATTTGTGGGCTGCTTGGTATCTTGGGCGCCGTGATTTGGGCCTGTTGTGCTTTCCGGGCCTGTTGGGCCTTTATTGGAGCAGTAGGAGTCTGTGGGCCGGGGGTTCCCGTGCCATATACTCCATCAGGAGTCCCTCACTCCTTTTGCCGAAAGGTACTTGAGGGAAAAAGAGTAATTGTGTTTGTCCTCTGCCGTTGTTCCGTTTGTAGTTTGTAGAGTTGTGGGTAGTTTGCTGTATGTTTATTCTGCCGAGGGCAGCCCCTCAATTACCCACATGTCGGGACTTGAGGGGTCATGTTTGTGATTTTTGTGATTTTTCCCGAGGGGGTCCTCCAGTCCCCCACTCCTTGAGGCACTTGCAAAGTGGTGAAAAGGAGTAGAGTAGTTGCGCTGCTGTTGTGGGCCGAAGGCTGACGCTTTTCATTTCATTTTGGGGGGATGCCTCGTTAAAAACCTCATTAGGAAAAACCCTGTGGGAAAAAATCCTAATGAGGGAAAAAGAGTGCACCGAATTCCCCCAACGATGAATCGAAAATGTGAAACCTTGGTTCAAAATGGAGAATAATGATGATGCCGAAGGCTCTCCTTGTTCTGAGGGCTCATGTGTTGATTAGCCGGAGGCTTGTTGTTGATGTCCTGGGAGGTGCCGAAGGCGGGTCCCTCAATCTGGGGATCGAGGGCGTAGTGAATGATGGTAGTAGTTGAAGTGTTACCGGGGTGTCCCCTGTTTGTTGATTAGTTGATGATGAGGATATCCGAGGGCTCCCATTACCTGTGTGCCGTAGGCTATCCGTCAATGAGGCATACTCCCCGGGGGCTACCCAGCCCTTACAGTGCTGAGGGGGGATCCCCGAAGGGTGTCCTGATATGAAGCCTTGGGCTTCTGAAGGAGTGATCCCGAAGGCGTCTGTTGTGTACTGTGTGGGGCACAACTCGGGAGCGTCTCTGGGTAAGTGTACCCGGAGGCTTTCCCTGATGAAGTGGAGTGAAGTAAAAAACCCGGGGGCTCCCAGAATATAGTCGTTGGAAATATAGCCGTTGGAATATGTAACGTCAGGATATAGCCGTTGGGGGGGGTACACATGGCGCGTGATGGTTGGCTGCCCGTGGGCGGCGTCACCGGTTGGGCGAAGACACGGCGTGTAATGATGACCTTTTGACCGGAGGCCCGGTTTTTGACCGGAGGGCCACTCTCCGCTGTGCGATTTCAGTGTAGCGAAGCTCTGGCAAAAATTTTCTAGAGAGAGAAACTTGCCTTCGGTTGAATCCTCAGTTCTCAAGGTCAGTTCCCCCCTGCTCCTCTCCTTCTAGTTAGCTGTGCCTTGTGCCCTTAGGCTAGGAGATAGAATTCTCTAGAAAACCCCAGTTCTTTCGAGCCCTCGAGCTAGTGAGTAGATGTCTTCTCAGAGCGATTCTCAGGACATATCGAGGGATCTCTCGGTTGAAGAGGAAGTCTTTTCCGACGCAGAGTCCCTGAGTGAGCAGCCTTCGGCCGGTGGTGACGTTGCCCTTGCCATCGAGATGCAGAAAGAGTTAGTTACTGAAGTTGAAGCCGAGGGTTTTGAGCAAGAGGCGAAGGATGAAGAGCTCGCCTTCGCCGTACAAGTTGCAGAGGAGGAGGAAGAGAAGGAGAGGAGGAGGGTGACAGTGGCTGTCCTTCCCCCCCGCGGCTCTGGTGAAGCAAGCAGCTCGAGGCCACTGAACCCGACGCCCTTGAGAGTAGCCCCCGGATCGAGGGAGAAGAAGGCGAAAGCTGCTACCAAGAAGAAGGTCAGGGCCGCCGACCAAGGGAAGCCCGTTGATATGCCCGAGGGGTATTCTTGGCTGAACACCGAGGCCCTCGAGATAAAGTCGAAGGCGGACAAGGCAGATTTCTACGTCACGCAGCTGCACGTAGGGCCTTCGGCCGTGGTGGTCGAGCCGGGAGTTGATGATGTGCTGTCTCGGCCGCCGGAGGGGTGCATTGCAGTACACATACTGTCGGTCTCCATGGGCCTCCGGTTCCCTCTGCACCCCTTCCTCCGGGAGTACCTTAGGTTTGTTGGCTTGGTCCCCTGCCAGCTGACACCTAACAGCCACTCCTACGTGGCAGGTTTTTTGAACCTCTGCAGGGACCGAGGGGTGACCCCCAGCCTGGACTTGTTTTTCCAGAGCTTCAACCTCTGCCGAGGGGGTCACGCGAATGCCGAGGGCTTCGCCAACCTGCAGCAGATAGCTAGGTGGAAGCTATTTACAGAGGCGCCTTCGTCCAATAAAGGCTGGAAGGAGCGATGGTGCTACGTCAGAGTTGCTGAGAGCCCATTTCCGACGGAACTTCGGGATCGCTTCCGTCGGCATCCGAAGGTTGGAAACGTCGCTCTCGAGAAGGATGGATTGATAATAGCCAAAATCCCGGAGGGTCGCACGAAGCAAGTGTCTATTAAAGACTATACTGCTGACAAGGAACTCTTCGCCCTCGGCTTCCGGAGATATCGCTTCATCGGGGAAACGGACGAGAAGTATCCCCTTTTTGATGAGGCCTTCCGGGGAGCAGGAGGTAGTCTACGAGGGCCCTTGTCCTTGTACTTAGTATTTACTGTTCTTTTCTTCTCCTTTTTTTTACCTTGATGTTATTGATCCATGGTTGTTGACCCGTCGGCCTAACCCTTCACTATTTTGCAGGTATTCCCGTTTCGAAGATGAACGTGAAAAGCCTTGCTCGATTTAAGAACAAGCCGGCCAAAGATCCGAAGGGGTCGGATGCGGGCGGCCAAAAGCCCGTTGGTGCATTTTTCAAGAAGCCCGAGGGGGATGTGGCGGCCGCAAAGAGGAAAACGACGACGAAGGAATCCCCCCCGGCTACCAAGAGATTGAAGAAGGGGGACGCCACGAAGAAGGACCCCCCGGTAGTGATCGTGGATGAGCATTCAACCTCCGGGCTGGTTGTGGATGTGCCGACGGCCGGAAAGCCGATGGGGACGGAGGAGATGCCCCCAGAGGTCCTGCAGGTCTCCCTCCCAAGGGGAACAACCGTGACCAACTGCACGGTCAACCCGAGGGTGCTCCTGAGGGGCATGACCCCTGAAACAGATGGGGCTACCTTCGGAGCCTTGGACGATGTGGCGCTTGAGGACCAGATCCTTCGATCTTCCTTGACTGTAAGTTCCCTCATGCTTTCTTCCCTCCTTCCTCAGATTATCTTGCGCGGTTGTCCTGACAGTTTGCGTTGTTGATTTGCAGGCTTGCCTTGCCTTCGGCGAACATGCCCGACGGTTGGAGGAATGGAGTCTCCACAAAGCTGGGCAAGACGCCAAGATGCAGGAGCTCATTCATAAGGACTCCAAGGCCACGAAGCTGATGGCCCAGCTCGAAGAGGACCTCCGGCTTGCGAGAGCAGAGGCCGGGAGGCTCAGGGAGGAGAAAGCCAAGGCTGAGGAGGCTACCGCGGAGGCCGCGAAGAAAGCCGCTGAGGAGGCCGAGGCCGTCAGAGTGAAGGCTGTGGTCAAAGCTCGGGAGGAAGCCATCTCCAGGTTCCTGGACGAGGGGTGGAAGGCCGAGGGATACAAGGAGTGGTTGTCCTCGGTTGTGAGGGCCTCCGTTGATGAATGGTGCGAGGGCCCGGGTGAGGAATGGATGGCCCGAAAGGGCAAGGAATATTTTGATGGGGGCGAGTTTTTTACTCAGGCCCTAATCTACCGAAAGATGGTGACGAGCACTTTGTCACGGTGCGTCAAAATAATTTTCAATACTAAACACTTATACGTAGTATAGCGTAGTAGAGTTTGTATCCACAGGGAAAGGAATAATTCTCTTTTTATGATACTTAGTAAGTAAAAAAAGGGGGGATTTTGATTGAGTGATTTAATTTAATTAAAGACTAAGATGAACAACCTATATGTGTTTAATTCAAAGATAAAAAGGACTTGGCATTGCTACTTTCCACTTGTTGATATATTTTAGTCGATCATTGTTATATCTATAACTTATTCCCTCTCGAATACTCAATCGGGGAGTATATCCACTTCATCGAGGGTGGTTATTAACAACGACCGTTCATTAATAACCCTTACTATTAATCAAATATAGAACAACGCCTTATACCGATTTAATAGTAGCATTTAATCTTTCTAACTCCTTGATGAAATCAATTGAGATTGATAACCTCAACACAAGCGGTTTCGGTTTAACCAACAAAATTAATCCCTCTTAAGTTTATTAACCACGACCGTGCATTAATAAACCGAAGTTACTTACTTGTGAAACCATCAACGATTAACCATCGGTTCGTTGATCGTTTCTAGTAATAATTAATATATGAAACAAGACTAGTTGATCCTTTAAGTAATGTTCAAAATATTAATATAAAATAAGAGTAGGAATTAATTAATATTCAAGGAAGAATAATATTAAAGAAGATGAATCCTACTATAATTAATATCAAGATGTTAACTAATTGTCATCTTAGCAACACTCCCCAACATTAATATAGAGGAAGAAAATACCATTCTAACTAATGTCGAGATGTTAACTAATTGTCATCTTAGCAACACTCCCCAACATTAATATAGAGATGGTATTAAGGAAAGAACTATTAATTAATATTCAAGGAAAGAAGTTAAGAAAATAACTCACAACTTTAATAATCAACAAGCTTCAAGAGCAACACCAAGAATGGAAGTTTAGCTCATCATTTGGAGACTAAACATAGCTAGAAAAATATAAAGAAATGCTATTCTAAACTGAGCTAAAGAGTATGGAAGAAGGGATGATGAAATGTGAAGGAAAATGGGGCTATTTATAGGTGTTTTCAACACCTAATGCCGGATACCCGACCGGGTATTTTGACATACCCGACCGGGTATTTACCAAATCAAATATTTTCCCATGTTTTTGTGTCTTCTGCATGTTCTTTGGTCCGAAATCACAGAATACCCGACCGGGTATATGGAATACCCGACCGGGTATTTGCTAGTTTTGCAGCAGTTTCCTTTGTCACTTCATACCCGGCCGGGTAAAGTCCATACCCGACTGGGTTTTGCACAAAACTCAGGTTTCTTCATCCTTTTTGCTTCCAAATCTATCCTAAACTTATAGCCAAACTAACTACAACTTACAACAAACAATAAAATGCTAGAAATACGATTACAATCAAATGCAAACTAACAACTATAAACTTGCACAAAACTAGTAAATAAACATTACAAACAATAATAAAAATGTATACTTAGGCACTAACAACTAGTTCCTATCAAACACCCCCACACTTGAACATTTACTCGTCTCGAGTAAATTAAAACCTGCCCATGAAGTTTTCAAAACCACAAAAGTAGCAGAACAACCATCCAACATTTTCTTCTTTTTTTTTTGATTATCTTCTGCATAAATAGATATTTTTCTCTCATTCTCTCATTTTGCCTAGGAGCCTTTTCAGGTTTTCATCCTAGCCTCTCTTTTTATTTTTTTCATTTCTCACAACTCACTCATTTTAGCCACTTTTTCTTAGATTGCCCATTTTTTTCTGGGTTTTCAACCTAACTAGCATTCTTTTTTTTCTTTTTTTGTTTTTTTTTTCTCTTTTTTTTATTGATGAAAAATAATGCAAGTTACAAGGTTAAAAAAATGAGTACATACCAAATGAGTGCCTCCCCTACACTTTTTTTCGAAACACTGTCCCTAGTGTTTGGAAACATGATTGTCGATGTACCCTCCATAACCGCCATCGCCACCAAGACCATGTTCACCGGAGCTAGAACCTCTAAATTGCCCTAACATGAGGGATAATACCACGTCGGGTGTTGTACTAGGTTGGGCATGTTGGAGAAGTACCCTTGGTGGTCGAAGTTATGTGTTCTTTTTGGTGCTTTTTTTCTCGTTTTTATTTTTTTGTGAATTCCAAACTTGAGCTTGGGGGGTTAGGGAATTCGGTTTGTAGGGTATTTGGGGGATTTGGTGGGTTTTGTGTGTATGGGTTTGGAATGTAGGGTGAGGAGAAAAAGAAATGACATTTTTTTTGGAGGTTTTTGGGATCGGAGAGGATGATGTGGATACGAAGAATGTGGAGTTAATTTGGATGTTTTGGTTGAGATTGGAGTGGTTTGAAGCTTGGATGATTGTCAATGGAGGTTGAGGGTTTGAGTTTGGGACATTAGGGAAGAAAATGGGTGTTTTGTGGGCTGATTTAGGACAAAAACGGACTGAAATCTCGATTACCCGGCCGGGTTTAGTAATACCCGAATGAGTATGCTGTTTTTCGCTTGCCAGTGGCTGTTTTGGCCAAAAACCCGGCCGGGTTTTTGTAATACCCGGTCGGGTATTAGGCTGTTTTTTTATTTTTTCAGCTTTTTTTTTACCCGGTGGCTGTGTTGCTCGGGTATTCCTTCATTGTTTTGTTACCCGACCGGGTAGGGTATATACCCGACCGGGTTTGTTGCCAGTTTTACTTCAAAATATATATATATATATATATATATATATATATATATATATATATATATATATATATATATATATATATTTCATTTTCTTAAAAATGTTTTTGCACACACGCACTCTAAATAAATGAAAATAATCAAAATACAAATTTGGGTTGCCTCCCAAGAAGCGCTTTGTTTAATGTCGTGGCTCGACGATTTTTTTTTCCAGTCGTTTAAGCTTGGATCGTGATAATCCATCTTCTTTTTATTTTCATTTGTTACACTTTCGTAGAAAAGCTCAATTTTCCAACCCATCACTTTGAAAATCTTTCCGGGATCAAATATCCAGATTTCTATTGAACCATGTGGTGAGAATGAGGGTCCATGATTTTCATTAAGCATGGTCAATGGGAGGTGTTTTGATCCGGGTGGTATAAGAGGGAGTATGAAATATTTGTGTAACTCCACCGTTATTCCTTGCTTATTTGTGAACAAAGAGAAGTCTAAATTATACTCACAATTGGTAAAGATTTCGTAGATATCTTTGTTCTTCTCCACCCTTTGTGTTTCCCTTAGAGCCTCGGGAAATGGTGGTATGATCTCAGGAGTGGCCGGTGGTTGAGTTGAGTTTTGAGGTTCCTCCTCCGGTTGAGCTTTCTCTGTAAACTCATCTTCTTCTTCCTCCTCGCCCATGTGGTTCACAATGCTTGGCATTTGTTTCAACTGATTGTCCAAGTTCTGTTCGTTGGACACTGCTTCTTGCGAGCATTGTGACATATTTTGTTGCATATTCGTCACATTGATAGTGAGAGCTCGGATCATGTCTTCGGTGGACATGCTAGAATAAGAACTTGAGTATGGGTTATATGTGTTGGAGAATGAATTATACCTCTCTTGGAAACCAACACCATTCCTTTGTTCAAAGTATTCTTTTTGAAGCTCTGGGCAAAAATCCGTAAGATGTCTGTGTGACATGCAAATGTTGCATGTATGGATATCTTGAGATTTTGAGCATGAAATAAATTCCTTTATTAGAGAAGTCAAGTCGGAAATTTGACTCTCTAGGGATGATGTGTTGGTATCCATATACTCATGAAAGCTCAGAAAATAGAAAAGTAAGATTTTTATTTATTTTTTTTGTTTTTGATTTTTATGAGATAAAATAAAAAGAAAAATAATTGTCTTTCCCCGGCAACGGCGCCAAATTTGACGAGCACTTTGTCACGGTGCGTCAAAATAATTTTCAATACTAAACACTTATACGTAGTATAACGTAGTAGAGTTCGTATCCACAGGGAAAGGAATAATTCTCTTTTTATGATACTTAGTAAGTAAAAAAAGGGGGGATTTTGATTGAGTGATTTAATTTAATTAAAGACTAAGATGAACAACCTATATGTGTTTAATTCAAAGATAAAAAGGACTTGGCATTGCTACTTTCCACTTGATGATATATTTTAGTCGATCATTGTTATATCTATAACTTATTCCCTCTCGAATACTCAATCGTGGAGTATATCCACTTCATCGAGGGTGGTTATTAACAACGACCGTTCATTAATAACCCTTACTATTAATCAAATATAGAACAACGCCTTATACCGATTTAATAGTAGCATTTAATCTTTCTAACTCCTTGATGAAATCAATTGAGATTGATAACCTCAACACAACGGTTTCGGTTTAACCAACAAAATTGATCCCTCTTAAGTCTATTAACCACGACCGTGCATTAATAAACCGAAGTTACTTACTTGTGAAACCATCAACGATTAACCATCGGTTCGTTGATCGTTTCTAGTAGTAATTAATATATGAAACAAGACTAGTTGATCCTTTAAGTAATGTTCAAAATATTAATATAAAATAAGAGTAGGAATTAATTAATATTCAAGGAAGAATAATATTAAAGAAGATGAATCCTACTATAATTAATATCAAGATGTTAACTAATTGTCATCTTAGCAACACTCCCCAACATTAATATAGAGGAAGAAAATACCATTCTAACTAATGTCGAGATGTTAACTAATTGTCATCTTAGCAACACTCCCCAACATTAATATAGAGATGGTATTAAGGAAAGAACTATTAATTAATATTCAAGGAAAGAAGTTAAGAAAATAACTCACAACTTTAATAATCAACAAGCTTCAAGAGCAACACCAAGAATGGAAGTTTAGCTCATCATTTGGAGACTAAACATAGCTAGAAAAATATAAAGAAATGCTATTCTAAACTGAGCTAAAGAGTATGGAAGAAGGGATGATGAAATGTGAAGGAAAATGGGGCTATTTATAGGTGTTTTCAACACCTAATGCCGGATACCCGACCGGGTATTTTGACATACCCGACCGGGTATTTACCAAATCAAATATTTTCCCATGTTTTTGTGTCTTCTGCATGTTCTTTGGTCCGAAATCACAGAATACCCGACCGGGTATATGGAATACCCGACCGGGTATTTGCTAGTTTTGCAGCAGTTTCCTTTGTCACTTCATACCCGGCCGGGTAAAGTCCATACCCGACTGGGTTTTGCACAAAACTCAGGTTTCTTCATCCTTTTTGCTTCCAAATCTATCCTAAACTTATAGCCAAACTAACTACAACTTACAACAAACAATAAAATGCTAGAAATACGATTACAATCAAATGCAAACTAACAACTATAAACTTGCACAAAACTAGTAAATAAACATTACAAACAATAATAAAAATGTATACTTAGGCACTAACAACTAGTTCCTATCACATGGCCCGACATCTAAAAATTGAGCCGAAAGATTTCGATCCCTCGGCATATGGTCTTCCCCCCTTACAACCGGATGTTCGTGAACCCCTCCCCTCAGGCGTTACGCGGCCCGACCTGGAGGATACTGAGCTGATAAAGGAAGCAGAAGGCGACCTCGTGGAGGCCGGAGTAGAGGTCTCTTCGAAGCCTGCTGTAGAGGAGGCCCCCGGGGGCAATGCTGTTGAAGTTCCCGAGGGGACTCGTACTTAGACAATCCTTTGAATGCTTATTTGTAATGAACAACTGTATGCTCTCAGCCTCGGCCATTTTGTAATATACACTTTAACTTTTCCATTCTCCTTATGAATGAATACTGGCCTTCGGGCTTTTTGCGCATAATTCGTTTCCTTTGATTGTTTTCCTCTGAATGTATGCCCTCGTTTTTTTTGAATGTGTGCCTTTGCTTTCCTGAATGTATGTTTTAGGACTTAGAATATATTCTCCCAATGTAGTGCTTTTTGTAGCCCTCGGCTACTAGCAATATGTCGTCAGTTGAACCTTTTACCGAGGGCAATCCTGTACTAGCAATATATTCTAAGTGTTTGTTCATTTGTTGGCCCCCGACTAATCCTTCCCTCCGGTTGTATGTAGCCTCCCTGAGATGACCGGAGGCGAGGTGTTAAGGACTTAGAAATTTTTTCTAAGTGTAGCAAGTATGAAGTAGGAGCCCTCGGGCAGCATGAAGATTTGAGACTTAGAAACTTGTCACCGAGGATAAGGCTTTTGGGACTTAGAAATTTTTCTAAGTGTAGCATGTATGAGGTAGGAGCCCTCGGGCAACATGGAGATTTGACCGAGGGCCAAAGTATGTAGGGCTTAGAAAATTTTTCTAAGTGTAGTATGCGTGAAGTAGGAGCCCTCGGATGACTGTGAGGTGTTTGTGGTATGCCCTCGGCTGGCTGGTGGCTCCACAAGGGGCAAAGCATTTAGGACTTAGATTGTAGGCGCTGTATGTTTAGGATCATTTCCTTAGCCTTGTGATGTTGGCCTGTGGCAATAAAAGCCTTCGGTTGTTTGTCATATGGTGCCCTTCGGGGATTTTTGAGAACATTGTGCCTTCGGTTTTAAATATAGCCGGAGTCAATCCTTGAGTGGACTTAGCCATTTTTTGATGGTGTCTGTTGTGAATGGTATCCTTTGTACTTGCGAACTTCCAAGATGCCGAAGGTGTTCCCTTGGGGAGCCCTCGGTATGTTTTTGTAAATTGATGGAGCGATGTACTCATTGATTTGTCGCCAAGTCTACTCCCCTTCACCATCTTTTTTTTTGAGTAGTGAAGGGAAGGCTTCAAGAAACTTAGTTTCTTGGTAAGGCTTGGCCTATCGGGAGGTAATAGAATACACCATTAGCTCCCCCCTCGGGTTAACCTTCCGAGTTCCGAGGGGATCGAGGGTCGTTTCCTGGGCACAAGATATGGTGGTCTGTAACCTGCCTCCCCTTGGGGGATGGCGCGGAAAGCGCCTCAGTTTTGAAAGTCGTCCCCTCGGCGTTAGACATAGTCCGTGGCCTGCCACACCCTTGGGGTGGTGGCGCGGGGAGCGTTTCGGTTTGGAAGTCGAATCCTGGGCATTTCTCGTGCCTGTCATACCCTTAGGGTGATGACGCGGAAAGCGTTCCGTTTTTGAAAGTCGAATCCTGGGCATTTCTCATGCCTGTCATACCCTTGGGGTGATGACGCGGAAAGCGTTTCAGGGAAGGGTTTTCATTTGCACACTAGTTGCAAATGGCCGGGTGCACTACGTGCTGCCGGCACCGATAGGTGGCACCTTCGGTATAGGCGTCCTCGAGGGGTACGGCTTAGAAACAACACTTGGTGTTTGTTCCGATGTATGGCCCCCGGCACTTGGTACCGAGGGGTCTTCTGTAAAAACACTTGGTGTTTTTCCTTCACTTGTAGCAGGGGATTGCGGTGTCTACCCTTGGTACTTGGTACCGAGGGGTCTTCTGTGAAAACACTTGGTGTTTCCTCCCATTTGTTGAAGGTGATTGTCTTATCTACCCTCGGTGTTGGGTACCGAGGGGTCTTCTATGGGAACACTTGGTGTTTCCTCCCATTGGTGGAGAGTTGACAACGGTGTACCCCCCGGCACCAGGTGCCGAGGGGTCTTCTTTTGAGGACGGGTGGTACCTTGTTGTAGGTGAGCATTGTCTACCCTCGGCACTTGGTGCCGAGGGTTCTTCTATTGTGGTGAGGCCTTGGGCCTGAGGGTGACATGAGGGCTTGGCCCTTGTGGTAATTTTGTTCCGTGTTCTCGGTGTCTTCAAAATGCCTTCATTCTTCAGAATTCTTTAGGCCTTGGGCCGTAAAATAATACATTCACTAGTTATGAGGGTCTGGCCGCTCTGAGTTTATTGATAAAATTTAACTAAGTGATGTACATTCCAGTGCCTAGGGACTTCAGTCCCGTTAGGGCGTTTTAATTTGTAAGTTCCCGGTTTGATGATGGCTGCCACGATGTAGGGGCCCTCGAACTTTGGTGCCATCTTGCCGCCCTCGGTCGGTTGGCTAGCTTCCCTTCTTCGGAGAACATAGTCCCCCACCTGGAATTCCCGGGAGCGAACCTTGGCATCAATGTAACTTTTCACTTGCCTTCGGTAGTTCTCTGCGCGCACGAAGGCTTGCTCCCGGCGTTCCGAAATGAGGTGGAGATCGAGGGCCATGTTGGTGTCGTTGGTCTCCGGATCATATTGTGTGACCCTTTGGGTAGGGAGAGTTACTTCAGTGGGGGCTTTGGCTTCAAATCCGTAGCAAAGGGAGAAGGGTGTCTCGCCAGTTGTCCACCGAGGGGTGGTACGGTAGGCCCATAAGATGTTGTGGAGCTCTTCTACCCAATCACCCCCTTCGGCCTCCAGCTTCTTTTTTAGGCCCTCGAGCAAGGTCCTGTTGGCGTTCTCCACTTGACCGTTGCCCTGGGGGTAAGCAACGGATGAGAAGGTGTGTTTGATTCCCCATGCCTCCAGGAGGGCACAGAATGGGGCTGCCTCAAACTGAGTCCCATTGTCGGAGATGATTTGCTGAGGGACGCCAAACCTGGTGAGGATGTTCTTGAGAACAAAGTGACGACACCTGGCCTCAGTGATGCTGGCGAGGGGTTCAGCTTCCACCCATTTGGTGAAGTAATCGATGGCGACAATGATGTATCTGTTGTTGGAGGTACCCCTCGGCAGAGGGCCCACGAGGTCTATGCCCCATCGAGCGAAGGGTATGGATGTGCTGATGGGGGCATAGTTGACCGCTGGCTTGCCGGGGGCTTTCTGGAAGTGTTGGCATGCGGGACACCTCCGGGCAAGGTCCGCACAATCCCGGGCCATCGTAGGCCAGAAGTAGCCCTGGATTATCAGCCTTCGGGACATGGAGAAGGGTCCCTGGTGAGCTGAGCAAGTGCCGCTGTGTACTTCCTCCATTGCTACTTCGACTTCATCTTGATGAAGGCACCAAAGCAACGTCCCGTTGTAGGACCTTCTGTAAAGCCTCCCGTCCTCGATAGTGTAGCTGGGAGCCCTCATCTTTGCCAGTTTGGCGCGGGCCTCATCTTTGCCCAGTGGTGATGAAGGCAATAATGTCTGAGATCCAGTCCTCCTGTCTTTGTTGTATGTTCATGACGGGGCTAGCATGTATGCTGGAGAGGCTGAGTTCTTCTATTTTGGCGATCTTGAGATGTGCTCAGGGGATTCTGCCGAGAGTTTTGATAAAATGTCGGCCTCAGAGTTTTGAGCCCTCGGTATTTGAGTAAGAGAGTGAGCCTCAAATACCTTAAGTAACTCCTTAGCCGCCTCCTTGTATTGCTTCATTCTCCCTTCCTTGGCCTCGTACTCCCCGGAGATTTGGCCGACGACCAACTTGGAGTCGCACTTGACGTGGATTTGTCGGGCCTTCATGTTAGCCGCCAACCGAAGGCCACAGAGGAGAGCCTCGTATTCGGCTTCATTGTTGAAGACTTTGAAGGAGAAACAGACTGCATAATAGGCCCGGAAGCCCTCGGGTTAGATGAGAACCACCCCTCCTCCGCATGCCTTGATGGCGGAGGAGCCGTCGGTGTAGAGGGTCCACCAGTCATCTGAAGGGGCCGAGGGCTCCTCGTCCATGGCTGCCCTCGCCGTACACTCCGTCACGAAGTCCGCTAGGGCTTGGCCCTTGATGGCGGGCCTAGGACGGATGTCGATGTTGTATTGGCTCAAGAAGACAGCCCATTTTACCATTCGGGATGAGCTAATGGGGCTCCTCATCAAGGCGCCGAGGGGTTGGTGAGTGAGGACCTGGACCGGGTGATCCTGGAAGTAATGGCCCAACTTCTTGACGGTCCACACGATAGCCAACACCTTCTTTTCCACGGGGGAGTACCGGAGCTCTGCTTCCCTGAGGGTCTTGCTAACATAGAAGATGGCATGTTGGATGCCATCCTCTTCCCAGATGAGTACAGAGCTGATGGCAGTCGGGCTAACACCCAAGTAGAGGTACAAGATTTCCCCTACCTTGGGTTTAGAGAGCACAGGGGGTGAAGATAAGTATCGTTTGAGCTCCTCGAATGCCCCCTGACATTCTGAAGTCCATTGGAAACCGGCGGTTTTCCTCATGATTTGGAAGAAGGGTAAGGACTTCTCCGCCGATTTTGATAAGAAGCGGTTGAGGGCTGCCAGGCGGCCCGTCAACCGTTGGACCTCCTTCACGTTGCGTGGGGGATCCATGTTGATGATGGCCTGGATTTTCTCGGGGTTGGCCTCAATACCCCTTCGGCTAACCATGTAGCCCAAGAATTTTTCCCCCTGGACGCCGAAGGTGCACTTCTTCGGGTTTAGCCGAAGGCTAAACTTCTGCATGATGGCGAAGATCTCCCTCAGGTCGTCAACATGGTTTGCTGACTGCTTTCTTTTGACGATCATATCGTCAACATATGCCTCCATGGTGCGCCCCAGGACAGCTTGAAATACCCTGGGCACGATCCGAGTGTAGGTGGCGCCTGAGTTCTTCAGGCCGAAGGCCATGACAAGGTAGCAGAAGATGCCCTCGGGAGTCATGAAGGCTGTTTTTTCAGTGTCTTCCTCGTGCATGTATATTTGATGGTATCCGCAGAATGCGTCGAGGAATGACATGATTTCACACCCCGCGGTTTCATCCACCAGTTGATCAATATTGGGCAGAGGAAAGGGGTCCATGGGACACGCCTTATTGAGATTCGTGTAGTCCACGCACATTCGGAATGAGGGCGGTTTCTGTGCGAGGACTACGTTCGCCAACCATGAGGGGTATTTCACCTCCTTGATGTGCTCGATAGAAAGAAGCATGGCGACCTCTTTCTTCACAAATTCCCTTCTCTCGGCCGAGAGGGGTCTCCTCCGCTGTTGTACTGGTTTGGCCGAGGGGTCCACCGAGAGGCGGTGGGCGATGACCCTTCGGCTGATCCCCGGCATGTCCTCCGGCCCCCATGCAAAAACAATGGAGTAGGCGCGGAGGGCGCTGATGATGCCGGTCTTCAAGTCTTCGGGGAGCTTGGCTCCAATCTTCACGACTCTCTCCGGCTTGGCCGGATCGAGCGCGAAGTCTTCTACCTCTTCGGCTGGTTCAGCCCTCGGCCTCATTTCTTCCGCTTCCACAGTTCCGGTGATGGTGTCAATGCGGAACTCCGTCTTGCTAACCTTCTTTGTAACTTGAAGGTAGCAAGCGCGGGCGAGCTTTTGGTTTCTCCTCGAGTAACCAATCCCCCCTTCGGCTGGGAACTTGAGGCAGAGGTGCCTCATGGAGATGACGGCCTCGAGATCCTCGATGGCTGGCCGGCCGAGGATGATGTTGTGGGCGCAGTCGATGTTGACGACGACGAACTCCACTTCGAGCTTGGCTCTATGGAGGCCGTCGCCGAAGATTACCGGGAGGGTTATGACCCCCTCGGAATCAATGGTGTCGCCGGTAAAACCGGCAAGAGGGGTCTTGATGGGCCGAAGGGACCCCCTCTCCAGATGCAGCTCTCTGAAGGTGCTGAGGTACATTACATTGACGGAGCTGCCCGTGTCAATGTAAGTTCTGTGGATAATGGTGTCGTTGATCTCTGTGCGGATGACGAGGGCATCCCTGTGAGGAGAAGAAGTAGGAGGGAGATCTGCGTTGGTGAAGGTGATGGGTTCCTCCCTCAGCCGCTTTACCGGGGGCATATGAGTGACTTCCCCCACGTAAAGCGATTGAGCCCACTTTTCCCGCTGGCTGGTGGAATCGCCCCCTGTATTGCCACCGGTGATCATGAGGATGTGGCGTTTCTTTTCTTGATACTGGGGGTACTCCTCCTCTTCTTCTTCCAGATTTCCAATCTCCCTCTTCTTGCCGAGGGGGGTGGTGTTGGGGTTGACCCATGCATTCCCTCTCGCAGTTTGCCCTCGGGGTGGCCCCTGATGAGGGGGGGCCTGTTGCTGAGGGCCCTGGACAAACTGGGACAGATGGCCCACTTGTATCAATTTCTCGATGGCCGTCTTCAGCTGATGGCAATCATCGGTCCTGAGCCCCTGGTGTCGGTGGAAACGACAGTAGGGGTAGTTTGGATTTATGGCAAATACCTCCGAGGGGGCGCGTGAATCTCGCTCTACGAGGCCCCTTTCTTCAGCAAAATCAAGAATAACGCTGACGGGATGCGTCAATGGTGTCCGAGGGTGCTCCAAGAGGACAAGCTGTGCCCAAGCCCTCGGGTTCCCCTTGAAACCTCCCCCGGGCTTGGCTTGGCCATGCCGGGGGCGATCACCGGAGGGGGTAGGATCCCTGGGATGATTGCGGGGAGCCCCCGGCCCTCGGTTAGCTTTGTCTTCTGGCCGAGGGCGTTGCTGGTCTGGGACATGGTGGCATTTCTCCACCTCCTCGGCCTCGGCGTACCGGTCCCCCCGCTGTAGGGCCCTTATATAATCGCGGGGGGGTTCGATGATGAGACTCCTAGAGAAGTTCCCGGGGCGGAGTACTGTTTGTAGGAGGGCCAGGAGGGTCCCGTCGTCAGCGCCATCAACTTTATCAGCCTCCGTCTTCCAGCGCTCCAGGAAGTCCCGAAGGGTCTCCTCCTTCCTCTGCCTCACCGTTAGCAAGTGGGAGAAGTGTTTTCTTGTGCGGCGCCTCCCCGCAAATTGCGTCAAGAATCGTTGGGCGAGTTCTTGCCATGAGTCAATACAGCCCTCGGGCAATCGGTTGAACCATTCGTAAGCTGGCCCCTCTAGGGTGGAGAGGAACCAGCGGCACAAATATTCATCTGATGCCCCCACCATCATCATGCTGTTTTGATACCTGCTGTAGTGCTCCTGGGGGTCAGTCTTTCCGTCATAGGGCTTGATGAGCTGCCCTCGGTATTTCTCCGGGATCCGGGCCGCCAATACCCTTGGGGTAAATGGCATCCGGGTCCGGAGTTGTATGGTGGGTTCCCCGGAGCCCTCGACTATCTTCTTCTGCATTTCTTCCATTTTCGCCATCATCGCCTCATACTTGAGGTCTGTATGAGGGGCGGAAGTGGTGGCGTGGACTTTGGTGGCCTCCATCTCGTCAAGTCGGCGCTGGAGGGCCGCAATGATTTCGTCCCGGGGGTCCTTCTGGAGGGCCTCTACCCCCTGTGAATGGACCCGGGTCGAGTGGGCTTGATTGATTTGATGGCGTGCATCGTCGGCATGGAGAGGTGCCTTGCCTTTGTCCTGAGGGGGACGTCTCTCATTGGCCCTGGAGATGGACAACCACTTTCCTAAGGTCTTTGGAACGCCCTCCCCCCGAGGCGGTCTTGGACCCCTCGGCGGTCTTGCGCCCCTCCGAGCCTCTCGAGGGCGGAGGTCCGGGGGTGCTCCTTGTTCACGTCGTGGCGGTCTCGGGACTGGACTTCCTAGGAGGCCGTATCTTGGGCCACGACCCCCTCGGAGTTCCCCATCCGGAGGACCGGGTTACCGAGGGGTCGTGGATGAGGGGGAGGCAGAATATTCTCCCCAACCTGAGGCTGGTGGGGAACCAAAGTGCCGAAGGCACCCGGGTTATGAGTGAGCGTCTGGATGAAGGCGGAGAGCGCCGATTGAACGTCGATGGTGATGACCGGGGGGCTAATTTGATTTTCGCTCCGGTCCTTTTTCTTGGCCTCGATGCCGAGGCGGGCATCGGGAGCATTTTGCTGAATCTGCTGGCGTAGGTCGACAGCCGTCTGGTCCATCCCGGCGATGACGCCGCCCCCTGGAGCCCTGTTGGAGGCTTCGGGGACGTCGACCTCGCCGAGGGCCAGGTTCCTGTCCTCTACATTCTTGGAGTTGGCACAAGTTGTTCTCACCATTTTGGATGGGTGTTTTTGTGTTTGGTCGAGGGGGAGGGTTTCTTACTTGATTGTTCGAGCTCTCAACGAGAGCACCAAATGATGGATAGTGTACCCGGGGGTAGCTTATCCGAGGGGTTATTTACGGGGAATAATAAGAGAGAAGTCAGAGCAAGTAAGTATAGAGAGAGAAAGTATATTGTAAAGTGTGGAGCGTTTTTCAGCGTGGTTACAAATGGGGAAATGGGGTGCTATTTATAGTAGCAATAAATGCCGGACAGGGACACGTGTCAAGCGATCATTGGCCGAGAGGTCACCTCAACTGGTTGGCGCTGGCAACCGCATGTGGCCGCATTTAATGCGGCTGTTGGATGGGAAGTTGTACAGGGTACGGTGATCTGTACGCATGTGGCGCGGATATCGTGTCGGAAGAGGTGCCCTCGGCTGTAGAGGACTGGCCGAGGGCTCTGAGTATTGGGGACCCCCTTGGTGCCGAGGGCTACTGCTCTCCGCCGTTTTCCCAGTAGCTTTGTTTTTGCTGTGTTGGCCCTCCTGTGAGAGTTAGAGCCCTCGGCCAGGGGGCCGAAGGCACCCCTGGTGCGCATTTGTGGGCTGCTTGGTATCTTGGGCGCCGTGATTTGGGCCTGTTGTGCTTTCCGGGCCTGTTGGGCCTTTATTGGAGCAGTAGGAGTCTGTGGGCCGGGGGTTTCCGAGCCATATACTCCATCATGGGACGTCCTAAAAAACTTTGCCACTTTCCCTTTTAATCAATTTATTTGTGGTTTCTGTTATTTCTCTCTCCTCTGCACAAATCTCAATCACACAGTTTTTACTTTATTATTTTTCGTACCGGTCAACATTGGCAAAGTTTTAAGGGACGGAGGTAGTATTAGAAATTGGGTTATAAAAAGGTCTTTTGAAAGACTGAGACTATAAAAGCATATTATATACGATTATGTTGTAATAATATTAATAATAATATGATAGAGTATATAGACTCGGCCCCCCGGGTCTCACGACTATTGGACCCGGACAACGGCCCACGTACACTCAGCTGATAGTATTTTCATTATTGTACATTATCATTATTATTCAGGTGTTCTAGATTAGCCTTTTCTATTATCAGTCCATTTATGTAACCGGGTCTGTCAGGCCCATATTAGAGGCCCAGACCCGGATATTCTTCTATATATACTCCCTTAGAGAGTTCTTGTAAATCTAATTCACAACTCATTCATACATCACTATTCATTCATCTTCTTCCTCACATTAGCCCAAATCTCTCCATTTATTATATAGTTTGGATCCCTATAATCCATTATTGGTGCTTTCATCGAGAGATTAGAGCAAAATCAAGTTAGGTTCCTCCCAAAATGCCCCAAAAAAAAAATCATCCAAAATACAAAAAATCAATCTGAAAAAAGCAACGACAAGCATATGGGATTTCTGGGACAGAGGTCGGAGATGTCCTCGCCGGAAAGGTAGCCACCGTCCTGGTCTCCGCCGCACGCTAGCGTCAGAAGCCGCCGTCCCAGGTCTGAGCCGAAGCTGCCCTGCACCATCTGCTGCAGCTCGCTTCACAGAGCACGAGTTCCGCTGCCTCCGTCACAGCGCTGCTAGCGTCGCGCTTGGTCAACTACGCGGCTCGACGGTTGGAGCCTGAGCCATGACTGGAGAATGACCCTAAATATCCACCATTAATGGCCCCTACGAGCTTTAGGAGCGACAGAATGTGCACCAATGGACCCCTGTGGATGCGGAACTCTCACGATGAGAGAACTCGAAGAGCGTATCGGACGCCGTCTGAGGAAGCTTCTCCGGTGCTGCCGGAGTCCTAGCGAAATCAAAATCGCTCCCGGTCGTTTCGTTCTGCCACCGCCCCCCCACCTGAGGAATGTACCAGTCTCCAACAGAGGAAGCTTCGTCGCCACTGGTACTGCCTGAGGGAGTCTCCATCACTATCCACACTGTCAGCTCCTCACATGGACAACTGGACAAGCTACAACAGCAGTTGTGCGCTGCTTTGGGGGGTCTTGGACGTCGCAGGCAAGGCTCTCCTCTTGCCAGCGAGGAAGCAGGCAAAGGTCTAGGTCAAGAGTATTGATGAGCTGCCCAATGAGGAATTAAGGACCCAATTTCTACATGGGTCCATCATTTCAGCCCAAGTATCCGATTACTTCAACCCCAAGATTAATTCTCAAAAGCTGATGACCTCAATCACAACAACATATTTCAGCCCATTATTCTGGCCCAAATAAGAGCTAAGTGCCCGATACTTCTATTTATACACTTAAAATATTTATTAAATGATAGTAGTATAATTATTACTATTATTAATTATATTATTTCCACCACCATTATGGCGGGTAAAAAACCCCCGAGGTGGTGAAGACCATTATGAGGGATTAAAATTTCCCGAGGTCACTAATGAAAATTTATTCTTGGCGTTAGTATTTTTATCATCACCATTAGAGCGGGTTAAAACCCCCAGAGCGGTGAACCAGAGCTCTAGTCTACTGAACATCTTTATTTGATGATTTGAATTATATTTGGGTCCCTCGACCTACCCTAGCCACCTTTATTTGCTGACTCGGGCATCTAAAAATGAGAGCTGCTACCGGCCGCATACGACATTATGCTTAAGAGCGGTAAACGGTACACCTCGTTCTCCGAGACGCTAATCGCGTCGCCCAAAAGCCGTTGCCATGAACAACGCACCTATTGTATTCCGCTTATTTTTTGAAAATGTAAATAGAAGATACCACGTATCGTATCAGCAACCTTAGAGCGAAGGGCTCAGGTATGCTCCACTTTGTATTTTGTATCAACGAAAGGCTCAGGCCCAGCTGAGAGAGCACGTCGTATCGGCCCCTTAGAGCGAAACGCTCAGGCATGGCCGACGATGTCCTCAGGACGACGGGCCCGCAAACGGCCCACGTCTTGAAATGGGAAGTTCACCGCGTCGTCCACGCGCCTGATCGCAGGACGACAGGCCTGAAATCATGGCCGAGGTGACCAAATCCCCAAACTCAGGGTCGGGCAACGGCAACCGTTGGAAACCGACCAATAGTCGAGCCCGCGTCATAAATAGGCGACGGGACCCCCCTGAGATCATGGACGTTATAAACGAAGTCCAAAACGGCCGGAGGACTATCGACCCCTATGGCCGAAGGCTGAAAGAAGGACACTCCCCGAAATAGGGAACAAAAAAAAAGAGGGAAGCCAAGAACCGCGCGCACTCGCCGGCCTCGAGCAACAAAAAATGAAATCCCCAAAATTTGACTAAGTACATATCAGACAAATACTATACATGTCAGACGAGCGCCCAGCGCCGTCCCTCTTTTTTTAGACGAGCGCCCAGCACCATCCCTCATTTTTTAGACGAGCGCACAGCGCCGTCCCTCATTTTCAGATGACCGCCCAGTGCCGTCCATCATTTCAGACGAGCGCCCAGCACCATCCATCATCTCAGACGAGCGCCCAGTGCCGTCCATCATCTCAGACGAGCGCCCAGCGCCGTCCATCATCTCAAACGAGCGCCCAACGTCGTCCATCAACTCAGACGAGCGCCCAACGCCGTCCATCATCTTAGACGAGCGCCCATCGCCGTCCCTCATTTTTTAGACGAGTGCCCAACGCCGTCCCTCATTTTCAGACGAGCGCCCAGCGCCGTCTATCATCTCAGACGAGCGCCCAGCCCCGTCCATCATCTTAGACGAGCGCCCAACGCCGTCCCTCATTTTCAGACGAGCGCCGTCTATCATCTCAGACGAGCGCCCAACGCCGTCCCTCATTTTCAGACCAGCGCCGTCTATCATCTCAGACGAGCGCCCATCGTCGTCCATCATCTTAGATGAGCGCCCAACGCCGTCCTTCATCTTCAGACGAGCGCCCAGCGCCGTCCTTCATCTTCAGACGAGCGCCCAGCTCCGTCCTTAGACGAGCGCCCAGTGCCTTCCATCATCTCAGATGAGCGCCCAGCGCCGTCAATCATCTAAGACGAGCGCCCAGCGCCGTCCATCATCTCAGACGAGCGCCCAACGCCGTCCATCATCTCAGACAAGCGCCCAACGTCGTCCATCATCTTAGACGAGTGCTTAGCGCCATCCCTCATTTTTTAGACGAGCGCCCAGCGCCGTCCCTCATCTCAGACGAGCGCCCAGCGCCGTCCATCATCTTAGACGAGCGCCCAACTCCGTCCCTCATTTTCAGACGAGCGCCCAGCGCTGTCCATCATTTCAGACGAGCGCCCAGCGCCTTCCCTCATCTTAGACGAGCGCCCAACGCCGTCCTTCATTTTTAGACGAGCGCCCAGTGCCGTCCCTCATTTTCAGAGGAGCGCCCAACGCCGTCCATCATCTCAGACGAGCGCCCAGCGCCGTCCATCATCTTAGACGAACGCGCAACGCCGTCCCTCATTTTTTAGACGAGCGCCCAGCGTCGTCCCTCATTTTCAGACAAGCGCCCAGCACCGTGCATCATCTCAGACGAGCGCCCAACACCGTCCATCATCTCAGACGAGCGCCCAGCGCCGTCCATCATCTCAGACGAGCGCCCAGCGCCGTCCATCATCTTAGACGAGCGCCCAGAGCCGTCCCTCATTTTCAGACGAGCGCCCAGCGTCGTCCCTCATCTCAGACGAGCGCCCAGCGCCGTCCCTCATCTACGGACCAGCTCCACCGTCCTACATGTTTAGTCCGGCGCCAACGCCTTGCCCCGTCATCATATTATCGGATCGGCTTCTCAGCATCGCTGCTCGCGCATCACGATCGGCTCTTCGGCCCCGACGTGATTATTTATCTCAAGAACGGCTTCCTCAGCGCCGAGAGTCTTGAGCTAGCGATCGGGCTCACCATCCCTTCCTGGATGGTGACCATCACCTTTATATGACGATCAGCTTCATCAGCGCCTCGTCATCATATTATAGGACCGGCTCTTCATCACCGTTGTCCTCACATCACGACCGGCCCCTCGGCCTCGGCGTGATCATCTATCTCAAGACCGGCTTCCTCAGCACCGCGAGTCTTGAGCCAGCGATCGGGCTCGCCATCCCTTCCCGGATGGTGACCATCGCCTCTATATGACGATCGGCTTCACCATCGCCTCGTCATCATCATTTGGACCGACTCCTCATCGTTGTCATCCTCATATCACGACCGACCCCCTCGGCCTCGACGTGATTATTTATCTCGAGACCGGTCTTAGTCATTCTTTTACCGGATGACGACCGTTGCATGGATTTTTGGACCGACCCCTCATCACCGTCGTCCTCACATCACGCCCGGCCCCTCGGCCTCGGCGTGATTATCTATCTCAAGACCGGCTTCCTCAGCGCCGAGAGTCTTGAGCCAGCGATCGGGCTCGCCATCCCTTCCTGGATGGTGACCATCGCCTCTATATGGCGACCGGCTCATCATTGCCCCGTCCTCATATTTCAGATTGGCTCTTTTCATTGCCATCCGCGCATCACGACCGGCCCCTCGGCCTCGGCGTGACTATCTATCTCAAGACCGGCTTCCTCAGTGCCGAGAGTCTTGAGCTAGCGATCGGGCTCACGATCCCTTCCTTGATGGTGACCATCGCCCGTATATAACGATCGGCTTCATTCTTGCCTCGTCATCATATTATCGGATCGGCTCATCATCTCCGTCCGCACATCACGATCGGCCCCTCGGCCTCGGCGTGATTATCTATCCCCAAGACCGGTCTCAGTCATTCCTTCATCGGATGGTGACCGCTTCTTGGACTTTTGGATCAGCCTCATAGTGCTGACGACCTCGCATCACGATCGGCCCCTCGGCCACGACGTCACACCCTATCCCAACACCAGCTTCATCAGCGCCGAGTGTGTTGGGCTAGCGATCAGGCTCGCCATCCCCTCCTGGATGGTGACTATCGCCTCTATATGACGATCGGCTTCATCATCGCCTCGTCATCATATTTCGGACTGGCTCCTCATCATTGTCATCCGCACATCGCGATCAGCCTCTCGGCCGCGACGTGATTATTTATCTCAAGACCGGCTCCCAGCGCCGAAGTCTTGTTATAGCGATTGGGCTCGCCATCCCTTCCCGGACGGCGACCGTCGCCCCTATATGACACACGGCTTATCATCGCCTCGTCCTCACATTTAGACCGGCCCCAGCGCTGAAGTCCTTATCTAGCGACCAGGCTCGCCAATCCCTTCCTGGATGGTGACCGTCGCCTTCATATGACACGCGGCTTATCATTGCCTCATCCTCATATTTGGACCGGCTCGTCAGCGCCGTCGTCCTCATATTCGGACCGACTCATTTGATGACGTCGAGCTCATCTACAGGCCCATCGGCCATATGTCGTTCTGTCATCTTTATTTGATGACGTAGAACTCATTTGTAGGCCTCTGAGCCATACATCACCCCGTCATCTTTATTTGACGACGTGGAGCTCTTATGCAGGCCCCTCGGCCGCACTATCGCCCCGTCGTCTTTATTTGACGACGTAGAGCTCTTATGCAGGCCCCTCGGCCGCACCATCGCCCCGTCGTCTTTATTTGACGACGTGGGGCTCTTATGCAGGCCCCTCGGCCACCCATCGCCCCGTCGTCTTTATTTGACGACATGGAGCTCTTATGCAGGCCCCTCGGCCGCACCATCGCCCCGTCGTCTTTATTTGATGACGTGGAGCTCTTATGCAGGCCCCTCGGCCGCACACATCGCCCAATCGTCTTTATTTGACGACGTGGAGCTCTATGCAGGTCCCTCGACCATACATCGCCTCTTCGTCCTTATTCGACAACGTGGAGCTCTCGTACACGCCTCTTGGCTCATCGGCCTTACGTTCTGGTCATCTTTATTTGATGAACCAGACATCATATTGTGGACGGTCGCTCGACTCATCCCTTAGTCATCTTTATTTGATGACTAGGACTACTGATCATGATGAGCTACCCACATCTAGAGATCGGTCTCGACCATCCCCCCAGCAGACGGGCACCGCTGCAGCTCCATCTCCAGGCCGAAGGGCTCGCACCTTTTGTTTCATTTTGGGGGCATCCGGTGTACTCTTTTTCCCTCATTAGGATTTTTCCCCACATGGTTTTTCCTAATGAGTTTTTTAACGAGGCATCTCCCCATCGTGGATCAAAAGGTGTCAACCCTCGCCCCCCTGTTGAAGACATCATCCGAAACGCATTACTCTACTTATCTTCACCTCATTACACTCGCCTCAAGGAGTGGGGGACTGGAAGAGCGGGGGACTTAGCGTCTCCGTTAACCAAAGAAGCAGAAATTCAAATTTTTGTTCACGAAGTTTACTCACCAGACGACGACAGATCAGCACACAGTTCTACTCTCTTTCGCCTCGAATACTCTCGACTCAGAGAGTGGGGGACTCCTGATAGAGTATATAGACTCGGACCCCCGGGTCTCACGACTATTGGACCCGGACAGCGGCCCACGTACACTCAGCTGATAGCATTTTCATTATTGTACATTATTATTATTATTATTATTCAGGTGTTCTAGATTAGCCTTTTCTATTATCAGTCCATTTATGTAACCGGGTCTGTCAGGCCCATATTAGAGGCCCAGACCCGGATATTCTTCTATATATACTCCCTTAAGGAGTTCTTGTAAACCTAATTCACAACTCATTCATACATTACTATTCATTCATCTTCTTCCTCACATTAGCCCAAATCTCTCCATTTATTATATAGTTTGGATCCCTATAATCCATCATAATAAATATCAGGTTTTGCCTACTTAGCCCAAATACACACTTTATCAGTATGTATAAACATCCAAAATGAGTATTAGTTTTAGGGTATCTCACTATCTCGATCATTATCACTTTATGTATTAGAGCATCTCTAATGTTACAATGTGCACGATGCAAATGAGACATGAAAGAACCACATATATATTATCTTTCCCTTATTTAAATGATTTTATACAATAGGGAGAGAGATAATTTATTTGCTAATATTTATGTGGTTTTCTCTCATTCTCTCATGTCACATATGCTCAGTGCATATTAATGTATCGGAGATGCTCTTAGTGTGTGTGTACTAATAAGAAATATTAAACGAGTCCGGGTCCTTAACGGGTCGGAATTGTATGTACCATACATGCCTCATTTATTAAAAATATTAACGGGTCCAAGTTTGGATAAATAGAATAAAAATATAAATCCATATTCGTTAAAACAATCGGGTCCGGGTCTAGACCCGAGATATTGATAGGCCTAGACGGAGGTAGTATATTACATTAAGACTCCTTTTCCTAATCTTTATTCTCAATTAGTCTTATTGATAATACGAGACACAATTCTTCTTGAATTTGCAAGAAAGAAATTAAAATAAAACAGGAGAACTTCATTTTGTTCGAATCAATCAGCAGATTAGTAACAACAATGAGATGAGTAAGGATGTTTTTACTTGGACCGTAATTTGCTGGTCTGGTCTGATCTGGTCTGGTCTGATCTGGTCTGGTCTGAACTGGTCTGGTCTGATCTGGTTTGGTCTCTTTGTATTTTTATAACTATCCAAGTCTGGTCTGGTCTGGTCTGGTCTGGGATGAATTACAGTCCAAGTAACAACAATCATCTCCAATTCATCCCATCTACCACTCGGGACTCCAAAAATTACTCTTTCTTTCCGACTCTTGTAAAATCTAACCAGAGTTTTTTCCACTTTTAGTCCTCCGACTATTATGTCATTGACAATTTTGGTACCCGACTTTGATTTTTTCCATTTTTAGTCCATGACTATTGCGCTAGAGACACTTTTGGTACCCGTCTTTGAAAATTTCCATATTTAGTCCTTCAACTTTTATGAAAGTGACACTTTTGGTCCTCCAACTATTATAATAGTGACATTTTTAGTCTTCCACTTATTGTGTTAAAATCATAATGGGAGGACTAAAAGTGTCAATTTGACAATACTCAGGGATTAAATGTGGAAAACCTTGAAGTCGGGGACTAAAAGTGTCTCTAGCACAATAGTCGGGGACTAAAAATGGAAAAATTAAAAGTCGAGTACCAAAGTATCATTGACATAATAGTCGAGGGATCAAAAATGGCAAAAACTCAATCTAACCAGAAACGTCAAGACTTTTATTTCTTAGCACTATTTGTAGATGTTGATTTACACACTCGTTTACACGTCAAGTGTATTTACACACCAAGTGTATTTTATCAGTACACAAACAATTGATTTTCATTTTAATATGGAAATATCTTTAATCTCATTATCCTATCTCACAAAAACTCACAAATTGCGAGTCATCTTCTAAGTATGATCTTATTCAATAATTTGGTACTAAAGTATTCAGGATTTGATTAAAGAAATATAAACGAAACATCCTTGATTAAAATTCTGGCACAAATCATTGGAACGGTGGGAGTTTTCGAGCAATCCTATGGGAACGTATCAGGGATTTTTTTACGGAAAATACTTGCATGTTTTCATATAAATTCGTGACGAACTTCTAGGGGATGAAATCCATGACAAAAATGCTATTATTTTGTAGTGTACAATTTCCGACCACTCTTGACTTATACGGAGTATATGTTAAGTATCACGGAAATTTTCAGTTGCACTTATTTATTTTTCCATAAACTATATTTATAGTAGTGCACTATATATGAAGCACGGAAACTCTCCGCGGCTTACGTTTCCCTGTTTCGGAAACTTGAGTGCGTTTCGGAACTTCGAAAACTTCAAATTCTCGTTTCGGGGCCGTTTCCGTAATTAAGAAAAATTGGGAAACCCATTTCCCTAAATAATTATGGAGTAGCATTTTGGAAACTTTAGATTTCCAACTTTTCTCTTTTTAAAAAGATTATGTGATGAAAATATCCAGCCCAACCTGAAAATTTAAAAAAAATTGAAAAAAAAAATTGTTTTGGCCCGAACCGGGCCCGGGCCTTGTTTTGGGTGACCCGAGCCCGGACCGGAAAACCCACGGGTCGGGCCTACCCGGACCGGTCACTGACCGGGCCACCGGGTCGGGCCGGGCCGAAACAGTACCGGTCCCGGGCCGGTTCCGGGTCGGGCCACCCGGCCCGAGTCCATCAATAGTCCGAATTGCTTTCCTCAATACAACCAGCACACATGTATGCGAGTTGGTCAATAACAAACATAAAATAAAAGAAAAGTGATTAATATTTTTATATAATTTAATCTTTTTTTATAGACTTGTATTTCCAATCAAAACATTACGACTCGTGACTTTCAAATTTCCAAATTATTACTTTCTTGAATATATTTCCAAATTGTTACTTTAGAGTGTTATATGTATGACTAATCATAAACATGGTTTGACTTCTTTTTAAACGAAAATAAACAAATACACAAAATTTATGAACCATAATAGGTTTTGACGCATTAAATCCGTACAAGGACAATTTATAAATCTATAATAACTTGGGTTACTCACTAATTGCATAATTCTCCCTATTACATATTAGGTGACAACTCCGATACCCATTTAAAAAATGGGGTACCGTACCTACCACTCACTTGATTGATTCAAATCACTACATCATTTTTAATTTAGATTTAAATAATTCAACTACATCATTCTTATTGGTCCATGTGGACAAAGATATGGTACCTTCAGGGTACCATAGAATATACCTGCATATTAACAACAAACTAAATTAGTTTGCCATATCACGTGTCCAATAACGGTGTAAGTAATCACTTCGTCGGATTTGAATACTAACTTAGTACGTGACTCGTCCTTTTCGTTTGCTCACCTCTTAAAACCCAAAACCTCATTTTCTCTTTACTATACTCTTGTTATTGATGCGCGCGATCGATTTTTTATCTGCAACTATGACTAGATATAGGTATTATTGAGAGTGATAGCCTACTATCTTAATATATGACTTTATCACATCAAATTTTACTGATGTGAGACTTCGACAACCCTCACCCCGATCAAATACTTCGTGTGAATTGTGTGAATTGTGGTATCATTCATTTTTTTTAACAATCACATTATCTTTTTTTATATGGACCCCAAACCATGGTTATAGATCGGTTTGGCTCTGATACCATAAATAAACATATATTTAGGAATAACTGAATAGCTAACATAATATGGTAAGAGAGGTGTTGAAGTCCACGAGTAAAATATCTTTGCGTATATAATAAGCGCCTCTTATTGTTACATGGTTCTTTTTCCATCCTTATTCCGTCTAAGTAACTAACGACATCACAAAATCAAGATTTCACCGCTTAACAACGTACCTCTTCAAGGCGTCCATTCAAACCGTCTAGGATTCTGGGAACCTCCCCCTTGACGGCCTCTTTGTTCTTCCATAAAAGATATCTACACTTTCTTTTTCGCCTGTCCATCTTGTACATGCTTTCTCCGGGTATTCCTTTAATCATTTCTCACCCAAAACAAAAAATATTGTCTTAATATATTTGCTTTCTAGTCTATGTAACTACTGCTTCTGATCGAACAACAATGTGGATTTACAGTTCCTCTTCTTGTGCCTTTTTAGAAGTATTTGACAAAAAGCCTATTATGTAGTTCACAATTTATTTTTGCAAAAAAACTTTCTCAAAGTGATTAGTTTTCAAGAAAGTCGTTGCCAGGGCCGGCCTTGACGTATAATGGGCCCTGTTCGAAATTGAATATTCAGGTCCTTAAGTATAAAACAAAATACTGAATAACAAAATAATTGAAATTTATATTCAGTATTATATTTTATGTTTTTAATACTCAGACTGATATTTTTAACTCTAGAAGAAGCCAACGATCATTGCGTTCAGATTCGTAGAGAAGAAGTCTTTAGAAATTAGATTAGATTTAATTGTCTAAAGAATAAAGGTGCAAGGCTAGGGTGATTCTTACCCTTTTCTCCCCAATTCTCCATATTCCTTTTTGTCCTAAAATTCGACTGCAGATAAAATTTAAACAAAAAACTTACCCCATAAGTAATTGTGGTTTACTTACCCAACATTTTCACGCTAATCAAATTGTAGTTTCATGCCACGTTTTCATTCTAGTGGTATATGTATACACATATAGCACACGATTTTATTTGCATTTTGGAATTGGCTTTAATCCTACCTACAAATCTGCAATGCCGCAAATGAACAGAGCAAATATAACATTCAGCGTAATAATCGATCAAATTATTGCACAAATACTTAACATACGGAGTATTAAAAATTAGGCCCTCTCCTGATCTGGGCCCTGTTCGGCCGCACCTCCTAAACATGGTCAGGGCCGGCCCTGGTCGTTGCAACACAAAAGGAAATCTATTGTTTTCAGTTCAGGTGCAAATTTTTATTTAGTACCCAAAACCCTTTTTTATTTACAATGATTTTCATATGACATATCATCAACTGCTTTTGTTCAAAACTATAAAATTTAATTAAATGTATTGTTTAAACTACAATAAAATTAAGATTACAAATGTGAACTATCTTAACCTTATGCATTATGTATTTTCTACATAGTTGAGTTCTTCTGATATTTAAGGTGGTTCAAGATTCTAAGGTGTTAGTTATGCACATTGCATGAAGTGTACATCATTTGAGAACCTGACATGCTAACTAACTAAGTTAAACATATTGTTTAGGCAAGACATCCAGGCATTTGTCCCTATTTATTAGGTATTGACAATTTAATCTTTGTGGCCTTTTTCTTATTGTCTGAAATAGTACCATAACATTCATTCAGTTCAAAAACTTATTCATAATTAATTGTTTAATAAGGAATCATATGCATTTGTTATGACTAAGTAATCAGTTAGACTCTAAATGCATATACCCGAAATTGTTCTGTAACTTTGTTAACTCTACCATTTAAGTAGATAAACTCATTGCATATGGCCACTTAGAGAGAGATTGTTTTAGAAAAGTGTGTCAATATATTCATACATTGTGAAAATGATCTGTAACTATGTGGTAGGTATTTGACTGGTTATGGTGGAATTTTTTCCAACTTAATATATATTCTTAGCTTTAATAACCTTGAGGGAGAAACCTCATGGCGTGAAGCCGTGACAAAAATGATCTTCAACAATTTCGTAAAACCTCTCTGATGTCAGGCATAGAGTCCCCGACAAAAATAATGAGTTTGAAAAAATCCGTTACAGATCATCTCGACCCCCTTTTGTGAAGCTTACTGTCTATGGCCCTTTCCAAGGCTTCGTTTGTGGATACAAATCGAAGAAATCAAATCTAACCGCCTTTGCAAGTAAGGTTTTCTTAGTTTTTTTGAATTCCGAAGAAGTCTTAGGATGGGTGATCCGCTGAGAAGTTTCTTAGAATGCACGAGAAAAAAAGTACTAGGCTTGGAACAACATTGTGATACTAGGCTTGGAACAACATTGTGATCTTGTGGTGTGACATTGTGTGGAGTTGAATTTTAACTTAAAAAAGTTGAAAACATTTTTATGCAAAAACTAAAAACATTGAGTGAATAGACGATACTACCCTTGATAAATGTGTGACGAATCCTTGACAAACTTTGTTAAGGATGATTAAAGGGGTTTCCCCCAAATATTACTAAATTAAAGACATTTTCAATATTGCAAAAACATGATGTCACTGTGATTGTTTTATGTCACCGCGTTTTTGTCATCTCACCACAAATTGTCACTATTAGATTTTCACACCAGGAACACCGTCACTGCCGTCGCCGGTGACACTGCCACAGTGACACCGCCACTAGTGACATAGAGGTTAGCCCCGGTGAAATATTGATTCTGTCTAGCGACCCCACCACCGCCCCAACCTCTCCGGTAACCACCACCAATCAATGACCGATGACGTCCCGCCCCACCCAATTTGGCAACACTGCCTGTCAATTACATGACGCCACTGCTCCTTTTACTCACAGCTAGCTTCCGCCCCTTCTGGCCACCGCCATGCCCCTATCCCTCCCCCGCCCACCTAGCTAGCAATAGCCCCCACCAGCCCACCCCCGTTTCAGCACCCTCCCCTGCCCCAAACGCGGCCAGGTCTACCAACATTGACGGCGAAGTTGCACTGCCCCCAACATCGACATCCATCCCCACCAACCCGTCGCCGGCGGTCCCATTCTTAACAACCATGCTCCACCCCTTCCCTGACCTTCCCTATCAATATTTCATCGCCGCCAACCGTCAATCTGAAACCCTAGAGTCCGGTGCGAAGAAAACGATCTAGGAGTTCTAGATCTAGCTAGTAGCAGATGTTTATGGACAGAAGAAAGGAGAAGAAAAATCAAAGGATTGCCGATGATGACAACGGGGACCAGACCAGAAGGTGTTGCTGATGGACTTCGTCACCATTTGCGGACAGAAAAAGATACGTTCATCGTTGGAGAAGATGAAGAGAAGGAAAAGCTTGGGTTGATTTATTAGGGTCACTTTTTTGTCCAATTTAAAAAGCTCATATTTTTGTCTTTCAACAAGCTATTAGTATTTAGTAATACTTTGGTCCTTATTTTGATGATTAATGTTGGATTAGTCTTTCCAATGTGTATGCAATAACCAAATTTCGAGCTACTCCTATCATCAGGAGAAACCCTTCATATCCGTAAAACTTTTACCAAATTTATTATCATCACTATTATTATATTGGTGGCCAAGTCCGATTACATTTCATGTGAGCAAGGGAATTAAGACAACAAAAGCAAATTAATTAGGCCTATTATTATACTCGTACACCTTATTAATTAGATCAGAGTATGGAACCGGTTGTGGTTCCACGACGGCCAGCCCCTGCTGCGGTTTTGGAGGCAGCATTCTGCTCTTTTGCTACTTGTTTGTTCACTTCTGCCTCTTGCTTTTTTGCCTCTTTTCTCTGAGTTGCCATTTCTTTCTGCATCGGGTCTCTCGTCGTTATCTTCTCTGCCTAAACACATTACATACAACCGCTTAAAACCGAAATTAAGAAAAATGTTTTCATGTAAACTTCTGCTTGTAAGAGAAACAATTTTATCAAACACTACCCGCTTTTACATTACTAGCTTCTACAATTAAATTAATCACTATTCACTTTCTCTAAAATCATTCAAAAAATCAATAACAAATCCTCCCTAAAGCACTTGATCAAAGTGCTTGACCTACAAACATATTAAGAAAATTTACAGTTGTGACACTGTTTCGACACTGTTTTGATATAGATTAATTTGTCATTTAAGGAAATGAGAACTTGTTTCTGGGACATCCAGAAAAGAAAAGTGGGAAGTTCATTGCGGGATGGGAGGAAGTTCATCACTCTGCTTTTTTTTTTGTTTTTTTTTGGGGCGCCCCTGGGGTCGGGATCCCGGGGAGAGAATACAAGAGCACAACCTTTTCATATATACACACGATATATGATGGTACAATTTGGCAGAGATATGCACCAAACCCGTGCAAATCTCGTACTCCCTCCGTCCCTTAAAACTTTGTCATCTTTCCTTTTTGGGACGTTCCAAAAAACTTTGGCACTTTCCCTTCTAATAAATTATTTTGTGATTTTTATTATTTCTCTCTCCTCTGCACAAACATCAACCACACAATTTTTACTTTATTATTCTCCGTGTCGGTCAACTTTTACAAAGTTTTAAGGGACGAGGTAGTATGTTTTAGTAGTGTGATTAATTACCTTTTCTTGAAGGGTGGCCTTGGTCTTTTCCATGCCGGCCTCGGCGGAGGCAGCGGCATTGGAAGCGCCCTCTTTTGCTGGCTGCATTTCTTTGCTATGTAGCGATCGAGCTGCTTTAATTATGTTTCAAAGGATCGGATTGATTTGATTGTGAGTAATTCTTTACTCGATTTATTATACTCCGTATATTTATAAGGATCTAATCAGCTTTCCGCGGGGTAGCGGGTCGGGTTTGGCCGACATCTCATCTTATTATGGTTCGGAGAGAGATGCCACGTGTGCCTATGACATCGATTAGTGTCACGTTTGCCTTTTGACACGTGCATAGCTACCTTGAATTCTGCTCTCGCCACGTGCCCACCGGTTTTGATTTGGGAGTTTAGACTAGATGGGAAAAAGGAAGGGCAATTAGAGCACGTTTAGGATCTTCATTTTGATAGATGCTAGGATACCTTAAAAAAGAGAGTATCATAGACATGGCTATTATGAATTCAACAATGCTTGGATACACAACTTGTACACAAAATGTCGGTAACAGACAATTGATACGGAATTGTTTGTGGTCACATACAAGAGGTGTCTGTGAACACAGACAAAACAGACATTTACTTTTTTGTAAAAATTAGACTGAGAGCTGTCTGACACTGACACCAGCTTGCAAATCAATCAATATATGTGCAGTACCTGTGTGCACAAACAATCTTTTCATGTTGCACAAACAATTATTTGTCTGTGTGCATAAATAATATTTACCACACATACAATAGTTGTGCGTCTCACAGACAATAGTTGTCTGTGTGATCAACTTTAGTTGTCGGTGTTATCAATTTCAATTGTCTGGGTGAACAAAAAAATTAATTGTCTATATATATCCAAATGAATGATGTAGTTGTATGTGTGATAAATTTACATGTAATTTGAAAAAAAAATAAAAAATTAATAAAAGTAGATGGAATAAGATGAATAAGTTGATTTTGTGCAAATAATGAAAAGGTAAAGAAAAAGAGAATGAAGAAGGGACGAGGAAAATGTTGGGTAAGGATGTTTTTACTTGGATTGTAATTTGCTGGTCTGGTCTGGTCTGGTCTGGTCTGATCTGGTCTGGTCTGGTCTGGTCTGGTTTCTTTGTATTTTTATAACTATCTAGGTCTGGTCTGGTCTGGTCTGATCTGGTCTGGGAAGAATTACAGTCCAAGTAAAAACATCATAATACGTAGTACGGAGTAATAAAGAGGAAAGAGAGAAGGGAGAGAGGGGAAAGAGGGAAATGATATTTTTTTGGGGCCTTTTATAAAGTGTACACCATGTGTACGTTTAGCATTTTTCATTATGAATTTGCCCTTCAATTTGTTTGGATGTTTAACAAAAGGTTAAAAGGTTAAATAGACCCTTGAACTAACTTAAAAATTGCAAATCATCCCATATATAAAAGGCTCTGTCCGGTCGTCGTCATTTGGGGCAGTTCTCGGTGGAATTTTTTAATGAATTTTTTTGAGCATTTTCTTCATTAAATCTAGTTTACTCATATCAAATTTCAGTTAAACATTCAATCGAAAGGAAGTCAAATGAATTTTTGAAGATAACTACGCAGTTAAACAACGCAGTACAAGCATTTCAGAAAAACATTTGTCTGTCTTCCCGGTTGAATTTTTATCTGAAATTTGGTATGAGTAAACTAGACTTCATGAAGAAGATGCTCAAAACATTTCATTAAAAAATTTCACCCAGAATCGTCTCAAATGGCGATGGTCGGACAGAGCTTCCTTATAAGTGATTTGTACTTTTTAAGTTAGTTCGAGGGCATATTTGACCCTTTAACCTTAATAAAATGAAAGAGATGTTTTTGGAGTGTTTTTTTAACTCCCAATTAGGATTTTTTCAACGTCAATACATTTGAAGTGGTTTCAATTACTCGGTATAATTCTTTTGCTCCTCTTTCCAAATATATTTGCAACCCACGAAAACAAGAAAAACAATTTCCAAGAGTTAAAGAACCGGTAGGAGATTTAGAATTGACGAAGGTCAGCCACCCAAGGCTCGTCATATCCCTCACTTCATCTGCTCTCTTAACTTAGAGCATCCACATTCATGCTTCTAACATAATTTGATTTTTTTTTTGTAATTCTTACATTTTAATATTTGTCACATAATTGTTTTAGAAATAATCTCATCCCCTCTGAATTACCTTCAACCATCATACCAAAATAATCAGATCTTTTGTGGGTCATGAATTACCTAATTAACTCTAATTTCATAATTAATCTCAAAATAATCCGGTTTCATATTTTGATCTCAGATTATTTTATCAATTAATCCTGTCCAATAATCTCTCTCACTCAACCATGCTTCCGAAATAATCCGACATGTCACTAGAATAATCTCTCTCACTCAACCATGCTTCCGAAATAATCCGACATCTCATGGATGATGATGCCCTTATAAGTAGTAGTATAAATACTCGTACTTAATTTATTGTAAAAGGTTGATAAAATTGAATTCAATAGTTTAATTTCTCTCTCTACTTTCTTCCTAAACTCTCGGTTTAGAACTAGATATAGGAGGCTCGGGCTCGGTATAGCTAGCTAGGTATTGTACCGTTCACCTGCACGGGTAGCTCAGTTTGTCGAGTGGTGGGAAAATTGGACCAAGTGACCAATGTTCGAAACCCGCAACGGCCGTGTGGAAGTTACAGAATCTGAAATAAGGCTGGACTTCTGGTGCGCACGTGTATAAGGCCTACCGTCGCTTTGCTGATTGATTACCGTGATTAACCTCCCCATCATCCTGTCGGGTCGGGGTGAGGGCTCCTCGGGTGGGAGATTCCACCTTTTCGACCAAGATGTTGTATCGTTCTTGTTTGCTTCTGTCACTTGTTTGCTGCTGTCATTATTGCTAGCTAATCACTCACTTGCACATGCCAACAAGTGTACCATTGGAACTCTGTTTCAACAAGTGCAACATTGCAAAGCAACAAATTTAACCCTTGTAAATCAAAAGTCTTGGAGCTCTGTTTGAACATACAAATAAATTTATCAAAAACTTATAATTGTATTGTGTATAAAATACTATTCAATCTTTTTATTCGACATCTAAATATGTTGTTCGAGAGTGTTATGCACATAGTTAAAACAGAATGATTTTACGCATTTTCAAACCAATATGTTCAAAAATAAATTTTCTACTAGAACAATTTACAAGCAAGTTTTTTCAATTTTATTTTATACACTTACAATTTTTTTGTAACCTACTTTCAAAAGTGTAAATCAATCTGTAAATGTCTTTTCCATACTCTATATAATTTATTCTAGATTCCCTAAATAGGAGTAAAAATATTTTGAAATTTCAAAATAGTATTATCATGTTTTTTCCCCTTGAATATGAGTAAAATTTTGCCAAGTTTGGCATTACTAGGCTTTAAAACATGTCATTTTTTTTTTCAAACTTGGCAGATTACTCCTATTCAGGGAATAAAATACATGATACTCCTATTTTGGAATTTCAAAACGTTTTTGCTCCTATTTAGAGCAATTTCTATTTATTCTACATAACAAGAAAGTTCTCGAAATAGGAATAAAATTGGTTTTGAAATTCCAAAATATGATTGTTATGTTTTTCTTCCTAAAATAGGAGTAACACAAAAGTATTTACTGCTAATTTGTAGTTATTACTGCCAAATTGTTGCAGTACTATACATTAAACATGACAATATTTACTATCATTAATGACTATATTTTTAATCACGACGTTGTTTTTCAATCATGACAATCACTAGAGGTGGGCATAAATACTGGAATATCGGTATACCGCACTTACCGTACCGAAAAATACCGGAATATACCGGAATTTCGATATGGTATCAAACCGTACCGATTTATTTCGGTACGGTAAAGATAAATGTTTTCAAATACCGTGGTATACCGGTATAATACCGTACCAAATCCCTACCCAATAATTACTTTTAATTCTAAAATATTGTAAAAGTCCATTACAATTTTGAAGCCTAAAATAAATAGTTAGGTTTGTTACAAATACCAAAATACAAAAATAAAGGTCCAATTTCCTAAACCCACTATAACCTTCTAGGCTTCTACTACGTAACAATTGAAACAAACTAACCATAATGGCTAATGAGTAATGTAGTAATGTCTAAAAACAAGTGCATCTTGTTCCAATAGCTTGTAAGTCGTGACTCGCGATGACTGAGTCGCTGAGTAGCTGATGAGTGAAGAAGGATACACTTATATGACAAGTGTATCTACATAGAGATTTCGCGAGTCGAGGCACACAACTTTGTCCAAAAGTCATAATTATTCATTTTTTTTAATTATAAGAATGAGTAAATACACTATATTATATAAGGAATAAATGATTTTATATCCATGTTGTTTGTATAATTTTATTTATTTTTGGTAGAGATCACCATTCATTTAATTATATCTATATTGTTCAAGTTATTTTAGGAGAATGTGTTATTTTTTAATAAGTGGCATGTTGAACTATTTAAATATACTAATATTAATTATTGTTCAATATTGAATATGGCATCAATAGATTATTAATTGTATTCGGTAACATTTTAATAATGGATTAAATATATGTCGCTAGTAACATCGATTTAGCATATTTCGTTAGTCTAGGATAAATTGTTGTATTGGGAGACATGCATGGTAATTACCGATACCGTACCATTACCGAACCAAAATTTTGGTATACCAAAATGCGATATACCGAAACTTCGGTAAAGTTTCAAAAGTATAAGTTTTGTATGCCGAAAATTATGATACGACAAAGATATTAGAGAATATTCGGTATACCGTACCGAAGCACCCCTGACAATCATGACTAACTCTTATTTTAAAAAAGAAAACATAATAGTCTTATTTTTTAAATTCTAAAATCTATACTCCTATTTTAGTTAATATCCCTTCATGGTTGGGATTTTCTCTAAAATGAATAAATTAACATGGAGCAGGTGAATTACAGCAAAAAAGGTACATGTTACAAAAGTGAGCCAGCAATTTCTGCGGTCCCACGCACTGCCATCGGAGATGTAATCGTAGAACCAATGGTCTCGATCCAATTTAGTTCGATTTCAGAGTTTTTCCCCATGGAGGGGTGTTTTTCAAACTTATTTCCCAAACTAAGGTACTTTTAAACTTATTTTCCAAATAGGGGTATTTTTTGCCATGTCACCTCAGTATCACTGCTGGGCGCCACATAAGCTTATCCACATCATCCCATCAATTCCATGTCATCAATTTTGAGAGTTTAGCTGCTTCTAAAATATAGAAAAAAATTGAAGCCAACAGGATTCGAACCTGGGTGGAACACAAGAAAGGCATGTATGTAAATCACTACACTACACCATTCACTTGTTAACACATGCCTTTTAAGAAGTATAAATCATGTATCCTTCACCCCGGGAGTGCACTATTTCTTAATCGCATAAAAAACTTATAAAATAAAATAAAATATAAGTAAAAATAAAATATCGTATAAAAAACTTATAAAATAAAAGAAAATATAAGTAAATTTCATGCTAGTCCACTTTAAATTCTATAAAAGGTTTAATATTAATGTAAAATATCGTATAAATTTTTCTTTATGAAAATTCTCTAACAGCTCAATTTTGTTTAGCCTCAGTTCTACTCCGCCTCGGAACCAAGCATTTTTCGTTGATAAATTTATCAAGTTTTTTCTTTCTTAGATAAATATTATATGATTTTCTTGACATGAATAGTATCCGATTTTAAATTGGGGTGGGTTAGAGCCTTTCATAACATTTAGTAACAATAAATTTTAATTAAGTCTTTATTTTTAATTATCACAAACCTAGTATTTAATTCTATAAAAATGAACCGAGTCGAGAAGAGTTGAGCTGCTATAACGAAATAATCACAATGAAAAGCTTAGTTTGCGATATTTAATTCTATAAAAATGTAATTTAAATTTATAAAAAAAATTGAAGTTTATAATTTAAAAGTTATTTGAAATAACTCAAAAGTAAATAAAATAAAAAATAAGTAAATTTCATGCAATAAGTAACTTAGAAATATGACTTATATTTTATTTGATTTTATTTCATTTGAAACTAAGATATTTAAAAAAAATACATATTCCAAATTGTGTTTTTTCATTATAATTAAGTTTAAATTAATTTTTTGTATTCTAAGTTAAATATTTCTTTATTTTTCAAATTAAATTAGCAAATTATGTTTTTATTATAAGTTTTAATAAGATTTTTAATTGAATAACTCAAATTCAGTTTTTTATTATTACATTTTTTATTGTTTGGTAAAGAGATATTTCTGAAGGAACGAATAATACATGTGATTAAGAAATAGTGCACTCCATGGGTGAATGATACATGATTTATACTTCTTAAAAGACATTTGTTAACAAATGAATGGTGTAGTGTAGTGGTTCACGTACATGCCTCTCTTGTGTTCCACCTAGGTTCGAATCTTGTTGGCTTCATTTTTTTCTATATTTTAGAAAAACACTTAAACTCTCAAAATTGATGACATGGAATTGATGAGATGATGTGGATAAGCTGATGTGGCGCCCAGCAGTGATAATGAGGTGACATGGCAAAAAATACCCCTACTTGGGAAATAAGTTTAAAAGTACCTTAGTTTGGCACAGAGTTTCTGATTCCTGTTTAAAGTTTAAACGCACAAATAAGGATCGCGCAAGAAAATATACTGTACGTACAAAGGAAGGGTGAAAACAGATCAAAGGACACCCAAAAACGCTATCATCTCTTGTGAAACCTGAAAGGTGCGCCGCGATCATTACTTTCAACATTCAACTTTCTCGCTCATTTCTCGTTAATAATGGTTTCCTGTTTGATAGATTGAGAGGATATTTGAGGCAAACGGTTGATTGATCCTGTATGGATTCTCGTGTTGGAATCATTTTTTTTTTCTGTTTGTACATGAAATGATTTGATTATGCAGCATTTGAATATTGGTCTGTGGATCTCCTGATGAGTATTTGTAAAATGAATGATATAATGGTTGCTTATTTGGTCTGCTTTCTTTGAACCGATCACCATTTTTTTTATTATAATGTGCCTGTTCTTATCAGCATTTGTTCTTATGGGAGCTTAGTTTTTGATCATTTCTTCAATAGTTTGCTACGTGAATTATTTAAAAGTGAGTTTCTGGGTTGGTTAAGTTTTTTCCTCATGGAACGGGAAATGCAATTATATGGTTTGAACTATGCAGACATTGTGTCATAATTGAAATAATTGATTTAGGATTGATCTTTTAGAATCCAATTGTATAAATACCATAAAAAAGTCGAACTTTGAAACTCATAGGAGGATTTTCCCAATGCTTCATATGTTTGTTTATTAGAGGATTTACCCAATGCTTCATATCCTTTTTGATATAATCGTCCGACCTAGGATGGCATAGCATACGTAGTATATGAATATCACATCAGTTACTCATTCAAATTTTGAATATAGTAATAACATCTTAATTGTAAAATTGTTGGCTAAGAATTTTAAATATAATGTTGTTGATTAAGACTTCAGAGGCATTAGGAGATGGCAGACGGTGAGGATATTCAGCCCCTTGTCTGTGATAATGGGACAGGAATGGTTAAGGTAAACATCTTCATATGCACTATAATAATGAAAAGCCATTCAGACGATTTGTATGATGTTATGGGATTTAAAGGTTTGAGCTCCTATTTGCTTTGTCTTGAATGATTTACCAGGCTGGATTTGCAGGAGATGATGCTCCCAGAGCTGTATTCCCAAGCATCGTTGGACGACCTCGTCACACCGGAGTGATGGTGGGTATGGGTCAGAAGGATGCATATGTGGGTGATGAGGCCCAATCGAAGAGAGGTATTTTGACTCTCAAGTACCCCATTGAACATGGAATTGTTAGCAACTGGGATGACATGGAAAAAATATGGCACCATACCTTCTACAATGAACTGCGTGTGGCTCCAGAAGAGCACCCAGTGCTCCTGACAGAAGCTCCTCTTAATCCTAAGGCTAACCGTGAGAAGATGACGCAGATCATGTTTGAGACCTTTAACACCCCTGCCATGTATGTTGCTATCCAGGCAGTTCTTTCCCTTTATGCCAGTGGGCGCACTACAGGTAAAAATTAATCCTTAGTTTTACTGCTGCTGCGGTTTGGTTGCATCTTATTATGCTCATTTTCCTTGCCCACTTTTACCAAATACTAACTTATTTAACTGAGTCAGTTGAAGATAAAAACACAGGTGTTGAAGTTATTTTTGGGTTGAAGTTGTTGAATTGAATTAAAATGGCATTTCTGCTCTTTTTAGATACAGAAGATTATTTTCTTTCATATTGAAATACATAATTTCTTATAGATAATTCATCAAGTTCAACCAATTCAATATTTTCAAGTACAATTTATCCAAATTTAGTCACTTCTGCCAATTTAAGCGTAATTTATTCTTGCCAAACATGATGCGAAAAAAACTATCAATTTGGCTATCTATGTAAAATGACAACAATTTTTGCAAATTGAGTCACTTAAGTCATTTAAGCCACACTTAAGCTTACCAAATGTGCACAATTAGCTCTCTATTTGCTGCGGGAAGGCTGCACATGTGCATGGTGTTCTCTTACTTGTAATAAGAAGGTGGTAGGAGGTGTTATATCGTTCCTCCTCCACTGTAAATAATGAGCGCATGTATATACAAGTATAGAAGTTATTTGATCTTTAATAATAATTAACACAATTGGGTTTGATCTTTTTGTCAGGAATTGTTCTGGACTCTGGAGATGGAGTCAGCCACACAGTTCCTATCTATGAAGGCTATGCCCTTCCACACGCAATCCTACGTCTTGATTTGGCTGGACGTGACCTCACTGACTACCTGATGAAGATTCTAACAGAGAGAGGCTACACTTTCACCACTACTGCAGAGCGTGAAATTGTGAGGGACGTGAAGGAGAAGCTAGCCTACATTGCTCTTGACTATGAGCAAGAACTAGAAACATCAAAAACCAGTTCGGGTGTTGAAAAGTCATATGAGCTGCCCGATGGGCAGGTGATCACCATCGGTAACGAGAGATTCCGTTGTCCGGAGGTTCTATTCCAGCCGTCCATGATTGGGATGGAAGCTGCTGGCATTCATGAAACCACATACAATTCCATCATGAAGTGCGATGTTGATATTAGAAAGGATCTCTATGGGAATATTGTCCTTAGCGGTGGAACCACTATGTTCCCGGGCATCGCTGACCGGATGAGCAAGGAGATTACTGCATTGGCTCCAAGTAGCATGAAGATCAAGGTGGTTGCTCCACCTGAGAGGAAGTACAGTGTGTGGATTGGAGGATCCATTTTGGCCTCTCTAAGTACATTCCAACAGGTATGTCCACTCTTTACCTTTGTTGACTTCTATGTTCTATTACACTGAGTCTACCTGATCCCAAAAAGATCTTAGAGGTGAGATTTACCTCACACCTACATATTACATTCACTCTTGACATTGTCATTTTATTTCCAACATTCTAGGTTACTTGTTTAGTACTTCGTTTTTTTTAATCTCAGCTTTATAGCCAAAATTTCTACAATACTGTTTTACTGTTTCAGCGGTTGCCTGTTTACCCGGAATAAAAAGAAAATAACCTTTTCATGCTTTTTGTTTAATATTTCCTTTATAGTTTATTTTATGAATATACTCCGTATATAGATATGGTTTCAACCATTCCATCCAAGATTTACCCTTACCACAGGTTCATTTTTCATCAATCATATAACCTGAAAAGGAAAACTCTTAATATTGATCATAATGCATTTGGTTGCCTTGTAAGTTGTAAAAAACAGACTGCTTTAATAATGTATGTTATTTTTTCCTCCTTGATTGCAGATGTGGATCGCAAAGGCAGAGTATGATGAGTCAGGGCCCTCTATTGTTCACAGAAAATGCTTCTAAATACCCCCCGTCCCTCCTGGTGTTTCTTAATTACTACTACGCATGTTTTTTGGTGGTTTGATAAGGGGACATAGTAACAAGTCATCCGAAGTGTTAATTATAATTTATTTGTCATCTTTGTACAAGTCTACACGTGTTGTGTTCCTTTAGATGTTGCCAAGTTATTTTTATTTCAAAGAACGAAGGCTTTTTTTGACTCACATAGTGGAGTATTATGACTGATGTGTACCAGCAGAGTAATTAATGAGTATAATATTGATTTTATGGTTGATTAATTAATGGGACGGCTCTTACTAATCTGGTTACTATATTTCGGTACAAAAGTGACCTTGTTGCTTTATGTGTACATAAAAGTGATCCATAGATTCCATTCCTCTTGAAGTAATGATAAAATTGATAAAAAAAATTATAAATTACAACACCCTGGCTTTACATTCGTTGAAACTTGATCCCTTCCTCAGTTCCTCGTACCATTGGCAGCCTCAATGTGGCCTATAGATGCAGACTTGCAGTGACCTATTACTTCAAAACATTCACCAAATCCTTATCGAAAAAACCTTTTGTACAGATTTTTGCCTTATTGGCATTGCCTTTCATGCTCATTGACATGGTGCCACCGGGGCCGTCTAATGAATTTGGAAGCCCCGGTTTCAAATGCCAAATTGAGGTCCCCTGAAACAAGAAAAAATATAAATTTTAACAATGAAATACAAATAGACTAGACAGTTCAATGAAATATAAGTTTTATGATGTTTAAAACACAAATTAGAGAATCTAAAAGTTATATACTTTTTGGAATTTTAAATAATACACAACATCTAGAAAAATCGACCTATAACTAATAATACTTTCTAAATTTTTGGAAGCGCCCTATAGGAGTAAACCCCGGTGACAATCACCTATTGCACCTCCTAAAAGACGGCCCTGGTGCCGACAAAGACCAAGAATTGTCACTACTGGCTCAGTTTTTCGGCACAAGTTCAGAATATAAAGAATTTATGTCATAATAATTTGGGTTTTTTCCTTGAATATTACTCCCTCCGTCGCTGAAAATATTTCCAACTTTCCCTTTTCGTCCGTCCCAAAAAGAACTTCCCTTTCCTTTTTTTGGCAAAGAATTTGTGGTTCATAGCATTTCTCTCTCTTCTACACAACTTTGCACCACACAATTCCCACTTTCTTAATCGGCGTGCCACTTTATGTTGGAAGTAAATTATGGGACGGAGGTAGTACTAAATTTTATCTGATTTCCAAAATGTGACCATTTTTTAAAAAGACAAAAATGTGACTAAGAAGGTCACATATTTGGAAAACATGATGTCACTGTCATTTTTTTTTGTCACTACCGAACTGTTATGTCACTATAAGATATCATGTCACTGCTGCCACCGCCACCGTCGGTCACCGCCGCCACCGATCACCGCTTCCGGACACAGTGACACCGCTATAGTGACACCGCTAAAGTGACCCCGGCCAAAGTTACGGCCCGCCCATCTCCCACAGTGACACCGCCATAGTAACACGCCATCTCCGGTGTCCCATCCCTCCACCGCTCCTTACGCCAGCCCCAGCCCCCTCCACTGCTCTCCTCCCCCTCCCCTGCACCCTAGCCCCACATCCCCCTTCCCTAGGGCCGATCCTAAGAGTTTTTTGGTCTGAGTCGAGCTGTAAAAAAAGGCCCTCAAGAATTTTTGGGGAAGAAAGTTCATGTCCGGAATTCCGGATAGGAACCGCCATCCGGACGGCGGCGTTTGGGAGCCTTCCCAGTGATTTTTTTGATGAAATTTTTATTTCATGTTTTTCATCAAGTCTAGTTTATCCACAAAAAATGTCAGCTAAAAATTCGATCGGGAAGGCCGTCAAATGGTTTTTTAAAGATAACTGGGCCAAAATATACACATAAAACGCAGTTAACTTCCAAAAATTATTTGACGGTCTTCCCGGTTGAATTTTAATCTGAATTTGTTTGTGGATAAACTAGACTTTATAAGGAACATGCCATAAAAATTTCATCAAAAAATTTCACAGAAAAGACGGCCAAAGGCGGTATTTCCTGTCCGGAATTCCGGACATGAACTTTCCTCTATATAAAGATAACTAATAAATTTTTGGGACCCTAATTTTTCCCCCAAATTTGTGGGCCTGAGGCAGTTGCCTCTTTGCCTCACGTAGAGGTTCGGCCCTGCCCTTCCCCTGCACCCCAGTCCCCTTTCCAAGCCCCCAGCCCCCTCCTCTGCACCCTAATCCCCTTCCCCTGCTCCCCGTCCCTCCACAGCTTCCCAGCTCCATCCCCATTCCCCAGCCTATTTGCCCCAACGCTCCAGTCCCTCTGCCCCAACGCCGCCAAGCCCTGCCACCATCTACTCTTCAGCGCCGCCAGCCATGTCAAACTCGCCCTAGACTCTCTGCGACTCACAACCTCCCCCAGCAACCACAGCCCTGGCTTGGCCCAGCCCCTAGTCCTCGCGACTCGTCCAAGCCCCAGCAACCCCAAATAGGTGGCGACAATGGCAGAATTGCAACAACGACGCAGACGAGAAGCCGGCGGAGGCATCCGGTGTAGACGAGAAGCAGAGGCAGTGTCCCTGGTGGCCGGCCTAGGCGAGGCGGAGGAGTCTTCCCTGATAGAGAGAAGCTCGATACGAAAATAGGAGAAGGGAAGCCCACTGGGTTAGGTTTAGGTGTTTAAAAATGTGGTCACTTTTTTGTCTAATTTAAAAATGGCCACATTTTTTTCCATCTAAAGTTGAGGAGTAATACTTATGCCATTTTTTCTAATAATTTTTGTATATATATTATATAACTCTAACGTTGACTTAGTTTTACCATACAAATGAGCTAATAAAGATCTTATAAAAGCATCGGGGAGTTTTGTCGGTGATGGTGTATTTAAGGAAAGAAACCAGTGACCTCATATGAGAGGGTTTGGTAGAAGGAGAAGAATGTAAGGTATCACAAAAGGGTGTTGAAGTGGAAGTCTACGAAAGGATCATCAACATAATTAGATAAGTAGAACATTATTATTCTTAAAAGCATTAGACCATTAATCTCTAAACATTACTATCAACAGAAGGTGTCTTACATTCCTGGATTGGCTTGATGATAATTATTAGATAACTACTCTTTTAACTACGCAGTTATCTTCAAGAATTCATTTGTATGCCTTCCCGATGGAAGTTTTAGTTCAAATTTGATATGAGTAAACTAGACTTAATGAATAAGATTCTCAAAAAATTCCACCGGAAACTGGCCCCAAATGGCGTCGGCCGGACAGAGCATCCTAAATATGGCCTTATTTGACATTTTTTTTTCAAGTTTGAGGCCCTATCTGACCCTTATCCTTTTGTTTTAATTAGAAAACTCGCAACTTGAAGTGACATGGAACAATTTAATTATTATGTTGTCAATGCATAACTTGCATCAAGGTCGGCGTTTTTGAGTAATATTAACCGTGCCCGCAAGACAAGCTTATGTAATCATCTGAGGAGCTATTGAGTGCAATGATTTCAGGTTTGATTCTGATAACGAGAAAGTTTGAATAAATATGGTAGCTTTCGGTGCATCATGTATGAAAACGCTTCTTTTATATGATCGTAACGTTATCTAAATCTTCACCGCTCTATTTGAGTAAGATACCATGTCTCTGCCTTGCTTTGATAACAAGAACGAGTGCTTGAAGTCTCTCCCTTTCCCATTGAACAATCATTTTTGCAATACAATATATCACAAAATAGAAGAACAATATACGTTTGAGTAGGATGTGCAGATCGAAAAACCCGCGGCGGAGATTCCACCTTCCACCGTGGAGATTCCACCTTCCAATGGGGCAATGGTAATGAGTGCCATTACCCACACGGGTAGCTCAGTTGGTCGAGTGGTGGGAAAATTGGATCAAGTGACCAAGGTTCGAAACCCGCAGCGGCCGTGTGGAGGTTACAGAACATGAAATAAGGCTGAACCTCTGGTGCGCACGTGTATAAGATCTACCGCCGCTTTGCTGACTGAATCACCGTGATTACCATCCTCACCCTCCTGTCGAGTCGGGGTGGGGGTTTTGAGGTTATATTAAACCTTTTGGACCAAGGTAAGGAGTGGCATCAAGCCGTCAATTCATCACGCGGGTCCAATTATTACCCACTTCAATCTGTGTGTGCTGGAATGCAGAGTATCTTTCCCCTCTCTCTCGCTCTCCCTGGCCCCAGATCCCTTATTCATCAGCAAAATGTAACCACGAATTGAAGCAGCAATCCTTCCTCCTCAATCCGGCTCGCCTACCAAAATCCAATCTTTTCCTCAAAGGTCCCTCTCTTTCTGTATACTCTGATGCTTCTGTAAAGCTCTTTCTCTCGCTATCTCTGTACTCTTCAATTTTTGCTATTTTTGTAAAACAAGTGCGAGACTGCGAGTCGTGGTTTTTGAGCTCGATTGCTAATTTTGGTTCGGATTCAGGGTCAGATTCTTTAAGACTCTTTGCCCTTTCCCTTCGTTAAAGCTTGCTTTTTTATTTTTATTTTTATGCATTCTTATGAAGTCAGATGGTAAAAACTTTTAGGGTTCTTATTCAACATCATCTCTTGGTTCTGGGCTTTTTATTGATGCGCCTGAACTTACCATGAATTCAGTGATGTAAGAGGACGTCTGAGCTTTTTACTTGATTGAGGTTTGGATTTTGGTTGGGGTGTGAGGAATTGAGGTCTGTTGTTAATTTTAAGCAAGAAATTAGATATGGGGGATGAGACAGCCAACAGAATGAACCTTGATCTTAACTTGGGGCCTGTTGAACATCCCCATGATTACCTAGACCTCAGATCATTCCCCTCAGGTAGCATCACTTTGGAGGAATTGATTGCTAGGCAAAGGACTCAACCTCGATCCGAATCATCGGTGGAAGGATTGCTGGTTCATGGCCAAGTTAGGGAAGGAGGATTGCTGGTTGATGGCCAAGTTAGGGAAGGAGTCAGTCCACAGAGAAGGCAATGCACTAGTAGTAGGCAAAGGTGGCGGTCAATGCAGAGAGATCTGATCACAGTCTCTCCCGAGATCAGAAATCTCTCATTGGAACTGGTTCCAGGCAGCGTGTCCCAAATCTGCGAGGCTAATGACACTTCTCGTAAGAAAAAAGAAGATAACGAAAAAAGCGATGAATTGAGCTTCTTCGATTGCAACATATGTTTGGACTTAGCCCAAGAACCAGTTGTGACTTGTTGTGGGCATTTGTATTGTTGGCCGTGTCTTTACAGGTGGTTAAATCTTCATTCCTATGCGAAGGAGTGTCCCGTTTGTAAAGGGGAAGTGACAATGAAGACGGTGACTCCAATCTATGGCCGTGGGACTCCTACACCACGCGTTGAAGCTGAAGGGTACCCTAGTGCCACTAAAATTCCGCAAAGGCCTCAAGCGCCACGGCACGAGGGCTGGCGGCAGACAATCCATCGGTCGGCATTTACTGCTGTTCCTGTGGAGGAAGTAATCCGACGGCTTGGGAGTAGGTTCGACATGGCCGAACTACGGAATCATCCAAACTCCGAAGAATCGCCTGAGAGACGCAGCTCACTTCTTGCAAGGATCCTCACCTCTAGGGGAATGCGCCGGGAACAACAAAATGCGGTTCAAACCTATTCAACTGGTGATGATAGAGATTCTATGTCGAGCATTGCGGCCATGATTCAGTCGGAGGGTCAGACAGTTGACACCACGGTTGAAATCGATTCATCCAGGAGAAGAATTGCTGATGTTGATAGCGGAGATTCTCGCCCGCCTAGGAGGAGAAGATTATACTGAACTCAACTTTGAATGTTTAAATAATAATTATCCCCTGAAACTTGGATGATTCTACTGTACGCGTATCATTTTACCTTAAGTATTACATTGTCATGATCTAGTGTTGTTATTACCTTTTGATTTAAAGTTCTGTCTGTAACTTTTCCCCCTTCTGATTATTGCAATAAAAGTCAGTATATGCAAAAGGTTGTGAATAGTTGAATATCAACAAAATATACACATATATGACTATATTTTCCAGAAAAATAATTTGTACTAAAAACATCAACAAGATGAGAATAAGCTAAGAAACATCAACAAGATCTAGTAAGAGACTGAGGCTATGGTATTGTATGTAGATGTGGACCTGGCCCAGTTTTGGACTGGCCGGTGGTTCCTTTTTATCGGGACTGCTCTGCCCGTGGTTCCTTTTTATCAAGGACTAAAAAACTTAGGATTGATAAGGGGCTTTCTTTGAGTTGTTTATTTTGGAGCTGGAAAGAGAGCTTTAGGGATGTTCCAAAGAACGTTAAGTATGATGGTTACATGTAACTTGAACTGAAATACTGGTTCTCAATACTCAGATTTTTTGTTTTTTTAGGGATTGATTGTTTTTTTACAAATTTTTTCAAATAATCAGATTCTATTTGCTCAGTTCCCATTTGAAAGGAATTGGAACTGTACCCTGGTTGGACCTGTTCTAGACCAGCCCCAACTGGAACGATCATGGTTGGGGACTTGGGGTGATAGTCATAGACTTAATTGGCCAGTCCGGTCTGGATCTTGAACCGTGTCCACCCTCTCTGCATGTCATTTACTTTGGACAAAAGTTCACCAAACGTATGTGTCTAATATTCCTCTGTATTCAAAACTTTGCAGAATTGGACCGACACTAGAAATAACAACGAAAGAAATGTGAGGGTGAAATTTATGCAGAGGAAAAAGATATAATAAGAATTACAAATTTATTGAAAGGGAAAATGAAAACAACAAAGTTTTCGAACATACAAAAGAGAAAAGATGACAAAATTATAAGGGATGAATGAAGTAATATAGGCAAAATTTAACCAGGGTACAGTCATTAACTTTTGGAAAATGGCTTTTCAACAAAAAAATGATTTGGCACTTTTTAGCATTTTCAATAAGTGAAAATGTTGTTCGATAAAATGTTGTTAAATCTTTTTTAACTGTATTTAAAAATTACTCCGTATGTTATTAATTAATGAAATAGCAAAAAACTTAAATGAAAAGAAAAACTAAATCTGTCCTTTTCTATGAATTTAACCATTTCAGTAAGAATAATAATTCAAGTTTTGCTTATATTATTCTGGTCACACTATACTTATTACAATTCAAAGCTCAAAGTAAAAAGTCTTTGGTAACATTATATATGACAATTCTTGATAAAAAAGATTGATGAGTAGAAAACATATTAGAAAACAAGCATGCACTTAGTTTTATAAATTTACAATTCCCAAGATTGAAAATTTTCAATTGAAAAAGAAAAAGAATAATTGATATATTATACAAGTGCAAGGGGGTCACAAATTATATCATAGGATCCACATAAGATGTGCATGGTGCCTCTCCCAATATTCCTCCATTCCTCAATATTCTTCTGCATGTCTCGACCCATTGACATGCCTAGTATCCGATTCGAATATCAAATAGCCTACTACATGAAATGAGCATAAAATGTATTTGGCATTGTTTTTATTAGAATGTTTTTGGAAGCTGATCTGAAAATACACCATGGTTTGAATATTCCGAGTTAGAGAAAATCAACACAAAGATAAATATTAACGGTATACGGGAGGAACCATTTTGAAAAACATTGTTACTCTGAGTTGTAAACCATTTTCAAGGGACTTGAATTTTATATAGGTTATACCTCTTGGAAATGATTACTTTCTGAACTTACACTCAGATTTACTAGTTTGGCTTAAAACAACAGTTAAGGGCTTAGGTGAGGCAATGTGCTGCTGGAGTTCAATGACCTTATATGACAACTTAAAAAGTTTAGGTGAGTAACTGTAGTTATCATTATCAAAACAGATAATCATCATTAACATTTTATCATCATATAAAAAATAGGTGATCATCATCCACATTTTATCTAACCACTAGAAGAAAAACTTCTTGTTTCATTTTGAGCTTAATCTGCAAGGGTGAATTTGGTTGAAATTATGTTTCTAAGTCTTGGTTATGTTGCTGAATTAAGTCAAATAAACTAACGTTTGAAGTAGAGCCATTAACGAACTGAACTTTTATCAAACTTTTCGAATTCGAGTTTGATTTCAAGCTTAACGAGCTTTCGAACTCGAACCCGAGCTGAGTTTAATGTTCAAAAAATTAATCGAGCCGAGCTTGAACATAGTAGTATTCGGCTCAGTTCGAACTCGAGCCTACCGAACACCCTGAAACTATAAATATAATTTATATATATATACGTCAAAATTTAAATATAATTAGTATGATTTTATGAATTTAAATATGATTATTAACGAACAAATACTTGTCGAATCATTCAAGCACGAGCCTATTAACGAGCATCACCTAAAATTTTAAATTCGAGCATATTTATCGAGCTTATCGAGTTCTCGATCAAACATCGAACGCCTATCGAGCCGAACATGAGCCTCATTTGTAAAGCTCACCGAGCTTCGAGCTCGAACCCGAACACCACTAATTCCTTATCGAGCCGAACTCGAGCTTTGGGTGTTCGGGCTTGGCTCGTTATTAACTTCACAATTTTAAGTTTATAAGTATAAAATGAGTTCACAGTATTCTGAGGCAGTTTACTAACTTATAATTCCGAGCATAGAAACTGTTGCAAACATATACATGTGAAATGAAGTAAAAACATAAGGGAAAGGTGCTGAAGAAGCATTTTTGGTTGTGTTGGTCCCAATATATGAGATTATTGAAGATTATTTTATTGTGATTCAAGTTTGTCAAAAGTCTTGTAATAGTTAGCTTATTTATAGCCTTTTATAGTATTATTCCTTTTGTATTAAATATGATAGAAAAGGAATGAGTCCAAATATGTTAGGCCCATATCCCTAGGTTTACCGAAACCTACACATGTGGCTATATATATATGCGCGTAAGGTTTATGTATTAGGTTAACGCTCGTACAAGATATTATATCATTCTCAAGCATTCTTGATACTCAATAGAAGAGAGTTTTCACCGATCCTTCATATTCATATCATTGTTTGAATATCTGCTTCTGTTATATCATGATGCATCCATTCTACTCATCTATAATCTCATATATTGGGACCAACAACTGGTATCAGAGCATGAAATGCAGGCAATAACGTGTCACATAGCTTTGATTCTACATAATTCACAACAATAGAATAGTCATCCCTCACCAATAGTGATCTAATACCTCTTGTATCCTGTATTTTTCAGCTATCTCTGAGTCGACCCCCGCACCAATAGGATCCCCTTCATGAGTAGGACCTCGGTTAACCAAAATAGAGATAATAATTCTTGCCCATCCAATTTTCATTGCCTACCTATATCTATATTCATTATTACTTTATGTCATTATTACCCATCCAATTTTCATTGCCTACCTGCTCTTTAACTACCAATTCTCCTTCATCCTTCCCCTATAAATAACAACATTTATACCTCCATCTATAAAGCCCTTCATTTAAGCGTGATAATCTTCAAAGAAAATACTACGTATCTCCTACTCAACCATGTCTTCTTTTAACCAACTTTTTTGCACTAGCATAATCTCGTCTCTGTTCCAAGTCCTGCCATTTCGAGTTGCTTCTCCCGAAGGAACCATACGGGGTGCTCCATTCTTATCACATCAAAAGCTACAAAAAAATGTTTGCATTGTGACGCTCATAATACTGAGGCGCGTAGATTGTGTATTGGTTCGATATCCACGATTGAGTGCTAGCTCACTTGGTAATATTGCCAAGCGAAAGGTTTGTTCATCAATGTACTTGAATAAATTACCGATTGTTAATGTGATGACTCCACCACCTTCAAATTTAAGAAGCACCACTGGAAAGTTACTCAGATCTCTTGTTAAAATGCTATTATCAAATTTAAACAAGATGCTAATAACATATTATCAAATAATATTGTTGAAGAATATTTTTATTGTGATTCAAGTTTGTCAAAGTCTTGTTTTAGATAGTTTTATTATAGCCTTTTATAGTATTAATCTTTTGTAATAAATATGCTAGAAAAGGAATGAGTCTAAATATGTTAGGCCCATATTCCTAAGCGTTAAGCATTTACGGAAACCTACACCTGGGGCTATATATATGCGTGTATGGTTTAGGTATTCCAAAAATGAGCGTATAAGATTTTATCTTTCTGTAGCATTCTTGATATTCAATGGAAGAGAGTTTTTCAGTATTCGATCAATATTCATATCATTATTCGAATCTCTGCTTCTGTTATATCAATGAATCCATTCTGTTGATCATCTAATCTCATATATTGGGACCAACAACTGGTATCAGAGCCAAACGAATGCTGATCATCTGCAAAGAATTCTGCGAAACTACTCCGTTTATCTGTTTTCGATATTTTCTTCTTTTAGCTCCTGTAATCCTGTTTCTGCTCATTTTTGTTTAAAAGTTATACTGTTGAAATCACCATCTCTAAACGATTCAGCAGTATATCTTCATAAAAGATATTTTTAAACATTAGTTTTTCAATTTCTAGATATCATAGTATCGAAAAACAGGTTTCTCAAGCTTCAGAAGGTTTTCTCGATTCGAAAACTACAGAACGTTTTTCGAACAACAGGACTTCGCAGAAGATTTTTTAAAATGGCTTAAAACTGATTTTTTAAAGTGCAGGATCTCGATATCAGGATTTCAACATCTGGGTTCTCGAATTGAGTTTCTCGAACTCTATTTCTCGATAAACTATTTTCGACATTGAGTTTCTCGAACCTAGTTCTCGATATTAAGTTTCTCGATAGCACTATCGAAAACTTTTTCTCGATATCAAGTTTCTTGAATCCCTATCAAAAACTTTTTCTCGATAGACGTTTCTCGAACTCAACCTTCTCGAGCCTAGATTTTGAACTCTAGGTTTTCGATATTTTGTACTTTGAAATTCTTCTCGATCAACACAGTATTTTTTTTGGCTAAAAACAGCAAAATGGACGCTTTATCTCCTTGTTTATGTACTTGCCAAATTCATTCCTCACATGATAAGGATAAGATTATCAAAGAATTGGAAGAGAGATTAGCAAACAATCACATAGTCTTACTGGAGCAGCTGAATAAATCTTCCTCACTGAGCATACAATTGGAAAATTCCAAAGAAAAAGTTAAGAAGGTGACTTTGGAAACAGATTAGCTAACTCTGAAAATAGCTGATCTGACTAAGAGGTTGCATGAGACTCAGATAGAGCGAAATCAAGAAAGAGCTGAAAAAGATTTTCTTCATGAATAAAGAAATGTTCTTTACAGAAAAATCAAATATCTAGAGGACTTAATTGCTAAGAAAGGGCAAATTGAACAAACCATTTCCTTGAACCAAAACAAGGACATTCATTTTTATAATTCCAAAGTAGGACTCGGTCTATCTAATTCGTGTAATCTGAAGAAAGTGAATTGTGTTCAACTTTATGATATCAATTACATGGGTCTAGGATTGACCAAGTTAATGTCTTTTATCTGTGCAAAAGAAACAGTTGAAGAAGAAGAAGAAAAGAGACCAAACCTTACTAAAACAGAAACTCCATTTGATTATGCTGCTTTGAATAAGAGTTATGAAACATAAGAGCCCCCGATGACTCCTGCTGATGAGATTCTGACTTACTCTCCTGAAAAAGAGACTGTGCAAGCTAAAAGGGAACCTTCAACTTCAGAACCTGTAGCCAAACCAGCTTACATTTCACCTCTCGTGAGAAAGTTTGCTGAGTTAAAAGAATCTTTTGATAGAGAAAACATGCTTTTGAACTTGAAAAAGAGCAACTTTTAAAAGAAATATCCTTGTTATGAACATTCTCTCAATCTAGCACAGGTTCTCAATCTCCTTCTTCTCCAAGCTCTGAAAAATGTATTGAAAAATCAACCGGTGATCCTAAATCTTCTACCACTCACTCCGAGTCTCCTTCTTCGACAAGGAACCGCGTGAATAGGAGAGTGGAGAGGAGAATGGAGAGAAAGGGAGAATGGACTGAGGAGAAACTGAGAAGAAGAAAGAAGGAAGAAGAATCTCGTCTAAAGAATAGGAATTGGTGTTCGAGTGCTCTGTTCTATGCCAAAAATAAAACTAAATCCAGCATTAGTGAGCCGTCCACTAGTCATACTAGTAGTATGACTAGTAGTATGAATTATAGGACGCTTTATCAAAAACTATAAAGTATGACTAGTAGTATGAATTATAAAACTAAATCCAGCATATTGTTGTTCCTGGGACCTTCCTAAGCGAACCTTCATTTAATATGAATTATCAATTCAGGACCCGAAAGATAGATGGATTATCAATTCGGAACCTGAAAGATGAGATCTATCGGTATAGGACCCGAATGATGAAATACTGTCAATCTAGGACCTAAAATTTCATAGGTTTTGATTTATTTAATTTTTTATTAATTCCATTGCTAATTTTTGATAAACTTTTCTCCACAAAAGTTTATTAGTTTCATAAAACTAAATAATATTTAAAAATTTTAAGATAAAAAAATTAATAAAATTTCGGACAACTTAGGTCCTAAATTGATAATTTCCAATCATTGAAGTCCTAAATTGACAGTTTTCCATCATTCGGGTCCTATATCGATACATTTCATCGTTCAGGTCCCGAATTGATAATTCATCTATCTTTTGAATCCTGAATTGATAAAACTCCTTCTATTAGTTACGCTAGAAGACCCGCTCCTAAGTTCTCTTTTTCTAAGTCATCTGTTAAGAATCACTACTCTAGTCCTTCTTATTTGCATTCTATAAAAACTTGCTGCTCCGAGTCTGATGTCTTCTCCAACCAAGATGAGAATGTGAATGTTCAGAGATGCCCAAAGAAATCAGCTTCCGAGAAGGTGAACTTTGAGGGGAGTATAAATTACCATGTTTAAGGTATCCCCTCAAGAATATGACTCTCTCAAGAAACAATTTTAAAAGATTGTCTGTTTGAATATTCACTCACTGTTTTTGAAACCTCTCTTGCCCCAAAGTTCAAACTGTTAGTATATATGTCCTAGCGACAATCATTTCTTTAAAGACATATGTACTTGATCACATTTAGTTTTTTATATTTGATATATACACGGTATTACACTTTATGAATGATTGTTTTCGATTGTCAATGTTTTATTCATAATTGTGTTCCCTTGGATTTATGTTGTCAATAAGTAAGTGGGAGCTTATATGATATAACATAAGGTCCTAAAATAGCCCCAATCAATGATCATCAAGAATGGGATATTGATGATATACGATAAGATTGGTATGTGGACTGCATCATACTTTTAGAAAGTATAGTTGATCTCACGACTATGAGTTCCTGTAATTCATGATGGTCACATAGATATTTTAGAGAATATTGGCATACCCACCGAGAAACCATTTGATAAGTTCTATTCATGTGTCTATGGGATTATCGGCGTATAGAGTAGTGTAATAGTCCTCCGACTTGAGGTCAATACGTACTACATGTGCGGAGTGATGTACTTTGACCATGACCAACGCTTGCACTCCAATCGGGGTAGATACGGCATGTGTTGGGTGCATCACGAAACACATGGAGTAGTAGTTGAGCCAAGAAAGGATTCATTCCTCATAATAGATTAAGAGAGAACATTCTACTTCTCATATCTAGATGGATCATAAAGTCATTGGCCAATGCAAAGATATATTCGTTTTGGATATCGAATATGATCGTTATGGATCATCTAGAAAGATTGAGAGACAGAGACTGAGTTATTGGGATAGACACTATATCATGTTCTAGACTTAGTTGAATGTTCGCTGAATGAAAGGACCGTATCACTATGAGCTCTATATTACAGGGAGTTTGTATAGTCCTCGCAAACGTCCTTATATATTAAGTTTGTCTGGAGAATCGTCTAGGGATTCGCTAAGACCTTAATTTGATTAGTGCTTAATATATAAGGCCCTATGGGTCACACAACAAGTGATTATACCTTCCGATTGAATTGTTAGAAGGAATTAAATATTATTAATTGGATTAAATAATATTTAATTCGTAATACTGAAAATGAATTAAATATTAATTAGATTAAACATATTTAATTCATGAAGCTGAAGAAGAGTTCTATTTGATAGAATTAATTAAGTAAGATAAATTAGATTTATCATATTTAATTAAGATGTATTTATTATTAAATAAAGTAGATATTTTCTTTTGTAATTTGGAATTAAAAGAAAAGTAAATAAAATAAATATTAATATATAATAATTAGAAAGTGGCGTGCAGCCACATCTCAATTATTATTATTATTATTATTTTGTTTTGTTTTATCTACTTATTTAATTAATTAGGAGTATTGGTCCTAGTAGGATTAGAACTCATTAATTAGAAAGACTTTCATTGTGATTGGGAAACTAGTTTCGAACTAGTATAAATACATCCTTCTCCTTCATAATTTGTAGACCAGTTTTCAGATTCAGTATTATCAGTTTATTTTCCTGCGAAGAGATTTCCTAGCCTTTCTCTTAGGGAGATCTAACCGTTCTTTCGGAAAGGAGAAATCACGTGGATACCAAAGGTCAAGGATTATCACCGCTAGGCTGGAAGATCTGTAAGTTCTAACTCAGATCTGTTATTATTATCATATTCGTTATTTTGTCATAATCAGGTAGATCTGTTTGGGAAAATTTTAAACTTCCGCTGCCGTACTTTCGAGGTACGTTACATCAATTTCCTAACACAAACAACAATGGGTTCCTAAGGCCGAAGGTGAGAAATTAAGAATGTCAAATTCTTCTCAACCTTAATGAGTTTTACAGGTTGATAAAGTCTTCTCGATGTTTAAATCTCGAAAAGCCTTCTTGATGTTTAAACCTCGAGAATGCCTTCTCGATGTTTAAACCTATAGAACACCTTCTCGATGTTTAAACCTCGAGAACGACTTCTCGATGTCTAAACCTCGAGAACGGTTTCTTGAGGTATGTCCTTTGTATGTTTTTCTCAAAGTCCCACCTACGTAAAGAAATTCTGAAAAACAACAAACTCACATTTTCAAGTTTTCAAAGGAATGATGTGCTAACCCAATTGTTTCAGCTAATCATGTTAGGATCCAACCAGGACACACAACTCAACACTCAACTGTTCCCGAGAGAAAATTGGATGTGGATCCTAGACAACAACTTTCAGCTGGACCTGAAGCTATTCAAATGTCAGGATCCAGTCATACCGGCAATCATCAAGGGTCACTATCTCTGGACTGCATTCCATAAAGCTACCCATGTACCTGAGATATACCTGCACCAGTTCTGGGACTGCATGAGAACACCGTCCAAGAAGGACAAAACGAATATATTCACCAAGCTGAATGACATGAAAGTGGTGCTGACACCCTCCACCCTGAGAGAGCTTCTAGAGCTGCCGGTGCTCAACAACTATGAAACACTCCCATCAAATGAAGAGCTTATCAAAGGAATGCAGGATCTAGGCTACGACGCACCACTGCCTCTGATCTCTTACTTCTGCATTGTCAATCTACCTCATCCGTGGAAGAGTCTATTCGGACTAGTGAACAAGTGTCTCTCACCAAAGCACGCCAGACATGACAAGTGCATCAAACAGATTATGCAAATCTTCTACAGGATTGCCTTTGACATCAAGTATGACATGGGCACATGGCATAACTATTCTGGATTGAGCTGATGGACCAAGTCAAGGAGAAAGAGATCGGAAAGCGAGGCACAATTCCCTATGCCCAGTGGTTAGCCATCATCATCAACAACATTATGACAGCAACCCCGACAATATCAAGGCATAGCGATGAACCTCACTTTGTGGCACCCAAGCTCAAATACTTCCAAAGGGACAACATTACTGCGCCTGCAATGCCGATCCTAGATTCACTCCTCAATCTTGCCAACCACAGGGATCCGGAAGTTGTGAAATGCAAAGAAGCTCTACAGACAATAATCCCTATGGTTCAGCAAACCCCAGCTGGACCTTCCCAAGGGGCTCAGCCGAGTGAAAGTAAGGGTCCAAAGAGAGCGAACCCGCCACAAAAACCAGTGGCACGCCGGCCTAATAATGATGATCAGTTTGACGACTCTTCCGAGAGAACTTAGACTGCTGAGGGCCATACCCAAGATGCTGAGGAAGCCGCCGATGAACCATCAAGCCCAGCCACCACGAGTGCCTATATAGTACATCCGGGTGTACGTACACCCGGCCCAACTAAGGAAAGACAGCCTAATAACTGATACAGGCCAAAAACAATTCGGTGGCATTTTTGTAATTTAAGCGAAAAATCATGGCTTCTGCTAAATGAGCAATATTATACTTTTAGTGAGAATATGACCTATTTTATTGAGTATTAGGAGGCTAACGATGAGTATCACGATCTGTACTTCATATCTTCTAACTCTTTTTCTTTTTCTTATTTTTTCTTTTATAAAAACTTATTAAATTATATCTATAATCCACTCCTATTAACTTCAATATGTGAATCTAATGTAGTATTGTACTTTTCAAATATGCATTGATATGACATTTTAAAAATGAGTATAACGTGATTATCAATTGAGCATACATGACTTACAAAATGAGCATTGATATGAAAATCATAAGTCTTTTCAGTTGAGCATCAAAACATTTTCATTGAACATTAAACTTTATTTATTGAGTATTAGAAACTTGCAATTGAGTATGGTGATTTGTACTCATACGTGATTGATATTTTAAAATGAGCATAACACCAATATCAAATGAGCATACGTAACTTACAAAATGAGTATCGATAAAAAAAGAAAACACATTTAAAATCTCTATTTTGCTCAAATATTAATTTGTGTATGCTCATGTAATTATAATAAGAAGCCCATTAATGTATAGCGTGTACATAAAAATCCAAAGTCCAAAGATCTTCGGTGCTTCAGTGACGTAGCAATTGGAAACCAATTTTCAAAGCAATTGGAAGCTAACGTCTAGCGGTGCAATCGGAAACCAATGTTTAAGCTAACGTTTGGAAAACGTTTGGAAACACATTTACAAACCAATCCAAAGACCCAAAAAATCCGATAGCGTAGCAATCGGAAACCAACTTCTAGCGGCGCAGTGCGGAAGCTAGAAGAAGTTCGAATGGGAGAACAACGGATGATGATGATGATGTCATATGAGGACGGTGAGGGATTAAGGCCGCAACTCGTTGTTCAGAGATGGAGCGTCGGCGGAAAAAAAGGAAGACTGGAGCATTAGCCTATTAATTACCCTGAAACTTGCTACTAATTTAAAAAAAAAACGGGTGTACAGTACACCCGGGTGTAGGATATAATTTGTGAGCCACCACCACCAATAAGGCTGATGGGGAGGCATCCGATAGCACGACTGAGAAGAGAAATGATGCTGATGATGAGGAGGAGGATGATGATGATGACGATCTTGATGATGCAACTGTAGCCCTTATCAGGAAAACTAAACGAGCGGGAAAGGAGATAGTCCTAGTCATTGTTCTAAAACTCGCTAGGCGCTAGTCGGGCGGTTGAGGGGCGCCTAGGCGGCCGACTAGGCCGATATTTTGGCCGACTAGGCCGATTTTTTGGCCGACTCGGCCTCTACAGTTATGGCCGACTAGGCCGCCTAGGCCGATTAATCGGACCGCCTAGGCCGATTAATCGGACCGCCTAGGCCGATTTTTAGAACAATGGTCCTAGTCAACTCAGATGTATCTGCTGATTATGAAGCAACAACCGCTCGAGCACAGGACTTCAGAAGTCAGAACCACCCAAACGGTTCAAAATGAACTTACCCAACCCCAACAACAGCCCTCATCCTCTCACTTTCAACCACAACATACCCCTACCGTTTCCATACAAGAATCCAATACTTCTGCCACCAAACCCCACAGCCCTACCATTTTCAGGGGAACCCAGGGTACAGAACTAGTATCCTCCCCTATATCGACCACACCTATCCCCAATCCATATACCATGTCTGTCGATGATCTTGCATCTATATTGCAATTGAGACTCCTTGAACTTGACGAAGGTGAGCTTACCCCTCTTCAACAAGCCTTTCTCAATGCTTTCCTTTGCACCAAAAGCCAATGCCATGACAGTCCCCGTAGTCACAAACGTTCGCATATGGACCCCGATGATTCGGCTCCTCATGAGGGAGAGAACAAGAGGCCACAGACACTCGAGCATGGCGCTTCCACTAGCCAAACCCCGCAGCCAAACCAACCCTCCTCTTCAACCAACCAACAACCAACCTCCTCTACCCAACACAAAACCAAAGCCCTTATCTCTAATCCGGTCGAGCTAGATGAAACATTCCGAGGCTTATCTCCTATAGATATAGACCAAGGAGGGAATGGAAGTCCTGATGTTGCTACCTCTAGTACATCATTATATTCAAGCCACAAGTTCTAACCTAGTTCGAAGCTGATGACAACGGGCAATCCTAGTGATCCTGATACTACGTGTAACAGGTCACCAAAGCAGCAGCAAGCTTCCTCTACCCCTCCGTCAAAGTGCATTCACGATGAAATTGAATAGATTCTTATCCATGACAATTGGCCTCGCAAATGGACGAAGTGGGATGAACTAAGAATGGAGGCAGAAAACTATGAAGTTCAAAGAAGCTGGTATCTACGAGAGCTGTTTGCAAAGTGCACTGCTGATATTATAAGGCTTGATGAAGATGAACTCAAAGAAGGGGAGAACTACAAAGAAACTCCCAATGAGCTGGACTCAGTTATCAGACAAACAACGACTCAATTGCCAAGAAATGAAAGAGTATGTGCATGATTTCAGATTTTCAAATTATTGATCATATTCAAACTCGATGAATGGGTCGGCCTGTTTATTCAATGGACGATGTTGAAGGAGCTGTTTTGAAGGAACCCGACCTTTTGACGAAGCTGCATGTTTGAAGGAACAAACTAATTTATTAATGCCCTCTTTTATTGAAGGATATATGGATATGTTTTTGGCATGCATACTTTTTGGACATCTTTGTTCCCATTAACTTATGAATGGCTTTTAATGTATTGCTGCATAATGAAGTATTATAACTGTAGCTAAACTAAGCTTGTATTGTTAGGAACATTAATGTTTGTAGCTAAGTAAGAACAGTCATTTTGAACATTGTTGAGCTGTTTTTTACTTTGACTTTGACTTGTCCTTCGGAATACTCATTTGAATAGTAATGGGATGCAATGAATTACTTGTTAAACATTTGAAATGTGAATTAAACATTCAAATATATTATTATAATATATAAATATAAAAGAACAATCTAACAATTGGATGCATATATGAGGTCTGAATGTATGATATTGCAGTGTCTCTAAACGGCATGATATAAAAATAAGTCATTGAGATTTATGATGTTATCTTGTCATCACAATTTTTGACACATTTGTGTTTTGAAATATTTTGTTACAAATGTATCATCAATTCCTATGACACATCAGTGTTTAAATGTTTTTGTTACAAATGTATCATCATATTTTGTAACACTAAAATATCAGAAATCTGTGACACTAGATTTAGTGTTAAAATTTTTGACCTTCTATGACACTTATCAAGTGTCAGTAAAACATTCTGTGACACTAATATTGTGTGATTATAAGCTGTTTTTCTAGTAGTGGAAGGTGTCCTGGAATAAATTAGATCTCTCTTAATTTATTCTACAAACAATTATAATCCTAGTGGCCATTCTAGATTCAAGAGATATCAATTGAATCATTCAAACACAAATTAAGTAAAGATTAATGCAATTAAATCATCTAGAAACTAGTCATACATCATGATCAACCCCTTCATCGATCCCAAATCCCTAATTAAAACTACTCACAACTCATAATTGAATCAACAATAGAATTGGGATGAAAAGAATTAATTGTCATTAACTAAAAAGTTGGAACCTATAATGAATTCCAAAATATTGATGAACTAGGTTGAAAAACTCTCTAAGTTTCGTGCTAGGCACTCTCTCTAAGCTCTGTCTTCCTCAAACGGGAAATAGAGGCCATATTTAAAGAAAACGGATGAATTCAGCTCAAATTAGGAAATTCGGGGGCAGGCACGGCGCTAGGCATGTCGTGCCTGGCATCCGTGCCTGTGGAGTAAAACGCGTGTCCCTGGGTCAGGCACGGCGTGCCTCCCTTGCACGCTGACCGGCAATAAGGTCTTCGTTATTTCCTTCAGTGGACACGATATGCCCGACTTCAGGCGTACAGAGTGCTCCCTTTTCTTCTAAATTTGACAATGCTACCTTCATGGAAGTTGTAGATAATGAAGTACTCTATCCACCACAACTTTCAAAACTGGATTTTAATCATATAATCAAAAGATATGAATAAAATGGTGGAAGGTCGCATCGTGAAATCTCAACAGAGATTATCTGACTTCATCGTCCGTTTTCACCTTGCTACTCTCAGATTCTCGTAATGGTGTCTTCATATGATTTGTAGCCCTTAGCTTTCATATGGAACTTTAATCGTGTTCTTTGGACGTTTCTAGGAAAATATATGCTTGAACGATTGACAGAACATCATCCTGACCACCGTTTTCAAGCTCTATTTATTCGTCTTCTTTTGATCCCGTAGCCAATTCTAGAGCTCTTTTGTCTTCAAAACTTCATCTTTAACACCTCATTCACCTCCAATGCTCCTAATCAAATCTCAAATGCGTCTTGACTCGTCCCGATTACTTCTCAAATGCCAGTGTTGGGCTTAATTCACTGATTTTGACTCCAAAAATAGAAAACACGAATCAACGACTGGTAAATATGTCTTGAGCAAAAAACGAGACTTATGAATCCTTAAGCTAGAAAAAACCATCAAAAGCCGATGTCAACACGCATCAAATGCATTTCGAAATACGGACTTATCATCCCCTCTTTTTGTATGTTATTTTTTCTCTAATAAAACACGACAAATGTTCCTGACATTTGTCCTACTTATTTTGGTGGTTTTCCTACTGAGTTAAAAAAATCTGGAATCTCATTATTAATGTCCTATCTCACAAAAACTCACAAATTGTGACTCATCTTTTAAGTATGGTCCTATAATCCTCTTCAATAATTTGGTACTAAAGTATCCTATAGATTTTCTTAAACTCGAATCGTTGATATTTCTGTAATTGATATTTGATCAATTCATATACAAAAAACAGCCAAACCACTGATTTGTATCACAAAACTTCAATCTCAATTCTCAAATAAGAATGTTTTTACTTGGATTGAATCTTCTGATTCGATCTGATCTCATATGAACTGATTTGATAAATGTGTGATCTTAGTGTATTTTACGATTACTGAAGTCCGATCTGCCATCTGGTCTGGTAAAGTTTGATCCGGTCTGATCACATCTCGTTGGACAGATTTGGCATGGTAGTGAAATAGTCTAATTAAAAGCATCCTATAACCGTATAGATGTTTATCAGTTAATGGCTGAAAGATGCGACCATATGATAGGGTGTCAACATATGAAAATTTATTATATGAAGTATGAAGTATTATATCAATGTCATATGGAGTATGAAATTTAAAGGAGAACTATCAAATAAGCTCTCGAACTTTCATAAAAAGTGTAAATAAGCCTTTTTACAGGAGGCTTTGTCAGACGGTTGCCATTTAGGGCGGTTTTACGGTGAATTTTTTTGATGAAAGTTTTTGAGCATCTTTTTCATTAAGTCTAGTTAATCATACCAAATTTCATCTAAAAATTCAATCTAGAAGATAGTCGGATGATTTTCTGAAATATACTGCGCTGCCTAACTGCGCAGTTATCGTCAAAAATTCATTTGACTGCCTTCCCGATTGAACTTTTAGCTGAACTTTGGTATGAGTAAACTAGACTTAACGAAGAAGATGCTAAAAAAATTCATCAAAAAATTCCACCGGAAACCGCCCCAATTGGCGACGGCCGGACAGAGCCTTCTATAAAAGGACTTATTTGCACTTTTTATGAAAGTTAGAGGGCTTATTTGGTAGTTCTCTCGAAATTTAATGATTCGGCTATATAAATGTTAAACCATGGATCAAAAGCATATGTAGTAAAAGTCCCGCAATAGAGAATAGTAAGAATTGGTTTCATAAAGTAGCTAAGCATTCAGAAGAGAACGAAATCCTAATTCGACTTATCAGGTTTATCAGCCAACTTTTTCACCAAACACATAACTTTTTCTTTCGCGCGCTGAAATGTGTAATAAGCAGAAAAAGTAAGGTTGAAGTTACTTTTCTGGCTGTATTGGCTGAAGTTACTATAGAAGACCATTTTAGCTATTTTTACATATAATTTTTTCTTTATTTTATTAATAAAATATATTTTAAAAGTATTTTTTCTTAAATCAGCAGAATCAGCCAATGCAGCCACTTCAGCCAGAACTTCATAAATTTCAGCAGAATCAGCCAAATCAGCCGATTTTCGTGCTACCAAACGGGCTCTTATTCAAAAAAGCTCAATTGTTAATTCATATGGTCCTTAAACAATTTATTAAATGGTGTTGTAGGATTTTTTAAAATGTAATTGTTATTATTATATATTATGAGAACTAATTTTGTACATGTGTAATTATGTTCTCATAATTATAATAGCATTACTCAATTACGGTTTTACTTTTCTAGAATTATTTCAAAATTTTAAAAGTTTTCATATTAATGGTTGTCACTTTGGCGCAACACATGCCGGTGTACAAAGTTTTGGAAATGTTTTTTTAATTTTTACATAATATACTACGTGCATGTCCTTTTGTGAAGAGTTGCATGGTTTGGTTTTTGCGTATCTATGGAACGAACAAAACTTGGTTAAGAGTTAGCTCCTTGCTCGAAGTCATCTTCAGGACCACTTTGCCCACGCCTTCAACTGCGAAATGAGCTGAGTTTCCCATCCACACCTTCTCACCATTTAATGGCTCAAAAGTTGTGAATAACTCCCGGTTTGAGCAAATATGCCGGGTTGCACCGGTGTCCACGAACCACTCTTTGGAGTTGGATCCAACGAGGTTGAACTCGGTCACCACGGCCGCAAGGATGATGTCTTCATCCTTTTGCCCACTTTGCACAAAGTTGACGTGGGAATCTTTCTTCCTCTTTGGTGCCTTGCAATCCGAGGACTTGTGTTCATTCTTGTTGCAATTGAAGCATTTTCCGTTGAACTTCGTCTTGGAAACGCCTCCCTTGGGACCGAGCTTGCTCTTCCCATTATTTATATTTTTAGAGCCTTTAGCATGCTCCACCACGTTTGTCTTGGCGCTAGTAACGATTGGGAGTTTCCTATCGTTCTTCTGGTTATCCTCTTCAATTCGCAGACGGAGGATCAATTGCTCCAAGTTCATTTCATTTCGCTTGTGCTTAAGGTAGTTATTGAAATCCTTCCAAGCCGGCGGCAACAAATGGATAATTGACGCCACATGGAAAGACTCACTAACTGTTATTCCTTCATCTTGAATTTCATTGAAGATCATTTGCATTTCCTCAACTTGACTCAAGAGTCAAGACCGTCTTCGAATTCACCATTTTAAAATCAAGGAATCGACCAACAACAAATTTCTTTTAGCCAAAAAAACTTTAAAGTGTCAATTTAATCTTACATCTCATTTCAAATCTAGAACTCATTATACACATTTTGATTTAGTCATTTTATCAAACACTTTATTTGCATTGATTAGCTCTATAAAATTTTCTTAAGCACTTCATTCAATCAACTATGATCATTTGACAACATTTAGGATGACCGATGGTCACCATATTTTTAGGAACCCTAACTACAATCATAAAGATGACATTCATAAGAAAAGAATTAATGCACTACAATAGTAAAAGAATAAAACATTCACACTGTGCCTGAGACGTTTAAGCTAACATCACTTTATAACTTTCCCAAATTCATTTTACTTTATATGATTTTAATAACCAATTCTACAAGATAGATGAGTTATTAAACAAGAATTAGATAGACCCATTAGGCACAACCCATTAGATAGGAAACAACTAAGCCCACCGGGCCACCATGCTATTTTAATTACTTCGATATATTAATTACATATTTATGACTAAACTTAAGACTGTTTACAAAAATGTGACTAGTGTCTAGAGTAGTAATAAAATTATAGTAACTTATGTTCAATTTTTAAACTTAGGTTAGTATGACATTACATTGTAGTAGCGAATAGTCATATTTGTGTAATATAATTTTTAAATTAGTACTCCCTCCGTCTCTAAATTTACTTCCAACTTTCCCTTTTCGTCCGTCCCAAAAAGAACTTCACTTTCCCTTTTTGACAAAGAATTTGTGGTTCACACCATTTCTCTCTCCTCTGCACAACTCTCCACCACACAATTCCCACTTTCTTAATCACCGTGCCACTTTAATTTGGAAGAACATTTAGGGACGGAGGGAGTAATATTTTTGTAAAAAAACCCGGCCCCTTATTATTAGTATTATTATTATTTTGATTATTATTATTAATTATTAATGTGTATATATACGGGGGACGGGGCGGGAACGGTGCGGGGGTGCATAACCCATCACCCACCCCATATTTAAGCGGGGAGGAAATAATTCCCCCGAACCCCATACCCACCCCAACTCCCCCGCCCCATTGCCATCCTTAGCAAAATGTACCTCATTTTTACCCCACCCCTAATGTGTGGTCATAATTAGACCAATTCATTTAAGTGGTGCCTCACTTAAATGAATTGTCCCACTTATGACCACACATTAGGGGGTGGGGTAACAATGGTGTACATTTTGGGATACCTCTAGCAAAACTCTAAATACATTGTTCCAAAAAGTTTAATCCACAACCCTAAGGGCTCCCCACATCTCGATCAGACAGGATTATTAGGAGAATGTAAGTCACGATGACTCAGTCGGCTCAATGATGGTAGACCTCATACACGTGCGCACCAAAGATCCAGTCCAGCACGCAGGACGCATGAACTGTAACCTCCACACGATCGCTGCGAGTTTCGAACCTTGATCATTGTTCCAAATTTCCCACCACAAAACAAATTGAGCTACCCATGCGGGTACATATCTATAAATACATTGGAGTGAAAGATGCATTGTATATAGGCTAAAGGGTCAAATAGGCCCTTGAACTGACTTAAAGTGTTCAATTAGCCCCTTATATAGGAGGTTCTGTCTGTCCGTCGCCAATTGGGGTGGTTCCCGGTGGAATTTTTTATGAAAGTTTTTGAGCATCTTCTTCATTAAGTCTAGTTTACTCATACCAAATTTTAGCTAAAAATTTGGAGATAACTGTGAAGTTAAACAGCGTAGTACATTTCGGAAAATAATTTGACTATCTTCCCGGCTGAATTTTTAGCTGAAATTTGGTATGGGTAAACTAGACTTAATGAAGAAGATGCTCAAAAAACTTCATCCAAAAATTCCACCGGGAACCACCCCAATTAGCGACGGCCGGACTGAACCTTCTACATAAGGGTCTAATTGAACACTTTAAGTCAGTTTAAGGGCCTATTTGACCCTTTAGCCTTGTATATACTCCCTTCTAAATTTGGAGTGAAAGATGAATAAAATTCTAAAACGAGAGTAAGAGCCCGTTTGGTAGTACTCAAATCGATTATATTGGTTCATTATATTGAATTTTATGAAATTCTGATCCAAGTGACTAGATTGGTTAATTATGATGATATATGAAAAAAGTATATTTAAAATATATTATATTAATAAAATAAAATAAAATAAAATTTATATGAAAAATAGCTAAAATGATACTTTACAACCACTCCAACCAATACAATCAGAAAAGTAACTCCAGTCTTACTTTTTTTTATTATGACAATACTCAACGCGTGAAATTAAAAGTTAGCTGATAAGCCTAATACACTATAAGAAAAATAGTTTTGTGCAAAAAAGAATTTCGTCATTAAAAGCTACAATATTTTTGTTGCACATTCTCTTGTGCAACTAGATTAACATCGTCACAATGTCGTTGCCTAAATCGTGGTCCATTGTATTTTCTGTGATGAACTAAATATTCGATGCATAAAGTAATACTTGTGCAACACAAAATATTTGTTGCCCAAAATAATAGTTGTGCATCACAAACCTCCAATGCCCATAAACGTATTTTGTGCAACAAAGTTTCACAGGTGTAGCCTATATTGTATTTGTGCATTGAAATTGTATCATGCACATGCATTAAGTGCTACAAATTTTTATCAAGTGTAGCCTATATTGTATTTGTGTATTGAAATATTTGGTCACACATTCTTTTGTGCAACAAATGTTTATCTTCCTTACTCATATAGCAACACTTTGTGCTACATTATTAGTTACTTATCACTCTAACAATCTTTCTCTCAAATTTAAAATGATGCTAATAAATGTGAAATATTATGAGGCGCACTTGTACAATAAAAGTAAGTGATTTCTTCATATCCAATCCTTTGACAATGATCAAAACTGTAATAATATGATGTTTATGTGTTTTCAACGAAGTTTGTGTCAATTTATTTACACTATTTTAGAATATAAAAATCTTCTCTACAATTGTATAAGTATGAATATTGTTAGGGGTATAAATGTCCAGAGAAAAATGTTGGTGTTTTCATCTGCTTTGTTCAATTGTACCAGCTGCATATTTTTAAAAAAATTCTTCGCCGCAGACTCATCTCTCTCGTCGTCATCTTCGCAATAGCCTCAACATCGACTGCCGGTGCCCGCGAAAGGGTCCGTTTGGAGGAGGATGACCACCGGATCCTCAAGGCCATGATGGACCGCTGCGTGGAGATATTCCTCTATCCCTTTTCGCCGCCTAGTCCCGGGACTCAACATGTACAACTGCGGCTTACTCTTCAATAACCTTCGTAACATCGCCGGCCGCTACACTCCTGATATCCTTCAAATGCTCTACGTGATTCCCTCCTTCAATTTTCCGATGTTCTGGTTCGGACCGGCTACGGATCTGCCGCCGCCTCTAGACTTTTCAAAACCCGGAGTCTTCGGCGGCGGTCCTTTTTTGTACGGCAAAGATAACAGAACGGAGGGGAAGGATGAAGAGGAATATCGGGATAAGCTTGAATTCTGCGATCATTACTTTTGTTACTTGTCGTCCTTTTACGAGAATAATGACAGACTGACCCAGGAGTTCGTCGAAGTCGTGATGAAAGACTTCGTCGACAAGTATTGGGCGCTGAGCCCAGAGGAGAACATTAGACCATTGCTTGATTGTGCAGAGGAGTCGTCCCCAGACCTGTCTCCATCTTATCCAGATCATCACTCCTGAATTTATAGAAGAGAATATATATGCACACCTTTGCTGCTGGATTTATTTGCTGGCCTGCATTGCATTGAGGATAAATGTTATATCTATGTTGCAAGGAAACGTAAAAATCACGACGAAACGGCAACAAGAAAACATGAACTTTCGTTCAAAAAATGCTTGTTTGAAGAGTTTCCAAAAAGTTCTCGTAGAGTTTCTGAAAGGGAAACGTACGATGTCCCAAAAGTTTCCTTACTACATGCATATTGTTATATACATAGTAAACGTTATATTATTTCATTTCATCTCTTCTTATGGTTTCTTCTTCGACTTCTTTTCTTTTTACCCGTTTAATTGTTCCTGTAAATAGGTTGGTCGTCAAAATTCCATAACGACATCCGCCATCAAAACAAAGTGTCCACTTCTCTTTAGGAATGACATCAAGATGTTGAATGCTCTTTCATTAGCACCCCGAATTTGTTGCATGTAATTAGTGAATTCATTTAGAATGGGGGTACTTCCCGCACGCCAACATAATTTTTTTAGATTCTTGTTTCGAAATTGGGACATAAATTACTTCGAATGTGTCGAAGACAATATCGCCTCTGAATTAGAGGTGTTCCCAATTGTGGCACATTCCGGAACACACAATCAATAGCGACATGTCGGTCAGATATTATGCAAACATTCCGACACGGATGAATAATATTTGTCGCAACGAACTGTAAAAACCACATCCAACTGTCCCCATTTTCACTATCAACCACCCCAGAAGCTAGGGGAAAGATTCCACGGTTAGCATTCATCGCCACCGCAACCAACAAAGTGCCTTTGTACTTACCGTACAAATGTGTACCATCAATGGAAATGACCAGAAGACAGTGATTGAAACCATCAATCGCGGCTTTGATTGACCAAAATGCGTACTTAAATTCATGCGTACCTTGTGTAACAGTTGGATTTGTTCGTAGGTCGACGATGGTGCCCGGATTAATAAATGCCATACTAAATGTTCGAAATTCTTTGAGGTTTTGAAGGGACACATCTTCCTTCAGCTCTTGGAATGTATCATATACTCTACCCACATATATGGGTCGTTCGTCACGATATGTGGGTTCAACGAACTCCTCCTCGTCCTCGTCCTCGTCCTCGTTCTCATTTGGGTTATCATCACTGTATTATATAATTAATGAATTTCTTATAAACTATAATAGCACAAAACATAATTAGCTAGCAATAACATAGTTAATGAATTTCATATAATACTATTCATTTTTACCGATCGGGTTAACTAGCAATTAACAAAGTGCAAATGAGTAATCAAAGTAATGGTAATATAGTATACATGTATATATAATTATAAAATTATATAAATGAATAAAACTATAATTCGGTTCGGTTCAGTCCGGTACGTGCGTATATTTTCGTTTCGGTAAAACTAGCAATTAGCAAAGTGCAAATGAGTAATCAAAGCATCTGTCAGATTTCTTTTCGGTGAACATATTTGGTGAATTTGTCAGATTTCTTTTCTGACAGATTCACCAAATATGTTCACATGCGTATTTTTTTCTTTTCGGAAATACTCAACATATTCCTCAAATATGTTTCACTTTTTCAATTAACAATTTGGTCAAACCTACACTTTTTGGAAACACCTCCAACAAAGTTACCATGTTCCATCATTTACTCCCTTTAATTATTTTGCTATATATATTGGTTGGATGAGTCATGCTTGGTGTACACAAGATGTACACAAAATGTGTACATTGCCTGTGTACACAGGCAATTGGGTATCAAATTCTGCACTTTTCTAAATGAATTGCATGTGTACATAGGCAACTATGGAGGTTTTGTGTACAGTTTGTGTACAACTCATGTACACTAAGCATTTTCCTTGGCTGGATTGACGTGGTGGACAAATTCTCCCTATATTTGGTCCAAAAGGTTGAATGTCCAACCCCAAGACCCCCACCCTGATCCGATAGAATGGTGGGGGGTAAATTCTCCCTATATTGTAATTAATTACTGCGGGCACACGAAATAGAAAGGAGTGAGATACTCAAGTTTTTTATTAAATAATGTGGCTGAAGAATCAGTGAATCACACCTAGCACAAATCTAGAAAGGCCATGTTCATATGGACCTCCTCTTTTTAGAAGTTACTCAAGTTTTTTATTAAATCAAATTGTTACATTTAGGACATGGTTTTTTTAATGCAAAATCACAAATAATTCATGGACAAATTTTTATGTAGTTTCAAAATATGTAAATTTTATTTACAAAAAATAATCAGAGTGTGAACAAGAGGTTAAATTGATTTATCATCAGTAAAACATCGTAAATCGTAATTGGAACCTTCTAATAGGACGGAGCGAGTATCAGATAACAGAAAATTCCTAGTAAGGCCATGTTCATATGACCTCTTTTTAGAAGTTACTCAAGTTTTTTATTAAATGAATTTGTTACATTTAGTACATGATTTTTTTAACATCAGATAAGGCAAATATTAAATGTATACAGGAGAGGTGTCCAACAACTCATCACATAGCTCAGAGTTTTTTCCCAGAATAATGCTAAATTAATAAATAAATCCCAAAATACTGTTGGGTTAAAAATAATTCCAAAAATACTGTTGGGTTAACCGCGGTTAAAAGTATTTTATGATGGAGTATATGGCCCAGGAACCCCCGGCCCATAGACTCCTACTATTCTAATGGAGACCCAATAGGCCCAGGAAGCACAACAGGCCCGAATCACAGTGCCCCAAGTACTGAGCAACCCACGTGGCACACTGGGGGTGCCTTCGCCCCCCTGGCCGAAGGCTCCAAATTCTCACAGGATGGCCAACTCAAGCAAATAAAGTTACTGGGAGAAAACGGCGAAAAGCAGTAGCCCTCGGCACCTAGTGCCCTCGGCACTAAGGAGGTCCCTGGTACTTAGAGCCCTCGGCTAATCATCTGCAGCCGAGGGCACCTTTCTCGACAGAATATTCTCTCCACATGCGCCTGAATCACCGTAACAAGTACGACGTCACATCCAATAGCCGCATTAAATGCGGCCACATTCGACTGCCAGTGCCAACCAGTTGATGTGACTCCTCGGCCATTGGATGCTTGACACGTGTCCCTATCTGACATTTATTACTACTATAAATAGCGCCCATTTTCCCCATTTGTAATCCAAGCTAAATTCGCTCGCTACATTCTCAGCAATATACTCTCTCTCTCTCTTACTTTTGCTCTGACTTCTCTCTAGTCACTCCCCGCAGTAACCCTTCGTATACATACCCTCGGGTAGACAATCCATCATTTTCTTTTACCGTACAAAAGTTGTCACTTGAAGCGGCGGCTATTCAATAAAAACGCAAGGCAATTACGCAACACTCGTATGTAAATTGCCAAAGTCGAATGATATACGGTAATGGGTCCCACCCAAATTAAAAATATCCTGTTTTCATTTGTACTCTAATTGTTACAAAAAATATATCAAAATTCATAACTTTTTATTATCTTTCATATGACACCAATATTAATTATATAAAATCAAAAAATAATTTAACACTTTAAAAATTACCATGTATCTGTTTTTGAAGTGTTATATATTTTTTATTTGTATTCCGATCATTACAAAAAATATCAAAATTTATAATTTTTTATTATGTTTTGCAGGAAATCAATGTTCCATATAGAAAAATAAAAAGAAAACCTATTAATATGTGTGGTTTAGGATCGTTTTTTACCGTGCACACAATTAATCAAGAGTGATAGATTAAAACAAAGTCACACAAACTTCATCACATTTATTTATTTATTTTTTGCATGAGAATTTATGTTGTTTTATTTCAAAGATATAGTCTCCCTATATTTGTAATTCTCCCTTTTCTAATAAAATCTGATAAATGTTTCCACACAATTGAAATAAAACAACATAAATTCTCGTTTGAAAAATAAATAAATAGATGTGATGTAGTTTGTTAAATTTTGTTTTAGTCTATCCCTCTTGATTAATTGTGTGCATGGTAAAAAATGATCCTAAACTACACAAATTAATAGATTTTCTTTTTATTTTTCTATATGAAACATTGCTTTCCTATAAAAGATAATAAAAAATAATAAATTTTGATATATTTTTTGTAATGATCGAAATACAAATAAAAATATATAACACTTGAAAAACAGATACGTAGTAATTTTTAAAGTGTTAAATTATTTTATATTTTATATATTCAATATTGGTGTCATTTGAAAGATAATAAAAAATTACGAATTTTGATATAATTTTTTTCACAATTAGAGTACAAATAAAAAAGTTACAACACTTCAAAGAAAACAAGAGTTTTTTATTTTGAGGTGGGACCCATTACCATATATCATTAGACTTTGGCAATCGGCATACGAGGGTTGCGTAATTGTTTTCCTTTATTATTAAAAAGCCACCACTTGAAGAGACGACTTTCTACGGTAAGAAAAAATACTTTAACCATGGTTAACCCAATAGTATTTTATGAATTAGTTTTAACTCAACAATATTTTGGGAATTATTTATTTAATTAGCATTATTCTGAGAAAAAACTCCATAGTTCATTCAATTAAATTAATGTTCTAAATTATACGTAGTATTGCATATACCGGGGTAATTACATATAGTTCAGCAGTTTTATAACTAAATACACGGTTCAAATCATGCGCGGGAAAAATAGTACTCCCTCTGTCCCATATTTAACTCCGGTTTTGACCGAGCACGGGTTTTAAGATAGTGAGATTTGTATGGTGGAGAGTTATGCAGAGGAGAGAGAAATGTGTAAGAATGGTTGTGAATCACATACTCCCTCCGTCCCTTATAACTTTGCTAACTTTCCTTTTTTGGTTATCCCAAAAACTTTGTCACTTTCCCTTTTAATCAATCAATTTGTGGTCTCTGTTATTTCTCTCTCCTCTGCACAAATCTCTACCACACAGTTTTTACTTTATTATTCTACGTGCCGGTCAAATTTGGCAATCCTTTTATGGACGGAGGGAGTATTCTTTACCAAAAAGGAAAAACGGAGATAAATTTGGGACGGACTGAAAAGGAAAGAATGAAGATAATCCGGGACGGAGGGAGTAGTATACCTTTTAGAAGGGTGTATATAATTTTTTTAAAAAGGATGACACCCCATCCCTGAGGGTCCTTCAACCCCGATCGGACGATACGTTGGGAGGATGTAAATTGAACTATAATCCCAATCTGACAGATAGAAAGTGGGACTCTGTCCCCGATACTTGCAGAGACCCTATGCATTTTTAGCATAGTAACCCCTCATCGCAGTTACCGGGATTCGAACCCGTGACCTAACCCGTATTGCATTCCCTTGCTACCTGTTAAGGTACGCATATATTTTTTTAACAATTTTTGATAATCAACGAATAGTATTTATAGATGCGCACCAGAGGCTGGGCCTCTGGTGCGCACGAGTGTATGAGCCTACTGCCATTCTGCTGACTGAGTCACCGTGACTAACCTCCCCACCATCCTGTCGGGTCGGGATGAGCCCTCTTGGGATGGGAGATTCCACCTTTATTGGAACTATAGATGTGTACGGCTTCTAAGTTCCAAATTCTGTCTCGTGTAGGAAGTGACACTATTGGCTGGAATGACGTGGTGGACAAACTACCCTTTAATGATTTCGCTATATCTACGAAGTACATTGTAATTGCTGCGGGCACACGAAATAGAAAGGAGTAAGATAGATCTGGGCTATGGCCGCCTCTACCCTAACCCGCAGCAGATCAGTCATATCTCTCGTCATCATCTTCGCAATAGCCTCAACATCGACTGCCGGCGCCGCTGAAAGGGTCCGTTTAGAGGAGGATGACCACCGGATCCTCAAGGCCATGTTGGACCGCTGCGTGGAGATATTCCTCTACCCCTTTTCGCCGCCGCCCCACAATGTCGTCAACGGCGACGAAGCCCGCCTAGTCCCGCGACTCACCATGTACAGCTGCAACGCACTCATCCATAACCTCCGTAACATCGCCGGCCGCTACACTCCCGAAAGCCTTCAATTGCTCTACGAGATTCCCTCCTTCCGTTTTCCGTGGTTGGGAACGGGTACGGGTACGGATCTGCCGTGGGCTATAGACTTTTCAAAACCCGGAGTCTTCGGCGGCGGTCCCTTCTTGTACGGCAAAGATAACAGAACGGAGATTCCTGCGGAAGATTACCAAGCGTTGAAGGCGGTGATGGATTCCTGTGTGGGGCAGTGCCTGCACCATTGGGAGGAGAAGGATGACAAGGAATCTCGGTATAATCTCAAATTCTGCGGTGACTACTTTCGTTACTTGGTGACCTTTTACGAAGAAAACGACAGGCTGACCCCAGAGTTCGTCCAAGTCATGAAAGACTTCGTCGAGAAGTATTGGGCGCTGAGCCGAAAGGAACAGGTATTACACCGTTGCTTGATTATGGAAAGGCATCGTCCCCAGCACTGTTTCGATCTTATCCAGCTCATCACTCCCCAATCCACAGAAGAGAATGTGCACACCTCTTTACTGTTGGATTTATTTGCCGGCCTGCATTAATGATAGATAGCTGTTATATCTATCCTGCACGGAAACCATAAATAGGAATAAAATCTAGATTCGAATCATTTATTTATAGTTAAGTATCATTTTGATTCATTTAAGAGTTAAGCTACCGAAATACTCCCTCCGTCCCTTATAACTTTGCCAACTTTCCTTTTTTGGTTGTCCCAAAAACTTTGCCACTTTTCCTTTTAATTAATCAATTTGTGGCTCCTCTTATTTCTCTCTCTTCTGCACAAATTTCTACCACACAGTTTTTACTTTATTATTCTACGTGCCGGTCAAACATGTCAAACCTTTAAGGGACGGAGGGAGTATAACATTACCAATAGTTAAGGTACCATTTATGCATTTGACCCAAAAGTCCACTTTTGATCGAAAAATGCTTATTTGGAAAGTTTTCAAAGAGTTTTCGTAGATTTTACGAAGGAGAAACGTACTCTGTTCTCGAGTTTCCGTGCAATATATTTTTATAAGCATAGTATAGGTTATGTTACCTAATTCCATCTCTTCTTTTGGCTTCTTTTTCTCATTTTACCCCGTTTAATTGTTTCTGTAATCATTTATGCTACTTGTTAAAATTATTATATTCAACCCCTAGATTGTGAGTGAATCTAGTATGGTTTCTTTTCATATACTAGTACTATGTATATATGAGTGAGGTATTAACGTATTATTATTGTTTGTTTCGTTTGTTACAAAGGCGCCTTAAGAATGCCACAGTTTTCCTGCATTGATTAGCCACAGTTAAGCATAACTGTAAAAATCGCCAGGACATAACAGTTGATGGTAGATATATAAACGAGATACCTTTTAAATTGTCACAAGAAGATTATAAATAAGCAAAGGGATTGCAAATAATCAAAATTACTTGGACCAAAAACATAGCAGGCAAACTGAAAAAGAATGCAGAGATTCCAATTTTGGAATAAACTTTTATTTAATGAAAAAATATCAACCCAAAACACACTTCCCTAAAATCTTCCTTCTCAAGCCCAAATCATCATACATTCACTTGTTTTATTAAGCTCACATTGCAGAACTCGAATCCTACCACTGTTTTTTTATGTAACAAATATTCGAAAAAACAAGAAAATGGTTAGAAATAGTTCAGGAGTGAACATTTGTCCTTCAATAAAATCACATAGAAATTACTCTCAAGTAACCAATGCATACATCTTTAGAGTGAAAAAATCTCAAACTTTTTTATGAAATTGTTTCACTTGATGCTGCTAGTGGCCGGCGGTGGGCATTCTTGGATCCGTCCCGCCTCCTATAGTTTGTCAAATTTGTTTCTCTGCGGGTCACTCTACTCTTTAGTGTCCCTATCGTTTTAGTCAACCCTCTGCGCCAGCTCTTCTGTTCTCTTATGGTACCCTGGCTTTTGGGCTTCTGTTCTCTTGGGCTTCTGCTCACATGACTTCAACAGAAGGTATTTTAGTTAATAAATTAACTTTATACTGGACCACTTTTTGTTATTGATGATGCTAATGGCTCTAAACTTCTCGTTGTTGATATTGGAGATGTTCATTTAAATTCTTTTAGTCGTCCTCTTACGTTATTTATCCATGTTTTAAATGTGACTCACATTAAATTTAATTTATTATCCATACAAAAAATGTGTGCTGATAACAATTGATAACAAATATATTTTTTTTGTCAAGGAAAAACATTCAAGGGTTGTCCTTCAAACACCTAGTCATGACCACCTTTATCTAGTCTGTCTGAATTCACCGTCACAACTAGCTTTAATTTGTCTTGCCTCACTTCATCTGGTCTTACTTGGCACCTAGATTCGGCCACTGTGGCAATTCTATCTTACATAGTCAGTAGCATGTTTGCAGTAACTCTAGTTTCTCTCATGACTGTATTTTTTGCCGCTTAGGCAAATCACAACGTTTATCTTTCAGATGCTAGTCACACTTTTTCAGATGACCATGGGCTATTAGATCACCATGGGCTACTAGATCACCATAGCCAAAAAGAGAAAGACTAAAAGAAGGGTCATGCAGTGAAATTAAAGCCAGGTCGCATAGCCAAAGAATTTGGAAAATTACTATTACCAGCCCGATCGATCGCAGATCCACAAAAGGATCAGTTGAAGTTCCCCAAAGAAGAAGAAGATTCCCAAGGGCCTTTGGCCTCAGCTGCGGCGCTGCAGTGTCTATTTTGGTGTGTCATCGTCGGGTATTTACTTTAGTCTCACCTTTGCAACGCCGCTAGGTACGCCTTAGTTCCCGATGATGAGGTGGGTTCATGATGTGTTTTGTTTGCTAGCAACTGAAGTTCCCAAAAGGGCTCTCGAGAAGACAGGGGGGATATGGTGACCGGAGGAATAGATATTAGCTTGAAACAGATAGAGGTCACTCTTGGTCTACACAAAATGTACATATGCCTGTGTACACAAATCCTGCGCCTTATTAAACGAATACACCGACAACTAGGGTAAATAAGTCTGAATACATTAAATATGTCCTATTTAGTGTGACCAGTTCTCTTGTTTTTAAGACTTTAAAGCAGTGGCGGATCCATAGCTTTGGTTCAAGGGTGTCCATCTGAACATCCAAAAACTTGAAAACAAAGTGCAAATATGCATATAAAATTGATGTAATAATTTATATATTGTATTTTTATACAACATTTCTTATTCTGAACCCTGTTTGCTAGTTTTTTGTAGTTCAAAAAAATACTTTTTCAATTGTAGTTCAAATATTATTGTGTAAAATTTTTATGTTAAAATAATTTTGAACACCTCACTTTAAAGTAGTCCACGGTGAACTTCTTTCATAAGCCACTAAACCAGTGTACATATATCAACAGATCGCTATCACTGCCTAGTAAGTTGTGTGATAACATAAAAGAGGAATATTTGGGTAACATATTAATACATATCTAGAGTCATCGAGAGTCTAGATTACACAAGGGATGTAATCCTATGTGATACTCCCTCCCACATACTCTGGCCAAAGCTATCGGAAATCTTCTCGGAAAGACTACACGTTTATCTGACTCTTATGTGCTCACTGATGATACAACCTTTGGTCAATGTATCTCGCTTAAAATCAGAGCAAGTTAATACACAGCAACCATTTGTCTGGTGTTTCCAAAATCTACCTTAAGTGATCCAAAGCCTTGTGATCCAACTTTTTGCATCCCAACACAGTAAACAAGCATCATGTAATAATATAATATCAACTACTCCAAACTTCCTAACAAACTTCTAATCCAAGAGTTATCCCACCTTTCAATTAATAATCCAATCTTATTATTCTTTATCTTTCAATTAATAATTTTTAAACCTTAACATACCTGGATAACCATAAAATCTATCAAAATCGAGTCTTGTGATAATTTATAGTAGATCAGACTCATCAGAGTGGCAATCATTGTTAAGGGCACAAAAACACTTAGGGTGCGTTTGGGAGTTGGGTTTTGAAGAGGAGGGAAAATTGATGGGTTTTTTTTGGAAAAAAATAACTTAATTAATATTAAAACCGAGGACCAGATACAAGTTCGCCATAACAAAGGCTACACACTGGCCGGGTGAGACTTAGAGTTGGAATCACGCTTACGATCGATCCATCTCGCTAACCTCACAATTTGGTAGACTCTATTCACAGCAATGTTGCACCTGCTACAAGAAGGAAATGCAAAAAACACAAAGGAGTTTTGAAACGACAACAAACTAAGAGAACACAATCCAGTTTTTCCAGCCACTCAAGAGAACCCAAAAGTCCACAGGATCTAGTGGAACCTCAAGAGGCTTGTCGGTACGTCCCACACGTTTGATGACCACAAGATTTTGCTCAAACGACCAAGACCCTTCATCAACAACTCCGCTCAGGTCTCCTTGGCCTTCGTGATAGAATTGTAAAAGGAATTTCGAATCCCCAATCTCATCAATTGAAACTCCGTCCCTTGACTGGTCGCCAAATCATAGCCATAGTTTGGCAGAAAGAAACAACACGAATGAGTTTGTCGAAAACCACTCTAGCCACAGCCGCTGGAGCAGAACCTTCTTTAGACACATTATCATTCTCATTGAAAGCCATCTCTCATAATTTTTGATAGGAACTTACACTACAAAAAAATTCATATATAGAAGCAACTCATTGGGACAAATTACATATTATATTATTGCCTCTAAAAACCTTTTTTTTTTGCATCAAGTGGAACATGTTGCATCTAAAAGGTGTTATTTAGAGGCATACTTTTATTATTGTCTCTAAAAGGTGTTATTTAGAGTCACACTTTTATTATTGTCTCTAAAAAGTGCTATTGAGAGGCACACTTTAATGATTGTCTCTAAAACATGCTATTTGGTGGCACACTTTTATGATTGTCTCTAACATGTGCTATTTGAAGGCACACTTTTATGAATGTCTGTAAATCTTAATTACATTATTGTTATGATTATTATAATTATCATTATAATAATAATAATAATAAGGGTTCATCTATGGTACCTTCTAAAATAAACAATGTACCGGTACATAAACATTTTTAGCCAATCAGATTATAATATGAAGCCACGTTAGCATATTAGTCATATTAGTAGACCAATTTTTATTATTTGCATTTTAGTCCCTAATAAAAGAAGAGTTAACAAATGAAACACTCAAATGTTTGCCCTGTCCTCACGTCATTCCCGTAAGATCCCCAAGAAGCCAGGCCGACGAAACCCAAAAACGTTGTTGATACAAAAGGAAATCATATTACTAAATCACTAATCATTTACTGGGTCCAGAATTTTTACTAAAACATACCAATCAAACATCTGTCAAACAATAAAATCTAAGATTGAGACTTCCAGTTTATGAACAAGGTGCCGGCGACAGAAACGGTGAAAATATCAACTTTCTTATTTGGCTTTTGATGCATCTTTTCATCTCTTTTTAACAAATAAGTACCAACGAAGAGAAAGGTGGAAAGATCTAGGGCTAGGAATCTGAGTGACTGTTTCTTAGGAGTTGAACCAATCTCTTTACTTGTTAACTGCTTTACTAGGGACTAAAATGAAAATAATAAAACTGATTCCTAGGTTGTTAACGTGGCCTAATATTACAATGTGATTGGCTAAATATTTTGGGTACCCGTACACTGCTTATTTATGAAGGTACCATAGAAATTTCCTAATAATAATAATAATAGAAATAATAATTATTATTAGTTTTATTACTACTACTACTATCACTTTTATCAATTGTTTATAAATACAAAAGTTATAGCAAATATTTTACAGGATTTGAACTGTTTGAATATATCTTTGTCGCATAAATTTTAAATAGTGTCATGAAACAACAAAATAAATTTAGGTCGACATAGAAGTAGGTTTTTTTAAATTTTTGTGACCGAAATATTTTTCATTTATAAGGATTATTACTTAATTAAAGTAAATTTAACATTTTTAGTTAAAGTATCCCATTCTTATTACTGATATCACGAAGTAAATTTAGGGTTAACCTTGGCACATTATTGCACAAAAGCTAACGTGAGACACATGTACTGGGTTTACAATTGTAGCAGAATATAAAGTTGGGAATTACATTGCAGATAAAATGTTCTATTACAACTGAAATCACATTGCAGAATATACTACCACACATTATAATAGAGACTAAATGGCGGCACTAGAGGTTGCTGCGCTGCACCCAGCTGCATGAGGTACATTGTTTAATGCTTCACTTTCACTTATTTTTTCCCTTAATTTGACAGACACTTATTTGATTAAACTATACGTATTTATGCAAATCTATCAATTATACTCGTATTGTTTACATAAATATTACTATCTCACGTTTCTTTTTAATCGCAACATGTTGAATTTTACATTATTCACATGCTCTACTTTGACTACATTTTACACAATTATTTTATGAAAATTATTATTTTGAAAATATATTGTTCAATTCATCTCATTCCAAATTTTCAAAATATGATTTCTAATTTTCGTTTACTAATAGAGATTAAGAAACGATTACGGTCAAAGACGTGCGTTGGCAAGTGTGAGATGTTGACCGTTGCAACTAAAAAACTAAAAAAGAACGGAGGAAGTATATCTCAACATTTTGATTATTTTTCATATAATTCTAAACACATACGGAGTACTACTTAAATACTACGTATATACAAGAAGTGCACTTTTCTTCATTTCATTTTGTGAAATTTGTTAATATATTGGTACGTAAATATAATCTTATAATCAATAGTAAATTTTGAATGAGAGTGATTTTTCACCATACAACTTTTTTTTTAAAGTTTTTATCATACAACTTTAATCTAATATATAATTAGATATATTATATATTTTATTTCTCAATAAATGTTGATCGGGTTGAGCCAGCGTTGACCGGGCTGACCCTCCCGGGTCCGGGTTGACCCGTGACCCAGCCGATTGCCCGGGTCGCCTCCCGGTCCGGTTTTTACAACATAGGCGTGTATATGTATTATTACACATATATAAGTGTACAAATACACCACACACTAATTACCCACACAAATATGCATTGGGAATGTTTTTTTTAAAATTCGGACACATGCTTTTAGAAAAATTAAACACTTATGGGGGTCACTTAAAACACTTATATGTTGAGTAAATTCCAAAAATGGGACCAAAACTTAGGAAAAGTGCCACAGTAGGACTACTACTTTTCCGTGTGTTATCGTAGGACCAAAACTAGGTTGGAATGCCAAAAATGCCCTGCAAAGTCTTTCAGAGTGAGTTCGCAAACTGCAAACTCTGCGATGAATACGGTTGCGATGAATATCGGCTGCGATGAACGGCGACCCTGCTACATGCCCAGGTGAGCTTCTTCTTCTTCTTCTTCTCATGCTCTGTTTTTCTCTTCTTCCACATTTCATCTCTTTTCTTCTTCTTTTGAATTTCCATTTTGTTATTAATTTTGATTATCTTACTTTAAACCATTCGTATTATTTTTCTCATGATTTGAATTTGAAAATGCCATAATAGGTGTTTTATTGAACACTAACCTTAAAATAATGTCATTGTTGTGGCATTAGAATATTTATCAACATGACAGTTTTACTCTACAGGTTAATTACATTTTCAGAGTAAAATTGACAGTTTCAAAGAGTAATATAAATAATTTGATGACAATTTCGGAACAAACGTGACATTTTTAAAAGGTGAAGAAGGAGGAGCGACTGTCAGATTTTTAGGTCTTAAATGTCATCTTCATGACATTTCATGTCACTTTTAAAAATGTCACTACAAGAAATTAGGTGATTTACCTACACATAAAATAACTACACATAGTAAGTGTGGTTATTTAGCCACACATAATTCGAAAATTTTGTAGGTAATTAATTAAGTGTTACCAGATCAATTAATTACACAAGTTATGTGTGGGTAAATACTTTTCATTAGATTAAATATTTAGATTGAAAACTTCCCTCTTGTTTTTCATCCTGGCGGGAATAATGTTTTATGGGAGTGCCGCCGTGGAATTTTAACGTATGAAATTACCTACACATAGAAACTTTTATGATGTGAAAGTAATAAATTTGTCATTAGACACACATAATAAATAACATATCTAGGTTTAATTAAGTGTGGCAATAACATAGAGTAGTTTATCAATTGAATTACGGAGTATAAAAAAGGGAAAAGAAATAATACCCACCTCTGCACGTCATATTTAGTTATCTCGATTCATGCCTAACTCCTAACCCTACCCCTTACCTCTTTACTGGTTTCTTTCTTACGGCTTGACCAGGCTTTTTCTTCTTTATTCTACAACGGCGATGATCGGCTGAAGGGAAAAAGCTTCCCGCTCCTTCTTTGTTCTACAACCAGCGACAATCGGCTGAAGGAAAAAAGATTTTGTTTTCTAATCGGCGATGCATAGAAGTAGGCTCCTGCAATCTCTCTTCTTCGCTACGAAACTAAAGAGAAAGGTATCCATTTTTGCTAACATTTTCTCTATATACTCGATTACTTGACAAAGCTTTCTGATATAATAAGGCCTAACTGATGCATCTTTTTAATTTTAATTCCATGGTTTATGCTCTGTTAATTTTTCGACTCTTAACTTTCAACTTGATAATCATGTTGTATTTAATTTGAGCCCAACTTTTCATCCTGCGACCTTCGTGTTGATTGAATGCTAAATCTTTAGCCTATTGTGAAATAGGCAGTGTCTGAACTAAAGGGGGTGAGCCCGGTGTGACCCTATTCCCCGAATCCCCTGTAATGAGAGTGTATACATGTATGTATAATTTAAAGCCCATGGCTTTGTCAGTGACTATTATTACTATTACGTAGTACTCCGTATTGTTATAGTAGTAGTAGGAGGAGAACTCCATTCAAAAGATAACAAACTTCTAAAAATTCTCTTTCCCATAGACTTAATTATCTAAAAAGAACACAATACTAAAAGGAGACGTTAAGCATATAATATGATAACAACAGGAAAGTAAATAAAAATACAATAAGAAACAAAAGAAAAAATGAAAAAAAAAGGAAAAGAATAGAATGCAGCAGGCATATAAGCATATTAATCATTTAAGTTAGATCAGAAGTTGGCTGGATGAAGAAGTTTAATAGGAATGTGGTTTGTAGTAGACAATGAATCAGTAACATTTGAAAGAAAGATGAATCTAAATATGAAACTGGCATACTAAAGTGGGTCTTTTGGTTTAGGAAAATAGGGAGTGGGGTAGTACACATGACAGAGGTCATGAAGGTATCTCAAGGAAACTTGAAATTTCTTTACATGTCATATACGGGAGATGGTTGTGGTGGCTTTTTAGCCGACCTTTATATCATGTTTTGTCTCAATAATATTAATAAGTTGGCTGACACTAGAGGCTAGCAGATCTTTATATAATGTTTTATGAATTTTATCTGCATATGCAATGATATTAATAAGCGGAATTTTAAATGTAATGTGTTCAAAACAATGCTGGATTGTAGCATTTTAGAAAACTTTCTAACATGTTTTTGTGTTGCTTTGTGTTTGCTTGGATGTCGAAATGCTTAGGGTGCTTCCTTTACTTCCAGATCATCCAATATAGGAGTTTTTATATGCTTAAAGTGTCGTGATGTACACAGAAGTCTACGCACACATATACCAAAGGTGATTCTTTGATACTAAATCATATTTGAAAGTGATGTGGCGTCTGATGTATTTTTGATAGTTTTTGTTTGATATTATAGTATTAATGATTAATGAATCTTTTTCTCGTCTAGATAGGATTTCCCTGTTACTTTTTTACTAAAGCATCTTGTGTTGATAGTTCTTTATGGACCTGAATATACTAATGGTGCACTCTGGACAGTTTGTTAATTTGGTCTTCAACCTTTTCTTTTGTGAGCTCATAAACGTTAAATATGGATATACTTTAGATTATCCGTTATTTATTCTTGACCTCACTGAGTAGGCCCGTCTCCTCTTGAAATGCCATTGCAATTCTTGCATTGTGAGAGCATGCTGTTGTGGGCAGCGGCTCTCAGTCCCGACTCTACCTCTCTGGCCCCTTTGGGCTTTCTTGGTTCTCCTCTCACCTGGGCTTTGGTTTCAGTCGCTTTATAGCATGTTTCCTTGTTCACAGTTCACTTGTTCAGCAAGTTCAGATTTTCACTTTTAACCTTTAATTCTTTTTAGTTTTCGCTTTTGTAATTTTGCTATAGTTAAATGTTAATTTGTTATTTCACTTATTTGTTAATTTCAGAAATCAAAAATTTTAACCTTTATTATTGTTATCTGTTAATTTCAGGTTGGATGATAGTTGATAAAGATTTCATTATATTTCAACAATTGTTTAAAGCTTAATCATTGTCCATTTGTCCGTTGATATGATATAATCTTTGGCATTGATTATATCCAGATGGTATTTTTCAAACTTATAACATATACTTATATGTTTAAACTTTGTGAGTTTTTATTATTGTGATCTTATTTTTATTCATATATGGAGCCTCATTTTGGAATTTAGAACAAGGTCTCTAAATTTATTTGACGGCTCTGGATTAGGTAGATTTAAATTTATTTCTGTGGTCTTATTTTTTAGTTAATTTAATATATAAATTACAAATTTAATCTGTATTTCTGATTTTACGGTTAAATTGAGATTATTTTTGTTCTGATTGTGTGTTAATTTGATTTAAAAATAGACATACAATTTCTGATTTGCTCTTGAACTGTTTAGAGTAAAACATTATTAATGCATTGTCCTGCCTGCCAGTTTGTTCTCTTGTTACAATTGTTGATATCTCTGTTCATACATTTTATTGATTTTAAGTGTACTAATGCTGACATTTCCTTGTTTGACAGGATGTTGATGCTGTAAATACAGAAGCTTTTAGAAACAGTAAAAATGAAGTGTTAAATTAGCAGTACAAGGTCATTATCCAGTTAAACAATTTCTTATTCATTTGGTTATTTTCGTTAGTATATTGAAACGTAATAAATAACTTCTCATTCTTCCAGGTCTGTTATGCTAGATACTCCGTAATAGATTTGAAAAGAAAGTTTTTGAAGCTGCACTGCGTTATTAGGACATTTCTCAAATTGAGATCGAGAGAAGCAACAAATAGGAGATGAGAAGTTTTAACAATTCCATCTGATCATTGTATTGTCCTGGAGCTCTCATTTGCGGCTTTGCTTCTATTGAGTGAGGTAAAAAATTCCACGGATATGAAGACTCCACTTCTTAATTTGATGAATAGGAATTGCTTTTGCATATGACGAAATGTACATTTTGTATTATAGGACTAGTTGAAGGATAGCATTTTAACATTAAAGTTTTTATTGTCACTTTTGGCATTGTGGGATTTGAAAATAGATATTGAATGGGTTTTTATTATGCATTTCAAAATTATGGATGCATTTGATATTAATGTGGTGTATTTGATATTAATGTAGTTGGTTTCCAATTTTAATTTTAATGTATACGTAGTATATGATTTATAATAGTTACCTACACAAAATAAATGTTACCTATACATAGAGTATTTACCTACACATACCAAATAGTTTTTAGCCACACATGAATAATTCCACGTGGCAGAATTACATGTCATTGTAAACCTGCCATATCACCTTCCACACCGTCTGCCACATCATGTGACATGTCATCTGCCATGTCATAATCCATGTCACTGTGCTGATTTTTTAAAAATAAATAGCCACACATAGTATAAATATTTTCACACACATGAATGTGTGTGTAAAGAAAAAAATATTATCCACACATAATTGCATGTGTGGGTAATAACTTTTACCTACAGTCGTATACCCACACATGTGTACACTTAGTATATGTGTGGGTAAATGTTATTTCCTACACATAACTATACTTTTACCTACATTTACATGTATGGGTAAAACCCCAGATTTCTTGTAGTGGGTGAAGGAGGAGTGAATGTCAGTTTTTACGTTTGTAAATGCCATCTTCATGACATTTCATGTCATTCTTAAAGAGGTGAAGAAGGAGGAGCGACTATCATGTTTTTTAGAACCAAAATGACATTTTTTAAAAACAAAAACACTGGAAGCAGAGCATGTAGTAGTAGAAGAAGAAACTATAGAAGTAGGAAGAGCAATATGAAGAACACCTGAAATTCTGAAATTAGTGTTGGCGCGCCATTATTAAAATTTGAAAGATGAATGTTCCGATCAGATCAAAGAGGAAGAGAAAAGATGAAGGAGTGGCAGATATGTTTCCAATTAAATCAGAAATGGGAGAAGATGAGCGTGAAATTTCTGGGGAAAAAAAGAAACACAGATGAAGTGAGGAGATGAATTACTTGGGAATTGCCGAAGAAGAAGAAGATGCAGATGCAGATGCAGGGATAAAGGTTACGAGAAGGAGAGAGCCAAGGGCTTTATCGACATTACAGAAACGACGACAACTCAAAATAGGAGCGGATGACTCCTATAATGGGAAAAAACATGGTAAGTCCTAGTTTGGCTTTTTGTCTATGTTTTGATCCTATTTAGGGCAATTGTTTCTTATATGTTCTCACAACATATAAGGATACACACAAGGATACATCCTTAAGGATATATAGTTACATACAAACATGCGTTAAATCTCTAACCACATAAGGATACACACATTGTTTTATTTAGCACATTTTAATTAAAGTTTTTACATTTGTCTACACCAACTATAGTTATCAACACAAAGCATGTACACGTGTACTCCCTCCGTCCCCCAATTAAGTTACCACTTTCCTTTTTGGGCAGTCTCTAAATTAAGTTCACACTTCCTTACTTTCCTTATTTGGCAAATTATCTACATCAAAACAGTGTCAAACAGTGTAAAACAGTGCCAAACAGTGTAAAACAGTGCCAAACAGTGTCAAACAGTGTTTGAATAGTGCAAAACAGTGCACTCCACAGTAAAGTCAAATTTATTTTCTTAATACGTGTGAAGTCAAACCGGGAACTTAATTGGGGGACGGAGGGAGTAGTAGAGTTTACAACACATAATGACATCAACCAATTAAGTGACATGATATAATAATCCAGTATGAAAAATAACAAAAGCAACAAAATTATAAATACACCTAGGGGTGGACTCGGATCTGGGTCGGGCCTAGGCCCGGGCGGGCCGGTGGTTCAAGAATGGTGGACCCGGGACCGGACCGGGTAGCCACCAGGTCCGGTCTGGTCCGGACCGGGCCTCCAGTTTGGGTTTTTTTTTGCTTTCCTACCCCCCCCCCCCCCCCCTCACCCTCACCCTCCCAAACCCCCCCAAACCCATCCTAACCATCAAGCCCAACCCGGGTGGAACCCCAAAAATGAAAAAAAAAATCAATTTGGCCCGGGCCCGCGCTCGACCCGGCTGGGCTGGTTCGCCAAATGTGAGACCCGAGCCCGGACCCGCCCTACCCCCTGAGCCTAGGCCCGACTCGGACCCAAGAACTGGGCCGGTCCCGGTCCCACACAGTAGCGGGTCGGGCTGGTCCACGGGCCGGGTGGCCCGCCCCGAGTCCAACACTAAATACACATTAAGTGCATTTCATGAACATCACCTGCTAACAATATTACAGTGGCCTTGTTTGGTAAATGGTTGTTAGCTGTTGCTGGTAGCTGGTTGTGTCAGCTGTTTCGCAACAGCTGGTTGTGTTAGCTGTTTTGACCGACTGGTTATGTTGGCTGATTATAAATAACTGTTTGGTAAAATTGGCTCTTTCGAAATGGCTGATAGAGTGTAAATTGAACCAGCCAAATGAAGAAGCTGCTCCCCTTAGCTTCTTCCACAATCCATTTTTTCAGCTTTTCAAACTCAACAAGCTAATTTTAAAAGCCATTTACTAAACATTATTATTAGCTTCTTTGACTAATCAAACAGTTGAAATGGGTCAAACAAGCTAAAAGCTGGTTGATAAGCCATTTGCCAAACATACCCAGTATGTTCCTCGACCATGCTACATATTTCAAAGACTTCACCTTCGTGAAAGAACAATATTTTTGCGTTTGTGATAGTCTAAAAAACACACTGGTATAATTTTCCTTGACCATGAAGTTTCTATCTGCATGTGGACCCGTGATTCCTGCAAAATTTACTGTAATTAGGATCAAAACAAACACCTATGACATTATTATATGTACTCCCTCCGTCCCTAAATTATCTTCAAACTTTACTTTTTCGTCCGTCCCAAAATTATCTCCTCTTCCCCCTTTTAGCAAAAAATTTGTGGTTCACAACCATTCTTACACATTCTTACACATTTCTCTCTCCTCTGCACAACTCTCCACCACACAAATCTCAATATCTTAATAAATGTGCCCAGCTGAAAAGGGAGAAAGATTAGGGACGGAGGGAGTAATAAACATGAATAAAAGCTATAGAAAATTTAATAGCTCTAGAATTGGTAGAACCAACAGTCATGAAAAAAATTGTCGTAATAGAACTTACAACCTCCTCATAAATATTACTTCTGCGAGTCAATATAATCGTCATGACTCAAATAGTTGATAGAATGTTAATAGCATAATGTTGGAGTGGTGTTCAACAATCAAGTGTGCGTGAACTGTCCTAACCTATTTCTATAGTCAGATTTTCATTCACAAATACTACGTATAATTGCAAACTGATAGAGTAAAATAATAGATTTGATGAATTTTCACTGCAGAGGAAGTGACTAATCAAAAGCAAATTAAATTTCAGCAATTCAGAAAGTGCATGGGTGGAGTGCTTCATGCCGGAAGGTTGCTTTTATAGTTGAACGTTGCCATACTTATTGTTAGGAAGAATGAGATACACTCAATCTCATACACTGTGCTGCGGCCACCCATTTCAACCAAAAGGATTTGTCTATTCACAAACCCTCGTGCCCCGATTTAACAAACATATTCATTATACAATTATTTTTTATAAAAAATGGGACTAAAACTTGATGTTGACACTTCTAGGCGGGAACCCTATTCATCAAATTTCTTTTGCTTTTATATTAGAATTAGAATAGGTAAAAATAAATCAAGGGAACAAAGGGACAACAACAGGAACCAAAGCGGAATAAAAAACACAACAGAGGGTTGCAACCATTAATTGCACTTATTAAAACCTCCAAAACGAAATCAAATGGCACCTGAATGGGTAAAGGGGCTTGAATGCCAAGAAGGGAGAGAGAATGAGTCTGGTTCAGTTAATAAGCTTAGTATACATTCCTTCGTATGAAGCAAACCTCGTGGTTTGCATAAAAACCAAAACAACACCCAAGGGACATGACAGGAGAACCATAAAGAGTTCATGCTTCGAGCGTCCGGCTCATAGTTACATAAATCGCTGAAGACCCCGCGATCTGCGTTCTGAACGATCCGTACCCAATCGCGGTACGAAAGCGTTCCAAACGCTACAGGGATCACCGTCAGATAGGTTCCCAGGTCGTTCCCAATCGCATAAGAATTCATTCGCAACCGTTCTCCTTGTCGTTCGCAACTAGTCTCAAGGTAGTTCGCAAACGCTATCAACAATCACCGTTTCCTTTCTGCATACACATATGAAGACCCCAAGCGTTTGATTTTAAATGTTCCAGAAGACTCAAATGAACCTCTTCGTTTTCTGCTCTAGGTCATCAACAGGGTAAAACCAGGTCACCAGAGTACCACACTCTTCGTATTCCTACGCCACTTACTCTTCCGAGTGTTGCCTATTTAATGGAGTGAAATTCCTTTTTCTGTTTTAAACTTTTAATTAATGTTTCTGTGTTTTCAGTTAAGTCAAGAGTTTCTAAGTGGCACAATTTTAATGTTATTTATTTTGTTTAATGCTATGAAATCATGTTATGAAATCTATGTTTATTTAATTTTATGAAATCTTTAATTCGGTTTTATTATAGTACCAAAACATAAGGTTCCTCGTTCCCATTCCCGTTCCGAAGCGTTCCACGAACCATGTGACTATGGTCCGGCTGGCTGACGAGAGAATACTAAGGCAAAGGATGGGTGTCGAATTGATTTTGATTTTATAAATGGGAAAAGAAAAAAGATGGGAACCAGACATGAGGAACAGAGGAGACGGAAGCATGTTTAATGGAAAATGGGCAGACATATTGACCCCGTTCAAGTCACTCCTATATATAACTAGGAGATATTTTTATAATGGATGATTTATAGATATAAATTAATAAATCATTCAAAATACATTGATATGTTAACTCTGTCAAGTCTTATCCTTATCAAAAAAGGACTAAAGTTCCTGGTTGATAGGGACCTACATAGGATAATAATAAATTGCTGGTATCATTAGTATCATAGGATAATATTAGTATCATTAGGGCAAACATCTCTTCCTCTCATGGATCTGAGCTCGTCATCGACTCTGGCCTCCCATCGCATAGGCAACCAGGTAAGTCCTCTTCTTCTTCTTCTTCTTCTTCTTCTTCTTCTTCTTCTTCTTCTTCTTCTTCTTCTTCTTCTTCTTCTTCTTCTTCTTCTTCTTCTTCTTCTTCTTCTTCTCTTCTTCTTCTTCTTCTTCTTCTTCTTCTTCTTCTTCTTCTTCTTCTTCTTCTTCTTCTTCTTCTTCTTCTTCTTCTTCTTCTTCTTCTTCTTCTTCTTCTTCTTCTTCTTCTTCTTCTTCTTCTTCTTCTTCTTCTTCTTCTTCTTCTTCTTCTTCTTCTTCTTCTAATCCTCTTCAATTTTCTTCTTCTTCTAATCCTCTTCAATTTTCTGCTCCCATATTCTCTTCTTCTTTTTCTTCTTTGGATTTGAATTTTATTTACTAATTTGGATTTTTTGGATTTGAATTTTATTTCATAAGCAAAAAATCACTTCTATAATCTGGGAATGTCAAAAGTATTACTAGTATTTGAAAAAACTGTCATGTTTGTAGCAATACATTTATCAGGATGACAATCTGAAAATGACATATGTTCATAAGATAATGTCATTATCTTGTCATTTATTCATATCAAGTGACATTCTCATCGGAGGCTGCACAGACTTGAATGACATAAAAGTGTCATTTTTAAAAAAATAACCAATAAATATGACATTCTTGATTAAAAAGTGATACATTCTTCAGAATCATTACTCAGGGCATTTTGAGATTGAAATATATCAAAATTGATAAGAAGAAATTCTAGTTAAGTATATCTTCATTGGAAACTTTCACATTCATGCAATATTTTTTCAAATTTGATTGATAATTTTTTTTAAAAAAAGAAAGCAGAGAATCAGGAACACGGCTACAAGAAGAAGATGAAGAAGAATTAGAAGAAGAGGAGGAAGAAAAGGAAGAAGAGTACCTGGGAGAGCAGAGAGCAGATGACTACGATGATTGCGGATAAAGCCGTTGACGATGGAGATCGAATCTGCGATCGGCCAAAGGGAAAGTCGCAGGGGAGAAGTCTGGCGGTTGATGGAGAGTGGATTGATTATTTTTAGAAGAAGGGTAATAAGGTAATCTGGAGTCCTATTTGTGAAATATAAAACTTGTAGTCCTACTTTGGAGTTTTAACCATGTTTTAGTCCTATTTAGGAAAAAAAATTAATATATAATTGGTCATGAACTTGGTTGACCATTAAGTTCAAAGATGATAAAGTTTTGAGTGTGTGTGTGTTAGGGAGGGGATATTATATACTCACTCCGTCCCCTTTTAAATGTCCCATTTTACCATATTGAGATGTCCCTATTTAATTGTCTCATACCTTATTTGGTAAAGTTTGTGTGGCTCAAAATCATTCTTACTTTATTCTTACTTTATTTTTACTTTATCTATTAATAACAACCACACTAACCTACATTTCTTAAAACTCGTGCCACCCTCTTCCGGGACATTTAAAAGGGGACGGAGGGAGTAATATGTAGTACAAAATATATTGATGTTTTTACTTGGATTGAAATTTTCGGCCTAACCTTGTCCGGTCTGAACCGGTCTGAACACGTTGATGAAGTTTGAAACCGTAACCTAACCCTAACCTATTCGTACGAAGACTCAAAAGACAAAACACGATGAAGTTCCAACCCTAAAGAGGAAAAGTAACTGAGGTGTTGAAGTGGTAATCTAAAGAGGGAGACTGAAAAAAGTGATGAAAGGTACTCTGCTATACATTACTCTGTCTGTACGGTTTCACCTTTTCTCTTTACTCATATCCATTGAGGAAGAAGTAATGGTTGAAGTTAGTAAAAACTTAATTTTTGTTTCGAACCCTGTTTTTGGAGGTTTGAACCCCATTTATAGGTTTTCCTATAAACTATCCAATTTATGTTTTGAGTGTTTGGTAGTATATTGCATAACCCTAAAAATTACAGTTGAAAACTAAATGGATATTTTATGTTGGGTTACAATGTGTTAAAAACTCAAATCTCCAACAATTACTAAATTCTATTAGCATTTAAATATTTTCTGAATATTGGTTAATTGGGCACACATATTGTTTTGAAATAGTCAAGGACAAGATAATCCTACTGCTGAAGTAGAGAGTGAGAGTGGTGGCAGTGTGCCCTTCATTGTTGATTTGGGATTTGAAGATCCACTTCTTGAGGCAGAAGCTGGGCTATTGTTTGAAGATGAATTCAACTCTGAAAATGAAGACGATGAGGAATTACAACATGTCCGTGTACTGCGAAGGAAGTTGGTGACTAATCAAAAGGGTATTGGTAAAAGTAAAGGGCACAAATATACTGACAACAACAACATACATGAAGAAGACTTAGCTGTGGAGGATGATGGGAATGAAAGTGAGTATTTCACCTCAACTGATGAAGGCAGTTACAAGTCTGAAGAAGAAGAAGAAGAAGAAGAAGAAGAAGAAGAAGAGGCTGTTAGAAGGAAAATCAAGTTTCCAAGTTTCAAAACAGATGACAAAGTTGTGTTCTCATTGGGAATGAGCTTTGAATGCAAATCTCAAGTGAAGGATGCAATAGATAAATATTCTGTGACTAACAGGTATCCTTACTACTGGGCTAAAAACTGTGCTACCATGCTTAGGGCCAAGTGTTCAAATTTAAATAAAACATGCACATGGATGGTTTACATTGGGATAGATAATAGAAGTAGTAGTAAGAAATGGGTTGTAAAGACTTTGAATACTGAGCACAGCTGCAATCCAGGGTGGCAAATACATAGTCTAACAGCAAAATGGTTACTCAAAAAAAATTTCAAAACAAAACCTGGAGTTTCTGAGATGAAAGTAGCATCAATGAAAGAGATGGTAAAGAAAGAACTAAACTGTGAGGTGTCTCTTGAGAAAATGAAGAAGGCCAAGTCTATTCTCGGAAAGATGGAAAAGGGGGACATTAAGGAAGAGTACATCAACTTAGAGGATTATAAGGCTGAAATAATGAGGTCCAATTCAGGGAATACCTGCATACTTCAGGTCATGCAGCCCAATCCAATTTTTGAAAGGTTTTATGTCTGCTTTGAGGCTTGCAAGAAGGGGTTCTTAGGGGGGTGTAGGAGGCTAATTGAAATTGATGCAGCATTTCTAAAGTCTGAAGTACAGGGTGAAATCCTCACAGCAGTCGCACGGGATGCAAACAATCAGATGTTTCCTATTACTTGGGCAGTTGTGGGTTCTGAGACTAAAGCTACATGAAAATGGTTTTTGGAGAACCTCATAGATGATTTAAATACTGGGACAGGAGAAGGCTGGACATTTGTATCCGATCAACAAAAGGTTTGTATATATAAACTTATATATTTACTATACTACTGATATACTGAATTGATTTAATATATCAGTTAATAGTATAATCAGTTCTTAACTTGGTATAATATAACTGATATTATACTAGCTAATGCTTTAAGAACTGATTTTTAGTTCTTAAGTGGTATATATGAACTCAAATACTTCACCGTTGCCAGCATATATACCTATCTTTAGTACTTAAGTTGGTATACTAAACTCATATAATGTAATAGTGTTATTAGTTCTTTAACTTGGTATATATAACTCATATAATGCTTTAAGTATAGTATTATTACTTCTTAACTTGGTATGATACTTAACTGATTTAAGAACTGATTTATAGTATTATACTCATATAATGTAATAGTATTATTACTTCTTAACTTGATATAACTCATTATAACTGATAATTAAACTCAACTACTTAACTGATGCCAGCACATATACCTTATCTTTTATATACATACCTTTCTTTAGTACTAAACTTTGCTATATCTGTAATACTAAAGTGATATACTAAAGTTTTCTAATTAAATTTATTTGCAGGGATTGATGCCAGCATTATATGATACATTACCCAATGTTGAACATAGAAGATGTGCTAGACACATATATGCTTTCTGGAGAAGATCACATCCTGGGATTGAGTTACAAAGGCAATTTTGGAAGTGTTGTAAATCTACATCAAAGAGAGAGTTTGAGATGAATCTAGAGGTACTGAGATCTCTATCTCCCAATGGATATGAAGAGATTTTGAAAATAGATCCAGAGTTTTGGTGTAGGGCTTTCTTTAATAGGTCTATCAAATGTGAAACTGTGGACAATAACTTGTGTGAAGCTTTTAATGGAGTGATAGTGCCTGCTAGGTCTCAGTTAGGGTTTTCTCAATTGGAATTTATTAGAAAGTTGGTCATGCAAAGGCTTATCAAGAATAGGAATTCAAGGGACAAATGGATTGGTCAACTAGGTCCTAGAATTAGGAGAAGGATCAACAAAATAGTTTGAGCAAGCAATTATTGGACGGTACTCTTTAATGGTTCTGATGGCTATGAAGTTTCATGTGGATCTGATACCTATCTCGTTGACTTGGAGGGTAGGAGTTGTTTGTGTGAGCAGTGGGATGTATCTGGGATACCTTGCAAACATGCAATTTGTGCAATTAGGAACAAAGGTCATCCAATTGAGGATTATGTTTCCCAGTGGTATAAGAAAGATATGTATCGCCATACATATGCTCACATGATGACACCCATAGTCGGTCCTCTATTTTGGCCTAAAACAAACTTCACAATGTTGTCAGCAGAATTGAAAACTAAAGAACTAGGCCGGTCAAGAAAAAACAGAATTAAAGAGATAGGTGAGTACCCTAGGACTGGTAAGTTACCCAAGAGAGGCACAAGTATCACATGTCAGCTATGTTTTGCAAAAGGCCATAACAAAAAGGGTTGTCCATCAAAAGAGGTAATTTTAAATGGGACAACAACATTTCCAGTTGATTTAGAAGGTAGTACTTCAACTCAAACAAACAGATCATGTGGACACTGCTCCCAAGAAGGACACACACAAAATAAGTGCCCTTTGAAGACCAACTCTAATCAGGTATATAATTTAAGTATTAACATTTACTGTTTTAATTAATTATTGTTTTATATTAACTGTTTGATTTGTATATATATATATATATATATATATATATATATATAACTTGTAGGTAACCAACATTGAATCTGGCACTCCTATTGATCCTATGGAGCCAATAACTGTTTGAGAGTAGATTGAAGTCATATTTCATTGAGAATCAACAAGTGGAGAGAAATAGTGAAGGTGTATTTCAAAGTAGGGGAAACAACTCCATTGCTGCAGCTGGTTTGGAGGTAAAACCTATGAATGAACTCTTTATTCAATGTCTAATGGATCCTAACATGCTACCTTTGTGTTGGTATAGAGACTAAGGGCTAGGAAAGGAAAGGAGGTTCAAGCCAATGCAAGAAAATCCAGGAAAAGATCCAATGAGCAAATTGAAGTGACTGGAGATGCTTCAACTGCGAGGCAGAGATTCCATGAACTATATGACTCTATGGAACCTCCTAATGAAGAGTAGTTTAGTTTATCATTGTAGTAACCTAGTGGACTGTTCCGATGTTCTGCAATTGTAATTATCAAGCTTGTTTTGGTTATGAATTTATGATGCTGTTGTACAAGGCTTTTTGTCATGGAAAATTGTGATGGTGTACAGGGGTGTTGATGTTTTCGATTTAGGATATATTGTGATCTTGTTATATGTACAAGGATTATGTTTTACAAGTGTTTTGTGAAGGATATACTCTGAGCTTGTATAAGGCTGCTTTGGTTATGGATTTATGATAAATCTTTACATGTTATCTATTTAATTACTTTCAAGTATAACGTATGAGTTCAGTTAAGCAAGTCCATCTGTCTGAAATTGCAGATTAGTATAGTAATCTGCACCTATAACCTTATTATAAGTCTGATTATAACCTTATTATAAATATGCACTTATTACTTCAGAAGAGTATTACTTAAGTTAAACAACTACATGTCTCCATTTGTCTGATTATACCCTTATTCTAAATAACCAAGTCTTAATCTTTTTTGTACATGTCATTCATTGTGTCCTATAAGTGGTTGTAATAAACCATCATCTTTGATGTTTCAGTTTGTCCTGAACTTTTCTGAATTTAACCAAGTAATGTCAATATGCTTTAAGAACATACATCATTGTCAAATATATGTGGTGCATTAATATATAAGAAACATACATCAATATCAAACTTATTTTGTGGCCAGTTTATTCATCATCAAATATGAAATGATTGTCATTAATACAACATCATACACCAAACTAAACATCAACCGGTAGGATAGCATAACAACAACATGAATTCAACTAAACACACTAATAATACCATTACAACAATAAACCACACACAGTATGATATTTCCTACTTTACAATACAGATTTAGACCATTGGAGCCTCACAATAGTCTCAACCCAACTTAGTTTTGCTTCCAATGTCAAAACAAACAATCCATGAACCTAGTACCATCATTCCTCCCACAACACACCATAGGACAGTCCATTTCTTCTTGTTTTTGGGCATTGCATTTTTTCCTTCAAGTTCAACTTGCAGCTTATTGATTTTCCTCAGCATACCTGGTATAATCATCTTGGACCTTGGACACGTTTCTGGATCAATCCATTCAAACATTTTACATCCATCATTACCCTATCATTAACAAACACATAAAGAAGAATATTATTACAAAAAATTACAACATATGACATATTACATCAAGTTCTGTACATATGGCTCAAATGCAATATATATGTGTACCTGTATTCATTCAAACTAGTGAAAATGTAAAATCAGTCTGATTAACATAAATAAATTTAAATAGGGTAAACCAAGCTTCAAGGTCATACCTTTAATGTTGAGCAGGTAAGGAATTGTCTCCCTGGATTGTCATATGTTCATGAAGTCAGTATCTTTAAAGGGGTTCCACATGCACAAATTCCATGAGCCATGTCTGTAGCTCTCAACCCAAAATTCTGAATAAACAAACCCAAAAATTAACAGAGGAAATGGAATGTAAATTCAGCTCATAAGATAAACAGCAAACAACAATCTAGCGTTCGGAATAACAAAAATAAAAATAAAATGAATCACCCTTCGAAGTACTGGACAAAGAAGAAAATAAGAGATAGATGAAGTCTGGGGATGAACTGCAATACGCAGACATGAGGACGAAGTTAGGGTTATAAATATTAGGGGGTTGATTAATTGCTGAGTCGGACTCTAATGTTTAAAAACAAACGGATCTAATAGCCACATCAGCATCTTTTAACGTCATGCACAGGATTGTACTAATTTAACACCGAAAAACCTATTTGGTGTACTTCCTGGTTTCAGTTGTAATATCAGGTACTCTTTATGTTGCATGTTGCAACTTAATGCCCTGATTTGACATTTTTCTCTTTTTGAAACCCCTTCCATTAGAATGTGATATTTGTTTTATTTCTCGGGTAAGGTTTGGTCACCCCGAATTCCGTATTCTTTTGAGATTTAATAAAACCTGATAAATGTCCCTCGGCATTTACCCCGCTAATTTTTGTGGTTTGCATTCCGAGTAAAAAAAGGAACTTTCAAAAAAAAATGAAAACTTCAAAGATTCTTCGATAAAAAAACGTAGTCTAAATTATTAAAAACTCGAAAATTAAAAAATGTGAACAACAGTGAAAAAAATTGAAAACTGAAAAAAAAAACGAGGAATTGATTTTTTTTCATGTAATGTTGCTAAAGTAGTTAAAAATTTATTAATTAACATAATCACATAAGTCAAAATCAATAATAAATAACAATAAGCAACTTGATGCTACGAAAAATAACAAGACATAACAAAAAACAACATGATGCAACAAAAAGCAACGCGTACGATACAACAAAAAGAAATAATAAGCAACACGATGTAACAAAAAGCAACATCTGCGATACAACAAAAGAAAACAAAAATTAACATTTAAATGTTTTACAATTAATATAAATTTCAATCTAATAATTTAAATTATTACATTTATCAACATAGTATTTAGTTTTGCTTATTCACATCCTTCCTCATTGATCTTCTAAGTCTTATTATAATCTCCTTGTACTTCTATTATGTGCTTGCGATCAATGTGATTCATGTTTGGAATCAATTATTATTATTAATTGATGCACCAAAATATATGTACAAGTATACAACTAGATGACAAGAAAATAAAAAAATTGAAATAAGATACATTATGGGAAAAAATACTAAATCTGATGGAAATCAGCCTACCTCTTCCTAATCATTATCATTAACATCAATATCAGAATCAATTCTACAAAACTATGATATGAATATCAAAATCAAGTCAGCAAAATTTGTTTGCAACATGATCAAACCATACACAATTGAAACTTACTTCTACTGGAATAATTCATGAGAATCTTAAATACTTGCAAAGTCAGAACAACGCAATTCAAAAGTTAGAAAAACAGAGTAGCAATAGAAGAAGAATTATGTAACCAAAGCTTCTCAAAGACATACTGTCAAACACATATTATTCAATTTAATCAGAAAACATAAATGCCTATCATGAGAAGTGTTGACTCTTTATGAAATGCATGCGTCAAAGAATACAAGGAGAAGAAATGTAGCTCAAAACAATGTTTATCATTTTTTCTGTTTCCATATCGTACCTCACTGTTTGGAAGAAATGTAAACCTGACCCATCAAGAGAGCAATCACATATACTCATATTTATTTCATAGCCTACGTGATGACAACAATAGAAATATACTCCTTCCGTTTCACTAAGATCTTCCTATTTTCTTTTTTTAGCAGTCCCAAAAAGAAGTTCTCATTTCCCTAAATGGAAATTTATCCTACATCAAAATAGTGTCAAACAGTGCAAACAGTGTCACACAGTGTTAAATAGTGTCAAAACAGTAAATTTTACCCTCTGGTAAGTTTATTTCCTTAATACGTGTGTAGGTCAAACTAGGAAAATCTTAGCGGGACAGAGGTAGTATATGGCTTTACTCAAGTTCATGCATTTGTATACCATTTAAAAATTGTGACACAAGGAGGGAATGTGAATTTGAAAGCAAGAATCACTTAAAACACCATCATACATGAAAAATGAATACATTCAACCATAAGTTTGTATAAGGCTGCTAATTTTCCATGGTGATTATGCATCTCAGTTCTTCCCTCTCAGCATATAATCAAGTGTTTATCCCAAAAAGAAATGTAGCTCACAATCTAATTTTATCGAAACAGAAATATTCTACTACAAAACTATGTTACTTAAAATTTAGGACTGATGTAGGCATGTAGCTCACAGCCTCACACCAAATGTTTATCCAAAAGACAAGAAATGCATGCCACTCATTAAAGATAGAATAATGAAATATTATTGACTATATACCTAATTTTCAAAACTTTTCCATATTTAACTATATATCTCATCTGCATCAACGTAGAAATAAGTATCTTTGGTCAAATAAGTATCTTGGGTCAAGCAACACCACGAGAACAACAACTGAATTTTGAATATTTTCCATGACAAAGTCTAAATTGCTAAATAAATATCACATGAAAAGCCAGTAATAACCAATATATAATACGTAACTTTTCATATAAACAAGCTCACAACATTCAAGGTAATCACATTTCATGAGGCGAAATTTTTGGAGAAGAGCTTTTTGCTGAGATTGAATAATTGTGAGAATGTTTTTAGGTTATGCAAAACTATCTTCCATACATAACTTTCACAATGGAAAACATGATGTATACATAAATTAAGAGTAAATGAATAAATAACATATTTAAATTCATTCTATCTAAGTAAGCGAAAGAGTCATGATATCAAATAGGTTAAAGGGTCAAATAGGCCATCGAACTAACTAAGTGTGAATCACCCCTTATATAGGAGGCTTTGCCCGGCCGTCGCCATTATAAGGCTTTGCCCGGCCGTCGCCATTATATAGGAGCATTCTGATCTACTATAGGGACCTATTTGGCCCGTTAGCTAAAAAGAAATTAGATGAGGCTTTTGAGGATGAGAAAATTTTGGCTTTGTTGGAAAAAATAGAAAAAGAAAGAGAAAAGGTCAAATTGTTTCTTTATCTACCCTTCCTTTTCCGTTTACTTCCCACCATTTTTCTCCCTTACTCCTCTTTCTCTCATACTCCCAAATTTCTCCCATCCTGTCTGTTGGGATATTGATCCAGAGGCCCAATACCCGGGTCAGGAAGGCCCAAGATACCCGGCCCAAGCAACGGGCTCATCACGCTATGCTAAGATAATCAAGATAGAATTAATGTCGAACGAGATTCGGCCCAAATAAGGGTTGGCCCAGTAAGAAGACATACCGAACGGAGTTCGGACTATATATTATACTTGGGCCAATTTGACAGCATCTTCAGCATAGCCCAACATCCCGTTCGAGCAACAGCCAACCGGCAAGGGGCCAGGTGCAATTAATGCCAGATTGTGACATCAGCAAGTGGAAACATGGGTGACCAAGTCGGTGGAACAACGGCCAATCAGCATAGGGCAGCCCATGCTCTCCATTAGTATAAATAGAAGGTTTTAAGTCATTGTAAGGGTTAGCATTTCAATACTCAGGCTCTAGAATAGCATCATTGCTCTTATTTCTTGTATTAAAGTATTGTTTCCGACCTACCGATCGGGAAATTCCTTGTAATCAGACTGGTTAATTAATACAAGTGGGCTTTCGAGTATTAGTGAGTTCATCTTTTATATTTTGTTTATACACCTTGATTCTGTGCCATTCCTGATATATCCAAAGTTCGTGTTGGGCTTTCGGATCTACGGGATTTACCCTCAACATTGGCGCCGTCTGTGGGAAACTTACAAAAAGTTTCACATTCAAATCATCCAAAAAACCACTATTTTCAAAATGGTCAGAATCAGTTCCTATCATACAAACGACGGTTCACGCCGTCACGGAAGGAGTCACACCCTGGGGAGTCAAAACCGTCTGGGACAATCCAGTCGAGGATCGTATCCTCGTTTTGATGGGGATTTTGTGATTCCCGAATCTCTGAGAAGAAATCCTCAAGCCATGCGAGACATGGCCCATGTCATGCAGCATATGGTGAACGAAGAGGAAGGAGGGTCCAGCTTTACAAGGGAGACTCCACGCACGGAAACAACCACAGCGTCATCCCGTTCGCATGCCCATCGGGATAATCGACGTAGCGCCCCACCAACAGCGCACCACAGTCCCAGTGATCGAACCCCGATCGGGTCACAAGCTAGAGGACCAACTCCCATTGGTCATCATTTCCAGTATGTCGAGCGCGAGAATACTAGAGCCCCTCAACGGCATTGGGACCGGGACTATACGGACATGAGGGCTCCACCACCGCCCCCTTTGACGGCCCAGGAGGAAGAAATGGCCGAGATGAGGAGGCAGATGAATGAGATGCGGGACCAGATGAACAGGGCGCCTGTACAACCTGCCCCCGTTCAGCTGGGAATTACTTTCCCTTTCACCAGGGAACTCATGTATGCAGACATCCAAGGGGGTGCCAAGCCGCCGACCGGCCAAATCTATGATGGGGTGGGAGATCCCCATGTGGATTTGAGGAGTTACCAAGGGGGACTCATGCTGTTAGGAGCACCCGAGGCTGCTATTTGCCGGTTGTTTTTTAGCACGCTCAGAGGGCCTGCCCAGGAGTGGTTCGGGACACTCCAACCTGGGTCAATCAACAGTTTCGCCGAATTATCGGCGTTATTCTTGGCCCAGTTTGCTTCCAGTGCCAATCCCAAACGGCACTTCAGCTATCTGACCAGCGTGAAGCAGAACGTCAAAGAGACCCTCAATCAATTTCTGAAGAGATGGAGGGATGAAACTTTGACAGTGGGAAGCATGACGGATGATACCGCCATTACCCTATTCACGAACGCTCTCCGAACGGGGGAGTTATACAAGGATCTGAAGAAAAATCCGGGTACAACGTACGCCGAGGTATTAGACAGGGCTCGCAAGCATACCGCCCTAGAAGAGGAGATAATGATCAGGGATAAGGTCATTGCGCCTGCTGCCCCGATCAGAATGGCCGATCGGCTGGGTCCTAGCCAAGCGGCCGCTATACCTCCCAAGCAAGGGAGATTTACTCCCCTTGTCCTATCAGTAGCGACCATTTATCAGCACGAGAGGGACAATATTCCACTCCCGACTGATTCTGGGCAGTTTATGGGAGCGGATGACAATGCTTTCTGTAAATATCACAACAGGAAGGGTCATGCCACCAATGCCTGCAGGGCCCTACAAACAGCCATTGAGGATTTGATCTGACGAGGTCACCTGGGCAAATATGTAAATAAGGATCCAAGCGTCGTGGGCACGTTGAAACCAATCAGGAAACCTAATAGCTGGCGCCGGGATGCCCAACGTGACGCCCAGCCTCAAAATGATGTATATGTTCCCCCCAGGGATGAACCAGAGGGCTCGGGAGGCCCTGGAAAGAAACCTCGAATGGAGGTCAAGGTTATATTCGGGGGCGGGGAAACAAGTGATTCGGACGCCGAACGGAAAAGGTTCGAGCGAAGTCTTTATGTGGGATCCATCTCCGCTCCCCCCCAGAAGAAAGGAAGGACGGACCCGATCACGTTCGGGCCAGCTGATTTACCCAACTCTCCAAGCCCGCACAGGGATGAACTGGTGGTGAGCATGTGTATTGACAATGCTTTGATCCACCGAGTACTGGTCGATACCGGAAGCAGTGTGAATGTATTGTATCTACAATCATTCGAAAAAATGGGTCTACAAAGAAGTCAACTGACCCACCTACGGACCCCACTGGCAAGTTTCACCGGTAATTGCATTGAGGCTGAGGGGACCATCCAATTGATGGTTGAAATTGGGGATGAAACACACAAAGCGTCACTCCGAATGACGTTCGTGGTGGTGGATATAAAGTGTGCCCACAATGCCATATTGGGCCGACCGGGATTAGAAGATCTGGAGGCAATAGCCTCTGTCCGCCACTCATGCATCAAATTCCCTACAGACACTGGGGTTGGGGTGGCCAGAACTGATCCGACGACAGCCCGGACATGTTATCGAGAGGCCCTGAAACAGATGAACACTCGTGGGATGCGGGTTAATACAATTGAGGTGGAAACCCACCGAACGGAGTTCGAGGCACACCCAGAACCCGCCACTCTTCTTGAACAAATCGACCTGGATTCCCCCCCCCCCCCGAACCGTAAGGTAGCTATCGGGGTAGATCTGGAGGCTGACATCCGGGATTGCGTGATTGCCGTCCTAAAAAAGTTTCAGGTATTGTTTGCCCGGGGGCCAGAAGATATGCCCGGTATTGATCCGGAGATGATATGTCACAAACTTGCCGTTCGGCCTGATGCAAAACCAGTCCAGCAGAAGAAACGGTATCAAGCAACCGAACGGCGGGAATTCACAAAGCGGGAGGTGGCCACCTTACTGAAAATAAAGCACATCCGTCCAGTAATCCACGTAGAATGGCTATCAAATGTGGTTCTGGCCCCAAAACAATCTACTTGGAGAATGTGCGTGGATTACTCGGACCTGAATAAAGCTTGCCCCATGGATCCCTATCCAGTGCCGAGGATCGATCTGCTAGTAGATGAAACTGCCGGATGTGAATTGCTGAGCTTCATGGATGCTTTCCGGGGTTACCATCAGATATTCATGCACCCGACTGATGCCGAGAAAACGGCGTTCGTTACTTCGGATGGTGTGTTTTTCTATATCGTCATGCCATTCGGATTAAAGAACGCAATGGCAACTTTTCAAAGGATGATCGGGATGCTATTCAAAGAAGTGCTGGGGGTCACAATGGAAGCTTATGTTGATGACATCCTGATCAAAAGCAGGAAGAAGGAAAACCATGTCCTGGACATAGAAAAGGTGTTCGAGATAATGCAGAAAGCAAATATGAGGCTGAATCCCAAAAAATGTGCTTTTGCTGTAAGAGGGGGCAAATTTTTGGGATACATGATGAGCGAGAAGGGGATTGAGCCCAATCCTGAAAAAGTAAAGGCAATTGTGGATATGGAGGCTCCAAGAAATCTCAAAGAAGTGCAGAGATTGACCGGTCGGTTAGAAGCCCTGAGCAGATTCCTATCCAAACTGGCCGATCGAGCTATTCCGTTCTTCCAGATCATGAAGAAAGCCAACCCCTTTGAATGGACGGCCGAATGTCAAATGGCCTTTGAAGATTTCAAGACGTATCTGTCTCCCCCCTGGTCTTGACAAAACCCGAACCCGGGGAACATCTGTATATGTACCTTGCTGTAGCTGACCTGGCCGTGAGCACAGTACTGTTGAAAGAAGAAGATGGCGTTCAACGGCCAATCTATTTTGTAAGCAAGGCTTTGAACGGCCCGGAAACCAGGTACACCTTGCTAGAGAAAACTGTGCTGGCCCTGATAGCTGCCATTAAACGTCTGGCACCGTATTTCCAGACCCACTCGGTAACTGTGTATACTACCCAGCCATTAGCCACCATCTTGAGAAATCCTATGGCAAGTGGACGCATTACCAAGTGGAGCCTCCTGATTGGGCAATATGAGGTGGATTTCAAGCCTCGGCCTACTATCAAAAGGCAGGCCCTGGCAGATTTCATTGCAGAATGTACCGCCCGGCCCTCATAAACAGATTCAGAGAACAATGGGCTGGATAACTGGTGGGAAATGTATGTGGATGGTGCAGCTAGTGCCAAGGGTTGTGGAGCTGGAGCTGTGATCACATCGCCCGAGGGGTTCAAAGCATATTATTCTATCCATTTTGACTTCAAGGTAACCAACAATGAGGCTGAATATGAGGCTCTCATTGCTGGTTTAAAATATGCAAAGGCCCTGGGTGCCGATCGGTTAAAAGTCCGGTCGGATAGTCAATTGGTAGTACATCAAGTAAACGGCACTGCTGAGGCTAAAGAAGAGAGAATGAAGGCCTACAAGGAGATAGTTGAGGAGCAGATAAGTAAATTTGAACAGGTGGTGCTCGACCAAATATCCAGGATAGAGAATACTGAAGCAGATATCCTATCCAAGTTAGAAAATGCTGCGTTCGACGATCGGGCACAGGAGATCCCGGCTCATATCCAACGTTTTGCCCATCGGGAAACATTGGCAACCCCAACAATCATGGTGCTCCAGGTCGAGGCCATATCTTATGCCGTCCCGAGATGGGTCATAGATCTGACCAACTACCTGAAAGACGGGACCCTCCCACAAGATAAAAATTCTGCTTATCAGATAAAATGCATCCAGAGGAGGGCTTCCATGTTCGAATTGGTGGACGGACAGCTGTACAAAAAGACATTTGGGGGGGCGTATCTGAAATGCCTCCCACCCGATCTAGCGGCGGCTGTAATGGAAGAAATTCATGAAGGTATCTGCTCCAGCCACCAAGGGCCCAAGACGCTGGCCAGAAAAATCATCCTACAAGGGTATTATTGGCCGACCATCCAACAGGACTGCTTCGCACATACTAGGAAATGTAAAGTATGCTAACTGTACGCACCGGTCCCCGGACGGCCTGCCACTTTCTACACTCCAATGACGGTGGCTCTTCCGTTCGCAAGATGGGGGATCGACCTGTTAGGTCCTCTACCTACGGCCCCTGGAAACAACAAGTATATCATCGTGGGGATAGATTACTTTACCAAATGGGTAGAGGCCGAGCCATTGGCCAGCATCACAGATGTTAAATGTCAGAAGTTTGTCTGGAAGAATATCATTTGCCGTTTCGGAATCCCTGAGCAGATTGTAACTGATAATGGAAGACAGTTCGTGAGCCGGAATTTTGAGAACTACCTGGTGAAATGGGGAATCAAGCATTCCAGAGCATCCGTGGCATACCCTCAGGCGAATGGCCAAGTAGAGAATATGAACTGTACTATCATGGATGGTATGAAGAAGAAACTGGAAGAATACTCCTCATCGTGGCCTGATCAGTTAAATTATATTCTATGGACTTACAGGACCACACCCCGAACGGCCATGGGAGAAACTCCATTTGCCTTCGCATATGGTTTCGAGGCCAAAGTACCAACGGAGATCCTAGTTCCCACACACCGAACGGTGCATTACAGCCCAGAACAGAATGAGGACAACCTACGGGCCGAATTGCATTTCATAGAAGAAAGAAGGGATCTGGCAGCTGCACGAATGGAAGAGTATCACAGAGCCACAAGAAGATATTTTGATAAGAAAGTTAAAGTTCGTTCAATCGAGGTAGGGGACCTGGTGCTAAGGAAGCGAGAAAAAAGCAAACCTCTCGAAGGTGGAAAAATGGCACAAAATTGGGAAGGCCCCTACCAAATATGTAAGAAGTATGCTTCAGGAACGTTTGGCCTACAAAATACCGAAGGCCGACCGGCAGGTACTTGGAATGTGGAACATCTAAGGAAATTTTATCAGTAAAAACGGCTGTTGCCACCTCTAAAAAAAATGTATAGAGAGGGAGACATAACTTCCACATAAACACAGCCCATGATTAACACGATCATTCTGGATGACCGAATGAGGAACGGGTTAACAACATGGAAGGAAAATCAATTCTCAGCTAAGGGAATTTTTGACCCTAGATTTATGAAGGAATAAAGGGATCAAAAACGGCTTGAAGAATTGAGGCTCAGAAAATCGGTGCCCGTGGTTAACACGATCATTCCGGATGACCGAATGACGAACGAGTTAACAGCATGGAAGGAAAGTCATTCTCAGCCAACGGCTTGGAGTTTGACACTCATATAGTCTCACCTCAGTGGTTAATATGAGAATCGATTCTGGAGAACCGAATGATGAACATATTAGCAGTTTGGAGGGAGCCATTATTTCAGCAAGAGTTTTGACCCTGTAATTACGCATTGATGAAGGGATCAAAATGGCCTGGAGTTCGAGGACAGTGATTCTCACCTCAGCTTTTTAACACGCAAAATCATTCCGGATGACCGAATGACGAACGGGTTAATAGTTTGGAGGAAGTTGAGTCGTCAACTTAGCCAAAGTCGACCCTGTAATTACGTACGGGCAAAGGGATCAAAACGGCTTGGAGATGGTGTCAAGACTGTAAGATATGGATTGACCGAGCGACGTTCGGATAAAGTACGGATTGTCGCCCGGGGAATCGGAACTATGGTTTTGAAAAAGCTCGCCTCAGTCATGAACTTGATTCGGAAGCGAGTCGCCCTTTTAGCTATAAGTAAGGAATTACCCAATTCGGTGATCTTGCTTACAGTTCGAAAAGGGTTACCTCAGACCCCTAATATGGATGATACGAGCCAGAGAGAATAGTTCGGAATGCATCGGAATTATGGGTTTGGAAGGGAGATAGTCTCACCTCAGCTTGTTAACGCGTGGAATCATTCTGGATGACCGAATGACGAACGGGTTAACAGTTTGGAGGGAGCCCCTGTCCCAACTGAGAGTTTGACCCTGTGGTCACGATCAAAACGGCTTCGAGGAATTCACCTCAGCTAAGAGTTTTGAACCCGTGCGTCACGAACGGAAAAGGGATCAAAACAGGCTCGGGAAAGGTGTCAGAACAATTGTGAAGAGATAGCCTCACCTCAGCTTGTTAACACATGGGATCATTCCGGATGACCGAATGACAAATGGGTTAACAGTTTGGAGGGAGCCCCTGTGTCACGCCCCGGACCTAGCCGGACACGTCAACAACCCGCCGTACAGTACGAATAGTTGACCGCAGTCCAACTCATCCATACTATACAAGGCGTCATGAATATCATTCACACATAGTACATCCATAAACAAACATAGTGTAAAACATGCATTTAAAATAGCGGAAGCATTTAATAAAATGTCTTAGCCACACTTTGGCAAACATGGGCATACAAGCCCCCAAATAATTATTCAAAAAAATATCCATGAGCATTGTTATAATTGTTTTGAAACAGGAAACAGAAGAAGCACGAACCACGTCTTCTCCTCTGAATATCCCGAGCAACGGCCACCGGTAGCAACCTTCAAGTCCTACCTGAAACTGTGATGTGGCCTCCCCCGTGAAGGGAAGGTCAGTACTTGGAAATATTTGACAAGTACAATAGCAACTATACTAAGTATAATCAACGTTTTAATTTCCAAGACCCTCAAAATAGGGTGATATCATAATATAAATAATACTTTATATCTCCCACTTATTATCTTTGATGGAGTATATGGCCCAGGGACTCTCGGCCCGCATACTTCCTCTACTAAAATCAGGCCCAACAGGCCCAAACGGGCCAAGCCTAGCAAAATGGAGCTCTGAGCAGCCCATAATACGCAAAGGGGTGCCTTCGGCCCTATGGCCGAAGGCTACCAGTGACGGAATCGAGCTCAGAAACATCACAGGAGAACAAGGTTTGAAAACCAAGCCTTCGGCACCTGCAGCCCTCGGCAGGTAGGAGCCCTCGGTTAGAAGAGGCATCACAGGAGAACAAGGCTTGAAAACCAAGCCTTCGGCACCTGCAGCCCTCGGCAGGTAGGAGCCCTCGGTTAGAAGAGCCTTCGGCCCAGCACCCTTCAGCCGAAGGCATCCACCTCGACAGAGTATCCTCTTCACATGCGCCTGGATCACCGTACCAAGTACAAACGTCACATCCAACCATCGCATTTAATGCGGCCACATGCGAGTGCCAGTGCCACCCCGGTCGAGGTGATCCCTCGACCACCAGAAAACTGACACGTGTCCTTATCTAGCATTTATTACTACTATAAATAGCACCCCTTTCCCTCATTGTAAACCACGTTTAATACATATCGAATATACACATTCTCTCTCTTACTTATTTGCTCTGACTTCTCTCTAAGTATTCTCCGCAATAACCCCTCTGATAAGCTACCCCCCGGGTACACTATCCATCATTTGGTGCTCTCGTTAAGAGTTCGAACAATCAAGTAAGAAACCCTCCCCTTCAGCTAAAAACACCTATCAAAATGGGAAGAAACACACGTGCCCAATCCAAGACTCATGAGGACAGGAACCTGGCCCTCGGCGACGTCGACGCCCTCGAAGCCTCTAACATGGCTCCCGAGGGCGGCGCCCTCGCTGGGTTGGAACAGACGGCTGTCGACCTGCGCCTTCAGCTCCAACATAATGCCCCTGATGCCCGCCTTGGCATCGAGGCCAAAAAGAAGGACCGGAGCGAAAACCAAATGAGCCCTCCGGTTCTCACCATTGACGTACAATCAGCGTTCTCCGCTTTCATCCAAACTCTCACTCAAAACCCAGGTGCCTTCGGCACGCTGGTACCCCTTCAGCCGCAGGTCGGGGAGAACGCCATTCTCCCCCCTCCTCCGCTCCCCTTCGTGAACCCTATCCTTCAGTTAGGGAACAACGAGAGGGTTGTGGCCCAGGACACCGCCTCTCAGGAAGTCCAATCCCGGGACCGCCACGGCGCAAACAAAGAAAGGCCCCGGACCTCCGCCCTCGAGAGACTCGGAGGGGCGCTAGACCGCCGAGGGGTCCAAGACCGCCTCGGCGGAAAGGTGCTCCAAAGACCTCAGGAAAGTGGCGGATCCGTCTCCAGGGCAGATGAGAACCTTCCCCCTCGGGATAAAGGCAAAGCACCCCTCCATGCCGACGGCACCCGACATCAAATCAACCAGGCCCGCTCGGCCCATGGCCATTCGCAGGGGGCGGACGCCCCCCCGAAGGACACCAGGGACGAAATTATTGCGGCCCTCCAGCACCGACTTAATGAAATGGAGGCCCGTCAAGCACGTACCGCCATTGCCGCCCCTCATGCAGATTCTAAATATGAGGCCATGCAGGCCAAAATGGAGGAGATGCAAAGGAAATTTGCCGAAGGCTCCGGGGAACCCGTCATCCAACTCCGAACTAGGACGCCATTTACCCCAAGGGTATTGGCGGCCCAAATCCCGGAAAAGTACCGAGGGCAACTCATCAAGCCCTATGAAGGAAAAACTGACCCCCGGGAGCACTACAACAGGTATCAAAACAGCATGATGATGATGGGGGCATCAGATGAATACTTATGTCGTTGGTTCCTTTCCACCTTGGAGGGATCAGCATACGAATGGTTCAATCGATTGCCCGAGGGCAGCATTGATTCTTGGAAAGATCTTGCCCAACGCTTCCTCACCCATTTTGCCATAAGGAAGCGCGCGAGAAAGCACTTCTCCCAACTCCTCTCCGTCAAGCAACAGCCTGACGAAACACTTCGGTCCTTCATTGAACGGTGGATGAAGGAGACAGACGAGGTCGAGGGCGCCGACGAGCGTACCCTCCTTGTCCTCTTCCAGGGGGTTCTCCGCAGCAGCCCCTACGCACGGAGCCTCATCACCGACCCCCAAGAAGAATGAGGGCCAGCCCTCGAAGAAGATAAACAACACGCCGGCCCCAAATGTGCCCTCGGCCGGAGGCCGAGACCATGGAAGCCACACCCAACAGGGCCGTAACGAACGCCAATGGCGCCCTCGGCTGGACATGCCGAGGACTCCCCTCACGCACCCGGTGAGAACTATCCTCAACTATGCGGAAGAGCAGGACCTTTTCCCCAAGGACCCTCGGTCGGCGAGGGAGATCTACGCCATCCACCAAGGCGGGACTTATTGTCGTTACCACAAAAGCACCTCCCACAATACAGACGATTCTGTCTCGTTGAAGAAGGCTATTGAACTCTTAATCCAATGGGGTGAGCTCCACCAATTTATCAAAAATGCCCCAAGGAAAAACACAGGGGGGGAACACCGATAAAGAAGAAGGGGACATCGCAACGAAGAAACATGAAATCGGGAGGCTCAGCGACGACGAGGAGTTCGAGGACCCCAGCCAAAGAAGCGCCACCTCCGCTAATCATGTTCCTCGCCTTCGGCGTTAGTCTCAGCCTTGGGCCCTCAACCTCGAGGTACATTATCATCCCCTCGGCCTAGAGCCCTCGGCCTTGAGCGGTGAATCTTAACAAAGCTGTTGTCAAACAACGCACCCCTTGTATTCCGCTTATTTCTATGAATTTAAGTAAACTACAACACAATCCAGACATCTTATCGGCTCCTTCGAGGCCAAATTCCCAGGTATGGCCGATGGTGTCTAAAGACGAGGGGCCTGCAAAAGGCCCGCGTTTTTGGAGCGGGACGCTCACCGCGTCGCCGGCGCGCAACGCACAGCGACAGGCCTGAAAGAATGGCTGAGGTGACGAAATCCCCAAACTTGGGGGTGAAACGGCAGTCGTCGGAAACCGACCAAGCCTAGCCCGCGCCGTAAATAGACGACGGGACCCCCCAAGGTCAATGGACGGTTCAACGCCGGGGGACTAACAGACGAACCCCCGGACGGATCACTTGGACCCCCTTCCGGCCGAGGCGGGGAAGCAACCCCCTCGGCCGAAGCCTGAAAGAAGGAACACACATCAGGAGGACTAACATACGACCTCCTGGCACAATCAAGGGGCGGACCATCGCTGGGGAACTGACAGACGAACCCCCGGACGGATCACTTGGACCCCCTTTCGGCCAAGGCGGGGAATCAACCCCCTCGGTCGAAGCCTGAAAGAAGGAACATACACCCGGAGGACTCCCGGAACTATCAAGGAAAGGCCCTCGGCCTCAATTTGATTCTAAATCGTCAAAGGCCCTCTGCCTCAACGTGATTCAACATCAACAATGGCCCTCGGCCTCAGCGTGATTCCACATCACAACGGCCCTTGGCCTCAACATCACCAATGGCCCTCGGCCTTGGCATAACGGTTTTGGCCTTAGCGTGATCTCACATCACCTAAAGCCCTCGGTCTCAAAATCAACAACGGCCCTCGGCCTCAAAATCAACAACGGCCCTCGGCCTCAACATAAGGACGGCCCTCGGCCTCAACATTAACAACGGCCCTCGGCCTCAGCGTGAGGACATCACAATGGCCCTCGGCCTCAACATTAGACGGCCCTCGGCCTCAACATGACTCTATGTCATAACGGTTTTGGCCTTAACGTGATCTCACATCACCAACGGCCCTCGGCCTCAGCGTGATTCCACATCACAATGGCCCTCGACCTCAACATCAGACGGCCCTCGGCCTCAACATGACACTATGTCATAACGGTTTTTGCCTTAGCGTGATTTCACATCACCAAAGGCCCTCGGCCTCAACATGACTCTATGTCATAACGGTTTTGGCCTTAACGTGATCTCACCTCACCAACGGCCCTCGGCCTCAGCGTGATTCCACATCACAATGGCCCTCGGCCTCAACATCAGAACGGCCCTCGGCCTCAACATCACCAACGGCCCTCGGCCTCAGCGTGATTCCACATCACAATGGCCCTCGGCCTCAACATCAGACGGCCCTCGGCCTCAACATCAACAACGGCCCTCGGCCTCAGCGTGAGGACATCACAATGGCCCTCAGCCTCAACATCAGACGGCCCTCGGCCTCAACATGACCCTATGTCATAATGGTTTTGGCCTTAGCGTGATCTCACATCACCAACGGCCCTCGGCCTCAGCATGATTCCACATCACAACGACCCTCGGCCTTCATCCCTCCGACATCTTTATTTGATGTCGGGGGCTATCATACAGGCCCATCGGCCATCATCCCTCCGGCATCTTTATTTGATGTCGGGGGCAATCACACAGGTCCCTCGGCCTTCATCCCTCTGACATCTTTATTTGATTCCAGGGGCTATCATACAGGCCCCTCAGCCTAGCTTTCATCCCTTCGACATCTTTATTTGATGCCAGGGGCTATCATACAGGCCCTCGGCCTTCACCCCTCCGGCATATTTATTTGATGTCGGGGGCAATCACACAGGACCCTCGGTCTCCATCCCTCCGGCACCTGTATTTGATGCCAGGGGCTCTCACACAGGCCCACCTGGCCTTGCACCCCTCCGTCACCTTTATTTGATAACGGGGGGTCCTTACAAGCTCCTCAGCTTTTTCATGCAGGATCTAAGGCTGGTCTTCGATATCCACTCAGCAGACGGACACAACCACCGCTCAAAAATCTAGGCCGAAGGGTGCATTCCTTTTGCTTCATTCTGGGGGCATCCGGTGTACTCTTTTTCCCTCATTAGGATTTTTTTCCCACAGGGTTTTTTCCTAATGAGGTTTTTTAACGAGGCATCTCCCCATTGTGGAACAAAAGGCGTCACCCCCCGGCGGCTCCTGCTGAAGGCATGCATCACTCTACTCCTGTTTCCCTCGAGAAACTCTCGGCAAAAGGAGTGGGGGACTGGGGGACTCCCCTCGGCAAAACACGCAAATGTTAAAAATTTTCTATTTCTCAGCTACAACAAGCTAAGGAAAGATCACAACGGCAATCTACTCCCCTCGACATGATGCTTTCGGCTTACAGAATGCCTCCGGCCACACAATGCCTTCGGCCACATGATGCCTCCGGCCACACAATGCCTTCGGCCACATGATGCCTTCGGCCACATGATGCCTTCGGCCACATGATGCCTCCGGCCACATGATGCCTTCGGCCACATGATGTCTTCGGCCACATGATGCCTTCGGCCACACAAAGCCTTCAGTCAACAAATGCCCTCGGCAAAGCACACAAATGCAGATCTCTCATTACTTTACAAACTACAACAAAGAAACACATACGAGCAACACACTTACACTCCCTTCAGGAAGCTCTCAGCCCTCGACATATGGGGGAATTGAGGAAATGAGGCACCCAACAGAACAGGGAAGCCTTCGGGGAAATCACCACAGCTACTCCTTTTCCCTCAAGTACCTTTCGGCAAAAGGAGTGGGGGACTCCTGATGGAGTATATGGCCCAGGGACTCCCGGCCCGCATACTTCCTCTACTACAATCAGGCCCAACAGGCCCAAACGGGCCAAGGCCAGCAAAATGGAGATCTGAGCAGCCCACAATACGCAAAGGGGTGCCTTCGGCCCTATGGCCGAAGGCTACCAGTGACGGAATCGAGCTCAGAAACATCACACAAGAACAAGGCTTGAAAACCAAGCCTTCGGCACCTGCAGCCCTCGGCAGGTAGGAGCCCTCGGTTAGAAGAGGCATCACAGGAGAACAAGGCTTGAAAACCAAGCCTTCGGCACCTGCAGCCCTCGGCAGGTAGGAGCCCTCGGTTAGAAGAGCCTTCGGCCCAGCACCCTTCAGCCGAAGGCATCCACCTCGACAGAATATCCTCTTCACATGCGCCTGGATCACCGTACCAAGTACAAACGTCATATCCAACCACCGCATTTAATGCGGCCACATGCGAGTGCCAGTGCCACCCCGGTCGAGGTGACCCCTCGACCACCAGAAAACTGACACGTGTCCTTATCTAGCATTTATTACTACTATAAATAGCACCCCTTTCCCTCATTGTAAACCACGCTTAATACATATCGAATATACACTCTCTCTCTTACTTATTTGCTCTGCCTTCTCTCTAAGTATTCTTCGCAATAACCCCTCGGATAAGCTACCCCCCGGGTACACTATCCATCAATCTTTATAATAAGTAAATTTATTTATTTGTTGGCACACGGCCCTTCTTATATGTTCCTTTTCATTTATCATTTGCACAACCCAACCCTTGGGTCTTATTATTTCTACGGGACTTGCTACCGCTGTCCGAGACCTCATGGGGCTCCCGGTTCGGACTCCAACATCCCGCCCCTGGACTCATACCCATCACCCCGTAGGAAGGTAAGGCCCTTCGGGGTCCTATCTTATGTGTTACCGCTACCGGAACCTAGTTAGGTCTCCGATTCGGATTCCACCCTAACCCGTGATCACGATGTAAGTCCATGCTATCCAACCCCGCTCTCTAGAGTCGGGAAGGGCCATGGTCCTTACTATTTCCATAATTCAACCGGTTATCCACAAGGACTACCGAACACACCCGTAGGCCAATCCTATACTTAGGATCAATTTATTATTTACTTTATCTTGGGTATCCCTTAAGGCCTACCCCTAGTATAACTTAGAGTTCATACTTTCCTACCTTAAAGCATCTCTTAAGACTACTTAAGGCATAACATTTCGCAATCCAACCTTAGGATAAATCTTAACAACATTTCATTTTAATGTCCAACTAGTATCTTAATACTAGTCAAATTAATATCAACAAACCAAGTTCTCAACTCATAGTCATATAGACAATTCCAACTGATTTTCCTTTGAAAATACCATTTATCTCAATATCCAAAATATCACTTTTAATCACCCATATATTCTAATATGAAGAAAAAGTATATTTCAACACATGTTTCATAATAAATTCCACTTTCAAGTCAACATACTCATAACACATGAACATACATAATTTACTCCTAAATTTGTATGTCATGCTCCTTTTTCTCTAGACATTTAGTCTTTTCATTTTTTTGGCATTACTAATCATTAATAATCCATAAAAACACATTTAATTATCTTCGATAATCTCATGAAATTAACACACTAATTATAAGCAATATAGTCAGTCATCCTCACCTTATGAAGTGCTGAAATAGTTGCCTTTGCTAAGCCCCTCGATCAATCCCCGTTCTAGGCCGATTGAAGGTGTAAAACTGAGCTGCTGGGCAAAAGCCGTGCGGCTTTCACGAAAGCCGGGCGGGCGGCTTTCGTGGTCTGCAGAAACGGGCAGCTCCCTTAAAGTGGCGGTTTTCGGTGATTTCGACTCCTACCGATTCACCAACTCTTCTAAGTTAAATATCACCACTTTATATCAATATTCTACACTTTTAAACGTGTAGAACATCATGTTTAATCCACCATATGATTTCTTAAAAATCATACACCATAAAACTAGTTAAAAGAGTAGAAATTGTATTCTTACCTCTTCTTCTAGTTTTTCTTCTTGGATTTCCCTTTCTTTTGCTTCCTCCAAAGTCCTTGTTGGTGTGAGCTATTCCCAGAGCTTCTCCTCCCTTGGTTTTGGTCGTGCAAGGCAAGAGGATAGGGGGGATGTATCCTCCTCAACCAAGAATGCCAATAATGCCTAGGATGAGGCATTGGCATGAGGTTTTGTCTCAATGAGACTTCCTCCCCTCTTCCTGTCCGCACAAGCCTCTTTGGCTTGTCCCCTCCAGCTATTCCTTAGTCAGCTATCCCACCTAAAAACGTGGGGTGGCTCCCGTTTAGGTGGGAGGTCATCCCGTTATGTCCCGGTGTGTACAATCGGCCCCGAAAGTTGTATTTCTCGGTCCGTTTTAATTATATTTTATTTTATCGGGCCAAATAAAATATATGACTTGTTCCCAAAGATTATGGGCCTTTAGAATAGATGTACCTTCCCCAACATCAATTTTGGAGTCCCCGAAACTTATTTCGGGCTGTTATCCGCTAAATTACCAATACCGGTAATTGGGCCCCGTTTGACCAACCGGTCAACTCCATGCCTTTCTTATGGCCCAAATAAAATATCCACCACCATATACATATTATCTAGACCAAGATGAATATAATATGTGGTTCGGGAATTATCGGGCGGTCCCCGTTCCCGCTGTGGGCCCCACATGCAATTTACTATTCACGTAAAAGAAATAGTAAAAATTTACAATCACGAACTTTCTTAAATTATCCTTCAAGGTTTATTACGTACTTTACTAAAAGTAAAAATGCTCGGGGTCGGTGTTACACCCTGTCCCAACTAAGAGTTTGACTCTGTGGTCACGATCAAAATGGCTTGGAGGAATTCACCTCAGCTAAGAGTTTTGAACCCGTGCGTCACGAACGGAAAAGGGATCAAAACGGGCTCGGGAAAGGTGTCAGACATAAAGATACATGAGCCGAGTGATGTTCGGCCACATAGAAAGGATTGTGAACGAAAAATCAAAGGAAAAATAGAAAAAAGACATCAACAGATAAAGAGAGAAGTCCAGTTTATTCTTCGGCATTACTAGCCGGAATATACAAGAAAAACAAAGGACAAAAAAGCAAAAATTACAAGGCTATGCTACTGGAGGATTGCCGTTCGGGGAGGATGGAGGTTGAGAACTCCCTGCCTGCACTGCATCATCAGGCGCTGCTTTGGACCTTTTTTCCATAATACGGTCATATGTGTTCCCGAACAGATCGTCAAAGCCTAATTCGTCAGGGTCGAACGGCTTGGGGAAATGCTCTAGGATCAAATCGAGGTTCCTATCCAGAAACAGGTCCTGACTTTGCTTCACAGTTTTCTCTGTCAGGTCATCCAAGAAAGATTTCTCTTCCGGCGTGCTATCCAGGAGATCGATCCCTGCCTTGATGGGATCTTCGCTTTCACGTAAGAATTGGCCAAGGTGAGGACCCAGGAACTGCCGGGCCGTGTTCTCCAGAGCGACGTTCAGCCCCTTGCCCCGTTGAAAATCCACTATCGATTGATGAGCAATCTGGGAAGTGTTAACCGTGTAAGGTTCGGGCAGATGGTCGCCAACGGCTTTATCAAATTTAATCCCAGCGGATTCAGTAGCTCGCACCTTGGCCCGGAGTTCTTTAATCTCCCGGTCGCGACGTCGGGATTTCTCCTGCATCTCAGCCAGAGCAGCTTTTGCCTTCTCACCCTCCTTGGCCTGCTCTTGAAGATCGGCCGCTAACTTCTGAGCGGCAGAAAGAAGGACCTGGCTGTCATCCCGATCGCTGGCCAGGGCCTTCATTTCCTTTTCGGCCGCAAGGAAGGCCTTGTGATAGTATACACCAGCCTGAAAACGAGATTGCAATAAAAGTTAGATAAGATAAAACATGAAGAATAGAAAGCATGGATTAGAATGAGGTATACCTTGAGTGCTTCCTGGTGACCTGCTTCGAAAAGATCCGACCAGTGGGTCAAGTTCGTGAAGTTCGGGGGAACCTTGATCGCAGTATGACACCACATAGAAGATGGCATCAGCCCGAACAAATACCTCCCTTCTGATCTGGGCCCCATGTTTGAAAATTCGACAAACATCCGATCATCGATCGGTGCGTCAGAAAGAGCCGGAGTTGATGTTTTGGCAGGCGCCGATCTTTTGGGTTCAGCCTCCGGCCCGGTCAAGTCAACCACGTGGTCGATCGGGATCAATTGATCACCATCATTCCCCTTGCGTTTCTTCCGGATTTGCTCCACAAAGGCACGATCGGCTATCATTTTCTCCTTGCCTTTACCAGAAGAAGCCGTCAGGGTAGCAGAAGAGATAGAACGCCGGACGGGTATGGGGGATATCACACCTGCAAAAAAGAGGAATAAGAGATAAGAAGCTGAATTGTGAGAATGAAGGATGATCGGGTTAAAACCCTACTACGCTTACCAATTCCGGCAGATGACATGCTTGAAGTAGTGACCAAACTCCGGAGACTTCGGGTTCCTCCCATCCGCAACGACTTAGCTTGGGAGCGTAGAACGGCGTCCACCCTGGGCTGAGAATCCCGAACGGGGTAGGCATTCCACCTATCCGGAAATGGCAGAGAATCACCTACCCGAACAAACAAGAAACGCTCCTCCCAGTCAGCCGGCGGAGTGAGATTCTCTGTGAACAGCTGACGATCAGAAGGAGCTACCAGCTTCAGGTACCCGGTCGTCCAGTAAGGCTGATAGCAGTAATGGTGAAGTAACAGGTCGACGCTTGGAGTGATCCTCAACTCATGGCATCGAATAATGAAGCCTGTAAGAATGCGGTAAGTGCTGGGCACGAACTGAGCGGGTAGTACAGAAACCCGGCGTAAGAACTCCACAATGAATGAATGGAGAGGGAAGCGAAGCCCAGCAGTCAGAGCGTCGAGGTGCACTAGCACGTGCCCCGGTCGGTGCCTCATCGGGTGCCGAATGAATCCAGCATAGTATTCCCTTGGTGGGGGCAATAACTGGCTAAGTTGCCGTTCGATATCTTCTGGGAGGCGTTGTTTTTGTTTGCGGATACGAGTGAAGTGTAGGGGAATGCGGGGTGGCCGCTCGGGCATCCCCTTGTTATAGACCTGGACGTCATCACCCGATAGGCATCCATCATCTTGTGGCTGTTCGGTGTGTTTGCCTGCCTGAGGATTGGCGGGTTTAGGTATTTGGGAAGAAGAGCTTTCGGCCTTGTTACCAGCGGATGTTTTACTTGTGCGAATCAACGGCATCTCTTCAGATTCTGAACTAGAGGGGTAATACATAAAAACACTGGAGAAATTCTGGGAATTCTAGAGAGAGAAAGCTTGAAAGTACGCAAGAGAATTCTGGGAATTCTAGAGAGAGAAAGCTTGAAAGAAAAGTGAGAAAACAGCAGGAGAAATTAGGGGAAGCACCTCTCTATAAATAGGGAAAGTGTCGCACAAATCCCTAATCCATGAGCAACACGTGGCATTAAGTGGTTACGATTAATCTGGGGCATTTATGGTTCATTTCTGTGCACGTACCCCGAACGGGCTTACAGAGGATAAATAAAGATCACGGGGAAATGGCTAAAATCTATTTAGATCATCGATTACCGAATGACGTACGGGCTTGCAGAGGATTAGCAAAGATCACAGGGACTTGCTGGTTAGAAAAATCAAGAAAACGGCTAAGTCCTAAAAATTGATCTGAAGCTCGACCGGCTATCAACGTCGTAAAAGGTTATCTGAAATCAGATGTGCTAAGTCCTAAAAATTGATCTGAAGCCCGAACGGCTACCAACATACGAAGAAGCCCAAGTGCGAAGAAAACCAAGAAAATGGTTGTCCTAAGAATTGATCTGAAGCCAGACCAGCCATCAACGTTGTAAAAGATTATCTGAGACCAGAATGTGCTAAGCCTAAAAAATGATCTGAAGCCCGAACGGCTGAGTCCGAGAAAGAAGGGGGTTTTTCCTTGATAAATTATCAGAACCCTCCAATGCCCGAACGGCATTAGGAGTATTAAGTAAAAAATAGTCAGAAAATTGATTGTCCTACAAAACGGGCCGAATCCCGAGTGGTGAGCAAACATTCAATAAACGCAAAAAATACAGTATGAGGTGTTTTGTGCAAAATAAAAGATCTGTATTCATCGGTTCTACTGACTAAAATTAAAGCATAACAATCCATATACTCACTAGTTTGGCTTTAGTTCTTGTGCCTAAGTTCTAGAGTGTTCTTAAGGATTATCCTAGATTGAATTTCTTGTAACCCAGGCATAGGAGAGAAATATCAATTCGAAAAGTGAACTTACACGATCCTTAAGAAATCCAAGTACTCGATTATCACCCCCATGTGATACCCCAACAGACTAGCTAGTCCCGATCAGGCTAAAGCCCTTCTAATTTATGGACTTGAAAGAGATAACTTTTTCAAATATTCACTAACTAAATACGGAGTATCAAATAAGAATGTACACGTACAGAAAATGTAGATACAAACTCATTGTTTTATTTAACCAAGTTACTTGTGTTGTGATTTTTTTTACAAACACGTGAAAATATAATGTCATTCGAATGTGCCAACCTTATCAAGTGTAACAATAAATCATGTGACTTTTCAAACTCATATGAAACATACCGATCGAGTATATGCATCTCGTGTTTTTTCTGTGTTTGATAATATGAAAGAATTAAACAATGTTTTTATGATCTCTTCAAATTTACAGCAATTTTTTGTAAAGTTGAGTACGTACTGAATGAATATCGTTATGTTAGTGGGCAAAAATTGACATTTAGAGAACTAGATTTGCAACTCATAAAATATAACTAAGTTATGATTAAAATGATCGCATACCGTACTGTGTCTAATATATGAAGTTTTAATAATTTGAATATGTAATTATTCCAAGTGAATGAAAAAGTATACTCTTATGAAGTACTCCCTCCGTCTCGGAATTATCTTCATTCTTTCCTTTTCGGTCCATTCCAAATTTATCTCCTTTTTCCCTTTTCGATAAAGAATATGTGGTTCACAACCATTCTTACACATTTCTCTCTCATCTGCATAACTCTCCACCACACAAATTCCACTATCTTAAAACCTGTGTCCGGTCAACACCGGAGTTAAATATGGGACGGAGGGAGTATATGTTAGGAAAAAGATAACTCAAATTAGGTGAATATTTTATTTAAATGCTAATATAATGTTACTCTCTCCGTCCCTAAATTTACTTCCGTAGTACAAATGGCACACGGATTAAGAAAATGGAAATTGTGTGGTGGGGAGTTGTGCAGAGGAAAGAGAAATGTGTAAGAATTGCTGTGAAACACAAATTCTTTGTCAAAAATGGAAAGTGAAGTTCTTTTTTAGATGGACGAAAAAGGAAAGTTTGAAGTAAATTTAGGGACGTAGAAAGTACTATATATGTATGTCATTTTCACTTCTCATTTGATTTAACTTTGAGTTGGTGTTTATCTTGATCGAGTTTACATAACTGGTATGAATGGTCTTTAATACTAAATATTAAAGAATGTATTACGTAGGCTGAAAATGCAAATTAAATGCAAAGATTGATATGAAAAACCCAAAATGATAGAAAATTAAATGCAAAGACTGATTCTGAGGCTGAGAAGTGGACTAAATTTGCCGGAATTTTGACGGAAGGACTGAGGGTGGTGAGGGGATAATGGTCACGGACTAAATGTGGTCAATCTGAAAGTAAGGGAATAAATGTGAAAGTGGTATAATAGTCGTGTGACCAAAAGTGGAATTTTTTCTTATTACAATATATCGATAAAATTTGAGATTGTGGAATATCTATATGGTGTATCAACTAGCTAGGGTTAACGTATGATAGAAAACAAGAAAAATGAGAAAAACAAAAATACTCTTTAACGCTCTTTTATCGACAGAGACATACTTCGTATATATTTAGTATTTAAGCATAATAAGTTATACTACGTAATACATTCTTCTATTATACTAGTACAATTTATACTAAATTGAAAACCTCAAAAATCGAGGGTCTTACCTCCATTCTATCTAAGATGAGATAATACACACACAAACACACACACACATGGTGCGGATAATAAAAAAGGATCTTAACCCAGAAAATGCTAAAATTTTACTTGTACACTGCTTTGATGCACTTTTCTGTCCAGATAGTGCACTTTTCCACATTTGCAGAAAATACACTTTTTTTAATAAAAGTGACGGTGACCATTTAGTAATTAAATGAACTTTCTTACAAATGTGAAAAAGTGCACTAACTGAACAGAAAAGTGCATCAAAGCATTGTCAAAGTTAAATTTTCACAAATCTCACTATCTTAAAATGTGAAAATTTAACTTTGACAATGCTTTGATGCACTTTTCTGTTCAGTTAGTGCACTTTTTCACATTTGTAAGAAAGTTCATTTAATTACTAAATGGTCACCGTCACTTTTATTAAAAAAAGTGTATTTTCTGCAAATGTGGAAAAGTGCACTATCTGGACAGAAAAGTGCATCAAAGCAGTGTACAAGTAAAATTTTAGCATTTTCTGGGTTAAGATCCTTTTTTATTATCCGCACCATGTGTGTGTGTGTTTGTGTGTGTATTATCTCATCTTAGATAGAATGGAGGTAAGACCCTCGATTTTTGAGGTTTTCAATTTAGTATAAATTGTACTAGTATAATAGAAGAATGTATTACGTAGTATAACTTATTATGCTTAAATACTAAATATATACGAAGTATGTCTCTGTCGATAAAAGAGCGTTAAAGAGTATTTTTGTTTTTCTCATTTTTCTTGTTTTCTATCATACGTTAACCCTAGCTAGTTGATACACCATATAGATATTCCACAATCTCAAATTTTATCGATATATTGTAATAAGAAAAAATTCCACTTTTGGTCACACGACTATTATACCACTTTCACATTTATTCCCTTACTTTCAGATTGACCACATTTAGTCCGTGACCATTATCCCCTCACCACCCTCAGTCCTTCCGTCAAAATTCCGGCAAATTTAGTCCACTTCTCAGCCTCAGAATCAGTCTTTGCATTTAATTTTCTATCATTTTGGGTTTTTCATATCAATCTTTGCATTTAATTTGCATTTTCAGCCTACGTAATACATTCTTTAATATTTAGTATTAAAGACCATTCATACCAGTTATGTAAACTCGATCAAGATAAACACCAACTCAAAGTTAAATCAAATGAGAAGTGAAAATGACATACATATATAGTACTTTCTACGTCCCTAAATTTACTTCAAACTTTCCTTTTTCGTCCATCTAAAAAAGAACTTCACTTTCCATTTTTGACAAAGAATTTGTGTTTCACAGCAATTCTTACACATTTCTCTTTCCTCTGCACAACTCCCCACCACACAATTTCCATTTTCTTAATCCGTGTGCCATTTGTACTACGGAAGTAAATTTAGGGACGGAGAGAGTAACATTATATTAGCATTTAAATAAAATATTCACCTAATTTGAGTTATCTTTTTCCTAACATATACTCCCTCCGTCCCATATTTAACTCCGGTGTTGACCGGACACAGGTTTTAAGATAGTGGAATTTGTGTGGTGGAGAGTTATGCAGATGAGAGAGAAATGTGTAAGAATGGTTGTGAACCACATATTCTTTATCGAAAAGGGAAAAAGGAGATAAATTTGGAATGGACCGAAAAGGAAAGAATGAAGATAATTCCGAGACGGAGGGAGTACTTCATAAGAGTATACTTTTTCATTCACTTGGAATAATTACATATTCAAATTATTAAAACTTCATATATTAGACACAGTACGGTATGCGATCATTTTAATCATAACTTAGTTATATTTTATGAGTTGCAAATCTAGTTCTCTAAATGTCAATTTTTGCCCACTAACATAACGATATTCATTCAGTACGTACTCAACTTTACAAAAAATTGCTGTAAATTTGAAGAGATCATAAAAACATTGTTTAATTCTTTCATATTATCAAACACAGAAAAAACACGAGATGCATATACTCGATCGGTATGTTTCATATGAGTTTGAAAAGTCACATGATTTATTGTTACACTTGATAAGGTTGGCACATTCGAATGACATTATATTTTCACGTGTTTGTAAAAAAAATCACAACACAAGTAACTTGGTTAAATAAAACAATGAGTTTGTATCTACATTTTCTGTACGTGTACATTCTTATTTGATACTCCGTATTTAGTTAGTGAATATTTGAAAAAGTTATCTCTTTCAAGTCCATAAATTAGAAGGGCTTTAGCCTGATCGGGACTAGCTAGTCTGTTGGGGTATCACATGGGGGTGATAATCGAGTACTTGGATTTCTTAAGGATCGTGTAAGTTCACTTTTCGAATTGATATTTCTCTCCTATGCCTGGGTTACAAGAAATTCAATCTAGGATAATCCTTAAGAACACTCTAGAACTTAGGCACAAGAACTAAAGCCAAACTAGTGAGTATATGGATTGTTATGCTTTAATTTTAGTCAGTAGAACCGATGAATACAGATCTTTTATTTTGCACAAAACACCTCATACTGTATTTTTTGCGTTTATTGAATGTTTGCTCACCACTCGGGATTCGGCCCGTTTTGTAGGACAATCAATTTTCTGACTATTTTTTACTTAATACTCCTAATGCCGTTCGGGCATTGGAGGGTTCTGATAATTTATCAAGGAAAAACCCCCTTCTTTCTCGGACTCAGCCGTTCGGGCTTCAGATCATTTTTTAGGCTTAGCACATTCTGGTCTCAGATAATCTTTTACAACGTTGATGGCTGGTCTGGCTTCAGATCAATTCTTAGGACAACCATTTTCTTGGTTTTCTTCGCACTTGGGCTTCTTCGTATGTTGGTAGCCGTTCGGGCTTCAGATCAATTTTTAGGACTTAGCACATCTGATTTCAGATAACCTTTTACGACGTTGATAGCCGGTCGAGCTTCAGATCAATTTTTAGGACTTAGCCGTTTTCTTGATTTTTCTAACCAGCAAGTCCCTGTGATCTTTGCTAATCCTCTGCAAGCCCGTACGTCATTCGGTAATCGATGATCTAAATAGATTTTAGCCATTTCCCCGTGATCTTTATTTATCCTCTGTAAGCCCGTTCGGGGTACGTGCACAGAAATGAACCATAAATGCCCCAGATTAATCGTAACCACTTAATGCCACGTGTTGCTCATGGATTAGGGATTTGTGCGACACTTTCCCTATTTATAGAGAGGTGCTTCCCCTAATTTCTCCTGCTGTTTTCTCACTTTTCTTTCAAGCTTTCTCTCTCTAGAATTCCCAGAATTCTCTTGCGTACTTTCAAGCTTTCTCTCTCTAGAATTCCCAGAATTTCTCCAGTGTTTTTATGTATTACCCCTCTAGTTCAGAATCTGAAGAGATGCCGTTGATTCGCACAAGTAAAACATCCGCTGGTAACAAGGCCGAAAGCTCTTCTTCCCAAATACCTAAACCCGCCAATCCTCAGGCAGGCAAACACACCGAACAGCCACAAGATGATGGATGCCTATCGGGTGATGACGTCCAGGTCTATAACAAGGGGATGCCCGAGCGGCCACCCCGCATTCCCCTACACTTCACTCGTATCCGCAAACAAAAACAACGCCTCCCAGAAGATATCGAACGGCAACTTAGCCAGTTATTGCCCCCACCAAGGGAATACTATGCTGGATTCATTCGGCACCCGATGAGGCACCGATCGGGGCACGTGCTAGTGCACCTCGACGCTCTGACTGCTGGGCTTCGCTTCCCTCTCCATTCATTCATTGTGGAGTTCTTACGCCAGGTTTCTGTACTACCCGCTCAGTTCGTGCCCAGCACTTACCGCATTCTTACAGGCTTCATTATTCGATGCCATGAGTTGAGGATCACTCCAAGCGTCGACCTGTTACTTCACCATTACTGCTATCAGCCTTACTGGACGACCGGGTACCTGAAGCTGGTAGCTCCTTCTGATCGTCAGCTGTTCACAGAGAATCTCACTCCGCCGGCTGACTGGGAGGAGCGTTTCTTGTTTGTTCGGGTAGGTGATTCTCTGCCATTTCCGGATAGGTGGAATGCCTACCCCGTTCGGGATTCTCAGCCCAGGGTGGACGCCGTTCTACGCTCCCAAGCTAAGTCGTTGTGGATGGGAGGAACCCGAAGTCTCCGGAGTTTGGTCACTACTTCAAGCATGTCATCTGCCGGAATTGGTAAGCGTAGTAGGGTTTTAACCCGATCATCCTTCATTCTCACAATTCAGCTTCTTATCTCTTATTCCTCTTTTTTGCAGGTGTGATATCCCCCATACCCGTCCGGCGTTCTATCTCTTCTGCTACCCTGACGGCTTCTTCTGGTAAAGGCAAGGAGAAAATGATAGCCGATCGTGCCTTTGTGGAGCAAATCCGGAAGAAACGCAAGGGGAATGATGGTGATCAATTGATCCCGATCGACCACGTGGTTGACTTGACCGGGCCGGAGGCTGAACCCAAAAGATCGGCGCCTGCCAAAACATCAACTCCGGCTCTTTCTAACGCACCGATCGATGATCGGATGTTTGTCGAATTTTCAAACATGGGGCCCAGATCAGAAGGGAGGTATTTGTTCGGGCTGATGCCATCTTCTATGTGGTGTCATACTGCGATCAAGGTTCCCCCGAACTTCACGAACTTGACCCACTGGTCGGATCTTTTCGAAGCAGGTCACCAGGAAGCACTCAAGGTATACCTCATTCTAATCCATGCTTTCTATTCTTCATGTTTTATCTTATCTAACTTTTATTGCAATCTCGTTTTCAGACTGGTGTATACTATCACAAGGCCTTCCTTGCGGCCGAAAAGGAAATGAAGGCCCTGGCCAGCGATCGGGATGACAGCCAGGTCCTTCTTTCTGCCGCTCAGAAGTTAGCGGCCGATCTTCAAGAGCAGGCCAAGGAGGGTGAGAAGGCAAAAGCTGCTCTGGCTGAGATGCAGGAGAAATCCCGACGTCGCGACCGGGAGATTAAAGAACTCCGGGCCAAGGTGCGAGCTACTGAATCCGCTGGGATTAAATTTGATAAAGCCGTTGGCGACCATCTGCCCGAACCTTACACGGTTAACACTTCCCAGATTGCTCATCAATCGATAGTGGATTTTCAACGGGGCAAGGGGCTGAACGTCGCTCTGGAGAACACGGCCCGGCAGTTCCTGGGTCCTCACCTTGGCCAATTCTTACGTGAAAGCGAAGATCCCATCAAGGCAGGGATCGATCTCCTGGATAGCACGCCGGAAGAGAAATCTTTCTTGGATGACCTGACAGAGAAAACTGTGAAGCAAAGTCAGGACCTGTTTCTGGATAGGAACCTCGATTTGATCCTAGAGCATTTCCCCAAGCCGTTCGACCCTGACGAATTAGGCTTTGACGATCTGTTCGGGAACACATATGACCGTATTATGGAAAAAAGGTCCAAAGCAGCGCCTGATGATGCAGTGCAGGCAGGGAGTTCTCAACCTCCATCCTCCCCGAACGGCAATCCTCCAGTAGCATAGCCTTGTAATTTTTGCTTTTTTGTCCTTTGTTTTTCTTGTATATTCCGGCTAGTAATGCCGAAGAATAAACTGGACTTCTCTCTTTATCTGTTGATGTCTTTTTTCTATTTTTCCTTTGATTTTTCGTTCACAATCCTTTCTATGTGGCCGAACATCACTCGGCTCATGTATCTTTATGTCTGACACCTTTCCCGAGCCCGTTTTGATCCCTTTTCCGTTCGTGACGCACGGGTTCAAAACTCTTAGCTGAGGTGAATTCCTCCAAGCCATTTTGATCGTGACCACAGAGTCAAACTCTTAGTTGGGACAGGGTGTAACACCGACCCCGAGCATTTTTACTTTTAGTAAAGTACGTAATAAACCTTGAAGGATAATTTAAGAAAGTTCGTGATTGTAAATTTTTACTATTTCTTTTACGTGAATAGTAAATTGCATGTGGGGCCCACAGCGGGAACGGGGACCGCCCGATAATTCCCGAACCACATATTATATTCATCTTGGTCTAGATAATATGTATATGGTGGTGGATATTTTATTTGGGCCATAAGAAAGGCATGGAGTTGACCGGTTGGTCAAACGGGGCCCAATTACCGGTATTGGTAATTTAGCGGATAACAGCCCGAAATAAGTTTCGGGGACTCCAAAATTGATGTTGGGGAAGGTACATCTATTCTAAAGGCCCATAATCTTTGGGAACAAGTCATATATTTTATTTGGCCCGATAAAATAAAATATAATTAAAACGGACCGAGAAATACAACTTTCGGGGCCGATTGTACACACCGGGACATAACGGGATGACCTCCCACCTAAACGGGAGCCACCCCACGTTTTTAGGTGGGATAGCTGACTAAGGAATAGCTGGAGGGGACAAGCCAAAGAGGCTTGTGCGGACAGGAAGAGGGGAGGAAGTCTCATTGAGACAAAACCTCATGCCAATGCCTCATCCTAGGCATTATTGGCATTCTTGGTTGAGGAGGATACATCCCCCCTATCCTCTTGCCTTGCACGACCAAAACCAAGGGAGGAGAAGCTCTGGGAATAGCTCACACCAACAAGGACTTTGGAGGAAGCAAAAGAAAGGGAAATCCAAGAAGAAAAACTAGAAGAAGAGGTAAGAATACAATTTCTACTCTTTTAACTAGTTTTATGGTGTATGATTTTTAAGAAATCATATGGTGGATTAAACATGATGTTCTACACGTTTAAAAGTGTAGAATATTGATATAAAGTGGTGATATTTAACTTAGAAGAGTTGGTGAATCGGTAGGAGTCGAAATCACCGAAAACCGCCACTTTAAGGGAGCTGCCCGTTTCTGCAGACCACGAAAGCCGCCCGCCCGGCTTTCGTGAAAGCCGCACGGCTTTTGCCCAGCAGCTCAGTTTTACACCTTCAATCGGCCTAGAACGGGGATTGATCGAGGGGCTTAGCAAAGGCAACTATTTCAGCACTTCATAAGGTGAGGATGACTGACTATATTGCTTATAATTAGTGTGTTAATTTCATGAGATTATCGAAGATAATTAAATGTGTTTTTATGGATTATTAATGATTAGTAATGCCAAAAAAATGAAAAGACTAAATGTCTAGAGAAAAAGGAGCATGACATACAAATTTAGGAGTAAATTATGTATGTTCATGTGTTATGAGTATGTTGACTTGAAAGTGGAATTTATTATGAAACATGTGTTGAAATATACTTTTTCTTCATATTAGAATATATGGGTGATTAAAAGTGATATTTTGGATATTGAGATAAATGGTATTTTCAAAGGAAAATCAGTTGGAATTGTCTATATGACTATGAGTTGAGAACTTGGTTTGTTGATATTAATTTGACTAGTATTAAGATACTAGTTGGACATTAAAATGAAATGTTGTTAAGATTTATCCTAAGGTTGGATTGCGAAATGTTATGCCTTAAGTAGTCTTAAGAGATGCTTTAAGGTAGGAAAGTATGAACTCTAAGTTATACTAGGGGTAGGCCTTAAGGGATACCCAAGATAAAGTAAATAATAAATTGATCCTAAGTATAGGATTGGCCTACGGGTGTGTTCGGTAGTCCTTGTGGATAACCGGTTGAATTATGGAAATAGTAAGGACCATGGCCCTTCCCGACTCTAGAGAGCGGGGTTGGATAGCATGGACTTACATCGTGATCACGGGTTAGGGTGGAATCCGAATCGGAGACCTAACTAGGTTCCGGTAGCGGTAACACATAAGATAGGACCCCGAAGGGCCTTACCTTCCTACGGGGTGATGGGTATGAGTCCAGGGGCGGGATGTTGGAGTCCGAACCGGGAGCCCCATGAGGTCTCGGACAGCGGTAGCAAGTCCCGTAGAAATAATAAGACCCAAGGGTTGGGTTGTGCAAATGATAAATGAAAAGGAACATATAAGAAGGGCCGTGTGCCAACAAATAAATAAATTTACTTATTATAAAGATTGATGGATAGTGTACCCGGGGGGTAGCTTATCCGAGGGGTTATTGCGAAGAATACTTAGAGAGAAGGCAGAGCAAATAAGTAAGAGAGAGAGTGTATATTCGATATGTATTAAGCGTGGTTTACAATGAGGGAAAGGGGTGCTATTTATAGTAGTAATAAATGCTAGATAAGGACACGTGTCAGTTTTCTGGTGGTCGAGGGGTCACCTCGACCGGGGTGGCACTGGCACTCGCATGTGGCCGCATTAAATGCGGTGGTTGGATATGACGTTTGTACTTGGTACGGTGATCCAGGCGCATGTGAAGAGGATATTCTGTCGAGGTGGATGCCTTCGGCTGAAGGGTGCTGGGCCGAAGGCTCTTCTAACCGAGGGCTCCTACCTGCCGAGGGCTGCAGGTGCCGAAGGCTTGGTTTTCAAGCCTTGTTCTCCTGCACATTCGAATGACATTATATTTTCACGTGTTTCTAAAAAAATCACAACACAAGTAACTTGGTTAAATAAAACAATGAGTTTACATCTACATTTTCTGTACGTGTACATTCTTATTTGATACTCCGTATTTAGTTAGTGAATATTTGAAAAAGTTCTCTTTCAAGTCCATAAATTAGAAGGGCTTTAGGCTGATCGGGACTAGCTAGTCTGTTGGGGTATCACGTAGGAGGTGATAATCGAGTACTTGGATTTCTTAAGGATCGTGTAAGTTCACTTTCCGGATTGATATTTCTCCTCTATGTCTGGGTTACAAGAAATTCAATCTAGGATAATACTTAAGAACACTCTAGAACTCAGGCACAAGAACTAGAGCCAAACTAGTGAGTATATGAATTGTTATGCTTTAATTTGAGTGCCAAAATGATGAAGATCGGTTGGATATGATTCCTCCCTCTCCTCTGTACGAAATATGGTGGTATATATCCATATTAACCGTCCTAGGCAGTTGCAACTCGTTGAGTAACCGCAGCAGTTTTTTGAAAACTGCTGGAAACTGCCCAAACGTTTTAGAACTCGGTCTACAACCACAGAGTTGGTCTACTGAAAGTTATACCCCGAGTTCTACCTCGACTTCCACTAACGTAGACACTATGGAATTAAACTAGTTCTTATATACAAGTGTGCACTCCACACCTATTAACTTGTATTAGATCATAGTTCTAATTCCCATTGGCACTCATGTCATTTCCAATTACACAAAATGGTCGGTGACACTAAAATCACCAACAATCCTCCCCCATTTTAGTGTAACCCATGAAATGACATAACAAAGCTTATAAACCAAAACTTGCACATAAATGGAAATGTCGATACGATTGAATTTTCACCTTAGTATTTTACACATTCAAAATATTCGAGAATCGGGGTGTCCTACGGATTGAACAATTCAACCCATTTGAATACCTCAAGATAAAATACATACAAGTTTCTATACTCAACTAGAATACAAACTTGACACAATTATAAAGCCATGTGTCCTAATCCCATTCATGACCGTATAAAAGCCAAGTCCCAAGCCTTTTGTAGCGCGGCTACACTTCACGATCATATATGTAATTTCTTTACTCGTGTACCTGCTTACACTTTATCAAAGGAATTATTAAGAAATAAATTCAGCCTCCCTTCTACAGGTCCGACCACACACCTTGGGATGATTTTCATTGTGTGTTCCAATCCATTAAGTGTGAGCTTTCCGCATTGAATTCAGCCTCTAATGTTCATTAGAGGGAAATTGGGTGTCTCACCATTAAGGATTAAATGAACTTTAAACCCATCCCTATAACAGACTTGTGCAATAAGTCTCGAGCCAAACTTTTGGTCAAGTGGTCCGCCAAGTTATGTTGCGAGCTTACAAATTCCACCGAAATTACACCATTCATGATTAATTCCCTAATCATACTATGTCTAACATCCAAGCGTCTAGACTTTCCATTATAAACATGACTATATGCCTTAGCCAAAGTGGCAACACTAGGGCTGATTGGTCTCTAAAACGATCTTTATCCAAATATAAATTGGAGAATAAATTCTGGAAGTAAAAGGCTCGTTTAAAGTGGTTAAAGGAAGGAGACTCTAATACTCATTTTTTCCACTCTTTTGTTAAAGCCAGACACAGGAAACAACAAATTACTGCTATTCACAATTCAGATGGAATACTTGTTACATCATTACCTGATATTGGGGATGCAGCCGTTCATTACTTCTCCAAACTGTACACTCAAGAAGAGGTTTCTGATCCTGAAGATATCCTGCAATTTATACCAAAGTTAGTTGACGATGTGGATAATCAAATGTTAGGCACTCTACCTAATACAGAAGAAGTTAAACAGTTTGTTTGGGAACTAAATCAGAATGGGGCTACGGGTCCTGATGGCTTCAATGGAAAGTTTTTTAAAAAATGCTGGAATATAGTGGGAGAAGATGTGGTCAGGGCTGTACAAGATTTTTTTTCTGGGTATTCCTATTCCTAAAGGTCTTTCCAGCTCTTTGGTGGTTTTAATACCAAAAAAAGACAACCCTGACTCTTTTGCAGATTATAGACCTATTTGCCTTTCTAATTTTGTTAACAAGGTCTGCAACAAGGTTCTTACCAATAGGTTGTCTATTATTATGCCGAAATTGATATCTCACGAACAAGCGGGGTTTATGAAAGGGAAGGATATTAATGAGCAAATTCTTATAGCCCAGGAGACGATTCATTCTATTGACAAGAAAGTTAGGGGATCGAATCTTGTGATTAAGCTTGATATGGTCAAAGCTTTTAATCGTTTATCATGGAGTTTTTTAGCCAAAATTCTTGATAGATTCGGGTTTGCAAAACAGATTACTCGTCTCATTATGAACAATTTGCAAGCCACCTATCTTTCCATTCTTATTAATGGTTCCCCTCAAGGTTTTTTTAAACCCACTCGAGGTGTGAAACAAGGAGACCCTTTATCACCATACTTATTCATCTTAGCTTCTGAAGTTTTTTCAAGGGGGTTAAATTGGCACATAGAGAGAGGTTTGATTAAACCCTACTGGCTGGGGCGATATGGATTCCCTATATCTCATCTGGGTTATGCTGATGATTTACTCATCTTTATTAATGGGGATTCCAGATCAATTAAACAATTTCACAAATTTCTTACTCTTTATCAAGATGCTTTTGGACAGGCTGTGAATTTTCAGAAAAGTTCCTTTGTGTGTGGTAAGCAAGCTAACTTTAGGAGTCAGATTATTAAAAGCTTGTTGGGTATGCAGAAAACTTCATTGCCTATAAAATATTTGGGAGTCAAATTACACAAGGGGGTTGATAGAGATCAATATTGTAACCATATTATCAAACAATTTGACTCTAAATTAACCCCTAGAAGCAGAAAAATCTTTCCCAGAGTGGTAGACTTATCTTGATTCGCCATGTTTTGAGCTCCATCCCTATGCATACGCTTGCTGCAGATAGACTGCCAAAGAAAATTGTTAATATTTTGGAGAAGAAAATGGCAAACTTTTTCTGGGGGTGTAATAACAACAAACACAAATATCACTGGATTGCTTGGTCCAAATTATGTTGTCCTGCAGAGGAATGGGGCCTGGATATTCGTGCTTTGGCTGATATTGAAAAAAGTTTCTCTGTTAAACTTTGGTGGAAATGGCAAACCTCTTCTAGTCTTTGGTCTGAATTTATAAGAGCTAGATATCCTAAGGGAAGCTCAATGACTCCTAAAATAACAGACTCACCAATTTGGAGAAGAATCTGTTCTATCCACGAAACGGCAGCCTCCCAATGTGATTTTTCTAATCATAAAGTTACCTGGAACAACACAAATGATGGTCAATTCTCTTTCAAGTCTGCATATAATGCAATAAGACAGAGTTTTGGACAAACATTTTCATTCAAGCAAATTTGGCATTCTACTCAACCGCTTAAGCTTCAAATTTTCCAATGGAAACTTTTTAAACAGATTCTGCCTATTACAGATAATCTCTCTCGTTTTAACATTACTTTGCAACCTTCCATATGTCCTATTTGTAGAAAGCATGGGGATTCTACTGATCACATCTTTATTAAGTGTTCTTTCGCTAGAGATATTTGGGATTATTTTTCCCGAATATTGACTATATCTATGCATTCCAATCAGAATTCCATTCGACAAGTATTTTTATCATGGTGGCTGGAGGCTGGTAGCAGAACTTTGATAGATATATTCAGACATAACATGCCAGGAATTATCTCCTGGCATATATGGAAGGTGTATACTAATCTGGTTTGGGGTTCTCTAGCTACTGTACCTTCGGCCGAATCTACTATTTGGCAAATAAATTTGTTCACCCAAAATTGGGTACTCAGCCTCTCTCATTCGAAGCTTATCACTGTAGACCAAACTCTGGTTGAGGAAATGATGGTTCCTAGGGGTTTCCAACTACCACACAAGATTCTCAAACCGATTCTATGGAAGAGGCCTAAGGTTGGATTAAAACTGAATATTGACGCTGCTTACTTACCTACTGGTGCGTCGGGCGGAGCCATACTCAAAGACGCTAATGGCAGGTTCGTGAGAGCAATTTTCTTTCCCATCTGTGCTGAATCAAGCTTCGAAGCGGAGCTGTTGTCTTTAATAGTTGCGACACGGTGGGCGATTGATGAAGGTCACGAGAATTTTCAGGTGGAATATGATGCGAGCGAGCTGACCGATTACATTTCAGGTAAGAAAAGGGGAAGATGGTCAGACGATATTGTTGGATTCAGGCATTTGGTAATTAGGAAGGGGATTTCATTCGGACATATCTACCGAGAAGGGATCTGGGCTGCCCACTTTCTTGCGGATTATCATGTGGCCCATTTCATGGTCTTTAGGGATGAATCTGCCTTGCCAATTCAAACTCAAATTGCTCATAATTTAGATTTCTTTAATATTCCTTCTATTAGACGTTGTATTTAAAGATTGGGTCAGGTATAGCCCCCCAATATTTCTCATTTATTTTGTTTCGTTCACTTGTATCTTGAGGAGGTATGCCTTCTCATTAGAGGTTTTAGTCTAGTCCCTCTCTCCTATTTTGTACCCTTTTATTTATTTAATAAAACACGGTAAATGTTCCCCGACATTTATCCCGCTGATTTTGGTGGTTTGCCTTCCGAGTTAAAAAAAAACCAAAGTGGCAGCACTATCACAATGGATAGAAATAGGTGCAATCGGCTTCCTCCACAATGGAATCTCAAAAATTAAATTTCTTAACCATTCCGTCTCTTTTCCGGCGGTAGCCAACGCAACAAACTCAGATTCCATTGTTGAGCTTGTGATACAAGTTTGCTTCTTGGATGCCCAAGAAATGACACCCCCCCCCCCCAAGCAAAAATACCTAACCACTTGTAGAAGAATGATCCTCTACATTGGATATCCAACTTGCATCCGAATACCCCTCTAAAACCGAAGGATACTCAAAATAACACAAACCATAATCTATGGTTCCCTTGAAATACTTGAACACTCTCTTCATTGTTTTCCAATGTTGAGTACTAGGATTACTAGTAAACCGGCTCAACCTACCCACAGCATAAGCAATATCCGGCCGAGTGCTTGTCATGGCATACATCAAACTACCAATGACTTGAGAGTACTCAAGTTGTGATACCGCCTTTCCTTTATTAGGCATCAACCTCACACTAGGATCCATGGGAGTACCAATGGGTGAACAATCACTATAATTAAACCTTTTGAAAATGTTCTCAACATAGTGAGCTTGTGTCAAAGCAATCCCTTTGTTTACTCGTTTAATCCTTATACCAAGGATCACATCCGCCTCCCCCATGTCCTTCATGGAAAACCTTGATGATAACAACCTTTTGGTTTCATCAACCTGATTTTGATCCGTTCCAAAAATCAGCATGTCATCAACATAGAGACATATGATCACACCCGCCCCGAATGCATCAAACCGGCTATAGACACATTTGTCCGATTGATTTAAACTAAACCCATTGGACAAAACAACTTCATCAAACTTTTGATGCCATTGTTTGGGTGCTTGTTTCAGCCCATACAATGATTTAACAAGTTTACATACCTTATGCTCATTTCCCGGCATAACAAAACCTTCCGGTTGTTTCATGTAAACTTCCTCATCAAGATCACCATTTTAAAATGTCATCTTAACATCCATCTGATGTATAATCAGATTGTGTATAGCCGCCAAAGCAATTAACAACCTAATGGTTGTAATTCGAGCAACCGGCGCATACGTGTCAAAATAGTCAATTCCGGGTTTTTGTCTAAAACCTTGAATGACTAACCGAGTCTTGAACCTATCAACAGTTCCATCCACTTTCATCTTCTTTTTGAAGATCCATTTGCAACCTAAGGGTTTAGAACCCGGTGGCAAATCCGACAACACCCAAGTGTTGTTCTCCATAATTGGTGACATTCCGTCATCAATTGCCTCCTTCCAAAAGGCAACATCTCGAGACTCCATTGCCTCTTTAAAGGTCTTTGGATCATCCTCAACTTGGTAATATTGTACCCCTACTTCATCCCTTGAACCTTCCACTAAATACAAGTGAAAATTGGGATCAAAGTCTTTCACGATGCGACCTCGTTTGTTGGATTCTCGTGGGCCGGTTACAGGCAATAGCCACTGGAATGGACAAATGTCCGGCCACAGGCAATAGCCACTGGAATGGAAAAATGTAGTATTGGAATTGTCTATAAACGTGACATGAAATGTCTGGTTACAAACAATAGCCACTGAAATGTCTGGTCATCAAGCTTTTGATATCGATATCTTTCTTAAATTAATTTACACTATTTATAGTCTCAGTGCTCATAAAAACAAGTGCCAACAGAAGTGCCTTAAACTAACTAGTTTTGCAAGAGATATGCCACACTATGAAAAACCAACACTATGAAAACAACATTAAGTGTGTACAATTTCCATACTTTAAATTTTGTATGGCGAAAAGACAACTAAAAAGTGAAAAGTATCACAAAGTAAACACTAACAAAAAACTACTAGTAATACACAAGTCACTATCAAAATAGTCTTTATTGCTTCATGTCTTCGTCCCTATTCCACCAGCTTTCTTAATGATTCATCAAGCTTCTAAATCAATTGGCTTCTTCACTCGTCAACATCATTTGTATGGTACTAGACTCCTGCATTACACACCAAGATAAATAATCAATAAGCAATCCAATCAACTTAATACATTCCTAACTCAATGAATAAACAAAAATGGAATGCTCTGTTTTTCAATAGTTAAACTCTTGTTGTAATTTATTACATGTAAACCTATACAAATGAGTAGCACTGGACCAGAACATCTAAATTAACCTGAATGCATACACGATAATGTCATAAAGGTTTAACCACTGCACTTTTTGAATAAAGGCTTCAATAGAAATTGTGCAAAGAATGAACAAACTACCTTTTATGCAAGTTTTACTGGCTGCAAAACATCTTACTGGATCAAGCAAGGTACTTTAAAAGCTAAGAAGAAAAGTCAGTGAGCATTAAGCAAGCTCATAATATTACTAACATCAAACAAATACTTTAATTTTGAGCTTCATGTGTTCAAAATTAAGATTAAGGACAATACAAGAGTATGCATGAAAATTTACTAACATAGCATAAACGAAACTCAATACACATCCAAGGAAAAATGTAAATAAAAGAAAATGAAATTAATACCTTGACTGTCTCCCACATGTGTTCCTTTAAAGACAACCAAAACTCCTAAAGAAGAAGCATATAATCGTAAAAAAGTTGCTCTTAACTCAAGCATATAAATTAATATGCAATTTCCTTTCATATATGATGCAAAAAGTATAAACATCTTCATATCTAACAGAAAATAAATAATAGAATTCGATTACTTAATCCGGATTAAACAATAGAGGGAAAATGTGAATATTATACACAACATTTCATCACAACATCTTATCAAACACATTATGAACAAAAAGAATAATATTCTCAAATAATATAGTGAAACAAAATTTTCAAACAAATAACATTAGATATCAATCAAACATAAAATTGAAAAGAACAAAAAATCATAGTTAAAACCCTAAACCACAATAATGAAAAATGGGGAAAATTATTGTCTAATGAGTTAGGGTTAAGGAGGTTGAATTGAAGGAAGATGAAGGGGAAATGAATACCAGCAGTGGCAATTAACCAGGCCGGAAATCGATCCTCCATGTCGGACTCGCTCGCGGGTGGTCGGCTCTGTAACTTCCAGATCGCTGCGATGACTCTAGGCGGCGATGGCTTCCAGGTCTGCAGCTCTCCCGATTCAATCATGAAAAACAACCTGCAGCTCTCCTGATTCAAACATGAGAAACAACGTAGACAAATTAAATGGCTTGTGATTGTTAAATGGGGAGAAGGATTGCAATGAAGAAATGAAGAAGAAAGAAAGGAGTAAGTGCTACGGGAGAAAGGAGAAATGGCGCAAAGAAGAGAGAGGAGAATGAGAGAAAGGGGGAGAGGAAAAGGGTAAAAAAAAATTAAGGAAAAATTGATGGTAATAATCTCAACTATTGTCGATCCGCTCAAAATAATTTCAACTATCAATAATTTTAGAATAATCCTAACTTTAGGGACCTTCCGCCAATAATGGTCCCTAATTCCCTATGAATAAATTCTTGTAGTTTCTAAAGTGTATAGGAAGAGATATAACAAGTAATTCCTATGAATAATTCCAACTTTTAATTTGTAAACTTAATTTCTAATTTAAAATTCACTTGTTATAGGAGGTAATATCTAGTTATGGATCATTATTGGTGGACGCTCCATATAGTTGGGATTATACAAAAATAATTAATAATTGGGATTATTGTTAGCGGACCAACAATAGTTGGGATTATTATTTTTAATTTTTCCAAAAATTAAAATGGTAAAAACTAAAACCATTTATATAGTGTGTACAATATGTGTATACTTTATGTACACTAAGCATTTTTGAAAATAAAAAAACTCTACTCTAAACAAGGCCGGCCCACATCAGTGGCACCCAGCCCAATGGCACAGGACCCCAAAATATAAAGTAGCCTGTCAGCCCAGGTCCAAAAAATAGAAGAGGCTGGAGTATCAAACTGAAGATCGATAAGCTCTTGCTCGGCTGCTCTGCACGACTTCAAAACACCCAATGGGCAAACGACTGAGCCAGCGACAAAGCCACAACGGGACGACGTCGCCGCCGCGACAAGCCGCCGCCTCGCCTCACCTCCAGGCTCTAGTCTGATGAATAGTTCCCGCCGCTCCTGCCTCCACGCTCAGCCTCTAACCTCGAACGGCTCGCAGCCTCCAACCTCGCAAGGCTCGCAGCCTCCAGCCTCGCACAACGCGTAGCCTCCAGCCTCCAGGTTTTCTGAATTCTGTCATTTCTCTTTTTAATTACAGATTAGGTTGTTATTTGTCTTATGAAGTTTTTTAAAATATTTTGTGTTATGAAGCTATTAACCAATTAAACTAATTGTTAGTTTTAAATTTTTATTTAACAAACTGACATAACCGTATAAGAGGATGTTTGGATCTGATTCTTAAAACTTACATCGTATAAGTTGGAATGTTTGGATGAAAGTGCAGAAACAGAATGAAACTAATAGAATCCGTTTTTTAGAAGCTTCTGAAAACTTAGTTTTATTCTGCTTCTTCTTTAAAAAAGAAGAAGACATAATCAATTCCAAACACCCCTGAGTGTGATATTCTGACTTTTCTCTTTTTAATTACAAATTAGGTTTGTTGTTTATTTAATGAAGTTCCTATCTAATTATCCCATATAAGGTTCTCACTTTTTTCCCTGATCGTCCTATATAAAAGTTTCTTTTCTTTTTTTAAAAAAATAATTATTAAATATTAAAAGTAATATTAATAGATGTCAAAATATATTATATATTTATCAAAATTATTTCTAAAATATTCTCGAATTACCTTATTCAATTATTCTCTAAATAATCATGCTATTTTTCCATGGAAACCTTTAAGTAGCATTTAATAAAAACTAATTAAACTAAATGTTGATTGTATATTTCTATTTAACAAATTGGCGTAACCGTATAAGTATGTTATTACATTGTTGGGTTATTTTGTAATTTATAGTTCTTAACTAAAATTTTAAATTAACTTTTAACTTAAAATTTGTAAACATGTACGGGATTAGTGGAGGATTTCAATAATTTATTATCACTATTATCAACTTTATTTATGTTCTATTTCTACGTCTGTTGGAATGAGAAGCCCAATTTTTTTTGTTGCACAGGGCCCTCATTTTATCTGGTCTGGTCGTGACTCTAAACAAAGCCTCAGCCATTTCTCCCCCAGGTGTGGCATCTCCGTGATTCACAATCCATGATCCATTGTCAGAAACTAAGAGTGTCATCTGCTGTGATCAAATGTCTTTCTTATTTCTCCGGGTTAACCCACATATATCAGGGAACTAGGTTTTATAGAACAAAACAGAATGCTCTAATTCCGGGCAAAACTCTCCTAGCCATTAGGCAAGAGGCCCAGTCTGCTCTGACAGAGTATCTGCATACCACCAGAAGCTTGCCGTTCACTGATGCCGAGCATATAAGCAAAAACTCACCCCATTTTCTTGAAACCTTGTTGAACAGGGTGAATCTTGAAAATGATGTGGCACGATCTGTTGTACGTTTCCTACGGTACAATCCCATCAATGAATTTGAACCCTTCTTTGAGAGTTTGGGTTTGAGCCCTTCTGAGTTCTTGCGGTTTCTGCCTCCAAATATTATGTTCTTGAACGATGACACATCCTTGATGGAGAACTATCATGCTTTGTGTAACTATGGTGTTCAAAGAAATAAGATAGGAATTATTTACAAGAAAGCCCCAGAGGTATTCCAGTATGGGTCCGGTTTTTTGAAATCAAAGCTCCGATCTTTCGAAGAGTTTGGCTTGAATCAGACCACAGTTGCTAAATTTGTGTGTTTGAGTCCCCACCTTCTGAAAGAAAATGTACATAGAGACTTCTTTATGGTTCTTGATAAGTTAAAGAGTGTTGGAATTGAGTCAGGGGTTGATTATGAATGGATTAAAGGAAAATTATCAATTGCTGAATCTTACAACTGGAGGCGAGTGTGTGAAGTGATGTTTTTGTTCAATAATTTGAGTTTCAGTGAAGAACAATTAAGAAATCTTGTATGCCGCAATCCAGAGCTTTTGTTTGACACCTCTGGACATAGTACATTTTCACTAATTGGATCGATGTTGAAATTTGGATTAGCACGGGATGATTTAAAGAACATGTTTCTCAACCTTCCCAACATCAAAGTTGCAAAGTTTGTTAGGAATTTGCGAAACAGTTATGTTTTCTTGGTTGGGATCGAAATGATTAACCATGATATTGGCAACTTGTTTCGTACACACAATGTACTCCTGGGTTCATGTTCTTTGAAAAAAGTAGTTACCTTGCTTTCAAGCTTGAAAACCGGGAAGAAGAAGATTTGTAAAATGATCTTGGCGGATCCTAATATTCTGAAGGAATGGGTATTTGGGTTGAAGGTCGGCCCAGTTTCCTCAACTGAGGAGGCTGAAGAGGATTTAAAATCAAAAACCATGAAGACGAGTTTTTTGTTGAGTTTAGGGTTCATTGAGAACTCAAGTGAAATGGAAAAAGCTCTCAAAGCGTTCCGTGGCAGAGGGTTGGAGCTTCAGGAGAGATATGATTGTTTAGTCAATGCCGGTCTAAAGCCAAAGGATGTGGCGAAGATGGTGAAAGTTTCTCCTCACATCCTCAACCAAAGTAAAGAGCACATTGAAGCAAAGATTGAATTTTTAAAGAGCACATTGGGAATTCCCGTGTCGTGTTTGGTTTCTTTTCCAAATTACATCTCTTACACATGTGAGAGAAGCACACTTCGGCTTTCAATGTACAAATGGTTGAAAGATCAAGGGCGGGTGAGGCGCAAATTGGCATTGAGCACTCTTATAGCTTCCTCAGAGAAAATATTCATGAAGACTTATGTGAATCCTCATCCTGGTGGCCCTTGTATGTGGGAAAAAATTAAGAGAGAAGTTTATCCCAACTGATTGGATTGTGTTTATCGGTAGAGTCTAACTGTGTGTCTGCCTGGCTACATGCTAGATTGATGTATGATACATGATAATCTGGAACTGCAGGACATCATAATCCCAGGTTTGAAGATCATTTTAGTATTTCTATATCTTGATTCCCAAGTTCCACGGGGGTCGGGGAATTGGAATTGTGAAATGTAAACAACTGTTTTACTATAGTTTCCTAAAGGTTTCCAAATGAATTATGAGACACCAAAATGCTACACTCTAGGAGCATGTGTGATCCTGGGGATTTTGGAGGGAGTGGAAAAGAAGGATTCATTGTTATTTTACCAATGTATCTAATATTTGTTGGTTTTGGACTAGAAATAACTGTATGGTTAGTTAGATCAGGTATATCTATATGGTTTTTTATCTTTATTTTAACTGTCTAAATGTAGAAATTATTTAAAAAATAAATATCTTCACTTCCCTTCGGATTCCTTCATGCAAACAAGCCCTGAGTTTGTGGGAATCATAGCTTGATTTTTTTCTGTAGTGCAGTCTTACCTTATTTTCGTTCCTAGATTTTCACAATAAAACAGTGTTTGTTTCTTCACCTAATACTCTAATAGCAATGCTCAATGCCAATGCATTTCACATATTTGTAGCTATTAATTTTATGGTCAAAAGCTTATACAATAACAAATAACAATGCTAGAAAGTCATGCCAAGCTAACAGCTACACATAATTTGCCTATTAAAAGGGTCTTTGTATTCTGATGTAGAAACGAATAAATTTGAATATCAAATAACTGGTTATGCAATCAGGCATTCCTCTCTTTTATGGATATCATATTCCTTTATGACAAGGTGTTTATTCAATTGTTGAAATGTGCTCTAACTTTATTTGTCTTATATTTGAATTCGGATTCGAGAAGATACTAAGAGCTGCCTCAAACTCATTGTAAAACAAGGCCACAAGCCCACAAAATACCAAAAGCCATTACAGTACATGAAATCAAAATTGGGCTGAATACTCATAAAATGGTGTGAATTGTTATGCTCTAATTGTGGTTGATTCATTTTGTATGAGTGTTTGCTACTACTCTAGGCTTACGTTGGTCACATGAATGTTTTTAAATGTCATAACATTTAAATTTTGAATCAGAATTAAAAAAAAAACGTTATAGAAAGATTAGTCACATTCACGGAAAAATGAAAACTAGTTACTACCTCCGTCCTGGAATTATCTCCTTATTTGACTAGGCACGGATTTTAAGATAATGAGAAATGTGTGGTGGAGAGTTGTGCAGAGGAAAAAGAAATATGTAAGAATGTGTAAGAATTGTTGTGTACCACAAATTCTTTCCCAAAAAGGGAAAGAAGAGATAAATTTGGGACGGACCGAAAAGGAAATTATGAAGATAATTCCGGGACGGAGGAAGTATATTTTTGTTTTCCAAAAGTGTGGACTTTTTCAATTTTTCTTATTTCATACCATAATAAATACGTACGGAGTAGTATTCAATAATATAACAAAAATGATGTTGAGCAACCTACTAACCTCAAATCTGGTCGTTCAGAACTTCAGATCATCTAATCAAGCAATCTAATAAAAGCTTATTTGACAACTGATGAGGTATGAATTAATTAAGAGTACATTATGGTTGGTTGACAAATTGACATACAATGTTATTATTTAAAAAAACAACTTATTATACAAATATAAAAAGGACACCTCTAACGTTTTCTGTAACAAATTTGATTCTTTGTCTTAATAAAATATAGAAACATATAAATAAAATGAGTATCCTTTTAATACATTTTTATACTATTCCGTGTAACGGCCGGTATTTCGCGGACCGCCCCCAGGTCTCCCAAGGTTTTTTGAGCAGCATTTCCCAGTGGTGGACTTGGTTGCGCAGTCTGAGAGTTTTCTTCTAGTTTTTTAGCTTTCTTCCGGCGGTGGTCTTCACTCTTCATCAACCGGACAAGCAGTTTTTTGGTAACGATGAATGGCAAGGTTACTACGCAGCGGACTTAGGGTTTAGGTTTGTGCAGCGGTCTTCGAGGATCGTGACCGACGGGTGAGGAAGAGAGTCTAGGAGGGATGAAGGGCGAAGGCTATGGTGATGTGCAAATCTTGGATGACGGGTTCCAGACAAACTCAACAGGCGGTAGTGCGAAGGCAAGCTTTAATTTTATTGGGGCATGGAAGAAATCGAACGAAGGCTTTGGACTAGAACGCGCCTATGATGAGGATGAGGTGTCGTTGCAACTAGAAGAGACAATATGTGCGATCCCCCCCCTCCTGAACCACCACCATGGATTCCAATTCCTAAGGGACTCTAGAAGACAAACAATAGTGTTTATTTCTTTCTTTTCAATTTTATTAAGTACTATGTTTTTATGTTCATCATTGACTAGTTTGGTCGTTAAAAGTTTCAAATCTCTCACATATTCAGCGATTAGTCTCACTCATTATTGAGTGGTGTATTCTGTATCTGTTCAGGGAGTGAGGGGGGTTGGCTATACTGAGTCTACATGGGAGACTTGATTTATTGTGGTCGTTGGGATGTTTGGTTCTATGATTTTAATATAAGCTCTTTCCATTAAAAAAATAACAGTTTCTGCATGAAGAAGGATTTTAAAAGTATAACAGGTGTGTATTAGATCCTCTAGAGGTTCTTACCTTTGATGATGGCAATACTATCCTTCATTGGTTTCACTTATTCATTGATACCACCACCTACTAGAGGCCTAATTTCTAGAGAGCAATTTTGTTTACTCTCATTTCAGAATTTAGATGGTGATGTTCACTCTGACGCCTATGATGTTGTCATGTGGCATGTCAGTATTGCTATCATTAGAAAGATAATAAAAAATTAAAAAAACTAACTTTTTTTTAATAAAATTGGATGATAAATAAAAAATTTATGACAATTGCAAAACTAAAAAGTATTGACTTGCCACATGACAACATTATTGGGGTAGGGTGAACATCACCCACGGCCCACCTCAATGAAGGTGAACATAATCGCTCTCTTATTTCTAGGGTATGAGAGGGGTGGTTTGTTCCAGCCTATTTTTTATTTGAATAACATCGGTATTCTCGTGTACTAAATTATGTATAAAAATTTAGTAAACAAAACTTAATGTCGACTCGTCTCAACTTTTAGTTTTTACTCTTCCAATATACGTAGAATCATTTAAATCTCTCAGCTAAATACCTAGAATTTTATGACTGATGTTTATATGACTATGATGGATAGTCTACCCGGGGGTATATATCTGAAGGGTTATTGCGGGGAATAACTTAGAGAGAAGTCAGAGTAAGCAAGTAAATGTAGAGAGAGAGTGTATTCAGTATGAATGCCGTTTTCAGCGTGGTTACAAATGGGGAAATGGGGTGCTATTTATAGTAGCAATAAATGTCGGGCAGGGACACGTGTCAAGCGCTCATTGGCCGAGGGGTCACCTCAACTGGTTGGCGCTGGCAGCCGCATGTGGCCGCATTTAATGCGGCTGTTGGATGGGACGTCTGTGCAGGGTACGGTGATCTGTACGCATGTGAGGCGGATATCTTGTCGAGTGAGATGCCTTCGGCCATAGAGCAGTAGCCGAAGGCTCCTCCAACCGAGGGCACCTTGGTGCCGAGGGCTCACAGTACCGAGGGCTACTGTTTTCGCCGTTTTCTCCCAGTTTCTTAGTTTGCTTGAGAAACCCGTTCTGTGAGAGTTTAGAGCCTTCGGCCAGGGGGGCGAAGGCACCCCTGGCGCGTAGTGTGGGCTGCTTGGTACTCTGGGCGCTGTGATCTGGGCCTGTTGGGCCTTCTGGGCATGTTGGGCCTTTGCTGGAGTAGTAGGAGTCTGTGGGCCGGGGGTTCCCGGGCCATATACTCCATCAGGAGTCCCTCACTCCTTTTGCCGAAAGGTACTTGAGGGAAAAGGAGTAATTTGTGCTTGCCCTTTGATGTTGTCCCGTCGTGATCTCTGAAGTTGGTGAGGAGTTGTTGCTTTTATGTCCCTGCCGAAGGCAGTCCCTCAGTTACCCACATGTCGGGACTTGAGGGCTTGCCTTGTCGTTTGTTGGAATTTCACTAACTTTGTAATTTAATGATTTTCCCGAGGGGGTCCTCCAGTCCCCCACTCCTTGAGGCACTTGTAAAGTGGTGAAAAGGAGTAGAGTAGTTGCGTTGCTGTTGTGGGCCGAAGGCTGACGTTTTTCGTTTCATTTTGGGGGGATGCCTCATTAAAAACCTCATTAGGAAAAACCCTGTGGGAAAAAATCCTAATGAGGGAAAAAGAGTGCACCGAATTCCCCCAATGATGAATCGAAAATGTCAAACCTTGGTAAAAAATGGAGAATAACGGAAATGCCGAAGGCTCTCTCTTCGGAGGGCTCTTGTGTTGATTAGCCGAAGGCTTGCTGTTGATGTCCTGGTGGCGCCGAAGGGGAGCCCCTCAATCCGGGGATCGAGGGCCTGATGGATGAGGGCAGTAGTGGAGTTGTTACCGGGGGTCCACTGTTGTTTGATTAGTTGGTGACGAAGATACCCGAGGGCTCCCATTACCCGTGTGCGATAGGCCATCCGTCAATGAGGCAACTCCCCGAGGGCTATCCGGTTTTTACAGTGCTGAGGGGGAATCCCCGAGGGGTGCCCTGATATGAAGCCCTGGGTTCTGGAGGAGTGATCCCGAAGGCATCTGATATGTGCTGTGTGGGGCACAACCTGGGGGCGCTTCTGGGTAAGTGTACCCGGAGGCTATCCTTGATGAAGTGGAGTGAAGTAGAAAACCCGGGGGCTTCCAGAATATAGCCGTTGGAAATATAGCCGTTGGAATATGTAACGTCAGGTTTATAGCCGTTGGGGGGGTACACGTGGCGTGTGATGGCTGGCTGTCCGTGGGCGGCGTCACTGGTTGGGCGAAGACGCGGTGTGTAATGATGGCGTCCATTCGGAGGCCCAGTTTTCGGGCCCAAGCCCGGACTCTGGGGTCTATAAATACCCCGGAGCCAGAGCCATTTCTTCCTTACGCGTCCAAAAATCCTTAGCGAAGCTCTGCCAAAAATTCTAGAGAGAGAAACTCAAGCCCTCGGTCATAGCACTTTCAGAGGTTAGTTCTCCCTTCGCTCCTCAACACTTTTTGTAAGTTCCGCCCTCTGGCCTTAGTTTAGGGTTAGGGTTCCGTAGAAATCCTTCGAAACCTTAGGCACATTTTGTGGCAAAGAATGTCGTCCGAGAGCGATTCCCAAAATATCTCGAGGGAGCCCTCGGTTGAGGATGAGGTTGCTTCCGATGTTGAGTCAAGCAGCAGTGCGCCCTCGGTTGCCGATGACGAAGCCGTGGCCTTGGAGTTGCAGAAGGCCCTTGCTGCTGAAGTGGAAGCCGAGGGCTTCGAACACGAGTGCGAAGATGAAGAACTAGCCCTCGCGTATTAGGTGGCGGAGGACGAAGCCCAAAAGGAGGCGATGACGGTCACTGTTGTTGTGCCACCCCCTCGGACTGACTGTGGTGAGCCTAGTACCTCCAGGCCGTTGGACCCGACGCCTCTGAGAATAGCCCCCGGCAAAAAGAAGATGAAGTCGCAGAGGGCTGCCCCCAAGAAGAAGGGTGTTGCCGCCGGTGCTGGGGGGGCCTGTTGAAATGCCAGAGGGGTATACCTGGCTAAACACCGAAGCCCTCGATATCAAGTCGAAGGCAGACAGGGCTGACTTGTACGTCACGCAACTGCACGTTGGGCCCTCGGCCGTAGTGGTGGAGCCAGGCGTCGACGATCTGCTGTCCAGGCCACCCGAGGGATGCATTGCCGTCCACATTCTGTCGGTGTCAATGGGCCTCCGGTTCCCCCTGCACCCATTTCTCTGGGAGTACCTCAGGTTTGTTGGACTCATCCCCTGCCAACTTACCCCCAACAGCCATTCATACGTTGCTGGCTTCCTGCACCTGTGCCGGACGAGGGATGTTACCCCAAGCTTGGACCTCTTCTTCCAAAGCTTCAACTTGTGCCGAGGGGGGCACGCAAATGCCGAGGGCTTCGCCAATTTACAGCAGGTAGCAAAGTTCAAGCTGTTTACCGAGGCGCCCTCGTCCAATAAGGGCTGGAAAGACAGATGGTGCTACGTCCGGCTGGCCGAGAATCCCTTCCCGAGGGAGCTACGGGACCGCTTCGGCGCCACGAGAGGGTGGGGAGTGCTGCCCTAGAGAAGGATGGCCTGAAACTCGCCAAGATTCCGGAGGGCAAGACGAAGGTCGTGACGATCAAAGAATGCACTTTTGAGGAAGACTTGCATGCCCTCGGGTTCCAACGGTACCGGTTCATCGGGGAAATAGATGAGAAGTACCCCGTCTTCACTGAGGCCTTCGGGGGAGCAGAAGGTAGGCTACGAGGGCCCTTAGTCTCCTACTTAGGCACTTTCATTTTGCATCCTGATAGTTGTTTGTGGTATGAACCCTTCGGGTTAATATTCTCTTTGCTTTGTTTTGCAGGTATGGAGGCTCTCTTCGCAATGAAAAAGAAGAAGGAGAGGGCGCAGGCCCAGAAGAAGGAGAAGACGGAGCCCTCGGGTCAAAAGCCCATTGATGAGGTTTTCCCGAAGGAGACCGCAGAGCCTTCAGTTGCTGCTGCTCCTGCTACTGCGGCCGGGGGCCCGAAGGCTGATGTGGCAGCCAAGAAGAAAAAGGGGGCAAGGGGGTGGAGCCCCCGATCAAGAAGCAGAAGGTTGCCGGGGGCACCGTTGAGAAGGCGGCCCCCCTCATAGTACTCGATGATCAGCCCTCCGCTGACCCCCCGACAATTGATACTCCGATGGCTCAAACAGACCTTCCCCCGGGGAACCTGCCTCGGGAGATTATTCGGTTCTCCCTCGCTCCGGGGGCATCTGTATTGCACGGTTCAGCCGAGCCGATGTCTTTCCTGAGGGGGATTACCTCGATGATGGACAAAGAAGCCCTCTCCACCTATAACGATGACGCCCTCGAAGCCAGGGCCCTTCGATCAGCTCTGACTGTAAGTGTTTTTACTTTGACTTGATCTCAACACTTAGCATAATCCCAATGTCCGTCTGAACCCTCTGTCTGTTATTCAACAGGCTTGTATAACCTTCGGTGAGCAGGCCCGAAGGCGAGAGGAGTGGTGCCGTCATAAGGCCGAGCTAGAGAAGTCCGTGAAGGAGCTGATTCACGACAAGGACGCTGCCCTTCGGGAGGTGTGCAAGTTGGAGGACGCCCTTCGGCAAGCGGAGCTGCGGCTGAAGGAGGCCAGAGATGACGGGATAGCCGAGGGCAGGGCTGAGGCCGAGAGGGTTGCGGCCGAGGAGAGAAAACAAGATGCCGAGGACGCCGAGAAGGCCAAGGCTGAAGCTGCTGCCAAAGCCCGAGAAGAGGCCGTTGCTGGGTTCACCTCCGAGGGCTGGAAGGCCGAGGGCCAGAGCGAGTGGGTGGCCTCTGTGGTGAAGGCCTCGATCGAGGAGTGGGTGAGGGGCCCGGGCTCGACGGGATGAATGAGAGGGGTGACACCTACTATCAAGCTGGCGAGTTCTTCACCCAGCACCTGGTTTACCAGAGGCTCGCCCGGCATTTTGGCACCTCCCTGGATGAGTTCAACCCCTCGGTGTACGGCCTCCCCCCGTTGCAGCCAGATGTGCAGGTCCCCCTCCCCGAGGGAGAAGAGCGCCCGGTGATTCATGATTCCATGATGATGGGCATCGATGATGATGCCGAGGACGCCACCGGGACGGAGGTTACCTCGAAGCCATCGGGGGAGGGTGCCCACGGGAATGATGTTGTTGATGTGTAATATGCGCTTAGAAATCTCTGAACACATTTTGTAATGAATAACTTTGATCCTTCGGCTTCGGCCTGTTTGTAATTTCACACTCACTCTTGTTTTTGATGAATGCATGCTGCCTCCGGGCTCTTCATATTTGAATGCGCCTTATGTTTTGAATGTATGCCTTCTCCTTTGAATGTATGTTTTAGGACTTAGAATGTTTTCTGATTGTGGCTTGCCCCCGGAAGCCTTCGATAGCTGGGCACCCTCTGATGGATATGCAACCGAGGGTTCAGCAGCAATTAGGACTTAGAAATTTTTTCTAAGTGTAGCACAGCATGAGGCCTTCGGACGTTTGTAGTAACCCAAATCCTAGGACTTAGAAAAATTTCTAAGTGTAGATTTCCCCTTGAGAGCCTTCGGGATATGGCATCCCTTCCTGATGTGTGAATGTTGGACCGAGGGCCCAATGCACAGGACTTAGAGATTTTTTGCAAGTGTAGTATGTCATGTAGCCTTCGGCTACTGTGGAGCCCCAACTGAAATATTGATTAGGCCGGGGGCCAATTCTTTAGGACTTAGAAAATTCTCTTCAGTGTTGATTCCTTGTGTATTGTAGCCTTCGATTGATAGGTAGCCTTCGGCTATTGGGTCCCTTTATAAGTTGATGGTGAAATATGTGGGACTTAGAAAGATTTCTAAGTGCAGTTTTTCTTGGGAGCCTTCGGGAGATGGCACCCTCCATGATGTATGAGTAGTTGACCGGGGGGGGGAATATGTGGGACTTAGAAAATATTCTAAGTGTAGATTTTCCCTTGGGGAGCCTTCGGGAGATGGCATCCCTCCTTGATGTATGAGTAGTTGACCGGGGGAAAAACATGTAGGACTTAGAAAATATTCTAAGTGTAGAGGTTCCCTTGGGAGCCTTCGGGAGATGGAATCCCTCTATGATGTATGAGTAGTTGACCGGGGGAAAACCATGTAGGACTTAGAGAATATTCTAAGTGTAGATTTTCCTTTGGGAGCCTTCGGGAGATGGCATCCCTTCTTGATGTATAGCCTTCAACTGTCATATTCCTTTGGCTGTAATACTGACTGAGCCGGGGGCCCATCTTTAGGACTTAGAATTTTTTTGCAAGTGTTGTTGTATCGCATAGCCTTCGGCTATTGTATTCCCTTGGCTGTAATATTGATTGAGCCGGGGGGCCATCTTTAGGACTTAGAATTTTTTTGCAAGTGTAAAGTGATGTCAAGCTTCCGGATGTAGAGCCTTCGGGTGATAGGTGGCTTCTGACTCTACATTATTTTGCGAGATGCCCGGGGGCTGCTCATTCAGGACTTAGAATTTTTTCTAAGCATAAATTGATGTTGAATCCTGTTGCTGTGAAGAAAGCCAATGAGGAGTGTGTGCCCTCGGCATACACTTTAAAAGTTGTAGAAGTTGACCCTTGTCATGGGGAAAGGGCCCTCGGTACTAGTGCGTAACAGAGGCCTTCGGTATATGTTTGAAGGTACCGTCTTAGTGTACTTTGGATAGTCCAGTTCCTTTGTATTGTTGAAGCCTTCGGTGTTTGTGTGACCGGAGGTGACCAGGCAGTGGACTTAGCCGTTTCTTGATGCTATCTGTTCGAGTAGTATCCTTCGGGAAATAGGAGCCTTCAATTACCGGAGGTGTTCCCGTGGGGAGCCCTCGGCTTGTTGTGATCTGTTGGAGTGTACTCTTTGATTTCTCGCTGAGTCTACTCCCCTTCACCCCCTCTTTTTTTTTTTTTGGTTGGTGGTGAAGGGAAGGCATCAAGAAACTTGGTTTCTTGGTAAGGCTGGGCCTATTAGGAGACCATCAGAATACACCAATGGCTCTCCTCCCTCGGGTTAACCTTCCGAGTTCCGAGGGGATCGAAAGTCGTTTCCTAGGCACAAGATATGGTGGTCCGTAACCTGCCTCCCCTTGGGGGATGGCGCGGAAAGCGCCTCATTTTTGAAAGTCGTCCCCTCGGCGCCAGACATAGTCTGTGGCCTGCCACACCCTTGGGGTGGTGGCGCGGGGAGCGTTTCGGTTTGGAAGTCGAATCCTGGGCATTTCTCGTGCCTGTCACACCCTTGGGGTGATGACGCGGATAGCGTTCCGTTTTTGAAAGTCGAATCCTGGGCATTTCTCATGCCTGTCATACCCTGGGGGTAATGACGCGGAAAGCGTTTCAAGGAAGGGTTTTCATTTGCACACTAGTTGCAAATGGCCGGGGGCACTACGTGCCGCCGGCACCGATGGTGGCGCCTTCGGTATATGCGTCCTCGTGGGGTACGGCTTTTAGAAACAACACTTGGTGTTAGTTTCGATGTGTAGCCCCCGGTACTCGGTACCGAGGGGTCTTCTGTAGGAACACTTGGTGTTCTCTTTTGTCGTAGTTGATGTAGGCGTCTACCCTCGGTACTTGGTACCGAAGGGTCTTCAAATGAAACACTTGGTGTTTCCCAACAGATGTTTGGAAGTTGATAGGAGAGCATATCCCTGGCACTGGGTGCCGAGGGGTCTTTTTTGAAACATTTGGTGTTTTTTTTCTTCGTTTCGATGTTTGATGATGGAGGTGTACCCTCGGCACTGGGTGCCGAAGGGTCTTCTGTAGGAACACTTGGTGTTCTCATCTTTTCTTTTTTTTTTGATGTTGAAGGTGGGAATGTACCCTCGGCACTGGGTGCCGAAGGGTCTTCTGTAGGAACACTTGGTGTTCTCATCTTTTCTTTTTTGATGATGAAGGTGGGAATGTACCCTCGGCACTGGGTGCCGAAGGGAAATGAAACACATGGCGTTCCTTGTTGTTGGTGATAGGAGTTCCCTCCCTCGGTACTTGGTACCGAGGGGTCTTGACTGAAAACACGTGGTGTTTTCACTGTTTGTTGTAGGTGTTGATGGTGTCCGCCCTCGGCACTTGGTGCCGGAGGGGGTTCTTCTCGTGGTGAGGCCTGGGGCCTGTAGTCAGTATGAGGGCTTGATGTCTTGAATGTATCTTCATTCTTCGAAATTGGAGGCCTTGGGCCATAGGATAGTACATTCACTAGTTATGAGGGCTTGGCCGCTCTTACATTATTGATAAAATTTGACTAAATGGTGTACATTCCAGTGCCTAGGGACTTCTTTCCCATTGGGGCGTTTGAGCTTGTAGGTCCCGGGTTTGATGATGGCTGCTATGATGTAGGGGCCTTCGAATTTTGGTGCCATTTTTCCTCCCTCGGTTGGTTGGCTGGCTTCCCTCCTCCGGAGGACATAGTCCCACACTTGAAATTCTCGGGTGCGAACTTTGGCGTCGATGTAGCTTTTAACTTGCCTTCGGTAGTTTTCTGCCCGGATGAAGGCCTGCTCCCGGCGTTCTGAAATGAGGTGGAGGTCGAGGGCCATGTTGCTGTCGTTGACCTCGGGGTCATATTGGATTACCCTTCGGGTGGGAAGGGTGACTTCCGTAGGAGCTTTGGCTTCAAAACCGTAGCAGAGGGAGAAGGGTGTTTCACCTGTTGCTCGCCGAGGGGTGGTGCGATAGGCCCAAAGGATGTTGTGGAGTTCTTCCACCCAGCCACCGCCCTCGGCCTCTAGCTTCTTTTTGAGGCCCTCGAGCAAGGTCCGGTTGGCATTCTCTACTTGCCCGTTGCCTTGAGGGTAGGCAACGGAGGAGAAGGTGTGTTTGATGCCCCATGCCTCCAGAAGGGCACAGAAGGGGGCTGCCTCAAATTGTGTCCCATTGTCGGAGATGATCTGCTGGGGGACGCCAAACCTTGTGATGATGTTCTTGAGGACGAAGTGACGGCATTTCGCCTCTGTGATGCTGGTGAGGGGTTCAGCCTCCACCCACTTGGTAAAGTAGTCGACGGCCACGATGATGTATCTGTTGTTGGAGGTACCCCTCGGCAGAGGGCCCACAAGGTCTATCCCCCATCGAGAAAAGGGGACAGAGGTGCTGATGGGGGCATAGTTGACCGCTGGCCTGCCGGGAGCCTTCTGGAAATGTTGACATGCGGTGCACCTCCGGGCAAGGTGAGCACAATCTCTGGCCATGGTTGGCCAGAAGTAGCCCTGGAGAATGAGCCTTCGGGACATGGAGAAGGGTCCCTGGTGAGCTGCGCAAGTGCCACTGTGCACTTCCTCCATTGCGACCTCGGCTTCATCTGGATGAAGGCACCGAAGTAGCGTGCCATTGTAAGATCGTTTGTAGAGCCTTCCATCTTCGATGGTGTAGCTAGAAGCCCTCAACTTTGCCAGTTCAGCGCGGGCCTCGTTCTCGGGTAGCTGCCCTGTGGAGATGAAGGCGGTGATATCTGTGATCCAATCCTCTTGGCGCTGTTGTATGTTCATCACGGGGCTTGCATGGATACTTGAGAGGCTGAGTTCCTCAATCTTGGCAATTCTGGAGATGTGCTCGGGGGAGTCGGCCGAGAGCTTAGATAGTATGCCGGCCTCGGAGTTCTGAGCCCTCGGTATTTGAGTGAGAGAGTGTGCCTCAAATACCTTGAGCAACTCCTTGGCTGCTTCCTTGTATTGTTTCATTCTTCCCTCTTTGGCCTCATATTCTTCGGAGATTTGGCCAACGACCAACTTGGAGTCGCATTTGACGTGGATCTGCCGAGCCCTCATGTTGGCAGCCAGCCGAAGGCCACATAGGAGGGCCTCATATTCGGCCTCGTTGTTGGAGACTTTGAAGGAGAAGCGGATTGCATAGTAGGCTCTGAAGCCCTCGGGAGTAATGAGGACTACCCCTCCCCCGCATGCTTTGGTCGCGGAGGAGCCGTCGGTGTAGAGGGTCCACCAGTCGTCTGAGGTAGCCGAGGGCTCCCCGTCCGTGGCTGCCCTTGCGGTACATTCTGTCACAAAGTCCGCCAGGGCTTGGCCCTTGATGGCAGGCCTTGGACGGATGTCAATGTTGTACTGGCTCAAGAAGATAGCCCATTTCACCATGCGGGAGGAGCTGGTGGGGCTCCTCATGAGGGCGCCGAGGGGTTGATGAGTGAGGACCTGAACCGGGTGAGCCTGGAAGTAGTGGCCCAACTTCTTGACATTCCAAACGATGGCCAACACCGTTTTTTCCACAGGGGAGTACCTGAGCTCGGCCTCCCTTAGGGTCTTGCTAACGTAGAAGATGGCATGTTGGATGCCGTCTTCCTCCCAGATGAGCACAGAGCTGATGGCCGCCGGGCTGACCCCAAGGTAGAGGTAGAGGGTCTCCCCTACCTTTGGTTTTGAGAGCACAAGGGGTGAAGATAGATACCGCTTGAGCTCGTCGAAAGCCTCCTGGCATTCTGGAGTCCATAGAAAGCCAGTCGTCTTCCTCATGATCTGGAAGAAGGGTAGAGATTTCTCCGCCGATTTAGACAGAAAGCGGTTGAGGGCTGCCAGGCGGCCCGTCAACCGTTGGACTTCCTTCACATTGCGTGGGGGCTCCATGTCGATGATGGCCTGGATCTTCTCGGGATTGGCCTCAATACCCCTTCGGCTCACCATGTAGCCCAAGAATTTGCCCCCTTGGACGCCGAAGGTGCACTTCTTCGGGTTTAGCCGAAGGTTGAATTTTTGCATGATGGCGAAGATCTCCCGGAGGTCGTCAGCATGGCTGGAAGATTGTTTGCTCTTGACGATCATGTCGTCAACATAGGCCTCCATGGTGCGCCCTAGGACGGCTTGAAAGACCCGGGCCACCATCCGGGTGTAAGTGGCCCCCGAGTTCTTTAGGCCGAAGGCCATCACTAGGTAGCAGAAGATGCCCTCGGGAGTCATGAAGGCAGTTTTTTCGGCGTCCTCCTCATGCATGAAAATTTGGTGGTACCCTCGGAAGGCATCGAGGAAGGACATGATCTCACACCCTGCGGTTTCATCCACCAGTTGATCAATATTGGGTAGAGGGAATGGATCCATAGGGCACGCCTTGTTGAGATCGGTGTAGTCCACGCACATGCGGAAGGTAGGGGGCTTCTGTGCGAGGACTACATTTGCTAGCCATGAGGGATATTTCACCTCCTTGATGTGCTTAATGGAGAGGAGCATGGCGACCTCCTTCTTCACAAATTCCCTCCTCTCAGCGGAGAGGGGTCTTCTTCGTTGCTGCACTGCCTTTGCCGAAGGGTCCACCGAGAGGCGGTGGGTGATGACCCTTCGGCTGATTCCCGGCATGTCCTCCGGCCCCCATGCAAAGACAGTGGAGTAGGCGCGGAGGGCGTCGGTGATACCGGTCTTCAAATCTTCAGGGAGCTGGGCTCCAACCTTCACGACTCTCTCCGGCTGGGCCGGATCGAGCGCAAAGTCTTCTACGTCCTCGGCCGGTTCAGCCCTCGGCCTCCTTTCCTCTTGGTTGATGGTTCCGGTGATGGTGTCAACACGGAATTCCGTCTTGCTTACCTTCTTAGTGACCTGAAGACAGCAGGCACGGGCAATTTTCTGGTTCCCCGGGGAGTAGCCAATGCCCCCCTCGGCGGGAAATTTGAGGCAGAGGTGCCTCATGGAAATGATGGCTTCGAGGTCCTCGAGGGCTGGCCGGCCGAGGATGATGTTGTGGGCGCAGTCAATGTTGACGACGACGAACTCCACCTCGAGCTGGGCTCTATGGAGCCCGTCGCCGAAGATCACCGGGAGGGTTATTACCCCCTCGGAATCAATAGTATCGCCGGTGAAGCCGGCAAGAGGGGTCTTAATGGGCCGAAGGGACCCCCTCTCCAGATGCAGCTCTCTGAAGGTGCTGAGGTACATTACATTGACGGAGCTGCCCGTGTCAATGTAAGTTCGGTGAATGATGGTGTCGTTTATCTCCGTCCGAATCACCAAGACATCCCTGTGAGGAGAAGAAGTAGGAGGGAGATCTGCGTTGGTGAAGGTGATGGGTTCCTCCCTCAGTCGCTTTACCGGGGGCATATGAGTGACTTCCCCCACGTAAAGCGATTGAGCCCACTTCTTTCGTTGGCTGGTGGAATCGCCCCCTGTATTGCCACCGGTGATCATGAGGATGTGGTGTTTTTTCTCCTGGTAGTGGGGGTATTCCTCCTCCTCTTCTTCCAAGTTTCCGATCTCCCTCTTCTTGCCGAGGGGGGTGGTGTTCGGATTTACCCAGGCGTTTACCTTCGTATGGTGCCCTCGGGGAGGTCCCTGATGAGAAGGTCCCTCCTGCCGAGGGCTCTGGACAAATTGGGACAGGTGCCCCGCCTGTATTAATCTCTCGATGGCCGTCTTCAGCTGATGGCAGTCATCGGTCCTGTGCCCCTGGTGCCGATGGAAGCGACAGTAGGGGAACTGAGGGTTGATAGCGTGTACCTCCGGGGGTGCGCGAGAATCACGCTCAACGAGGCCCCTCTCCTCGGCAAAATCGAGGATGATGCTGACGGGGTGCGTCAATGGTGTTCGAGGGTGGTCCAGGAGAATGGGTTGTGCCCAAGTCTTGGGGTTGCTCTTATATCCTCCCCCGGGCTTGGCTTGGCCTTGCCGAGGGCGGTCATCAGAGGGTCCCGAAGCCTTGGGGTGATTTGGAGGAGCCCCCGGCCCTCGGTTATGCTTGTTGTCAGCCCTCGGGGGCTGCTGGTCCGGATGCTGGTGATACTTCTCCACCTCCTCGGCCTCAGCATATCGGTCCCCCCGCTGCAAAGCCCTTATGTAGTCGCGGGGGGGTTCAATGATGAGGCTCCTTGAAAAGTTGCCGGTGCGGAGGACGGTTTGTAGGAGGGCCAGGAGGGTCCCGTCATCAGCACCGTCGACCTTGTCGGCCTCCGTCCTCCAGCGCTCTAGGAAGTCCCGAAGGGTCTCATCCCTTTTCTGGCGTATTGTTAGGAGGTGGGAGAAGTGCTTCCTTGTGCGACGCCTCCCGGCAAATTGTGTCAAGAATCGCTGGGCGAGTTCTTGCCATGAATCAATACAGCCCTCGGGCAGCCTGTTGAACCATTCGTACGCCGGCCCCTCTAAGGTGGAGAGGAACCAACGACACAAATATTCGTCTGACGCCCCTACCATCATCATGCTGTTCTGGTATTTGCTGTAGTGTTCCTGGGGGTCCGTTTTCCCGTTGTATGGCTGTATGTGTTGCCCTCGGTATTTCTACGGGATCCAGGCCGCCAATACCCTTGGGGTAAATGGCGTCCGAGTCCGGAGCTGGATGACGGGTTCCCCGGAGCCCTCGGCCACCTTCTTCTGTAATTCCTCCATTTTGGCCATCATGGCCTCGTATTTCAGGTCTGAATGAGGGGTGGAGGTGGTGGCGTGAGCTTTATTGGACTCCATTTCGTCAAGCCGGCGTTGGAGGGCCGCAATAATCTCGTCCCGGGGATCCTTCGGGAGGGTCTCCGCCCCCTGCGAACGAACCCGGGCCGAGTGGGCCTGGTTGATTTGGTGGCGGGCATCATTGGCATGAAGGGGTGCCTTGCCTTTGTCCCGAGGGGGACGCTCCTCGTCTGCCCTCGAAACAGATCCCCCGCTTTCCTGGGGCCTTTGGAGTGCTTTCCCCCCGAGGCGGTCTTGGACCCCTCGGCGGTCTGGCCCTCCTCCGAGCCGGTTGAGGGCGGAAGTACGGGGCCTTTCCCTGTTGTCATTATGGCGGTCCCGGGACTGAACTTCCTGGGAGGACGTATCTTGGGCCGCCACCCCTTCGTCGTTTCTCACCCGAGGGGTGGGATTTCCGAAGGGGTGTGGCAGAGGGGGAAGTATGATGTTTTCCCCAACCTGGGGGTGAGCTGGAGCCAGGGTGCCAAAGGCACCCGGGTTCTGAGTGAGCGTTTGGATGAAGGCGGAGAGCGCCGATTGCACGTCGATGGTGAGAACCGGAGGACTGACTTGGTCATCGCTCCGGTTTTTCCTCTTGGCCTCAATGCCGAGGCAGGCATCGGGGGCATTTTGTTGGATCTGAAGGCGTAGGTCGACAGCCGCCTGTTCCAGCCCAGCGATGACACCGCCCTCGGGAGCCCTGTGAGAGGCTTCGGGGGCGTTGACGTCGCCGAGGGCCAGGTTCTTGTCTTCTACGTTCTTTGAGTTGGCACGTGTTGTCCTCACCATTTTGATAGAGGGCTAGTGTTTTGTGTTTGGTCGAGGGGGAGGGTTTCTTACTTGATTGTTCGACCTCTCAACGAGAGCACCAAATGATGGATAGTCTACCCGGGGGTATATATCCGAAGGGTTATTGCGGGGAATAACTTAGAGAGAAGTCAGAGTAAGCAAGTAAATGTAGAGAGAGAGTGTATTCAGTATGAATGCCGTTTTCAGCGTGGTTACAAATGGGGAAATGGGGTGCTATTTATAGTAGCAATAAATGTCGGGCAGGGATACGTGTCAAGCGCTCATTGGCCGATGGGTCACCTCAACTGGTTGGCGCTGGCAGCCGCATGTGGCCGCATTTAATGCGGCTGTTGGATGGGACGTCTGTGCAGGGTACGGTGATCTGTACGCATGTGAGGCGGATATCTTGTCGAGTGAGATGCCTTCAGCCATAGAGCAGTAGCCGAAGGCTCCTCCAACCGAGGGCACCTTGGTGCCGAGGGCTCACAGTACCGAGGGCTACTGTTTTCGCCGTTTTCTCCTAGTTTCTTAGTTTGCTTGAGAAACCCGTTCTGTGAGAGTTTAGAGCCTTCGGCCAGGGGGCCGAAGGCACCCCTGGCGCGTAGTGTGGGCTGCTTGGTACTCTGGGCGCTGTGATCTGGGCCTGTTGGGCCTTCTGGGCCTGTTGGGCCTTTGCTGGAGTAGTAGGAGTCTGTGGGCCGGGAGTTCCCGGGCCATATACTCCATCAGACTAATTTAATAAATTAAACCCTCATGTTAGGAGAATTCTGTATCTGTTATTCCTTTTTTTAAGTAATCAACTCTAATGTCCTTAATTTGTTTTCACTAGGCCAAAACAAAAACAAAAACTAAAGAATGCTAGACAATGTTTCATACTCCGTACTATTTACTTCATCATCCATTCTATTGACAAATTAATAAATAAATAATTAAGTATATGACTAAGGCAAATGTTATTTATGAAAATATGTTCTTCTAAGTGCAGTGATTATACTAGTAACTTTAATAAAGTAACTTATGTTCATTTTTACACTTAAGTGATTATGAGATGTAATATAGTACTCCATAACTATTAGTCATACTTTATAACTGTCAAATAAGTATTAGTAACACTTCAATAATTTTTTTTTTTAAATCTCAATAATAAAATCAATAACTGTTCAATTAGATTAATAAACTTTACCTTTGAACAAAAGTTTATAAACACACACATATTTGATAGAAATCTAGAAATAAAGATAAAATAGAGCTCAAATTTCCCTCATCACTCCGTAAAAGATAATGTAGAAATGAAGATTAACTTTGGGTTTTTACTTCACTTCTTATGTTTAGAATGCTTATAAAGTCAGTTATATAATGCCAAACATATACACAGTATAACAGTAGTGGCGCTGAAAGTAATTATCTAAATATATTTTTGTCTTATGGTTTAAGTAAGATTTCGAAAAAAACTCCGATTATTTTTTTTATTCAGGATCAAGTTCAATTTATTTTTTATTAGAAAAAGTTAAATTAGAAACAAGATTTGAGAATACATAAAATAAAATAAACTAGAATTATTTGGCAATGGATGTCACCACTTATAAACCCTTTCTTTTTAAACCGTTGCGAATAAAATGAGAACCATTGGATAGTACAAGACCCAGATTCGCCCTTTGACTTCAATTACTCGGTGGATCTTTCATCTGTTACCCGCACGAGTCATTAGATGTTGGACCACGACCCGTCCCGCCGCATTGTAAAGTAATTAACAAATCAAATGCAATAATCTTTTCCATTTTAAGAGAAAACATGTGAAGCCCTGAAACAAGGACTACGAGAGAAGAAAATAAAGCGCAAATGGACAAGGAGTATGAATGGAAAGTTTTACGTGAATCCCTTATTACGGGGGTAGTCTCAAAAATGAAAGAACGGAAAATATAGCAAGAACACCAGAATAGCGATATAGGCAACACTAGCGATAGAAGTCCATCGAAATCTAAGGGATGTCAGTTAGATTGTTGTTAAATTGAGTTACTTTATTTATTTATTTATATATTTATTTAATGTTTGGTATCTCAATCCATCGTAATCTTTCAAAATCCATTGAAATGCGTAAATAGTGAAATCCTTGAAATGTTAGAAGATCTTCAGATGTTAATGGTTTATAGAAATCCAAATCGAGAACATCTAGATTTTGATGGAATTCTAAATTCCATTAAAATTCATATTGGGGACACCCCTCAAAGTTTATCTCCAAATAAATATAAATGAATCTAGCAAATCAAATACACAATACCTATAAAAAAATTAAGAAAAAATTATCTAGACTTGAATAATTAACTATTTATGAATGAATACATGAATATATACTCTGGTTGGAATGGAGGCGTTTGGGTGGTGATTTCACCATTTTGGACTAAAGAAAGCCTCAAGCCACTTAATTATCCGAGAACTTTCAAAATGTAAACCAAATTCAGTAGTTTAGTAGTTTACCACTCTCTCGGCAATATTAATTTTGTCTGTAATTATATTTTGTGATTCAATCATTCAAATTCATTTATAATTTCAATGTTTAGGGTGTGTTTGGCATTCAGCGGTTAACGGATAGCGGGTTATGTTAGTGAATTGTCAATAGCGGATCCAGTCAGCGGGTTTGACTTGCAGAATAAATTGGTGGGTTGTTAGAAGATGTTTGCCAAATTAGCAGTTTGGCCATAAAATTAGTAGAAAACGTCATTTTCAAAACGTCAACCCAAAACTTTCCTATTTGCAGCGTTTTCATTTTAGCGTTTTCGTTAAAAAAAGCTGGTGTCGAATCGCTATTTACCAAACAATTTTTTCATTTATTGAAAATGCCGAAAGTGTCCAAACCGTCATTTTTCGGCTGAAACGCCATTTACCAAACACCCCCATTTACTTACATTAATATCATAATAATAGGTGTGTCAGCCATGCATAGTCAAGGAAAGAAATTGGGATGGACTAAATAAAAAAGTCACACATATAAATTTTCATATAGATTTTTTAAATGTAAAAGTTAAGGTTTTTACCAAAATTTTCCCTCTTAACTACACATGTGTATCGTGTTATAATTCTAATGAGCAGGATATTATACTATTTGTTTTTGTTAAAATAAGATGTGATAAAAACAAGTTTTGAAAATGATTGTTTGTACTAATCGAAACTCTTTGTCTCTTAAAGAACTTCAATTTTAGTATTTTCCTTGATAAATTATTTTTTCTGATTCGATAAATTAATTCTTATCAATTTACTCTAGTGCACTAAAAAAGTAACAAAGATTATACATTATCAAAGTGTTGAATAATGTCAAGTATTGTCAAAGTAATGTAGGGATATCTCTGAAATTTAAAAAAAAAAAATCTTTGATTCCTTAAATTGGGCAATATTGAATGTATAAGGCTCTTTAAAAAGATAGATCAAGTAATATACTTTTAACTTTTCTCCAAACTTGTGAACTTTTTTTGCCAAACATCCCTATGAGAGGTTTGCTGCTCTGTTACACTCCTACTTGGCTAGCCTTGTGCTTTTCTACTCATTCATATGCCTCAGTTTCCTTGAATCCCCTCTTAAATGTGTTATCGTGATAGACATCTATCTCTTCAAATCTCTACTCAAAAGTCGTAAATCTTTTATCCCACTCCACTCTGTTCTGATTCGGCCTCCTTTACTTCTTCCTCAAATCACTTGTTTCTAACCGTCCGACACTTACAAATCACTCTCTTCTGCTTCTGCTGAAGCCAAAGGGAAAAAAACTTTAAAAAAAAAACCATTCTGATGGTTGAGATTTCACTGGCTTTTACCACAGCTTGAAACATCGGCTTTGTTTGAAGATTGAAAGATTCGCTATTCGTTGAGGACTTTGCTGGATTTGATTTGGTATGTTTCTCTGCGTTTCAAGTCTAAGAAATCATCAAAGATATGTTTTTGCCATACTTGTTTTTGTGGGGTTTTAGTACGATTGAATCTTTTCATGGCTTATTAGGTTTTAGCTCCTATGAACTTATTATATATGAAGTTATGAACTATCTATTTTCTTGCTTCTGAGTGTATTTTTTATACAGTACATATTGCGTGAATCATAGTCTAGATTTGTATTGCGTTAAGTTTGGATGTCTGAATCCTGGGATGCAGATTTATACTGTCAGATATTTCTCTCTGGTGCGGCTTTTTCCTGCTTGGGTCTTAGACTTTATATGATTTCCAGAAGAGTCTTATTTGATTGATTGAATGGCTTTTCAAAAACGTGTTTTTAAAGAGGGATATCTTTAAATCATAACCAAAATGATACAAAACCATTTTTCTACATCAAATCTGGTCATTTTTAATATCAAAATATGATACAAAACCATCAAAGAAGCTTTATTTGATGGTTTGGTACAAGTCTTTGATGATCTAAATGACTTCGCCATATTACTTTTGTTATTCATTTCACTTGTTGTGGCCTGGGGGTATGAAGTTGTTAATTCTTTAGTATGCTACTCCGTATTACGGAGTATAATTTTGAAGTTATTTTACCTTTTTTAAATATGTTATATGTATAATACTCTTGAACTATTTCTTTAGTTATTGCTGGTATTCAAAGAACTGATACAAAGCTATATTTTTGTGGATAAGATATCTGGATTTGCACTATGGGTAGAGGAAAAGGAAAGGGGAAGAAGCATTCTGCTCACGAGGATATGGGAAGTGGGGAAGAAGGGAAGATGCAACCGGTCAGAAGAAGAGGGAGACCTCAGAAACTGGTGAAGGATGTAATGATAGAGGGAAAAGATGGAGTTGACAAACTCATAGAAGAAGGGAATACTGATGATAAGAATAACAATATCTTGATCAAAGGTATTACAGATCAAAATAATGCTGAGAATGAGAAGAAGAGGAAGCTATCATCACCAGAGAATGAGAATGGAGTATTAACAGAAGAGGAAAAAGGTTTGGGGATTCAAAATAGTGCCAGTGAATTAGTAAATAAGTCTGTAGGGTTCAGACAGATTGGGAGTAGAAGGAAAAGCAAGCCTAGAAGGGCAGCTGAAGTTGGTGTTGAATGCAGATGAAGTTTCTGTTGAGATTCTTCCATGTTTGATTTCATATGGTTTTCTACATTCGTTTTTCATATTGTTGATTTTGAAAAATCCACTAGAATTTGCCAAGAATTTTCAAATATATACTCTTCCTAAGTATATTCTTGGTAGATTCTTTCCTGTATTCTTCTTCGGATTATTGCATATTTTTTGGTCTTTTTGGCACTAATCCCTTATTGATCATATCCATTGAATCTAGAAGCTCGCCGTGAGATCAAAACATAAAACATCTATAGGGTGTACTCATTTGGGGTCGCAGGTAACTACTAATCGTCCATCACTCTTTCTTTTCTCACTTAGCAATTACTACAATATTGTGATGCCATTTGGAAAACCAAACAATTTGCACTTTGGTTTTGTTCATTATTAAGAATTGAGTTTTCAGGTGTTGTAAGTCTTGCAAAGATAAAAGTTTATTTGTTTGTTTATGTTTTTTAGAAGGGTGTTGATAGGTTACTTAGATGGTTGGTTATTAGCCATTTATAGTTTGGCAGTAAGGTAGCTAGGGAATATGCCAATTATATAAAAAAATTGTATAACTGGTTTAGTAGTTTGTTGGACTTGTTCTTTTTTGTGCATTAGTTTGGGTTTAGGTTTTATTAGATGTTGAATTGGTGAAGATAAGGTGGAAATTTGTGTTCTTTTCTTCCCAACTTCAGCCTCTATCTTTGACTTTCTTTATCTTAAGTTTGGGTAATTTTGAATTTTTGACAGCTTTTTAGCATATCAAAATGAAAGAGGTGAGGGTGAAACATTCTCACCGTATAATAATATTTTAATGACATGTTTGGTACAAGTGAACTTACGGTCACGCCCGTCACGGCTAATACTTGGCTTCTACAAATTAATGAATTTTTCCGTAGTTTCATGCATGAGGAATACTTTTACCATAAGGGTAGTCATTTACTCACTCTTTGGGCCTAGGGATGGACTCAGGCCGGGTCAACTGGCCCGTAACCAGCCTAACCTGGTACTGTTTCGGTCTGGCCCGGCCCGGTACTCGGGTCTGTGCCCGGTTTGGGCCACCCGGCCTGGTATTTTTTGGGACGGGCTTTGAGCCTAAAAAACATGAACCAGGCCCAGATCAAGCCAATTTTTTTTCCCAAAATTTGAAAAAGGTAAATGGGTTGGGCTTAGTGTTTTGGACGGGTTTGGGGTGTGTAGGGGAGGGGTAGGAAGTAATTAGAAAATCAAAAACAAAAAAATAGAAAACCGGGATGACCGAGCTCGACCCGGCCTGAACCAGCCAAGGCCCGACCCGGACCCAGTAGCTACATGGGCCGGTTCTTGGCCTCAAGATTCCCAAAAAAGCCCGGTCAGGCCCAGCCCGGCCTGAACCGAGTCCATGCGTATTTGGGCCTGTGCCGAACTTGCAAGAGCAGGGTCCTTTTTCTTTTTTCTATATAGATCACACGTGAATATTCGCAAAAAATGGGCCTGAAATGAATCTCAAAATATTGGGCCTATAGCAATGCCTCATTAGGAAACCATTTATGGTTTAGCAAATTGTATTTACAGGCTTACAGCCCATCTTTAACTACACATAGCCACCATATCAAATGTCAAAAAATATACATTTTATATACCCATATTACCCTTAAACTTAAATCTGCATACACAGTCTCCTTCCATTCGTTCACCTATCAAGTGTGGACTACTAGAATTGGAGAAAAAGTGCAGATTTACAACAAGTAGATGCAGTCAAACATCTGAAGTCCGAATGATAGTTTGAAACAATAAATTAATCAAAAACGACTTTCAAAAATAAAAATAGAAAAGAAATATCGATAGAAGAATACTGGTTAAGGGAATTAACAGGAAAGGGTCTAAACTTCCCTTGAACTTCATACAAAAAATAACAATAACATCCAAGCATTAATCTCAAAAGATTTTGTATACAAAGAAAAATAAACTAAATTAAATTGGAATCACCTACAAATTGCCCTCTTCGTCCTCAGGTGCTCTAGTACTTGGTAATTGGCTAGTATTTCTTGATACTCCGGCCTGATATGGTGGAGGGGTTCCATCGACATCTATGTGATGTTCCAGCCACGACATTCGACAGTGAAGCCGGGTGAGGCCGGCACGCTTGATAGGACACCCGTAGGTTTCTAGTATGAGTGATTGTATTGTTATAACTATAATTTGGTTATATTCCTGATCTTAATCAGACTAGTTATACCCAATTTCAAATTACACATACAATGGATAAGATGCAATGGATGGTTTCTCTGGTTTATGTTCATCATCACTGTCATAGCTGGACGGTTGTTCTTCCTCAGGGGTATAATGGTTATTTAGTACTTCGTATAATGTTATTTACAATTATTAATTTTGGGTGTTGTATTTACTAATATGGAGGTTGCAAATAGAAACTCCATATGATTTCCATGACTAGAAAATCCGTGTACCAAGAGAAAGTGAAATCTCAGGTGCTGTTATGCTCCGGCCTCATAAATATATTCTTAAGTTTTGGGACCTTGTAACAAATTTTCACCTCCAAAATCAATAGAGCTATCCGTCATGATATATTAATTGTAACAAGACATTAATGGATATAAAATCTTAAGTCATGCATGGGAATGAAATCTCTCCTACTAGTACGGAGTATTAATCTCTATATTATGTCAGTAAAAAATAAAGGTACATGACATATTGGTTTTTGAAGTAAGAGAAACTTGAGTTTTTTCCAAAATAAAGTTAAATAAATAAATATTTCCAAAAATAGTGTCAAGTTAAAAAACATTTTCCAAAATAGGCCGGTCCTGGCCATGTGCAATGGGTGCAATCACAAGGGCTAGGGGTGGATCGGGCCCGAGCCAGGCCGGGCTCCGGGTCGGGATTGGGCGGTACTGGGGTTTCAGGTTGCAAGCCCGGGACCGGCCCTGGTTTATACCCGGACCGGGCCGGGCATTTTTTTTTTTAAAAAATGGCTTTTCGAATTTATTCCTACCCCCACCCCCAAATCCCCCCCCCAAACCATCCAGCCCCACCCGCCTAGCAGCCTATTAATTGCGAAAAATTAAAAAAAGAAAGCTCGAACCAGTCCCGGACCGGCCACCTATTTTCTAGACCTGTAGCCCGTCCTCCCCTATACCCGGTTCGAGCCCCAATCCCGGTCTCGGTATCGCCCGACCGGGCCAGGCCGGGCCTAAACAGTTACGGGGCCGGGTTGGGCTAGGATCGGGCCGACCCATCCTAGTCCATCCCTAACAGGGGCTTCTTTTCAAATAGGCCTCCATATTTTATTACTATAGTAGTAGGCCCATTAAAAATGCTATTCCATTGTGTTTCAACAACTTTGGTCTTCTTAATCCAATACACAAAAACGTAGACGAAAGGCAATTAGGTTTCTGGGCTTCTGGGTTCACTTAATTCCAATTTAGGTAGAGTAGCAAAACCAATGGAGTTAGAGTCTTATGATGTTTTTACTTGAACTTTAATTTGCTGGTCTGATCTGGTCTGGTTTCTTTGTATTTTTATAACTATCCAACAAGTCTGGTATGATCTGAATTGGTCTGGTCTGATCTGGGAGGAATTACCGTCCAAGTAAAAACATCCTTAAAGGAGATAATTTAGCGGTGCAGCATTGAGGCTTGAAAATCAGGCTATTCCGTTCTAACTTGTTTTGTTTCCTTTTATTGCTTGTTATCTTTGTTTTCATTTGAGTTTAATTTAACTATGGCTCCTAGAAATAGAAAGTATGAATTTGTATATGTACACAATAGAAAAAATAGTAAAAATAATTTAACAATTTTAATGATATGTATACTACGTATTATGTTTTGTATTATATGGCCGGCCCTCCGTTTTCTTTAACAAGGCCCCAATATGTTGGGGCTAGGCGTGACAATTAAGAGATCCGTCATTTCAAGTGGCGGCATTAGACAAAAAAGATAACACATGTAATAAGCCAAGTCGAAGGAGAATGTGAGCAACAGTAACTTTCTTATTTGTACTCTAATTGTTACAAACAGTATATCTAAATTCATAATTATTTATTCTTTCATTGACACCGATATTGAATATACGAAAATAAAAAATAATTCGACACTTTAAAAATATCTACTTTTTCAAAGCATTATATCTTTTTTATTTGCATTCCGATCATTACAAAAAATATATCAAAATTCATAACTTTTTATTATCTTTCATATAATATTTGTGTGGCATATATAAAAATAAAAAAAAAAATATTCTATTAATTTTTTCAATTTAGGATCATTTGTTAGTGTGTGCACGATTACAATGTAGGATCGTTTGTTACTTGACACTTTAAAAAAACTTTTTTTTAAACTTTTTATTCTTTGTGCTGGACCTGAATCGCTTCATTCCAAATAATGAAACGGTGGTAATCATGGATTCATATTTCGGCCCCAACCACATGATAGTGGATTTTAACGAATCATGTTGAGAGGGAGGGGGGGGGGGGGGGGAATTAATCGAAGCAGAGCATCCACTAGGATTTTAATTTCACTCAAATAATTATCCATAGACCGATTAGCTAGGCTTCTTTTTAATGTGAGACAATATTCGTTTTAATTGCATAAATCTGGCTAAGCTAGCAAACATGAATCTAGCTAGATTCCAACCGTTCCTAAATCCCATAAGAATGCTTTAAGTCATGAACATCAGCAAGAACAACTCGCAACAGAGTAGCAAAGAGTCATGAACGAATTGTTTGATCAATACGCAACTAAGAGGAATATTCGGTATTAGGGATTTGACGGTTATGGAGATCTATGAAATAAAGAGATGTTACGTGAATAGATTTGTCTACCATGCCCAAAAGACTCTGGGAGACAAGGAAAGACTCGAACTGGGTCCTCCACATGAGGTAGTCTTGAACAACCAATAATTTAGTGGTGACGATGTTCGTGACATTAGTGGAGACATATGAAAGCGTATGAGCAAGGTCTGCCAAAGGAGAGCCAGCATTGGAGACCAGTCTCATCCGTGGACATACAAACGATGAAGAGATGTCTAGTGACCCAACAAAGGTGCGTCCAAAGAATGATGCAGCGGAGAATGGGGGTTGATCCAGGGCGCCGTCTGGACGAGGGACAGTGCAGGCCATGGGAAGAGAGGTGGCAGATTCTGGAAGAGGGAATACGACGCTGGAGCAGATCTGGGCAGTGAGGCATAAATTGAGGCGGAGGTCGTGAACGACCCATCCGACAAACTCAATTGTTGCGATCCCAGAGAGGTAGGGGCGCCAGAGTGAACTGCAGAGATGGTGACGCCAGACAGGGTGCTCATCGAGGTGGATGATTCTGTCGAGAAGGAAGAAACGGAGGCGGCGACTGTTTTCATGCCGGCGGATGACGTCGACTGCAAGGAGGACAAAAAAACTAGGTTTTGTCCTATGCTCTTGATACCATGAGAGAGAGAGAATGAAACAGGTTTCCCTCGAATGAGCCCTAACAGATTTATTTATAATAATAAATAAGAGACTATAATGTAAAATAAAATATCCTCATTCTATTAAAATTTGCATGTATTGATTCTAGTGACAAGCATACCCCAACTAGATGCACCAAGAGTTTTGCTTGATTAGCCTTGATAGTTCACAATCTTTTTTCAAGTGTCCATTCTTCAAGTAGAGGTAGACATCTTCTAGTGACTTGCATTTCTTTTGTACCCACCTTTAGGTTTCAAGACTGTAGGCCTAAGATCAACCTTACACTTTTTCGTTCGCTTGTTCTTTCCTTTGAGGTTAGAGAAGTGGAGTTTACTAGCTATAAGCACAACCTTTCCTTTAAGGTAGAATGATGGTGACTAAAACATGATCCTCAAATTGCAATTCTAGTAGTAACCACTATTTCTTGACAATAATTTAGGATCCTGACAAATGAGAGATCAGCCTGGTCCTCTAAATTATTGTACTCTGCGCCGTAAGAGCGGTAAGAACTTAGTAATGATTAGCTAGGTTCACTTAAATTAATTTCATGTAATTAAGCCTGATCTGCCAGAAACCTGAGTACCCCGAAATCAATCCTTGTTCCCTAAGGTCATTAATTAGAAAGAATCCCTAGTTTAATCGTTTTATTCACATTAGTTAATCTTTCAATCATAATCTCAAGCCAAAAAATAATGAATCTTTGGCTCCATTGCAAATGATGGAAAATTATTTGCTCATGGCAGTCCGATAACAAAATCAGTGGATGTAGGATTAGGAAGTAGAGGTCACTAACCCTAGAACAGACAACACAGTAAGGGAAAAAGGCTTCAAAGTGAATCATTTTGAGGACTTGTTCAAACAATTTTTCACCCTCTTAAAGCCTATATTTAAAAATATCTTTAAGAGATTCATATTCCAAATACGACCTTCTAAATCAAATGGCTTTTCAAGAGGTCTAGCATTTCGAAGATGCTCATCCTAGCATGATTTTCTTTGTGTCTCCATAGATATTGGAGCTAATAACATAAAACACTTCATAGTTTTACCATTTCCAACGTGTTTCTTCTGAGTGTCCATTTCAGACGTGGAAAACATAGAAGGATTGTTTTTGGAGTTAATTATCAAAATAGGACTAAAAGTCATTCACTTTACACAAATAGGACCAAAAAATAAACTATGTTTGCATAGGACTAATTATGTGTACCTTGGACAATTATACCCTTATAGCTATTAAAATGTTTTAATTCCTAATAAAATAATAAAAAATAATAAAAATTCGTAAAAAATACTAAAAAATTAAGAAAAACACTTCGATATTAAAAATTTAATTAATTTTTTTTTTCAAAAAATTAAAAAAAAATTAAAAAAAATTAAAAAACTCAAAAAAAATAATCGCCGCCGCCTCTGCCGCCTCAGCACCACCACCTCCAGTTACCAGGGGAAAAATGCCAAGTTCATTACGAATGCCATATTTATGGCAGAAAAAAATGAAAATGTTGGCATTCGAAAAGAGAAATATGCCACTTTTTGGCATTTTCAGAAAAAAATGGCATTTTTCTGGAAAAATGGCATTTTTTTCATCGGCCGGAGGTGGTGGTGCTGGGAGGTAGTACAGGCGGTGGGAAAGGCATCCATATTTTTTTAAATTTTTTTTACGGAGTTTTACTATTTTTTATTAATTTTTTTAAAAATAAAATTGTTTAAAAAAAAGTTTTTGAATTTTTTATTTTATAAAAATTTTATAATTTTTTTAATTATATTTCTACGAATTTTTGATTTTTTTTAGAATTTATTATGAATTAAACATTTAATTATGACTTTTGACTATTTTTAATTCATATTTAATGGAAGGGTAAGAATGGAATGCAAAAATAGGTATGTTTCCAATAGGACTCATATGGTCCTATTTTGGAATAAAAACATAACAAGTCCTATTTTAGGTTTTTGCCATAGTTTTAGTCCTATTTGAACTAATTTCTATCGTTTTTGAAATCTCAAGTATCGTGTTCCCAACACGTACTTAACATTTTCTTATCTAAAAGTCAAGTACACATGAATTCCCTAGGCCGTAACATTTAATCCAAGGCACAGGGTCTCATCCGAGGCAGCATCCACTGCGAAAACTCTTCGACTAAACCTATATAAAACAAATTTATAACATATATGTCATGTATATCAAATCTATATCTCTGTAAGTCTCATTTAGGGTATGTTTGACACAACTAGCTAAAAAGATACTTTTGTGAGCCTTTTAGTAACTGTTAGCTTTTAGTGACTGAAAAGATTTTAAAAGAAAAAAGTGGTAGCTGTTCGGTAAAAAGCTATTTGTTTGATTTAGTTTTGTTTGTTATACAAGCTGTTAGGATAAATTAATACTAAAAGCCACAAACTTTTCCCAAATGCTATTCCATGTAGCATCTCAAAAAAGATCTTTTATTTTTTGAAAAACTTTTAAAATTTTCTTGTCAAACATACAAATAGAAGCTTTTAGAGACATTTTAAAATAGTACAAAAGTTAAAAGACAGAGACCTATGACTGTCAAACATGCACTTAAACTACAATTTATCTAGACTACATATGACATATTCAAGTCGGGTATTTTTCATTCTATATATAGTTGTGTTTTGACCCCCCGGGTCATTTTTCTTGCTATGCCACTGATGGATCACCGGACCGGGGGTAGTCGGAATCCAACAAAACAAGAGAGTGAACTGATCAAAAAACTCAGGTAGAAAATCTGGCAGTATAACAGTAAGGGAATTTAGAATGTGATCCCTTTCCACAAGCTGGAAGGTGATATTTATACTAAGATATAAAAGGCAATACTTGGTGCCCAAGTAAAAAGATGCTGATCTAATGGATGGGAAACACATGTAAAGCTATTCTACCAAACTATCAGTCTAATTCGATGGGGAGAAGCCACGTGTAAAGGTGATTGGAGAGATAGTCTTGGACAGCTGACTGATTGGAATTATCTCTAACAAACTGCTACTAGAATGCCCGTGTGGTTAAGCGTGTGCATTCTGGCATATTATCCACTGCTGGTGATGATGTGGCAGTACTTCAATTCCTTGCGGTGTTGGTCCTTGAGGATTTGTCTAAGTACATAATACCTTCGCCTGACCTTGAGCTCTACCGGGGTCAATGATTGGGGACTCGGGCTCTTCGCGAGGGGACTCGCCTCCTGCCTATTGTTCTGCCTTTGTGGTGGTTGACTGCTTGACTCTTTGACTATGATCTTGGTTGTCCATATATCTGACTTCTGAGGTCAGGCTTGGTGCCGAGCTCGGGCATTCGAGGTCGGGCTCATAACTTGAGGAGTTTGGCCCATTCCTGAGCCTGGTGTTTTCCCGGCCTCGAGGTCGGGGTCGGGTGACTTTTTGGCCCTTGGTCATTTTGCTGTCTGACGCTCATTCCTGACCTTAGTCGGTCGGGGTCGGGGTCGGTCCGATTGTGGACTTAGTCTTTTCACGTACTCCGATGTGGCTCCGTGATGCTTTCTCACCAGCGCCTTTTGCACACCTTTTGTAAGAGATGTTTTAGTTTCTTAGGCGGTTGGAGAGTAGTGCGTCACGTGTAAGCTTCCCGTTCAATTTTGAAGGGAAGTATAAAAGGCGAAAGTTTTCGCTTTCTCCCTTGCGCTTTCTTTGTTTTCGAGTTTCCAGAGCTTTCAAGCAGTCTCAGATCTTTTCTTCTCCGGCTAGTGCTACCGTACTTTTCTGTTTCTTTCGTCAACTTTTTCTTCCATGTTAGTCTTCGAGCTCTGCTTGTCTGTGTTTAATTCGTTGCAGGCTAGTCGGAAAACCGAGAATGAGGGTTTTCCCGTCAAACTGGTGTTGCGAGCAATGGGGGTCTACAGTCCCCCACTCCTGTTGAGGTTGGTACCTCTGGACTCGGAATCGCACACTGGTGTTGATTCGAGTGTTTAATTTTTGTTCGGGGGTCGGATTTTTTCTCCTCAACCCCGATTCTGATTATCTGCATGTCCGTGTTTTTTTTGCAGATTTGAAAATGTCTTCTCATGGTGCTCCCGCTAACACTGGTGATAGGGATGATTCTCACCATGAGGCCGAAGGAGTCGTTCCTGTGTTTGACGTCCCCGCCCTCCGCTCTTTCAGGAGGCGGAGGGGTGGCAAGGGGAAGCGTGGGGACGCGGTGGGTACCCTTGCGGAGAACGGGGCCCTCGTGGATGTATGCGCCCTTACCGATGCCGAGTGGGCCGAAGCCAGGCGCATGGCTGGTCCCACCGTTGATATCATGAGGCCTGAGGCGGGGAGTTTGGCATCCTCTTGCCCTTCGGGTTATTTCACAGTCCACTTGGACGCGATGGACCATGGCTTCCGCTTCCCGCTGCATCCATTTTTTGTGGAGTACCTCAACTGGGTTGGGTTGCTCCCCTGTCAGATAACTCCTAATGGCTTCTACCTGATTGCCGTCTTCCTGTTGCGCTGCAAGGTTCTAGACCTGGAGGCTAGCGTCAGCCTTTTTAGGCATCTATTTCAAATCGGACTTAACAGTTCACTGGAGAATCAGGGCTATGCCCTTATCTCCCAACGGTCTGGTAGGAGTGGGTTCTACCACACCCCGTCGTCGCACCACTGATGGAAGCACAAGTTTGTGTTTGTCTGTACTGATAGGAAGGGGGTCTCTCTTTACTGCCTCTGGTGCTCTTTCATTCAACATGCACGATGCGGGTGCGTTAGATGAGTTTCTCAATGAAAGCACCAAAAAATGATGGATCACCGGACCGGGGGTAGTCGGAATCCAACAATATAAGAGAGTGAACTGATCGGAAAACTCAGGTAGAAAATCCGGCAGTATAACAGTAAGGGAATTTAGAATGCGATCCCTTTCCATAAGCTGGAAGGTGATATTTATACTAAGAGATAAAAGGCAATACTTGGTGCCCAAGTAAAAAGATGTTGATCTAATGGAAGGGAAACACGTGTAAAGCTATTCTAACAAATTATCAGTCTAATTCGATAGGGAGAAGCCATGTGTAAAGGTGATTGGAAAGATAGTCTTGGACATGTGGCTGATTGGAATTATCTCTAACAAACTGCTACCAGAATACCCGCGCGGTTAAGCGTGTGCATTCTGGCATATTATCCACTGCTGGTGATGACGTGGTTATACTTCCTTGCGGTGTGGGTCCTTGAGGATTTGTCTAAGTACATAATACCTTGGCCTCACCTTGAGCTCTACCTGGGTCAGTGATTGGGGACTCGGGCTCATCGCGAGGGGACTCGCCTCCTGCCTATTGTTCTGCCTTTGTGGTGGTTGACTGCTTGACACTTTGACTATGACCTTGGTTGCCCATATATCTGACTTTTGGGGTCGAGCTTGGTGCCGAGCTCGGGCATTCGAGGTCGGGCTCATAACTTGCCGAGTTTGGCTCATTCCTGGGCCTGATGTTTTCCCGACCTCGAGGTCGGGGTCAGGTTACTTTTTGGCCCGTGGTCATTTTGCTGTCCGACGCTCATTCCTGACCTTAGTTGGTCGGGGTCGGGGTCGGGGTCGGCCCGATTGTGGACTTAGTCTTTTCACGTACTCCGATGTGGCTCCGTGATGCTTTCTCACCGGCGATTATGATGTCATTATCTCTGTGGTGGATATTGAATTGCTAGAGTAAGAATAAAGTAAGAACAATATAGAACTAGACAAATTTTATAAAATTTGATATGTGAAAGTTTCTGTAAGAATGATTAAAAAGGAAAGATGGTACAATTTTAACGGGATGGTGAGAATATGATCGATATTACATCATACGGAGTATATGACTTTTATTTGGAATCTTGGTTGGCAGATTTACCAAATATATTCATTTTCTCACAAACTTGTAGGGAATTTGTGTTAATTTGGTTAAAAAGCATCTCTCTTTTTTAAAAAACAAACATAATTGCATTTGTACCACCAAGAAATTATTACCTCTGTCTCAATTTTATGATCTTATTTCTGATTCACTTGGTCAACACGAATGATTCTTTTTCTCTTACTTTATATATCAAACTTTTACAAATTTGATTGTTCTTTTTGCAACTTTTTCAAACTCTTGATATATTATCTGAATATGTAAATTTTATTTACTACAAATAATTTGAGTTTGGACAGAAAACTGCTTGTTTTATCGTCGACCAACCTCGTAAACCGCAATCATATTTTTTAGTGTATTTTAGTGTATTTAGTAAGTATCTATCATGGATACTTTTTGAAAAATCGTTTTTCTCCTAATCAAAACTCCCAGCTCCGTCCCGGGTTAACCCAGGATCCCACTTTAAGGTCAGTAAAAACAAAATCGTGTTACATAACACACATTTTGTGCAAACACAAATTATTTCAAACAATCATTATTTAAAGGGAGAACTATCAAATAAGTCTTCGGACTTTCATAAAAAGTGCAAATAAACCCTTTTATAGAAGGTTCTGTCCGGCCCTCGTCATTTGGTGCGGTTTCCGATAGAATTTTTTGATGAAATTTTTTGAGTATCTTCTTCATTAAGTCTAGTTTATTCATACCAAATTTCAGCTAAAACTTCAATCGAGAAGGCAGTCAAATGAATTTTTGAATATAACTGTGCAGTTAGACAGCGTAATATATTTCATAAAATCATTTGACTGTCTTCTCGATTGAATTTTTAGCTGAAATTTGGTATGGTTAAACTAGATTTAATGACGACAAATGACGACAACGGGACAAATCATTTACATTTTTTATGAAAGTTCGAGAGCTTATTTGATAGTTCTGCCTTATTTAAAAAGTTTAATTGGAACCTGTCTACGCCAAGTGGCTGATTCTACATTAATTAACGCAATAATACTCACCCTTTCCACGGTGTACTTAGAGTATGGTAACTGGTATTAGCGCATCTATTATTATTATTATTATTATAATTATTTATTACTCCATCCGTCTCACTAACAATGTAACAAGACGGAGTGACACACAAACCAATAACAAAATGGCTCATGTGATTGATATTGAATTGATAAAGTAAGAATAATTTAGAGTCACACAAACTTTATCAAATTTGGTTTGAGACCATCTTAATCAGACATACTAAAAAGGTAAAATGAGACAATCTTAGCATGACCGAGGGAGTACATATTACTCCCTCCATTCGTTACTCAATTACTTTCATCCGTCTAAAATAATCCATTTTTTCTATTTATGGCCGGTAAAGAATTTGTAGCTCGCAGCATCTTTTACACATTCATACACATTTTTTTCTCTATGTAAATCTCTTTTACATAATTCTCACTTTCTTAATTTGGGTGTAATACTCGTTTAGAAGATAACTTATGGCCGGAGGTAGGTATAATACTATGGGCTAGTAAGATGGATTAGCAGAATCGTATGTTTCCAGACTCATTTCAAACCATTTCTTCTTACCTTTTTGTACATAAAGTCGGCGGACTATTGGCAACAGACAATAAACTTACTGTCTCTTCGCGCTATCCTTCACTGTTACTATAAAGTTTACCGACCTTAATATCTCGGTAATTATTACGGAGTACTTTATTCCTTTTATATGAGTATGAGTATTTATGTTAATGATGAATATATATTTTTACAAAAGATAAGGTAATAATTAATTTTAAATGATCTTTGTGAAATTATGAATCTCTTTTTCATTGCCAATCAAAATCTAATACGTCGATGGCTAAAATTAAAGTACTGCCCATATAATTACGAGCATTACGGTGATGTGATGCAGACGATGTAATGTGAATTTGTAAGCGGTTTGGTAACACCCATTTTTTAATTTGTTGTTCTTTTGAGTCGTTTTTGCCAAACACATACTACATTGGTTGAAATAAATAATGTTAGATTTACTTTTTTAACTAAATTGGTTGAAGTTTCTGTACACGATCATTTTGACTATTTTAATTCAGAGTGTAAATTTTTCTTTATTTAATTAACGATATATACTTAAAATATAATTTTGTTATGATTCATCCGCTAAACCAAAATTTCATCAATTTTAGTGTTACCAAACCAGCTATATATAGATTTCTCTTTTCTTAATGAATGTGGGTCCACATTTAATTCTGTTTATTCAGACTCAAATTCAACCCATATTTTAATAAATGAATTTGGTATATTTGGGCTATAGGCAGTACTCACTTTGTCGTGAAAAAAAATTCCTTCTTTTTGGACATAATTATAGTCACTAAAAATTATTAAGTAACCTTTTTATCCTTAACTTGTTTATTAGTAACATTTTAATTTTAAATTTTCAAAGTTACTCAGTATCATCATTACTCTCATCCCTGCAATTTTGTTATTTTATAATTGGCGAAACGTTACTTGAATTGATTTAATTTGATTTGTTCAGGTTTGTTCTAAAAATACAAATTTTCGGAAAAACGGAAACATGAATGTGATGTAAATCGTGGAAGTATGGAACTAAGGATGTTTTTACTCGTTTTTAGCCTAGACCAGATCAGACCAGATTTGAATAGTCATAAAATACACAAAGATCAGATATTTATCATATCCGTTCAGATCAGATCAGACCAAATAAAAAAAAATAGTTCAAGTAAAAACATTTTAAGTGAGGAAGTAATTATCTTAACTCCTTAGCCAAGGATTTACTTTCACAATTTCCTTCATTCCCGTAAAATTATTGTGCATGACCAAGAATTTTCTCTGGTCAAAGTCCATACCAAACCGTACGTGCAACTGTTTTCAAATATACTAATTAGCTTGAATTATTTATATTTTCCATAATGCAAATTAAATGCATCCTTTTACCGAAAGATACGAAGAGTGTAACTTTAAGGAATATATATATATATATATATATATATATATATATATATATATATATATATATATATATATATATATATATATATATATATATAAGAGAACTAGTTTCACACTATATGTAAAATGGATATTTTTTTATAGCCGAAATGCCACATAAAGTCCCATATGACTCAATAAATAAGATAGTTTTAAAGGATTTTCTAATAAAAAATATTTTCCAAAAAAATAAACAATATAAAAAAAGTTGATGGACGTTAGTTGTTCATAACTAGACAATTAACCGGAAATTTTCAAACAAAGGTGCAAACGTGTTTGATTCTATTGCTTATGTTTTTGTGAGAATGACGCTGAATTACGTTTTTACAAATGTGAAAAATATATATACTTCAATTCCGATACCTTGAACCATATATTGTATTAAAGTACTCATCGTGTTTGAGTCTGATTCTTAAATGTGTTTCTGCTCTTTCGTGAAGCAGAAACACATTGGAGTGTTTTGATGAAAGTGTAGAAGTATTTCTGAGTGCTCCAAAATACTCCTAGCAGCGGACTTTTAGAAGCTGAGGATCGAGATCATCTTCTGAAAACTTATTCTAATTTTACATCTGCTTTTACTCCATAGAATAACTTTTCTTACCACACACATTATTCGTTTTTTGTGCAATACTCCAATGCATAAGTCCTTTACTGCCCGATGTTCAGGTCCAACATTCTGGTCATTTATGTCCAATGTTCAAGTCCACTAAAATGCAATTAACACACAACAAATCTGTCCATATATATATCTGGCAGGTGCTTTGCAACAACACACGTAACATACATAGTTTTCACGTTCTTTTGAGCTAAAAACACCTCCAGCTTCCTGAAAATTCCATTGTTTCCGTTTTTCGGAACAACCGATTGTGTGCTCATACGGTTGTTCGTAGCCGCCGTATACTGGGAAACTATCACTACAACGCTTATTGCACCGTGGGAGACAGCGAATACGTTTTAAGAAAAATGTGTGTTGTACAAGCTAATAAGCTTCTGCTTTCTGTTCCATCTTCTTTCTAATAGAATTATTAGAGGCTTAGTATTGTACTTTACATTAAACTCTCTTTAATATAAATATATCTGCCAGGGCTTCTTAGGGAGTAACCTTTCCATTATTCTCACATGGTATCAAGAGCACATTAATTTTTTTCCTGATCCTCTCTCTAAAAAATTTCCAGCGCCGCGTGCAATACCCTAGAGCCGCCGCCTACAAAATTCCCGACGTCGCCCGCTGCAAAGCCCACCATGGCAGCTCCGTCGTCGCAAGCTTCTGCAGCTCTCAGCCAGCCGACTTCTCTTCCGTCTGCTGCGGCCACCACCACCGTATCGACCGATGCTCCTCTATCCTTTGGATCACTGCCGGCAATCAGTTTCGTCTCCTCCGGCGTGACCTTCTCCTCCAACTTTGCATCTCCAAGTCGGGCCTCTTTGCCATATTCCCTTTTTCAGAATTTTCCACCGGCGTTTTCATGGTCCGCCCTGACTCCGGTGCAGGCCGTTCCGCTCGAGCCACCCCCACTCCCGGCCACTGGCTTCGCGGGCACCACATTCGTTGGCTCGCCCGGCGTTTCCTCCACGCTGCATCCTATTCGTGGACCTGCTGGCAGCTCGGTAACCTCTCCTCTAATCGAGCTCGCACTCACAATATCGCATGTGGCAACCAATGTCACGAATATTGTGACTACAAAACTTCTAGCAGTGGAAGACTACACTACTTAGAGGACTCAGTTTGAATCGTTCCTGGTCTCACAAGGACTCCTTGGCAGGGTTGATGGCTCAATTCAGGTACCTCCTGCTTATTCAATAGATACCCTTAACCGTCAAATTCCCAATCTGGAATTTTCCACTTGGTTACGAATTGATCAAACAATCCGTTCTTGGTTATTTGCAACCCTGTCTCGGGATGTTCTTATTGATGTACGTGATTTAAAACATTCCTATGAGATATGAGAGCGGTTAGAGTCTTGATTTATGTCTGCCAGTTTAGCCAGATATATGGAATTAAAACGATTATTTAATCAAATCAAAAAGAAACCTGATCAGTCCATGGATAATTATCTGAGGGACATTAAAACATTGGCTGATGATCTTGTCACAATCAATTGTCACGTGCCTCCTCGTGAAATTTCAAAAACTACTATTATGGGACTCAGATCTGAGTACGAATCTTTATTCACTGCTGTGTCATTATTTGGACAAAATTTCCCGTTTGAGACTCTCCGTAATCATCTTCTTGAGTTAGAGCAACAGGTCATTTATGTCTGCTCCCAGGAGTCCTCGTCCTTCCATCAGGCGTTTGGCACGGCTGTTTCTTCTCCCGGGCAGCCGTCTGGCTAGCAGACGGGCCAGCAGCAGTCCAACTCAGCATACCCGGTCGGGCAGCAGTGGCAGTCCGGTTCCCAGCAGCGAGGCAGAGGCCGCGGTCGTGGGCGAGGCAGAGGCCGCGGTCGTGGGCGAGGCCGCGGTGGCCGAGGACGCAGTCGAGGACAGCAACCAGCTCAGTATGGTCCACCGCCAGTCTACTGGTATCCTCAGGGGCAGTCCGTTTATAACCCCGGAGGGGGTGGTCAGCCGGGTCCAGCTAGATATGCTTCACATGCAGGGGGTATGACATCTACGGGTACTGTTATTTGTAATTCTGTTATGTCACATTTAAATATTAATGCTTTATCTGTTTGTGTTACTAACCGTAGTTCTACAGGCTTGCCATCAGATGGGGGTATTCTTGGGTCTGTTCCACATCCCGTTGTCTGTCAAATTTGCTTTTCTGCAGGTCATTCAGCCATAAATTGTCCTTCTCGTTTCACACAACAGTCCAACCCTGCTCTGTTGACTACTCCAGGTGACACTACTCCTGCTCTATGGTTTCCTGATTCGGGAAGCTCTGCTCATATGACTGCATCTGAAGGTATTTTAGTTAATAAATCTCCCTACATTGGCTATAATTCTGTTAGTGTTGCCAATGGTGCCCATCTTCCCATTTGTCATGTTGGTGATATTGCATTACCTACTTCTGGTCGTCCTCTCACTTTAAAATCTATTTATCATGTGGCTCAGTTAAAATATAATTTAATTTTAATAAAAAGGCTCTGCGTTGATAATAATTGTACTGTAATTTTTGATAAAAATTCTTTTTTGATGAAGGACAAAGCAACAGGGGCAGTGCTTCTGCGAGCTACCAGTAGTGGACCACTTTATCCTATGAGTCTGCCCGCCTCATCACCATTAGTTTTTGCTTCTATTTTAGCTTTTGGCCTTGTGTGGCACCGTAGATTAGGTCACTGCGGTGATAATATTTTACAGTTTCTTAAGACAAAACAATTCTTATGTAGTCATACTCCCTTTACTCATGAGTGTGTGGCTTGTCGTTTAGGAAAATCACAACGTTTGCCTTTTATGGATGCTAGTCATAATTCTTTTTTCCCCTTGAAATTAATCATTCGGATGTGTGGCAATCACCTATGTATTCAAATTTGGGATTCAAGTATTATGTGTGTTTCATTGATGATTTTTCTCGTTATACTTGGATTTATCCCATGTGCCACAAAAGTGATGTTTTCATGCACTTCAAAAATTTTAAAGCCTTGCTTGAAAATCTTTTTAATCAGAAAATTAAAATTTTTCAAAGTGACAGGGGAGGTGAATTTGTTAAATCATAATATGCATCAATTCTTTTCTGCTAATGATATTTATTTTCGAAAATCGTGCCCTGACACACCTCAACAAAATGGGGTTGCTGATCGCAAGCATCGTCATTTACTTGAGTTAACTCGGACCATGCTTCTTGAAGCTTCGGTTCCGAGTCACTATTGGGTTGATGCCATATATTATTACTGTTGCATATATTATTACCAGATTACCCTCTCCTACCGATGGAGTATATGGCCTAGGAACCCCCGGTCCATAGACTCCCATTATTCTAATACAGGCCCAACAGATCCAAGTCACTGCGCCCCAAGAGACAGGAGGCACATGCTGCCCACGCAGCCGCCTTCGGTCCCCCTACCCGAAAGCTCATAAACTTACAGTAGAGCTGCTTTTAAGCACTCAAAGTGTCTGGGAGAAAAAGGCAAAAACAGTAGCCCTCGGCACCTAGAGCCCTCGGCACCTAGAGGCCCCCGGGTTGAAGAGCCCTCGGCTAATCATATACAGCCGAAGGCACCTCTCTCGATAGAATCTCTCATCCACATGCGCTGGATCAACGTACCAAGTACAAACGTCACATCCAACCACCACATTTAATGCGGCCACATGCGAGTGTCAGTGTCACCCCGTTGAGGTGACCCCTCGACCACCAGAATGATGACACGTGTCCTTATCTAGCATTTATTGCTGCTATAAATAGCACCCCTTTCCCCATTTGTACACCATGCTCAATACGCTGAGTTCACTTAATACACTTGACTCTCTCTCCACTTTTGCTCTGACTTCTCTCTAGTTACTCCCCGCAGTAATCCATCGGATAGATACCCCCGGGTACACTTATCCATCACCTACCTTAAATGGTTTTTCTCCGTATCATCGGATTACTCCTTCATGCGAGTATTCGGTTCTGCCTGCTATCCAAACTTTTCGGCCACCTCAGCTAATAAATTATCACCTCGTTCCGTTCAGTGTGTTTTGTTGGCTATGCATCTGGTTATAAGGGCTATCGTTGTCTTGATCCTATCACAGGTCGCGTCTATGTCAGTCGTCACGTTAGGTTTCATGAGAACACCTATCCTTTTAAAACCCTCTCATCTACTCCATCACATTCTATTCCTATTACACCGTCTCCTATGAACCTCACCGATATAACTCTTGACCCACCTGCCGAGTCCACTACCACAATCACGGCCCCATCTCCTTCTCGGTCACCCCTCATTCTTACCACTCCTTATGTACCATCGCCTTATACATCCTCCCACGGGTCCACAACCAGTCCGCCACCATCACCTACCTCCTCGCGTCACCACACGTCATCCAACATGCCGGAGTCGGTCTCGGCCGACTCTGTCTCACCCGAACCCACCCCACATATGTCCACTACGGTAGTTAATTAGCATCCCATGCAAACCCGTGCTAAGTCAGGAATTTTTAAGCCTAAAACAATTTTTAATTTAAGTACGGTTATTACTCCTGCAGATCCTACCTGTTTTACTGAGGCAAATAAACATTTAAAATGGCGTGAGGGGATGGCTGATGAATTTAATGCACTCATTAATAGTAATACGTGGGACTTGGTGCCCTTTGACAGCTCTAAGAATATTGTTGGGTGTAAGTGGATATATAAAATTAAATATCATTCTGATGGATCCTTAGAGCGCCATAAAACTCGATTAGTTGCACAGGGTTTTAATCAGCAGACAGGAATTTATTTCTCTGAAACTTTTAGTCCTGTAGTAAAACCCACCACTGTTCGTATTGTACTTACTCTAGCTATTTCTTTTGGGTGGGTTATACGACAACTTGATGTTAAAAATGCCTTCTTACATGGTCATGTGATAGAAGAAGTTTATATGAGTCAGCCCCGTGGTTTTATTCATCCTCAATTTCCTAATCATATATGTCGTATGCGCAAGGCTATTTATCGCCTTAAGCAAGCTCCACGGGCGTGGTTTCATAGATTTAGTAGCTTCCTTCTGCAACATAATTTTTCTTGTAGTGAATCTGACATTTCTTTGTTCATTTACCGCCGGAATAATACCATTATTTATTTATTATTATATGTGGATGATATTATTATTACTGGTAATTCTGAGTCATCTATTACCCAATTTATTTCGATTATCTCTAATCATTTTGCTATGAAAGACTTGGGTAATCTTCATTATTTTTTGGGTGTCGAGGCTATTGGTTCAGCTAAAGGTATGATTCTCTCTCAACATAAATATGTAACTGATCTTCTAGCCCGTTTTCATCTCCATACTGTAAAGCTTGTTCGCACCCCGTTAGCTTCCCGTACCACTCTGTCTCTTTCTGATGGTGAGTTATTGTATGATTCTACTGAGTATGACAGCATGGTTGGTGCATTACAATATTTAACTTTGTCACGGCCAGATATTACTTATGCAGTACACTTAGTGTCTCAGTTCATGCATGCTCCTCGTATCACTCATCTTTTTGCAGTCAAAAGAATTTTCAGGTACTTGCAGGGAACACGAGATCATGGGCTATGACTTCAACAGTCTAATCGGCCAACCTGTGTAGTTTCTTATTCCGATGCTGATTGGGCAGGTTGTCCTGATAGTTCTCGGTCCACCACAGGTTTTGCTGTCTTTTTGGGTCCTAATTTGATTTCTTGGAAGACTAAGAAGCAGCCTACCGTGTCGAAGTCCTCCATAGAAGCAGAATATTGTGCCATTGCTTACACAATACAGGACACACTACATATCCGATCGGTACTGTTCGAACATGGATGGCCAATCACGAAGCCGGTACATTTATTGTGTGATAATATCTCTACTTCTTATTTGACTGCAAATCCTGTTCTGCATGCCCGCAGTAAACATATTCAGATTGACTATTATTTTGTTCACGAACGGGTTGCTCATGGAGATCTGATTGTTAAGCACGTTCCTACTCATCTACAGCTGGCAGATATTTGTACTAAAAGTCTCTCTAGTCAACATTTTCATTTTTTAAAAGACAACATGCGCGTTGTATCTCCCGCACAGCTTGAGGGAGTGTAATAGAATTATTAGAGGCTTAGTATTGTACTTTACATTAAACTCTCTTTAATATAAATATATCTGTCAGGGCTTCTTAGGGAGTAACCTTTCCATTATTCTCACACTTTCTCTTTTTTTTTCCTTGGTTGTTTTATTTTATTAAATTCTTTATTTTCCGATTCAAACACCAACTCACCCAACACAAAGTATTTAAATTTAATACGGACTGAAGTAGTATATATTTGAAATAACTGCTTTTAGTTTTTTAAGCAATAAAAAAGAGGGTAGACTATACAGAACGATAGTAGCATTCTGATGCATGTGATCATACGATTATATTGCTATTTTAAGTTAGGGCTATAAACGAATCGAATAATTTTGATTCGATTCGTGATTCGAATTCGAAAATGTTGATTCGAATTCGAGTAAGTAGAATACGAATACGAATACAAATCTATTTTTTGATTCAAATACTTTACGAATACGAATACAAATACTATGATATTCGATTCGAATAATATTCGAATATATTCAAATTATATATATATATATATATATATATATATATATATATATATATATATATATATATATATATTCATACAATATATACTACTTCTTATGGATACATATAGTTCAATGTAAAAATATTAATAACAAAATATTCATGTAAATATTTTGCATATTTTAATTTAAAAATTCTTACTTTAACAGGTCAAAATAGCTTAATTTACAATTAAAATTCTCTGTTGATTTATTTATATTGATATTAAATTTGAAGTGACTTCTATAAATGAATTTTGTTTCCTATAAAATATGTAATATGAAAATTAGTTAAAAGGGGCAAACTAGCTAACATCATAATTTTAATTATTTTCACAAATTAACTTTAATGTTTTTTGAATTCGAATATTCAAATTCGATTCGAAAAAGATTCGAATATATCAAATCAATCGAATACGAATACAAAATAAGATTCGGATTTCAAACGAATATGAATACGAATATTTAATAATTATACGAATACGAATAATATTATCAAGTATTCGGTTCGATTCGATTCGTTTACAACCTTATTTCAAGTTATAATGTCATCACGAGTAAAGATAGAAAAAATCAAGTCAAATTGGTATCTATAGTTAGTAAAATTGAGTTAAAAACTAATGATGTGTCAGCCTCCTATTGGATAATGCAAATAGTATTATAACTACTACATCCATTAATTCACGGTAATCACTATTTATAACAATATATTAACTAATTGAATAATGCAAATAGAATCAAGGCTAATTTGGAGGAAACCATGGAGAAAAAATCTCTCTTTTCTTAAAGTAATACAACTTTTATTTTTAAAATCCAATTTTTACAAAAAATATATCAAAAGTTGTTAGTTTTTATGATCCTGCATATGACATCAATATCACATATATAGAATTATAAAAATTATCAGTTATTTATATTGCAAATCTAAGTTAAAAATCTATTGATTAATAAAAAAAAATAGTTTCACTACTACAAAAATATTTAATTCATATAAGTTGATTTGGTTCATCAGTGCTATTTACTACATGCATCACTGCTCATTTGGAGAAAGGAAAGGAGAAACAAATATTTTTTTATGGTATTATAACTTTTTTTATACTCCAATTTTTACAAGAAATACATCAAAATTTATAGTTGTTTATGATCTTTGATATGACACTGATATTGCATAAATAAAAACAAAAACATTAATTTATACAATCAATTTGACTTAAAAATAAATAATGTGTTAGTTTTTTTTTCAAAATTTTTATCAACATTACTATTAAAATATTTAACTAATGCAAGTTCATTCGGTGCATCACTTCTATTCACCAGGTGCATCAATGATATTCATATTAATCACGCCAACTCATTTAGAGAAAGTGAAGGGAAAAAACGTCTTTTCAAGTGCTATGACTTTTTATTTGTACTCCACTATTTACAAAAATTAACTCAAAATCCATAAATTTTTATGATCTTTCATATGCCATCAATATTTCACATATAAAACAAAAATATTATTGTTTTACATAATAAAACCGAGTTATGAACCCATAGTATGTCAGTTTCTTATTAGCCGATAAAAATTCTATTATCATTACTACCAAAACATTTAACTAATTCAAGCTCACTCGGTGCTTCACTACTATTTACTTGCTTCATCATCGTTATTCACTTTAATCACGCCAACTTATTTGAAGAAAGGAGAAGAGAATGGTAATTATTTGCCCAAGCTTCACCTCTGGTCGTTGGTATCTGATGAAACGGTTAGCAACACAAGAGGGGGGGTGAATTGTGTGTGTGTGGAACCGTGACAGTTTTTCGCACAGTTCTAGTGTGAGGTTCAGGGATTTACGAAATAATAAAGTGCACAGGATTTAACGAGGAAAAATTCTTTGGCTCAAAGGGATTAAAAAACCTCGACCTCCCTCGGAGGAATTTGAACAACTTCACTAAAAAGCCTTTGAATGATTACAAGGGAAACTCTCCTAGTCTACCCTTGAGCCACCCCAACTCTATCCTCTCTAGGAAGAGTTACGCTTCTCTACCTTGTGGGTAGAGAGCCTCTCAGCTTTACAACAAAGCTCTCACAACACACTAACTGACCCGAGGATGCTACACTTAGTCAATCCTCAAAAAACCCAATTACAATATGAAGAAAGGAAAAGGAAACTCTGTTTGGAACTCCGTGAGCAGGTTCAGGTGCCTTGGACTTAGTGGATATTCTTGTGTATATTTCTCAATAGAAGCTTGGTCAAGCACACTCTTTCGTCTGGTCTTTAGTCCAATATATATAGCATCCGTAGCCTCTTCTTTCCTTTTATTCAAAGATCTTCCGGCTCACAAATATGGTGATCCTCGGTCAACCATATATATATATGGAAGTAAGTGGATGCGTGCATATTATGAGTAAATCACTCAATAACAAAACAGATATGGAGAATATTACGTATTGCAATGAATATATATGTCATCACATATAAGGAGAATATTTTATTCTCTTAATATAAGCATCCAACGGACATTATGTAGCAACAACATATTTATATAATCAATGATTAGTTTTCTTTAACAAGTTTGAATATGTATCGATCATATAAGTGAGATATTCAAATAAGGTGCTACAGATCATGCAAGTCAAGATACTTTCCAAAATTTATCTTTTAATATAATGACTTTTTAACATTAAGTGATAAGGAAATATTTACTTAGTGGATCTAAATATGCTACGGTCAATTTATGCAGGATATTTATGTAGCATAAACAATGATTCTCTCCATAAGCTATAAAGCTATATAGGCCAACTCATAAAGGTGAGTGCTTAGTCATACACGGAAAGATATTTAAATTGTGCCACGTACATTAAGAATATGCATGATCAATCTAGGCACGTAGATGAGGTATTATCATGCATGCACATATTAATTTATTCATTATGCACAACAATCAGTCATATAGATCAGAACTAAGTATAGTTCTAATTTTCGTTCCTAATGGAACTGAGAGCAGTTCTGTCCGCCATTTCACCTACATGGTTAGTCATCAACAAAACAACATATTCAACAGTATCTATAATTTAATTACAATAATAGTACTTCATAGTATAATGGTATTGATAATGTTTATTACGATGGAAATCGTAAATATAAAAATAAGGATAACTATAACGACAATAAAATGATATTATAAGGAAAAAGGGTCAAATAGGTCCTCCAACTTACATAAAAAGGTCAAATAAGCCCTTATATATGAGGCTCTTTCCGGTCGTCGCCATTTGGGGTAGTTCCCGGTGGAAATTTTTGATGAAATTTTTAAGCATATTATTCATTAAGTCTAGTTTACTCATACCAAATTTCAACTAAAACTTCAATCGGGAAAGCATTCAAATTAATTCTTGTAGATAACTGTGCAGTTGAAAGCGCAGTTATCTTCAAGAATTCATTTGAATGCCTTCACGATTGAATTGTTAGCTGCAATTTGGTATGAATAAACTAGACTTAATGAATAATATGCTCAAAACATTTCATCAAAAAATTCAACCGGGAACTGTCCCAAATGGAGATGGCCGGAAAGAGCCTCCTATATAAGGGCTTATTTGACCTTTTTATGTAAGTTGGAGGGTCTATATTGACCCTTTTTCCATTTTATAATTATAGTTATAGTTATCATTGTAATTAGAATTTTATTTATAATTATAGTTATAATGTAATTATAACAATAAATATGATGATAATAATGAAAATGATAATCGTAAAACAACTTAATAATACTAATAAATACTCAATCACAAAAAAAATGTTTAGATAAGATTGGAATGATTCAAATCGAATCAAAATCCGAAGAACTCAGATTAGATTAGAAAGGCTCATATCAGAAATATTCATAACCCGGGATCAGACTAAATCAGAAAAAAATCAAATCATATCTAACCAGATCTTAAAATTTTAGATTGTAAATATTCATATCAAACGAATAAAACAACTTCTTAATATCAACCATATTAATAGAGTTTAATTCTCAAATAAATACCATATCAATTTAATTTCCAAAATAAATGTGTAATATTGAATTCTTTGAATAATGAGACTCTAATACACATAAAAATAACATGTAATAGGGCTCTAATCATACAAAATTAATCTTACACATTTGAATGAGACTCTAACTCAAGACTATTTTTTTAAATAACGAAATTTTAGTTCACATGAACGAGACTCTTATTGTACAACATCATACACGTGAATATCTAAAATAATGTAAAATTATAAATTCCACATATTCCCTATTCCAATTGCTAGAAATAAGGTGAACCATTACAACAATAAGTACATAAATCACAATATAATCACAAATTCATTTTCTAAGAGATGGTGATTCCCCATCTATATTCATGGTGAAACTTTTGATCAAATCTTATGAATAGTTCACGATGTTTATTACTATTTGACACCAAAACCATATCGAATTAATACTACCGGGGCATTCCTCGGGTGTTATACTAGTTACTGAGTAATGGATTCGTCTTGATAGTATAGACATTTGATAGATATTTGTCGACATATTATTGTCTGTAAAATCAAAAAAAAATTATCATATCATTCTCTAGTATTAAAAAGAGCATCTTAATTGTAAGAAGAAATCAAGCATAAAAAATGTCATCTCAACTATAGCACTAGCTAGAAATATTTAGACATCGTGTTTTTTTAGAAAAACTTGGACATCATTATTAATTTGTTTTCTTTTATCTAGTTTGTAATATGATTTCATTTTTTATGTAATTGGGTGCATATTGATTTATTAGGTTATGTCCATTCACCTATTTAAAATTTTAAATGTAGTCTAATAGATTACGTTCCAATATGAAATCATGAGTTTCTTTAATTAACACACACACACATTACAATTATAACAAAAGAAATTACTCTAAATAGGAGCAAAACGTTTTGAAATTCTAAAATTGGAGTATCATGTTTTTTATTCCTGGGAGTAATATGTCAAGTTTGGAAAAAATGTCATGTTTAAAGCCTAGTAATGCCAAATTTGGCAGCAATTTACTCATATTCATTGAATAAAACCATAATACTCTTATTTTGGAATTTCAAAACTTTTTTACTCCTATTTAGGAAATTCTCTTATAACGATTCAATTGAATCATTTTTACAAGGATATTTTCAGAAATGTGAACAAAATAATGCAAAAATTTTAAAACAAGAGCATTGTGTTTTAAAATAGGAGTAACTTATTATATCATGAAAATTCAGAGTCATATTTTGACATTAAATTTCTTTAATATAACAGTATTATTATTATCATAATTAGTACTCCCTCCGTCTCATTTAAAGGTTTTCGTCCACTATTCTCCGGTCAACGTGCATTGTTCTTAATCTTTTATTTTATATATCCAACTTTTATCAAATTTAAATTTTCTTGATCAGGCTTTGTAGCGATTTTAATGTAGTTTCTGAATATGTAAATTTTATTTACTAAAAATAATTCTACCAATGACATGAATTAGTTAACTTTATGGTCAGTCAAACATCGTAAACCGTGTGGGAACGTTTAAATGGGACGGAGGGAGTATATTTTTAATATTTTTGTCATTAAAGTTTCATTTTATGTACTTATTTAACATATAATACTTCAATCCCACTAACATTGGGACATGAAGATCGGAGGCAGTGCAACTATCAAAAATAGTGAATTTATTTGATTGATATTGAATTAATAAAATGAGCGTAAAGTAAGAATGATTTAGAAGCACACAAATTAAATTTTATCAAATTTAATTGGGGTAATATTAGTGGACGGATTGAAAAGCAAAAAATGAGGCAATCTAATGGGGACGGAGGGAGTAATTGTTTATTATATTCCAAACTGAATTTTGCGACTTTATAAACTTTAATTTCATTGTAGTTTCCGAGTATTGAATTTTAACTATTAATGATGATTTAACTATTCATAAAGCTAATTTAAAGCTAATTTAACTGAATCGTTGGTCAACCTTAAAGAACATAAATTTCAATCCAATTCCGGACAGAATATAGTGCTCATTTTTTTAAATTTCATATTATTTTTACTCGTATTTAGGGAAAAATATTAAATGGTGTACTGCCTCTGAACGTTGGAATCTTAAAAAAGTGAAAGTAGGTGAGATTATGAATGGTGATAGGGCATATAAATTATTGAAGGTATGATGAGAGGATAATAAAGTAGTGCTGTGGAATGAAGGATAAATCCAAAAAATAAGTGTAATAATGTATTGTTTATAAAATTATTGAGCGTATCATGGGAAGATTTAAAATAGAAAAGATTATTTAGTTAAGGTTGAAAAAGGAAAGTGGGAAGATCTTTACGTTACGGAGGTAGTACTATATAAGGAATTAGTGACAAATTTTCAAAAGTGCATGAATTTCAAAAGTTTATATATGTATTGAAAACAGACTTTAAAAGCCAAAAACGTATAGATGTATATTCAAACTTTAATTCACTCTTATTCACTTTAAAAACATGGATTGTGGTGGACCTTTAACTCATTGTTATCATACGAGTATTAATTATCTATAACTTTTTCGTTCTCCATCCCCAAAGATTCTTGTGCTTTTTTTCATTCATCTTCTACTCGTCATAAGTACACATGGATCATGTTCCTAGATCAAGACTTGTATCGGGTGGGGAGGTGGTCTGAGAATGATTCTGATATGCAAGATTTTCAAATTAAATCTTAATTCATTTATGATTTTACGATAATAAAATTATGATACACACGATAAACTTAATTAGAATTAAAATGAGATTTTTATTAATCATCTTACAAAAACAAAAATAGGGGTGGGATCGGTTCGATACCATGAAAAAAAATAGTAACCTTTTGAAGAGTCGTTAATTCAATTTTTATTCCGTTTCATTGTTAAACCGTCAACCCATAAAAATATAATATCAAACTAATATCATTTTTTGAGAAGAAATAAACTAATTATTATTAATAAAGATAACAAGGACAATTAAAATCATATCATTGTTAAACCGCCAACACATAAAAATATAATATCAAACTAATATCATTCAATTGGAAATAACTTTTAACAAACAAGAAAAAAAAATTTAGAAGAAAACCACAACTACGTATATGCTTGTACTGTATGTAACAACGACTGTAATGATTATTATTTTTACTCATTGACTAGTACTTCCTCCGTTCTTAAATAAATGCAACGGTCAGCATTTCACACTTGCTGAGACACAACTTTGACCATTAATATAAATGATTTTGTATTAGTAAAAAAAATTAAAAAAAATAGATTATGAAAATTTACAATGAGACAAGTTTAACAATATTTTTTTCATAAAATAATATTATTACATTAATAAATAAAACGTAGTCAAAGTAGAACATGTGAATAGTGTAAAAGTCAAAGTGTTGCATTTATTTAAGAACGGAGGTAGTATAATATAGTGATGGATATGATCATAACGGGACTGAGTTTGCGAGTCATTCTTCCAACTTTGAATTTTCTGATAAAAATAAACATAGATGCTTAGACATGATCAAATCTTGTTGATCTCTGCATGATTTAATGAATTACATTTAGTATGCTTAACTTTTTAAAACTTTTGTTATCATATTATGTAATTATATATAATTGACCTCTAACAGTGTTTGGACTTATGAATATTAATTGCATGATTCTTGCTTAAACTCGTGTTTTGCATAATGGGAAAGTTCCCGAAATAAGACTAAATTAGTTTGAAAAATCCAAAATAGGACTGTCATGTTTTTTATTCTCAAAATAGGACTAATTATTGTCATGTTTAGAAAGTATTGTCATGTTTGAACTCTCGTACTGCCAAAACATTGCAATAATTAGTCCTAGTTGGGAAATAAAAACATGACAGTTCTAATTTGAAATTTTTAAACTGTTTTAGTCCAATTTCGGGATAAATTCTCTTTGCATAATTCATCAGTGATCTATCGATTTAAACAAATCAACATAATATATTCATAAAAAGTTTGATCTATTTTAATGGTCCATGAATTAAAAATATATTATCCACCACAATTCATTTACAAATACTCCTCTTATTTCACCACCAACCGGACTTTTCTTTTATACGTACATTTGGAAGTGCTTGTTTTCCTAATTTTAATGCTACATCTGCCAATAAGTTTTCTCCCCGATCCACTCTCTGTATATTTCTGGGATTTGCCCCCGAATATAAAGGGTATCGTTGTTTTGATCCTATTAATAACATGATTTACATAAATCGGAATGTTAGATTTTTTGAAAATTATTTTCCATATCCCGATTTAATATCTTCTAGTCATAACTCGGCCTTTCCTACAATGTCCACCCACTCCACGGTCCGACTTCATAATGTCTCCTTAAATCATCCTAAAACGACCCATCTTAACCCGCCTTCCTCACCGCGGTCCTCTACCCCCAGTTCGACGGCAGCTTCCTCTACACCATCCTCCCATCACGACCAACCTCAACCTTCTACACCACATTCCCAGTCTGACCAAACACCAGTCCAACATCCAAGCAGCTCCTCTACCCCTACATTGCCTTTGGCCAGCCCAGCAGACTCCCCAACCCACACCACTATTCTGTCGCAGCATAGCTCATCCGATGACTCCACCCACCAACCTCCCATGTTACCGACTCATCCCATGCAAACCCGATCTAAATCCGGTATTTTTAAACCCAAATTCATTTTTACTCTTAAAACAGACATTTCGACATGTGATCCTACTTGTTTTTCAATGGCCAATAAAGATGAAAAGTGGAGAGCCGCGTTGGCAGAGGGATTTAATGCACTGATTCATAATCATACTTGGGATTTGGTTCCATTTAATCCTACTAAGAATGTGGTCGAGTCTAAATGGATTTATAAGACAAAATTTAATTTTGATGGGTCAATTGAGCGATATAAGGCGTGTTTGGTTGCACAGGGTTTTAATCAACAAGATGGTGTAGACTTTTCTAAAGCATTTAGTCCCGTGGTTAAGCCCATTACTGTTCGTATTGTGTTATCTCTTGTTGTCTCTTTTGGTTGGTCTACTTATCGGTTAGATGTTAAAAATGCATTCCTTCACGGTAATTTAACTGAAGAGGTCTATATGCGTCAGCCACCTGGTTTTATTCATCCTCAGTTTCCTAATCATGTGTGTCATTTTCGCAAAGCTATTTGGTCTCAAACAAGCTCCGCGGGCTTGGTTTTATCGGTTTAGTAGTTTTCTTCTGACTCATGGTTTTGTTTGTAGCAAGTCTGATAATTCATTATTTATTTATCGCCATGGGTCTACTGTTCTTTATCTTCTACTCTATGTTGATGATATTATTGTCACTGGTAACTCTTCTTCCTTCATTGATGCGTTTATTTCTTGTCTTGGTCGTTACTTTGCTATGAAGGATTTAGGGGATTTACATTTTTTTTTGGTGTCCAAGTTGTACGCTTATCCTCTGGTTTATTTTTATCTCAACAAAAATATGTTTCTGATCTACTAACCAGATTTCATCTTCGCACTCTTAAGCATGTTCGTACTCCTTGATGGATAGTCTACCCGGGGGTATATATCCGAAGGGTTATTGCTGGGAATAACTTAGAGAGAAGTCAGAGCAAGTAAATGTAGAGAGAGAGAGTGTATTATAAATGTGGAGCGTTTTCAGCGTGGTTACAAATGGGGAAATGGGGTGCTATTTATAGTAGTAATAAATGCCGGACAGGGACACGTGTCAAGCGCCCATTGGTCGAGAGGTCACCTCAACTGGTTGGCGTTGGCAGCCGCATGTGGCCGCATTTAATGCGGCTGTTGGATGGGACGTCTGTACAGGGTACGGTGATCTGTACGCATGTGAGGTGGATATCATGTCGGGAGAGGTGCCCTCGGCTGCAGAGGACTAGCCGAGGGCTCTTAGTGCCGAGGACCCCTGAGTGCCGAGGGCTCCAGGTGCCGAGGGCTACTGTTTTCTGCCGTTTTTCCCCCAGTTTCCTAGTTTGCTCGAGAAACCCGTTCTGTGAGAGTTTCAGCCTTCGGCCAGAGGGCCGAAGGCACCCCTGGCGCGTAATGCGGGCTACTTGGTACTCTGGGCGCTGTGATTTGGGCCTGTTGGGCCTTCTGGGCCTGTTGGGCCTTTACTGGAGTAGTAGGAGTCTATGGGTCGGGGGTTCCCGGGCCATATACTCCCTCACTCCTCTTCCTACATGAACTAATATATCTCTCACTGATGGAGATCTTCTTGCTGATCCCTCTGAGTACCACAGTATGGTAGCTGCCTTACAGTATTTAACCATGACTCGACAAGATATTACATTTGTTGTTCATCTGGTTTCCCAGTTTATGCATGCTCCCCGTACTTCACATATTCTGTTTGTTAAGCGTATTTTCAGGTATCTTCAGGGAACTCCATAACATGGTCTCCTCCTTCGGCCGAACTCCACATCTTCCACTTTGCAGGCTTATTTCGTTGCTGATTGGGCTAGATGTCCTGATAGTGGTCGCCCCACATCTGGGTTTGCTATCTTTTTCGGCCCTAATTTAGTTTCTTGGAAATCAAAGAAGCAACCCACTGTTTCTAGATCTTCCATTGAAGTTGAATATCGGGCTATTGCTTACACTGTTCAAGACACGCTTCATATCCGGTCTATACTGTTTGAACTCGGAGTTCCTGTTCGCGAGCCAGTTAAATTGTTCTGTGACAATGTTTCAGCATCATATTTATCTACTAATCCTATTCAGCATGCTCGCAGCAAACACGTCAATATAGACTATCATTTTGTTCGAGAACGTGTGTCGCAGGGAGATCTGGTTGTTCGTTATGTTCCTACGCAGTTTCAACTTGCTGATATCTTCACCAAATGTTTCTCCGCAGCGCTTCGTTTTTCTCAGGAACAATCTGCGCGTTGTTTCCCTGCACAGATTGAGGGGGTGTAATAATGTAATTATATTCTAATAGGTCTTCCCTTATTTATTGTGGTTTATTTGTAGTAGGATTCCTATTGTATTAGGTTTCCTAATGTATTCTGAACACTTATTTATTATATACTACGGTATATGACACTCAGGCTACCACACTGGTAAGCCTGCCATTATTATCACATTTTTCTAATTCCTACGAACATCAAATCACTTTCCCACATTATTTTTGTTTTTGTTGGTTTTCAAACATATAATCCAACAAATTATTTACTGATCTGGATGGGAAGTCAATTATATTCAATGGCATGTAACATGATAAACTAAAAGGGCTCCATTTTCTAATATCCTAGTCTATAATTAGGTTTATATTTTCCCCTTATATACACTTGAATGACATAAAAGTAGGCTGAAAATCATAATATATAGTTCCATGGTTCATTTCTAGTTTTTCATTTAGTCAAAGGCACATGATATTACAGTAGAGAATTGTATATTGTATATAGTTTTTCTTAATTAAGCATAGTCATTTCTCACGCACACATAGAGAGGGGAAGACTAACCGAGAGGATCGACTTTTCGGAATCATAAAGCTAGTGTATCATTTGAAATTTGGTACTCCATAACATTTTTCACACACATATAGATGCACATGTTTGCATGTATATGCAGTATGTATGTACATTATCTGTATAATTTCAATTATTCTATCTCATATATGATGTATTAGGAAATAAAATCAGGACTCATAATTTTTAATAGAAGTTTCTCAATTGTTAATTAAGATTCTGAAACAATTTACTTTAATTCAAAAGTATACTGCACAGAGTTACGATGGATTAATTACTTGATGAAACTATATGCTGTAGAAAATTAATTTTCATAATGTCCCATAATGAAGTACATATTGGACAAAATATCAACTTCATAATTACGTAGAAGTATAATAATGTAAAGAAACATGTTTGATAATTAGCACGCGCGAAGAATTAAATAGAATGTTCGTGCATTAAGTTTTAGTTATTATACTATACTAGTTTAGCAACGTGTGATGCGCGTTCGTTTAAATGCCCAATAAAATTGTAGGTATATTATTTCATCGGGTTAAGATGAGTGAATGCATGAGTAATTTGATTAAACTATTTGTATACATAATTTGTTAGAAATTGATAATCAAAGTTAACGATGAAAATATATGTATCTTGGATTGTATGGAAGGAATAAAGCAATCAAGACGACTACAATAACCATAATAATAGGATAAGATTCATTTGAAATAGTAAATAACAGAAAAAAAACATGTAATTAGATAGAGATATGTGTTTTAACCATAAAGCTATTGCAAAGCGGAAGCATGCACATTTTATCATCCGAGAACAAATATGTAATTTTCAAAATTTAACATGTTCATACACTCAATAATTTTTAAAATCTTAGCCTAACTATTTGTTAACAAAACATTCTAACCTAAATATGTTCGAAATTTTGTATTCTAACTTAGAGCATGTTTGATAGCACTAAAATCGACTAGATGAACTGATTCTGCTGAAATTTATGAAGTTTGAACTGAAGTGGTTGGATTGACTGATTCTGCTGATTTATAAAAAAAATTATATTTAAGATATATTTTATTAGTAAAATAAAGAAAAAATTATATAAAAGATAGCTAAAATGGTCATCTACAGTAACTTCAGCCAAATACAGCCACAAAAGTAACTCTAACCTTATTTTTTCTTATTATTACACAATTAATAACCTGTCTGCAATTTATATGGCTTGGAAGAGTATTTAATTTAAAACTACTCGTAATTAATAAAAAGTCTGAAACTAAAGCCCCACTAATCCGGACCTAAGATGTCACCTAAAATCACAGTTGATGCTTCTTTTGTGCGCTGCTTCTCGTTGATTCTAAGTACAAATGCCTATTCAGACGTAATATAGAGGTTAATTTATTTCACAACCTCTAATTCTTTCAAAAAGATAATAATGAAGCCATACAACTCTCAAAGAGTAGAAACAAATGATTTAGGGTCATGTTGAATTTTGGCTAGCCTCCTCGCGGTAAGCTATATGGATCCATGTAACCAATAGTGCCATGTGTAAACTTGCTATCGAACATCAAGCAAGATTCCACCACTACACAAACCGAATAATCAAATATCAAATTACTCTGGGCTGTACCGCCTGTACTCCTGTGCATATATATTCAAACATTAGAGTTGGACTTTCTGGCAATTTTTTTATTTGCGAAAATAATTGCTCGCACTTGAACTTCATCCATCACTTCTATTCTTGACACCTGAATTCCAGAGAACATCGTGGCGATAGCAACATCTGCTGCATAATTTATTGTACGGAAGTTGCACATTGCAACTGAGTACAATAATAATGAATTAATTATCTGAGTCTTGGTCCACTGCTCCACCGCTCCAAGAATCCACCGAAGTGTCGAACTGGAAGCCCGAAGTCTGGAAGGTGCTGCGTTTCCGAAATCAGCAAGACGCCAACTGCGCGCCAAGACCGCAAATCCCAAGTCAGCGACCGGTGACTGTGACTCTGAGAGCCACCGCTCGTCGGGGCACTGTCCGAATGCCTCGCCCCCGACATGTGAGGCTCATATATAGTCTATAACCTTCTTTCTCTCTCTGATTTATGGACTTTTCGTATACACATAGATATCACCCATGAACAATATTAACAAGCAGTTAGCTACCAAAAATATTTTATTTGCACATTTCAGCGAGAAAATAGCAAATTCAAAAAGACTTATGTCACTCTTACCTTTCAGACGGAAAACACTTAGCTTAGATCCTTGAATAATGCTTCCAACCTAAAACATCAAATTAGAACAAAAAAGCAATGTGAATGAGCTATACAACTTAAAAAGTGAAAAATTTAAATTCATAGGACATTTAATTTTTAATAACTCCACCAGCTACTTTACATACGGTAAATTTAGTAGTGAACAAAAAGAAGACAAATATCATAAGTATTATAGACAAAACTTCCTAATTTTTATTCATTGAAGTTCATGAGGTTAATTCAATGTTCGATTGCGCTACATGCATGTATAAGCATAGCAAAAAAGACTACTATTGTAAGTTTTACCCCGCTGCCGTTAAGACTCCCACATACGGTGGGGGTAATGGGGGTCAGATGTACGCAGGCTTACCCTTGTGCTAAAGCACAAAGAGACTTTTTTTGAATGACCCAAGGTTAGCTAGTAGCAGTGCATCAAAAGAATTACAAGATTGAAGCTTATGTATAAGCTTGAACTCAATTCTAATTTCCATATAAGAAAAATCAAAATGGAGTAAGGAAAACTATAAACTGGAAGAAAAAAATCAAAAAAGAAACAGAATACAACTACCCAAGAGCTATACAAGTTGTAAAACATAAACAAGAAAACAGAAAAACATAAGTCAAGAGCCCCAAGCTTTCCTGATTGAGTGATTATCACCAACACCAGGCCATTAACACAAATTACTTAAGGTGATAAGGTAGAATGGATAATGAAATTTAAGCAGTCAATTATTTGTCTAAAATTAGTTAAAAACATATCTCATTTAAAACATATGAATATTGGATGCTATTCTTGTGGCATATCTTCTAAACAAGAACAAATGAGATGGAAAAAAACTCATCATGTAGCAATTTTCCTCACTTCTAGCTATTGATAGTATCATGGGAGGATAATGAATTTGGTAGCTGACATAGTTGATTTAGTGGTGTGTCTAAAAACATACTAAAATAGATATTGCAACTTCTCTCTAGCATAAAAAGCTTCTAGAAACACACACATGCAGAGAAGCGCTTCTCTTGGAGCAAAGGAATAGAAACATACCTCCCTGTAAGATGAGTCACTCTCCTCGAATTCTAGATGGGAGCGATAACTGTCATACTTTTTTTAACTTACCAATGTTAGCAGCAGCCCCAAGGTTCAAAACTAAAGTTAAATTAAAATGAGGTAAATTAGGTAAGCAACATGCAGTAGTATTACTAATCTGCATTTTTTCTTGCTAAAGTATAGTGGTAGCCATCTCAAGTATGAAAACTTAAGATGTGCTCCAGGTAGCAAACACATAGCAATCAAAACAAAAAGGGATACAAACAAATAAACAAAGAATATAAACATAAGAATGTGAAGAAATACAGATGAAGGGATGCGTAGACACGATCGTACATGAATATAAACACAGGGTAATTAACATCCAACCAACAAATACAAAAACCAGAAAGCAAGACAATTTAGGAATCGAAAAGAAACTATGCTACTCTAGGAATGGACTGAATTAAATTCATTAGAAGAGAAGAAAGAACTTACAAAGTGATGCCACGAATCCCAAAATATGCTCAATAGCATAGCCCTTTCTTGAACGGATAAGCAGAAGAGGGAGGGTCTTGCAGGGAAAAGAGGAAAGGAAGGATTTAAAACTGTTGTAGTTTGTATTAATTAATAATTACTCTGGAAATTGTGAGATGCACAACAAATAGCACCAGTTTAACGACATATCCGTCACCGTGACCCTCTACCTGCGGCAACTGTTTGAATCTTTTACCAAATATGCATTCGGTACAACTGGGCAATGCATAAAGAAGACACGAACATTTTTTTCAGGACCATTATACCCCTAACAATTTTCATGCTTATATAATTGTAGAGAATTGAATTGCATTATTTGCTTCATTAAGTATAATCAATTCATTTTTTAGTTACTGCTTCTTACTTCCTCCATTCTTTAATAGTTGCAACATTGAATTTTTGACATTATTCACACATCTTACTTGGATCACGATTTTCTACTAATATATAATCAAATTATTATGTATAAAATGTTATTAAATTTCTATTAATGTGAATTTCCAAAATGTTAACTTTTTATAATGTTTACTAATACGTCATTAAATATAATTACAGTCAAAGTTGTGCATTGGCAAACGTGAAAGTCAAACTGTTGCAACTATTTAAAACGGAGGATAGTATAATTTAATATTTCTTGGAATATAAATTAATGATAAATACAAATTTTCAATTTAAAAATAAATGAAAAAATTTAATTTCTTACACTTTCTCTTTATTGATAAATAAATATATTAATATAATACAAAGGAGACATTTGTCTTCTCTTTATTTATAGACTAATATATTAATCTATATATAAAGTATATATATATTTAATAAATATACTAATTACATTTAAAAAAATATTATATATATTTTTTAAATAAATATACTAATTATAATATGAAAAAATCTATAAAAATAATATTTCAGGTCTCTTATGATAATAAGAGACATGAAGCATCATTTTTACTGAAAGCAAACTATATGTATAAATACACACACACACACACATCTAATGTACCTATTCGTGAGTATTGTTTTCAAGATACGTATCAGATACGTGGACCGGTGGACACAACACAATGACAAAATATATGTGCATCACAGATTATGGTTAATGTAAAATGAAGGTAAGTAACATAAAAAAGTTTATCAATCTAGGACCTGAAAGATATGTTAAATATCAATCAATGATTTGTAAGATGGAAATTATCGATATATGATCCGAATTATTGATAGTTGTCGATCTAAGACCTAAATATCATATATTGAAAGTTGCAAAAATTTCTAACTTTTGCAATGGTGCATCAATGTCAACGCTTATAAAACTTGCATCATACATATTTTAACGCCCAAAACATAAAGATTTTATGTTTTATTCATCACTTTTGAAGTGCAAAAAAGGATAAATTCATGATATTTAATGTTTTAGATTAATAGTTACTTTCTTAAAAAATGATTAATAGTTAATTATTAGTCATTCGAATCTTTTATCTATAATTCTCATTATATTTTTCAAGTTTCTTATGAATAACTAACCTTTACAAGGTACTAGATTGATGAAATTCTTCTTATCAAAACTTATTTTTAAAAGAAAATTTGAGGATATTCTAAAATCAATAACCAAAAGAGAATTAGACACGAAAAAGTTGGAGAATGTAAACAAAAAAAACTGAATTAATAAGTGATTGATAACTTCGGTTCTTTATAGATTTTTTCTACGGATAATCTATAATCATTTTAGAAGAGTAATCATATACGTAGTATTCCAAAATGGCTAATCACATAAACAGTGGACTGTGAGGAAGTCTTTATAGTTGTTTTAACGATATAGCGTAGCTTGCGACTAATAAATTCATTATTGACTTAGTTCCAATGGATTTTATCAATTTGTCTTTTTGTTTATCTCATAAAACTTTATCATTTTCTTTTCAAAGCAATACATTATATTTATAAATTTCTTCATTTCTCTCTTTTGTACAAACTTTAAACACACAATATTTACTATTCTAATTTCACAACCTAAATATACTTTTAGTCTTTTATGAGAGTTGGTTTCAGGATACATTCCAACAAATATATACTTTAATTTCAATTTTTTTCAACATGATTTTACTTAATTTATTTACAATTTTGCTTAGAATCAGTGATTTATTTCATGGAATATGACATTTGCTATTCCATACCACCTTGGAAAAAAAATCTATTGGTACACACTTTGTGTTCAAACACTTACACACTCATATCTGAAGACATATTTTTTGTTTGTCTCAGACAAAATGTATTTGACAAATACGTTTTGTCTGAGATAGACAAAAAAACGCCTCATAAACATGAGTGTGTAAGAACGTGTACGCAAAATGTGTACTCTCAAGTGTGATTCTACCACCTTTTACACCCAATGGGAGACACAGACAACGGGGAAGAGGGGACAATCACCCCCACTGTTTTTTCTATTCATTTGTAAAACGGCTAGTCGTTTTGGAATATTCAAAAAAAAACCTAAAATACAAAAAGTCAAAACCGGTTTGTTCAACGTGGCATTGAGTTGTCAGCTTTTAATTCTACCACTTTGTGGCTGTTAATGTAATAATGTCTTAACTATGATTAATGATTGGGTGCATATTCTAAAAATAAAAATTACGTAGCATGAGGTTTGAAAATTATGTTTATGTACATAATAATTGGAAAGTAACCAAAATTTCACTTGAAACAAAACTTTAATGAAAACTGAGACTATTGAGGAACGGCCTAAAAGATAAAGGGGTCGGATTGGATTAATTAAAACACTTAATTAAGATCAAATCCTCTGCCGTAAAATAGTTTATTCTATTAAGCGGGTGATGTGGCACACGTATTTCCCCCTTTTTTCTTTTTCTTCTTTTGCTTTTAATTAATGAGCTCTCAGCTCTGTCATCTCTGAGCTGCCTATCTTTAATTTAGTTGAAGGCTAAATAAAAAAAGACCCAATGTAAAGATACGACTATTAATATTGCATACTCCGTATAGTTTAACATACTATTTATATTTAAAAATAAAAAATTATATAATTATTCTTTTAACTGTCTGCCAATATTTAATAAAATAAAAGCAACTAATTTTAATATCGACATGATAAAATGATTGTTAGAAACCGTTTAAAAAATAGAACCTCTTAGAGAGAATATTTTTTATATTCTAATCTGAAGAGCAACAGAGAACATGATGAAACGTGAATTTAATTGGTAAAGCTAATCATTAAAAAAATTAGACAAAAATATACAAAATATGAATATATGTATTTCAAGTTTATATCTATACATGTGTGTGTGAGGACTTGTATAATTGTATTGATCATTGATTTGAGAAAATAGCATGATCAATAGCATGAATATATGTATTTCAAGTTTATATCTATACCTAAGTTATCACTTATATTGAAAGAGGGATACACCACATTCATTAGGGCCTCCCAAACCGTAAAACTGTGTTATAAAGAATGTTTTAGTATATATTCGAAATATAATTGACAATATATGCAATTTGCACGTGATACTTTTGGATGCTCACATGTCCATAGGGATAGATTCCGGCCGAGTCAACCGTCCCGAAACCGGTCCTAACCGGCACTGTTTCAAACCGGTCCTGCCCACGGCTCGGATCTGGACCGGGTATAGTAGACCCGAACCGGATATTCTTGGGGCGAGCTCCAATTCTCCAAAAAATGAACCGGCCCGGACAAAAAAAAATTGTTTTTCAAAACCTTTGGAAGGTAAATGGGTTGAGTCTGGTGTTTTGGAGGGGTTTGGGGGTGGGGTAGAAAGTAATTAGAAAAATCCAAAAAAAGAAGGGACCCAGTAGCTACTCAGGCCGGTTCCGAGTTTCAACAATCCAAAAAAAAGCCCGGCTTGAGGCCTGCCCCGGACCGGCCCGGGTCCATCCCTAAATGTCCATTAAGATGGCTACCGGAGTTGACAGGAATTGAAGAAGTGTCCACATCATAATCTTTATTAGACTCCAAAAGAAATTAAAACTATTAGACAATTCGTGATGCATAAACTAGAGAGATGAAAGGAAATGTCGTCAATGGAGAAGCTACCGGTTTGGAATGTACTTTACGGAAATATAGTTTGATGGAGATGTTAAAGGGTATAGAGTGTATTGGTAAACATGCAGATTTTAAATAATACTCATTAAATATATAAAATTCTCATTTTCTAATGAAGTCTCTCATCAATTGAATTATTTTAAGGAATTGTATGTGACTCCTTTATGGAGATATATAATACTCCGTAGTATAATAAGTTGGGTTCGCATTATCAGTTTTATCACAATCATTCTGCTTTTAACGGGGACCCTCGTTAGAAATAAATGGTAGTGAATAGTGATAATGCTAATATAGCATATATGAGCTCAAAAAAGTCATATATGGCTCCCTAAATATTTTTCTACTAAAAAGCGCCAATCATTTGTGTTTAAGTGTTCAAATAGCGCCAATCATTTGCGTTTAAGTCTTCAAATATGGTATGAGTCAAATTCTGCAGTCACATCTTACCCTGACCTCACTATAATCTCTAGCCGGGTATATCAAGTCCCGACCCGATGTGTACCATGCATCCAGGATACAGGCAAAAAGAAATTTCCAAAGTATTAAATTGTTAGTAAAATTGGCCCCCACTAATGACACCTCTAAGCTATCTTTTTCCTTCCTCCAATCTTCACCTCCAATATATATATACGTACTCCTCATATGCATTTACCATTACCATCATCACTGTCCTCTTCATTCCAGTGATTTGACACAAAAAAAAACAAGGCATTAGGAGACCTTGCAGTGAGGAAAAAATGGAAGTGGGTTATGCTTCTTCTTCAACCCCAACGGATTCATCATCCGGTGGCTTGAGGTTTGGCAAGAAAATATACTTTGGGGATGTCGGAAGTGGGTCAATACTGGCAGGGGCCGAGAGTGGTCGGACACCGCGCCCGCCTAAGAGAGGGAGGGGTGGGCTGGCGCATGGCACCCAACCACCAAGGTGCCAGGTGGAAGGCTGCCAGGCTGATCTGAGTGAAGCTAAGTCCTATTACTCAAAGCATAAGGTGTGTGGCACTCACTCCAAGTCTCCCATGGTCATTGTTGCTGGGCTTGAACAGAGATTTTGCCAACAATGTAGCAGGTTAGCACACTCGTTACTAGGGCTCATTTGGAATGCTGTTTTCCCTAAACGGGATTTAAGAAGTTCCTTACACACACAAATAAGGTTTTACAGTTTTACTAAGCAGCAATGCCGCAAAACATTAGTACTCCGTATAACACTTGAGGATACAACTACACAGTTGTCACCTGGCATTATTACGTTAATTGTTTCATACAACAAGAAAATTCAAACCTTATTTCCAAAAGATTTTGGAGTTAGCTAGCATGAATCGATACATGATATCGAAATAAAATAGTGAAGAAAGATTGTCGTAATGTGGGGGAAATAGTGATTCAAACGGGGGCTTTCGACGACGCTCATTGTGATCAGCATGTCGCCTTCGACAACTTCTCTTTATTTGATCAAATTCAGCTAAATTATTGAACCTGGTAACTGTGAATTACTAGGTTCCATCAATTAGCTGAATTTGATCAAATACAGAGAAGCTGCCGAAGGCAACTAGCTGGTCACAACTCACAAGTTAGTTTCATATAAAACATTTTTTTGGAAGAAGCATAACCAATTAATTAAGAGCTTCTTTAAAAAATGTTAATGCTTTTGGCTCTATCCAAAAAGCACGTCCAAACACGTCTTGGTTATTTGATCATACTTCGTATTAACTAGCTTCTTGAGACTTGAGTTGGTCTATGGTTGTCCGATAAAAATAAAGATGTAGTTTTGTCAAACACTCATGAGCTTTTGACTTCGACATGCATATGTCATCTACTTTTATCATTTTCCACTTTAACATAAAACAATAAAACAACTGCATTATAATCATTACTATTAATCTATTATGACCAAACAGTTTGTGAAATACCAGATTCCATCAATTAGCTGAGTTCGATCAAACAAAGAGAAGCTGCCGAAGGCGACTGGCTGGTCACAACGAGCGCCGTCGGAAACCCCCGTTTGGATCACTATTTTCCCAACATTATGGCAATCTTTCTTGGCTATTTGGTTAGTTGACAAAAATATGATTCCCTTGTGCATAGTCCGTAGATTTCAACTCAAACTTATGCATTTAGGGTCCTTTGGTAATCGGAAAGTATAGGAAAATATTATAACTAGAAAAACATATAAGAAATTCGAAGGAAACAAAATGCCAAGAAAATGTAGTTTATTTTAGATTTTTGTTGATGCTCATTTTATGTATTTATGCATTACACAAAGACTAAAAAATCTAAATGCAATTAGTTTAGATGAAAATACTCATATTTCATTTTCCTTCACATTTTGCAAGGTAAAACAATGGAAATAATTTTCCTTGTCATTTTCCCGTAAATTTCCTTGGCAATTCCCCCTTTCCCAAGCATTTTCCACAAGCCAAACAAATCCTTGGATCTTTATAATGCCTCCGATGACAGGAAACAATGGCCAAAGAGAAAGCTTTCTCATGGACTTCACCCAATACTCACATCCACCAAGTTCAAGAGCATGTGACCAAACATGGGACGGTGAAACCATTGCATCTGAACAGTTTCTTCAATCAATGTGGCATAGTAGAGAAGGTTTCAGCGGGGCTTCTGACTCAACTCCCGCTCTCTCTCTTCTGTCAAACCAACCCTCTGGGCTCGGGCTTAACAGCTTATTTTACTCCAATGGGGTACATGATGAAGTTCATCCACCTAGTGACAATGCTGATAATATCAATGGATTTTCAAGTCCGTGGGGGTTTAAGGGAGACCAGGCTAATTTCAGTTCATCCCTCTTCACCTTAATGCTCCCACAATCCACTCATGACTCATCTGGTAATATCCTTACTGACAGTGACCAGCTTGAGATGGATCAAGACACTGGAAGATCATTCATGGGATTGGAGTACTCTGGTTATGACTCTTCAGTTCAGGATGTACACTGGACTCTCTGATTGTTGCCTCTTTCTGTGTGATGTGTTTAGAAATCTTCAATAGATGTACTTCTGTGGGTGTTATTTTGTGCTCTTTTTTCCATAAGCTAAGAAGAGTTCAGTTGCTGTCTTATTTCTCTGGCAGTTAAGCCAGTAAACACAAGTTGCGTAAACAATGTTTCTTTTTTACATTTCTTGTACCTTTCAATGGAATGAGCAGGGAAAGCTGCCCTTGACATTTTTTATCCCTGTTGCTATATTATATTTTGCAGGCCCTATAGCTAAGAGAAATTCTTAATAAATTAAAGATGGAACAAATAAATATTCAAGAAAACTGTCAAATAAGCCCTCGTACTCTAGCGAAAAAGTCAATTCAACCCTCGTACTATCAAAACACTCGATCGACACCCCGAACTATGAAAAAACACCCAATTGCTCTTTTAGCCACTCACCTACCGGCTATTCTGTAGCAGGTTGACGTGGCCAGCCATGTGGCCATTTGTTTTTGTATTTTTTGTGACACATAGGACACAAGATGGCATATCTTCTTCGCAGACACCGCTTTCTGCATCACTCTTCTTTCTCTGCAACGACACTGGGTGAGGAATTTCGTCAAACACCTTAGTGCAGGTTCGATGTTCTCTATTTTTGTGTACAGGTAATTGAGGGGTGTGGCAGATTAATTTTGATATGAGTTTAAGGAAAATGAACCCACCTTAGGTACGGTGTTTTCTTGATGCTGCTGCCGGCATCTTCTTGGTCTTCACGATCTACCAAGATGTGTCAAGGCCATTTTTCCCTTCTCCATAGTTTCTCCATAGAATAGAGCTCTACTTCTCTTTTCCATGGAACTCCCAAACGTGAAGAACAAAATCCCCAAAATCCAAAGAATGTAATGTATAGGCACATAGAGTGTTCAAATATGGAGTTAGGAGTACCAAGAAGCTGATCTAAATCATCACAATTATCTATAGTCTTGGATTTCCTTGAAATTTCTAGCAGACCTTGGGGATCTTCTCACTAAAAAACTTCTACAAGTATTTGCAATACCTTATGAATTAAGGAAGAAGCAATAAACATTTAGATCCAAAACAATGGCCACTCTATGCAAGGAAGATAAACAGTGACTAATCAGCTTTCAAAATCCTGAAGCTCCGGCTGCTCCGCTATTTTCTTCTCCGTCCAAGTGAGCAACGATTGCCAGCCTTCTCAAATAAGAAAAAAGGCGACGTGGCCGGCCACATCAGGATTACTAATGGGGTAACCGGTAACAGACCGGTTAAAAAGAGCAATTGGGTGTTTTTTTATAGCCCGGGGTGTCGATTGAGTGTTTTGATAGTAAAAGGGTTGAATTGACTTTTTCCCAATAGTATGAGCGCTTATTTGACAATTTTCTCTAAAAATTCAAATGACTAAAGAGGTAATGCATATAGTTGCATAGTAATAGATCTAATATTTGAAAAATGGGCTCCAATAGTTTTGAAGCCATGTTCCCATAACTCCCCCAAGATGGGCCTAAGCATGAGATGATCATTCAAATATAAACTGTTAAATGCATGTTTTTTTAAATACAAACTCCAACGTGTTTTCAACTTCAAAGATTAGCAGCAGTATACACAAAATCACTATTTACCCTGATCAGGGCAGCAAATGAGAATTCCTCCATGAGACCACTTTTTGGTATCATGTCTTCCGAAGACAGATTAAAGGGTGGTGCTATAATAGGCGCGTGATGGATGACGGGATAACTTAGTCACATCGCATGACATGAATCGAAATATGCTTTTTAACTTTGCATTCATGGTTTCATATTTCGATTCAAGTTAGCCGTTCACACACTCTTTTGGGACTAAGGCTTGGATACTGTTGTATGGTATGCAAATGAGCCTATTTGGTTGAAAAGGTTGAAGTTGCTGAAAGTGCTAAAATTATGGTTGTTATTGATGAAGTTACTGAAAAATTGAACAATTGTGAAAAACATATACTAGTATTTAAATTATACTGAACTCATATAATAAAGAAACACTATATGATAAAAAGGATAAAATGTTTATATTCGGCAAATTTAGCCAAAAAGTATCTCCAGCCCTAATCTATTTCATTATGAACCAACAGTCAAATAAGTCAAGAGTTCGATAATGCACAATAGGCTGATAACACTGATAAGCCGGAATGTGGCCACCGGAGGGCCATTGTGTGTATAGGTATTTGAAAAGTACAAATTTGAGCATACAAATAAAGATTTAGCAGTTCCATTCACAAAAGTAATTGAGGGCCACAGTTAAATTCCCAGATCAAGAATGCAAATACGCAAACCATACCTGGATAAATCAGATATGATCATCTGGATTCATGGCACAAAGAAACCTTCATTTGAAGGATCTTTTGATGAGGTTTGAGACCCTAACCATTTTCACAATCATTTTCACTATCGAATAGCCATCATCAGATTTGGTAAAAAGCTTAAAGTATAAATCTCAACTGTCCCTGAAATGCATCAATCCCTCCGATAAGTCGAATTGTCTAGTGGTCTTCTTCCGATACGCCAGGGCAGTCACCCGCAAGTGCCTCCAAAGAATCATACTTGCAAAATAACAAAATCAGTGTAAAATAAGATAATCTGACAAGAAAAGAAGAGACACACTTGGATATTGACAATTAAATATTTGAACCCAAACTTTTGCAATAACTCTCTTGCAAGTAATCCTTGATTCACTCTAAATCTACCACCATAATACTTACCTGACATCCACAGAACAGGCAGTAATAATATTCATCTCTCAATTTCATCAACATTGTTAGCAAATCCTGCATGAAAAGTTAAGGGATAACATTAACCATTTTCTCAAATTCATCGACATCATTAGTAAACCCTGCATGAAAAGTTAAGGGATAAAATTAACCATTTTCTCAATTTCATCGACATCTTTAGCAAATCTTGTAAGTTGTAACTATTAACTGATAAGTTTGGCATATTTTAAGGATTTCTCTATCGAAAGTCAAAACCCGGCAAAACTCTATGTCAGCACCACATGTCACCATTATTCATACACGTGTGATGCTGACATGGACTTTTAAGGTGGATTATGACGATTCCAATGGAAAAGTCATTAACGTTAGCAAACTTGGTAATTCCTGGACATAAGCTGCAAGTGAATAAAGTTAAGGGATAGATAATGACATGTGCATAAGTTACGGGACTAAATCAACAAAATTCTCTTTGCATATACATATTTGATGCTATGATTTCCGTTTCCAGATTAGAGAACATGTTTACGAGCTCCTACCCTGCTTCCCTAACTCGATACCCAAATTCATTTTGGTGGTCAGAGGTTATAGGCAGCTATCGGGGTTGCTAACAATGGAAAGCAATAGCTCCCTTTCTGAGTGGTGGACAAGAGTGACAGCATCAGCAACAGTTGTAGTTGCAGTCAGTAATTGGAGGTGACCACGGTAAATTTGAAAAACAGTTTTTATTTTTGAAAAGAAAGTGGTTTGCAAATTCAGATGAAAAAGAAACATGAAGATTAGTTTTCCTACTTCTCAACTTAGAAAAATCAAAAGAAGGAAGGACACCTTTATTTCGCTACATATTCATACCAAAATGATCATGTCATGGTTAACTGGATTGGAGCAACTCAAAACATAACATCATCTTCTCCTCTTTTTTTTTTGTTGTGTTAAGTTTTTAGTGTTAGCAGAAAACATTATTTGTTTAATTCATAAGAGCGAGGACCATAGTTACAGGAAAGAAGAATTGGAGCTTTTTTATGATTCCATATAAAAATATCAGAGAGCTGAGTAAACATTTATACAAAAAAGTACCTCTTCCGTGATGATTTCTTCTTCTTCCTCTTCCTCTTCTCCTTCTTCTTTTTCCTTAGCCTCTTCAACGACCTCCCTATTCTCCAACTGGGCTAATACAGCCTCAGCCTTGTGAAAGTTGACAACAACCCTCCGCCCTTTCCACCTCTCTTTTTGGCGATGCTCAAAGTCTACCATAAGTTCTTCCTCCTTCTTTTGCCCAATTTCAGATTTCTCTTTTTCTATCCTTGCCTTCTCTAATCTCGAGTCTTCCTTCCCAAGCCCAGCACGGCCTCTTCGAATTTCCAATCCCACTGGTTCAACCCTTCCTGAACCATCCTTCCCTAAACTGGACCCAGGAATGTATCCCATTTGTTTCAACATTTTAAACCCAATGTTTGATTCAGGAATTGCTGATTCTAAGTTGGCCAGTGTTTGTTGATCCTCTTCAATTTGCTTTTGTTGTCGTTTAAGTATTCTCTGTTCTTGCCAGCTTAGGGGTTTGCGCTTGTTTACAGATTTTGAGACTACGGAGAGTTTATTGCTAGAAACCTGGAGAGTGGAGAGGGATACTACGATTATATCTGATTTTTCTAAATTAAAGAAAGGTGGGTTTCCTAGCTCATATAATGATACAACCTCGACTTTCACAAGGATTGATTGGATATGACTCTAAGTCTGGAAGTAAATCTAGAGTGATTAGCATACTTATTTCTGAAAGCAAACCTGTTTTTTAGTGTATGTAATTCGAAAATCATAACCTCCAGCCTATGCTGTAAAAATCTGCATTATGACTAGCAAATTTAAGAAATCACATAAGCTTTCATTCTCTCACTTTCGTTCTAGGTTTTAGGTAATTGATTCTATTGAACAAATAAACTTAGTGTAATAAAGAACTCAAATTTAGGTTGAATAATTTCCACCACGTAGGACATATGAGTAGTTTCAAATTGCACAAAGCAACAACATAAAAGCATAAATATGTGTGTAACGCATATATAAATATAATCTGTGAAACAGAGCTGTTTAGGAAGCGCAGACCTTTTCGGAAGATGGAGAAGCTTCCGGAGGTAGAAACTGGGAAAGGTCTCCCATGTAATCTTCTTCCCCTTCGACCATTGCCAGTGAAGGAACAGGACTCCTGACTTCTGGGTTATCTATTAGGTGAGCACTGGGGGAGTGCTCGCAAATAGAGTACTGTAGCTACCTGGTTTTATTTCCGAGTTACGTAGTACTTGCTTGACTAAGTATTTGACAAAATTGTTAAGATAGACATTTCTTGTGTACACACTTTTTACACATGTCTGTGTAAGGTTTTTTTTATGTCTATACACAGACATAAAAAAAACCTTACACAGACATGTGTAAAAAATGTGTATCCCAAGTCCAATTGAGGAGTTTCTCAACTCGATAAGTCGATCTAACTCAATCCCCCTTAAAAAACTGAAAACTTAGGTTACAAAAACTAGGTTAAACGGAATTTATGATATCTACTATCCTCTTAAAGCTATGAGTACAATTTCTCAATAAGTTGTCATCTTCTTTCTCGTATCTTCCCTTCTCCCCTCTTTCGTTTCTTCTTCTTCCACCCTTCCATCCTCCATTTGATTTTTCTTTTAAAGTATCAACACACCATATATTTTGATATAAATAAATTTTTTTCACTAGTATGACTATATATCTTAGTTTAAAAGGAACGAGGCTGCTTGAGGCAATTTCATTGATTTACCCGAGGCGCTAGGCGGTGAGGCGCACGCCTCACGGAACTTAACTATATAATGTTGGTAAAACATATTTATACTAATTGTACATAAAGCTCTCTTCTCAAAAAATGATAACATCACCAAAATACATTAAACCATTAAACAATATAATGAACATCTTAAGAGAAACAAAATGTTGATTAAGACAGCAGCATCGAACACATTAAACACCTAAAGCTAATCATAAAATTGAATCGTAAACTCCAAAATGTAGTTTTATACTGCTAAAGTAAAAAATTTAAACAATTTGAAAGTACAAACCATCTTTATTATTATTTATAATTTATAAACTATGCGATTGGGATTAGGGTTTAGGGCAGATTGATATATGGTCATATATTTACTTATAAATAATTTAAACTATTTGATGATTTAAGAAATTAAGATAAAAGGAGAAGAAAGAATAAAAGGAAACAAAAAAAACTTACCTGCGACGTTAGATAGGAGCGGAAGAAAGAGGATAGGAGATAGTGGAAGCATAGCAGAGGCAGAATATTAGAGAAAACTTGACTCTGTTGGAGTCAGGGAACCTCATCCCATCAATATATAATACCTACGTACCTTTGGAACTAGATACGTGAATCGTCAAGCTCGAACTAGGTATGTGAATCGCCAAAAAAACAAAGATGAGCAGGCATCTTCTCAGATGCGCCAGAGGCGAACGCCTCTCAGATGCACAAAAAGCGGCAAAAGGCGAGGTATGGGGGCTAGGTGCGCCTTGCGTGCGCACCTCAGACGCACTTTTTTAAACTAAGCTATATATATTATACGGAGTGTTACGTAACTTTTAATTAATATCACGTTATTGATTGTTTAGTATGGTACATCATTGATTGATACACACAGGCTTCTAATGGGACTGAATATGCCAATATTACACTTAAGATAAAATCAGATGATGTTTATGACTTTTGCTACTCCATCATTAGCATTTCTATCATTTTATTCATTTCTATGGATTTTAAGATAATTTTAAGACTATTATATTTCTATAATCTCTGGCACTTATGTTATTAAATTTAATTAATACAAGGCTGAGTAATTACTGAGTAATCCTGAGTAATCGGTCCTACTTGCTACTTGGTCCTTGACCGAGTTACTATCGAGTAGTGAGTTAACTACCTAGCTTGCAGGGGCACATTAACAAAGAAATCATATACATCACGAATATAGCAATAAACAAAATTATAAAATTTAAATAAAACAACTTCTTAAAGAATATCTTAATTTTGATTAGAATCAGTACGTTTACGCAACTCAACAATGTAATTATTTGACAAAGAAACTACAATATTCGATGAAGAACGCCAATGCTCGGACCTTTAGGTTTTGATGTATAATATCGTAACATGACGATTGTTTATCAAACAACTAGACAGACTAAAATTGAAATAATACGAGTATAATTGTAAAAATTACATTGTAACGAATAAACAATGTTAACTAAATCAATAAATCCACAATTACACATTTACAATATTATTTACATTTTTATTGAGATTGTCATAATATAAGTGCCAGACAATTCAAAAGTTTATTTGAACTCAACAAATAAAAGTATTCCACGATTCAACAATTAACATTTCATTTAAATTCAGCAAATAAATTTAACAAATCAACATTTTTAAATGAAATTATCAAAAAAGCTATCAGAATAAGGCAGACGGCAGTGGGTTTACCCAAAATCTAAGAGCACCGTTGCACACTTGCACTAACATCGTGGATTAAGTTAGAAAAGAAGGGTCTCTGTATGGATAGGGGGGCCATGGCACCTCCCAAGCTTTTTATTTTTTAGTAGTATTAGTATTACATATCAAATAAGAAAAAATGGGTCAAAAATACTGGATAGAAACTTGCATTTGAGATCTTTTCGGGTAAAATTTTTTGATGAACTTTTGTGAACATGTATTTCTTAAAGTGTAGATTACATCCACCGAATTTCATCTTATATTTCAATCGGGAAGTCCATTAAATAAATTATGAAAAAATATTGCGTTTTTTATTTATTTTTTGGCGCAGTGTTTCTCAATAATTTATTTAATCGCTTTGCCGATTGAGTTTTAAACCGAAATTTGATGTGAATAATCTACATACCATGAAGAACATTGTCACAAAATTTCATCAAAAAAATTCATCCGGAAGCACCACAAACGTATGCATCCGGACAGTGGATCCTGTCAGGTAATTCTGACAGGATCATTCCACATGAAATAATTACATATGTATGATTAAAAATATGACAAAATATGTTTTACTTCTCAAATAGATCTTATTTAGTTCTATTAAAAATAATATGATTAGAGTTTGCCAACATATGAGTGAATAAGTCCAATTTTGATAATAAAACAATGATTATCCTATTTATGAAATTTATTTTTGTTTTAATCCTATTTAGAGAATTTTTTCTTTGTTCTTTGTGTTCCTTTTTGGCCCCCGCTATGACTAAATCCTGGCTCCACCGCTGTGATTTGGGCCTGTTGGGCCTTCTGGGCCTGTTGGGCCTTTACTGGAGTAGTAGGAGTCTATGGGTCGGGGGTTCCCGGGCCATATACTCCCTCACTCCTCTTCCTACATGAACTAATATATCTCTCACTGATGGAGATCTTCTTGCTGATCCCTCTGAGTACCACAGTATGGTAGCTGCCTTACAGTATTTAACCATGACTCGACAAGATATTACATTTGTTGTTCATCTGGTTTCCCAGTTTATGCATGCTCCCCGTACTTCACATATTCTGTTTGTTAAGCGTATTTTCAGGTATCTTCAGGGAACTCCATAACATGGTCTCCTCCTTCGGCCGAACTCCACATCTTCCACTTTGCAGGCTTATTTCGTTGCTGATTGGGCTAGATGTCCTGATAGTGGTCGCCCCACATCTGGGTTTGCTATCTTTCTCGGCCCTAATTTAGTTTCTTGGAAATCAAAGAAGCAACCCACTGTTTCTAGATCTTCCATTGAAGTTGAATATCGGGCTATTGCTTACACTGTTCAAGACACGCTTCATATCCGGTCTATACTGTTTGAACTCGGAGTTCCTGTTCGCGAGCCAGTTAAATTGTTCTGTGACAATGTTTCAGCATCATATTTATCTACTAATCCTATTCAGCATGCTCGCAGCAAACACGTCAATATAGACTATCATTTTGTTCGAGAACGTGTGTCGCAGGGAGATCTGGTTGTTCGTTATGTTCCTACGCAGTTTCAACTTGCTGATATCTTCACCAAATGTTTCTCCGCAGCGCTTCGTTTTTCTCAGGAACAATCTGCGCGTTGTTTCCCTGCACAGATTGAGGGGGTGTAATAATGTAATTATATTCTAATAGGTCTTCCCTTATTTATTGTGGTTTATTTGTAGTAGGATTCCTATTGTATTAGGTTTCCTAATGTATTCTGAACACTTATTTATTATATACTACGGTATATGACACTCAGGCTACCACACTGGTAAGCCTGCCATTATTATCACATTTTTCTAATTCCTACGAACATCAAATCACTTTCCCACATTATTTTTGTTTTTGTTGGTTTTCAAACATATAATCCAACAAATTATTTACTGATCTGGATGGGAAGTCAATTATATTCAATGGCATGTAACATGATAAACTAAAAGGGCTCCATTTTCTAATATCCTAGTCTATAATTAGGTTTATATTTTCCCCTTATATACACTTGAATGACATAAAAGTAGGCTGAAAATCATAATATATAGTTCCATGGTTCATTTCTAGTTTTTCATTTAGTCAAAGGCACATGATATTACAGTAGAGAATTGTATATTGTATATAGTTTTTCTTAATTAAGCATAGTCATTTCTCACGCACACATAGAGAGGGGAAGACTAACCGAGAGGATCGACTTTTCGGAATCATAAAGCTAGTGTATCATTTGAAATGTGGTACTCCATAACATTTTTCACACACATATAGATGCACATGTTTGCATGTATATGCAGTATGTATGTACATTATCTGTATAATTTCAATTATTCTATCTCATATATGATGTATTAGGAAATAAAATCAGGACTCATAATTTTTAATAGAAGTTTCTCAATTGTTAATTAAGATTCTGAAACAATTTACTTTAATTCAAAAGTATACTGCACAGAGTTACGATGGATTAATTACTTGATGAAACTATATGCTGTAGAAAATTAATTTTCATAATGTCCCATAATGAAGTACATATTGGACAAAATATCAACTTCATAATTACGTAGAAGTATAATAATGTAAAGAAACATGTTTGATAATTAGCACGCGCGAAGAATTAAATAGAATGTTCGTGCATTAAGTTTTAGTTATTATACTATACTAGTTTAGCAACGTGTGATGCGCGTTCGTTTAAATGCCCAATAAAATTGTAGGTATATTATTTCATCGGGTTAAGATGAGTGAATGCATGAGTAATTTGATTAAACTATTTGTATACATAATTTGTTAGAAATTGATAATCAAAGTTAACGATGAAAATATATGTATCTTGGATTGTATGGAAGGAATAAAGCAATCAAGACGACTACAATAACCATAATAATAGGATAAGATTCATTTGAAATAGTAAATAACAGAAAAAAAACATGTAATTAGATAGAGATATGTGTTTTAACCATAAAGCTATTGCAAAGCGGAAGCATGCACATTTTATCATCCGAGAACAAATATGTAATTTTCAAAATTTAACATGTTCATACACTCAATAATTTTTAAAATCTTAGCCTAACTATTTGTTAACAAAACATTCTAACCTAAATATGTTCGAAATTTTGTATTCTAACTTAGAGCATGTTTGATAGCACTAAAATCGACTAGATGAACTGATTCTGCTGAAATTTATGAAGTTTGAACTGAAGTGGTTGGATTGACTGATTCTGCTGATTTATAAAAAAAATTATATTTAAGATATATTTTATTAGTAAAATAAAGAAAAAATTATATAAAAGATAGCTAAAATGGTCATCTACAGTAACTTCAGCCAAATACAGCCACAAAAGTAACTCTAACCTTATTTTTTCTTATTATTACACAATTAATAACCTGTCTGCAATTTATATGGCTTGGAAGAGTATTTAATTTAAAACTACTCGTAATTAATAAAAAGTCTGAAACTAAAGCCCCACTAATCCGGACCTAAGATGTCACCTAAAATCACAGTTGATGCTTCTTTTGTGCGCTGCTTCTCGTTGATTCTAAGTACAAATGCCTATTCAGACGTAATATAGAGGTTAATTTATTTCACAACCTCTAATTCTTTCAAAAAGATAATAATGAAGCCATACAACTCTCAAAGAGTAGAAACAAATGATTTAGGGTCATGTTGAATTTTGGCTAGCCTCCTCGCGGTAAGCTATATGGATCCATGTAACCAATAGTGCCATGTGTAAACTTGCTATCGAACATCAAGCAAGATTCCACCACTACACAAACCGAATAATCAAATATCAAATTACTCTGGGCTGTACCGCCTGTACTCCTGTGCATATATATTCAAACATTAGAGTTGGACTTTCTGGCAATTTTTTTATTTGCGAAAATAATTGCTCGCACTTGAACTTCATCCATCACTTCTATTCTTGACACCTGAATTCCAGAGAACATCGTGGCGATAGCAACATCTGCTGCATAATTTATTGTACGGAAGTTGCACATTGCAACTGAGTACAATAATAATGAATTAATTATCTGAGTCTTGGTCCACTGCTCCACCGCTCCAAGAATCCACCGAAGTGTCGAACTGGAAGCCCGAAGTCTGGAAGGTGCTGCGTTTCCGAAATCAGCAAGACGCCAACTGCGCGCCAAGACCGCAAATCCCAAGTCAGCGACCGGTGACTGTGACTCTGAGAGCCACCGCTCGTCGGGGCACTGTCCGAATGCCTCGCCCCCGACATGTGAGGCTCATATATAGTCTATAACCTTCTTTCTCTCTCTGATTTATGGACTTTTCGTATACACATAGATATCACCCATGAACAATATTAACAAGCAGTTAGCTACCAAAAATATTTTATTTGCACATTTCAGCGAGAAAATAGCAAATTCAAAAAGACTTATGTCACTCTTACCTTTCAGACGGAAAACACTTAGCTTAGATCCTTGAATAATGCTTCCAACCTAAAACATCAAATTAGAACAAAAAAGCAATGTGAATGAGCTATACAACTTAAAAAGTGAAAAATTTAAATTCATAGGACATTTAATTTTTAATAACTCCACCAGCTACTTTACATACGGTAAATTTAGTAGTGAACAAAAAGAAGACAAATATCATAAGTATTATAGACAAAACTTCCTAATTTTTATTCATTGAAGTTCATGAGGTTAATTCAATGTTCGATTGCGCTACATGCATGTATAAGCATAGCAAAAAAGACTACTATTGTAAGTTTTACCCCGCTGCCGTTAAGACTCCCACATACGGTGGGGGTAATGGGGGTCAGATGTACGCAGGCTTACCCTTGTGCTAAAGCACAAAGAGACTTTTTTTGAATGACCCAAGGTTAGCTAGTAGCAGTGCATCAAAAGAATTACAAGATTGAAGCTTATGTATAAGCTTGAACTCAATTCTAATTTCCATATAAGAAAAATCAAAATGGAGTAAGGAAAACTATAAACTGGAAGAAAAAAATCAAAAAAGAAACAGAATACAACTACCCAAGAGCTATACAAGTTGTAAAACATAAACAAGAAAACAGAAAAACATAAGTCAAGAGCCCCAAGCTTTCCTGATTGAGTGATTATCACCAACACCAGGCCATTAACACAAATTACTTAAGGTGATAAGGTAGAATGGATAATGAAATTTAAGCAGTCAATTATTTGTCTAAAATTAGTTAAAAACATATCTCATTTAAAACATATGAATATTGGATGCTATTCTTGTGGCATATCTTCTAAACAAGAACAAATGAGATGGAAAAAAACTCATCATGTAGCAATTTTCCTCACTTCTAGCTATTGATAGTATCATGGGAGGATAATGAATTTGGTAGCTGACATAGTTGATTTAGTGGTGTGTCTAAAAACATACTAAAATAGATATTGCAACTTCTCTCTAGCATAAAAAGCTTCTAGAAACACACACATGCAGAGAAGCGCTTCTCTTGGAGCAAAGGAATAGAAACATACCTCCCTGTAAGATGAGTCACTCTCCTCGAATTCTAGATGGGAGCGATAACTGTCATACTTTTTTTAACTTACCAATGTTAGCAGCAGCCCCAAGGTTCAAAACTAAAGTTAAATTAAAATGAGGTAAATTAGGTAAGCAACATGCAGTAGTATTACTAATCTGCATTTTTTCTTGCTAAAGTATAGTGGTAGCCATCTCAAGTATGAAAACTTAAGATGTGCTCCAGGTAGCAAACACATAGCAATCAAAACAAAAAGGGATACAAACAAATAAACAAAGAATATAAACATAAGAATGTGAAGAAATACAGATGAAGGGATGCGTAGACACGATCGTACATGAATATAAACACAGGGTAATTAACATCCAACCAACAAATACAAAAACCAGAAAGCAAGACAATTTAGGAATCGAAAAGAAACTATGCTACTCTAGGAATGGACTGAATTAAATTCATTAGAAGAGAAGAAAGAACTTACAAAGTGATGCCACGAATCCCAAAATATGCTCAATAGCATAGCCCTTTCTTGAACGGATAAGCAGAAGAGGGAGGGTCTTGCAGGGAAAAGAGGAAAGGAAGGATTTAAAACTGTTGTAGTTTGTATTAATTAATAATTACTCTGGAAATTGTGAGATGCACAACAAATAGCACCAGTTTAACGACATATCCGTCACCGTGACCCTCTACCTGCGGCAACTGTTTGAATCTTTTACCAAATATGCATTCGGTACAACTGGGCAATGCATAAAGAAGACACGAACATTTTTTTCAGGACCATTATACCCCTAACAATTTTCATGCTTATATAATTGTAGAGAATTGAATTGCATTATTTGCTTCATTAAGTATAATCAATTCATTTTTTAGTTACTGCTTCTTACTTCCTCCATTCTTTAATAGTTGCAACATTGAATTTTTGACATTATTCACACATCTTACTTGGATCACGATTTTCTACTAATATATAATCAAATTATTATGTATAAAATGTTATTAAATTTCTATTAATGTGAATTTCCAAAATGTTAACTTTTTATAATGTTTACTAATACGTCATTAAATATAATTACAGTCAAAGTTGTGCATTGGCAAACGTGAAAGTCAAACTGTTGCAACTATTTAAAACGGAGGATAGTATAATTTAATATTTCTTGGAATATAAATTAATGATAAATACAAATTTTCAATTTAAAAATAAATGAAAAAATTTAATTTCTTACACTTTCTCTTTATTGATAAATAAATATATTAATATAATACAAAGGAGACATTTGTCTTCTCTTTATTTATAGACTAATATATTAATCTATATATAAAGTATATATATATTTAATAAATATACTAATTACATTTAAAAAAATATTATATATATTTTTTAAATAAATATACTAATTATAATATGAAAAAATCTATAAAAATAATATTTCAGGTCTCTTATGATAATAAGAGACATGAAGCATCATTTTTACTGAAAGCAAACTATATGTATAAATACACACACACACACACATCTAATGTACCTATTCGTGAGTATTGTTTTCAAGATACGTATCAGATACGTGGACCGGTGGACACAACACAATGACAAAATATATGTGCATCACAGATTATGGTTAATGTAAAATGAAGGTAAGTAACATAAAAAAGTTTATCAATCTAGGACCTGAAAGATATGTTAAATATCAATCAATGATTTGTAAGATGGAAATTATCGATATATGATCCGAATTATTGATAGTTGTCGATCTAAGACCTAAATATCATATATTGAAAGTTGCAAAAATTTCTAACTTTTGCAATGGTGCATCAATGTCAACGCTTATAAAACTTGCATCATACATATTTTAACGCCCAAAACATAAAGATTTTATGTTTTATTCATCACTTTTGAAGTGCAAAAAAGGATAAATTCATGATATTTAATGTTTTAGATTAATAGTTACTTTCTTAAAAAATGATTAATAGTTAATTATTAGTCATTCGAATCTTTTATCTATAATTCTCATTATATTTTTCAAGTTTCTTATGAATAACTAACCTTTACAAGGTACTAGATTGATGAAATTCTTCTTATCAAAACTTATTTTTAAAAGAAAATTTGAGGATATTCTAAAATCAATAACCAAAAGAGAATTAGACACGAAAAAGTTGGAGAATGTAAACAAAAAAAACTGAATTAATAAGTGATTGATAACTTCGGTTCTTTATAGATTTTTTCTACGGATAATCTATAATCATTTTAGAAGAGTAATCATATACGTAGTATTCCAAAATGGCTAATCACATAAACAGTGGACTGTGAGGAAGTCTTTATAGTTGTTTTAACGATATAGCGTAGCTTGCGACTAATAAATTCATTATTGACTTAGTTCCAATGGATTTTATCAATTTGTCTTTTTGTTTATCTCATAAAACTTTATCATTTTCTTTTCAAAGCAATACATTATATTTATAAATTTCTTCATTTCTCTCTTTTGTACAAACTTTAAACACACAATATTTACTATTCTAATTTCACAACCTAAATATACTTTTAGTCTTTTATGAGAGTTGGTTTCAGGATACATTCCAACAAATATATACTTTAATTTCAATTTTTTTCAACATGATTTTACTTAATTTATTTACAATTTTGCTTAGAATCAGTGATTTATTTCATGGAATATGACATTTGCTATTCCATACCACCTTGGAAAAAAAATCTATTGGTACACACTTTGTGTTCAAACACTTACACACTCATATCTGAAGACATATTTTTTGTTTGTCTCAGACAAAATGTATTTGACAAATACGTTTTGTCTGAGATAGACAAAAAAACGCCTCATAAACATGAGTGTGTAAGAACGTGTACGCAAAATGTGTACTCTCAAGTGTGATTCTACCACCTTTTACACCCAATGGGAGACACAGACAACGGGGAAGAGGGGACAATCACCCCCACTGTTTTTTCTATTCATTTGTAAAACGGCTAGTCGTTTTGGAATATTCAAAAAAAAACCTAAAATACAAAAAGTCAAAACCGGTTTGTTCAACGTGGCATTGAGTTGTCAGCTTTTAATTCTACCACTTTGTGGCTGTTAATGTAATAATGTCTTAACTATGATTAATGATTGGGTGCATATTCTAAAAATAAAAATTACGTAGCATGAGGTTTGAAAATTATGTTTATGTACATAATAATTGGAAAGTAACCAAAATTTCACTTGAAACAAAACTTTAATGAAAACTGAGACTATTGAGGAACGGCCTAAAAGATAAAGGGGTCGGATTGGATTAATTAAAACACTTAATTAAGATCAAATCCTCTGCCGTAAAATAGTTTATTCTATTAAGCGGGTGATGTGGCACACGTATTTCCCCCTTTTTTCTTTTTCTTCTTTTGCTTTTAATTAATGAGCTCTCAGCTCTGTCATCTCTGAGCTGCCTATCTTTAATTTAGTTGAAGGCTAAATAAAAAAAGACCCAATGTAAAGATACGACTATTAATATTGCATACTCCGTATAGTTTAACATACTATTTATATTTAAAAATAAAAAATTATATAATTATTCTTTTAACTGTCTGCCAATATTTAATAAAATAAAAGCAACTAATTTTAATATCGACATGATAAAATGATTGTTAGAAACCGTTTAAAAAATAGAACCTCTTAGAGAGAATATTTTTTATATTCTAATCTGAAGAGCAACAGAGAACATGATGAAACGTGAATTTAATTGGTAAAGCTAATCATTAAAAAAATTAGACAAAAATATACAAAATATGAATATATGTATTTCAAGTTTATATCTATACATGTGTGTGTGAGGACTTGTATAATTGTATTGATCATTGATTTGAGAAAATAGCATGATCAATAGCATGAATATATGTATTTCAAGTTTATATCTATACCTAAGTTATCACTTATATTGAAAGAGGGATACACCACATTCATTAGGGCCTCCCAAACCGTAAAACTGTGTTATAAAGAATGTTTTAGTATATATTCGAAATATAATTGACAATATATGCAATTTGCACGTGATACTTTTGGATGCTCACATGTCCATAGGGATAGATTCCGGCCGAGTCAACCGTCCCGAAACCGGTCCTAACCGGCACTGTTTCAAACCGGTCCTGCCCACGGCTCGGATCTGGACCGGGTATAGTAGACCCGAACCGGATATTCTTGGGGCGAGCTCCAATTCTCCAAAAAATGAACCGGCCCGGACAAAAAAAAATTGTTTTTCAAAACCTTTGGAAGGTAAATGGGTTGAGTCTGGTGTTTTGGAGGGGTTTGGGGGTGGGGTAGAAAGTAATTAGAAAAATCCAAAAAAAGAAGGGACCCAGTAGCTACTCAGGCCGGTTCCGAGTTTCAACAATCCAAAAAAAAGCCCGGCTTGAGGCCTGCCCCGGACCGGCCCGGGTCCATCCCTAAATGTCCATTAAGATGGCTACCGGAGTTGACAGGAATTGAAGAAGTGTCCACATCATAATCTTTATTAGACTCCAAAAGAAATTAAAACTATTAGACAATTCGTGATGCATAAACTAGAGAGATGAAAGGAAATGTCGTCAATGGAGAAGCTACCGGTTTGGAATGTACTTTACGGAAATATAGTTTGATGGAGATGTTAAAGGGTATAGAGTGTATTGGTAAACATGCAGATTTTAAATAATACTCATTAAATATATAAAATTCTCATTTTCTAATGAAGTCTCTCATCAATTGAATTATTTTAAGGAATTGTATGTGACTCCTTTATGGAGATATATAATACTCCGTAGTATAATAAGTTGGGTTCGCATTATCAGTTTTATCACAATCATTCTGCTTTTAACGGGGACCCTCGTTAGAAATAAATGGTAGTGAATAGTGATAATGCTAATATAGCATATATGAGCTCAAAAAAGTCATATATGGCTCCCTAAATATTTTTCTACTAAAAAGCGCCAATCATTTGTGTTTAAGTGTTCAAATAGCGCCAATCATTTGCGTTTAAGTCTTCAAATATGGTATGAGTCAAATTCTGCAGTCACATCTTACCCTGACCTCACTATAATCTCTAGCCGGGTATATCAAGTCCCGACCCGATGTGTACCATGCATCCAGGATACAGGCAAAAAGAAATTTCCAAAGTATTAAATTGTTAGTAAAATTGGCCCCCACTAATGACACCTCTAAGCTATCTTTTTCCTTCCTCCAATCTTCACCTCCAATATATATATACGTACTCCTCATATGCATTTACCATTACCATCATCACTGTCCTCTTCATTCCAGTGATTTGACACAAAAAAAAACAAGGCATTAGGAGACCTTGCAGTGAGGAAAAAATGGAAGTGGGTTATGCTTCTTCTTCAACCCCAACGGATTCATCATCCGGTGGCTTGAGGTTTGGCAAGAAAATATACTTTGGGGATGTCGGAAGTGGGTCAATACTGGCAGGGGCCGAGAGTGGTCGGACACCGCGCCCGCCTAAGAGAGGGAGGGGTGGGCTGGCGCATGGCACCCAACCACCAAGGTGCCAGGTGGAAGGCTGCCAGGCTGATCTGAGTGAAGCTAAGTCCTATTACTCAAAGCATAAGGTGTGTGGCACTCACTCCAAGTCTCCCATGGTCATTGTTGCTGGGCTTGAACAGAGATTTTGCCAACAATGTAGCAGGTTAGCACACTCGTTACTAGGGCTCATTTGGAATGCTGTTTTCCCTAAACGGGATTTAAGAAGTTCCTTACACACACAAATAAGGTTTTACAGTTTTACTAAGCAGCAATGCCGCAAAACATTAGTACTCCGTATAACACTTGAGGATACAACTACACAGTTGTCACCTGGCATTATTACGTTAATTGTTTCATACAACAAGAAAATTCAAACCTTATTTCCAAAAGATTTTGGAGTTAGCTAGCATGAATCGATACATGATATCGAAATAAAATAGTGAAGAAAGATTGTCGTAATGTGGGGGAAATAGTGATTCAAACGGGGGCTTTCGACGACGCTCATTGTGATCAGCATGTCGCCTTCGACAACTTCTCTTTATTTGATCAAATTCAGCTAAATTATTGAACCTGGTAACTGTGAATTACTAGGTTCCATCAATTAGCTGAATTTGATCAAATACAGAGAAGCTGCCGAAGGCAACTAGCTGGTCACAACTCACAAGTTAGTTTCATATAAAACATTTTTTTGGAAGAAGCATAACCAATTAATTAAGAGCTTCTTTAAAAAATGTTAATGCTTTTGGCTCTATCCAAAAAGCACGTCCAAACACGTCTTGGTTATTTGATCATACTTCGTATTAACTAGCTTCTTGAGACTTGAGTTGGTCTATGGTTGTCCGATAAAAATAAAGATGTAGTTTTGTCAAACACTCATGAGCTTTTGACTTCGACATGCATATGTCATCTACTTTTATCATTTTCCACTTTAACATAAAACAATAAAACAACTGCATTATAATCATTACTATTAATCTATTATGACCAAACAGTTTGTGAAATACCAGATTCCATCAATTAGCTGAGTTCGATCAAACAAAGAGAAGCTGCCGAAGGCGACTGGCTGGTCACAACGAGCGCCGTCGGAAACCCCCGTTTGGATCACTATTTTCCCAACATTATGGCAATCTTTCTTGGCTATTTGGTTAGTTGACAAAAATATGATTCCCTTGTGCATAGTCCGTAGATTTCAACTCAAACTTATGCATTTAGGGTCCTTTGGTAATCGGAAAGTATAGGAAAATATTATAACTAGAAAAACATATAAGAAATTCGAAGGAAACAAAATGCCAAGAAAATGTAGTTTATTTTAGATTTTTGTTGATGCTCATTTTATGTATTTATGCATTACACAAAGACTAAAAAATCTAAATGCAATTAGTTTAGATGAAAATACTCATATTTCATTTTCCTTCACATTTTGCAAGGTAAAACAATGGAAATAATTTTCCTTGTCATTTTCCCGTAAATTTCCTTGGCAATTCCCCCTTTCCCAAGCATTTTCCACAAGCCAAACAAATCCTTGGATCTTTATAATGCCTCCGATGACAGGAAACAATGGCCAAAGAGAAAGCTTTCTCATGGACTTCACCCAATACTCACATCCACCAAGTTCAAGAGCATGTGACCAAACATGGGACGGTGAAACCATTGCATCTGAACAGTTTCTTCAATCAATGTGGCATAGTAGAGAAGGTTTCAGCGGGGCTTCTGACTCAACTCCCGCTCTCTCTCTTCTGTCAAACCAACCCTCTGGGCTCGGGCTTAACAGCTTATTTTACTCCAATGGGGTACATGATGAAGTTCATCCACCTAGTGACAATGCTGATAATATCAATGGATTTTCAAGTCCGTGGGGGTTTAAGGGAGACCAGGCTAATTTCAGTTCATCCCTCTTCACCTTAATGCTCCCACAATCCACTCATGACTCATCTGGTAATATCCTTACTGACAGTGACCAGCTTGAGATGGATCAAGACACTGGAAGATCATTCATGGGATTGGAGTACTCTGGTTATGACTCTTCAGTTCAGGATGTACACTGGACTCTCTGATTGTTGCCTCTTTCTGTGTGATGTGTTTAGAAATCTTCAATAGATGTACTTCTGTGGGTGTTATTTTGTGCTCTTTTTTCCATAAGCTAAGAAGAGTTCAGTTGCTGTCTTATTTCTCTGGCAGTTAAGCCAGTAAACACAAGTTGCGTAAACAATGTTTCTTTTTTACATTTCTTGTACCTTTCAATGGAATGAGCAGGGAAAGCTGCCCTTGACATTTTTTATCCCTGTTGCTATATTATATTTTGCAGGCCCTATAGCTAAGAGAAATTCTTAATAAATTAAAGATGGAACAAATAAATATTCAAGAAAACTGTCAAATAAGCCCTCGTACTCTAGCGAAAAAGTCAATTCAACCCTCGTACTATCAAAACACTCGATCGACACCCCGAACTATGAAAAAACACCCAATTGCTCTTTTAGCCACTCACCTACCGGCTATTCTGTAGCAGGTTGACGTGGCCAGCCATGTGGCCATTTGTTTTTGTATTTTTTGTGACACATAGGACACAAGATGGCATATCTTCTTCGCAGACACCGCTTTCTGCATCACTCTTCTTTCTCTGCAACGACACTGGGTGAGGAATTTCGTCAAACACCTTAGTGCAGGTTCGATGTTCTCTATTTTTGTGTACAGGTAATTGAGGGGTGTGGCAGATTAATTTTGATATGAGTTTAAGGAAAATGAACCCACCTTAGGTACGGTGTTTTCTTGATGCTGCTGCCGGCATCTTCTTGGTCTTCACGATCTACCAAGATGTGTCAAGGCCATTTTTCCCTTCTCCATAGTTTCTCCATAGAATAGAGCTCTACTTCTCTTTTCCATGGAACTCCCAAACGTGAAGAACAAAATCCCCAAAATCCAAAGAATGTAATGTATAGGCACATAGAGTGTTCAAATATGGAGTTAGGAGTACCAAGAAGCTGATCTAAATCATCACAATTATCTATAGTCTTGGATTTCCTTGAAATTTCTAGCAGACCTTGGGGATCTTCTCACTAAAAAACTTCTACAAGTATTTGCAATACCTTATGAATTAAGGAAGAAGCAATAAACATTTAGATCCAAAACAATGGCCACTCTATGCAAGGAAGATAAACAGTGACTAATCAGCTTTCAAAATCCTGAAGCTCCGGCTGCTCCGCTATTTTCTTCTCCGTCCAAGTGAGCAACGATTGCCAGCCTTCTCAAATAAGAAAAAAGGCGACGTGGCCGGCCACATCAGGATTACTAATGGGGTAACCGGTAACAGACCGGTTAAAAAGAGCAATTGGGTGTTTTTTTATAGCCCGGGGTGTCGATTGAGTGTTTTGATAGTAAAAGGGTTGAATTGACTTTTTCCCAATAGTATGAGCGCTTATTTGACAATTTTCTCTAAAAATTCAAATGACTAAAGAGGTAATGCATATAGTTGCATAGTAATAGATCTAATATTTGAAAAATGGGCTCCAATAGTTTTGAAGCCATGTTCCCATAACTCCCCCAAGATGGGCCTAAGCATGAGATGATCATTCAAATATAAACTGTTAAATGCATGTTTTTTTAAATACAAACTCCAACGTGTTTTCAACTTCAAAGATTAGCAGCAGTATACACAAAATCACTATTTACCCTGATCAGGGCAGCAAATGAGAATTCCTCCATGAGACCACTTTTTGGTATCATGTCTTCCGAAGACAGATTAAAGGGTGGTGCTATAATAGGCGCGTGATGGATGACGGGATAACTTAGTCACATCGCATGACATGAATCGAAATATGCTTTTTAACTTTGCATTCATGGTTTCATATTTCGATTCAAGTTAGCCGTTCACACACTCTTTTGGGACTAAGGCTTGGATACTGTTGTATGGTATGCAAATGAGCCTATTTGGTTGAAAAGGTTGAAGTTGCTGAAAGTGCTAAAATTATGGTTGTTATTGATGAAGTTACTGAAAAATTGAACAATTGTGAAAAACATATACTAGTATTTAAATTATACTGAACTCATATAATAAAGAAACACTATATGATAAAAAGGATAAAATGTTTATATTCGGCAAATTTAGCCAAAAAGTATCTCCAGCCCTAATCTATTTCATTATGAACCAACAGTCAAATAAGTCAAGAGTTCGATAATGCACAATAGGCTGATAACACTGATAAGCCGGAATGTGGCCACCGGAGGGCCATTGTGTGTATAGGTATTTGAAAAGTACAAATTTGAGCATACAAATAAAGATTTAGCAGTTCCATTCACAAAAGTAATTGAGGGCCACAGTTAAATTCCCAGATCAAGAATGCAAATACGCAAACCATACCTGGATAAATCAGATATGATCATCTGGATTCATGGCACAAAGAAACCTTCATTTGAAGGATCTTTTGATGAGGTTTGAGACCCTAACCATTTTCACAATCATTTTCACTATCGAATAGCCATCATCAGATTTGGTAAAAAGCTTAAAGTATAAATCTCAACTGTCCCTGAAATGCATCAATCCCTCCGATAAGTCGAATTGTCTAGTGGTCTTCTTCCGATACGCCAGGGCAGTCACCCGCAAGTGCCTCCAAAGAATCATACTTGCAAAATAACAAAATCAGTGTAAAATAAGATAATCTGACAAGAAAAGAAGAGACACACTTGGATATTGACAATTAAATATTTGAACCCAAACTTTTGCAATAACTCTCTTGCAAGTAATCCTTGATTCACTCTAAATCTACCACCATAATACTTACCTGACATCCACAGAACAGGCAGTAATAATATTCATCTCTCAATTTCATCAACATTGTTAGCAAATCCTGCATGAAAAGTTAAGGGATAACATTAACCATTTTCTCAAATTCATCGACATCATTAGTAAACCCTGCATGAAAAGTTAAGGGATAAAATTAACCATTTTCTCAATTTCATCGACATCTTTAGCAAATCTTGTAAGTTGTAACTATTAACTGATAAGTTTGGCATATTTTAAGGATTTCTCTATCGAAAGTCAAAACCCGGCAAAACTCTATGTCAGCACCACATGTCACCATTATTCATACACGTGTGATGCTGACATGGACTTTTAAGGTGGATTATGACGATTCCAATGGAAAAGTCATTAACGTTAGCAAACTTGGTAATTCCTGGACATAAGCTGCAAGTGAATAAAGTTAAGGGATAGATAATGACATGTGCATAAGTTACGGGACTAAATCAACAAAATTCTCTTTGCATATACATATTTGATGCTATGATTTCCGTTTCCAGATTAGAGAACATGTTTACGAGCTCCTACCCTGCTTCCCTAACTCGATACCCAAATTCATTTTGGTGGTCAGAGGTTATAGGCAGCTATCGGGGTTGCTAACAATGGAAAGCAATAGCTCCCTTTCTGAGTGGTGGACAAGAGTGACAGCATCAGCAACAGTTGTAGTTGCAGTCAGTAATTGGAGGTGACCACGGTAAATTTGAAAAACAGTTTTTATTTTTGAAAAGAAAGTGGTTTGCAAATTCAGATGAAAAAGAAACATGAAGATTAGTTTTCCTACTTCTCAACTTAGAAAAATCAAAAGAAGGAAGGACACCTTTATTTCGCTACATATTCATACCAAAATGATCATGTCATGGTTAACTGGATTGGAGCAACTCAAAACATAACATCATCTTCTCCTCTTTTTTTTTTGTTGTGTTAAGTTTTTAGTGTTAGCAGAAAACATTATTTGTTTAATTCATAAGAGCGAGGACCATAGTTACAGGAAAGAAGAATTGGAGCTTTTTTATGATTCCATATAAAAATATCAGAGAGCTGAGTAAACATTTATACAAAAAAGTACCTCTTCCGTGATGATTTCTTCTTCTTCCTCTTCCTCTTCTCCTTCTTCTTTTTCCTTAGCCTCTTCAACGACCTCCCTATTCTCCAACTGGGCTAATACAGCCTCAGCCTTGTGAAAGTTGACAACAACCCTCCGCCCTTTCCACCTCTCTTTTTGGCGATGCTCAAAGTCTACCATAAGTTCTTCCTCCTTCTTTTGCCCAATTTCAGATTTCTCTTTTTCTATCCTTGCCTTCTCTAATCTCGAGTCTTCCTTCCCAAGCCCAGCACGGCCTCTTCGAATTTCCAATCCCACTGGTTCAACCCTTCCTGAACCATCCTTCCCTAAACTGGACCCAGGAATGTATCCCATTTGTTTCAACATTTTAAACCCAATGTTTGATTCAGGAATTGCTGATTCTAAGTTGGCCAGTGTTTGTTGATCCTCTTCAATTTGCTTTTGTTGTCGTTTAAGTATTCTCTGTTCTTGCCAGCTTAGGGGTTTGCGCTTGTTTACAGATTTTGAGACTACGGAGAGTTTATTGCTAGAAACCTGGAGAGTGGAGAGGGATACTACGATTATATCTGATTTTTCTAAATTAAAGAAAGGTGGGTTTCCTAGCTCATATAATGATACAACCTCGACTTTCACAAGGATTGATTGGATATGACTCTAAGTCTGGAAGTAAATCTAGAGTGATTAGCATACTTATTTCTGAAAGCAAACCTGTTTTTTAGTGTATGTAATTCGAAAATCATAACCTCCAGCCTATGCTGTAAAAATCTGCATTATGACTAGCAAATTTAAGAAATCACATAAGCTTTCATTCTCTCACTTTCGTTCTAGGTTTTAGGTAATTGATTCTATTGAACAAATAAACTTAGTGTAATAAAGAACTCAAATTTAGGTTGAATAATTTCCACCACGTAGGACATATGAGTAGTTTCAAATTGCACAAAGCAACAACATAAAAGCATAAATATGTGTGTAACGCATATATAAATATAATCTGTGAAACAGAGCTGTTTAGGAAGCGCAGACCTTTTCGGAAGATGGAGAAGCTTCCGGAGGTAGAAACTGGGAAAGGTCTCCCATGTAATCTTCTTCCCCTTCGACCATTGCCAGTGAAGGAACAGGACTCCTGACTTCTGGGTTATCTATTAGGTGAGCACTGGGGGAGTGCTCGCAAATAGAGTACTGTAGCTACCTGGTTTTATTTCCGAGTTACGTAGTACTTGCTTGACTAAGTATTTGACAAAATTGTTAAGATAGACATTTCTTGTGTACACACTTTTTACACATGTCTGTGTAAGGTTTTTTTTATGTCTATACACAGACATAAAAAAAACCTTACACAGACATGTGTAAAAAATGTGTATCCCAAGTCCAATTGAGGAGTTTCTCAACTCGATAAGTCGATCTAACTCAATCCCCCTTAAAAAACTGAAAACTTAGGTTACAAAAACTAGGTTAAACGGAATTTATGATATCTACTATCCTCTTAAAGCTATGAGTACAATTTCTCAATAAGTTGTCATCTTCTTTCTCGTATCTTCCCTTCTCCCCTCTTTCGTTTCTTCTTCTTCCACCCTTCCATCCTCCATTTGATTTTTCTTTTAAAGTATCAACACACCATATATTTTGATATAAATAAATTTTTTTCACTAGTATGACTATATATCTTAGTTTAAAAGGAACGAGGCTGCTTGAGGCAATTTCATTGATTTACCCGAGGCGCTAGGCGGTGAGGCGCACGCCTCACGGAACTTAACTATATAATGTTGGTAAAACATATTTATACTAATTGTACATAAAGCTCTCTTCTCAAAAAATGATAACATCACCAAAATACATTAAACCATTAAACAATATAATGAACATCTTAAGAGAAACAAAATGTTGATTAAGACAGCAGCATCGAACACATTAAACACCTAAAGCTAATCATAAAATTGAATCGTAAACTCCAAAATGTAGTTTTATACTGCTAAAGTAAAAAATTTAAACAATTTGAAAGTACAAACCATCTTTATTATTATTTATAATTTATAAACTATGCGATTGGGATTAGGGTTTAGGGCAGATTGATATATGGTCATATATTTACTTATAAATAATTTAAACTATTTGATGATTTAAGAAATTAAGATAAAAGGAGAAGAAAGAATAAAAGGAAACAAAAAAAACTTACCTGCGACGTTAGATAGGAGCGGAAGAAAGAGGATAGGAGATAGTGGAAGCATAGCAGAGGCAGAATATTAGAGAAAACTTGACTCTGTTGGAGTCAGGGAACCTCATCCCATCAATATATAATACCTACGTACCTTTGGAACTAGATACGTGAATCGTCAAGCTCGAACTAGGTATGTGAATCGCCAAAAAAACAAAGATGAGCAGGCATCTTCTCAGATGCGCCAGAGGCGAACGCCTCTCAGATGCACAAAAAGCGGCAAAAGGCGAGGTATGGGGGCTAGGTGCGCCTTGCGTGCGCACCTCAGACGCACTTTTTTAAACTAAGCTATATATATTATACGGAGTGTTACGTAACTTTTAATTAATATCACGTTATTGATTGTTTAGTATGGTACATCATTGATTGATACACACAGGCTTCTAATGGGACTGAATATGCCAATATTACACTTAAGATAAAATCAGATGATGTTTATGACTTTTGCTACTCCATCATTAGCATTTCTATCATTTTATTCATTTCTATGGATTTTAAGATAATTTTAAGACTATTATATTTCTATAATCTCTGGCACTTATGTTATTAAATTTAATTAATACAAGGCTGAGTAATTACTGAGTAATCCTGAGTAATCGGTCCTACTTGCTACTTGGTCCTTGACCGAGTTACTATCGAGTAGTGAGTTAACTACCTAGCTTGCAGGGGCACATTAACAAAGAAATCATATACATCACGAATATAGCAATAAACAAAATTATAAAATTTAAATAAAACAACTTCTTAAAGAATATCTTAATTTTGATTAGAATCAGTACGTTTACGCAACTCAACAATGTAATTATTTGACAAAGAAACTACAATATTCGATGAAGAACGCCAATGCTCGGACCTTTAGGTTTTGATGTATAATATCGTAACATGACGATTGTTTATCAAACAACTAGACAGACTAAAATTGAAATAATACGAGTATAATTGTAAAAATTACATTGTAACGAATAAACAATGTTAACTAAATCAATAAATCCACAATTACACATTTACAATATTATTTACATTTTTATTGAGATTGTCATAATATAAGTGCCAGACAATTCAAAAGTTTATTTGAACTCAACAAATAAAAGTATTCCACGATTCAACAATTAACATTTCATTTAAATTCAGCAAATAAATTTAACAAATCAACATTTTTAAATGAAATTATCAAAAAAGCTATCAGAATAAGGCAGACGGCAGTGGGTTTACCCAAAATCTAAGAGCACCGTTGCACACTTGCACTAACATCGTGGATTAAGTTAGAAAAGAAGGGTCTCTGTATGGATAGGGGGGCCATGGCACCTCCCAAGCTTTTTATTTTTTAGTAGTATTAGTATTACATATCAAATAAGAAAAAATGGGTCAAAAATACTGGATAGAAACTTGCATTTGAGATCTTTTCGGGTAAAATTTTTTGATGAACTTTTGTGAACATGTATTTCTTAAAGTGTAGATTACATCCACCGAATTTCATCTTATATTTCAATCGGGAAGTCCATTAAATAAATTATGAAAAAATATTGCGTTTTTTATTTATTTTTTGGCGCAGTGTTTCTCAATAATTTATTTAATCGCTTTGCCGATTGAGTTTTAAACCGAAATTTGATGTGAATAATCTACATACCATGAAGAACATTGTCACAAAATTTCATCAAAAAAATTCATCCGGAAGCACCACAAACGTATGCATCCGGACAGTGGATCCTGTCAGGTAATTCTGACAGGATCATTCCACATGAAATAATTACATATGTATGATTAAAAATATGACAAAATATGTTTTACTTCTCAAATAGATCTTATTTAGTTCTATTAAAAATAATATGATTAGAGTTTGCCAACATATGAGTGAATAAGTCCAATTTTGATAATAAAACAATGATTATCCTATTTATGAAATTTATTTTTGTTTTAATCCTATTTAGAGAATTTTTTCTTTGTTCTTTGTGTTCCTTTTTGGCCCCCGCTATGACTAAATCCTGGCTCCACCGCTGTGATTTGGGCCTGTTGGGCCTTCTGGGCCTGTTGGGCCTTTACTGGAGTAGTAGGAGTCTATGGGTCGGGGGTTCCCGGGCCATATACTCCCTCACTCCTCTTCCTACATGAACTAATATATCTCTCACTGATGGAGATCTTCTTGCTGATCCCTCTGAGTACCACAGTATGGTAGCTGCCTTACAGTATTTAACCATGACTCGACAAGATATTACATTTGTTGTTCATCTGGTTTCCCAGTTTATGCATGCTCCCCGTACTTCACATATTCTGTTTGTTAAGCGTATTTTCAGGTATCTTCAGGGAACTCCATAACATGGTCTCCTCCTTCGGCCGAACTCCACATCTTCCACTTTGCAGGCTTATTTCGTTGCTGATTGGGCTAGATGTCCTGATAGTGGTCGCCCCACATCTGGGTTTGCTATCTTTCTCGGCCCTAATTTAGTTTCTTGGAAATCAAAGAAGCAACCCACTGTTTCTAGATCTTCCATTGAAGTTGAATATCGGGCTATTGCTTACACTGTTCAAGACACGCTTCATATCCGGTCTATACTGTTTGAACTCGGAGTTCCTGTTCGCGAGCCAGTTAAATTGTTCTGTGACAATGTTTCAGCATCATATTTATCTACTAATCCTATTCAGCATGCTCGCAGCAAACACGTCAATATAGACTATCATTTTGTTCGAGAACGTGTGTCGCAGGGAGATCTGGTTGTTCGTTATGTTCCTACGCAGTTTCAACTTGCTGATATCTTCACCAAATGTTTCTCCGCAGCGCTTCGTTTTTCTCAGGAACAATCTGCGCGTTGTTTCCCTGCACAGATTGAGGGGGTGTAATAATGTAATTATATTCTAATAGGTCTTCCCTTATTTATTGTGGTTTATTTGTAGTAGGATTCCTATTGTATTAGGTTTCCTAATGTATTCTGAACACTTATTTATTATATACTACGGTATATGACACTCAGGCTACCACACTGGTAAGCCTGCCATTATTATCACATTTTTCTAATTCCTACGAACATCAAATCACTTTCCCACATTATTTTTGTTTTTGTTGGTTTTCAAACATATAATCCAACAAATTATTTACTGATCTGGATGGGAAGTCAATTATATTCAATGGCATGTAACATGATAAACTAAAAGGGCTCCATTTTCTAATATCCTAGTCTATAATTAGGTTTATATTTTCCCCTTATATACACTTGAATGACATAAAAGTAGGCTGAAAATCATAATATATAGTTCCATGGTTCATTTCTAGTTTTTCATTTAGTCAAAGGCACATGATATTACAGTAGAGAATTGTATATTGTATATAGTTTTTCTTAATTAAGCATAGTCATTTCTCACGCACACATAGAGAGGGGAAGACTAACCGAGAGGATCGACTTTTCGGAATCATAAAGCTAGTGTATCATTTGAAATGTGGTACTCCATAACATTTTTCACACACATATAGATGCACATGTTTGCATGTATATGCAGTATGTATGTACATTATCTGTATAATTTCAATTATTCTATCTCATATATGATGTATTAGGAAATAAAATCAGGACTCATAATTTTTAATAGAAGTTTCTCAATTGTTAATTAAGATTCTGAAACAATTTACTTTAATTCAAAAGTATACTGCACAGAGTTACGATGGATTAATTACTTGATGAAACTATATGCTGTAGAAAATTAATTTTCATAATGTCCCATAATGAAGTACATATTGGACAAAATATCAACTTCATAATTACGTAGAAGTATAATAATGTAAAGAAACATGTTTGATAATTAGCACGCGCGAAGAATTAAATAGAATGTTCGTGCATTAAGTTTTAGTTATTATACTATACTAGTTTAGCAACGTGTGATGCGCGTTCGTTTAAATGCCCAATAAAATTGTAGGTATATTATTTCATCGGGTTAAGATGAGTGAATGCATGAGTAATTTGATTAAACTATTTGTATACATAATTTGTTAGAAATTGATAATCAAAGTTAACGATGAAAATATATGTATCTTGGATTGTATGGAAGGAATAAAGCAATCAAGACGACTACAATAACCATAATAATAGGATAAGATTCATTTGAAATAGTAAATAACAGAAAAAAAACATGTAATTAGATAGAGATATGTGTTTTAACCATAAAGCTATTGCAAAGCGGAAGCATGCACATTTTATCATCCGAGAACAAATATGTAATTTTCAAAATTTAACATGTTCATACACTCAATAATTTTTAAAATCTTAGCCTAACTATTTGTTAACAAAACATTCTAACCTAAATATGTTCGAAATTTTGTATTCTAACTTAGAGCATGTTTGATAGCACTAAAATCGACTAGATGAACTGATTCTGCTAAAATTTATGAAGTTTGAACTGAAGTGGTTGGATTGACTGATTCTGCTGATTTATAAAAAAAATTATATTTAAGATATATTTTATTAGTAAAATAAAGAAAAAATTATATAAAAGATAGCTAAAATGGTCATCTACAGTAACTTCAGCCAAATACAGCCACAAAAGTAACTCTAACCTTATTTTTTCTTATTATTACACAATTAATAACCTGTCTGCAATTTATATGGCTTGGAAGAGTATTTAATTTAAAACTACTCGTAATTAATAAAAAGTCTGAAACTAAAGCCCCACTAATCCGGACCTAAGATGTCACCTAAAATCACAGTTGATGCTTCTTTTGTGCGCTGCTTCTCGTTGATTCTAAGTACAAATGCCTATTCAGACGTAATATAGAGGTTAATTTATTTCACAACCTCTAATTCTTTCAAAAAGATAATAATGAAGCCATACAACTCTCAAAGAGTAGAAACAAATGATTTAGGGTCATGTTGAATTTTGGCTAGCCTCCTCGCGGTAAGCTATATGGATCCATGTAACCAATAGTGCCATGTGTAAACTTGCTATCGAACATCAAGCAAGATTCCACCACTACACAAACCGAATAATCAAATATCAAATTACTCTGGGCTGTACCGCCTGTACTCCTGTGCATATATATTCAAACATTAGAGTTGGACTTTCTGGCAATTTTTTTATTTGCGAAAATAATTGCTCGCACTTGAACTTCATCCATCACTTCTATTCTTGACACCTGAATTCCAGAGAACATCGTGGCGATAGCAACATCTGCTGCATAATTTATTGTACGGAAGTTGCACATTGCAACTGAGTACAATAATAATGAATTAATTATCTGAGTCTTGGTCCACTGCTCCACCGCTCCAAGAATCCACCGAAGTGTCGAACTGGAAGCCCGAAGTCTGGAAGGTGCTGCGTTTCCGAAATCAGCAAGACGCCAACTGCGCGCCAAGACCGCAAATCCCAAGTCAGCGACCGGTGACTGTGACTCTGAGAGCCACCGCTCGTCGGGGCACTGTCCGAATGCCTCGCCCCCGACATGTGAGGCTCATATATAGTCTATAACCTTCTTTCTCTCTCTGATTTATGGACTTTTCGTATACACATAGATATCACCCATGAACAATATTAACAAGCAGTTAGCTACCAAAAATATTTTATTTGCACATTTCAGCGAGAAAATAGCAAATTCAAAAAGACTTATGTCACTCTTACCTTTCAGACGGAAAACACTTAGCTTAGATCCTTGAATAATGCTTCCAACCTAAAACATCAAATTAGAACAAAAAAGCAATGTGAATGAGCTATACAACTTAAAAAGTGAAAAATTTAAATTCATAGGACATTTAATTTTTAATAACTCCACCAGCTACTTTACATACGGTAAATTTAGTAGTGAACAAAAAGAAGACAAATATCATAAGTATTATAGACAAAACTTCCTAATTTTTATTCATTGAAGTTCATGAGGTTAATTCAATGTTCGATTGCGCTACATGCATGTATAAGCATAGCAAAAAAGACTACTATTGTAAGTTTTACCCCGCTGCCGTTAAGACTCCCACATACGGTGGGGGTAATGGGGGTCAGATGTACGCAGGCTTACCCTTGTGCTAAAGCACAAAGAGACTTTTTTTGAATGACCCAAGGTTAGCTAGTAGCAGTGCATCAAAAGAATTACAAGATTGAAGCTTATGTATAAGCTTGAACTCAATTCTAATTTCCATATAAGAAAAATCAAAATGGAGTAAGGAAAACTATAAACTGGAAGAAAAAAATCAAAAAAGAAACAGAATACAACTACCCAAGAGCTATACAAGTTGTAAAACATAAACAAGAAAACAGAAAAACATAAGTCAAGAGCCCCAAGCTTTCCTGATTGAGTGATTATCACCAACACCAGGCCATTAACACAAATTACTTAAGGTGATAAGGTAGAATGGATAATGAAATTTAAGCAGTCAATTATTTGTCTAAAATTAGTTAAAAACATATCTCATTTAAAACATATGAATATTGGATGCTATTCTTGTGGCATATCTTCTAAACAAGAACAAATGAGATGGAAAAAAACTCATCATGTAGCAATTTTCCTCACTTCTAGCTATTGATAGTATCATGGGAGGATAATGAATTTGGTAGCTGACATAGTTGATTTAGTGGTGTGTCTAAAAACATACTAAAATAGATATTGCAACTTCTCTCTAGCATAAAAAGCTTCTAGAAACACACACATGCAGAGAAGCGCTTCTCTTGGAGCAAAGGAATAGAAACATACCTCCCTGTAAGATGAGTCACTCTCCTCGAATTCTAGATGGGAGCGATAACTGTCATACTTTTTTTAACTTACCAATGTTAGCAGCAGCCCCAAGGTTCAAAACTAAAGTTAAATTAAAATGAGGTAAATTAGGTAAGCAACATGCAGTAGTATTACTAATCTGCATTTTTTCTTGCTAAAGTATAGTGGTAGCCATCTCAAGTATGAAAACTTAAGATGTGCTCCAGGTAGCAAACACATAGCAATCAAAACAAAAAGGGATACAAACAAATAAACAAAGAATATAAACATAAGAATGTGAAGAAATACAGATGAAGGGATGCGTAGACACGATCGTACATGAATATAAACACAGGGTAATTAACATCCAACCAACAAATACAAAAACCAGAAAGCAAGACAATTTAGGAATCGAAAAGAAACTATGCTACTCTAGGAATGGACTGAATTAAATTCATTAGAAGAGAAGAAAGAACTTACAAAGTGATGCCACGAATCCCAAAATATGCTCAATAGCATAGCCCTTTCTTGAACGGATAAGCAGAAGAGGGAGGGTCTTGCAGGGAAAAGAGGAAAGGAAGGATTTAAAACTGTTGTAGTTTGTATTAATTAATAATTACTCTGGAAATTGTGAGATGCACAACAAATAGCACCAGTTTAACGACATATCCGTCACCGTGACCCTCTACCTGCGGCAACTGTTTGAATCTTTTACCAAATATGCATTCAGTACAACTGGGCAATGCATAAAGAAGACACGAACATTTTTTTCAGGACCATTATACCCCTAACAATTTTCATGCTTATATAATTGTAGAGAATTGAATTGCATTATTTGCTTCATTAAGTATAATCAATTCATTTTTTAGTTACTGCTTCTTACTTCCTCCATTCTTTAATAGTTGCAACATTGAATTTTTGACATTATTCACACATCTTACTTGGATCACGATTTTCTACTAATATATAATCAAATTATTATGTATAAAATGTTATTAAATTTCTATTAATGTGAATTTCCAAAATGTTAACTTTTTATAATGTTTACTAATACGTCATTAAATATAATTACAGTCAAAGTTGTGCATTGGCAAACGTGAAAGTCAAACTGTTGCAACTATTTAAAACGGAGGATAGTATAATTTAATATTTCTTGGAATATAAATTAATGATAAATACAAATTTTCAATTTAAAAATAAATGAAAAAATTTAATTTCTTACACTTTCTCTTTATTGATAAATAAATATATTAATATAATACAAAGGAGACATTTGTCTTCTCTTTATTTATAGACTAATATATTAATCTATATATAAAGTATATATATATTTAATAAATATACTAATTACATTTAAAAAAATATTATATATATTTTTTAAATAAATATACTAATTATAATATGAAAAAATCTATAAAAATAATATTTCAGGTCTCTTATGATAATAAGAGACATGAAGCATCATTTTTACTGAAAGCAAACTATATGTATAAATACACACACACACACACATCTAATGTACCTATTCGTGAGTATTGTTTTCAAGATACGTATCAGATACGTGGACCGGTGGACACAACACAATGACAAAATATATGTGCATCACAGATTATGGTTAATGTAAAATGAAGGTAAGTAACATAAAAAAGTTTATCAATCTAGGACCTGAAAGATATGTTAAATATCAATCAATGATTTGTAAGATGGAAATTATCGATATATGATCCGAATTATTGATAGTTGTCGATCTAAGACCTAAATATCATATATTGAAAGTTGCAAAAATTTCTAACTTTTGCAATGGTGCATCAATGTCAACGCTTATAAAACTTGCATCATACATATTTTAACGCCCAAAACATAAAGATTTTATGTTTTATTCATCACTTTTGAAGTGCAAAAAAGGATAAATTCATGATATTTAATGTTTTAGATTAATAGTTACTTTCTTAAAAAATGATTAATAGTTAATTATTAGTCATTCGAATCTTTTATCTATAATTCTCATTATATTTTTCAAGTTTCTTATGAATAACTAACCTTTACAAGGTACTAGATTGATGAAATTCTTCTTATCAAAACTTATTTTTAAAAGAAAATTTGAGGATATTCTAAAATCAATAACCAAAAGAGAATTAGACACGAAAAAGTTGGAGAATGTAAACAAAAAAAACTGAATTAATAAGTGATTGATAACTTCGGTTCTTTATAGATTTTTTCTACGGATAATCTATAATCATTTTAGAAGAGTAATCATATACGTAGTATTCCAAAATGGCTAATCACATAAACAGTGGACTGTGAGGAAGTCTTTATAGTTGTTTTAACGATATAGCGTAGCTTGCGACTAATAAATTCATTATTGACTTAGTTCCAATGGATTTTATCAATTTGTCTTTTTGTTTATCTCATAAAACTTTATCATTTTCTTTTCAAAGCAATACATTATATTTATAAATTTCTTCATTTCTCTCTTTTGTACAAACTTTAAACACACAATATTTACTATTCTAATTTCACAACCTAAATATACTTTTAGTCTTTTATGAGAGTTGGTTTCAGGATACATTCCAACAAATATATACTTTAATTTCAATTTTTTTCAACATGATTTTACTTAATTTATTTACAATTTTGCTTAGAATCAGTGATTTATTTCATGGAATATGACATTTGCTATTCCATACCACCTTGGAAAAAAAATCTATTGGTACACACTTTGTGTTCAAACACTTACACACTCATATCTGAAGACATATTTTTTGTTTGTCTCAGACAAAATGTATTTGACAAATACGTTTTGTCTGAGATAGACAAAAAAACGCCTCATAAACATGAGTGTGTAAGAACGTGTACGCAAAATGTGTACTCTCAAGTGTGATTCTACCACCTTTTACACCCAATGGGAGACACAGACAACGGGGAAGAGGGGACAATCACCCCCACTGTTTTTTCTATTCATTTGTAAAACGGCTAGTCGTTTTGGAATATTCAAAAAAAAACCTAAAATACAAAAAGTCAAAACCGGTTTGTTCAACGTGGCATTGAGTTGTCAGCTTTTAATTCTACCACTTTGTGGCTGTTAATGTAATAATGTCTTAACTATGATTAATGATTGGGTGCATATTCTAAAAATAAAAATTACGTAGCATGAGGTTTGAAAATTATGTTTATGTACATAATAATTGGAAAGTAACCAAAATTTCACTTGAAACAAAACTTTAATGAAAACTGAGACTATTGAGGAACGGCCTAAAAGATAAAGGGGTCGGATTGGATTAATTAAAACACTTAATTAAGATCAAATCCTCTGCCGTAAAATAGTTTATTCTATTAAGCGGGTGATGTGGCACACGTATTTCCCCCTTTTTTCTTTTTCTTCTTTTGCTTTTAATTAATGAGCTCTCAGCTCTGTCATCTCTGAGCTGCCTATCTTTAATTTAGTTGAAGGCTAAATAAAAAAAGACCCAATGTAAAGATACGACTATTAATATTGCATACTCCGTATAGTTTAACATACTATTTATATTTAAAAATAAAAAATTATATAATTATTCTTTTAACTGTCTGCCAATATTTAATAAAATAAAAGCAACTAATTTTAATATCGACATGATAAAATGATTGTTAGAAACCGTTTAAAAAATAGAACCTCTTAGAGAGAATATTTTTTATATTCTAATCTGAAGAGCAACAGAGAACATGATGAAACGTGAATTTAATTGGTAAAGCTAATCATTAAAAAAATTAGACAAAAATATACAAAATATGAATATATGTATTTCAAGTTTATATCTATACATGTGTGTGTGAGGACTTGTATAATTGTATTGATCATTGATTTGAGAAAATAGCATGATCAATAGCATGAATATATGTATTTCAAGTTTATATCTATACCTAAGTTATCACTTATATTGAAAGAGGGATACACCACATTCATTAGGGCCTCCCAAACCGTAAAACTGTGTTATAAAGAATGTTTTAGTATATATTCGAAATATAATTGACAATATATGCAATTTGCACGTGATACTTTTGGATGCTCACATGTCCATAGGGATAGATTCCGGCCGAGTCAACCGTCCCGAAACCGGTCCTAACCGGCACTGTTTCAAACCGGTCCTGCCCACGGCTCGGATCTGGACCGGGTATAGTAGACCCGAACCGGATATTCTTGGGGCGAGCTCCAATTCTCCAAAAAATGAACCGGCCCGGACAAAAAAAAATTGTTTTTCAAAACCTTTGGAAGGTAAATGGGTTGAGTCTGGTGTTTTGGAGGGGTTTGGGGGTGGGGTAGAAAGTAATTAGAAAAATCCAAAAAAAGAAGGGACCCAGTAGCTACTCAGGCCGGTTCCGAGTTTCAACAATCCAAAAAAAAGCCCGGCTTGAGGCCTGCCCCGGACCGGCCCGGGTCCATCCCTAAATGTCCATTAAGATGGCTACCGGAGTTGACAGGAATTGAAGAAGTGTCCACATCATAATCTTTATTAGACTCCAAAAGAAATTAAAACTATTAGACAATTCGTGATGCATAAACTAGAGAGATGAAAGGAAATGTCGTCAATGGAGAAGCTACCGGTTTGGAATGTACTTTACGGAAATATAGTTTGATGGAGATGTTAAAGGGTATAGAGTGTATTGGTAAACATGCAGATTTTAAATAATACTCATTAAATATATAAAATTCTCATTTTCTAATGAAGTCTCTCATCAATTGAATTATTTTAAGGAATTGTATGTGACTCCTTTATGGAGATATATAATACTCCGTAGTATAATAAGTTGGGTTCGCATTATCAGTTTTATCACAATCATTCTGCTTTTAACGGGGACCCTCGTTAGAAATAAATGGTAGTGAATAGTGATAATGCTAATATAGCATATATGAGCTCAAAAAAGTCATATATGGCTCCCTAAATATTTTTCTACTAAAAAGCGCCAATCATTTGTGTTTAAGTGTTCAAATAGCGCCAATCATTTGCGTTTAAGTCTTCAAATATGGTATGAGTCAAATTCTGCAGTCACATCTTACCCTGACCTCACTATAATCTCTAGCCGGGTATATCAAGTCCCGACCCGATGTGTACCATGCATCCAGGATACAGGCAAAAAGAAATTTCCAAAGTATTAAATTGTTAGTAAAATTGGCCCCCACTAATGACACCTCTAAGCTATCTTTTTCCTTCCTCCAATCTTCACCTCCAATATATATATACGTACTCCTCATATGCATTTACCATTACCATCATCACTGTCCTCTTCATTCCAGTGATTTGACACAAAAAAAAACAAGGCATTAGGAGACCTTGCAGTGAGGAAAAAATGGAAGTGGGTTATGCTTCTTCTTCAACCCCAACGGATTCATCATCCGGTGGCTTGAGGTTTGGCAAGAAAATATACTTTGGGGATGTCGGAAGTGGGTCAATACTGGCAGGGGCCGAGAGTGGTCGGACACCGCGCCCGCCTAAGAGAGGGAGGGGTGGGCTGGCGCATGGCACCCAACCACCAAGGTGCCAGGTGGAAGGCTGCCAGGCTGATCTGAGTGAAGCTAAGTCCTATTACTCAAAGCATAAGGTGTGTGGCACTCACTCCAAGTCTCCCATGGTCATTGTTGCTGGGCTTGAACAGAGATTTTGCCAACAATGTAGCAGGTTAGCACACTCGTTACTAGGGCTCATTTGGAATGCTGTTTTCCCTAAACGGGATTTAAGAAGTTCCTTACACACACAAATAAGGTTTTACAGTTTTACTAAGCAGCAATGCCGCAAAACATTAGTACTCCGTATAACACTTGAGGATACAACTACACAGTTGTCACCTGGCATTATTACGTTAATTGTTTCATACAACAAGAAAATTCAAACCTTATTTCCAAAAGATTTTGGAGTTAGCTAGCATGAATCGATACATGATATCGAAATAAAATAGTGAAGAAAGATTGTCGTAATGTGGGGGAAATAGTGATTCAAACGGGGGCTTTCGACGACGCTCATTGTGATCAGCATGTCGCCTTCGACAACTTCTCTTTATTTGATCAAATTCAGCTAAATTATTGAACCTGGTAACTGTGAATTACTAGGTTCCATCAATTAGCTGAATTTGATCAAATACAGAGAAGCTGCCGAAGGCAACTAGCTGGTCACAACTCACAAGTTAGTTTCATATAAAACATTTTTTTGGAAGAAGCATAACCAATTAATTAAGAGCTTCTTTAAAAAATGTTAATGCTTTTGGCTCTATCCAAAAAGCACGTCCAAACACGTCTTGGTTATTTGATCATACTTCGTATTAACTAGCTTCTTGAGACTTGAGTTGGTCTATGGTTGTCCGATAAAAATAAAGATGTAGTTTTGTCAAACACTCATGAGCTTTTGACTTCGACATGCATATGTCATCTACTTTTATCATTTTCCACTTTAACATAAAACAATAAAACAACTGCATTATAATCATTACTATTAATCTATTATGACCAAACAGTTTGTGAAATACCAGATTCCATCAATTAGCTGAGTTCGATCAAACAAAGAGAAGCTGCCGAAGGCGACTGGCTGGTCACAACGAGCGCCGTCGGAAACCCCCGTTTGGATCACTATTTTCCCAACATTATGGCAATCTTTCTTGGCTATTTGGTTAGTTGACAAAAATATGATTCCCTTGTGCATAGTCCGTAGATTTCAACTCAAACTTATGCATTTAGGGTCCTTTGGTAATCGGAAAGTATAGGAAAATATTATAACTAGAAAAACATATAAGAAATTCGAAGGAAACAAAATGCCAAGAAAATGTAGTTTATTTTAGATTTTTGTTGATGCTCATTTTATGTATTTATGCATTACACAAAGACTAAAAAATCTAAATGCAATTAGTTTAGATGAAAATACTCATATTTCATTTTCCTTCACATTTTGCAAGGTAAAACAATGGAAATAATTTTCCTTGTCATTTTCCCGTAAATTTCCTTGGCAATTCCCCCTTTCCCAAGCATTTTCCACAAGCCAAACAAATCCTTGGATCTTTATAATGCCTCCGATGACAGGAAACAATGGCCAAAGAGAAAGCTTTCTCATGGACTTCACCCAATACTCACATCCACCAAGTTCAAGAGCATGTGACCAAACATGGGACGGTGAAACCATTGCATCTGAACAGTTTCTTCAATCAATGTGGCATAGTAGAGAAGGTTTCAGCGGGGCTTCTGACTCAACTCCCGCTCTCTCTCTTCTGTCAAACCAACCCTCTGGGCTCGGGCTTAACAGCTTATTTTACTCCAATGGGGTACATGATGAAGTTCATCCACCTAGTGACAATGCTGATAATATCAATGGATTTTCAAGTCCGTGGGGGTTTAAGGGAGACCAGGCTAATTTCAGTTCATCCCTCTTCACCTTAATGCTCCCACAATCCACTCATGACTCATCTGGTAATATCCTTACTGACAGTGACCAGCTTGAGATGGATCAAGACACTGGAAGATCATTCATGGGATTGGAGTACTCTGGTTATGACTCTTCAGTTCAGGATGTACACTGGACTCTCTGATTGTTGCCTCTTTCTGTGTGATGTGTTTAGAAATCTTCAATAGATGTACTTCTGTGGGTGTTATTTTGTGCTCTTTTTTCCATAAGCTAAGAAGAGTTCAGTTGCTGTCTTATTTCTCTGGCAGTTAAGCCAGTAAACACAAGTTGCGTAAACAATGTTTCTTTTTTACATTTCTTGTACCTTTCAATGGAATGAGCAGGGAAAGCTGCCCTTGACATTTTTTATCCCTGTTGCTATATTATATTTTGCAGGCCCTATAGCTAAGAGAAATTCTTAATAAATTAAAGATGGAACAAATAAATATTCAAGAAAACTGTCAAATAAGCCCTCGTACTCTAGCGAAAAAGTCAATTCAACCCTCGTACTATCAAAACACTCGATCGACACCCCGAACTATGAAAAAACACCCAATTGCTCTTTTAGCCACTCACCTACCGGCTATTCTGTAGCAGGTTGACGTGGCCAGCCATGTGGCCATTTGTTTTTGTATTTTTTGTGACACATAGGACACAAGATGGCATATCTTCTTCGCAGACACCGCTTTCTGCATCACTCTTCTTTCTCTGCAACGACACTGGGTGAGGAATTTCGTCAAACACCTTAGTGCAGGTTCGATGTTCTCTATTTTTGTGTACAGGTAATTGAGGGGTGTGGCAGATTAATTTTGATATGAGTTTAAGGAAAATGAACCCACCTTAGGTACGGTGTTTTCTTGATGCTGCTGCCGGCATCTTCTTGGTCTTCACGATCTACCAAGATGTGTCAAGGCCATTTTTCCCTTCTCCATAGTTTCTCCATAGAATAGAGCTCTACTTCTCTTTTCCATGGAACTCCCAAACGTGAAGAACAAAATCCCCAAAATCCAAAGAATGTAATGTATAGGCACATAGAGTGTTCAAATATGGAGTTAGGAGTACCAAGAAGCTGATCTAAATCATCACAATTATCTATAGTCTTGGATTTCCTTGAAATTTCTAGCAGACCTTGGGGATCTTCTCACTAAAAAACTTCTACAAGTATTTGCAATACCTTATGAATTAAGGAAGAAGCAATAAACATTTAGATCCAAAACAATGGCCACTCTATGCAAGGAAGATAAACAGTGACTAATCAGCTTTCAAAATCCTGAAGCTCCGGCTGCTCCGCTATTTTCTTCTCCGTCCAAGTGAGCAACGATTGCCAGCCTTCTCAAATAAGAAAAAAGGCGACGTGGCCGGCCACATCAGGATTACTAATGGGGTAACCGGTAACAGACCGGTTAAAAAGAGCAATTGGGTGTTTTTTTATAGCCCGGGGTGTCGATTGAGTGTTTTGATAGTAAAAGGGTTGAATTGACTTTTTCCCAATAGTATGAGCGCTTATTTGACAATTTTCTCTAAAAATTCAAATGACTAAAGAGGTAATGCATATAGTTGCATAGTAATAGATCTAATATTTGAAAAATGGGCTCCAATAGTTTTGAAGCCATGTTCCCATAACTCCCCCAAGATGGGCCTAAGCATGAGATGATCATTCAAATATAAACTGTTAAATGCATGTTTTTTTAAATACAAACTCCAACGTGTTTTCAACTTCAAAGATTAGCAGCAGTATACACAAAATCACTATTTACCCTGATCAGGGCAGCAAATGAGAATTCCTCCATGAGACCACTTTTTGGTATCATGTCTTCCGAAGACAGATTAAAGGGTGGTGCTATAATAGGCGCGTGATGGATGACGGGATAACTTAGTCACATCGCATGACATGAATCGAAATATGCTTTTTAACTTTGCATTCATGGTTTCATATTTCGATTCAAGTTAGCCGTTCACACACTCTTTTGGGACTAAGGCTTGGATACTGTTGTATGGTATGCAAATGAGCCTATTTGGTTGAAAAGGTTGAAGTTGCTGAAAGTGCTAAAATTATGGTTGTTATTGATGAAGTTACTGAAAAATTGAACAATTGTGAAAAACATATACTAGTATTTAAATTATACTGAACTCATATAATAAAGAAACACTATATGATAAAAAGGATAAAATGTTTATATTCGGCAAATTTAGCCAAAAAGTATCTCCAGCCCTAATCTATTTCATTATGAACCAACAGTCAAATAAGTCAAGAGTTCGATAATGCACAATAGGCTGATAACACTGATAAGCCGGAATGTGGCCACCGGAGGGCCATTGTGTGTATAGGTATTTGAAAAGTACAAATTTGAGCATACAAATAAAGATTTAGCAGTTCCATTCACAAAAGTAATTGAGGGCCACAGTTAAATTCCCAGATCAAGAATGCAAATACGCAAACCATACCTGGATAAATCAGATATGATCATCTGGATTCATGGCACAAAGAAACCTTCATTTGAAGGATCTTTTGATGAGGTTTGAGACCCTAACCATTTTCACAATCATTTTCACTATCGAATAGCCATCATCAGATTTGGTAAAAAGCTTAAAGTATAAATCTCAACTGTCCCTGAAATGCATCAATCCCTCCGATAAGTCGAATTGTCTAGTGGTCTTCTTCCGATACGCCAGGGCAGTCACCCGCAAGTGCCTCCAAAGAATCATACTTGCAAAATAACAAAATCAGTGTAAAATAAGATAATCTGACAAGAAAAGAAGAGACACACTTGGATATTGACAATTAAATATTTGAACCCAAACTTTTGCAATAACTCTCTTGCAAGTAATCCTTGATTCACTCTAAATCTACCACCATAATACTTACCTGACATCCACAGAACAGGCAGTAATAATATTCATCTCTCAATTTCATCAACATTGTTAGCAAATCCTGCATGAAAAGTTAAGGGATAACATTAACCATTTTCTCAAATTCATCGACATCATTAGTAAACCCTGCATGAAAAGTTAAGGGATAAAATTAACCATTTTCTCAATTTCATCGACATCTTTAGCAAATCTTGTAAGTTGTAACTATTAACTGATAAGTTTGGCATATTTTAAGGATTTCTCTATCGAAAGTCAAAACCCGGCAAAACTCTATGTCAGCACCACATGTCACCATTATTCATACACGTGTGATGCTGACATGGACTTTTAAGGTGGATTATGACGATTCCAATGGAAAAGTCATTAACGTTAGCAAACTTGGTAATTCCTGGACATAAGCTGCAAGTGAATAAAGTTAAGGGATAGATAATGACATGTGCATAAGTTACGGGACTAAATCAACAAAATTCTCTTTGCATATACATATTTGATGCTATGATTTCCGTTTCCAGATTAGAGAACATGTTTACGAGCTCCTACCCTGCTTCCCTAACTCGATACCCAAATTCATTTTGGTGGTCAGAGGTTATAGGCAGCTATCGGGGTTGCTAACAATGGAAAGCAATAGCTCCCTTTCTGAGTGGTGGACAAGAGTGACAGCATCAGCAACAGTTGTAGTTGCAGTCAGTAATTGGAGGTGACCACGGTAAATTTGAAAAACAGTTTTTATTTTTGAAAAGAAAGTGGTTTGCAAATTCAGATGAAAAAGAAACATGAAGATTAGTTTTCCTACTTCTCAACTTAGAAAAATCAAAAGAAGGAAGGACACCTTTATTTCGCTACATATTCATACCAAAATGATCATGTCATGGTTAACTGGATTGGAGCAACTCAAAACATAACATCATCTTCTCCTCTTTTTTTTTTGTTGTGTTAAGTTTTTAGTGTTAGCAGAAAACATTATTTGTTTAATTCATAAGAGCGAGGACCATAGTTACAGGAAAGAAGAATTGGAGCTTTTTTATGATTCCATATAAAAATATCAGAGAGCTGAGTAAACATTTATACAAAAAAGTACCTCTTCCGTGATGATTTCTTCTTCTTCCTCTTCCTCTTCTCCTTCTTCTTTTTCCTTAGCCTCTTCAACGACCTCCCTATTCTCCAACTGGGCTAATACAGCCTCAGCCTTGTGAAAGTTGACAACAACCCTCCGCCCTTTCCACCTCTCTTTTTGGCGATGCTCAAAGTCTACCATAAGTTCTTCCTCCTTCTTTTGCCCAATTTCAGATTTCTCTTTTTCTATCCTTGCCTTCTCTAATCTCGAGTCTTCCTTCCCAAGCCCAGCACGGCCTCTTCGAATTTCCAATCCCACTGGTTCAACCCTTCCTGAACCATCCTTCCCTAAACTGGACCCAGGAATGTATCCCATTTGTTTCAACATTTTAAACCCAATGTTTGATTCAGGAATTGCTGATTCTAAGTTGGCCAGTGTTTGTTGATCCTCTTCAATTTGCTTTTGTTGTCGTTTAAGTATTCTCTGTTCTTGCCAGCTTAGGGGTTTGCGCTTGTTTACAGATTTTGAGACTACGGAGAGTTTATTGCTAGAAACCTGGAGAGTGGAGAGGGATACTACGATTATATCTGATTTTTCTAAATTAAAGAAAGGTGGGTTTCCTAGCTCATATAATGATACAACCTCGACTTTCACAAGGATTGATTGGATATGACTCTAAGTCTGGAAGTAAATCTAGAGTGATTAGCATACTTATTTCTGAAAGCAAACCTGTTTTTTAGTGTATGTAATTCGAAAATCATAACCTCCAGCCTATGCTGTAAAAATCTGCATTATGACTAGCAAATTTAAGAAATCACATAAGCTTTCATTCTCTCACTTTCGTTCTAGGTTTTAGGTAATTGATTCTATTGAACAAATAAACTTAGTGTAATAAAGAACTCAAATTTAGGTTGAATAATTTCCACCACGTAGGACATATGAGTAGTTTCAAATTGCACAAAGCAACAACATAAAAGCATAAATATGTGTGTAACGCATATATAAATATAATCTGTGAAACAGAGCTGTTTAGGAAGCGCAGACCTTTTCGGAAGATGGAGAAGCTTCCGGAGGTAGAAACTGGGAAAGGTCTCCCATGTAATCTTCTTCCCCTTCGACCATTGCCAGTGAAGGAACAGGACTCCTGACTTCTGGGTTATCTATTAGGTGAGCACTGGGGGAGTGCTCGCAAATAGAGTACTGTAGCTACCTGGTTTTATTTCCGAGTTACGTAGTACTTGCTTGACTAAGTATTTGACAAAATTGTTAAGATAGACATTTCTTGTGTACACACTTTTTACACATGTCTGTGTAAGGTTTTTTTTATGTCTATACACAGACATAAAAAAAACCTTACACAGACATGTGTAAAAAATGTGTATCCCAAGTCCAATTGAGGAGTTTCTCAACTCGATAAGTCGATCTAACTCAATCCCCCTTAAAAAACTGAAAACTTAGGTTACAAAAACTAGGTTAAACGGAATTTATGATATCTACTATCCTCTTAAAGCTATGAGTACAATTTCTCAATAAGTTGTCATCTTCTTTCTCGTATCTTCCCTTCTCCCCTCTTTCGTTTCTTCTTCTTCCACCCTTCCATCCTCCATTTGATTTTTCTTTTAAAGTATCAACACACCATATATTTTGATATAAATAAATTTTTTTCACTAGTATGACTATATATCTTAGTTTAAAAGGAACGAGGCGGCTTGAGGCAATTTCATTGATTTACCCGAGGCGCTAGGCGGTGAGGCGCACGCCTCACGGAACTTAACTATATAATGTTGGTAAAACATATTTATACTAATTGTACATAAAGCTCTCTTCTCAAAAAATGATAACATCACCAAAATACATTAAACCATTAAACAATATAATGAACATCTTAAGAGAAACAAAATGTTGATTAAGACAGCAGCATCGAACACATTAAACACCTAAAGCTAATCATAAAATTGAATCGTAAACTCCAAAATGTAGTTTTATACTGCTAAAGTAAAAAATTTAAACAATTTGAAAGTACAAACCATCTTTATTATTATTTATAATTTATAAACTATGCGATTGGGATTAGGGTTTAGGGCAGATTGATATATGGTCATATATTTACTTATAAATAATTTAAACTATTTGATGATTTAAGAAATTAAGATAAAAGGAGAAGAAAGAATAAAAGGAAACAAAAAAAACTTACCTGCGACGTTAGATAGGAGCGGAAGAAAGAGGATAGGAGATAGTGGAAGCATAGCAGAGGCAGAATATTAGAGAAAACTTGACTCTGTTGGAGTCAGGGAACCTCATCCCATCAATATATAATACCTACGTACCTTTGGAACTAGATACGTGAATCGTCAAGCTCGAACTAGGTATGTGAATCGCCAAAAAAACAAAGATGAGCAGGCATCTTCTCAGATGCGCCAGAGGCGAACGCCTCTCAGATGCACAAAAAGCGGCAAAAGGCGAGGTATGGGGGCTAGGTGCGCCTTGCGTGCGCACCTCAGACGCACTTTTTTAAACTAAGCTATATATATTATACGGAGTGTTACGTAACTTTTAATTAATATCACGTTATTGATTGTTTAGTATGGTACATCATTGATTGATACACACAGGCTTCTAATGGGACTGAATATGCCAATATTACACTTAAGATAAAATCAGATGATGTTTATGACTTTTGCTACTCCATCATTAGCATTTCTATCATTTTATTCATTTCTATGGATTTTAAGATAATTTTAAGACTATTATATTTCTATAATCTCTGGCACTTATGTTATTAAATTTAATTAATACAAGGCTGAGTAATTACTGAGTAATCCTGAGTAATCGGTCCTACTTGCTACTTGGTCCTTGACCGAGTTACTATCGAGTAGTGAGTTAACTACCTAGCTTGCAGGGGCACATTAACAAAGAAATCATATACATCACGAATATAGCAATAAACAAAATTATAAAATTTAAATAAAACAACTTCTTAAAGAATATCTTAATTTTGATTAGAATCAGTACGTTTACGCAACTCAACAATGTAATTATTTGACAAAGAAACTACAATATTCGATGAAGAACGCCAATGCTCGGACCTTTAGGTTTTGATGTATAATATCGTAACATGACGATTGTTTATCAAACAACTAGACAGACTAAAATTGAAATAATACGAGTATAATTGTAAAAATTACATTGTAACGAATAAACAATGTTAACTAAATCAATAAATCCACAATTACACATTTACAATATTATTTACATTTTTATTGAGATTGTCATAATATAAGTGCCAGACAATTCAAAAGTTTATTTGAACTCAACAAATAAAAGTATTCCACGATTCAACAATTAACATTTCATTTAAATTCAGCAAATAAATTTAACAAATCAACATTTTTAAATGAAATTATCAAAAAAGCTATCAGAATAAGGCAGACGGCAGTGGGTTTACCCAAAATCTAAGAGCACCGTTGCACACTTGCACTAACATCGTGGATTAAGTTAGAAAAGAAGGGTCTCTGTATGGATAGGGGGGCCATGGCACCTCCCAAGCTTTTTATTTTTTAGTAGTATTAGTATTACATATCAAATAAGAAAAAATGGGTCAAAAATACTGGATAGAAACTTGCATTTGAGATCTTTTCGGGTAAAATTTTTTGATGAACTTTTGTGAACATGTATTTCTTAAAGTGTAGATTACATCCACCGAATTTCATCTTATATTTCAATCGGGAAGTCCATTAAATAAATTATGAAAAAATATTGCGTTTTTTATTTATTTTTTGGCGCAGTGTTTCTCAATAATTTATTTAATCGCTTTGCCGATTGAGTTTTAAACCGAAATTTGATGTGAATAATCTACATACCATGAAGAACATTGTCACAAAATTTCATCAAAAAAATTCATCCGGAAGCACCACAAACGTATGCATCCGGACAGTGGATCCTGTCAGGTAATTCTGACAGGATCATTCCACATGAAATAATTACATATGTATGATTAAAAATATGACAAAATATGTTTTACTTCTCAAATAGATCTTATTTAGTTCTATTAAAAATAATATGATTAGAGTTTGCCAACATATGAGTGAATAAGTCCAATTTTGATAATAAAACAATGATTATCCTATTTATGAAATTTATTTTTGTTTTAATCCTATTTAGAGAATTTTTTCTTTGTTCTTTGTGTTCCTTTTTGGCCCCCGCTATGACTAAATCCTGGCTCCACCCCTGACAGAATCTACTCATCTCGTGTATTCTCGAGAAAGGGAGTAGAAAACTCCTAATGTATATGAGAAAATGCCCAAGGCTCACATACTCATGAACATCTATATTACGCGAAATAATGAAAATATAGTCAAGCTTTACACATTATCATCACCATTAGTAATAATATTTGAAAGCAAATCCATAAAAATTAAATGTAAAGATTATAAATTTAAAGTGTATAAATATAAAAAAATAACATTAACAAATAATGGTATGCAAAAAATAAAGATTTGCCGCCTCTTCCTTATTTGACAACTTTTACTTCTCTCCTAAGCCCTACCAGCTACTAACCTTCACTTGCATACTTTTATTCTTCAGCAATTCTATGATATGCATTATGAATTGAGCTGGCTACTTAAGAAGCAAAGGATAAGAGATAAAGGAGGCCAAGTGATTGCATTGGTTTTGGAGTGATTAAGTCTTTATTTTTAATTAGTTTTTATGGTGTGTTGTTGTGGTAATTGCGCATTTGCGGTGCAACCTTTTATTTTTCTAGTTTATTGTAATTTATTAAATTTAGAAGATCTTGAGCTTTAATAAATAAGTCTACCACAAAGGAGCATGGGAGATATCTTACAAGATCAAAGGAATGTGCAAGGGAGCAAGAAATCATGCAAGAAATGTGATTTGGTGACTTACCCGGTCGGGTATGAAGAGAAAAACGAAGTTTCTATGAAAAAGGAGAAAAACCCGGTCGGGTATGAAGTGACTTTGGACAAAAAGACGTGCTAAAGAACACAAAGACGTGCAAAAAAGATATGATTTGACAAATACCCGGTCAGGTATCTCAAATACACGGTCAGGTATCCGACCCAACCTCATCAAAACACTTATAAATACACCCCTTTTATTCCCATTTTGATATCCCTTCTTCCATATATTTAAGCTCAACTTAGAATAGTATTTTCTTTATATTTTTCTAGCATTGTTTAGTCTCCAAATCAGGGGTTAAACTCTCATTTCTTGGTTTTGCTCTTGAAGCTTGTTGAATGTTAAAGTTGTGAGTTATTTTCTTACTTCTTTCCTTGAATATTAATTCTTCCCTTATTCTATCTCTATATTAATGTTGGGGAGTGTGGCTAAGATGACAATTAGTTAACATCTTCACATCAATTACTATTAGAAATGATCAATGAACCTGATGGATCACCGACCTGGGGGTAGCCGGAATGCGAGTAAAGTAGAGAGAAGAGCTGATCAGAAAGTTCGGGTAAATATTTTAGTAGAGTAACAGCAAGAGAATACAGAAACCGATCCCTCTCCACAAGTTGGAAGGTTATATTTATACTAGAAAGGCAATACTTGGTGCCCAAGTAAAAAGATGTTGATTTAATGGGGAGAGGACACGTGTCCAATCCGTTCTAAAAAATTAACAGACTAAAGCTACGGGGCGCCACCACGTGTAAAGGTGATTGGAGAGATAACTGGGATAGCTGGCTGATTGGAACTGCCCCTAACAAACAGTTACTTGAATGTTTGTGTGGCTACACGTGTATAATTTGGGACATTCTTTCTGCCTGCTGCTAGGAGTGATGTGGCCTCCTTCAAGAGTAGTGATGATGTGGCAGTACTCTTCTGTGGCGTCTGTTTCCGTATATTTGTCTAAGTCCATAATGCTTTAGTCAGACCTCGAGCTCAATGGGGTCAGTTCTTGGATGCTCGGGCTCATCATTAGAAAATGAGTCATTCGTTCTTGGCTCCGTTCTTCACTCCTCATCATTAGTCAGACCTCGAGATAGTTGACTCCTCTGTCAGACTCCGGTTGACCTCACGTTGGTGCCCGAGGTCAGAACTGGTACCGAGCTTGGTGCTTTCGAGGTCGGCCTCATAACTTGTCGTGTTTGATTGATTCTTGAGATTGGTGTTTCGCCGACCTCGGGGGTCGAGGTCGGGGTCGGCTGGCTTCAGTCCTTAGTTGTTTTGTTGCCTGGTGCTTTGTCCCAACCTTGGCTGGTCGGGGTCGGGGTCAGTCCCATATGTGGACTTAGTACTTTTATGCATCCTAGGATGGATCCGTGAAGCAAATCACCGGCGATTATGATACCCTTGGGGTATATGGGAATATACTCCATCAGAACCGATGGTTAATCATTGATGGTTTTACAAGTAAGTAACTTCGAGTTATTAATGCATGGTCGTGGTTAATAATCTTAAGAGGGATTAATTGTGTTGGTTAAACCGAAACCGTTGTGTTGAGGTTATCAATCTCAATTGATTTCATCAAGGAGTTAAGAGATTAAATGCTACTATCAAGTCGGTATATGGCGGTGTTCTATACTTGACTAATAGTCAAGGTTATTAATGAACGGTCGTTATTAATATCTACCCTCAATGAATTGGAGATACTTCTCGATTGAGTATTCGAGAGGGGATAGGTTATAGATATAACTAGGATCAACAAACATATCAACAAGTGGAAAGTAGCAAAGCTAAGTCTTTTATCCCATTAATTAAAATCATATAAGTCGTTCATCTTTGTTTTTAATTAATTAAAATCACACAATCCCAAAACACCCCTTTAATTACTAGTTTCATAAAATAAAAGTATTCATTTCCCTATGGATACGAACTCTACTTCACTATACTACGTATTAGTGCTAGTATTGAATTTATTTTGAGACACACGACTTTAGTACCGTCACCAAGTCAACTTAGTGGTTACACGAGTTAGTTAACAGATTAGTTGTAATATGTTAATAGTTACGTAGCCTCTTGGATCATGTACATAATCTGTTGCGAGTGTAATAAGAACTATCTAGAATAAAACTTGTCTTCTTCATTCATCATCAAACGTTCTCATAATCTATTGCTAAGCTACTGGTTTGAACTACGTTCTCATTGTCGAATTCCTACTTGTAGCCGGCCGATTTTCTGGTTAAATAGTATCTGCTTCAAACAGTCATCCGCTTCCCTCGAAGAGTCACCGGCTAGGACGCGAATCGTGAGCATCCTTGTTCGTGTATATAACAATGGTAAGAAATACATTCTCTGCACGTATGCATGTTTAGTCTGATTTTAGCACATATTATAGCGTACGGAGTATCTGATTTTTCACCTTCCCACACTCACTTTTGTAAAGTTGATATAGCATATCTCTGTATTTTTATAATTATTTCAATCTCAATATCATTTCAATTTTCGTATAGTCTCACGTGGGTGGCTTGAATTGATTTGAATTTTTTGTTGGATCAATTAATGTCAGTAATTGAAACTTTTAATTTGTGTTGTACGAAATAATACATACCAGTGCACAATAACATTATGAGATACCCGTCTTCTCTTTCTATTTAGGCGGAGTACTGTAGCAAAAACCTTTTACTTTATAAAATGACAGATGCATGAATGCACCACAATCACCCATACTTAAGAACACAATGTCCTCATTACGCCCATAACCACTCAAACAACCCCTGCTAAGTGCCCGCTTGATATCCAATGGATCAACACACGGTCGTGGGGTTGCTCTGATACCACCTCACGCACTGCACAACACCAGCGCTAAAGTTTCGCCTTGAAGATGATTAAAGCTTAGATCCTTGAATGAGAACAAATAGAAAAACTTAACAAATTTGATTACATCACTTGTTATTTTAAGTGTTACTTTTTCCTGTGATGTTATAATATAGTTCGTATTAAGTTATCAGAGTTTCAAGTTTTTGAAATTGGAAATATGGAATCTTAGTATGCTTGTGAGGTTTTAATCTCGAAGTTTACCGTTATATTTAGAAACAAAGAAGGTAAGTGACCGAAAGATGGGCTATTTGTCCTATTAATGACAAAGTTTGGTGCATTGGTATGTTTGAATCACCGAAGCTCCATTGCATCCTACTCCTATTCATGGTTCCTCGCACAGTGCACCACACTCCCGTCTCTAGTTCTTTAGTTGTGGTGGGTTGTTCAGGGCAATGCACATGTCTCTCAAAGTTTGAACTACCACAGATGAAGATGCAGTACTGGGATGAATGCAAGGTAACAATACTCCTAGTTGAGCAACTATTTTTTTAGTGTAAATATTTATATATTAGTATCACTAATACTAAAAATATTAGTGATAAAATCATCATTCAATTTACATCTATATAAATCAAATCAACACTTGTGCTTGAGTCACCCAACAAACTGAGTGATCGGGGCTAACGACAAACGTGTCCCTCAGGACGTCAGTGAGATAAGGTCGGCTACTGAGAGCAGCGATAGTGCCATACAAAAACTGAGAGTGCAGAAACCCAATAGGAGGGCTAAGGACTCCTAGGGCCTCGAGCCTCGCTCTTACTTTTGTCTCCGGTTGATCCCTAGCTAATGGAGCTGCTTCTGTTGGCCGTAAAGTCAACAGAACCTCTATGATAACACAATGTACTCTACAATCCAAAAGAATATCAACTAGTGGCACCATAGCTAGTGGCACCATAGCTGTCTGGGCTTCACCCTCCCCCTCTTGAGCTTCTCCCTCCGCCTCTTCTTCCTCATCGACTCATCGTCCTCCACAACATCTGGGGGAATCTATACTGCCGCAAACCAGTCATCTACAAACAGTTCTGCAAATTCTTGAATTCACAAATATCACATGCTTATTTAATTAAATTATAGAAATCTCCATATCAAACAATAATGCAATATGAATCAAAGCATCAATTACCTTAAAGATTGTTAGTGTATGACAACGTCTAGAAGGATAGAACAGACATGAAGTGTAACACCCCGCCCCGTAGGGTCCATGATAGTCACTCTTAGATACTCTCCAGACCTCTACTATTATCCTCACAAACCAACACCCACCTTTACCACATACTTTATCCTCACTTGTGCGCGCCCTGAAAAACTTTTCAGAGGGTCACTAATCTCAAGACTACTCCCGTGCAAGCACGCTAAATTTGGTGTTCTTACCTGATTAGCTTCCTTAAGAGGAGATGCACCTTGTTTGTATGAAAAGTACTGTTCATATTTTTGAATGTTAGCATTGGTGTTGTGCAGTGCGTGAGGTGGTATCAGAGCAAACCTGCGACAGTGTGATGTTCGTTGGATATTGAACGAGTACTTAGTAGTGGATGATTCTAGGGTTTGATTGAGATTGGTTTATGGTCTCAACGAGGACGTTACATTCCTAAGTGCGGCTGATTGTAATACTTGAGATAATTTTGAAAAGGATTAATAGTACAACTCATAAAAACAAGGTGCATTTCCTTTTAAGGAAACTCATCAGCTAAGAACTCTAAGTTAAGCGTGTTTGCATGTGAGTAGTTTTGGGATGGGTGACCTCCTAAGAAATTTCTCATGGCGTGCACGAGTGAGGAAAAAGTGCATGGGTGAAGCTTGTGTTAATTTGTGAAGACAATACTAGAGGTTTGGAGAGTATCTAGGAGTAACTACCTTGGGACTTACGGGACGAGGTGTTACACTTCATGTCAGTTCTATCCTTCCAAGCGTTGTCATACACTAATGACCTGGAAAGTAATTGATGCTTTGATTCATATTGCATTATTACTTGATATGGAGGTTTCCATAATTAGAAATAAGCATGTGATATTTGTTAATTCAATAATTTGCAGAAATGTTTGTTTTAGGATGTTTTTACTTAGACTGTAATTCCTCCCAGACTAGACCAGACCAGTTCAGACCAGACCAGACTTGGATAGTTATAAAAGTACAAAGAAACCAGACCAGTTCAGACCATACCATACCAGACCAGCAAATTACAGTCCAAGTAAAAACATCCTTAGTACATATAGTTGCTCAAGTAGGAGTATTGTTACTTTGCCTTCATCCAAATGCTGAGAGACATGTACACGACCCTAAATAACCCACCAAAATCGAAGAATTGGAGATTGGAGGGTGGTGACCCATGTGAGCAGTCTGCCAGCCTGACGGTGCAATCAAAACGTAGCTCTTTGCATGTTATATAAAGGGGGAAAGGCTTGCTACACTATCAATGATTGCTTTTAGTGTAGCGGTAAATGTAACGATCCACGAGTGGTATCAGAGCCAAAGGTCACGAGTTCGACCCTCGGCAACAACATGTTGTTGAGTTGTAGGCTTGCAGATGCTGGGGGTAGATTGTTAGGCCACAGGTGTGAGGTGTCAGCAGTCTGCCAGTCTGCCGATGCAATTGAAATGTGGTGCTTTGCATGTTCTATAAAGGTTAAAGACGTGCTACACAATCAACGATTGCTTTTAGTGTAGCGGTAAACGAATGATCCACTCAAAAGAATATTAAAGGTAATACTAATTAATTAGATGATTCTTGGAATGAAGATGCAGAGTATTGTTTTGTAGAAAATCTCAAATTGATTTTACCAAAGAAATTTATTGAGAATATTGAGTTCTATGCTATGTAAATGAAAATATGAGATCATGCCAAAATTCATGAAGAAACAATAGAAATAAATTGGTTAAAAATAATATTGCTTGCAAAGCGGAAAGAACAAATCGTATCTTAATTGTTTGAGCACTGCCTCTTTCTCTAATCTATTATCTTTCTCTTATACTACATGTTTAACGAAACATTTGGGTAAGCCGTTAATTGTGCACTCCCATTCGGCCATCTCGGGAGGACGGTTATTTGGTCTTATCTTTATTTGAATTTATCTCTTCTTATGGAGTACTCTTCGCCCTATCCACTGATGCTTGGACCTCTTTTTGGGATGCTTTATCCCCCCCTTTGTTGGGCCAGATAATTAATTTGGACGGCCCGTGATCCAACAGATCTATCATCATCTCTCAAAGAATTTGAAAAGGATCTATGTGTAATCAACACAATCTCTCGAAGAACGTACGAAGGATCTATGTGTACTCAACACAACAGCTCAAGCCTATTTGGTGACCCTATTTTTGGCTTTCCAGCACTTATTATCCCACTTTTTCATAAAATACATAACTTTTGATGTAGCGCGCTCAGTTGTGTAATAATAAATAAGTAAGGCTGGAGTTACTTTTCTGGCTGCATTGGCTGAAGCTACCGTAGAAGACCATTTTAGTTATTTTTCATGTTTTTTTATTTGATTAACAAAATATATTTTAAATATAATTTTTTCATATTTCATCTAAATCAGCCAATTAATCAAATCACTTCAACTAGAAATTCATAAATTTCTGCTGAATTAAAAAATTTAGTCAATTTTAATGTTATCAAATGGGTTCGAGGTAGTTCCTTTTCACGCTTCCGGAGTTTTCAGTGCTCTGTGGATGATGAAGCCCCCACCAAGGCATTTTCTCCGCTTTCGTTATTCATGGCTAAATCTTGCTTGATTTCTTAACTAATTACCGGTTATGGTAATCTAAAACTAGAAGCCAAGTGTGGCTAGGAGTGAAAATAGTTTGAAAATTTGAATAAAATCTATGCCTGGAACTCTGGAAGGGATAAGTAATAAAAGAAGAACATCACAAAAGAAAAATGAATCATGTAACACGTAATTTCGATGGCACTCTTAGCTACTCAACAAGCCAAACAAAAATATCCCTTAAATGGAGGAGAATTGTTAAAGGCTATTGTTATGAACTTTTGATTATATAACACGTGAAAGAAATAATTTGTATAGAGAAAACTGTAAAGTAAGTCTTTGTATTTTTAGCAAAATGTCAATTGAGTGGTCATACTTTTAAGGGAATCAATCGAGTCTCCAAAGTATTAAAAACAATCATATTAGCTATTTTGTAAGTTACAATAAGGTTTCCCAGTCAATGGTCTTCGTGGATGTCTAGCATATTTTTATTGTTTATCTTTTAATTTTTTATGTTTTTCTTTTTTCTTTTATCATTTCTTTTTCTCTCATTCTTTCTTTCTCTGTTCTTAGTGCTCCCTTTCTTAGGCCTCCACCAAACGTAAATGCGGTTGGGAGGTGGTGGCTATGGAATAGTCTCATCTATGTAGAAATCTCTCAATTCTCCACTGCTGGATACGCATTTCAAATAACCAATTCATGGTGGATATGGAGCTAGGGCGTGGAGGTGGAGGTGGTGGAGGTGGTAGCTATAGTGATGAGACTATTCCATAGCTAGTCACCGCCTCCCAGTCGACGAGAGATTCAAAAGAAATAAGGTTGAAGTCAGTTTTTTACTAAAGTTACCATCGATGATTTTCATATAATTTTTTAATTATTAATATAATATACTTTAAATATAAGTTTCCACACTCTAAGAGAATAATTTTAAACATAATAAATATCAAAATGTATGTAAAGTAAGATAATTAAATGAATATCTCACACTTGATTGAGTAAGAGTCGTTGTTTATATAAAAAAAATGAAAATTTGATACATTCCAAATGGAGAATTGGGGATAATAATTTAGGAGTTTTTATGGACTTTGAAACTCTTTTAAATAGACTCATAAATTTATTTAATTGAGCTAGAACGCGAAGAGATTTCATGCATTGTTACTGCTTTGTTAGTTTATTATACTAAATAGAAATAATTATATATTATGACTAAAATAAAGATTGTTTAAATATTACAATTCGGTGCGTGAGTTTCTCTCTCTAGGGCGGAATTCCGCCGCTAGGGTTTGCTTTTCCGCATTCGTCTCCGATGAAGTGCGACCGTCGTTAAGACGGAGTTTCGATTTCCTTCCTAATTGAGAGCAGGCAATGGTTGGACAGACGAATGGTACAGTTTGAGGCGGGTTTCGAAGCTTTCCGATTTGAAGCTTCAGTCGTTTTCTATTGCAGACGGAACATTGAGTGGTTACAAAGGCAACATGATAGAGATTTCTTCTGCACCTCGGACATGGATTTCAATGACAAACCTCAAGAAGCAAATTGGCGAGAGAAAATTGGCAAGCGCAAGAAGGATAGGGTTTCAGATGAATTTTCCAAGGGTCGAAATTCTCTTCTCCCATACTACAACACCTCTGGGCAAAGAAGCAATTTGGGGGAAATTTCTATTTTCGTATTACTTTTTCTTTAGTAGTACTTGTTTTTATTTCAGTTCGAGAAGATATAGTTGGAGTATTTTGATTTTTGATGAACTTTTGATGGTAAGTGCTTCATTTTCGATCGTTTTAGACTTATTCTTGTCCTTTTTATGTGCCTAGCGAGTCGGGTTGCTGTTGTATGGGTGGTTGACTCTAAGTCTATTCCTAGAGCTTGGGATCAGATCTGTAATAACTGTCTGGATTTTGTTTTGCATGTTTGCTCTATTTTAATGAAAACTGCTTTTGACGATCAAAAAATAAAAATAAAGATTGTTTACAAAAATGTGACTAATAACTATAGTAGTAACTTAATCATAGTAACTTATGTTCAATTTTAAACTTAAGTGCCTATGACACTATATTGTTGAGTTAATTATGCATATAGGACTAAAAGTCGGTTCGTTTACACAAATAGGACCAAAAAATAAACTATGAGGGTGTTTGATAATTGGCTGTTGGCTGATTGTGTTAACTGATTGATGACAGCAGTTCTAGTTAGCTGTTTTGATTAGCTGATAAGATTAGCAGTTTGTAAAATGGTGTTTGATTAAATAGCTAATCCGTATTTACAATAAGCTGATAACTTGTTAAATGACTTTTAAAGACAACAATTAATTTTTATTAATACTCCGTACTAATTAGCAAAGATACCCCGTAAAATAGTAAAATGGTACTAAAACGCCAAAGTGGTTCCAACTAAACTTGGACCCTTGACCCTTGAAGTACGACTTAATTGAAAATCATTTTTCTCTTCCATTCTTATCAATTATCATCATGAACTTGGAAGCAGTGTAGTGGGGTTTAAACTCGAAAAGAGTTTCAATCTCAAGTCCCTTATTTAAGGCGATGGAAGGCGTGTCATAATTTTCGGTTGACATATCTAAATTATTTTTCTCTTTCATCAGTATCATACATATAAACGGTGTTGGAGAAGGCTGGTTGCTCATATCTTTATTTTTTTGCTCTTTGATCAATTCGGTGTTTGGGAGTTTGAAGGTGAGGAAAGGAAAGGCTTCGAAGGGGGAGTAGAGAGAAGGGAAGGGGAGGGAGATGAGGAGGGATTCCATCCTCTTGTTTGGGAGTTACAAATTTCAAAAGATGGGGGTTTTGGGATTTGAGGGGTTTCAGCGGGGGAAATGGAGCAATTAGCAGCTCGTAAATTTTTTATGAGGATATTGTATTAGTTTCAGAGGATAAATATGTCATTTGCGTAGTTAGACCTTAGAAAACCCTCAAATCGGGAGAATCCGAAAATTCAGGTTTTGGAAGGTTTAGAAGGATTTTATAATACCCCAAAACCTTTCCCTCATATTATTTGAACTCCCAAACACAAATAGGAGTGTTTATTTCCCTCACATGCTTTCCCCTCCCCTCCAAAAACCAACTCCCAAACACACCCTTAGGGTATGTTTGGGAATTTGAAGGGAAGGGAAGGGAAAGGTTTTGGAGGTATGTTGTTGGAGGGGAAAGGGAGGGGAGGGTGAGGAAGTCTTTCTTTGTATTTGGAAGTAATAAAATTGGAAGAAGAGAGTTTTTGAAAGAATTATAATTAAAATCACCATCAACTATGACGAATTCAAATCATTGAGCTGATATTCATTTTTAATTTAGCTTAAATTATCATCTTGTTAATTATCCTCCAAAACCCTCCAAATTGGGAGAACTTAAAAATTAAGCATTTGGAGGGTTTTGAAGGGATACAAAAACCCTCCAAAACCATCCCCTCCAATTTTTAAACTCCCAAACATGAAAAAGATGATCACAAACCCCCATTAACCTTCCCCTCCCCTCCAAAACTCAACTCCCAAACACACCCTTAGGTGGAGGGTTTTTCTGCTGTAGGAGGCCGATACGGGAAAAGAGTAGACGAGCAGTATAGGAAAGCGCGGAAACGCCAGTACTAAACGCTATGGTTGTTGGTGTTTCGGAATTTGGCTGTTTGGAACAAAAAGCCAATTGAAAAAACCATTTAACCAAACACTTTTGATTTGGTCAAAAAGCTAAATTAAGTCAAATTAACCAAAAAATGGCTGATAGGCTCCTAACCAAACACCCCTTATGTTTCATAAGACTAATTATGTGTGTCTTGGACAAATATACACTTGTAGCTATTGAAATGTTTTAATTCATAATAAAATAATAAAAATTAATAAAAACATTTTAAAAATAATAATTGAAAAAATAAAAAAATTACACTTTTTAAAAAAACTATTTTAAAAAAAAAATAAAAAAATGCAAAAAAAAAAGTTCACCAACTCCTCTGCCGCCCCAGTACCACCACCCCTGGTCTCCGGGGAAAAAAACTGCCACATTTATGGCAGATTCAATGAAAATTTTGGCATTCTCAAATAGTAATATGCCATTTTTTAACATTTTCAGAAAAAGTGGCATTTGGCATTTTTTACACCGGTCGAAGGTGGTGGTGCAAGGAGGCAGTACAGGTGGTGGGAAATGCATCCATATTTTTTTATATAAATTTTTACTATTTTTTATTTTTTTATTTTTAAAAAATTTAATTTTTTTTAATTTTTTATTTTATAAATATATTTATTATTTTTCTATTTTTTTTATTCTTTATGAATTTATTATGAATTAAAACATTTAATTATGACTTTTGAGTACCTTTTACTCATATTTAAAGAGGGGGTAGGAACGGAATGAAAAAAATAGGTATGTTTCCAAATAGGAGTAATATGGTCCTATTCTAGAATAAAAACATAAGATGCCATATTTTTTTTTATTTTTGCCACAGTTTTGAGTGTACCATATATCGAATTGTAGCCCTTAACAAGGACAATTCGAAACCACTTTGACTCGACCCAAATTGGAAGTGAACGTCACTCAAATAATTGCCTCAAAATGACCATTTAATACAATTTTTAACACATTTTTCCAATAATATTAAGTTGTGAGTTGGGCTGCAATGAAATATCCACGAAGGTTGTGGTGTGGAACCAATGATAAAACCGCACACTCACGAGATGAGGTTGGAAACTGCCCGGAAATGTTAAATGTTTAACTATGTATGGAATATAATGAACATGTTTGACTAAGAACTTTACCATATATCCTTATTGTTCTTGTGCTGGGGCATTCATGAGTGGGGACTAGGAGTCCAAGTATTTATTTGCGGTGTCAAAATGTTCGACATTAGGCAATTCATATTTGCCTCTTCCTTTGTAACCTCATGAATGGCCTTGAGCTACCTGCCTACCTTATAGTATTATTGTAGTAATAGGATATTTTTGAACTTAGCCTTCAAAGCTCATATTACATTAAACTATAAAATAATGAAATATGAAACTAGAATATAAATAATACCTAATTATTGTGAGCATATTACCTAGTTTTCTGAGGATTTCTTCAAGTTTGAAGCTATCTTACAGGCAGTTTAAAACCAATAAATTTGGAGTCAAGTCCGCAAGCCCATCGGCATAGGATTGGATGGTCACACTAATATAATGCTTACTTATCTTTCCTCTAGCGGCCTCCATTTATGTCCTAGAAGTAACACATTCGGTCTCTTTCGACTCGTGACTCTTGCTTCATCGATTATGATCATCAATTTTTGCTATTTTACTAAACTCTGTATGTTTATGTAATATGATTATATGATTTTAGGATCACACGACTTTACTTTCATTTATTTTAAGAATCTACACTTATTTTATTTGAATTTTTTCTAAAATAAAATGAAAGTATATTATATTGTTGAGGTTGTTTTCAAACTAATGCTCCCTCCTCCCTACATAACAGAAAGATTTTCTCACTTTAAAAGTAGATAAGATTATGAATAATGAAAAAGAATAGAGAATTTCTCAAAATAGGAGCAAATGAGATTTGGAATTTCAAAAAAGGATTAATATGTTTTTCTTCCCGAAATACCGCCATGTTAGTCCCATTTTGAGAATAAAAACATAGTAGTCCTATTTTAGAATTTCAAACTTCAGTTTCTCCTATTTTTGGAAATCTCCCAAAAGGATATAAATTATTGAGTGTATAATTAGAATATAATGGAATTGTAGGATGAAATGAAAGCTAAAGCTACGTCTCCACGCCTATCAATGTTATTTGGGAGAATTCCATAAAGTTTTAAAATTCCAAAAATGGATTATCATGTTTTTTATTTCTTGAATATGAGTAAATTTCTGGCAAATTTGGCATTACTAAGCTTTAAAACATGACATTTTTTCCAAACTTGGTAGATTACTCATATTCAGGAAAAAATATGATACTCTTATTTTGGAATTTAAAAACGTTTTTGCTCCTATTTAGTACAATTTGTAATGTTATTTTCATATTTCCCTTTCAATTCACTCTAAACTTTATTATTCGTGTAGGCTTTGTAGCCGGACTTGTAGCCGGACTTTGGGATCAAATTATGTCTTCTCACAATCATAAAATTTTCATTTCTATAGTTTTCGTGAAAAAGGTACTTCCTCCGATTCTTATTTAAGTTCACAGTTTGACTTCACACATATTAAGAAAATGAATTTGACTTTACTGTGGAGTGCACTGTTTGACACTGTTTGGCACTGTTTGACACTGTTTTGCAATGTTTTGTTTCCTAAAATGGAAGTGTGAATTTAAATAAGGGACATCCCAAAAAGGAAAGTGAGAACTTTAATAAGAACCGGAGGGAGTAAATATTTAGACAAAAATGAGATGAAGTAAATTTTTCACTGGAGTTAAATAATTGCAAGTTCCGTATCTATAACAATCTTTAAAGGAAAATTCCTTTTATACACGCCAAGTTTTACACGTCGGGTTACACGCTGGGTTATACGCCTGTCAAATTGTCTGTGTACAGACAGTCATACAATTTGACCGGCTACACAGACATATTGAGCGGCGTTTTACAAAGAAAACTGATTTTCACACAGATCAAAATAAAAAAATGTCTGTATCACAGACACTTTATGAAAAATCCAGGTCTAACATGTCTGTGATACAGACAACTCTTTATATTTTGTATGTATGGAGATCGATTTTCTTTTTAAAACGCCGGTCAAATTGTCTGTCTAACCGATAAAATTGTCTTTAAATTGTATATGCAGACAATTTGACCGGCGTGTAACCCGGTGTACACGAAGCGGGACTCATCTTTAAATTTACCAAACTAAAGCAAAGATAATAAGGAGTACGTAGCATGACATGAGCCAAATTTGATCCAAAGTTTTTGATAAACTAAAAATAAATGCATGAATCATCAAAGTATGAAGTAAGCGGGTTAGCACCTGGCAGGACCGACCGGGGTACACTTGGGAACCAGTCGGTTTAGATAGATAGATCGATATCACTTGCATACGTCTTCAGTACCCCATCTTACTCTGTATTTAAAGCCATGGAGTTTAAGCCCCCACCATTAATGAGATACGCATAATCCCAAAACAATTAGCGATATCCGGACCGACCACCGCAAGAAAGGGACGCGAGAAAGAAGAGCACCCACCTTCTCTCTCTACAGCAAGTCCGTACCCTTTTTTCTAGGTTGTCTCTCACCACTCTTCACCTTCACTTTGCCTGATTCCCAAAGCTGAAAAGCGCACCCACCCCTTCGCTTTTTCTTCGTGTTCTTCTAAGTTGTTGGGTCCTGCTGGAGTAATATTCAAAATATACCCAGAACCTTATCTGCTGAATCCCTAAATTCCGCAGCTTCTCCTTATTAGCTCCCCGGAACCTTCAAGAATTCAAGGTATATTCGTTTTCTTTTACCTCTACTTGGTCTGTTTGGTTATGTTTCTGCAGCGAAGAAATGTTTAATTTCTGGGTTCTCAATCTCCTGCTCCTATATTCGTGTAGTGGGAATTGAAAAAGTTCCTGGTTTTGTTGCTTCTTTGTTCTACGTTTAATGTTTGCTTTTGAATTTAAATTTCGAATCGTGTATATGGAGATATTGACGTGGTTATATTTTGATTTCCATCAGTCAAATCTAGCTAAAATTTGTTTTTGCTAGAGTCCGTATAAGCATTTTCAGTCAATAATGGAGTTTCGACTTTTCAGCAGGGCACTTCCAGATCTAACGTTTCGAATAGGGTTTTGCACTTGTCTTATTACTGGTATTATTATTATTTTTTTAATTTTTTATCTGTCATATGTAACTGGTTCTTTGTGTGATTATTTGAACTTATGCCATCCTTCAACTACTAATTTCTTGCTGCAGCTGTTTGAAATAGAGAGGTTGAAACTTGAAAATGCATAAACCACCACAAGAAGACTTTTCTCTTAAGGAAACCAAACCGCACCTTGGTGGAGGGAAGGTCACAGGTGATAAGCTCACAAGCACCTATGACCTCGTTGAGCAGATGCAATACCTCTATGTCCGGGTGGTCAAGGCTAAGGACTTGCCTGCAAAGGACGTCACCGGGAGTCTCGATCCGTATGTGGAGATCAGGCTTGGAAACTACAAGGGTACGACTGGTCATTTTGAGAAGAAAACCAACCCGGAATGGAACCAAGTCTTTGCCTTCTCCAAGGACAGGATGCAGGCTTCCATGCTTGAAGTCCAGGTGAAGGATAAGGATCTTTTCAAGGACGATTTTGTTGGGCGCGTCGGATTTGATCTGAATGAGATCCCGAAGCGAGTCCCGCCTGACAGTCCACTGGCGCCACAGTGGTACAGGTTGGAGGACAGGAAGGGTGAAAAGATCAGGGGAGAGCTTATGTTGGCTATTTGGATTGGCACTCAGGCTGATGAGGCATTCCCTGAGGCCTGGCATACAGATGCAGCGGCTGTTAGTGGGTCTGATGGGCTCTCGAGCATCAGGTCAAAGGTCTACCTCTCTCCCAAGCTTTGGTACTTAAGGGTTAACGTGATTGAGGCCCAAGATTTGGTCCCAAATGATAAAAGTAGGTACCCTGAAGTGTTTGTTAAAGCTATTCTCGGTAATCAAGCTTTGCGGACACGGGTTTCAACTGCCAAGAGCATCAACCCGATGTGGAACGAGGATTTGATGTTTGTGGTCGCCGAACCGTTTGAGGAGCCACTGCTTCTTAGCGTGGAAGACAGGGTTGGGTCCAACAAGGATGAGATTCTAGGAAGGTGTGCCATCCCTTTGCAGTACGTTGAACGGAGGTTAGACCATAGGCCGATGAACTCAAAATGGTACAATCTTGATAAACACATGGTCGAGGGCGATAAGAAGGAAGTGAGATTTGCCAGCAAGATTCACATGAGGATATGGCTGGAGGGTGGTTATCACGTTCTTGATGAGTCAACCCATTATAGTAGTGATCTTAGACCCACCGCGAAGCAGCTATGGAAATCCAATATTGGTGTTCTTGAACTGGGTATCCTAAGTGCCCAAGGGCTCACGCCTATGAAGTCGAAAGAGGGACGGGCAGCGACTGATGCTTATTGTGTTGCCAAGTATGGGCAGAAGTGGGTTCGGACCAGAACTATAGTTGATAGCTTTGCCCCTAGGTGGAATGAACAATACACTTGGGAAGTGTTTGATCCTTGTACTGTCATAACCATTGGCGTTTTCGATAACTGTCATCTGCATGGAGGTGAAAAGTCCGGCGGCCCCAGTGGGCCGAGGGACACGAGGATCGGGAAGGTGAGGATCCGGCTTTCGACACTGGAAACGGATCGGGTGTACACCCACTCCTATCCGCTCCTTGTCTTGCATCCAAATGGAGTGAAGAAGATGGGTGAGATCCAGCTGGCGGTTCGGTTCACTTGCTCTTCGTTACTCAATATGATGCATATGTACTCACAGCCGCTTCTCCCAAAAATGCACTACATCCACCCGTTGACGGTTATCCAGCTGGACAGCCTGAGACACCAGGCGACTCAGATCGTTTCGGCAAGGTTGAGCCGGGCTGAGCCTCCACTGAGGAAGGAGGTGGTTGAGTACATGCTTGACGTTGGGTCCCACATGTGGAGCATGAGGAGGAGCAAGGCAAACTTTTTCAGGATCATGGGGGTTTTAGGCGGGGCGATCGCAATTGGGAGATGGTTCGACCAGATATGCAACTGGAAGAACCCGATCACGACGGTTCTCATCCATGTACTCTTCTTGATCTTGGTCCTCTACCCGGAACTGATCCTCCCTACCATTTTCCTATACCTCTTCTTGATTGGGGTGTGGCACTACAGGTGGAGGCCACGCCACCCTCCCCATATGGATACCCGGTTGTCATGCGCTGAGAATGCGCATCCTGATGAGCTGGATGAGGAGTTTGATACCTTCCCAACTTCCCGTCAGCCGGACGTGGTGAGGATGAGGTATGACCGCATAAGGAGCATTGCTGGGAGGATTCAGACTGTGGTCGGGGATTTGGCTACCCAGGGCGAGAGGTTGCAATCTTTGCTGAGCTGGAGGGACCCAAGAGCCACGGCACTATTTGTGATCTTCTGCCTGATTGCTGCCATTGTTCTCTATGTCACTCCTTTCCAAGTTGTCGCCCTCCTCTCCGGGTTTTACGTCTTAAGACATCCAAGGTTCCGCCATAAACTCCCGTCTGTGCCGCTCAACTTCTTCCGAAGGCTTCCAGCCAGGACAGACTGCATGCTATGAGAGCAAAATACTCCACCGTTACTGCTGCTTTTGGATGGGTGGTTACCCCCCATCAGCTTTGCGTCTATATATATTATTAGCGCTTGGTAATATTAGTGTGTCTAAGTTATGGACTAGTTTGCCCCATTTGTTGGCGGCCTTTTTTATTTGGAGTCATTTAAAGAAGTGTTATCGAACTTTAGTGTTATTAATTAATCGATCTATGGCCTAATAGCAACAGTGCTTGGAAACTGCAAGTGTTAATGCATTTTGGCAAGTGTTAGTTATGTTTCCCATTTAGGGCAATTACTTATAATAATATAATATACTAGTAGGTTATAAAGGCTAATACTTTATGGGAAATTGGTTAAAGTACATATCAAGTGTGTTGGTAGGCATAATGCTTTGAGAAGTTATGTAACTTAATCTACTGAATCCGGAAATCTTTCGGGGGATGAGTGCTCAATTGTTCTGTTCAATGACTTCAATCCAGTTTATTTGGATACGCAATCTACTTTCTTCATATAAGTTATTACGTCGTTCTATTATTTACATATCTTTTATATATACAGGTGGACGTAGTTGAACTGGTGGTGAGGGAGTGCCACAAGGGTTAGATCCCGAGTTCGAATCCCGACAACCGCGATGAGAGGTTACTATGCTAAAAAAATGCATAGGACCTTTGCAAGTACCGGTGATAGAGCCTCACTCACTCTCTGTCTGTCAGATTGAGATTATAGTCCAACTTGCATCCTCCCAACGTACAGTCCGATCTGAGTGGGGGCCTTCGGGTATGGGGTGTCATCTTTTTTTTTCCCATATCTTTTATACGAAAAGTTTTCAAATAAGCATGAGCAACCTAGGGGTGTGCACCGGTGGGAACCGGACCAGAGCCGGAACCGGATTTGCAAAAAACTGAATTGGATATATTTCAGTTTTGATTCGGAACTGGATCGGAAGAACATGTCTCTATTTATTAGTTTAATTCACTAAAAAGTACAACTAATTTGTTAATAAAAATGGGGTATTTGTTTTTTTTGAAAACAATGGGGTATTTGTTATTATTTATTTATTTACTTTTATTAGTATCACAATTTGAGTGTACAATGATACATATTAAATATTAGTTAATTCTATTATCAAGAAAATAAGAATAAATAGATGAATACGGAGTATGACATTAGGACAATATACTACACATTGAAAAGATTACTATTTATATTTTCACAACCATTATTATTTTTATTATTTTATAACTATTTGATATTATTACTCTTAATTAATATATTTAAAAATATAGCAAAATTGGTTTAATCCCATTCAAACCGGAACAATACGGTTTTTAACCGAAACCGGACCTGAAACCAGATTTATAATATTTAAAAACCGAAAATTCGATCGGGTAACTTCTTGATTTATAATATTTAAAAACCGGTTTTTTCGATCTATCCAATCCAGTTTTCCGATTTGAACCGGTTTGTGCACACCTTTAAAGCAATCTAACAAAATAATGTTTTATAGGGTTAATAAATAATGTTTGATTTGTTGAAATAATATCTCACCATTTATTAATGTTTAAATTACTCAAAATATTTTGATCTCGTCAGATCATTTATTGTTAGGAATTTTATCAATTCAGGACATGAAAGATAGATGAATTATCAACCCAGGACCTGAAAGATGATATGTATCGGTATAGGACACGAATGATGAAAAACTATCAATCTAGAACCTAACATTTCATAGGTTATGATTTATTTAATTTTTTATTACTTCCATTGCTAGTTTTTGATAAGCTTCTGTTTACAAAACTTTATTAGTTTATTAAAACTAAATGATATATAAAATTTTCAAAATAAAGAAAATAATAAAATTCATGACAACTTAGGCCCTAGATCGATAATTTTAAATTATTCAGGTCCTATAATGATAGTTTTTCATCATTCAGGTTTTATATCGATACATTTCATCTTTTAGGTCCCAGATTGATACTTCATCTATCTTTCGGGTCCTGAATTGATAAAATTCGTTATTATTATTCATATAATAATAATATAGATATAATAATTATTCTAATAAGGGTTTTTTTCAAATATATTTTTATAATAAAACTTATTTACATAATATGACTAATAGTTACTACAATGTGGTGTTATGGAAACTTAATTTAAAAATTAAACATAAATTATTATAATTTCATTACTACTTTAGTCACTAGTCATAATTTTGTAAACAATTTCATTTTAGTCATAGTAATTTCTTCTAATAATTGGCTTTACAAACGACACTACTGATAAATCACCTTCATATTGTGCGGAATGTGTGGACCACCTGAAGGTTCAGAACTAGATTCCAACCAATTAGGTTTCACTTCCCAATGGGAATTTAAGAGCTTGTTTGGTATTCCTCTTTTTCATGTTATTAGTCTTATTAATCAATTTTTTCACTAAATACATATTTTTAATTTTCGTGTGCTGAATCGTGTAATAATCAAAATAAATTATAAGTTGATCCAAACTAGAAGTGACACGTTCAGTTAAGGTTCTAGATCTAAAACTTCATTTGAGTGGGGATGATTTCTTATCATTTTACCAAATTCAAACGTTACAGAAATAATAAAATAAAAATTCTATGTTGACGTTTATACAAAGAATATAAAGTGGGGTTTTAACATGAATATTACTTAAGAAATGGTAATGGACAAAACAGAGACCTCTTTTTTAAACTTCCAAAAATGTGACTAATAAACTTCTACCTTCCTAAATTACCCTTCCCGTTTAACTGTCAATGTTATACGAGCATCTTTGCTCCTTAACATTGGAGTCTCTTGCATAGTTGCACCACCGGCCCACTATGTACCACTTCACGGCTTTAAGCCTCTACCTTGGACACTAACATTTAATTTTTCTTTTTCTTTTAATATTATAATACATATATCTCAAAATAAATATTTAAATATTGCACTAAAACTCTAAAAGTTGTAAAAAAAATTGTCCCAATTACTAGTGCTCTAGTGACTATCGTTTCAATTACTATTATTTCAGTGACCACCATCTCGGGTTTTATCGCTCTTGTTATTACCGCTCCAGTGACAATCGTCCCAGTTACCACTACTTAAGTGACTGTCGTCCCAGTTACCATCACTCCAATGACCACGGTCTCAGTGACCATCATCTCAGTTACTACCGCCTAAGTGATTGACATTTCAGTTACTATCGCAGTTACCCGATCAGATACACTTACATGACCCGTCAGTTACAGTTACCTCACTCGTTAGTTACAGTTACTCAGCCCGTCAGTTACAATTACTAAATCCACCAATTACAATATTTTATCATTCAATTACAGTTACACGATCCATCAGTTACAATTACACAATTGGTCAATAACAGTTACCACTTACCCAACCCACTAATTACGCTTACCAAATTTGACTATTTATATTTAACGACAACAGCCGACCACCACCTCCGCCCACCACCTCGGGCCACTGCCAGCGACCACCACTATCCCCAGCCCCCCCAGCCCCATCCATATTCCCTGACCCGATCCAGCAACTTCCCGAGCCCCCTCCCAGCCCTTCCGAGCCCCATCTCCCTCCCAAAACCACTGCACCCCCACCCCACACCCTACCCCTGCTCCTCGCACACTTGCAATGGGCCAACGACGGAGAAGAGCAGTGAAATGAACCTCTGCCTTGCCGCCCTAGCCACATCGCGCCCTAATCGGCTCTCCTTGGCCTGATTCGCGTCGCTGCATCAAAGCCCTAGTCACACAGTCGTGTCTTCGCCATAGCCGCAAATCCTATGTAGGCCGCGATCGGACAAAGGGAATAGAAGAAGAGAAGATTAAAATGAAGGTAGGGTCAGAGATGATGAAGGCGGAGGGGCGTGGCGTCAGCTATAGAGACGGCAGCGGCGGTGACCCCATTGCTGAAGAAGAAATGAACGATGATGGAGATGGGTAGATGTTGTGCGATTGGCCAAAAAGAAACGGAAGAGTTGAATAGGATTAAGGGCATAGGGGTCCATTTATTAATAATTAGTGAGTTTTTTGTCTAATTTTAGATTTGGTCTTATTTTTGTCCAAGGAGAAGCTGAGGGTATTATTCTTGTCATTCTTTCATGTAAAATAATAAAAATTATAAATTAATTGATTAAAAGAGAAAATGATAAAAGTTGTGAAATAACCATAAAAGGAAAGATGGTTATAGCTTACAAGGGATTGAGGAAAATCGGAATAGTATATAATGTAGTTCGGAATATATGTAGGGGTGGAGACAATCACAGTCCTCCTATAGTCTGAGTCCAGTATTTGAAAAATTATAAAGCTCGGAATTAGAACATATAATTCTAATCCCCCCCCCCCCCCTCCCTACATTTGTAAACCCTCCATTGCCCACACCCCCTCCAAACCTCTCTCAACTTTTAAATATACTCTCAACCTCTTAAAATCTGAAACACAATAAAAAATGGAACTTTAACCAGATTGACCAGTTTTGGTCCCAAACATTGAGGCCATGACCTCTTTGCACACTGCGCAAAACCTTATTTCCCGGCTCCCGTTCGATAACAGATCAATCCCGAAATCGTGTCCCTTATTATGTAATAGAGAAAATATATGAGTATATGTAGTATAATCATATGGCGAGCACTTTGTCACGGTGCGTCAAAATAAATTCAATACTAGCACTAATACGTAGTATATGTGAAGTAGAGTTCGTATCCACGGGGAAAGGAATAATTCTCTTTTTATGAACTAGTAATTAAAGGAGGGGTTTTGGGGTTGAATGATTTAATTTAATTAAACACTAAATTGAACGACTTATATGAGATTTAATTCAAAGATAAAAAGGACTTGGCATTGCTACTTTCCACTTGTTGATATGTTTTATTCGATCATTGTTATATCTATAACTTATTCCCTCTCGAATACTCAATCGAGGAGTATATCCAATTCATCGAGGGTAGTTATTAACAACGATCGTTCATTAATAACTCTTACTATTGGTCAAGTATAGAACACCGCCATATACGGACTTGATAGTAGCATTTAATCTCCTAACTCCTTGATGAAATCAATTGAGATTGGTAACCTCAACACAACGGTTTCGGTTTAACCAACAAAATTAATCCCTCTTAAGTTTATTAACCACGACTGTGCATTAATAAACCGAAGTTACTTACTTGTGAAACCATCAACGATTAACCATCGGTTCGTTGATAGTTTCTAGTAATAATTAATATATGAAACAAAACTAGTTGATCCTTTAAGTAATGTTCAAAATATTAATATGAAATATGAATAGGAATTAATTAATATTCAAGGAGGAATATTATTAAAGAAGATGAATCCTACTATAATTAATGTCAAGATGTTAACTAATTTTCATCTTAGCAACACTCCCCAACATTAATATAGAGGAAGAAAATACTACTATAACTAATGTCAATATGCTAGCTAATTGTCATCTTAGCAACACTCCCCAACATTAATATAGAGATAGTATTAAGGAAAGAACTAATAATTAATATTCAAGAGAAAGAGTTTAAGAAAAATAACTCACAACTTTAATAATCAACAAGCTTCAAGAGAAACACCAAGAATGGAAGTTTAGCTCCTCATTTGGAGACTAAACATAGCTAAAAATATATAAAGAAATGCTATTCTAAACCGAGTTTAAGAGTATGGAAGAAGGGATGATTTTAATGTGAAGGAAAGGAGGTGTATTTATAGCAAAATGGAGGTGTCAGGGTTCTGTACTCGATCCAGTATTGGGGGTACTAGACCGAGTATGAGAGGAAATTTCCAGGAAATTGTGAAAAATAGGCATACTCGACCGAGTATTGCCAATACTCGATCGAGTATGACAGGATTTTCGTCAAATCTTCAGCCACGTTCTTTTGCTCCCAGATTTGGTTTTGACCAGCGTATCTGACCAATACTCGACCGAGTATTGACAATACTCGACCGAGTATTGGCAATACTCGACCGAGTATTGAACAAATATCAAAATCTTCATTTGATCTTCTCTTTTTGCACATTCTTTGGTCTTTAGGGTCCATCCTTTGATTTTTGGGATGATTTTGACCTATCCTAAGCTCAGAATAATCCTAATCTAAATAAATTACAAATAATTAATGAAAATAAAGTAGTACACCAAAAGTGTGTAATTTTCACAACTAGAACTAATAAAACTAGTTAAAAATACATACATAATAGAAAATTCACACCATCAGCTCCATATACATTCTCTTAAGTAAATTGATATGTAAAGTCTACTTTTTTGGCCAATTAATGCTAAATTTAAATCATCTCTATTAGTTGGTAATTCAATTTTAATAATGAATGTTTTCATATTGATAAACTCATCCTCCAACATAACTAGTCCGTGCTCCTATTCTTGCTAAGCACCCAATCTGTTGATGTGTGAGACTTCAAATAATTTTGTGTCTCGCTAGGTAGAGTTCCCGCAGTGCACATTCAAGTACAAGTCCAATTATGCCTCATCAGTCTTTCACAGACGCCCTTACTCTTACCGGAAAGCCAACACTTATTCATATGCCTTGTAAAAAGCATGCATTGCATCTTTGCTATCAAACTCAATGCCGACATTTGGAGGATGCGTAACACTAACTCTTGCATCGGGGTCTTCTCTACACATGTTATTCAAAACGTGTCATACCTATTACACACTACAAACAATGCTATATAATGAATATAAAAAATACAACATATACTATACATGTCACGCCCCGGACCGCATCCGAGTCACGTAGACAGCCGCCGTACAACCCGATAAGAACAACATTAGTTCATCCTTATTGAATCATACAAGGCGTCCGATAGATTCTACTGCCAAACCGATTAGTAAACACATACAATCAACATCAATATCATAATCAAACAATTGCGGAAATAATATGTTTGTTATTGAGCCACACGTGGCAAACATGAGCACGCAGGCCCCAACTGTTTTAAAGTAGAATATTGTTCAAATATCCATGAGCGGTTTAACTCCGCCATGATATCATTTTTTTGGTATCATGCCTGTCCCAAGCCAGGATAAAGGAGGAGGGTGCTGTGGTAGGCGTGTGACGGCCAACAGTATCACCTAGTCACATCACATGACATGAATCGAAATATGAAAATCGCTAATGCTAGGTCGTCACCCGTAAGTGACGCGTCATCCCTCCGCATGGGGGTGGTGTCAAATATGAAAGGGCGCGCTACACTTGATAGACATGGGTGTGGTGATAAGAATGCTAAGGTTGCTAGGTCGCCGCCCAGAAGCGGCGCGTCATCCCATTGCCCGGGGATGATGTCAAATATGCAAGGGCATGGTGGGGTCCGAGATGGGGCTAAGAACAGAAGGTGGAATGCTAGATTGTGTTTTGGGACATGGAATGTTGGGTCTCTTACAGGGAAATCTTCCGAGGTAGTCGAGGTTATGAGCAGAAGGAATATCAGCATTATGTGTGTGCAAGAAACTAAATGGGTTGGACAGAAAGCACGCGAGATTAATCCCGGAGGTTTTAAGTTGTGGTATTCGGGGAGAGATAAGACTAGAAATGGGGTAGGCATTATTGTGGCGCGTGACTATGTTGAGGATGTGGTAGAAGTCTTCAGGAAGAACGATCGCATCATGAGCATTAAATTGGTGATAAGAGGTGAGATTGTGTTTGTGGTAAGTGCCTATGCACCACAAGTGGGATTGGATGCATCTACAACTCAACAGTTCTAGGAAGATCTTGAAAACGTGGTGCGACAAGTGCCAAGGGGAGAGAAGTTGATCATAGGAGGTGACCTCAACGGGCATGTGGGCTCGAGTCGTGATGGCCTTGAGAATATTCATGGCGGACATGGTTTTTGGCACTAGGAATGAGGCGGGAAAGAACATTTTGGATTTTGCCTTGACGTATGAGTTGGCTATAATGAACACTTGGTTTAAGAAAAGAGACTCTCACCTTGTAACCTATAAAAGTGGAGCTAATAGTACCCAAATTGACTACTTCTTAGTACGGACCACTGGGAGAACTAGCTACACTGAATGTAAGGTTATTCCAGGTGAGAGTGTTGTGACTCAGCATAGGATGCTTGTGCTTGACTTTCGAGGTAAGAACCATAGAAGACAAGTTAAACAACAAGTGGAGCCAAAGATAAAGTGGTGGAGGCTAGAGGGAGATCTTCAACAAAGCTTTACACACAAAATGGTCGGTGAAGATGTATGGCGTATTGATAATGAAACACAGGTGGATGATGTGTGGTTATCAATGAAGTTGACCATTAAAAAAGTGGCAAAGGAGGTACTTGGAGAATCTAAAGGATGTCGGCCACCTAAAAAGGACACATCTTGGTGGAATGATGAGGTGAAACAAGCCATAAGGAACAAAAGAGATTGCTACAAAAAGTTGGGGACAAATTGGAGTGATGAGAACATAGAAGCATACAGGGAGGCTAAAAGACAAGCAAAGAAAGCCGTAAGGGAAGCACGAGGGAAAGTGAACAAGGAGTTGTATGAAAAGTTGGACTCTAAGGAAGGAGAACTAGATATTTATAGACTTGCTCGTCTTCGTGATCGCAGAACTCAAGATATTGCAAAAGTTAAGTGTGTGAAGGATGTTGATCAGAGGATATTAATGGATGACGGAGAGATAAAAGAGAGGTGGAGGTCATACTTTGATACACTATTCAACGGGAACAAAACGCAAGATATCGGCGATTTGTCCATACCAGATTGTATGGTAAACCTTGATTTTGTGAGAAGGATCCAAACAACGGAAGTTAAAGAAGCTCTGAGGAAGATGGGACGGAAAAGAGCAATGGGGCCAGATGGCATTCCGATCGAGGCTTGGAGAAGTTTGGGAGAGAGAGGCGTCGAGTGGTTAACAAGTTTCTTCAACATGATTTGGAGAAACAACAAGATGCCAACGAGTTGGAGGAAGAGTACTCTTATCCCTTTATTTAAGAATAAAGGTGATGTACAAGAATGTGCCAACTATCGAGGGATTAAGCTTATGAGTCACACCATGAAACTTTGGGAGCGAGTGATTGAGCAAAGACTTCGAAGGACTGTGAAGATTTCAGAGAATCAATTCGGTTTTATGCCTGGTCGCTCAACAACTGAGGCTATTCACCTTCTTCGTCAACTTATGGAGAAGTGTAGAGATGCTCATAAGGATCTGCATTTGGTGTTCATTGACTTAGAAAAGGCATATGATAGGGTACCTCGAGAAGTTCTTTGGTGGGCCTTAACTAGGAAAGGCATATCACGCAAGTATATCAGCATCATCATGGATATGTATGAGGATTGTACTACAAGTGTTCGTACTAGTGTAGGGAGGACTGAAGAGTTCCCTATTACTATCGGAGTGCACCAAGGATCGGCCTTGAGTCCTTTCTTATTTGCCATAGTCATGGATGAACTTACGAAGTCAATTCAAGACGATATAATGTGGTGCATGATGTTTGCCGACGATATTGTATTGATTGATGAGACGCAATCAGGTCTTAAAGCAAAGTTGGAAGTATGGCGACAAACATTGGAGAATAAGGGTTTCAAACTAAGTCGGAGCAAGACAGAGTACATGGAGTGCAAGTTTAGTGGAGGTAGAAGTAGTGGTAATAGCGGAATTACTCTAGATGGTAAGGAGATACCAGTCAGCGATATGTTCCGTTACTTGGGCTCCATAATTCAGAAGGACGGTGAGTTAGATGGAGATGTATCCCATAGAATCAGAACAGGGTGGATGAAGTGGAAGAGTGCGTCAGGATTTCTATGCGACCGAGGTATGCCGACTAGACTGAAGGGTAAATTTTATAGGACAACAATTAGGCCTGCATTACTGTATGGCATAGAGTGTTGGACGGTGAAACAATGTCACATTCAAAAGATGAGTGTGGCAGAGATGCGCATGCTGCGTTGAATGTGTGGGCATACTAGGAAGGACCGTGTGAGGAATGAGACAATCAGACAAAGGGTGGGAGTAGCACCTATTGAAGACAAGATGCGGGAGTCGCGCCTACGGTGGTTTGGTCATGTGCGTAGAAGACCGAGTGATGCACCTGTTAGGCGAGTTGAGATGTGTGGAGAAGAGGCAGGGAAGAGAGGGAGAGAAAGACCCAAACAGACGTGGTTTAGGGGAGTTCGAAGTGATATGCTTCTTCTGGGGTTGGATGAGGGCATGACTTTGGAGAGAACTAAGTGGAGGGCGGGTATTCACGTGAAGGAGTGATCTTGATAATCTTTTTCCCTCATCTTTTTTTTCCTAGTTTTTTTTATCCTTATATATACATGCATTATTTGCAGCCCTTTTATTTTATCATTTATATATATATTCATCTTTTTTATATTATCTTTTCATAATATCTTATCTTTTTATCTTTATTCATTCTTTTCCTTTTGGTTGTGATATAATGTATCGATTCATGTTAGCCGACCCCAATATCTTTTGGGACTAAGGCTTGGATGTTGTTGTTGTTGTATCCATGAGCGGTTTATAATTTTCAAAGAAGAATGGAAGCACGAACCACGTCTCCCTACTTGATCAACCACCCTAGGCAAAGGTGCAGGTAGTAGGACTCTAGCCTTAACCTGAAAAATGTGAGGGCCCCCGGAGGGGTCAATACTCCATAGAAGTACTAGTGACAAACAGGCTATATGAAGAATAACTAATGTTTCAGACACGAGACCCAAAAACAGGCTATATATATATATATATATATATATATATATATGTGTGTGTGTGTGTGTGTGTGTGTGTGTGTGACTCATCCACCCGATGATACATACTGTATATATATTTTTAAAATATTCAACTCGTAGGTCATTTCATTTAAAGAGTCTTTTAGAGATAAAGTTCTTACCTGACTTTTCTCACTCCTTTACCGGATGCCTAGCTCACAAGCTATAGTCTACCTTCGATTCATACTACCGAGTGTTTTAGGATCATTTACCCTCCAAGGCACTCAACCCAACGTGGAGTATTTAGGATTATTTACTATCCAAGGGTACTCGGTCCCACCTGGAGTATTCTGGATCATTTATCGTCCAAGGGTACTCGACCCCACCTGGAGTATTCTGGATCATTTACCGTCCAAGGGAACTCGACCCCACCTGGAGTATTCTGGATCATTTACCGTCCAAAGGTACTCAATCCCCAATCTATTCTCTACCAAATCCTAACCTGGATATGACTAACCTTTCATTCCCTTAACTATGGGCAATACCTAGCCCTATAGTCATATAAACATCCTTAGTAACCAATGTGGACGGGTTCCACCTGAACGACCCACATTAACCTACTCAAAAACTGCCCGTTTTGAGTATAACCCAATACTCGATCGAGTACTAACCTTAGTCACCTATACTCGGTCGAGTACAGGAGGCAGTAGCCCGTAAGGCCAATTTTTAGTGTATACTCGATCGAGTACATACCCATACTCGATCCGGTATAGAAGACAGTAGCCCATGGGGCAAATTTTCAACAAATGCCCGGTCGGGTATTTGCCAATACCCGGTCGGGTATAGCAGTTGACTTGGCGGTCAACGCCCGTTTGACTGCCCAAACGGAGTCTGATTAACGTGAATAACATATCAATACCTTTTTGGGTCCTTGAAACATCATACATATCAATTTATGGTAATTTCACCAATCAAAACTATAAATCATGCTTTCTAACTATGTTATATTCTTTAACATAGCATAACACATACTTTAATACCGTTAATCAATCCATAAAACATATTCTTGATTAATTTAGGTAATCTCATGCCTCACGCAAAAGTTATAAAGCATAAAGCCGTCTTCTCACCTTAAATGAAGCTTATGAAGTTCTAACCTTCCTTATTAAGCTCCGGCGAAACTCCGGCGAACTTCAACGAACTACGGCGACAATTCCGGCGACCCTTTCAACTCCGTGAAAGTTCCTTGAATACCTTAGACAAGTTACTAACAAGGTTTTATTATCATAAACCCATATTAATACAAATAACCTCCAAAAGGTTATTTTCCGGCGAACCGGTCACTTTGGCTTCTAAGTCCGTTCTTGGACCTAGAACTACCTTCCAACCCCTCATTCTACACTTCCAAACATGTAGAACAGTCCTAGGGTGTGAAATATGATTATATCCTCACATAAGATGATTGAAGAACAAGAAATGGGATTAATGGAGTCATTACCTTGTTAATATCAAGTTTTCCTCCCTAACCTCCTCCTTTCTCTTCTTTCTTCCTTTCCTTCTTCCTCTCCTTGCTTTGTGCAAATATGGCTGGCAAAGATGGAGTATTATAGAGCTTCTCTCACCTTACTTGAGGGATGGGCCGAGCTGATTGAAGGTGGGTGGAGGGAACCCCTCAGTTTTGTCTCAATATCACAAAATAATGTGAGGAGAGGCCCTTGGTTGATTTAGTTGGTCTCCTTATCAATCAGCCTCCCATTCCAAGCTTCCATGCGGTTCCCCTTCTATCTTGCAAGAGGAAAACGTGGGTTGGCCCCCACTTATGTGGGAGGTCAGCCCTTTGTGCCCCGTAGTGTACAATCGGTCCCGAAAGTTGTATTTTCCGGACTGTTTTAATTTCATTTTATCTTATCGGGTCAAATAAAATATAACGCATGTTCTGAATCCTTTTTGGATTTTATAATGAATATACATTCCTCGATTTTAAGTTAGGAGTCTCCGAAATCACTTTTCGGGTTGTTATCTGATAAATTGCCGATAGTGATAATTTGGCCCCGTTTGACCAACCGGTCAACCCTATGCCATTGCCACGGCCCAATTAAGATATCCACCATCATATACATATTATCTAGGCCAAGATTAATATAACATGTGGTCCCGACAGTACTGGGCGGCCCCCCACTTCCGGTGTGGGCCCCACGTGAATTTTACTATTCACGTAAAAGAAATGATAAAAATTTACAATCACGTAAAAATGCTTTTATACATTTCTCAGGGTTCAATACATAATTTGATAAAGTACAAATACTTGGGGGCGGTGTTACAATACATCTGTACGTATAGACAGTATTATGCACATCACAACAACGTACGTCTATGCGTACAGATAACTTCCACCACTTGTCTGATAATTAACAAATACCAAAGTACACATAAAGCCACAACAACTACAACAACATAGAGGAAGTGGTCCAGCTCAGCTAATCGTCAACTCACTTTCCCATACAAGAGGTCTCGCATTTGAAACTCCATGAAGGGAGTTTCAGCTCTGTTAATCCTAGGCTCTCACCAACCCCCACCCCTGCGCTAACACAACAACATAAACAACCACAAAACTCAACATCTTATACAACATATACACACACCTCTCATATGCTCATATAGACATTTAATTTGTGTACAACGGAAATGAACTCGTCTGCCCACACGGATAATACTGTGACACTTCAAAAATTTAAATAAAAATAAAAATAATTTTTATTAATCAGATAAAATATTACGAAAATAAAATTTTAATTATTAATTGAGTCAGACAAAAAAAAATTCAACAGTTGTAACATTCTAATCAGATAAAAATTTCCAAGTTTACGACTTTTTAATCAGATAAAAATGGCCCGATAATAGAAGTTATGTTTTAGTACAAAATTAATTTTTATATAACTATTTTAGGTTGTATAATATACAAAGTATAAACTAAATAATTAAAATACTCATAATACTCCTAACTAACTACATACGTATATTCCTAATAGATATATAACTAGGTAATACTAATTATACTCAAATACTAACATTAGTATTAGGAGTATGTTAGTTACGTAATAATAATTACTCCTACATACGTATGTTAGTTACGTAATAATAATTATATAACAATTATACTCCTAATACTCATAAAGGTGCAAAAGAATTAAAATTAAACTCCAACTCCAACTCTAACATCTCAGCCTAAAACCCTCATCTTTCCCTATAAATAATAGGCCAGAACCTACGTTTTCTTCATCCCAAAAAAAAAAACTACGAAATATACATACATATATACGTATATTATATATATTTTTTTCGACCCACCGTTTGAGCCAGAAACAAGCCCTGAAAATACTTCTCAAACCTTCCCCTTCGTGATACGAATCCAACGGAAAAAGAATCGTCGAAAACGGTCGTGAAACGAGGGAGAAAAGCCTCGCCGGAGTTTCGCCGGAGAAAAACTTTTCGACGGAAAACGGAGAAGAGGGAGGAGCTGCCGCTGCCACCAACCCACCACCGACATTCGCCGTCCCAAACGGAGCCAGTAGCCGGCCGTTTCGCTCGTCCGACGAGGTAACACCTCCCCCCCCCCCTTGAATTCCCGTTTTTCCGGCGACCTGGGAAAGAAGACAACCCAGAAATCTGCCGGTCTGTCTTTTGGGCCTTTTCAGGTTGGGCCAGAAAATTTAATTTGGGCCAGTTCGGCCCAGTTGCAATAAAAATTAAAAATAAAATAGTAAATGAAATAAATAAAATTTGGAAAAATATAAATTAAATACCTAGTATAAATATACATATTCGGACCAACCAGAATTGGAAAATAATATTTTTAGCTATTTTTAATTGATTTAATTGTAATTGGGCCAATTTATACACATTTAGTAAATAATTAACTAAATAACGAAAATAATTATGAAATAAATATTGGAGTAAACTAGGATAAATACATGACTAACTAGGACCTTATGGACCATTTAAAATTAATAAAAATAAGGTTTAGTATATTTAATTGTAATTAAACCGGTTAATAGATATATGAAATTAAGGGAATAATTATGGAAAATAATTATAAAATATATATCTGGACAACCTTGGTCAAATATAGACCCAAAATATAGTTTTAGACGGTTATTAATTTATAAAGTCAATTCTTAGTCTATTTATTTAAATTAGGCCATATAAAACTAGTTAAGTAATTAAATAAGGAAATATTAGTATTAATGGTGAAATAAATAAATCACTGAGTTTGAAAAATAATATTCTGGACTAAAAATAATGTTTGAATAAAATAAGGAAAATAAATATTTTCGGTTATGTAAATAAAGTAATTAGATAATAATTAGAGAAAATTAATGGTGATTATTGAATAAAAATTGGATGTAGTAGTTAATTATATTCGGATATTTTATTTCAAATATTGAAAATTAATGGATGAAATTAATAAGGAAATTTTATTAATAGAAAGTGAGTAATCAAATAATTCGGATAACTAATGAATTAAGTTAATAAATTCGAATAATAAAATAAAAGGAGAAAATCGGGTAAAGTAATTACAAATAGAATAAGTGACTAATTTTATCATCTTAATTAAAAAGGTGATTATCTAGAGACCGGATTAGAGGAAGATAACTAGGAGCATCAGGACTTAAGGTAAGTTTCTCTGCCAATCCAAAAAGATTTCCTCGTATTATATGCTTATTATGCATCATGTGATTAAGTGTGAATTTTGAATGTGTACTATGTGGGGTGACTAAGAATTTGAGAAATATTGAAGGTATATTTTGGGATTTAATCCCTAGTATGACTTTGGAGTGAATTTTTATGTAAAAGAATTTTGGAGTATTTATGAATGTGAATTTTTGGTGGACGTATCTATTAAATAGATATTCTGGAGGACTATATATAGAGAGATGATTTTTCAAGAAGGAATAATGTTTTTCAATAATTATTGACATCTCGAGAGAAACACGAGGTGTGGGTGGTTAGAGCTATATACCGCGGGGTTAGTTTAGGTTTATGATGATTATTGGTGGCGGGAGAAATCCCGGTAAATATTGGTGGCGGGAGATTCCCGGTATTTCTTTTGAGAACTTTAAAAGTTCTTTGGTGGCCGCGGTAGTAGTTTCTAATTACCTGGGTTTCTAACCCATTGTGAGGTAGGGGGACGTTGTCCGAACTACTTGAACTTCTTACTACTCGGAGGGCTTGGAATCCCTTTTAGGGGGTGTGCACACTTAAGGGTGAAGTTCAGTTTCCAATTGGTGGTCGGTGGGAGCCGGAATTCCGGGATGAGTCGTACGCAACAACGATTCATTGGGCTCGAGGAATCTTGAGTTTCGCCCGTCTTAAAAGAATCTGAAAGTGACATTGATTTCGGAATGGTGATATTTTTAGCTACAAAAGTTATTTTTGAAAAGTGATACTTCTTTTGAGATATTAATTAATTGTTGGGAGCTTATAAATATTATTCTTAATTATAAGGGTATTTGAGATTGTTGATAAATAATGTTTTGAAAAGAATTTCGGTGGTGTGAGTATTTTTATATATAGTATTATATGAAAAACTATTTTTGACAAACTTGATTATTTTACGGGGTTGGGTAGTACTTACTTAGCTCTAAAGCTAATTTTTGTTTCCTTTTCTTTGTTTCGTTTTCTGCACTTTATTTGTGCAGGTAATGATGAATATGAAGCTCATGATGTTTGACGAGTCTTGAGAGCGCTTTAGAAGATTTAAGTGTAGTCTTCACTTAGTTTAAATAATGTTGTTAAATTTTGAATTTAAGTTTTTAATTCGGTTGAACTCATGGTGGATAACCTTAACATCCAGCCAAGTTGAGGGCTGAGTGTGGCGGTAACACACCCTTTTTCCATTATTGTTATTTCCGCTGCAAAACTCTATCTATTTTTAAGGAATAAATCAAGGTTGTTATCAATATATTATTATTTCAAATATTATTTTGGGCGGGGAAAATGGGGTGTTACAAATACTATGCATATCACAACAACGTACGCCTGTGTGTAGACAATTTACACCGTTTGTCTAAAAATTAATCAATACCAAAGTATATTCATAATTATTGGATGGATTACATTACTAGAACTCTCCATTACTAGAACAATGTGTCATTTCAAATGACTCAGCTACACGTGCATAATTAAATACAAACACATTTTGAGTTTTCTTTTCTCGTACACAAGCATCACATTCTTTATTAATCTCAGATACTCATTTATCAAAAACAAATATGGAAGATAACACCCTTGAGGATGGATGCCCCAACATCGAATGCCACAAATGAGTTGAATCCTTCTGTTTCATTGAACAAGCACATAACGTCCCAAGGCTGTGGAAATACTGCACATAACACATCTTACTCAATTCTATCCACCTTTTTTAAGTAGGTCGTGTATCACACATATTTTATTAGTAAAATATACATCGCAATTCAAATCCTCAACTACGTGTGAAATTAAAATAAGATTGCACATAGATCCAAACACCAACACCACATTTTTTAACACAAGTGTTGGACTCAATCTAGCCCTCCCCATGGCTGTGGCCTGAGATATCTAATCTCTCCATTTGGCAATGAGACCGACAAAGGTAGTCAGAGTCACAATAGTCACGCCCACCCCTTCTCAGAAAATTATAAAGTAATAAAGTGTTATATTATGATATTCACTTACTCCTATCAAATTAATCTTTTAGGATGAAAATTCAAGTCTGAACACGTATAGTTATAGTCACTTATAGTTTTTAGAGTTGTGAATGTTACTTAACATAATTCTTGACTTAACAAATTTGTATTTTTCATAAAATTGACTAAATTCATAACAAATTCATAAAGTAATGTAAATTTACAACAATTCATTCATAAAAATCTACGAAATTTAAAAGTGTTCGAACTTGTTTAAATATCAACCACAAGATTTTCATGTAGAATATGTTTTTGCCAACATTTCTTAGCAGATTCTCTAAACCCCAACTCACCTTCACGTAACCGTTGTTTTTACTTCAGCTCAAAGGAAAAGTGTGATATTTGGTCTAACGTTGGAAATTTAGCAGCAAATAGCGATATCCGTACCGCCCCCACGAGAAAGACTCAAGAAAACACTGTGTTTTCTCCAGAAGGCCAGCACTGTGTTTTCTCTCTCTAGAAATCCGTACCCTTTTTTCTATGTCATTTCTCACCACCCTTCACCTTCACGTTGCCTGATTCCAGAGCTGACACCCCCCCCCCCCCCCCTCGCTTTTTCTTGGTGTTCTTCTAAGTTGTTGATTCCCGGTGGAGTAATATTCACAATATATTCGGAACCTTACCTGCCAAATCCCTAAATCCTTCTCCCTAGCTCCCCTAATCCTTCAAGGTATATTCATTTCTACCTCTAACTGTTCTTTTTGGTTATGTTTCTTCATGAAAAAATATTTAATTATTAGTTTGTGAATCTGCTGTTCCTTTATACGTGCAGCGGAAATAAATTCCTGCCTTTACTGTTTTTCGTTCTAGGTTTAATGTGTATATGTTTTGTTGTTATCAGTCAAATCTCCAATTTGTTTTGGCTAGAGACCATATAAGCATTTTTAGTTAATGGCTGAGATTCGGCTTTTAAGCTAGGCACTTCCAGATCTAACGTTTCCAATAGGGTTTTTGCACTTGTCTTGTTACTAGTACGGAGTATTAGTTTTTATATGTCAAATATTATCTGTTCTTTGTCGGTGTAAAACATTAGATTGTCAGAGATTTCCCCCCTTCTCCAAAGCTACTAGTAGTGATTTGTGTGATTATTTGAACTTATGGCATCCTTCAACTACTAATTCCTTGTTCCATCTGTTTGGAATATAGAGGTTGAAAATGCATAAACCACCCCAAGAAGACTTTTCTCTTAAGGAGACCAAACCGCACCTTGGTGGGGGAAAGGTCACAGGTGATAAGCTCACCAGCACCTATGACCTCGTTGAGCAGATGCAATACCTCTATGTCCGGGTGGTCAAAGCAAAAGACTTGCCTGCAAAGGACGTCACTGGGAGTCTTGATCCATACGTTGAGATCAGGCTTGGAAACTACAAGGGCACAACTGGGCATTTTGAGAAAAAAACCAACCCGGAATGGAACCAAGTCTTCGCCTTCTCAAAGGACAGGATGCAGGCTACCATGCTTGATGTCCAGGTGAAGGATAAGGATCTTTTCAAGGACGATTTTGTCGGGCACGTCTTATTTGATCTGAATGAGATCCCGAAGCGTGTCCCGCCTGACAGCCCACTGGCTCCCCAGTGGTACAGGTTGGTGGACAGGAAGGGTGAAAAGATCAGGGGAGAGCTTATGTTGGCTATTTGGATGGGCACTCAGGCTGATGAAGCGTTCCCTGAGGCGTGGCATACAGATGCGGCGGCTGTTAGTGGGTCCGATGGGCTTTCGAGCATAAGGTCAAAGGTCTACCTCTCTCCCAAGCTTTGGTACTTGAGGGTTAATGTGATCGAGGCCCAAGATTTGGTCCCAAATGATAAAAGCAGGTATCCTGAAGTGTGCGTCAAGGCTATTCTGGGTAATCAGGCTTTGCGGACGCGGGTTTCAACCGCCAAGAGCATCAACCCGATGTGGAACGAGGATTTGATGTTTGTGGTTGCCGAACCGTTTGAGGAGCCGCTGCTTTTGAGTGTGGAAGACAGAGTTGGGTCCAACAAGGATGAACTTCTAGGAAGGTGTATTATCCCTTTGCAGTTCGTTGACCGTAGGTTTGACCATAGGCCGATGAACTCAAAATGGTACAATCTTGATAAACACATGGTCGAGGGAGATAAGAAAGAAGTGAGATTTGCCAGCAAGATTCACATGAGGATATGGCTGGAGGGGGGTTATCACGTTCTTGACGAATCCACCCACTATAGCAGTGATCTTAGACCGACCGCGAAGCAGCTATGGAAATCCAATATTGGTGTTCTTGAACTGGGTATCCTAAGTGCCCAAGGGCTATCACCTATGAAGTCGAAAGAGGGACGGGCAGCGACTGATGCTTATTGTGTTGCCAAGTACGGGCAGAAGTGGGTTCGGACCAGGACTGTAATTGATAGCTTTGCCCCTAAGTGGAATGAACAGTACACTTGGGAGGTTTTTGATCCTTGTACCGCCATAACCATCGGTGTTTTCGACAACTGTCATCTCCATGGAAGTGAAAAGTCTGGTGGGCCCAGTGGGCCAAGGGACTCGAGGATCGGAAAGGTCAGGATTCGGCTTTCAACTCTGGAAACGGATCGCGTGTACACGCACTCCCACCCGCTCCTTGTCTTGCATCCAAATGGAGTGAAGAAGATGGGAGAGATCCAGCTGGCAGTTCGGTTCACCTGCTCTTCGTTGCTCAATATGATGCATATGTACTCGCAGCCTCTTCTCCCGAAAATGCATTACATCCACCCGTTGACTGTTATGCAGCTGGACAGCCTGAGGCACCAGGCGACTCAGATCGTTTCGGCAAGGTTGAGCCGGGCCGAGCCGCCACTGAGGAAGGAGGTGGTGGAGTACATGCTTGATGTTGGGTCCCACATGTGGAGCATGAGGAGGAGCAAGGCAAACTTCTTCAGGATTATGGGGGTTTTAGGCGGGGTGATCGCAATTGGGAGATGGTTTGACCAGATATGCAACTGGAAGAACCCGATAACAACTGTTCTCATCCACATACTCTTCTTGATCTTGGTCCTCTACCCGGAACTCATCCTCCCGACCATTTGCCTATACCTCTTCCTGATCGGGGTTTGGCACTACAGGTGGAGGCCACGCCACCCGCCTCACATGGACACCCGACTGTCATGTGCTGAGAATGCACATCCTGATGAGCTGGATGAGGAGTTTGATACCTTCCCGACTTCCCGTCCTCCGGATGTGGTGAGGATGAGGTACGACCGCCTAAGGAGCATTGCCGGTAGGATTCAGACAGTGGTCGGGGATTTGGCTACCCAGGGTGAAAGGTTGCAATCTTTGCTGAGCTGGAGGGACCCGAGAGCCACAGCACTGTTTGTGATATTCTGTCTGATTGCCGCCATTGTTCTCTATATCACTCCTTTTCAAGTTGTCGCCCTCCTGTCTGGGTTTTACGTCTTGCGACACCCGAGGTTCCGTCACAAACTCCCTTCAGCGCCTCTTAATTTCTTCAGAAGGCTTCCGGCCAGAACAGACTGCATGCTATGATGGTTATCCTCATCAACTTTACCCCATTTGTTGGTGGGCTATTTTATTCGGAGACATTTAAAGATGCGTTATTGAACTTTAGTGTTGTAAATCGATCCTATGGCCTAATAGTAGTAGTGCTTGAAAACTGGAAGTGCTGATGCATTTTAGTTATGTTTCGTATGTACTCCATATATAATATACTTAATGGAAAATTGGCTAATGTATATATCAGGGGTGCTGGTTTGTTTAATGCTTTGAGAAGTGATGTAAGGCTGGTAGCAATCCATGGGTGAAAACTGTAAAGAATAGATGTGATGGATCCACCTTTAGGTGGGCAATCAAGGGTAGAGGATGGGGAATCTATCCTCCATTCGCCCACACGAAGAAAAGGAAACAACAGGTTTGCTACCCGAGAGAGAAAGAAGGAGAAAGCGGGCTGCAGGACCCATAGGAAATGTTATAATTTTTTATTCGCACTCTAATTTTTACAAAAATATACTAGTATTAAAATTCGTAAATCGTAACTTTTAACTTTTATAGTTTAAAGAAAGTATGGAGTTTCAACTTTCAACTATCGGAAGATTTAGGATTCATAAGTTTTTAACGGAGATCTAAGTTTAAAACAAAGAGTTTCTAACTTTTTAATTCATAATTATTCATACAAGTATTGATAAAAAATGATGCATAATAATAAAAGTAATGATTTGTGAGCACAACCCAAACATTCTTAAAGCTGTATAGTCAGAACAGACCGAAAAATCGCAACAGCTAACCTAGGCACAACATAATGAACATAGTCCTTAAGAGCCTCTGGGATTGTCGTCAATTTAACAATATAGAAATTAGTTCAAATAGGACTAAAACTATGGCAAAAACCTAAAATAGGACTTGCTATGTTTTTATTCCAAAATAGGACCATATAAGTCCTATTGGAAACATACCTATTTTTGCATTCCATTCTCACCCTTCCATTAAATATGAATTAAAAATAGTCAAAAGTCATAATTAAATGTTTATTTCATAATAAATTCGAAAAAAATTCAAAAATTCGTAGAAATATAATTAAAAAATTTATAAAATTTTTATAAAATAAAAAATTCAAAAACCTTTTTTTAAAATAATTTTATTTTTAGAAAAATTAATAAAAAATATTAAAACTCCGTAAAAAAAATTTAAAAAAATATGGATGCCTTTCCCACCGCCTGTACTACCTCCCAGCACCACCACCTCCGGCCGATGAAAAAAATGTCATTTTCCCAGAAAAATGTCATTTTTTTCTGAAAATGCCAAAAAAAGTGGCATATTCCTCTTTTCGAATGCCAACATTTTCATTTTTTCTGCCATAAATATGGCATTCGTAATGAACTTGGCGTTTTTTTCCCCGGTGACTGGAGGTGGTGGTGCTGAGGCGGCAGAGGCGGCGGTGATTTTTTTTAGTTTTTTTTAATTTTTTTTTAATTTATTTAATTTTTTGAAAAAAAAAATTAATTATATTTTTAATATCGAAATGTTTTTCTTAATTTTTTTAGTATTTTTTACGAATTTTTATTATTTTTTATTATTTTATTAGGAATTAAAACATTTTAATAACTATAAGGGTATAATTGTCCAAGGTACACATAATTAGTCCTATGCAAACATAGTTTATTTTTTGATCGTATTTGTGAAAAGTGAATGACTTTTAGTCCTATTTTGATAATTAACTCTTTAACAATACAGTTGTTGCAAGTTTTTATAGAATTTTCCTCTTTAAATAAGAGGTTGGGCAATTCCTGCCGTCCACAATGACTCCATGTCTTCTTCTCTATCACAAATCAAACTCTTCCCCTTCCTTGGCAAGTTAAATCTCAGATTGGCATTTGATTCTTCTTTCAGGTAAGTTTTTATCTTCTCATTTCTTCTTTCACTTCTTCTCTTAATCTCTTAGTTTTTTTTATCGTAAGTTTCAGGATCATTTACATCAATCAAAAGAAAATCAAATCTGACACCAACTAGATTCCAATAACTACGACTGTAAACCCTATGATGAGCTTTAGAAACGATCAACCCTGAAAAAGCAACCCAAATCACTAAACACGTAACGGGCTTGACACAACCATCCATATTCCCATAGAGCATGTTTGCTCAATGACATAAAAACAAGGCTAAATTCCCAAACAAATTGACAAATCTAAAAACATAGACGATAACAAGAAACCAAAAAAACAAAATAATGAAAACTTATTGGAGATCTTTCACAGACTCTAGCATTTCGCACAACCCATGACGATGTTTCAGGAGGGGGCCGTATCCTCCTAGCAAAATCACCAATGCCTACCAACACACAATGGAGAGTGCTCTCATCTCTGTCATCTACATCGCCCATCGATGGAAACACCAAACAACCGTCTTGATCCCCAAGTCCCAATCTCTTGCAATGTACTGCCCATTGTCTAGTCATTGCCTAATCGTCGAACTAACACTGCTCCTGATCAATTCGGTCTCTCCAAAGCACCAAAAGGAATCACACGATTTAATCCACCCCGATTGAAATCGGCGGCACAAGAAAACCCTACGTGAGGGGAGTAGTCCGCTGCTAACCCTAGGGAGAGAAAGACGGAAGTCCAAAAAGCTTTATTTAGTTTAGAAGATAAGTGGGCATTATTGCTATCATCGCATACAGACCACAAAGAATTCTGTGTTCATGCTCTCCTTTCTTTTTAAGTGGGCATTATAAATTAGTTACTTTTAAATCTGTTTTCTAACTAGAAGCCTTTATATGTTAACGTCCAAGTATCCAACGTGGAAGTTAGGTGACCCGGAAGAGAGAGCAGGAGCGCAGCGGCGCTAGGCTAGGGTTTATTTTTTTCCCGCAGCAATAGGATTCGATTGTCTTGGCTGGCGTGGTGGTGGGAGGCTTTTCTCTCGTCGGTGGCAGGTTAACAAAAAGGCGGACTCTTCCCTCTTCGTAGGGTTTGACAATTCCGCCGATCTGGTGCGGCTCGTGCAAGGTGAATTCGCAAGTAATCGGCGGCCAGTATGAAGCGAAGAAGGAGGGCCCATGCGAGAAGCATGTGGGACGAGGAGAGGTGTACAAGATTCGAATAGGCCAGATTTCGCTCGACAATGGAGACTCAATTAGAGTTACCAATGATACGGCCTCCTCCTAAACCACCGGCATGGGTTGTACGAGGTGCTAGAGTCCGTGAATATTAGTAGTATTTTTTTATGGTGGCCAGCCCATGTGGAATTATTAGGGTCTCAAAATAAAACAAGATATTCAATATACAATGATTCTTCGTGTACATGCCATTCTACACGTCATTTTACTCGCCGGTCTAAATGTCTTATAACTTGTGATGGAGTATATGGCTCGGGAACCCCCGGCCCACAGACTCCTACTACTCCAGCAAAGGCCCAAAAGGCCCAAAAGGCCCAACGAGCCCAAATCACAGCGCCCAGAGTACCAGGCAGTCCGCACTACGCGCCAGGGGTGCCTTCGGCCCCCTGGCCGAAGGCTCCAAATTCTCACAGAACGGGGTTCTCAAGCAAATTAAGAAACTGGGAGAAAACGGCGAAAACAGTAGCCCTCGGCATTGTGAGCCCTCGGCACCAGGGTGCCATCGGGTGGAAGAGCCCTCGGCTACTGCTCTATAGCCGAAGGCATCTCACTCGACAAGATATCCGCCTCACATGCGTACAGATCACCGTACCCTGCACAGACGTCCCATCCAACAGCCGCATTAAATGCGGCCACATGCGGTTGCCAGCGCCAACCAGTTGAGGTGACCCCTCGGCCAATGAGCGCTTGACACGTGTCCCTGCCCGGCATTTATTGCTACTATAAATAGCACCCCATTTCCTCATTTGTAACCACGCTGAAAACGGCATTCATACTGAATACACTCTCTCTCTACTTTTACTTACTTGCTCTGACTTCTCTCTAAGTTATTCCCCGTAATAACCCTTCGGATATATACCCCCGGGTAGACTATCCATCATTTGGTGCTCTCGTTGAGAGGTTGAACAATCGAGTAAGAAACCCTCCCCCTCGACCAAACACAAAACACTAGCCCTTTATCAAAATGGTGAGGACAACACGTGCCAACTCAAAGAACGTAGAAGACAAGAACCTGGCCCTCGGCGACGTCAACGCCCCCGAAGCCTCTCACAGGGCTCCTGAGGGCGGTGTCATCGCTGGGCTGGAACAGGCGGCTGTCGACCTACGCCTTCAGATCCAACAAAATGCCCCCGATGCCCGCCTCGGCATCGAGGCCAAGAAGAAAAACCGGAGCGATGACCAAGTCAGCCCTCCGGTTCTCACCATCGACGTGCAATCGGCGCTCTCCGCCTTCATCCAGACGCTCACCCAGAACCCGGGTGCCTTCGGCACCCTGGCTCCAGCTCACCCTCAGATCGGGGAAAATATCATACTTCCCCCTCTGCCACACCCCTTCGGAAATCCCACCCCTCGGGTGAGAAACGACGAAGGGGTGGTGGCCCAAGATACGTCCTCCCAGGAAGTTCAGTCCCGGGACCGCCATAATGACAACAGGGAAAGGCCCCGTACTTCTGCCCTCAACCGGCTCGGAGGGGGGCCAGACCGCCGAGGGGTCCAAGACCGCCTCGGGGGGAAAGCACTCCAAAGGCCCCAGGAAAGCGGGGGATCTGTTTCGAGGGCAGACGAGGAGCGTCCCCCTCGGGACAAAGGCAAGGCACCCCTCCATGCCGATGATGCTCGGCACCAAATCAACCAGGCCCACTCGGCCCGGGTTCATTCGCAGGGGGCGGAGACCCTCCCGAAGGATCCCCGGGACGAGATTATTGCGGCCCTCCAACGCCGGCTTGACGAGATGGAGTCCAACAAAGCTCACGCCACCACCTCCACCCCTCATTCAGATCTCAAATACGAGGCCATGATGGCCAAAATGGAGGAGTTACAGAAGAGGGTGGCCGAGGGCTCCGGGGAACCCGTCATCCAGCTCCGGACTCGGACGCCATTTACCCTAAGGTTATTGGCGGCCCGGATCCCGGAAAAATACCGAGGGCAACACATACAGCCCTACAACGGGAAAACGGACCCCCAGGAACACTACAGTAAATACCAGAACAGCATGATGATGGTGGGGGCGTCAGACGAATATTTGTGTCGATGGTTCCTCTCCACCTTAGATGGACCGGCATACGAATGGTTCAACAGGCTGCCCGAGGGCTGCATTGATTCGTGGCAAGAACTCGCCCAACGATTCTTGACACAATTCGCCGGGAGGCGTCGCACAAGGAAGCACTTCTCCCACCTCCTAACAATACGCCAGAAGAAGGATGAGACCCTTCGGGATTTCCTGGAGCGCTGGAGGACGGAGGCCGACAAGGTCGACGGTGCTGATGACGGGACCCTCCTGGCCCTCCTACAAACCGTCCTCCGCACCGGTAACTTTTCAAGGAGCCTCATCATTGAACCCCCCCGCGACTACATAAGGGCTTTGCAGCGGGGGGACCGATATGTTGAGGCCGAGGAGGTGGAGAAGTATCACCAGCATCCGGACCAGCAGCCCCCGAGGGCTGACAACAAGCATAACCGAGGGCCGGGGGCTCCTCCAAATCACCCCAAGGCTTCGGGACCCTCTGATGACCGCCCTCGGCAAGGCCAAGCCAAGCCTGGGGGAGGTTATAAGAGCAACCCTAAGACTTGGGCCCAGCCCATTCTCCTGGACCGCCCTCGGACACCATTGACGCACCCCGTCAGCATCATCCTCGATTTTGCCGAGGAGAGGGGCCTCGTTGAGCGCGACTCTCGCGCACCCCCGGAGGTACACACTATCAACCCTCAGTTCCCCTACTGTCGCTTCCATCGGCACCAGGGGCACAGGACCGATGACTGCCATCAGCTAAAGACGGCCATCGAGAGGTTAATACAAGCAGGGCACCTGTCCCAATTTGTTCAGAGCCCTCGGCAGGAGGGACCTTCTCATCAGGGGCCTCCCCGAGGGCACCACACGAAGGTGAACGCTTGGGTAAACCCGAATACCATCCCCCTCGGCAAGAAAAGGGAGATTGGGAACTTGGAAGAAGAGGAGGAGGAATACCCCCACTACCAGGAGAAAAAACGCCACATCCTCAAGATCACCGGTGGCAATACAGGGGGCGATTCCACCAGCCAACGAAAGAAGTGGGCCCAATCGCTTTACGTGGGGGAAGTCACTCATATGCCCCCGGTAAAGCGACTGAGGGAGGAACCCATCACCTTTACCAACGCAGATCTCCCTCCTACTTCTTCTCTTCACAGGGATGCCTTGGTGATTCGGACGGAGATAAACGACACCATTATTCACCGAACTTACATTGACATGGGCAGCTCCGTCAATGTAATGTACCTCAGCACCTTCAGAGAGCTGCATCTGGAGAGGGGGTCCCTTCGGCCCATTAAGACCCCTCTTGCCGGCTTCACCGGCGATACTATTAATTCCGAGGGGGTAATAACCCTCCCGGTGATCTTCGGCGACGGGCTCCATAGAGCCCAGCTCGAAGTGGAGTTCGTCGTCGTCAACATTGACTGCGCCCACAACATCATCCTCGGCCGGCCAGCCCTCGAGGACCTCGAAGCCATCATCTCCATGAGGCACCTCTGCCTCAAGTTTCCCGCCGAGGGGGGCATTGGCTACTCCCGGGGGAACCAAAAAATTGCCCGCGCCTGCTATCTTCAGGTCACTAAGAAGGTAAGCAAGACGGAATTCCGTGTTGACACCATCACCGGAACCATCGACCAAGAAGAGAAAAGGCCGAGGGCTGAACCAGCCGAGGACGTAGAAGACTTTGCGCTCGATCCGGCCCAGCCGGAGAGAGTCGTGAAGATTGGAGCCCAGCTCCCTGAAGATTTGAAGACCGGTATCACCGACGCCCTCCGCGCCTACTCCACTGTCTTTGCATGGGGGCCGGAGGACATGCCGAGAATCAGCCGGAGGGTCATCACCCACCGCCTCTCGGTGGACCCTTCGGCAAAGGCAGTGCAGCAACGAAGAAGACCCCTCTCCGCCGAGAGGAGGGAATTTGTGAAGAAGGAGGTCGCCATGCTCCTCTCTATTAAGCACATCAAGGAGGTGAAATATCCCTCATGGCTAGCGAATGTGGTCCTCGCACAGAAGCCCCCTACCTTCCGCATGTGCGTGGACTACACCGATCTCAACAAGGCGTGCCCCATGGACCCGTTCCCTCTACCAAATATTGATCAACTAGTGGATGAGACCGCAGGGTGTGAGATCATGTCCTTCCTCGATGCCTTCCGAGGGTATCACCAAATTTTTATGCACGAGGAAGACGCCGAAAAAATTGCCTTCATGATTCCCGAGGGCATCTTCTGCTACCTAGTCATGGCCTTCGGCCTAAAGAACTCGGGGGCCACTTACACCCGGATGGTGGCCCGGGTCTTTCAAGCCGTCCTAGGGCGCACCATGGAGGCCTATGTTGACGACATGATCATCAAGAGCAAACAATCTTCCAGCCATGCTGACGACCTCCGGGAAATCTTCGCCATCATGCAAAAATTCAACCTTCGGCTAAACCCGAAGAAGTGCACCTTCGGCGTCCAAGGGGGCAAGTTCTTGGGTTACATGGTGAGCCGAAGGGGTATTGAGGCCAATCCCGAGAAAATCCAGGCCATCATCAACATGGAGCCCCCACGCAATGTGAAGGAAGTTCAACGGTTGACGGGCCGCCTGGCAGCCCTCAACCGCTTTCTATCTAAATCGGCGGAGAAGTCTCTACCCTTCTTCCAGATCATGAGGAAGACGGTTGGCTTCCTATGGACTCCAGAATGCCAGGTGGCTTTCGACGAGCTCAAACGATATCTATCTTCACCTCCTGTGCTCTCCAAACCCAAGGTAGGGGAGACCCTCTACCTCTACCTTGGGGTTAGCCCGGCGGCCATCAGCTCTGTGCTCATCCGGGAGGAAGACGGCATCCAACATGCCATCTTCTACGTTAGCAAGACCCTAAGGGAGGCCGAGCTCAGGTACTCCCCTGTGGAAAAAACGGTGTTAGCCATCGTTTGGACTGTCAAAAAGTTGGGCCACTACTTTCAGGCTCACCCGGTTCAGGTCCTCACTCATCAACCCCTCGGCGCCCTCATGAGGAGCCCCACCAGCTCCTCCCGCATGGTGAAATGGGCTATCTTCTTGAGCCAGTACAACATTGACATCCGTCCAAGGCCTGCCATCAAGGGCCAAGCCCTGGCGGACTTTGTGACGGAATGTACCGCAAGGGCAGCCACGGACGGGGAGCCCTCGGCTACCTCGGACGACTGGTGGACCCTCTACACTGATGGCTCCTCCGCGACCAAAGCATGCGGGGGAGGGGTAGTCCTCATTACTCCCGAGGGCTTCAGGGCCTACTATGCAATCCGCTTCTCCTTCAAGGTCTCCAACAATGAGGCCGAATATGAGGCCCTCCTATGTGGCCTTCGACTGGCTGCCAACATGAGGGCTCGGCAGATCCACATCAAATGCGACTCCAAGTTGGTCGTTGGCCAAATCTCCGAAGAATATGAGGCCAAGGAGGGGAGAATGAAACAGTACAAGGAAGCGGCCAAGGAGTTGCTTAAGGTATTTGAGGCACACTCTCTCACTCAAATACCGAGGGCTCAGAACTCCGAGGCCGACATATTATCTAAGCTCTCGGCAGACTCCCCCGAGCACATCTCCAAAATTGCCAAAATCGAGGAACTCAGCCTCTCAAGCATCCATGCAAGCCCCGTTATGAACATACAACAACGTCAGGAGGATTGGATCTCAGATATCACCGCCTTCATCTCCACAGGGCAGCTACCCGAGAATGAGGCCCACGCTAAACTGGCAAAGCTGAGGGCTCCCAGCTACACCATCGAAGATGGAAGGCTCTACAAACGATCTTACAATGGCACGCTACTTCGGTGCCTTCATCCAGATGAAGCCAAGGTCGCAATGGAGGAAGTGCACAGTGGCACTTGCTCAGCTCACCAAGGACCCTTCTCCATGTCCCGAAGGCTCATTCTCCAGGGCTACTTCTGGCCAACCATGGCCAGGGATTGTGCTGACCTTGCCCGGCGGTGCACCGCATGTCAACATTTTCAGAAAGCTCCCGGCAGGCCAGCGGTCAACTATGCCCCCATCATCACCTCTGTCCCATTTTCTCGATGGGGGATAGACCTTGTGGGCCCTCTGCCGAGGGGTACCTCCAACAACAGATACACCATTGTGGCCGTCGACTATTTTACCAAGTGGGTGGAGGCTGAACCCCTCGTCAGCATCACAGAGGCGAAGTGCCGTCACTTCGTCCTCAAGAACATCCTCACAAGGTTTGGCGTCCCCCAGCAGATCATCTCCGACAATGGGACACAATTTGAGGCAGCCCCCTTTTGTGCCCTTCTGGAGGCATGGGGCATCAAACACACCTTCTCCTCCGTTGCCTACCCTCAAGGCAACAGGCAAGTAGAGAACGCCAATCGGACCTTGCTCGAGGGCCTCAAAAAGAAGCTGGAGGCCGAGGGTGGTGGCTGGGTGGAAGAACTCCACAACATCCTTTGGGCCTATCGCACCACCCCTCGGCGAGCAACAGGTGAAACACCCTTCTCCCTCTGCTACGGTTTTGAAGCCAAAGCTCCTACGGAAGTCACCCTTCCCACCCGAAGGGTGATCCAATATGACCCCGAGGTCAACGACAGCAACATGGCCCTCGACCTCCACCTCATTTCAGAACGCCGGGAGCAGGCCTTCATCCTGGCAGAAAACTACCGAAGGCAAGTTAAAAGCTACATCGACGCCAAAGTTCGCACCCGAGAATTTCAAGTGGGGGACTATGTCCTCCGGAGGAGGGAAGCCAGCCAACCAACCGAGGGAGGAAAAATGGCACCAAAATTCGAAGGCCCCTACATCATAGCAGCCATCATCAAACCCGGGACCTACAAGCTCAAACGCCCCAATGGGAAAGAAGTCCCTAGGCACTGGAATGTACACCATTTAGTTAAATTTTATCAATAATGTAAGAGCGGCCAAGCCCTCATAACTAGTGAATGTACTATCCTATGGCCCAAGGCCTCCAATTTCGAAGAATGAAGATACATTCAAGACATCAAGCCCTCATACTGACTACAGGCCCCAGGCCTCACCACGAGAAGAACCCCCTCCGGCACCAAGTGCCGAGGGCGGACACCATCAACACCTACAACAAACAGTGAAAACACCACGTGTTTTCAGTCAAGACCCCTCGGTACCAAGTACCGAGGGAGGGAACTCCTATCACCAACAACAAGGAACGCCATGTGTTTCATTTCCCTTCGGCACCCAGTGCCGAGGGTACATTCCACCTTCATCATAAAAAAAAAAAAGAAAAAATGAGAACACCAAGTGTTCCTACAGAAGACCCTTCGGCACCTAGTGCCAGGGATATGCTCTCCTATCAACTTCCAAACATCTGTTGGGAAACACCAAGTGTTTCATTTGAAGACCCTTCGGTACCAAGTACCGAGGGTAGACGCCTACATCAACTACGAAAAAAGAGAACACCAAGTGTTCCTACAGAAGACCCCTCGGTACCAAGTACCGGGGGCTACACATCGAAACTAACACCAAGTGTTGTTTCTAAAAGCCGTACCCCACGAGGACGCATATACCGAAGGCGCCACCATCGGTGCCGGCGCACGTAGTGCCCCCGGCCATTTGCAACTAGTGTGCAAATGAAAACCCTTCCTTGAAACGCTTTCCGCGTCACTACCCCCAGGGTATGACAGGCATGAGAAATGCCCAGGATTCGACTTTCAAAAACGGAACGCTATCCGCGTCACTACCCCCAGGGTATGACAGGCATGAGAAATGCCCAGGATTCGACTTCCAAACCGAAACGCTCCCCGCGCCACCACCCCAAGGGTGTGGCAGGCCACGGACTATGTCTAGCGCCGAGGGGACGACTTTCAAAAATGAGGCGCTTTCCGCGCCATCCCCCAAGGGGAGACAGGTTACGGACCACCATATCTTGTGCCCAGGAAACGTCCCTCGATCCCCTCGGAACTCGGAAGGTTAACCCGAGGGAGGAGAGCCATTGGTGTATTCTGATGGTCTCCTAATAGGCCCAGCCTTACCAAGAAACCAAGTTTCTTGATGCCTTCCCTTCACCACCAACCAAAAAAAAAAAAAGAGGGGGTGAAGGGGAGTAGACTCAGCGAGAAATCAAAGAGTACACTCCAACAGATCATGTTGGGAATATTTTATGGTGTTCAATCTAGTTAGTTATCTTTGTATTTATGTAGTTATTAATTAATCGTGTAATACGGGCCACAAATGTGTATCAGCCCGTGGGCTTCCTTGTAACCCGTAAGTTAGCCAACTTCTCCTATAAAAGGAGGCTAACTTACGGGAACCCTAACAATTGTAAGAGGCTTAGAGACGAAGAGGCGAGATAGAGAGAAATTAGGGTTGCCGCTGCTCTCCTTCTCCAGGGAGAGTAGCGGCAGATTCATACGGTATATCAGATTCGCGTTCAATCTTGTCGATTTCTTTCTATCTGCTTCTTTATCACTGTTATGGTTGTATGATTGTTAGTATTTTGGGACTAACATTTGGTATCAGAGCCGAGGCGTGAAACAGGTTGGATCTGTCTGCGATTTTTGAATTTAACGAAGAACTGCTCTGTTTTTTCTTCAGTTTTTCTCTATGTAGAGATTTGCTCCTGTAATCTCGTTTGTGAACGAAATTTTGTAAAAATCATACTGGTGGACTCGCCTTTCAAAACCGATCCACCAGCATACCTATTTTTTTCGTTTCCTGCAATTTTATATTTCGAAGATCTCTACATTGAGATCTCGAAATCCTTATTTTTCACTGCCGGAGAAACGTTTTTGGCTTGAAACTGATACAGGAGAATCTCGACTTTCAGGGCTTTTCAGAACAGGTTTCAGATTTTCAAAAATCAATGTTTTCGTTTTGCAGGATCTCGACATTTAGGGACTCGATTTCTTCTTCTCGACATTTGAGATCTCGAGATTTGCATCTCGACATCTTGATCTCGAGATTTGCATCTCGACATCTTGATCTCGAGATTTGCATCTCGACATCTTGATCTCGAGATTTGCATCTCGACATCTTGATCTCGAGATTTGAATCTCGACATCTTGATCTCAAGATTTGCATCTCGACATCTTGATCTCGAGATTTGAATCTCGAAATCAAGATCTCGAGATTTGAATCTCGAAATCAAGATCTCGAGATTTGAATCTCGAAATCAAGATCTCGAAATTTGTGATCTCGAAATCAAGATCTCGAGATTTGAATCTCGAAATCAAGATCTCGAGATTTGTGATCTCGAGATTTGGAATTTCGAGTTTAGGAATTTCGAGTTTTGGGATTTCGACATTTGGGATCTCGATGTTTTGGATCTCGACATTCTGAAGATTTCGAGATTTTCAAAATTTCTCGATGTTTTGAATCTTTCAAAGTTTGCAGTTTCTTGGAACTCATAATTCGAATCTTGACATCCTTTGCAGTTCATCGAAGCTTTACATTATAATGATCTCTAAATGATTCCCTGCTTATATATGTTTCATGAGTTTTCGATGTTCTGATGTTTTTCAAACAGCAAGTTTTCGAGATAATGAGGTTTTCGAAACTCCAAAGTTTTCGATGTTCAAACATTTTGAAATTCTGCAGATTTCGATATTCTGAGGTTTGTTTTGCAGGTGGATTTGGCCATTATTCTTCGAGGCAATCTCTAGAATTTTGTTTAAAATCCACCTGCTCTCGACATTCAACATCGAGCACCTCATCTTCGAAGAAATTTCTCAAAAACTCAAAATTGGAGATTTTTTGCGACACCGCACTGTTTTGGCCATAACTTTTGACTCGGTGATCCGATTTGAGCAAACTTTTTTTTTGTTAGAAAGCTAACGAGAAACATTGTAAATCACCGATGTCCAGGTCAAAAACTTAGGCAAATCTGTTCAAATTCTTTCAAAGTCCACCCTGAGGTCAAAGCTTTTCTAAACTTCAATGTAAAGGTCTGAAAATCGTAGATAATTGAATCAACCTCGCGTCAACGGTCATCTTACAACAATCAACAATCAACCGCTGAAGCCTCCCCTGACTCATCAACATTATGTGTTCATCAATATGCTGAAATTCTACATGGTGAGCTCAGGGAAACCTTGCACATTCTGAGGGGGAGTTTCAGTTTTCTCCTCCTGGCGCCTTACACCGACAAAGCAAGGAATCTCTCAACGGATGCAACATTCTAGGGGGAGTGATCAATGTTATCCTTCCCGGTGCCTAACAATGACAAAGCATACCGAGTGCTCCAGTTGAGGGGGAGTACAGAGAGAAAATGAGAAAGTAATGAGAGAACATGTCCCTATGGCTTAGTAAACCCATTTAAGCCTACCCAAGGGACAAAGTCGAGCGTAAGTGCGTAAGTGAGCGAGTGAGTGAGTGAACATTATGAGCATTAGGAAGCAGAAGGCTCGAGTGAGAAGGAAACAATTATCAATGATGAGTCTGCTACCTCAATTGCCTGCTATGAATTGAACATTTGCTCCTAGCCACTAAAATACTCTGGACTATCCCCATAGGTTCAGGACTGAATTTATTCAGATCCCGGGTAGAAGTCGCTGCATTTTGTCCAAACGGCGCATGCACAACCCTACCCTAGACCACTCACTTGTCTCCCAACAGACAGGTGTTTAATCATAGTTCACGGGGAACCGCATCTCTCATTATTGTCTCCTTCCGAGGCAAGTAATACTGACTACAGTGGCCTCAGCCCCATGCCACTGAATTTTCATTGATCACGTCGTGTCTAGTTACTCACTTCCCAAATGTTTTGAAATTTTCTAGGACACAGACACATTTTAGAGTCAGTTGCTAGTCTTCAAGACTTGCGAGAACTTCCATAGGGCTCATCTATTACAGATGTAGACCAATAATTGGAAGGAAGTCCTGCTGTTGCAACATAAGAATCACCAACATTTTCAGGCCATTGCTTTAGAGTTTATCTCTATAGTGATGATAACGGGCGTCTTCACGACCCCGGGGGGCTACGCTATCTTTTTTAGATTCTGCTTGTTTTTCATGTTTTTATTTCCGCAGAATAAAAGAATAAAAGCATGACGTCCCGATTCATCGGATCGTCATGAGGGGGAGAGTGGTCCACATGCTGTTAACACTGAACAAATCATTCTGGGACACTTCACTCCTCCATCACAAAATTCAACACCCTCTCTACTATCTCCGCAACTCAAATCAAATGGTCAGCTACACTCACAAATCAACGATCATTATGTTCCGCTGTGCCACCGACAAGTTCTCCTCAAATGCATTCATTCCAAATAGTCAAAAAGACTACATTGTGGAGGAGACAGAGGTCAAATACTCCTGTCCTGAAGATGAATTCCATGGGCGTCTCCTATTCTCCAAAGAACATTCATTCTAGAGGCGTCACCAGACTTCATCCTAGCTGATCAAGAGCAACTTCTGGAAGGTAAGGACTACATGCAAGATACTGAAGGTCCCTCAACCCCCGGCATCAAAGATCAAATTGTCAAGAAGACATCAAAGGGGAGATTGCAAGGATTTCTTCAGATAGCCTTCCTCAGAAGTCAAGTTCAAAGACAAAGGAAGCTCAATAACAACAAAGACAAAGATATCTGCGCTGCAATGCTGATTCAACACGATTGATCACCAAGGGGGAGATTGTTGGGAATATTTTATGGTGTTCAATCTAGTTAGTTATCTTTGTATTTATGTAGTTATTAATTAATCGTGTAATACGGGCCACAAATGTGTATCAGCCCGTGGGCTTCCTTGTAACCCGTAAGTTAGCCAACTTCTCCTATAAAAGGAGGCTAACTTACGGGAACCCTAACAATTGTAAGAGGCTTAGAGGCGAAGAGGCGAGATAGAGAGAAATTAGGGTTGCCGCTGCTCTCCTTCTCCAGGGAGAGTAGCGGCAGATTCATACGGTATATCAGATTCGCGTTCAATCTTGTCGATTTCTTTCTATCTGCTTCTTTATCACTGTTATGGTTGTATGATTGTTAGTATTTTGGGACTAACAGATCACAACAAGCCGAGGGCTCCCTACAATCAAAGAGTACCTCCGGTAACTGAAGGCTCCTATTTCCCGAAGGATACTACTCGAACAAATAGCAGCAAGGTACCTTCAAATATGTACCGAAGGCAGCTGTTATACATTAATACCGAGGGCCCCTACCCCATTACAAGGGACACAACTGGCTGAGTCAAACTCTACAGCTCTTCAGAGTGTATGCCGAGGGCACACACTCCTGATTGGCCTTCTTCACAACAACAGGATTCAACACCAATTTACGCAAAGTAATGTAGAGTCAGGGGGCACCTATCACCCGATGGCTACACAAGGAAGCAGCACTCGAAAAAATTCTAAATCCTAAAGATTGGGCCCCCGGCCCAACCAATATTACTGCCAGGGGAATATGGTAGCCGAAGGCCAGGCAATACAACAACGCTTAAAAAATATTTTGTTCTAAATGAGCAGCCCCCGGGCATCTCGCAAAGTGATGTGGAATCAGAGGGGATGCCATCTCCCGAAGGCTCCCAAGGGAAGATCTACACTTGGAATATTTTCTAAGTCCTACATATCTTCCCCCCGGTCAACTACTCTTACATCAAGAAGGGATGCCATCTCCCGAAGGCTCCCAAGGGAAGATCTACACTTGGAATATTTTCTAAGTCCTACATATCTTTCCCCGGTCAACTACTCTTACATCAAGAAGGGATGCCATCTCCCGAAGGCTCCCAAGGGAAGATCTACACTTGGAATATTTTCTAAGTCCTACATATTCCCCCCCCGGTCAACTACTCTTACATCAAGAAGGGATGCCATCTCCCGAAGGCTCCCAAGGGAAGATCTACACTTAGAAATCTTCCTAAGTCCTACATATTTCACCCTCATCTTATAAAGGGACCTAATAGCCGAAGGCTACCTATCAATCGAGGGCTACAGTGCACAAGGAATCGACACTCAAGAAAATTTTCTAAATCCTTAAGAATTGGCCCCCGGCCTATTCAATATTTCAGTTGGGGCTCCCCAGTAGCCGAAGGCTACGTGACATACTACACTTGCAAGAAATTTCTAAGTCCTGTACATTGGGCCCTCGGTCCAACATTCACACATCAGGAATGGATGCCATGTCCCGAAGGCTCTCAAGGGGAAATCTACACTTAGAAATTTTTCTAAGTCCTAGGATTTGGGTTACTACAAACGCCCGAAGGCCTCATGCTGTGCTACACTTACAAAAAATTTCTAAGTCCCAATTCCTGCTAAACCCTCGGTTGTATGTCCAGCAGAGGATGCCCAACTACCGAAGGCTCCCAAGGGCTAGCTACAATCAGATAATATTCTAAGTCCTAAAACATACATTCAAGAAGTAGAAGGCATACATTCAAAACGTAAGGCGCATTCAAATGTAGAGAGTCCGGGGGCAACATGCATTCATCAAAAACAAAGTAAGTGTGAAATTTACAAACAGGCCGAAGCCGAAGGATCAATGTTGTTCGTTACAAAATATGTTCAAGGATTTCTAAGTACAAAGTCACTCTACAACTACAACAGCATCATTCACCGGGGTGCCCTCTGCAGCCGGCCTCGATGATGCCTCCGCTCCGGCCTCGACAGCGTCGTCCTCGACCTCATTCTTCAACTCCGTGTCCTCAAGGTCGGGCCTCTGAACACCTTCCGGGAGCGACTCACGGACATCAGGCTGCAGGGGAGGAAGGCCATACGCCGAGGGGGAGAAATCCTTGTGCTCAATGCCCAAATGCCGAGCCATCCGCCGGTAAATGAGGGCCTGGGTGAAGAATTCGCCGGCCTCATAATATTCTCTGCTCTTCCGGGCCATCCATTCCAACCCGGGGCCCTCGGCCCATTCCTTGACGTATGCCTCCACGACCGAGGACAGCCACATCTTGCGTCCCTCGGCCCTCCAGCCCTCGGCGACGAAGGCATCAACGGCTTCCTCCCGAGCCTTGGCGACGGCTAGCGCCTTGGAGTCCTCGGCCTCTTTGGCAGCTCTCCTGGCCTCCTCAGCAGCGGCCTCAACATCAGCCTTGCCCTTCTCTGCAGCCTCCAATCTCAGCTCCATTTGCCGAAGCTCCTCTTCCAGCCTGGCCCCCAGCTTCACCGCCTCCTTATTTTTGAGGATGCATTCCTTCATCTTGGCGTCCTGCTCTGCTTTATGGAGGCGCCATTCTTGAAGCCTCCGGGCATGTTCACCAAGGGCTAGACAAGCCTGCAGACCAACAACCAAAACGGTTAAAGGCAATTGCACAATATAATCAAAGGAGAAAAGGAAGAAAGCCGAGTAAACACTTACAGAAAGGGAGGAGCGGAGAATGTGGTCCTCGAGGGCCACATCGTTATAGGCCCCGAGGGCAGCCCTATCAGTCTCAGGGGTTATGCCCCTCAAGATGGCCCCCGGGTCAACAGCGCCGCTGGCCAGGGATGTCCCCCTCGGGAACGAAACTTGGAGGACCTCAGGCAGCAACCCCTCTGCCCCCGCCGGCGTTTCACCCGACAGCTTCTCCACATACACCCCGGAGGCGGGGTGCTCATCAGCAATGATGACCGGGGGCTCCTTCTCGGCGATATCCCCCTTCTTCGGCTTTTTGGTAGCCGGGGGGGACCCCTTGGTCGCCGCCTTCCTCTTGCCGGCAGCAAGATCGCCCTCGGCTTTCTTGAAGAGGGCAGTGGCGGGCTTCTGGCTGCCCTGTCCCGACCCCTTCGGGTCCTGTTTCTTCAGGCGAGCGAGGCCCTTCACGTTCACCATGGAGACGGGGATACCTGCAAAAATATGACAAAGGGTTAGGCCGACGGGTCTAAGCGAAGGGACAATGACATCCAAGCAAAAAGAAAACTAAGTACAGAATTCTAAAGCCCTCAGCTACTACCTCCGGAGGCTCCCTCAAACACTGGGAACTTCTCATCAGTTTCCCCCAGGAACCGGTACCGCCGGAACCCGAGGGTGTAGAGATCTGCTTCTTTGGTGCAATCCTTGATGGAGATATTCTTGTCCCGGCCCTCCGGGATCATGGCCAGAATCCTGCCATCTTTCTCGAGGGCGGCGCTCCTCCTCTTCTCGTGCCTCCTGAAGCGGTCACGCAGCTCCCTCGGGAAGGGACTCTCGGCTAGCTTCACATAGCACCACCGGTCCTTCCACCCCTTGTTCGAGGAGGGCGCCTCAGTGAAGAGTTTGAACATGGACACCTGTTGCAGATTGGCGAATCCCTCGGCATTCGCGTGCCCCCCCCCCCCCCCCCCCCCCGGCACAGGTTGAAGCTCTGGAAGAAGAGGTCCAGGCTAGGCGTCACCCCCCGGGACTTACAAAGCTGAAGGAAGCCAGTGATATAAGAATGGCTGTTCGGGGTCAGCTGGCAGGGAACCAGACCGACGAACCGAAGATACTCCCGGAGGAAGGGGTGCAGGGGGAAGCGGAGCCCCATGGATACTGAGAGGACGTGCACCGCAATGCAGCCCTCGGGAGCCCGGGAGAGAACGTCATCCGGACCCGGTGTCACCACGATGGCCGAGGGGCCCACGTGAAGCTGGGTGACATAGATGTCCGCCGCATCAACCTTCGACTTGATCTCCAATGCGGCGGTGTTGAGATAGGAGTACCCCTCGGGCATATCGAGGGGCTTCCCTTGATCTGCTACGCTGCCCTTCTTCTTGGGAACAGCGGCCTTGGCCTTCTTCTTTCCGGGGGCCACCTGGAGGAGGACCGCATTCAGCGGCCGAGAGGTGTTGGCCTCCCCGGCACCCCGAGGGGGGAGCACAGCAGCGGTGACCCTCTCGCTTTCTCTTTGTGCCTCCTCTTCAGCTTCTTGCCAGGCGATGGCCAACTCTTCGTCCTCACATTCTTGCTCAAAGCCCTCGGCCTCCGCCTCAGCTACGAGGGCTTTCTGCAACTCCAGGGCAACGACGGCATCCTGTCCCACCGAGGACTCTGCACTTGAGGACTCCACGTCCGAGAGGACTTCATCCTCCACCAAGGTCGCCCCCGAGATATCTTGAGAATCACTCTGGGACGACATGCTGACTCTAGTTCGAAGGCTCGTAGACGCTAGTGTTTTCTAAATTTTCTATCTCCTAACCTAAGGGCACAGTACAAGTAGCTAAGAAGTGAAGGGAAAGCGGGCACTGACCTTGAAAGCAGAAGTTTTGACCGAAGGCCTGAGTTTCTCTCACTAGAATTTTGGGCAGAGCTTCGCTAAGATAAATGATTGCACAAGGGGAAATGGCTCTGGCCTTGGGGTATTTATAGGCGCCGGAATCCGGGCTTGGGCCCAGAAACCGGGCCTCCGGACGGACCGTCATCATTACACACCGTCGTTTCACCCAACCGGTGACGCCGCCCACGAACGGCCAGCCATCACACGCCACGTGTGCCACCCCCCAACGGCTATATCCTGTCGTTACATATTCCAACGGCTATATTTCCAACGGCTATATTCTGGAAGCCCCCGGGTTTTCTACTTCACTACTCTTCATCAAGGATAGCCTCCGGGTACACTCACTCAGAAGTGCCCCCGGGTTGTGCCCCGCACAGCACATAATATCCGCCTTCGGGATCACTCCTTCAGAAACCCGAGGCTTCATATCAGGGCACCCCTCGGGGTTTCCCCCTCAGCACTGCAAAACCGGGTAGCCCCCGGGGAGTGCCTCATTGACGGATGGCCCATGGCACACAGGTAATGGGAGCCCTCGGGTATCTTCATCACCAACTAATCAACAAACAGTGGACCCCCCGGAAACAACTCCATTGTCGCCCTCATCCAGCAGGTCCTCGATCCCCGAATTGAGGGCCTCCCCTTCGGCGCCACCAGGACATCAACAGCAAGCCTTCGGCTAATCAATACAGGAGCTCTCAGAAGAGAGAGCCTTCGGCATTCCCGTCATTCTCCACTTTATACCAAGGTTTGACATTTTCGATTCATCATTGGGGGAATTCGGTGCACTCTTTTTCCCTCATTAGGATTTTTACCCAAAGGGTTTTTCCTAATGAGGTTTTTAACGAGGCATCCCCCCAAAATGAAACGAAAAAACAACAGCCTTCGGCCAACAACAGCAACGCAACTACTCTACTCCTTTTCACCACTTTACAAGTGCCTCAAGGAGTGGGGGACTGGAGGACCCCCTCGGGAAAATCATTAAATTACAAAAGATGTAGAAACTCCAACAAACAACAAAGCAAGCCCTCAAGTCCCGACATGTGGGTAACTGAGGGACTGCCTTCGGCAGAGACATAAAAGCAACAACTCCTCACCAACTTCAGAGATCACGACGGGACAACATCAAAGGGCAAGCACAAATTACTCCTTTTCCCTCAAGTACCTTTCGGCAAAAGGAGTGAGGGACTCCTGATGGAGTATATGGCCCGGGAACCCCCGGCCCACAGACTCCTACTACTCCAGCAAAGGCCCAAAAGGCCCAACGGGCCCAAATCACAGCGCCCAGAGTACCAGGCAGTCCGCACTACGCGCCAGGGGTGCCTTCGGCCCCCTGGCCGAAGGCTCCAAATTCTCACAGAACGGGGTTCTCAAGCAAATTAAGAAACTGGGAGAAAACGGCGAAAACAGTAGTCCTCGGCATTGTGAGCCCTCGGCACCAGGGTGCCATCGGGTGGAAGAGCCCTCGGCTACTGCTCTATAGCCGAAGGCATCTCACTCGACAAGATATCCGCCTCACATGCGTACAGATCACCGTACCCTGCACAGACGTCCCATCCAACAGCCGCATTAAATGCGGCCACATGCGGTTGCCAGCGCCAACCAGTTGAGGTGACCCCTCGGCCAATGAGCGCTTGACACGTGTCCCTGTCCGACATTTATTGCTACTATAAATAGCACCCCATTTCCTCATTTGTAACCACGCTGAAAACGGCATTCATACTGAATACACTCTCTCTCTACTTTTACTTACTTGCTCTGACTTCTCTCTAAGTTATTCCCCGTAATAACCCTTCGGATATATACCCCCGGGTAGACTATCCATCAACTTGATTGACATTTTGTAAAGAAAAATGATGTTTGTGCCACGGTCAATTTTTTATGTGACACACATTGTTTTGTTATTGTAAAACCTGATTCTCTTTATTAAACGTAGATCAAATTGTCGTACAATTTTATTATGAGAGTACAATTTAGGTCTTCATTAAACCCGATTCCCTAATTATCAAGTACACTTTGACATGTAGCAATAGCATTTTCGTTCCACATAATATGGGAGGATAGAAACAATCTAAAAAACTACAAAAATGATGTTTGTTCACACTCTTATACACACTTTTGTACACATCTATGTCTGTGAAAACTTTTTTTTTGTCTGTGAACATCGATTCATTTACAATTTTTTGCACAAACAAAATATTGTCTGTGAACTGGGTTCAGACAAAAAAAGTTCACAAACATATACTCCCTCCGTCCCGTTGGAATGTTCCCGGTTTGACCTACACACATATTAAGGAAATAAACTTACCAAGGGTTAAATTTTACTGTTTTGACATTGTTTCGACACTGTTTGGCACTGTTTCGACATTGTTTGACACTGTTTTGCACCGTTTGACCCTATATTGATGTAGGATCCGTTTAGGGAAATGGGACGTCCAAAAAAGGAAGGGTGCAACAGAAGGAGGGAGTATAAGGTGTCTATATGATGTGTGCAAGGTGTGTAATCATGCTTAAGAAACTAACTGTCTATGTTGCTTGATTTTCCGGTGCGCGCCGACCTGAGCTATTGCCTTTCTCACTTTCATCTTCTCTAATTGAGCTACCGACCATCTTCCCAGCTTCGATCGAGGACTCTGCGCATCCTTTTTCTTCAAGACCTTAATACTTCCAGGTGCTCCCTAATTCCTATTTTGTAACTTTTATATGGTGGTGTCATTTAGGTCTTGTATTTGAGACTTTTGACAAGTTATCAAGTATACAAAACCAATTAGCATGTTAGTTCCGTCATAGCTACTGCTTGCAAAGATGTTGACATAATTGTTTGTATATTAAATGAAAGAATGACGGCAGCTTCCATAGTTCTTAATACTAATATACAAATCGATTACGTTTTAAGTTTAAAGTTTTATACTCCGTATTTCTTTTATTTCAGTCTTTTGCTACCAAGAATGATGGGATAGTCCGCAAAACTAATTACAATAAAAGTCATACCTTTTTTACTTTTAATTTCATATACTCTGTGCTGTTAGCTGATTGTTTTTATAATTTTTCCCCTGCTTGAACTTTATCTAGGTTTAGTTCAATTTCGTGTTTTGATAGAAGTCATTGTTTCTTCTATTTGGGAATGGGTTTATTAACTTAGTTGAGGGGCAGTTTCTACTTCTTGGCCACTCTGTGTTTAGGATGAGACTTGAGAGCATACGGACATATGATTAGAGGGATGTGAAGAAAACAGGCCTTTTTCACTCTTTCCATGAGATTAAATAAAGAAATGCACAATTTGGACTAGAAAGATCAAATAATTAGAGGATTTGCTAAATTAGTCCACTTAGGACCTTATTATACTCATTAGAAAGTTATATAAAATATATTACGCAACTGGTATATATCCTTAGATTGCTAAAGATGTTTTTACTTGGACTGTAATTTGCTAGTCTGGTCTGAACTGGTCTGGTCTGGTCTGGTTTCTTTGTAATTTATAACTATCCAAGTCTGGTCTGAACTGGTCTGGTCTGGTCTGGGACGAATTACAGTCCAAGTAAAAACATCCTAACACTACATGTCTCTATAGTTCATACTACGTATTATTTCTTTTTTGTTTCTAACATTTTCATCCATTTGTGATTAATAAACTATGTTGAGCAACTGGGTGACCGATTGCATGCATTTCTCTTTATTGTTATGTTTAAACATTGTTCCTTTCTTATGTTTCAACATTGATGTTTCACTTATGTTTGAACTTTTGGATGTTTTACTTATGTCTGAACTTTTGGATGTTTTTGTGATGTAATGTCTAACTTTGACAAAATCTCTATTTATAATGATGTGAGTTTCGAATGTTTTTGTGTAGCATAAATTCAATGGTGTGCGTTTTAGAAGTACACTGTTTTTAGGAACCGAAAAAACTGAAACCTAACCGTTCAAACCTTGTTCACTTCTAAAACGATCCTGATTTTTTTAAAGAAACTGAACCAATATTAAGAATTGCATTTTTTAAAACGATTCTAACAAATTTTAACTAGAACCGAACTGGACCCAGGCCTAAATAAGTATCTATGCACAGGGTACTTAGCAGGTAGAAAGTGTTATGTACAAGAAGTACAAATATTAATATATTATGGAGCAAAGGTATATACCTAGATTCCGTGAGGTGCATGCCTTTACCTTGCGCTTCGGCTAAATTTAGCCGAAGCTAAATTTAAAACCCCTCATGCTGCCTCACGTCTTTTAAAATTAAGCGCTCAAGCGGTAAGTCTGCCACGACCTATGTGAAACCGCAAAACAGTAACATCCATTTGTTGCATTCCTGGAAATTTTAGAAACAACCGCGAGAACAAGTAGAATAACAAGAAAAACCAATATAGGAACCTAGTGCAAGATCTCCAGTCCCCACAGTAGGTTCTTGACTCGCAAGGAGATTATTATCCACCCACCCCTACAAGGGAGGAAGACGTTGCAGGAATGCCTCCAAAAGGCCAGTGGCATTTTTAAGCTCAGTGTTAGATCAAATATCACGCCTTCCCGTCGAAGCTTAACTAAAATGTGAACCTTTGCTCGTAGCAAACTTAAATGATAATAGAGAATCTTTTGAGTAACGTTACTTTTAAATGTCCCATGTCTCAGGAAGACCGGATTTGAAGAGCATATCATTGATATCATTAAACAAACAAGGACACAAGGTTATAGTGTGATAAGGTTTTGGTGAATGAATTAGACATTGATTTATAGTCAATGAATTAGACATTTCATTGAAATCCTTTGGGGTTGTGTTTGTCGGTCTAACTTTAGACACGTGGCCAAAATTAGAAACTCTTGAGACTTCGAGGTCTTGAAGTACAGAAGGAACTCTTGAAGGTTTGAGGACATGGTTTAGTTTTGTGCAATTAAGAATAGACGTTGACCAGCAAACACAACCGATAGACTATCAAAGGATTTCAATGACCTGTTTAATTTTTTTCACTAAAACCTTATTACACTGCAAAACAAACTGTTTTTTTTTAAAAAGTTGCTGCTTCGTCGATGATATGCTCTTCAGATAGAGTCTTACCCGACATGGAACATTTGAAAGTAATGCCTTCAAAATCTATGTCATATGAGCAAGTTCATTAAGTGAAGTACTGAAGTCCTCATCAGATTCTCTTACATCCTTGCTGACCCTCACCTGACCATTTCTTTTAATTAAGCTCCAAAGGGATGCATGATATTTGATATAACATGGAGCTTAGAAATGCCACGGGCTGTGCGCCATAGGGACAATCCTGCAGCAGTTTCCTTTCTTCTAGAGCTTGTGGATGTTGCTCTTGTTGGGGCTTGGGAGTCATATTCGTGCACTGGTGGCTAGATATCGTGTATTGGAGTTCTTATAATTGTTTTTCTTGTTATTACTACCTGTGATCGTGGTGGGGAATGATTGGTATTTTGATCGCAGGGATGCATCTGATGGATTTTGCTCTTCAGTTATTAATTTACATCAACAGCTTTTTTAAAGGAAGAAATGATAGTTTGGATGTACAAAAAGCAAAATTTGAACTAATGGCTAAAAAGATAAGGTGGAATATAAAAGTTAGTAGATTTTAGAATTTCAGATTAGGAAATTTATAATAAATTTGGGTCAATTAAATATGAATTTTATCTAAAAAAATTAGGAAGATGTAATGCATTATTGGTTGAGTGGTGTGACGAGTGCCTTTTATGAGTTCTATTGGGATTGTCCCAGGTTTGGTTTTCGCTTGAAATAATATATTTTATAAAATATTTGTGCCTAACACTTTATATGAAGCAGTTAAGCTTTATTACGTTCGCATATACAAATGAAGTTATGTACATATTCTTTTATGTGGTAATTGGTATAGATTGATCATTGTATCACACAAATATAACAACTAGCTTGGTGTGAATTGTGGTTGCTTGTTTGAATGATGTGTTTAAATAAATCCATGGTGTAAATGTTGATTGAATACAGCATATGAAACTTATACATAATTTTAAAAATTACAAAATGAAGAGTGGTGCATAAGAACTTGTAGTAGATTAGTCTCTTTATACACTTCTCCTTTTTCCTGTGTTACCTGTTCTTTTTTTCAAAGGAAAAAAGATGGCATCTATGCAGATATTTGATATAACATGGAGATAACCTACAAATTAAATTCAGCTTATAACAATCTTCCCATCCTCTACAGAATTGATTGAAACATATCCCATATTCCAGCAGATAACCTACAAATTAAATTCAGGAAGATTCAGACTTGGAAACCGGCTAGCAATCAGACCATTTATTTGGTGTTTGACAAAATGCCTGATCGATTGAATCATTGAACAAATGTAACATCTGTTTGTTACAAAGCTGCAATACATCACTGATTTCAATTTTGTATTCTTCACAACCCAACCGATAGAAAGCAATATTCAATTACCATCTATGTGGAAGGTCAGTTCAAGAACTCAAGGATGGATGCTTCTAATTTTTGGCATTTTTGCATTTTCGGCATTTGTCTTTGCCGCTGGGTTGTCCAAGGCTCTTCAAGCATCTGATAATTCTGTAATAGCAGCCATTCAAAATGACAGGTAAATTTCAATAGTTTGTTTCAATCCCTTTTCATTGTTGTGTTAAACAAAGTGTCTGTCCTCTAGTGGCCCGTTTGGTTCGAGGTGAATATTGGTTCTTCCAGATTTAATATAGGATTACCTTGAATGGGAATTGGTTTGGTGATAAGAGCCTAGGTTTTTGGAGAACCTATGAAAACTGAATTTTTTGTTGGAGAATCTGCAGTCTGGAGGTTGAGTTCTCAATGTATATAAGATGCTTGTCATTTAATGAATTGAAAACCTCAATTCAAAAACTCTTATTATATTTATTAAGCTTAACCTAGTAGTAATTCAAACAAAATTCTTTACCCCATCATCCAAATCAGGACCAGGACTCCCTTCACTGCGAGGGTGCTCTCAGCTCCCATCCCCGAGAAGTACAAGGGAAATGCCATCAAGCCCTATGACGGCCGCACCGACCCCCAGGAGCACTTCAGCCGTTGTCAGAACAATATGTTGATGGTGAATGCATCGGATGAATACCTCTACGGTTGGTTCCTTTCCACTCTCGAGGGACCAACGTACGAGTGGTTCAACGCGCTTCCCGAGGGAAGCATAGACTCATGGCAGGATGTTGCCCAACGCTTCCTCACCCACTTTGCTGAGAGGAAGCGCGTAAAGAAATACTTCACCCATCTCCTCTCCGTGAAGCAGCAACATGACGAATCGCTCCGGGCATTCATCGACGGATGGACGAGGGAGACCGACGAGGTCGAAGGGGCTGATGAGCGTACCATCCTCGTCCTCTATCAGGGAGCCCTCCGCAGCACCCCATACGCGAGGAGCCTCATCACTGACCCACCAAGGTCATACACAAAGGCGCTCCAGCGAGGGAACTTATACGCTGATGCCGATGAACTCCACAACCACAAGAAGGACAGAGGGCACCCCTCCAAAAAGACAAACACTGCGCAGGCTTCGGGCGCACCCCCGGTCGAGGACCGAGGTCAGGGAGGACAGAACTGCCAAGGGCCTGGCGGACAGAACAAGAAGGATCGCCCGTGGCGGCCGAGGATGGAAAAGCCGAGGACTCCCCTCACACACTCGGTCAGCTCCATCCTCGACTACGCCGAGGAACATAATCTCATTGAACGAGATCCTCGACCGGCGAAGGAAATCCACGCCGTCCACCAGGGCGGCACCTACTGCCGTTACCACAAGCACACCTCCCACAACACCGATGATTGCGTCACGCTGAAGAGAGTCATCAAGCGTCTGATTCGGCAGGGGGAACTCTCCCAATTTGTTAAAGGTGGCCCACACAAAAATATGTGGATAAACACTGGAAAAAAGGAGGGGAACCCTCTACGAAGAAGCGTGAGATCGGCAGACTCAGCGATGACGACGAAGACTTTGAGGAGCCCCCTCCAAAGAAGAACCACATCCATCTCATCGTGGGGGGCAAGACTGGGGGGATTCCGCCACCCAGAGGAAGAAGTTGGCTTAGTCCCTATACATTGGCGATGTATCTCACATTACCCTTCAGTCGAAGAAGCAGCGCACGGAGGCGATCACCTTCACCGACAAGGATCTGCCTCCAGGTTCTGCATCACACAGGGACGCCCTTGTCATCCGATGTGAGATAGGCAACTCTATCAAAGCACCAGGAGAGTCGGCCCTCGTCCTTCCAACCATCTTTCAAGAACTTCTGCACACATTTAGTTATAGACCAAAAAATAACTACCCCGCAGGCCCGCATATATTTAGTTATATCATGTGTTCCTGAGTGCTGCCGAAGAGCGGCTTCAGCGGCGTTCTCTTCGGCAGCACTCAGGGCCGACATCGCATCGGCCTTGCCCTTCTTGGCCTCCTCAACACGATGAAGGGCTTCATCATGAGCACGCTCCACATCGGCCAACCTTTGGAGAGCCCCATCCCTCTCGAGGGCAAGAGCATCGGCCTCATCAGCCTTCTTCCTCGGGCCCTCCACCTCGAGCCGCAACCTATCCAAGCTGCTTAAAGCTTCATCAGCCGAAGCCGCCTTTTGCTCGATCTGCTTCAGCCAGGCAATCTCCTCCGGTTGCCGTTTATGGCTCTCCATCAGCATATAGGCAGCCTGCACAAAACATAACGGAGAAGCCTACGTGGATAACAACAATAACGTGAAAGAAAAATATATGGTGAAGTGTGCAAAGCATAATTACGTGGACGAGATGGTCCATCCCGCCGCTATAGATTTGGACGTCGCCAAGCCCATTAAGGTAGGCCCAGTCCTCGTCTGGGACGGACTGGGAGATCACCTCATGGCCGTCGATGATCTCATTGAATATCCCGCCTTTAACGGGATATTCAACCTCACGCTTATACGTCCCCGTGACCAGCTCTCGGCTGGACTTCTTCTTCCGGGGGACTGGAGGATCAGGAAGCGGCTGGGAGACACCGGCAGACAATGGACCCGAAGTAAGGTCCACCACCACATAATCACTGGCGCCACAGTCATCCCCAGAAGGAACGGTCAGTGCCCCGACATCACCACGGGGAGAGGAAGAAACCCTCTTAGACTTTTTGGACGAATGTAAGCCAGCCTCAGTCAGCTTCTTCTGTCCCTCTTCGGCCGGTCTCTTCTTCTTCGGCTGGACAGGAGGTTTCTTCGAAGGAACACCAGCGGCCCGGTCCGCTCCAGCTGCTAACTTGGCGGCCTGCTTAGCCTTCAGCTCTTCGGCCGCCTTTTGCGAGGCTTTCTTCATGAAAGATGTACGGTCCATGACGAAATCTGCACAAACAAAAAAAAAACACAAGGGTCAGTAAGCCAGAAGTTAAACCGATGGTCGGACCAAGGATGTTAAGAGGGCATTACCATCGGCCTCAGCAGGCACCCCCAAGTCAGGGCCATCGGGCTCCTCGAACGACGTGGTCATCCTCGGCCGCAGGTCAACCCACAGCTTCCAAATTCAGCCTTTTTGAATTAGGTACACGCCCTGCAATTGGAAGTATTAAGTTGCCAAGCTATGGGCCTACAAAATACGAGAATTTGAAATGCATATCTCAGCCCAAGAACAAAGAAAGAGTGGATGGTGGATGATCGGTGGATAAATAAATAGATAGGTGGATGGACGGACGGATGAGCCAGCGAGCCAGCCCTGCCCAGCCCCGCCCAGCCCTGCCCCTGTCCTGCCCTGCCCCTGCCCAGCCCTGCCCCTGCCCTGCACAGCCCTGCCCTGCACAGCCCAGCCCAGCACAGCCCAGCCCAGCCCTGCCCTGCCCGCCCTGCCCTGCCAAGCCCAGCCCAGCCCAGCCCAGCCCAGCCCTGCCCAGCCCAGCCCTGCCCTGCCCAGCCAATCCCAGCCCTGCCCAGCCCAGCCCTGCCCTGCCCAGCCCAGCCCTGCCCTGCCCAGCCCTGCCCTGCCCTGCCCAACCCAGCCCAGCCCTGCCCAGCCCAGCCCTGCATCGGCCTCAGCAGGCACCCCCAAGTCAGGGCCATCGGGCTCCTCGAACGACGTGGTCATCCTCGGCCGCAGGTCAACCCACAGCTTCCAAATTCAGCCTTTTTGAATTAGGTACACGGCCTACAAAATACGAGAATTTGAAATGCATATCTCAGCCCAAGAACAAAGAAAGAGTGGATGGTGGATGATAGGTGGATAAACAAATAGATAGGTGGATGGACGGACGGATGAACCAGCGAGCCAGCCAGCGAGCCAGCCAGGCCCGCCCTCCACCGCCCTGCCCTGCCCTGCCCAGCCAGCCCCGCCCTGCCCGCCCAGCCCTGCCCAGCCAACCCAGCCCTGCCCTGCCCTGCCCTGCCCTGCCCAGCCCAGCCCAGCCCTGCCCTGCAGGGCAAGCCCTGCCCAGCCCAGATTAGCCCAGCCCTGCCCTGCATTGCCCTGCCCTCTCCTGCCCTGCCCTGCCCAGCCCAGCCTAGCCCAGCCCAGCCCAGCCAGCCCTGCCCCTGCCCCTGCCCCTGCCCCTGCCCTGCCCTGCAAGCAAGCAAGCAAGCAAATAATAAAAGGGCAGTCCAGGCGTCCCCGCAAGGCGAGGTCTGAAGAAGGGTCCTGGAAGTTTTTAAGCAATGACACAATTATTTAGTATTGTGAGCTTGGAAATTTAAATATGAAAAATAAAACTATTGAAGGATTCTCACATATCACCAACAAGCTAGTACAACCATATCAGACATTCAGATGTTAAGAATGAAGCATGTCCCAAAACCCAATTACAATCCAAAAAATGGGTACTGATTTTATCTCTACGAAGCTATGACCTCCATGACTCAAATAAATAAATGCTGACCTCCATGACTCAAATAAATCCCCAGAAATTCATTTCTATTAAGAGTATAGAAATAAAAAAATGTGGCTGGAATTACCTGTGGCAAACAGTACAGCATCTGCCAGCAAAGATCCACCATGGTCCGTATGTACCCTGATGCCATCTTCTGTTTTCACTAACTGAGTAATCAAGCCATCATTTCAATTCAGTAGTAAAGCATGAATGCAGTGATGAGACAACAATAGTTAATAGGAAAGCTATGAACAATTAGATATTGGCGATTCCTATTTTCTACTCAGATGGAAGCATTCATACATTAACTATTCTATTGTTGTGTAGTTTACTAGGTTATGCCCAAAACCATAGCCAATGGATCTGTATGTGCTTCAATCAATGGTGTGTACTGATGTAATCTAAATATTCATATAAATCAACTGTCTCTCTTCTAACAAGAATATTGCAACACTTTGCAACCTTTCATTGGACCAGAACTCTACAGTACCTCAGTCAAGGTTGTGCAAGGATGCAAATTGACTCCCTTTCCTTCTAAATTCCTTGCAACTACAGCTCACATTTTATCATCAAAACCTCTGCAGAAAATTCCATGTCACAGCTTATGAAATTAAGATAGCAATAGATATATTTCATGCAAATTTATTACTTGTGAAATTACAAGACCATTTTTCACTCTAAAAAAGTGGATCTCTAATTTAAAAAAAAAACTAATTTAGAATCCAAGAAATATTTCTGAATAATGAAGAAGGATTCTAGTTTGCGGACCAGACACCTTCATATCACACATTTCAGCACAGATGAGTCATATATGACCTGGGCCTGACTCTTTGTAGGAGCAGTAACAAAACACTGCAGGGTGACGACGAAGCAACTAGCTTAGTTGGTTGTGGAGTCACCCGGTTATCCCGGAGGTCAGGAGTTCAATTCCCGTCGGGAGCAGTTTGAGCTCTTGTATTCCCTCCCCCTGGGACCCCCCAACCCCTCCCCCGACCCCCAGCCCCCCCCCCCCCACCCCCCAAAAAAAACACTTTAGGGTGACAAGAAAGAAAAGGTAGCAGGAGAACATTGTTGATTGTAGTCTGAGTGCTTGGGATGTTGATTAACTATTGAAAAGATTGGCATTTCAATCCAAGAGCATCAGAGTCAAATGGAGTATACGAGTCCTTAGCATTCAATCTCTTATAGAAGTTGCAAATGTGCCCCTTAAAGTATAAAAAACTATTGGGTGTGGAAAAATAGCAAATACAATTTCAAATTTCCAAAAAGATTAGAGTAAGTGATCTCATGTTACATTAGTAAAGCCATTGAGGAACCATAGATTCAGAGTAGAATACAAAATTTCTAAAAAGATTAGCGCTAGTGAACTCATGCTGCATCTGTAAAGCCAGAGATGAACCATACACATGTCAGTAAAGTTAAATAGATCCAGTACACATGTCAATAAAGTTAAATACTCAAAGTCTCAAATGCAGTGTCTTGTTTATAGGGAAATTAAATTATGCAGCCTTTTATATTTATACAAATATACAACACTTAAAGAAAGAAGAGAGAGAAAACAATGTTAATAGAAAATTGTAACATCCGCAAAGAAATAACCCTTTTGGATGGTCTGGATACAGATCACTCATGAATTCGAAAACAATCATAAAAGAAACCTTAGATGCAGCCCAAGACCACATAAACACTGGTCTTCAATTCAAAAACTCTTATTATATTTATTAAGCTTAACCTAGTAGTAATTCAAACAAAAATCTTTACCTGCATGTGCGTTTTCCTAGATTCACTCAAATTCACGAGGATTACATAAATTAACCTCGACCAATGGGACTTGCAAAACCGTCTCTAATCTTTGTATTCTTTTGATTTCAGATACTACTGCTTTCTGGTTCCTTTAACATTTCCTGTCCTTTATGTTGCTGTATATTTCCATTGGCTTAGCATGAAGCTCTTTAAGCACGCCTAGAGGATATGATCAAGTTACGAACTAATGTAGTCTTCTGCATTGTTATCTGGTAAAATCATTTTTGGTGATTTGATATTGACCGTAACCATGGTCATTTGATCAATTGGGTCTAAAACCAGCTGCCAGAAAGGGTTTACGTAGTTCCTGCATTGTTGTGCCGTAATCTGCAAGTGGAAAGATTTCTATGTTACCAGTTGCATCACTGCATAGTCTGCATGAGCACTTGTTCTTGAAAATGAACAATAAAATGATGTATATGTTCTGGATCACTGTACTTATTACTGTTTTCTGAATCTGATTGCACACCTGAGACCTTTCATAGTTAGAAATGCATCATTTATGGATGCTTATGTTTTTTTGTTTAGGTCTCCTGTGGTATTGTATTTTTCCATATGTTTAATAAAAGAAAGAATGACACCAATATTACTCTTCGGCTTTTGTTGGACAAAATATAACCACTTTGGAAAAGTACACAAAATTGATCGGGTAAAACATCTGCTTTCAACTTACGCTTTCGTCATCCTATCTTCCGCCCATACACTTTCGTCTTCCCATCTTCTGCCCAAGACTTCCGCACAGCTCCAACGCGATCTCCGATTCCAGGCCATTGCCTCTGATTCCATTTCATTGCATCCAGGTTGCTCTGCAGTTGCCATCATTCTTGTACACCGCACTTCCCGTCATTCTTCTATTTCTTCTCATTCTTTTCGATTTTGGGGGCTTCATTGTCGTCTTTAACACTTAAAATTTCAGATTTGGGATGGGACGGTCGAAATCTAAATTGGTGGGGCTAGGTTTTAGGCTTTTGGCAGTGTAAAGGGGTTGGGGGAAGGGGTTAGGTAGGAATGGTTGGTGGCATCAAGTGCCGGCGGTGGTAGGGGATTGTCGGTTGGGTTTGTGGGATGAGGGCTGGGGCAGAGCTGGTGGTGTGGGGCAGGGTTGATGGGGATGGGGGCAAAGCTTGTGGGGTAGGGTGTTGGTAGGCTGATGGTGTGGGGCAAGGTTGATGGGGATGGGGCGGGGCCGGGCTGGAGTGATGAGGGTAGGGTTGGGGTGATAAGGGTAGGGCTGGGGTGATGGGGTGCAACTGTGCAAGGGTGTGGTGATGGTGGTGGGGCAGGGAGGCAGGGTGTTGCAGGGACAGCCATTGTGGCGGCCGGTTGTGGTGGTGGTCAGTGACTTAACCGGCGGGGTGTCCATCTCACTCACGTGGGCCACGTCGCTAAACAAAAACGACCACAATGACATGTTTCATGGTGTGAGTGACATGAACGGTGATCACAGTGACATAGGTGATGGCCACAGTGATATAGGTGACTACAGTGACATGAGCGGCGGCTACAGTGACGTATGCGGTGGCTACAGTGACATCGATGATGGCGACAGTGACACCGATGGTGGCGATAGTGACATAAAAATATAGCAGTGATATAAAATATTTGACATGCAGTGACATAACGTTTTTCCAATTCTATGACCTTCATAGTCACATTTTTGTCATGTTGTAAAAATGGTCACATTTTTTGAAATTGACTTTATTTTAGTACTACCACCGCCCCCCTAATATTGGGACGGAAGAGAGTGATGTGATTTTTAAGGAAAGTAAAATTATGTGGTTGATAATGAGTTGATAAAATGGAAATAAAGTAAGAATGAATTAGAATCACACAAATGTTGCCGAATATGGTACGAGACAATAATAGGGTGACATTGAAAATGAAAAAAATATGACAATTTTGGGGGACAAAAGGAGTAATATTCAAATAAAAAATCATTAATAGAAATGGTAAAAGTTCTACAACATTTATCCCATCATAAGATGGTTTACCTACTACGACTAATAAAAGATCATGTCAGTCGCATGAAAATTCTATGCAAGGATAAACTAGTATCTCGCTAGATACAATTAATATACATACCAACATTATGCACAATCAGAAACAATATACATAACAGGTCAGTGATATTTCAGGAGACATGGACAATAAGTGAACTCCAAAAACTATTAGGTGAGATAATATGTGTACAATATTCTGCATGCAAAGAATCTATAGACACATATACCTTTTTATATTTAATTTACACGCATTTACGTACGCTAATTAATACTAAGGATGTTTTTATTTGAACTATTCAGTTTCAGACCAGACCAGACTTAAACAGATCAAAGATCAGATCAGACTTCCATCATTATCATTATAAGATACTCATCAAACCAGACTAGACTCATCCAGATCAGACCAGATCAACAAATTTCAGTCAAAATAAAAAACTGAAACATCCCAAGTCTCACCAAAAGCACACGTTCAATGACTCAGGGTTAAAGAAAACGTTATAAGCAAAACATTCAGACTTGAATAATGTAAATATCCTTATTATAATGATGTGTATAATGTTATCAATATGAATTGCTACATTTATATAATCTATCTAAAAATGAGTAATATGATATAATTGTTTCAGGCTTATTTTCACTCTGGACATATAATACTCCAGTTGTACTCCAGGCTTAGTATATATATAAAAAATAAACATGTATACAAATATTTGTACACATACAGTACTCACACACATAGAGACATAATATGTAGGGAGTATATCTTATCCACCTCGACTTTCCTTCACTCTTTTTTCCTGCCCTCCTCCGCAAGGAACAATGTCCTTCTTCCTCTTTCTAGTAGAGAGTGTATGGCACTCCTCTTGTGTTTCTTGTCTAGATCTTCTCTTATTCATCATCTCATGGCACACTTTCAAACCATCCTACATACCCCAACGTATAGTCTAATTAATTGCCATCTTTTGATCCATCACTACTTTCCAAAGACAAGTTCAATTCTTGAAATATTGAAAAGACTATTTTTCTTTGATTTTCACTCAAAGATTGATTTGAAGATCATTGTGAAAGAGAGTGCATGTATTATATAAGTAATGGGAAATGTAAATAGAATATAAAAAGTATGAAAAAGAAGGCAAAATTGCAATTTCAGTACCGTTTGTACATTTGGTCATGTAACTAATAAATCTTTGCAATATAAGCATTTTCCCCTAGAAAATACGCTTTCCATCCATAAATTCGTTGTAAGATATGTCACCAACATTAAATTTTCTGCTGGAAAGTATACTTTCCAGTCGGTGGAAAAGTTCTTAAATTGCGAATATTTATTAGTTACATGACGAAGTCTATAAACAAATAAAGTTGCTGGCTATGTTGCACGGAAACACGAAAATCATTAGGAAACGGGAAACGGAAAATGTCAACTTTTGTTCAAAAAAGGCTCGTTTGGATGGAGATTTTCCAAAGAGTTTTCGTAGAGTTTCCAAAACGAAAACATACTCTTTTCCGAGAATTTCCATGCTACATAGGTTACTGGACTAATAATAACATGCAAATCCGGAAGTTACGAGACCAAAATTGCAATTGACCCGAAAAAGAATAAACATGCATAACATATTTGCCACATGCACACCTTTTGATCTTGAGGAAGGGTAGAAGTGAAATGTTCGAAATACTGCAGGTTGCAACCTCGGTTAGGTATAATTACATCTTTGAGGACGCACTGAAGTGTAGCTTCTGCCACAACACTCGGTCGGAACTCTAGGAACTTAGGATCTGCTAGCATTTATAACAAACCATTATTGAAGATATATAATACGGAGTATATATTAAATAGATTTAATTCCCAAAGTAGAAGTACCAAAAGTAGATTTACAAATTTTAAATTTCTAAAATATGAGTAAAATGAGTTAAGAATGTTCTTTATGTGTACAATTTCCCCTTCCGAACAAAACAATCACAACGGAACTCACAAGCCCGGCAGCGGTACCTCCAACAGAAATTAATTGGCTTGCCATGCGGCAAGACAATTACTTATTATATTGCAATTGTTTTATTTTTTTATTTTTTAATCTAAATTTTTTAAAAAATATATCAAATTTTTTACTTTTACAATCTTTCATTGACTCCAATATTGCACATAAAAAATTTTAAAAAAAAATCCATCTAAAAGTTAGTATTCATAAAAAAACGATTTTTTCCAACTTTTTCACATTCAATATTAAAAAAACCTTAAAAAGTTATTAAATCTGATATATAATTTTAAAAAAATTGGACAATAAATTAAAAAGTTATTACTAAATTGTCAAATGGCAACATGTGAGCTAAGAGGGTGATGTTCACTCTCCAAGAAGGGGGTGAACAAAATTAAACTCCCTCCAACAAGATACTAAATTGTACACGTAGTACAAGTCAAATTGGTAAACCCTAAAATATTAACCCCTAAATTTTAAAGGTAGATTCTATGGTACCCATAAGGTACCATACCTTTGTCCACATGGACCAATGAAAATGTAGCAGTTGAGTTATTTAAATCTAAATTAAAAATGATAAAGTGATATGGTCCAATTAAATGAAGGATAGGTACGATACCCTATTTTTTAGAAAGGTACCGGAGTTGTCACCATTTTTAAAAGGGTTGATAAACCTACAAGATTAACCACCTTGAGATAGCACAAAAGATACGGGATTGATAAAGCTTTTTGGCTAGGATTCATCAAAATTCACAAAGGATGTGACAGAGATATGCCAAATATGTACCATAAACATTTTTATAGTGTATACCTGACCGCTGATGTTGGGCTGCCACCAACCTTAGGTAGGGTTGAAGGCTAACCCTAAACACTATAAGGATTAATAAACCCTGAACCCTAAACCCGTAGGGTAAGAAATTGATTGGAACTCCTATTTATTGATTTAAACATGTAGTCCTACTTTTAAATGTTGACAACCTTTTAGTATTTTCTCCCAATCAGGACAATTTGTCTTAGTATTCCTTATTATTTGAGTTTCTACTATCCACGGAAGTTAAGTTTTAATTCATCACATTGTACTTAGCTTTTGAGTATTAATTAAGAATTTAGAATCAATTTGAGAGAAGTAATTCAGAGACTAATAATAATTTATTTATTCAAAAACAATACATATTTTTTCATCATTTGCAATGGAGCCAAAAATTCATTATTTTTTGGCTTGAGATTATGATGGAATAAAGCAAAATGGCTCACTAAACTGTCTGCGCTTCTTTGTTATGGAGTAGCAGTCAGTCCATGCAATCTTGGATGCGATTTTCACTATGGGTCATCCGGAAACAGTCTCTCTGTGCTTTAGTACAGAGGTAAGACTACGTACATCCGACCCCCCTTACCTCACCGTAGGTGGGAGCCTTTGCGGCACTGGGGTAAATGAAAATGATGAAAAACAATACATATAGCATGCACCTGTATTAGGTTACGTACCAAAGAGTAGGTCAAGAAGCATCTCAGTAACAGCATGTGATGTTTTCATCAACACATCGTCTTGTAGAGTAAAATTGCAAGGGATGAGAGTACGTTTCCATTCCACGAGTTGCAGATAAGAGTAAGGAGTTATAGACTTCATCTTCCATCCAAGAGTCTCCACAAGCCTCAACTCCATCCGTCTAATTAGCTCATCTTCAAAGGGATGCTCTACCCCCTCCATCTGCATGCATGTCATCATGCATCATGCATGCCATCTTATTGTTAGTTTAGAGCAGTGACAGAGCTACAAATCGATGATTAAGGAAGCTGAGCTTTGAGAATTTTACATTGTCGAGGCAAAAATTTAAAATACGTACTAACATATTTGCTCTAGATTCAAAGTATTTATACATAATATATACTTAAGAATTTTTTTCTTGTGGGGGCCAGGGGCCCCTCCCGTCCCTCCCTATTTCCACCCCGGTTTAGAGACCATGCACACTACAAAACCAAGGGTTGGGAGCAGGCTAATAGGATAGAGGTTCATAAGGTTATTTGGAAAAAAGTCCAATAATTAGTAGGGCTCACATTTTGTTTTCATAATAGTATATAGTACGTAGTATAGTATACTCCATTGATCGTCGTTTTAATCGCAACATGTTGAATTTTACACTATTCACATGCTCTACTTTGACTACATTTTACGCTATTATTTTATGAAAATTATTTTTTTAAAAAAATTATTCTTCAATTCATCTCATTACAAATTTTCAAAATCTTATTTTATATTTTTTAACTAATAGAATTAAGATATAATTACGGTCAAAGACGTGCGTTGGCAAATGTGAAATGTTGATCGTTGCAACTAAAAAAGAACGGAGGAAGGTATATAGTACATAATATTGAATACTACACTCATCCGTTTTTATTTAGTCATCTATGAATTTTCTAGTAAAAAATGTTAAATTTTGATTCATTATATTAACTAAAATATACTCTGCATGCCCTTTTTCTTTAGTCAAAATTGACTTTTCAAGTCAAAGAAGTTAAACTTTGACCAGTTATATATTTATACACCTATTGATAATATGAAAATAATATGAAAATTTTGTTTGTTAAAAAATATACTACACAAAAGTATAAATTTATTATTATGTTTCACTTAAATATATTAGTTAAAATAATGGATCAAAATTGACGATCTTTGAATGGAAAAGTCAAACATGGCTAAATAAAAAAGGACGGATGTACGAGTGAAACTTAATAAATTTACACTTTTATGATAATATTTGTAACAAAGAATATTTTAATATCATTTTCATGTCATCAATACTATCGTGTATAAATATATAATTGGTCAAAATTTAACAATATTGATTTGAAAAGTCAAAGTTAGCTAAATAAAAAGGGACGAAAGGAGTTTTAAATTTATCGTAGAATGTTGTACTACTTAGGATTTTTTACTTGGACTGTAATTCGTCCCAGACCAGACCAGACCAGACCAAACCAGTTCAGACCAGACCAGACCATATCAGACTTGAATAGTTATAAAAATAAAAAGAAACCAGACCAAACCAAACCAGACCAGACCAGTTCAGACCAGACCAGACCAGACCAAACCAGACTAGACCAGACCAGCAAATTACAGTCCAAGTAAAAACATCCTTAATAAGGAGTAAACAAAAGGGAGTAGTTACTATGACTGTTTTAAATTTTTGTACTATAACGATCATGATGTCACGCTCACAGTAACTTTAGACATAATATACGGAGTACGAAGTATTAGAATGGGTGAATTCCGGAATAAAACATAGGCGGAATAAAACATAGGCAAAATGAAAAAATAGAAGTACCATGTTTTGAATAGGAGTAACTTTAGTATTTGGACAAGTATACCCCTACCCAAACCCCAAACTCTAACAAATTTCATTAATAATTAAAACATAAAAGAAATACTCCATAAGATTAATTAATTTATAATAAAATTGTAAAAAAAACACAAAAAATATCAAAAAAATATACTCCGTATTAAATAAAATAAAAAATTATTAAAAATAAATAAAATAAAAAATAAAATACTAAAAAAATAAAAAAAAATATGTAGGCGTCTGTCGCCACCTCAACAACCTCTCAGCACCACCAGCTCCGACCACCGAAAAAATGCCAACATTTTCCCGAAATGCCATGAAGATGGCTGATTTTGAGAAAATTTTGAATTTTCAAAGAGTAAAATTGCCATCTTCTTGGCATTTTCAAAGAAAAATGGCAGTTTTTACATAAAATGGCATTTTTTTCGCCGATCGGAGGTGACATTTTGGGTGATTACCGAGGCTGTGGGAGAGGCCTGCATAATTTTTTTATATTTTTAATGCAATTTATCTATTTTTTTATTTATTTTTAAAGTTTTTTTTTTTACAAAAATAAATTTTTTAATATTTAATATTGTAATATTGGTTGAACTTAGATTATTTTTAACATTAAATTGCATGCATAAAGGTTTCGTTTCCAATGAATGAACTTAGATTTTTTTTAATAGGATCAAATAAGTTATATTTTAGAATTAACTAGGTTAGGGATATTAAGGGTACAAAATTAATGTTTACTCCTATTGAAGGAAGTTTTAAGTTTTACTCCTATTTGTGCAATTATGTTTATGTTTACTCCTATATTGGGCAATTTCTCTAAGAGAAGGGTTCGGGTGAGCCAACTTCAATTTTGGCCAGTACACTTTAACGATTATGTTGTTAAAATCTCACATCGGATATCTCTGAAAGAATTAACATATGTTTATTAATACTCCGTATTATATTACTCCGTATTATGTTAATTATATGGATTAATAGTAATAAGAACTTAACCTGAAATGCATGCAATGAAGGAAGGTGAGTTTCATTGAATTTAGAAGCCACGTACAAGCATGCAATTGATAGTAAATCGAACATGCAACACTCCCATCCCTACGTACATAATGCAGAGCAAGTTATTCAATGCCAAGCATGGTTAGAGATGCACTTTTATTTCAAAAACCCTATATAATTAATTAATTAATTAATTAATTAATTAATTACATGAATTAAATGCTGGTCATACTTGACATTTTCTTAATGATATGAAGCGATCAATGTAATTTGCTGCACAGAATATGCTTTCGGGGGAGAGACTCAGCCGTTTTTGAGACTGCAAATCAATTTAAAAGCTAAATGACATTTATTTGTAAGCAAAGCACATCATCACCTAATTAAATCATGAATAAAACATTCAAAACACTGTTAATAGTCATTCAAAATACTACCCAGATTAACTACAATGTAGTATTGTACAATTATTATACATCCAGCGGCACACCCTCCAATTTCTTTTAAGTATATTTACCCCGAAATTTTTAATATATATATATATATATATATATATATATATATATATATATATATATATATATATGATCGGGTTCTAATGAGAAGACATCTTAACGTGAGAAGTGAGAAGTTACACATTTATCTATTTCTGATGCACTTTTTTGCTATTCTGGTGCACTTTTTGCGATGGCAGAAAAGTTCCGATTAATTACGGAAATGTCACTGCGTCTAGCATCACTTTTTAAATATATTTTGCACTTTCCAGTGCACTTTTTTGCTAATCTGATGCACAGATCTTAAAATGAACGCACCAGATGCATTCTCACTTCTTACGATAAGTCATCTTCTCATTTGATCCTTATTCTATATATATATATATATATACCGCCGCCCCTCCTACCGGGAAATCATGCGTCCGCTGCTGTTCATAGTTTAAAGAAGGGATAATTTGAGTTTGCACCCCACCTTATTGTCGAAATTAGGCTTTGCACCCCATTTTTGAAATCTTTAGTATTTGCACCCTAACCCCGTATGAAAAGACAAGAATGCCCTCGATCAGAAATATGTTGAAGACCAACAAAATTGTTAACTGAGGGGCATTTTAGTCTTTTCATACGGGGTTGGGGTGCAAATACTAAAGATTTCAAAAATGGGGTGCAAAGTCTAATTTCAACAATAAAATGGGGTGCAAACTCAAAATATCCCTTTAAAGAAAAAGTATTTAAGCTCCAAGTACGTACATTCCTACTATGCACACTTCTTCAAATATTTTAAATATGAAAATTATATGGAACTGTTCATTGTTAAAAATATGTCCATAAAAGTATATATAGAAGTTGTAAATATTACACAAATACAATAACTAAAATGATCGTTTAAAGTTTAATAACATTGACCAGAATCAGTCAATTTAGGACGGGTATTACATTACCCAGGGTATAATTTTTCGTAGATACAAACAACTTCCTCATACCAATAAAAAGAACTACTAACTTCTTTTGGATTTTTTACTTCGTGCTGTGGAGGCTAGTTAGTATATTATAACATTATTTAATTCTTGCAACAGTTTGACTTTCAGGTTTTTCCAACACACAACTTTGACTGTAATTATATTTAATTATGTATTAGTAAATATTATAAAAATTTGATATTTCGGAAATTCACATGGACATGAATTTAATAACATTTTATACGTATTAATTTGATTATGTATATTAGTAGAAAATCGTGGTCAAAGTAAGGTTTGTGAATAGTGGAAAAATTACAATGTTGCAAGAATTAAAGAACGGAAGAAGTATATACAAAATAAACTACGTAGTAATTCATCTCTACACATAGTCCCAACGCACGTGCTCTGTATCTAGTATAATCAATATCCACTTAGATTTTTGAATCCGCTCTTAATTGATAACTAGTACTCCCTCCGTCTAATCAAGTTTATAGTCAACATTTCATGGCCTTCAATATTAACATTTGAGCATTGATATGTAAAAATATACACTTATAAAACTTATAATAAACTAACATTTTAATAATGGTGAAATTCACAAGAATAATCTTTACTTTTATGGTTTCTAAAATAATAATCCCAATTGAGATTGTCCATAAAAATAATCCGTACTAGCAATAGGATCCATAAGAATGAATTGAAATGAATTAAAATTACTACCTATGTAATACTCTCAACTCTACCCCCACTTTCTCATTCACTACTCTCCTTCTAGGTTAACACTTTTATGTACCTAACATAGAGAAAACCACATATGGTGGAAATGATGATATTAAATGAGATTTATTTTGAATTTGCCTCAAAAAGATGAGTGAGATGGAAAAAAGTGAGAGTAAGGGTTGAAAGTATGAAATGGACATTAATTTGAATTCACCCCAATTTATTCTTATGAATGTCATTGCTAGTTCAGATTATTTTTGTGAGTATTGTGAGTAGAGATTATTATCGTAGAATCCCTAAAAGTAAAGATTATTGTTATGAATTTTATCTTCAATAATAATAAAGATTAACATGAAACATTCAGAGACTCGGAGTTATTTTATTATAATAAAATAATACTGATTTTGATTGAGAACAGCCAAAGTAACAAAGTTTGACTCAAAAAGTCAAAATGTAAACTTAGAAGGAGTACCCCAATAATCCAGCGAACTGCTTTAAACCTAGCATTGTAAACCAGAGTGTTGGATTGAAGGTAATTGGCATAACCCGGTTCTGGCATATGATTCTTCTCATTCTCCACCAGAATTCCAACCGCCTCTTCAAATTCTTCTCTGGAAAACGGCGCCGCCGCATTGCAGACTACACTAGGCTGCTGCCGCGGCGGCGGCTCTGCGGCACTGGACTCATTTAGCGGCGGAGGAGTCAAGTCCAAAACTTCGTCGCAAAGCAAGCCGTCGTGATCCATGTATATCGATAGGAAGGCGGCATGAAGAAGGAAAGCGGGAGTACGTGGAGGAAGAAATATAGGAGCAGTTCATTGTCAAAAGACACGACCATTCTCGGTTAAAGGACCGCCCGGAGAACTGTTCCCGCCTTAAGATATGATGATGATAGCATCATCATTATTGGTTCGTCATTAAATTACAGTTTATTACAACTCCTTAATTGGATTTTTTTCAATAAATTTACCAAAATAAAATTTATTAATAAAATATATGGTAATAGTTACTGCAATGTCGTGTCATGGTTACTTAGGTTTATACTTTATACAATGAACATGAGTTGTTATGATTCGATTACTACTGTAGTCATTAGTCACATTTTTGTAACTAATATTTATTTTAATCATAAATATTTAATTATTTCCCGCTTAATTTATAAAATTATTCATCCTTTAATTGAAATAACTGATATAAATGAACCTCAGCAACATTATCCGATATCATCAATTCACCGTCGAAAAGAGATAATATGTTTTTACTTTGGACCGTTTTCAGTCCCAGACCAGACTTAAGATGTTTTATTTGGACTATAATTTGCTGGTTTGGTCTGGTCTGGTCTATTTTATTCAGGTCTGGTCTGTTTTGGTCTGCTCTGGTCTGGTCTGGTCTAGTCTGGTCTGGTCTGAAATTTTAATTTTTATATTTTTGCATAAAGATTTTATTTTTTATATCTATTAATTTTGGGAAGACGTTCAGAAACCTAGAGCAACGGATGCATGATGATATTTATTATTTTATAGTACTTTTTTTTGTTCTAAAAAGATTTATAGTTTATCCATTATTCATACAATTTAGTTTACAAATCAAGATTTTATTTATTTATTTTTATTTCTTTGTTTTTTACAAATCAAGATCATCTATATTATTCTGTCACTTGTATGACTTAAAATACGAACGGACTAAACCAAACAATAATAAAATAGTAAGTGTACTAATAATAACAACAATAACACTACTACTACTACTACTACTACTACTACTACTACTACTACTACTACTACTAATAATAATAATAATAATAATAATAATAATAATAATAATAATAGTAATAATAGTAATAATAGTAAGAATAGTAATAATACTACTACTAATAATAACAATAACAACAACAATAACAACAACAACAACAATAATAATAATAATAGTAATAATAATAGTAATAATAGTAACAATACTACTAAAAGTAATAACAATAATAATAACAACAACAACAACAACAACAATAATAATAATAATAGTAAAATATGGTCTGATCTGGTCTGGTCTGATCTGTTTTAGTCTGATCTGGTCTGTTTTGGTCTGGTCTGGTCTATTCTGGTCTAGTCTGGTTTGGGACAAATTACAGTCCAAGTAAAAACAACCTTAAACAGAACATACCAGACTTAAATAGACCATACCATACCGGACTTTCATATTTATAAATACACAAAGAATAAACATTCACCAGACCAGGCCAGATTTTAAACAGACTAGACAAGATCGACCAGCAAATTTCAGTGCAAGTAAAACATCCATACTCCCCTCTGTCCTTTAAAACTTTGTCAAATTTGACCGGCATGATGATTAATAAAGTAAAAAGTATGTGGTTGAAGTTTGTGCAGAAGAGAGACAATTAACTAGAACTAAAAATTCTTTACTTAAAAGGAAAGTCACAAAGGTTAATGGAACAACAAAAAAAGGAAAGTTGTGAACGTTTTAAGGGACAAAGGGAGTATAGGGTAAGAGATAACTCAGTTTGCATGGGGCAGCTTCTTTACTAAAATGAACTGTGCAATGTATCTCAGGTGCCCAGTTCAGCTGCAGAGCAGGGGTTAGAGGTGGGGAGGAAATGCTTAATGAAACACATGAAGGCAGCAATTTGTCCTTGGTAACTCTGGGAAAATTCAATACTCCCTCCGTCCCGAAAAGGTTGATTGAATTTCCTTTTTTGGATATCCCAAAAAAATTTGTCATTTCCATTTAAAGTAAAAAATATGTGGCTAAAATTAATTTTCTTTCCTCTGCACAAATTTCAACCACACAGTTTTTATTTTATTAATCCACGTGAAAGTCAACTTTGGCTCAAAGGACTCTTGACAACATTTGTTCTTTTTCTTTTTAACATTTTCCAAAACTTCTGTATAGTATTTGGAGGTTAAGGATTATTTAGAAAAAAAAAGATATTATTCACACATACAAAATATATTTTTTGTAAACTACGGAGTATAAGATTTTATTCTCCCGTGCATCGCACAGGTGGAATACTGATTTCAACAAATCGAGTACTTGACATTATTATTCAATAAGCATTCGTATAGATTACCAAATATCTATATTCGTTAGGTTTAACAATCAAATCGGATTTAATATTTGTATTCGCTTCATTTATTGTATTCGAATATATTTGATTCTTCGAATCGGAAAAGAATTAAACTGTCCAATTTATCAAAGTAAATAAAAGAAAGAATTTCTTAAATAGGAGTAAAAAAGTTTTGAAATTCTAAAATAGGATTATCATGTTTTTTATTCTTTGAATATGAATAAATTTCTGCAAAGTTTGGCATTACTAGGCTTTAATTAAGCATGACATTTTTTTCAAGCTTGGCAGAATTACTCCAAGTTTGGAATTTCAAAACATTTTGGAATAAATACATGAAAGTCCTATTTTGAAATTTCAAACCGTTTTTACTTCTATTTAGGACAATTTATATAAATAAAATTAGAATGTACGAAGTATAGTTTATCATTTTACGCCATTTTCAGATATAGTACATATTTCATACACATCATACATATCTACAACACGTTTCTCTAAAATTAACATCAATATAAGTGCGTTAATGAATAATTATAGTACCAATTCAAGATAAGCTATCTTAAGATTATGTGACTAATCTAATTATTTAAAACAAAACATGCAAACATCTACGTACAAGTTTCAGTTCATTAGTATTATGTGATTAATATTTTTACATTATAAATATATTTCCATATGATTTGAATATATTCAGATATTATCCGAATCGAATATATATAAATTGTAATATATATACAACTTCCTCCATCTCAAAAAGATTTGCAAATTGACTTTTCTAAGTCAATGATAATCAACTTTGACCAATGATATATTTTAATACGAAATTATTTAGAATATGAAAACTATATCAAAATATTCCTTATTGAAAATATTTTCATAAAAGTATAAAATTTATAAATTATATATAAATATACGGAGTAATAACTAAAATCATTACTCAAATTTTGTCATCATTGACCAAGAAAAGTCAATTTGGCAAACCTTTTCTGGACGGAGGTAGTATGTAGTATTTATTTCGTATTCAAAAACTATTCGAATTGAAATGACTACTTTTGCATATGGACAAAAATGGGGCTAACATAGTCATATATTTGACAAAACATGATGCATCATATGTTCATGTTATTGATGGATTTTCATATCACTAATAGGTGTTATCATCAGATTTAATGTCACTTTCGATCCGGTTGTTTTTAATGGGTACGAGTCTATATTTTATTCCGTTTACCCGGACATGGATCCAGATCCATTAATATTTTAAATAAACAGGTCGGGTATGGTACATATGATTCCGACCCGTTAAGGACCCGAACCCGTTTGAAAAAAAATATTTGTATAAACCAAGCATTCCAACCCAGCTGGTTGTAAGGTTACCGTGCCTAGTAAGAGGTCTCGAGTTCGTAACCCGCTAGGCACATAAAATGGTTTGAAACTCAATTGAGTGAGTTTCAGCCCTGATTACTCCAAGCCCCCCAACTCCCCTCCAAAACCCCCCGGAGTAAAAAAACACTAATACATTAAGTGATTAGTTATAACACGTTAAATAAAATAGAAACTAATATACATATATACATAACAACATATAAAGTTATTAGTTGTGAATTTGTGATTATTCAATAAAAATATACACATTAATACACAAATACTCTATAAGTGATACTGATCAAGATAGTAAGATAACCTAAAACTAATGCCCATTTTGGCCGTATATACATTTTGATAAAGTGTGTATTGACTATTGAGCTTGGTAGGAAAAACACAAGATTTATTAGTATTATTATTAATATTATAATATCATTATCATATATAATACGGAGTACTACAAATGATTTTATACTCTTAGTAGACCAAGAGATCTTTTTATGACTTAATTTCTAGTTTATTCTACGAGCTTTTTGTGCAAGAGAAAGCGATGCAAAGTGTGAAACTATATGCATGTACAAGAACCGATACTTTATTAGATAAAAGTACTAAATTTCTATGAGAGACCTTGATTTTTTTGAAAAGCGAAGATATATTTTTGCTTTTAAATTTGTACACTTTGCTTTATTTCACGTACATGCCTTGCTATTTTCACAAAGTTTATAATAGTGTGCGTATCATACTTGGCGGGCAGGTCTACCCGACCTGATTCCGAGACCCGTTGGGTCTGGATCCGGGTCCAAATTTTCAGACCCGTCGGGTAAACAGATCGGGTTCGGGTCCATTATTAGCTTAGTTGATCTGGGTCTAGAACACTATGTTCCGACCCAGACCCGACCCATTGACAGGATTCACATGTTTGGTTAGTGGAGTACGAAATCTCTGTCTCTTTCACAATGAAGCATAGTCGGAGGGCTTATAGTTCATTTTGTTTTTTTTAGAAAAATTATAACAAATTCTTACTAATAGTAACTTCACATGCATAAACCGATCTGCAATTCAGGCACTTACTTCTTCTGATAGGGTTGGCGATTGCATATCTGATCTAAGAAGTAATTTTTTGCTTTCTAGGGTTCAGGTCTCATTGTCTTTTATAATTGCGTGTGGTTTTGATGTTTTAATATATACGTAGTACTTGTTTCTTTCTAAAATAAGGATAAGAATTTATTACCAAAAGGAAATTAGATCAAGGGAAAAACACATCAGTTCAATAAGAACCACCTGAACATTAAGGTATTATGATTGTTGGGTTTCATCAAGTGCAGACATTGTGTCTAAGCGAAACAGTGACAAAAAGATGGGTCCATTTGGCCAATCAATCAAACATGGAATGAAGCATCAGTGTATTTGGACTTGAACAGATGATGAATTTCACTCCAACTCATATGAAGAGAAGCTGAATCCTGATCTTCCATCGTTGGCGATGTTTAGTTCCAACTTCTGAAAAGGGCTGCAAGAAAGATATATCAATTATCAGCCAGACAGTTTCAAGGCCATGGATGTGAATTGCACATTTCAAGAACAAGGACATACCTGCTGTTGGGATCATAATAGAAACCGTTAATGGAGCCATCGTTACAGGAGAAGCAAACATAGTAAAACCCAGCTATTGTCAACCCACAGTCGGTTCCAACATTCACAAAGTATCGTTCTTTCCATCTCTGCACAGCCACCCAGGCAAAAATCAGACTTAACAGATCACGGGTGAAGAAGAATGAATCTTTTTCCCACCAACAACTAACAAAAGCCAGATCACCATGAATATGTGCGGGTAATTACTCAAGTCCAGTGATTTTCCACCATCAGTTTCCACCATGCTCTGGCAAAGGAGAATTCAACTATTGTAAGTGATAGAATTTGGGATTTCCCTTGATAATTACTCCTTCAGTCCCAAACTTAACTCTGGTTTTGACTTGGTATGGTGTTAATATAGTGAACATTGTGTGGTTGAAATTTGTTTAGAGTGAGATATAATCATGGAATCATTTCCTTAAAAGAAAAGTGAAGTGTACTTTTCATTGACGAATAAAGATGATAAGATGTAATGAAGTTATTCTGGGATAGAGGGGGCTACTTATTAAATGCCCAATGAATGCGACCAACACGGTTACCAACTGTGACTGTCCCAGTTGTGTATTGGTAACTGCGTTAATTAATAGTACATTGACAGTTGGGTAACTTCATTGATACCATTTTATCTTGAAATTTAATCATAATTCCAATAAGTAGTTAATGGGCCAATGCTTACCTGAAGGGGAGAAAATGATGGAAACTGTGTCCAATGCCTTATATCATCTTCAGCCCTGACATGTAACCAAAAGTACAAATATATGTCCCATTACTCATCAATAGATTACTCAATCAACCAGTTCAATTCTAGACACTTGGACCAGTAAGAGGGGGTGCGATAAGGACATACGCTGCCCCCCATTTGTCAGTGAAGAAAGTATAATTCTTAGTATCGACAATTTCTCCTTCCCAGAAAGTAACCACCTGGGTGAAACCAGAAAGTTAGGTTATGAAAAATATGGAGAATGGAGACTTATTTACATGAAATTTGTATGAATGAGCACTATACATGAGATAAGAATGGTTTATGTGGCGGGGGCGGGGAGTCATAGCCTCATAGGCAATAGAGATAAATCCAATCATTTACAAGTAGCAGCTGAAACTATCTCAGAATGCGAAGGATATGGTGTGCTAAATTATCAGTTATCCATTGAATACAATCATGCATTGATTTAATCTAGGTAATTGATATATGTGTGTATGTGTATGTGTGTGTGTATCTCTCTCTATATATATAAAGAGAGAGAGAGAGAGAGAGAGAAAAGTTCAGGTCCTGAATTCCGGACTAGAACCGCCGTCCGTACGCTGCCGTTTGGGGCGGTTCCCGGTGGAATTTTTTGATGATTTTTTTAGGCATGTTCTTCATCAAGTCTTGTTTATCCACAAAAAAAATCAACTAAAAATTCAATCGGGAAGGCATTCAAATAATTTTTGGAAGATAACTGCGTTTTATATGTATATTTTGGCGCAGTTATCTTCCAAAAATTATTTGAGTACCTTCCCGATTGAATTTTTAGCTGAAATTTTTTGATGAACTAGACTTGATGGAGAACATGTCATAAATATTTCATCAAAAAAATCCACCTGGAAGGACCCTAAACACTGCCGCCCGGATGGCGGTTCCGGTCAGGAAGGCCTGACTGGAAGATTACTCTATATATATAGTATATATATATAGGTTTCGGATCAAATAAAAACCTTTCTTAATATGAAAACTGAAAACCGTTCACTTTTATCCGAACGTGATGCACTTTAAAGGCGATTTGTTGCACTTTTTGAACTTAAGTCGAACCATGCTAAATAAGAAAAATGCGGAGACATTTTTGTAAATAAGTCAAAGTTTTCTGTCAATGCGAAAAAGTGCAACACAGAAACGGTATAGTGCATCACACTGTGGAAAAAGTGGACGGTTTGCAGTTTTCACGATAAGAATGGTTTTTATTTGATCCATACCCTTTATATATATACACACACACACAAAAAGACATTTGGATGCCTTACATTAAGCATTCTTTTAGTTTGAGTAAGAATTCAGAAGAACAATGTACTTGCAAAAGTAATACGGAGTAAAATAATAAATTCAGAGACTCTACTTTTACTGTTGAAGATTATACTGTTGAAGAACTAACATTCATTGTTATATATAGTGAGGCAAAGAGGTATAAGATTGCAGTCAAGGTGAACAGCTTAATCTACACGAATGTGTTAAAGTGTTTGTACCAATTACTATGGCTTTTTATAAAGGCAAAAGTGTTTGCTTTAAGTTTTTATCACAAAACAAAACACTAATCATTAACATATTGAGGGTTAACTCTGTCTTTCTGAAGAGGAATTGATGGGAGAAGGAAAAGACAATTTTCCCTCTACACTCAAAAGCGCAAATGTTGAGCTTTAGGGGTCAGAGGAAAAACTCGTTCTCTCTTTTAGATTGTGATGTCCAATTTGTCCATAATTGCTTTTTACATGTTTTGAAATGATAATCAAACACGCAATGTTCCCAAAAGTTGCACTCATATATAAGCTTCGTTTTAATTTTTTCCCCTATTTACTGCTTACGCAAGCTGAACCAAATACATCTGTTAGGAATATTTTATGCTGTCCAATCCAATTAAATATCTTTGTATTTGTGTAGTTATTAGTTAAACGTGTAATATGGGCCACAAATGTATATCAGCCCATTAGCTTCTTTGTAATCCATAAGTTAGCCAACTTCTCCTTTAAAAGGAGGCTAACTTATGGAAACCCTAAGGTTTGAGGCTTGAGAGTGCATAGAGGCGAGATAGAGAGATTAGGTTTCCAGTTTCCACTGCTCTCTCTGGAGGGAGAGCAGCGGGGTTTTACACGGTATACCAAATTCGTTTCATCTTCTCGATATCTTTCTATCTGCTTATTCTTCATGTTATGATTGTTAGATTGTTAAATATTGGAACTAACAACATCTCATAATGAACCACTAGGAAATGTATGTTTTCCAGGTTTAACGCAAAGAGATTAGTCAATATTAGTGAAGCTGCTTACAGGTGTGTCAGCCATAGGAACATTAAGGGCCTCCATGGTGCCACATAGATATCCATGGTCAAGGTCGCAACCTTGAATTCGAACATTCACTCTCCACGCTTCATCTTTTTGTTGATTTGAGACATTTTGTGTTCCAGAGAATGCCTGTAAGCACAAACGCCGTTACAGGAAAGAAGAAGAAAACAATGGCTGAAATATCATGACTACAACAAATAAAAAAAAGCATACATCAAATTATGAAAATGATGGAATTAAATAAGAAAATAAAATTAGTTTAAACTCTCGAGTTGAGAGTGGTTCTCAATCAATCTCTTTGCAGGCACAATTAGCTGCACTGCCTGCACACATGCAAAGTTATCAAATCACCATAAAGCATGAGGTTGCAACCTGCGTGGGTGTGGTGCTTCACAAATTGCAAGTGGCATCAAGAAAACAAAATTATGCTGTTGGGATACATTTAGAAATGAAATATATCACATCAAACAAACAATTCTTTGCTAAGAAATGAGAAGTTTATTTTGGAACATTACAAAGAAAAAGTGGGAAGTTTAGTATGAGTCAGAGGAGTGTTTAACAAGATTAACAAAGAGGGGTCTAGCATTGCATCCAAATACAGGGGGATGACCTTTTCAACATGTATTTTCAACAAAAAAACATAGGGTTCACACCAGTGCACTCTTCAACCTTAAATCATATACTTCAGCAATACTAAAAAAGAGTTGATTAATAAACTACAACTCTTGTTGATATGGTTTTGATCTTACAGCTTGATAATTTTTAGACTATAAGTCTATAACAATGCTTATATAGAGAAATAATAGACCTAAACTCTGTAGTAGTAGTAAATTTAAACCTTAAACCTAAGAAAAATAGTGAAACGTAAACCCTACCCAACAGGAATAAGAAACACTAGTACTATTAAAACTACACAAATTGCTTCAAATAGGACTAAAACATAGACAAAATGCACAAATGGGACTACATGTGTTTTATTCCCAAAAGAGGACTTAGTTGGTCGTATTAAAAGTATAAAACTTCCTCATTTAGGAGTTAGAGAGTCCTCACAATCATCATTACCCCAGTGCCACAAAGGCTCCCATCTACAGTGGGATAAGGGGGTCGGATGTAAGCAGCCTTACCCCTGTACTAAAGCACAGAGAGACTGTTTGTTGACCCATGGTGAAAATCGCATCGAAAATTGCATGGACTGATTGTTGCTTCATAACAAAGAAGCGCAGTCAGTTTAGTGAGTCATTTTGCTTTATTCTATTATATTCCCAAGTCAAAAATCAGTGAATCTTTGGCTCCATTGCAAATGATGGAAACTAGGAGTAAGAGAGTCCTATTCTAGGAAGAAGAAGAAATTAGTCCTATGTATGCACCTTGTCTAGGTTTTAGTCCTATTTAAGGAATTTTCTCTTAAAACTATGATACTTACAAAACTACTTCTGTACTTCAGCTGGAAAAAAAAGCAGCAAAATGTGAAATACAAACGTCAGGGGCCACCTTACTTTTCTGTTGTCCAATATAGACCCTTCAGCATATCATATGAAAAGACCACAGAAACGATACATTGATTCATTGATCGCATTCATTATAAACAGCATCAAAATACTTGGAGTAAGCTCACCTGTCCAGCACTTAGAAGTGTGCAAGGTTGAGGCATAGTGTTCCCCTGAGTCCCACCTAAGCATTTGAAACAAATATGAGTACTTCAACCCCAGTTTCACAATCTTAAAACAGGCATATCATGATGAAATCATAGGCCGATTGGCATGCTAAGTACAGCAAAACGTCACAAGGTTATATTGAAAATTAGAAAACTTTACTGGATCTTACCTGACAAGCTTCAAGAAAAGTTTGTTGAGAAAAGAAACAAAATAGAATCACAATATCAAAACAACAGAGCTTGCGAGCACATATAAATGTGTGAAAGAGATCCCAAATTGGATTTAAATCGAAATTAAGAGCCTATTAGTCGTAAATTAAATTTAAAAATGAGTTTTATTAAAGAATCATGAGAAACTGTAAAGGAATTAAAAAAAGGAAACGAGAACCTAGAATACCAAGCAGCGAATAGTGAAATACTGAAATTGGATACCTGAACATGGCGAAAATGTTGATGATGAAGATGAGGTCTCGGCAACTCTTACCGGCATTTTCACTCAAGAAATCAAATGTCTGAGGATAAAGGAAGAAATGATCATGGGCTCAGCCGTTCGATTGAGCTGTCTTATTTTCACTTGAAAGTGTCAAATGAGTACATTAATTTGTAAGGGGTGGAGTAAAGAGTATGCAAAACAACAGAGCATTCAAAACAACATTGTGAAAATGAGATTCACAAGTACATAAACTCGGGAAAATAGTGTTAATTAAGTACAAAATCAATTTAACTCTAAAAATGTTGATATGGTAATTAGAACATCTTCAATGCTACAATGTGCACGGTGCACATGTGGCATGAGAGATAACTACATAAATATTAATAAATAAATTTTTTATCTCCTTATTTGAATGCTTTTATGCAATTTTGGTAAGTTTTTCTCCAAAATGTCAAGGAGACCGTCTAGATGTTGACATTGCGATTGACATTGCAGGGAAAAACTTACCAAAATTGTATAAAATCATTCAAATAAGGAGAGAGATAATTTATTTGCTAATATTTATGTGATTATCTTTCATGCCACATGTGCACCGTGCACACTATAACATTAGAGATCTCTTAATATTTAGTACTCCATAATAGTTTACGTGGTAAATGGTGGAATTTAAGTCGGCATCATCTTTATCCTCATTTATATCTGAGGATAAAAATTTAGTACCCATTTGACACTTTCCTCTTTTCACTCTTACCGCCTTCTGATTCTAATTTTCACGTAGAACGATTCTGGACTGTTGCAGAAAGAATCATGATTAGATTTACACGTGGAATTGTAGAGAAATAAGATCATTGCTATAATGTGCACGGTGCACATGTGACATGTGGCATGAGAGATAACCACATAAATATTAGCAAATAAATTATCTCTCTCCTTATTTGAATGATTTCATACAATTTTGGTAAGTTTTTCTCTGAAATGTCAACTGCGATGTCAATATCTAGACAGTCTCCTTGACATTGTGGAGAAATATTTACCAAAACTGTATAAAGTTATTCAAATAAGGAGAGAAAGAATTTATTTATTAATATTTATGTGGCTATTTCTCATGCCACATGTGCACCGTGAACATTTTAGCATTGGAGATACTCTAATATACGGAGTACTCTGTAATTCTGTATACAATTATTTCTTAAATTGATTATCAAAAATGTAACCATTTAAATGCAACTTTTTTTGTAGATGAGAGAGACCGTTTGGTAACACTGTTTTTCAGTTTTTCAATTTTTATCAGTCAATTTTTTCATCAAATATGCACTGAATTGTGTAATAATAAGATAAAGTAAGGTTGGGGTTACTTTTCTGATCGTATTGGCTGAAGTTACTGTAAATGACCATTTTACCTATTTTTACATATATTTTTTTATTTATTTTATTAATTAACTATTTTTTAAAAATATTTTTTTCTTAAATCAGCAGAATCAGCTAATGCAACCACTTCAGGCAGAACTTAATAAATTTCAGCAGAATCAGTCGAATCAATCGATTTTCTTGTTACCAAACGGGTTCTGAATGAATTGTTAATAAGTAAAAGGTACTATCAAATAAGGAGTATTGCTAAAAACATTTAGATATTTTAGTTATGAAGCTGAGAAAACTAGTTGGAAATCATCAAACTATATGAATTAATTTAAAGAGTCATTCGCTAAAAGGGGAAAAATACAATCCGGACTAGATACAAATATATCAATGTCGGCCTCCTTACACCACTTCCAATTTCAAATAAGAATTCGCTAAAAGGGGAAAAATACAATCCGGACTAGATACAAATATATCAATGTCGGCCTCCTTACACCACTTCCAATTTCAAATAAGAATTCTGGACATGTTTTGGACCGTAAAATTAATGGTCCAAGTTCTAGTTCGAAACTAGGACCGTATCCAATTTTACACATGCAATAGAAATTACTAATTTCACATAACACTATCTCAAAATGATGTTAACTTTGATTCACTCTTCACTCGTTTCACATAATTTCATTTTAATATCGAGATTTAATATAGTTTCACTTTATCTACTTATTTAGCATATCAATTTATTATTATATTTCAATTTATATTTTTTGAATTTAAAGAACATAAAAAAGTAAAGAATAATACTCACCTTTGTTCTTAAATAGTCGCAACATTAGAAATTTTACAATATTTACGTGCCCTACTTTGACTATATTTTATTTATGAATACATTAAAAATTTAATTTTTAAAAAGTTATAATTAAATTATTCTCATTTTAAATTTTCAAAATGTGAGTTTTTTTTAAACTTCTAAAATTAGAGATGATGGACTATATAAGTCTTAGATTCTAGAGAGAAGTGAGAGCTAGAGAGAGAAGTAGTATATTTGCTTTGTATTAATGAATTCTGTGAACCCCAAGGGGAGTAATTATAGAGAAAATTAGGGCTGGGCTCCCAAGTCTTGGGCTTGGGAGGCCCATTTACAACAGGGCCACTAATGGGCCGGATACAAAGTGTATAGAAATGGTAAGTATAAAATCCTGTTCTAGAGGCTATCTATGGATGACGAGGGCATGGCCGATGAGGGCAAGGCCGATGAGGGCATGGCCGACGAGGTCACCCGGTTCTCCTGACTTCTGGATCATATTCTGGGTGGCCTTCTTTCTGGCCGATGAGGGCATGGCCGATGAGAGCATGGCCGATGAGGGCAGCCAGTTTTCCGGGCTTCTGGATCATATTCTGAGTAGATCTTTTCCTGGCCGATGAGGGCATGGCCGATGAGAGCATGGCCGATGAGGGCACCCGATTCTCCGGGCTTCTGGATCATATTTTGAGTAGATCTTTTCCTGGCCGATGAGGGCACCCGATTCTCCGGGCTTCTGGATCATATTTTGAGTAGATCTTTTCCTGGCCGATGAGAGCATGGCCGATGAGGGCATGGCCGACGAGGTCACCCGGTTCTCCGGGGTCCCACCAGGTGATCGTGGTACCTTCTGTTCTTCTGAGTATGTGGGTCCTGGGGCCTAGACCCATATACTCCATCAGGAGTCCCCCACTCTCTAAGCTGAGACGTTGACGAAGTGAAGGAGAGTAGATTTATGTCCTTTTTTGTTTGGGCGTTGCGTGCTCCTCGATGTGGACGAAGAGGGCCCTAGTCATGTGGATGATGCGTGTTTTCTGTTCAAGGACGACGAGTGCCTTTGCTTGGTGGAGACGATGAGCGTCCTCTGTCATGAGTGGCCGATGAAGACAGTGCTTCCTTATTCCTGGTCGTTGATGGTTGAATTTCGTACTTTGGGCCGAGGAGGCCATTGTGGTTATCTCTTGTTTGAGGACGATGGGTGTCCTTTGTTTCGAGGAAGATGAATGTCCTTCATTTTGAGGACGATGAATGTCCTTCATTTTGAGGACGATGAATGTCCTTCGTTTTGAGGACGGTGGATGTCCTTCACTTTGAGGACGATGAGCGTCCTTCATTTTGAGGACGATGAATGTCCTTCATTTTGAGGATGATGAATGTCCTTCATCTTGAGGATGATGAGTGTCCTTCATCTTGAGGACGATGGATGTCCTTCATTTTGAGGATGATGAATGTCCTTCATTTTGAGGATGATGAATGTCCTTCATTTTGAGGACGATGAATGTCCTTCATTTTGAGGACGATGAATGTCCTTCACTTTGAGGACGATGAGGGTCCTGGACCAGAGGACGTTGTGCGCCCTTGGCTCTGTGGACGAAGAATGTCATGCCCTTGTGTTTTTGACTTTAATTGATGGACCTTACGCTTGCGGATGTTCGTGGCGCGTTCGTTTTGTTCGTGATATGGACGATGAATGTCATAGTCTCGGAGACGATGCGTGCCATTGGCCTTGAGGACGAGGAGTGTCCTTGGCTTTGAGGACGACACATGCCCTTGATCTTTAGGACGATGTGTGTCCTGCTTTACGCTTCGGCCTGGCCGAAGGGTGAACACGTGGTTGTTGGACGTTGAGGTGCCATTGTCATGGGCTTGTGTTCGATGGAGACATGGCCGACGGAGGTACCACTTGGTAGTCCTTGCTTTTTGTTGCTTTCCGGATGATTTCATGTATGTGGAGGCCGATGTAGTCCCCCAGTCCCCCACTCCTCGAGGCTCATGTAGTGAGGTGAAGAGGAGTAGAGCAATACACGTCTTCAATAGGGGGGCGAGGGGCGACACCTTTTGATCCACAATGGGGCGATGCCTCATTAAAAACCTCATTAGGAAAAACTCTGTGGGAAAAAATCCTAATGAGGGAAAAAGAGCACACCGGATCCCCCAAAATGAACTCCAAGGGGTGAACCCTTCGGCCTAGGTGTGGAGCTGAAGCGGTGTCCGTCTGATGAGGGGACGCCCGTCTGGAGGTGAGGACGACGGCGCTGATGAGCCGGTCCGAATATGAGGACGAGGCGATGGATGCCTGTCTGAATGTGAGGAAGACAATGGTAATGATCCATGCGTCATATGAAGGCGACGGTCGCTGTCCAGGAAGGGAATTGCGAGCCCGGTCGCTATAACAGTACCTCGGCGTTGGGAGCCGGTCTCGAGATATGAGGACGACGGCACTGGGGGGCCGGTCCGAAATCCATGCAACGGTCGCCATCCGGTAAAGGAATGGCTAAGACCGGTCTTAAGATAGAGCATCACACCATGGCCGAGGGGCTGGTCGTGATGTGAAGACGACGGCGATGAGGAGCCGTTCCTACAATCCATGCAACGGTCGCCATCCGATAAAGGAATGGCTAAGACCGGTCTTGACATAGATGATCATGCCAAGGCCGAGGGACCAGGCGTGACTTGAGAATGACGGCTATGATGAAGCCGATCCAATTAAATGATGACGAGGCGTTGGTGAAGCCGTGCGTCATGTAGTGGCGATGGTCACCATCCAGGAAGGTATGGTGAGCCTGATCGTTGGCTCAAGACTCTCGGCGCTGAGGAAGCCGGTCTTGAGATAGATGATCACGCCTTGGCCGAGGGGTCGGACATGATTTGAGGACGACGGTGCTGATGAAGCCGGTCCAAATAAATGATGACGAAGGCATTTGATGAAGCCGTTCGTCGTGTAAACTCAAGGCTCTCAGTGCTGAGGGTACCGGCCTTGAGATAGATAATCACGTTGAGGCCGAGGGGCCGTTCATTTTGAGGACGAGGGTCGCCATCCAGGAAGGGAATGGCGAGCTCGCTCGCTGGCCCAAGACGTTCGGCGTTGAGGAGGCCGGTCTTGAGACGAAGGATCACGTTGAGACCGGGGGGTCTGTCATGATCTGAGGACGACGGCGCTGATGAAGCCGCTCCTCGTATGAAGGCGAGGGTCGCCATCCAGGAAGGGAATGGCGAGCCCGCTCGCTAGCTCAAGACGCTCGGCGCTGAGGAGGCCGGTCTTGAGATGAAGGATCACGTTGAGACCGGGGGGTCTGTCGTGATCTGAGGACGACGGTGCTGATGAAGCCGCTCCTCGTATGAAGGCGAGGGTCGCCATCCAGGAAGGGAATGGCGAGCCCGCTCGCTAGTTCAAGACGCCCGGCGCTGAGGAGGTCGATCTTGAGATGAAGGATCACGTTGAGACCGGGGGGTCTGCCGTGATTTGAGGATGACGGCGTTGATGAAGCCGCTCCTCATATGAAGGCGAGTGTCGCCATCCAGGAAGGGAATGGCGAGCCCACTCTCTAGCTCAAGACGTTTGACGCTAAGAAGGCCGGTCTTGAGATGAAGGATCACGTTGAGACTGGGGGGTCTGCCGTGATCTGATGACGACGGCGCTGATGAAGCCGCTCCTCGTATGAAGGCGAGGGTCGCCATCCAGGAAGGGAATGGCGAGCCCGCTCGCAATCTCAAGACGCTCGGCGCTGAGGAGGCCGGTCTTGAGATGAAGGATCACGTTGAGACCGGGGGGTCTGCCGTGATCTGAGGACGACGGCGCTGATGAAGCCGCTCCTCGTATGAAGGCGAGGGTCGCCATCCAGGAAAGGAATGGCGAGCCCGCTCGCCAGCTCAAGACGCTCGGCGCGGAGGAGGCCGGTCTTGAGATGAAGGATCATGTTGAGACCGGGGGTCTGCCGTGATCTGAGGACGACGGCGCTGATGAAGCCAGTCGTCTGAAGATGAAGGGGGCGGAGCCGGTCCTATGATGAGGACGGCGAAGCCATACCTATAATGAAGGACGACGTTGAGCGCTCGTCTGATCCGCATATATGATCTTGCTTCATCCATAATGCTTAGTATTTGCCTGATATGTACTTAGCCAAATATGTGGCTTGATTTGTGGGGATTTCATTTTTATTGCTCGAGGCCGGCGAGTGCTCGGTCCTTGGCTTCCCTCTTTTGATTTGTGGGGATTTCGCTCGAGGTCGGCGAGTGCGCGGTCCTCGGCTGTCCCTCTTTTAATTTGTGGGGATTTCGCTCGAGGCCGACGAGTGCGCGGTCCTCGGTTGTCCCTCTTTTCATTTGTGGGGATTTCGCTTGAGGCTGGCGAGTGCACGGTCCTCGGTTGTCTCTCTTTTATTTCTTCCTCTACTGCTATGAGTGAGGAGTGGGGGTCCTTCTTTCAGGCTCGACCGAGGGGGTTGTTATTCCCTCGGCCGATAGGGAGTCCAGTAGGGTAACTGTCCGGCCTCTGGCGCTGGCGCGTCCCTAGACCTTGGGGGGTCTCGTCGTCTATTTATGGCGTGGGCTAGGCTTTTGGTCGGTTACCGACGGCTACCGTTTCCCAACCCCAAGTGTGGGGATTTTGTCACCTCGGCCATTCTTTCAGGCCTGTCGTAATGCGATTTAGCGCGAAGACGACGTAGTGAGCTTCCCATTTCAAGACGTGGACCGTTTGCGGGGCCCTCGTCCTGGGACATCGTCGGCCATGCTTAAGCGTTTCGCTCGAAGGGGCCGGGACGATGTGCTGTTTTGTGTGGCGTCGTCGGCCAAACCTGAGTGTTTCGCTCGAAAGGGCCGAAGCGACGTGCTTTGTTGTGTGGCATCCTTTACTTAAACTTTACAAGAAATAAGCAGAACACAATAGGTGCGTTGTTTATGGCAACGGCTTTTATTAGGGTCAGTGGCTCGAGGCCGAGGGGGGTAACCTTCTGAACAACTCGTACAAGAGTTAGCTTCCCAATGAGTTTCTGACCTTGGGGTGGGGGCTCTGCCGTCTGCACCCTCTTCGGATTGCTGGTAGAACTTCGCCGAGATGTAGGGCCATTCGTATTTTGAGGGATAAGTCGTCTGTCGGCTTGCTGGTAGAACTTCACCATGGAGGTCCAGACGTCGGCCGTGCGTCCCTTCGAGGAAGGATGCAGTCAGCGGATGTGACGCTTCTTCAGTTGGGGCTCCTTGAAGTCCTCTTCATCGCTGAGCTTCCCAATTTCATGCTTCTTCATTGAGGTGTCCCCTTCCTGATTGCCGGTGGAGTTCCTTGGGGTAATTTTGACAAATTGGTGGAGTTCACCCCGTTGAATCAAGCGCTCAATGGCTTTCTTCAGCGCGACGCAGTCGTCTGTATTGTGGGAGGTGTTCTTGTGGTAACGACAATAAGTGCCACCCTGGTGGATGGAATAGACTTCCGTGGCCGACCAGGGATCTTTAGGGATGAGACCTTGCTCCTCCGCATAGTCGAAGATGGTATCCACCGAGTGCGTGAGCGTAGACCTTGGGACGTCCGTCCTCGGCTTCCATGGGCGCTCCTTCCGGTTTTGGCGGGCATGGCCCCCGACCGAGGATGCGTTTGGAGCCGACGCCTCGTCTGACCTCTTTGATGGTTGGCCTACATCCTTCTTGCGGGAGTGGAGCTCATCGGCGTCAGCGTACAAGCTCCCTCGTTGGAGTGCCTTGGTGTATGACCTCGGCGGGTCAGTGATGAGGCTCCTCGCATAGGGGCTGCTGCGGAGAACGCCTTGGAAGAGGACGAGGAGGGTGCGCTCATCGGCACCTTCGACCTCGTCTGTCTCCTTCGTCCATCGATCGATGAAAGACCGAAGTGATTCATCGTGTTGCTGCTTGATGGAGAGAAGGTGGGAGAAATGTTTTCTCACGCGCTTCCTTCCGGCGAAGTGGGTGAGGAAGCGTTGGGCAAGATCCTGCCACGAATCTATGCTTCCTTCGGGGAGCGCGTTGAACCACCCGTACGCTGGCCCTTCAAGAGTGGAAAGGAACAAATGACAGAGGTATTCATCTGATGCGTTCACCATCAGCATGTTGTTTTGATAGCGGCTGAAGTGCTCCTGAGGGTCAGAGCGGACGTCATAGGGCTTGATGGCGTTCCCTCGGTACTTCTCGGGTATTGGGGCCGAGAGCACCCTCGTGGTGAAGGGAGTTTTTGTTCTGATTTGGATGATGGGGTCACCACGTCTGTCAGCCAGCTCCCTCTCCAGGGCGCTGACTTTAAGCATGAGCGCGTGGTAACCTGGACCCTTGGATGAGTTGGCCGTAGGGATGGTGGCCGATTGTCTAGCCTCCATTTGGGCCAGTCTCCTTTCGAGCTGGGCGATGATCTCGTCACGAGGGTCCTTGGCGGCCGTAGTGGCGCCTTGCTGGTTGCGCACGCGAGCTTCTTGAGTCGTGTTGATTCGATGACGCGCATTGTCCTCGTGCAATTTTCCTTTGCCTTTGTCCAGGCGGGGCCGATCCGCTGTCCAGGATACGGACCCCAAGCTTTCCCTTGGTGAGCCAGGCTCACGTTCACCAATCCGTCCTGCCATCCTCTCCGAAGCAGGCCGACGACGCGTGTCACCTAGCCTATTAAAGGCTGAGGCCTTTCCACGCACTGGGGCCGGTCCAACTCGAAGTGGGGAAGCAGGGTGGGAGTGGGATGACGACGTGTCCTGGGGCACCAGCCCTTCATCGTTGCCTAGCTTGATGGCCAACGGCTGGGGCTGAGGAGGTGGGGTAGTGTTCTCCCCAGTCCTTGGCATGAGTGCGCTGAGGACGGTGGCGTTCTGGGCCAGGCTGGCGATGATGGCCGAGAGAGCGGATTGGAGATGAGGGTCAACGGCAGGAGAAGCCGGTTTCCCAGAGACGTTGTCACCCTTTTCTGCGCGCTTCTTGTCCAAGCTGATGCGGGTGTCTGGGGCGACGCCGTTAAGGTCGTTGCGCAGGTCAGTGGTGAGGCCGATGGCTTCATGGAAGACATCCCCGACGGGAGCCTTGTCGGCCGTAGCATCCTCCTCGTGTTCTCGGTTCTCTTGGGCCACAGGGATGGCCTTGCTGAGGAGGTTGCGGTTTGACCTAGTTCTTCCCATTGTCAGTTAGCTGTGCTTGGTAGCGACAGAGGAGGCTAACTTGATTGTTCTAGCTCTCAACGAGAGCACCAAATGATAGAGTATATATCTAGAGAGAAGTGAGAGCTAGAGAGAGAAGTAGTATATTTGCTTTGTATTAATGAATTCTGTGAACCCTTACAACTACTCCCAAGGAGAGTATTTATAGAGAAAATTAGGGCTGGGCTCCCAAGTGTTGGGCTTGGGAGGCCCATTTACAACAGGGCCACTAATGGGCCGGATACAAAGTGTATAGAAATGATAAGTATAAAATCCTGTTCTAGAGGCTATCCATGGATGACGAGGGCATGGCCGATGAGGGCAAGGCCGATGAGGGCATGGCCGACGAGGTCACCCGGTTCTCCTGACTTCTGGATCATATTCTGGGTGGCCTTCTTTCTGACCGATGAGGGCATGGCCGATGAGAGCATGGCCGATGAGGGCACCCGGTTCTCCGGGCTTCTGGATCATATTCTGAGTAGATCTTTTCCTGACCAATGAGGGCATGGCCGATGAGAGCATGGCCGATGAGAGCATGGCCGATGAGGGCACCCGATTCTTCGGGCTTCTGGATCATATTCTGAGTAGATCTTTTCCTGGCCGATGAGAGCATGACCGATGAGAGCATGGCCGATGAGGGCATGGCCGACGAGGTCACCCGGTTCTCCGGGGGTCCCACCAGGTGATCGTGGTACCTTCTGTTCTTCTGAGTATGTGGGTCCTGGGGCCTAGACCCATATACTCCATCAAGAGAATTAAATATATTAATGGTCAAAGTTTTGCGATGGCAAACTTGAAAATTAAATTGTAGCAACTAAAAAAGAACATAAGAAGTAATATTTTTCTCACATAGTAGAATGATAGAGGTCTTTGACGTGCCTCTCTCAGTAACCAAATATCTTGTAATGGAACAAATGACACGCATTTATAAATTCTTGTGAATTGGTTCTAATATGTTTTGTCACAAAGATATTTGTGTGTAGTTTTAATACAAATTTGTGACAATCCGTGATAAATCCATGTTGGACCCGTTATCTTATGTATTGTAATTTACAAATTTGAAGGTTGATTGTCGTTAAAGTTAAATCATTCCTACGGAGGAAGATACGATGGACTTTCATCATTTGACATTAAAATTAAAAGCAAACATTTTGCACTCATTTTGTGCTCTTGAGTTTGTACCTAAACTCTTGAGTGTCCTTAAGGACTATCCCAATTTTTTTGTAACTTAGACATATGGGAGAAATATCAATTCGAAAAATGAACTTACATGATCCTTAAGCAACTCAAGTACTCAATTATCACCACATACAATTCATCAACAATCGAATAAGATTTCCTTTTGTGATAGTCGTAAGTACCATGAAAGACATGAAATCAAACTTCAGCAAATTGGAGAAGTTTTAAGGTAAGGATCGATTTCCAAATATGATGGAAGAAGATGAACTTCCTTCTCATGAAACTATAGAAGTTAAAATGGATATTAAAATGAAGTTGTACACGTTGATCACACCGATTCCAGAAATGATAGAAGATGGAGCATTGGATCAAACGAGGAGGCATAATAAGTGGGAAACAATGCATGAATACATATGTATATGTCACATTCTTAATAGTATGTTTGGTGTTATATTTGATACTTCATATTTACCAAACGTGAAGTGTAAATGAATTGTGAAATTCTTTTGAATCAAAATACAACGCCGAAAATGCATCTAGAAAGAAGTTCTGAGTGAATGATTTTAATAACTACAAAATGGTTTGCTCAAGGCCAGTCCTGGAAGGGTGGAACAATATAATGAACTCTTTTATATTCTTGATCAATTTACATTCCACAAGATACATTTCACAACAGTATAATGACAAACTTTCAGCCTCTTGAGAGAATTTTAAACGCACTTTAAAAAATAAAAATGAACAAATGTCTTTGATTTAACTTGGGAGTCAATTACACATTGAAGAGTCACTTCATACGCAAGAAGATTTCAAAAGATTGGGCATGTTAAGCGTGATGAACCTCGGGTCGGTCGAAATCGTCCGTTGAGCATGCTTGTTGTTGACACATGTTTCAGATTAGTGAGTATGACGAGTCAATTCCAGTCAACGGGTCGCAGTTTCCTTGGATGAACTTTACACCACCCCAAGCCCACTACAGGGAACACCTACTATTACTGCGATCTAGCGTTGTTCTCAAGTCCACATGGCTCCATAGCTAGTGCAGTAGTGCCTAGTTCTGAATATCTTCTGTAGGTGCCGCCAATTTGCTCTTCTCATGGAAACTCATAATGCATGACGTGATGTTGCTGCCATCTTTTCTTCACAATTCCTATCACAATAATATGAGATTATCAGTTTCTCTCAATCAGAGCACCAATGGTAGTCCTAAAACAGACATTTGTGGCCTTTTGAGAGGCTACAATAGAACTAGGGATGGACCCAATCGGGCCGAACCGGCCCGCTACTGTGCGAGCTCGGCCCAGTCCGCTACTGTGCGAGCCCGGCCCGGGACCGGTTGGTCGGTTCCGGGCTTTTAGCCCATTTGGGCAGGTCAGGCGGGCCGGGCTCGGGCCCAGGTTTGGACGAACCGGCCCGGGCGATTCAGGCCAGGACCGAGTCAATTTTTTTGTTTTTTCAATTTTTTTTCTTTTCCTAGGGTAGGGCTGGTGTTTTGGGGAGGTTTGGGGGTGGGGTGAGGGGGGGTCGGGGGATAACAAGAAAGCAAAAAAAAAATAAAACATTGAACCGGGCCCGGCCCAACCCGGCCCAGCTAGGCCCGAGCCCGGCCCAGTCTGGCCCGGTTAGGCCCGGACCCGGTATCAACCCGGACCGGTTCCGGGCCCAAGTAAATGCAAAAAAAGCCCGCCCGGGCCCAGCCCGGAACCGGCCTGGGTCCATCCCTAAATAGAACGACAGATTATCCGAGTAGGAATCAAGAAATGAAATTAACCCACTAATATCTGATCCGGCTTATTACCCCAACAAAAATAATAAATCAAAACAGCTAACATTTGAATAGCGTGTGCTGCTTGTGTTCTATGAAGAGTCAATCCTGTATAGGATCACTATTGGATCTCCCTTAAACATTTATCCAGATATGATGTTGTGCTTTGTGTCCACAATTTTTTTCGGATAGTTAACCCTGAGGATTTATAGGGTCAACTATATAATAATATAGGGATTCTAGATCATAAAAAAAAACATTCATTGCTAAAATGTTCAATGGGTAAATCTGTTGCCACTGGCTTAATATGCACAGAATGAGTAAATAATCATCCTTGAACACAACTAGCAAATATCAGGAGTATAAAAAAATAGAACAAGGAAAAGGAAAAATATCTGGATATAGATTCAGTGAGTCAACATGGCCAAGCGATGCCATAAGTAATACAATATGAAATCACCCGAAAGTTGGTTTACCGGTCTTTGAATTTCTTTCTTTACAAGTGCCTGCACTTACATTCCCTGCTACGCCTTGTCTTCAAAAATTTATTTAAAACTGTCGTAGCTTCAGTAAACTGAAAAGGTGTCCTAATATGGCAACATATCGATACTATCAGAGTGATCTTGCAAGCCAACATCAACATTCATCAGTGAGACATGAAATATGGCTTCCCGCCATCACTATGAACATAATCAACGTAGTTATCTAAAAATATTTCAGCCATGGATTTTGAGGATGCTTCACTTATGACTCTGCTGCCTCCATAATATCACCTCTTGCAATTAGTCTCAGCTGGGATGCATAGGTCTCAACCTACATTTAGAAAACTAATCGAGTACAGTTGGTCAGGAAGGTGAACTGCAATAAGTTTGAAGCATTATTTACCAAATAAATTTACCTCTCCTATTCTTGTAATAAAATGAAAGCAAAATAGACATGTTTTTTTGCAGAAAAATGATCAGTATATCTGTGTATATCACAGATCAAAATATTGTAAACAGGAGAATTGAGATGAATATGACCACAGTGGCCTGGAAAGCTAAAATAGAGCACTGACCAAATGATTTACACATACAAATATAGTGGTTTAAAATTTTAACGCATAGGTGAAGGAGATTCTAGAAAACGAAAATTAATGTGCCAGTGTAACTTCGGGATCCATTTTGATAAACAAAAACAAAGATGAGATTATTTTGAACATTCTATTTCTAAAATCAATGTAAAATACAAAACAAAACAAAACAAATATCACCCTATAAGTGAAATATTACTTAAGTAAACTTGAGCACTAAATTAAGCTCCAGGGAATAACATCTATAGTTACAGGCATTATATTATCAATCAATACATGGACAACCAAAGTAAAAAGCATTATATCGAAGTAAAAAGTATTATATCAATTATCAGCCAGCTTGCTTCAATAAAAACTCAACAGAAAGATCATCCAAACCTAACAAATAGGTTTAAGTGTACGAATTTTACCAGCTAAGTAATAGACTTTTCCCTCCTTTATGAGTAAAAATACTACTTTCTGAAGTAAAATAAGAATTTCATTACATGGGCTTAAAAATACCTATGAGATTAAACAAGGACACAACAAGTGATTTGGTTCTTTTTCAGTAAATATCACTACTTAATGTGTAAATCACGTATGTCTTAATTCATCCTAACAGGCAACAACCACTGAACTATAGCAAGAATTGAGGCAATAAGTTATCCAATTTAAGCTACCAGTTTACCACCCACTCCAGACATCCTTTTCACATGAATTAAGGCAATGATTGGTGAAAAAAGCAACAATGAAAACTACTGATCTCTGTTTGAATCTCTTCAAGAATTAAAATAAGATGGCATCCTGGTAGTTGCTTTGGGTCATCGCCGGTTACTGATGCCGAAACAGTTGCCTTCTCTGTCGTACAAACAATTGATGTAGGCAAATCTCAGTTGCAGACATGCAGTTGATTGGGGTAGAAACTAAATTCACCAACGGAAGAATTCAAACCTCTGTATGTTTGCACCAAAACAAAGAACTGACAATTCAAGTTAAGTACAAGCACTTGAATTTGAAAACTCCAGTTGCATAAATTTTCCCTGTTTTTCTCCTTCTCTTCCCTTCACAAGCTCCTCAGTTCCTCTGCCAAACTTTGAGCTTCAAAATCTGGGAAACCCTTCAGCTAATCCCTGTCAGCATAGCTGTCTCTTACAGGCTATTTAGCTGGAAAAACTGATGGAACAGTCAAACAAAATGATGGGTCAGTAACCAAGTTTGACAATGTTCATTCCTATGTCTCTTGGTTGCTTTAGGTTTCATTTATTTTTTATGATAATGATGAATCTGACTATCTGAGAGTCCTTGTGTCTTTTTCAATGAAAAGATTCACAGCACCAATAATATTATTTATCATTCTTGGAGAAATCAATACCATATGGGAAAAACCAGGGTAGTAGTGGCAGTTGAAGCACTAAGTGAGATGTTTATAGTGTTAATCGTTATAAAAATCCAAGAATTGGTGCAAAGTCCCTTCTTTTTCCAGTTAGGTGCTTGAAACCATCGAGACTTGCAGAAGAAGAAGAGCCTATGGAGGAAAGAAATTGTCCAAATGAAATCCGAAAAGCATGCAAATCCAGTGATGATTTAAGTAAAGGTGTATCAACTCGACAGTGTTTAGAGCACAAAATCCCAACCCCTTCAACACACTTGATTTGGACATCTGACATCTCACCAAATGCCTAGTAGTCTTGTGGCGATAAATATTTACTTCCAGATGAGAAGTTACATACACGGTACCACCGTTCCCATACCTGAGAAAAGTAAAGCATAGGATTTCTTCTCCCACATATTATGAAGGCATCTGCAAAAAAAATGATTTCCATGATTGAGAAAATAATATGGAGCTTTTTTTAGTGGAGCATGGCACAAATTGAACCGAAAAGTCTGCAAAAACAAATGACAAGATTCTCTTTCTAATATAAAATACTTGCTCTCATTGCCCTATGTTCACCTCAATGGGTGACCTGGCCAGGGAGTGGAGACTGGAGAGCACTCGCCATGGCTGGTCGCCTTGCCTGGAGAGCGCCAAATACTGAATGATATTGCTTAGACGTCAACCAAGCATTCATAGGGCTCCCATGATAAATTTTTGGTCAAACTCATTTTAACCAGGCAGTCGAACCTGCCAAATTGCATTTTCTCTCTTTTCTTCTTTCTATCTTGCCTTTATTCATTGTCATTTCTATATTTGTCTTTGTAATTAACTTTTTTCTTTATCATTTCTTTAGATGTCAATCACATGAATCACATCACTACTTTTTGCTAAATATGTGTAATTCATGTACTGTATTTTATACTACGTATTATATTTATATAATATATTGTGATAGGGACCTAGAGAATACTAGTAATAAGAATAACATTAAGTATTTGATATTGTACAATAAGTGGTTTCTAGGCCCGGTAAACTGAGGCTGGCCCATTTAGGAGATGAGTATAATAAGAGCAGGAAAGGGGAAAAGAGGGGTAGGCAGAAATTGGATTTGGGAATAGGCTTGGGAGTGCGAGACTACTCGAAGTGTCTCAATAGAATCTGTTCTTCTCTTTCTTTCTGTCCACGCCATTGTAATCCAGTTCGATTCTGAAAACTTCATCAACGATATACTGATTTTCTACTGCATAGTTGAGTTCTCTTTCATTGGTATCAGAGCAGTCAACTCCTGGAAGCTTCAATCGAAGCGATAAAAAAATGGAGCAGCGCAGGGAACATCAACGGTCAGAGAAGGTGGCAGCCGCTGCTGTGCACGCGAACATGTAGAACAGGAGAAGCATGTGTCTAAGCAAAAGGGGAAGTAACCGGATCGAAGATCCGATCAGGATGCCTCGCGCAGAAAAGTTGGGAAGTGCGCAAACCTGGAGAATGGCTTGAACAGCGAGAAGCGCGCGAAGAGCAATGAAAGGGTAGAAAGTGACTGGGCGAAGGAGATGAGGATCTGGTTAGATGAGATGCGCACCAAGCTGAGTCAACGACGTCACCGGCGAGGACGATCACGGACTGTCCGATGCTGCCACAATTCGGAACGCAGATGTTCATCGCCATCGCAGATTCTGACGCGAGCTGTTTCTCACTGTTTGCCTTCTTCGTCGCAGGCTGTTTCTCTGAGTTCGCAGGTTTCTTCTCAGTCTCTAACCGCGTCTCACATTCCCAATTCACAGGTTTCTACTCAGTCGCCAGCATCTTCTTCCAGTTCGCCATCTTCATCGCGAGCAGAGTTCACCGGTTCACAAGTTTGGTCGTTCTCAGCTTTGCCAGCGTCGCAGCGAACAGATCTCCCTTGTTCGCAGGTTTCACTGCAGATTTTCGCTTCACACAGTGATAGGAATATGGCTTAGTAGGCTATTAGTAAGAAATAATAATAATAATAATAATAATAATAATAATAATAGTAAAGGTACTTGTAGTAGTATTGTTAGAAGGGAGTAATAAGGGGTAAAATTAGCTAAGGAGTTCAGTTTGGTCCCTGCGTGGACTTTTACTATAAATAGAAGTGGGGGTAGCTAATTAGGGGGGCGGTTATTTGAATTGTGTGTTGCCTTGTTGCCTAAGAAGTCCCTGTCCCTGAGCTACCTACGGATTACCCCTATCAATAAACTTCAGTTTCTCTACCTTTCATATTACATCTGTGAGCTTGTTTACTGTTTTTGCTTGTTGATTTATCAGTGTTCTATCATTAATGATAGAACACTGATGAATCGACAAGCAAAAACAGTAAACAAGCTCACAGGAGCTAATTGCTCTGATACCAAGGATAAATCAATAATCTTCCACTTCCGCTTCATTCTTGCACCTCTCCCTTCCCAGTACTTTACTGATTTTTGGGCTTTTAGCTTCTGTGCATGGATCTTCATCATTGCTTCCTTCACCTCTGGGCTCCCACCTAGGGCATTGTTAGAAACCCACTTATATAAGACTAATAATAGAAGTACTAATAAGAATGTTAGTAATAAGGGCACTTGATGTATTGTAGTATAAATAGATGGGAAGGGGGAGTAGTGAGGGAGGCTTTTAGACATTTTGGATTTGGGACTGGGAAAGATACGAGACTGAACATCTCGATCTTTTGGGGCTACGGATTTGGGGGCTTCGGCCTTGTTCACTGTTTCTTTTCTTTTCTGTAATCGAAATCTTCTTCAATAAAATTCTTCAGCTGATTTCGTGTTACTCTTCTTGTAATTGTTCTGGAATTCTGGAGGTTCCTAACATTGGTATCAGAGAACTCGTTCCTGTAGCCTATCAACGGTCGATACTCGATACACGCAGGACGATGGGAAGTAATCGGGAGAGAGTGCAGCGCAAATTGGAACGAAACCGCGAGGAGACGGGGAAGACTCGCGATGAATTGCGGAAGACTCGCGATGAAGTGCGGAAGACTCACGATGAAGCACGGAAGACTCGCGATGAAGTGCGGAATGGATTCGCAGAGCTGCGCGAACTGATCATACAGCAGAACGATCGACATGAACGAAGAAAATCAAGAAGTTCAAGTCACCACACTGTACATGACAGTCCTACATCATCTTAAGCAGGAGGTAAGTCGCGAACTGTTTCTTCGCAAAGCTCTTCACATCAATCTTCAAGTTCTTCTCATCATTCTTATCATCGCTCTTCTCATTCAAGAAAGACACGATTGAAAGGAGATTATTCTTCTCCACCAAAGGATTCTCACAGTTCGCTATCTTCTTCTAAAGTTGTTTCTCGGAATTCAGCTAGTTCAAAGACAGAGGAATTACCTTTATTCTATGAGGATGAAGCGTATGAATGGATTGGGAGGATGGAAAGATATTTCCGAGTCCAAGCTATTGCAGAAAGATTTAAAGTGGACGTGGCAGCAAAGGCTATGGGGGAAGAAGCAGATGGCTGGTTTCAATGGTGGGATTTTCAAAAAAGAGAAGACAGTTGGGAGGCACTAAAAGAAGATTTGATTAGGGATTTTCCACCTAGACACCGGCAGAAGACAGGGAAGACGGCAAAACAGGAGTCATCCAAGTCACGAAGAACTTCCAGTTCACAATCGAGAACTTCTTCATTCAGTTCGCAGGAATCATCAAAACAGGAGTCATTGAGGTCGCCAAGAACTTCTCGTTCACAAGCTTCTCAATCAGCGCTAGAAATTTTCCAGTCAACAGAGAAGGTTCAGATGGAACCGACTGAACCTGTAATCAAGCAAGTGAATAAGAAAGACGAAATCAAGGAGAAATGACAGTTTATTCAAGGGCCAGATTATGTTTATTCTCATCTTGCAGAGGATGTGGATTTAATTTCCAACCAAGTTTCTATTGCTGACAAGCTTATTCAACCATGTTCTTTTGGAAATAGAGCTCTAATTGCTTCTGAAACTGTTCTTGTCAAAAGTCAACTTTCTTTACAAGTAAAGGAAAGTTTTTCAGAAAAATTATGCATTGGTAAAAATAGATCTGGTACAGAGACTCAGGAGGAGGAGTTTGGGCTTGTTTCGGGAGAATCTGCTAACATTTTTGGAAACCACAAATCGATTCATGATGCTGACAAGTCTAGTTGCGTAAAGGAGATGAACTGGCTGAATGTTTTAAAATCTGAAATGATATACTGTCATTCATTAAACATTTCCTTGGAAGGGCTGAAATCATTGAACAAGTTTGATAGTTTCAGATGTGAGGATATTGCTTCTATGAAGGGTAATAAAAAGGGGTTAGAAGAGGACAATGTGTTGAGCATTATTGTTTTGAGGAGATGGATGGAGAAGTATGTTGCTGATTCTGACAGCCAGGATCAAGTTATTGGGGATAAAAGGGGGGTAAAAGTCCAGAGTATCTTAGCAGGGCAGTTGGGAAAGAATGATCCACAGATTTGTGCATTTGAAGGATCCGTCTTCATTCACTCCAATGTCAAATCTGGGATGGGAGTTAAGGACTGCAGTTTGACACTTTATGCAAATTGGGACTCCTGTAATTATAGATTGAAAGGGGCTGATGAATTTACTTTTGAATATCAGTTGGATAAAATCAGTGTGGTCCTGGATCTTAATACTCGGAGTATGGTCATGGGATTGGAAGCTGAAGCAAATTTCCAACCTTACAATATGATCTTAGGCTCCAATGAACCAAGCTAAATGTAGATGCTGGAAATATAGAAGTGGAACCCTACTTGATGGGAAAAATAGTTATAGCTATACCTCAGTATCAATGTACTGGTTATCAATGTGCAGTTCCTTCCCTGCTTGTCAATACACCAGTATACATCAGGCAGTACATGGCATCAGGATCCAGAGTGGTGGTGGGGTTTGTAAGCTGCCAGACATCTTTGGAAAGGTTCATGGTCCCACAATCAATTCGATATTGGGAAGGGAGAGGAACAAGGAAGAGGAAGAGGAAGCAAAAGATTTTTGCTTTCTCCTATTACCCATCTTGAGGACAAGGTGGATGTTTAGGGAGGGAGTATTGTTAGGAACCCACTTATATAAGACTAATAATAGAAGTACTAATAAGAAGGTTAGTAATAAGGGCACTTGATGTATTGTAGTATAAATAGATGGAAAGGGGGAGTAGTGAGGGAGGCTTTTAGACATTTTGGTCTTGGGACTGGGAAAGATACGAGACTGAACATCTCGATCTTTTGGGGCTACGGCTTTGGAAGCTTCGGCCTTGTTCACTGTTTCTTTTCTGTAATCGATATCTTCTTCAATAAAATTCTTCAGCTGATTTCGTGTTACTCTTCTTGTAATTGTTCTGGAATTCTGGAGGTTCCTAACAGGCATCAACATCTCCACCTATGTCATTCTGCTCAGCCCATTTTTCCATTGCTGGTTGGTTTGGTTCAGTAACTGCACTAGAATTTTATCCAAGCTACTCCCCAGGTTTGCCTCCATAACAACAATGATGCTGTCCAGTGAAAGAATGCCATGTTCTGCCGGATTTTGGGTACACACAACAACATCCCTTGGAAGAACAAAAGGATCAAATGGGAATCCCTTTGTCATCTCAATAGCAAGGTCAGAAAAAATTTCCATATCAAGTATTGAGATACTTCCAGCCACATTGTGTCCTACCCCACTCAATATATCTGGCAATGATGGAGAAAGCCTTGACGTCTTAATAACTTCAACCTGTCTTTCCAGAAGTATGCTAGCCTTTTGCTTTGCTATTGCGTCCTTATGAAGAATGTTACTGATGGATTCAACCAATTCACGTTTGACAGTTTCATTGATAGAATTATTTGTAATAGCAGGATTTGTCTTGTACAACTTCAACAGCCAACAGAAATTGTGTGTAACATTGCTGCCCTGCGATTTCAGATTCTCTAACCGCCAAAGTCCCAAATCTGAGAAGTTTTCTTCTTTCCTTTCCCTTATAGGCTGAAACCCCAGCGATGGCGTTAACAGATTAGCAAAGCCAAGTCCAGAACCTTTGCTTTCATAGCATTCAGGAAATGTTAATTCAACTCCCTTTGGTTCCCCAGGCTCTACTGGTCCAGACAAGATACTCTCAGGGCTGCCTTTCATCCCATCTTTTCTTACAAGAGTGTAAATAAGTTGATAGACCACTTCCTCATAGTTATTGGTAAATGTCTTGCTCTTCAAACCTTCCATCCACTGCTGAGGTTTGCTCATATAACCTCCTTTTTCCTTCCATTCCCTCCTGTCTTCATCTCTGAACATCAAAACAGTGCCTACCAATTTAATGCTAATAATAAGTATGACTAACTTTTGAAACCATTCTGGATGAGTTCTTCTAGTCAGTGTCTTCTTCAGAGGATTCCATGTATAAGCAGTTGTCTGCTCTTTTCCCCAGGTAAACCCATTTACTGTGATTTCCTCAAACCCCGTCTTCTCTTCATCTGTCTCGCAGTTAAGCTTGAACACTCTGGTTCCCCATTCTGACTTGACAAACTCATTCCCGGAAGAAGCTGTATCAATGAGGGATCTAGCCATGGTGCCATCTTCAGATCCATCCGCGACTGTAGTTTGCTCCTCGAGTTCTACTTCTGGATTTGGTTCCTTGATTACAGATTCAACTGACTTCATCTCAATATTCGTTACCGAATGTGTAGTCTCCAACAATCTAATCCCTGAATCAGCCACGTCTATTGCTCTAGAAGCAGAAGAAATTTGGGCCTGGTGAGAAGAGTCAACTTGCTGCAAATCCGGCGCATTTGATGACAAACTGGGATACGCAGAAGTCTGATTTTGGGATTCGCGATCTCTGCGAATTTCTTCCTTCATAGCTGCTATGGATGCTGCGATTTTAGCCATAAATGCCGCAGTGATGCTCTGAATCTGATCATTCATCGTGGTCGCCAGGTTTGCCATAGCCGTCCTCATCTCCAGGTTCGAACGCTTCTCCAGACGTCCGTGCGAGCCAAAGGCATCCAGTCCTGATCGTCGTTGTTGCGAGACCTGCGAAAAAACTTTTGCGCTTGGCGATGATCCCTGCTAACTGCGGGAAGCTGTTCGCGATTGGGAACCAGAAAAAATAGTCCGCGACTCCTGCGAATTGGTGAGGGATTTGCGATGCGATGTGTAATGGGCATGAGATGCTCGCCTGCATCGTGAACTACTCCGGACTTCTCTCTCCCTATTTGCGATGCTCGCCTGCATCGCCTCCATGGTCGTTGCTATTTCTTTCATTGATGTATTGCGTCTACGATTTAACCCTCCACCACTGAACGAGAGCTATGCAGTAGTCGCTCTTCAAGTTCGATCCCCAGGAGCTAATTGCTCTTCAAGTTCGATCCCCAGGAGCTAATTGCTCTGATACCAATGATAGAACACTGATAAATCAACAAGCAAAAACAGTAAACAAGCTCACAGATCTAATCTGAAAGGTAGAGAAACTGAAGTTTATTGATAGGGGTAATCTGTAGGTAGCTCGGGGACAGGGACTTCTTATGCAACAAGGCAACACACAATTCAAATAACCGTCCCCCTAATTAGCTACCCCCACTTCTATTTATAGTAAAAGTCCACACAGGGACCAAACTGAACTCCTTAGCTAATTTTACCCCCAAAACCCCTTATTACTCCCTTCTAACAATACTACTACAAAATACTACTACAAGTACCTTTACTATTATTATTATTATTATTATTTCTTACTAATAGCCTACTAAGCCATATTCCTATCACACAGTCCACAAGTTGAGTCGGTTTTATTCCGGCAGCTGTCTGTGAGTCAGCGACAACCTTCATATGAAGATACGTTCACCATCGGCTACGAGGAACAAAAGGAGAAATCATCAGTTGCCGATGAACCTGAAGCTGGCGATATTGTTCGATGCCTCACTTGTAAGGCTTCCTCCAAAAATGATTTCCTCAACCCCAACTTGGAAATCAATATGTTCAAGAGTATTCTTGCATGTGGTACTGCTTGTGTTGGAAAATCCACCAATTATCCCCAGCTTGCACAGAGGCTGAATATATGAAGGGAGATAACAACTTTGTTGCTGAAATGATACTGCACCATTATCCTATCTACTCTTTATTAAGGCGTCATCCTAGCTCAACCAAGGAGTTGTTTGAATCCCTTCTCCAAACTGCTGCAGTTGTAGGTAATGCTCTGGATGCAACTTCATCAAAAGCATTAACTGATTCTCTTGATCGTGCTTGTGGTGCTGATACTTGCTTCAATGAGCTTATGCGGCTTTTCCCAATCAGTGGCACAGGACAGGCAGATTATTTTTGTAGCAGAGATCTTAGTCACCACAAGTTTGATCACGATGGTCCTACAGATGATTTATTGTTGATCGTGGTTTTAGAGACACTGGCTGAAGCCGAAGGTTCTCTCTCTGAAGATGATGGAGATGGATATGAGTATACCAATGGTGGATACCTGTTGAAAACCTCCACTGCTGAACTTTTTTCTTCCGTTGCTACCTTGATAGTGGCCAATACTGAAGGATTGTGGAAAAGGTCAAACCGCTGTTTACTTGTAAAACTATTGCTTGGTATAGGTGCTATGCTTGAGTCATTTGTTACTGATGGAGAGACCTTGCAAACAGCAATGCCATCAGAGAATGAGGTATCAAGGTTGGTAATAGCAAGTGAAAAGAGGTACAATATTAGAAGGGAAATGGTGAGACGTGTACCAAATGTCAGAGGTAATTGTATCTCTCAGAAAAAAGGAGCTGAGCTTTCATTAGCACCGGATGTATTAAAAGGTGAGGATTGGGAGCTTAAAGTGATTTCCGGGATTGGTGGCAGAATAATATCCATGGAGCATCTTCCTACTGGAACTCAGTGGCTTTACGGCCGAGTAGATATAAACGGATATGCAGAATATAGTGGACTTGAGCACATATGCACGGAAGAGCATAATGTCATTGAAACGGATCAAGAGCAGGCAGGAGGAGTCAAATCTTTTGCATTACAAGTTGATAAGGAGGAAGTGATGATAAAGGTTCAAGTAATGAAACTCTTAGTCAAGAAAGTAGTGAGGTAATGGGAAGGGAGAGTTGCAAGGATGAAGCGGTTGGTCAGGGCTGTTTCCTACCTCCCACCTTGAGGACACGGTTGTTGTCAAGGGGGGGGGGGGGGGGGGGGGGGGGGGGGGTGATGATAGGGATCTAGACAATACTAGTAATAAGAATACCATTAAGTATTTGATATTGTACAATAAGTGGTGTCTAGGCCCAGTAACTTAGTAACTGAGGCTGGACCATTTAGAAGATGAGTAATAAGAGCAGGAAAGGGGAAAAGAGGGATAGGCAGAAATTGGATTTGGGAATAGGTTTCGGAGTGCGAGACTACTCGAAGTGTCTCAATAGTATCCCTGTTCTTCTCTTTCTTTTTGTCTATGCCATTGTAATCCAGTTTGATTCTGAAAACTTCATCAATAATATACTGATTTTCTACAGCATAGTTGAGTTCTCTATCAGGTGCTCACCTAGTAGGTGTTTGCAGGCACCGCACATTGCCTACATGCTGTGACTACCTTGTTGTAAGGCCGTAAGGGCAACAAGACAATTAGGGGGAACAGTTCCCAGACACAATCAACGCCCAAAATTGTGATTATATGTCCATATGTGTGCAAAACTGAGTCAGGGGCAGCTAAAATCGTAATAAACATTATAATGCAACCTACTACAAACTTGCTACAAGCAATCTATGTTTTCAAATATAATCTGTCCATAAACTTTTTGATACATAAGGCAAAAGGTTCAAATAGACCCTTCTACCAATTCAAATACATCACTTGAGTTCGAATACTAAAGGTGTATTATATAAGCACACTTATACTAAAAACACAACCAATCTTGGCCTGTAAAATAATTATGTTTCAAAAATAAATTTAGAAATTTGATAAATAATATAAAAATTCATATGTTTGAAAAATATAAAAATACAAATACAAAAAAGTAAAATATAAAAATTGATAAAAACTTTAAAATGTTAAAATAAAAATCGAAAAAATAAATATGTAAAAATATAAAATTAAAATGTAAAAACTTTTGAAAGATGTAGAATATACTAATATTTGAAAATGCAAAAAGATAAAGATTTTTACAATTTTGAAAGAAAAAAAAACAGTTGTTCTATTGAAGTTTAACGATCTTTAAGATTTTTTCCAAAAAACGGTTAAATGGCCGGATTGATCAATTTTTTAATGTAAGCATACTTAAAAATTAAAATTATACTACATACTTTTTTAGTATAGGAGCTTGAGTGATTGATGGGAAATGGTAGAAGAGTCTATTTGGACTTTTTCTCGATATAAAATGAAAACAACCACCAGCAAAACCGCATGCATGAAATATTACCTCAATGCACAATATTGGCAGCATCACCGCTGATTGGTAACTGATATTGCAGCTGCATCAGTAGAGAAAAACAGTGAATACCATGCACATTGCCACACTTCTCCAGAAATGGACTGAAAACACGGTGTACCAGTTGTCATTATATGTAGAAGAAAAAGTGACAAGCAAAAGGGGCAATCCAATTTATGACTATATCCAACTGCGACCAGGTATCTTCCGAATACCCCTCTCACTCATCTTATCTCTCAAATGTGAAACATCTAACCACCTATCTATTGAAGCATAAAGCCCCGACAAGAGCACATAATTTCCCGCATTGAGAGGCTCAAGTTCAAATAGCCTGCATGCTATCTCCTCACCTAACTCAATATTAGAATGCAGCTTACAAGCCCCAAGAAGTGCACCCCATGCACCAGCATAGGCCTCAATGGGCGTTGTTTTAATTAATAGGTTATACGCAGCTTTGAGCTTTCCTGACCGTCCAAGAAGGTCAACCATGCATGCATAATGGTCAGGGGAAGGCTTTAGAGAGTAGTCATTTATCATTGCAGTAACAAAACGAAAGGCATCTTCAACAAGCTCCCCACGACTACATGCTGTCAAAATCACAGTGAAGGCTACACCATCAGGCACTAACCCTTCCTTTAGCATCCTATCAAATAGACCAACTGCCTCCTCACAACGCCCATGAATAGAAAGTGCCTGCATCAACGAACAATACAAAATTACGTCACGCTTAGGTATCTCCTCAAACAAAGCTATTGCTCTATCCATGTTTCCACATTTTGCATTCATATCTACAAGAGCCGCCGCTACATGTGGTTGATGGAGATTAGATAAGCTTTGCTTCACATAAGAATCCACCTGTCTAGCCAAGTCCAAACATCCTATTTGGGAGCAAGCAGACATCAAACTGACCATAACAAACTCATCTGGTCTAAGATTTACAGACAACATTTCGAAGAACAACTTTACAGCTTCATTAGGCTGTCCATTCTGTGCATACCCTGATATCATAGCTGACCAAGAAATTATATCTCTTCCTGTAGACTGCTCAAACAAAACCCTTGCAGAAACCATGTCCCCAGCTTTTGCATACCCATCAATCATTGTCGTAAAAGAAACCACATTCCTTTCAGGCATTCCATCAAACAGTCTCTTGGCATTATTGAGGTCTCCAAACTTCACAAATGCAGTTATCATCACATTCCATGAAACCAGATTTTTCTGGGGCATTTTGTTAAACAGTTTCTGAGCTTCTGAAAAGTCACCAAAATTAACATACCCAACAATTATAGCAGTCCAGGATACTTCATTTTTCAAAGGAATCTCATCAAACAGCCTACGTGCACACTCAATTTCTTTACATTTCCCATAAAAAGTAATCAATGATGAACCAACATACGCATTACTATTCGTCCCATACCTGATTACCAACGCATGAACGGCCAGCCCATCTCTCAAAGAAAGCACAGCAGAACAAGCCCTGACCAGTGAAGTTAATGTATATCCATCCGGAACAACATCTGAACATTTTTTCATTCGATTGAAAAGTGACAGTGACTGTACTAGAGATGAATGTTCACAATACCCTTTGACGAGCGTGTTCCAGAGATAGATGTTAGGCTGAAGAATGCGCTCAAAGACACTGGTGGCATAGGCTACGCTGGAGGAGAAAGAGTTGCTAACTGAAATCAACTGGTTTACGACGATGTGGTCTTGTTCAAACCCTTTGCAGATGATGTGGGTGTGGACCTGTTGCAGATTCCGGATGTTTATACAAACCCTTAGCAGATTGAGAAGTTGTGAAGATGTGGTGCAGATGGCAGGGAAGGACATTGAGGAGAGGATGTAGGATGACATCTACTACTCCTTATACAATATAGTAGCCAAAGATTTCTTCCACAAGTAGTTCCTGCCAAACCATAGAAAGTTCTAGATTAGAAAAAGTCAGCTAAAGCTGTAAGTATTTTCTCCGCCCGCCATGTGTGAAAAGGAACTTTCTGGTTTCAATTCTACCCAACATGCTCAAGTGCCCTATTAAATCACAACGAATATGCTTGATTACAGCCCCAATGGTTCTGCTACAAGACTATATTGAACTTGGTTCAATATACAAAATATGAGTCTTCTTCAATACAATCTTTCTTGTGCGTCCCAAAATTATTTTTCTCATTTACTTTTAAGGAATGACCTACGAGGTTCATACTTTTTCTCCAATTTCTAAATAAAACTCAAATCACATAATTAGTTAATTACATATTTTATTTATTAAACATCATTATAAAAATATCATCTTTAACACCATTTACATTCCACCTCTTCCTGAATACAATGAATGGATGATGGTATAAAACCATTTCTATAGCAGAAATGAAATAGAAACAGCCATATACTCCCTTTGAAAAAGAACCATCTTCAGTACATTATGTCTCATGAACTTTAGCATAACAATGTTTGTGTTCAGTGTTTTCTAGTTCCGAATTTGAGTTGTGGAGTACTATACTTTCAAATGTTGTTGATTATATCTTAAATTTTAGAATAAAGTTATTGTGATTAATGGGTTTCTCTTCATGAGATGCATAATGTAAAAGTGTGTATTTGTTCAATTTGTCCTATAGGATTTCTGAGTCATAGCTACAATCTAAAACTTCTACAGTTGATGGTTATAGGTACTCCTTCCATCCCATTATGTTAGGGAATAGGGACAATGGTCTTGGCACAAATAATTAGGAAAAACAAAATGGAAATGTTTGGTTATATCAATTTTGTAAAATTAAGCTGAAAATGGAAAAACGATTTGGGACAGACTAATTAAAATGGAAATATGAAAAAAAGACAGGACAGGTGGCTTACACTGTCACGAATGCCCCCGTCTTGCCAAACTCTGTATTAACGAAGGGCGGCTATTTCAGTGGCGACTTCACCTTCAACTTTAACGCATCCCACCCGTATAAAAATCAAACCATTCACTACAGCAACACAGAGGCATCACCCTATTTCGGGCAATGGCGAACGACCGGATGAAGGTTGCTAACGGCACGTTGCCGTCTTTTTCGCAGCTTCCCGGCGGCGACCCGGTAAATAGCGTCGTTCCCTATCTTTCCCGACAAGACGCGGTCCTTGACTCCGCGGCGATAGCAAATGGGATGAGCATCACCACGACTGACCATGAGACATTGCATTATTTGTTTGGCAAATTTCTTTAAATAAGAGAAAAAAGATAATTCCAAAATAAGAATGTTATGTTTTTAATTCCAAAATAGAAGTAATTATTACGGAGTACTAAATTTGAAAAATACTACGGAGTATCAATGTTTAAAATCTGAAGTGTCAAAACATTATAGTAATTATTCTTATTTTGAAAATAAAAATATGATGATCCTATTTTGAAATATACAAACATTTTTATTCTTATTTAGAGTAATTTCCCTATTTGATAGGCTTCCAAGTTGGGGATGGAATGGTTGACATCGGTTCTAAGAATGTTTTCTTTTAGATTCAAATTTGTTAGTCTGGTCTGGTTTGTTAGAGTATGGTCTAATCTGGTCTGAACTGGTAAATGTCTAGTCAATGTGTATTTTATAACTTTGAAAGTTTGGTCTAGTATATTTGTTTAAGTCTAGGGTCTAGTCTGGTCTGATTTCGCTTTTCTGGTTTGGTCTGGGGGTGAAAACAAAATAAAAGAAAACACCCTAAATATGCAAGATGTGGTTACTGGGAGGCAGATATGTTTTTAGGTATGTAATACTCCGTAATAAACAAGAGAAAATGATTTAATACTCTACACGTTAATGGGGTGTGAAATAAGTACATCAAACTTGCATATTTAATATATATCCCGAACTTTATATAAAAAGATATTTTTGCGTCATGATTGAAAATAAGTAAAAAAAGGTGACTAAGCTAATAAGTCATAATTTATATGAAGGCGTATGTAAATCCGACTATATAGTTGAACAACTAAGTCATAGTCTCAATTAAGTCTATTTAGTTGTAAAATCCGTAAATAAACGGCCCCTAGGTCATTTTGAGTTGGAAAGAGAGAGAAATGAGCAAAGTTCGTGGAAAGATCCTTTTTGAGATCTCACCTCCCCTTCTCAACCTTATGAATAATTATTTAATCAGTGGTTCTAATTTTTTTTTACTCAAGTGGGTCTGGGGAGAGGGTCTGGGAGGCCTAGATTGATCAGGACTGAAACTCACTCCATTGAGTTTCAAACCCTTGTGTGTCTAGCAGGTTTCGAACTCGAGACCTCTGGCTAGGCACAGTAACCTCACAAAAAGCATGAAGAATACTTGGTTTAATCATTGGTTCAATTTTTTACATGGATGTCTTTTCCATTGAAGCATAAAAGGATGGACTCTCTTTGCTTTATTTATTTTGGTCTACATACAATTGACCTTTCCAAAACACATTAGCACCGGTGCACCAAAGGCGTTGGAGATGTAATGTTTCTTGATTATTGTAGGTTGCAGTTTTGATCAATTTTACAGAGAAAAAACTCTTGTTGAATTGAGAACGGTGAAATGAAAATCTGACCTTGACTTTATAAATTGAAGAATATAGTGTGTATATTGTATTCTTTATTCTTTAGTTTAAAATTTTAAAAGTTTGTCTCGTAAAACTAAAATTGGTTGATTCTACTGAAATTTATAAAGTTCTGGCTAAAGTGACTGAGTTGGCTGTTTCTATTGATTTATGAAAAATTATATGAAAAAATAGTTAAAATGATCGTATACAATAACTTCAGTCAATATAACCAGTAGAGTAACGTCAATCTTACTTTTTCTTATTATTACACAACTTAGCCTGCAAAATCAAAAGTTACGTGTTTGGTGAAAAAATAACTGATATCTGATAAGAAGAAAAACAGGGTCACCAAAGTTACATAAGCATGTTTTTACTTGGACCATTTTCAATCCCACACCAAACCAGGTCAGACCAAATCAGACTTTGACAGTTATAAAATACTCAAAGATCAAACATTTGTTAGACCAAACTAGAGCAGTTCAGACCACAAACCACAAAATTCTGGTCCAAGTAGAAATATCATAAATTCTGGTCCAGGTAAACAATTTTTTATTTTTGCCATATAAACAAATACGGGGTAAAATAAATGGGTTCCAAATATTAAAGCATAAATTATATAATTATTATTATTCTATTAGATTGTATCATAAACTAGTCAATTGTATATCTTTAGCTCCTAATACGTAGCTAGATCCAATATATTAGCTAGGCAGTTAGCTTTAGTTATCTATTGTACGTGTATAAATTCATACTAAGTGTACATCACAAACATAATACAATTCAACACTTTCATGGTATCAAGAGCCAGACTCTTAAGAGCCCAATTTTTTTCCTAATTTTCTTCCCAATGACGATCACAGCACCCTCTCCGGTCATCCCTCTTACCGCTACAGCCAATTTCCCGATCAAACTCACGGCGTCCAACTTCCCATTGTGGAAATGCCAAGTTCATGCCACCCTTGTTGGCCTTGGACTTGAAGGGTATGTTGACGGTACCATCAAAGCCCCGGATCAATTTACTGATGATGCAAAAACCCAGATAAATCCATGCTATATTATCTGGTATCGCCAGGATAGGACTATCCTAAGCGCTCTAATTGGGAGTTGCTCCGACACTATTCAGTCGCTCATCTCCTCTACCACAACATCACGCAACGCATGGGATAATTTGGCACTGACCTATGCCAACACATCCCGCGGTCGGATCATATTCCTAAAATCGACACTTGCCAAAACTACCAAGGGTGACAAATCTGTCATGGAATACCTCACTATAATGACCAAAATAGTGGATGATTTGGCCCTTGCGTGCTCAAATCCCTACTCCCGAAGAAGATCTGATTGTCTCTATTCTGAACGGTCTTGGCCCGGACTATCGTGACATCACGTCCGCGATTCGGGTTCGCCAGACACCGTTATCCTTAAGTCAACTCCAAAGCATACTGGAGGAGCGTGAACGTGAGCTTCAAGAGGCCATTGCGCCAACTCCAGGTCTCCTGCCAACCGCAAATGCCACTACCCTTACTGACCGTACGAATCACTCCTCACATTATGGAGACCGGCGTGCCAATTCTGCTACTGACCGAAGAGGGTCAGCTCCTCGTCGTGGCCAATGAGGATATCCACAGCATCAATCCCGCCACCCTTCTTCTTCTTCCATGGTTTGCCGGTTTTGAACCAAGTCAGTTCGAGTCTGGTTCGTTTTTTCGTTTAGAATGATGGTTCTAACAAAAACAGGGTAATCCCTGCGATTTAAAATTCCATTTATATACTCTATACAAGAAAAATAAGCTAACAGAAATTGATAAGGACAAAGTTGCCGAAGGATTCAGAAGGACTGTCGAGCAAGGTGGAGCAACAAATGTCGGCGGCTGAAGACGGCTAGACCTAATGCCAGGTTGGGGTTGCTGTAGTTGGTGAAGGACTGAAGGGAGCGAGGTAACGTTAGAAAGCGGAAACTGGATGTCAGTATAACGTTAGAAAGCGGAAACTCGAGTTAACACCATTTTTTACACTAAGGTGGTGTCCCCAATATGGATTTTAATGGATTTTAAAAGATTTTAGAATTCCACCAGAATCCGGGTGTCCTCAACTTGGATTTTATAAAATCCTTTAAAATATGGGTGTCCCCATTTATTCCATGGATTTCTTTCATTTGGATTTCAATTGATTTTAATGGAATTTAAATAGGAAAATAACCCCAATCCACTCCACCTATTCTCTCGCCCTCACCCCTCGGATTTCAAAGGATTGCTGCCGGCCTCTTCTTCCCAAACTCCTCCCCACTCCCCAACAAATTATCTTCTACCTCTTCATACGTCTCTCCCAACTCTGCTTCCCCCACTCCTCAACAAATTATCTTCTACCTCTTCAAACCTCCCTCTTGAAATGGTGATAGCAGATCTCTGACAATAAAACCGCCATAAATATATGACAACAAGCACCATCGAATGGACTTCCTTAGGTCGTGAGTAGTGAAAGGTAGCATATCTCACCATAAACGCAGTATCCAATTGTTCACAAGGTACTGCTTCACAATTTGGATACACCTTCTCTGCGGTTGATTCACTATAGGCACCTCTCGCCCCCTCAATAAGCAAGCAAGCAATGTTCATAATAGGAACAATGTCATTAATCAATCATCCAATTAACAGATAGACATACACCTGAGAAGCTCGAAGATGAGACTCTTGGGGTGCCATATTTGACAAATCAGCCGAAGTCAAAGTCCTGAGGTTCCCCACAGTTCAAAAACCAAAATCAATCTCCGATGAAAATAGAATTTTACAACATTCCATTACAATCCATGAAATTATATTCTCTTAAAATCCATGGAATTCCATTAAAATCTATGGATTCTTGAAATTCCACTAGAATTCTATGAAATTCATAATCCTTAAAAATATTTTAAAATCTAAGTTGGGGACACCGCCCTAAAATGGTGTAAACATCACATTAAACAGTATTTTATCTCCAAGAGTTTACACCATTTTCATCACAAAAAAGGATATTCTCTTTTTATTCTTTTTACTAACTTTTTATCATTCTTCTATTTAAGTATTTAACTATCTTATATTTATACATTAGGTCATCTCCAACAGTTAACACCATTTTTTACACTAAAATGGTGTAAACATCACATCAAACAGTATTTTATCTCCAACAGTTTACACCATTTTCATCACCAAAAAGGAATATTCTTTTTTTATTCTTCTTACTAACTTTTTATCATTCTTCTATTTAAGTATTTAACTATCTTATATATATACATTAGCCCCTCATTTAATATTTTGACATTTCACACATACAAACTAAAATACGTGTGCGTGTCTATATATATACATATATTTTTTGTATATATACCAACAAAAGGTAATTTTTATCTATCAAGAAACTATCTTAGAACCGTGTGGTCCTTTACTAAATTGATGTATGCGCAGCTTGCTACTGGAGGAAGATGAGTATCACAGGTTGGCTAGTTTAACTATCCATCACCTCCTTGAGAAGTTGGAGGTAAAAATTGAACACTTTTGACATTTATGCTCTTAAATGTTTTCCTGCCACAGAAATGTTTTCAGTCTTGTATTAATTTTAAAATGATACTCTTATATTCATTTATATTTTCTTGTTTCATAGACAACACATTTATTTTTTTTAGCTCCAATTTCATATGTGGGTTCATGTTAGCATACCCCACACTGTTTTGGGACTAAGACTTGGATATTGTTGTTGTATAGGCAACACAGTCATGGAGGAATCATAGTGCATTTTATGTTGGATATTAGTAGTATCTTAAATCTTAAATTATTTTTACCAATAATGTTTTTGGTTATCCATTCTTGTTTTTAGTTATCATTTTTGTTTTTTCATGACAGGAATATGGTGATTTAGTAGATATTGATGGTTTGGATGTTGACTATGGGGTGAGCAGGACAAAGTTTTCAATTTCATTTCATGGTTAGCACGTGTTAATACGCTACATATTAATTTTGGGTTCCATTTGCAGAATGAGGTTCTGACCTTGAAGCTTGGAAGTTCAGGAACCTATGTAATAAACAAACAGACACCTAATAGGCAAATATGGATGTCATCACCAGTAAGGTATTTACATATTCTTTATCCTGAAAACTGTCTGTGTGTGACAGTGTGCCTATTATTCTCATTACACTGTTTTTATGTTTCTTCAACTTGTGCATTTGTCTTCAGCATCTCATAATTACATGTTGGAATCTGGTAGTAGATGGTCTAATTTTATACCATGTATTGTAGGGCTGGATTCGGTTCGGTTCCCGAACCGAAATAAGAAATATCCGAACCGAACCGATCTTTCGGTTTCGTATATTCTATAACCCGAAACCGAACCGATCTAAGATGGGACCCAATTTTTCGGAAACCGAATTTTCGGTCCGGTTTTTCGGTTTTTGTGAAAAAACCGAATGGGTATTCAATATTTATTTATATTGTAGTTAATACTCGCACTCAAGCTTTACTAGCAACTTAGTCTTTATCAGCTATGAAGGAGCGATTATATAGGCTCAAATGAGGAGTGAATCCTCTATTTCATCCGGTGTGGGACGAGTTGTAGGCTGAAGAAAATCAAATTGGAAGAATTGGGGCGGAAGAAAAGCAAAAAATGTTTAAGGTAATCCGTCCTTGGGGGGATTCGATCACGGGTGACACGAAGGGAGCGTGTTACCTGTCACCGCTGAGCTACTCCGGATTATTGGCAAATTGGGATGCCAAATGTATTACATACATTAGTTAAAGAAATTAAATAAAATAATTTAAAACTGTTATTTAATAAATAAATCGGTTCGGTTCGGTTTGAACCGATTTTCAATATCAAAGAACCGGTTCCGAACCGATTTTTATTCGGGTCCCAACTTTCGGGTCCCAATCAAGTCGGTTCGGTTTCGGTTCGGTTTTTTTCCCGCTCGGTTCGGGTTTTTTCAGTTCGGTTTTCGGTTTTTCGGTTAAAAATTCCAGCCCTAATGTATTGTATGCTTCTTTTAACTATCCTGCCTCATGGTTGATAAGTTAGTATTGATTTCGTTGTTGTCGTGGCTATGCTCTATCACTTGTGTGTTGCTACTATGTTTCGACATGGGCACTTCTTTCGTATTATCTGTACACTATATAGCTTACAGTCTGTTTAATTTGCGTAGTACTGCTATGTATATTGTAAAATTCGGCTTTACCCACAATTTTGCTTGGGATGTAAAATGCTAAAATTCCAACACATTTTATGAATAGGGGCTGAAATGTTATTGACGGGGCTGAATTTGCTGATATTGTGATTGAAATGACTTGAATAATTTGATTTGTCGATATTGTGAATCTAAGGTCTAATTATGGCTGAATAAGTTGAGTCAACAAAAAAATGCGTATTTTACTTTTATAAAATTATGAAATGATAGAGTATAATTTCTCATTTCTAGAACACATTTGTCTCATTGATCTGGAAAAAACAGGGCTGCCATAGATATGCTTATGGCACGCTGGGGGAAGTGATAAGAGGATTTCTAATGGTTGAAATTTGAAAACTGATGGGACGGTAGGAGAAGGAAGACTTACAGAAGGGGATCTAACTATATTTTCGGTGTCATATTGCTCTAAATAGTACTCCGTATGTAGTATATAAACTTATTTGAACCATAGCTAATCAACATTGTTGGGAGAATCAGGAAAAATCAGAATCGATGAGCCCTATTTATAGGTCAATATAGATAGTCCTACCATAACTACAAGTGTGGTATGATGAATAAGATATATAAAATACATTTAATTACAACTGAATCTTGTTTTAATGGGTCGTGAGATATATAGGCTTGAATTATTGTCATGTAAATCAAAGAGAGTAATTGATATTTTTGGGAACTGCAGTGGTCCGTCAAGGTTTGATTGGGACCAGAAATCTGAAGCTTGGATTTATAGGCGAACTGAAGAAACCTTGTTCAATGTCTTAGAGACTGAACTGGAAAAACTTTGTGGGACACCCATCAAACTCGGATGACTTACTATTGACAAGGGGCAACCTTCACGTCCTCTTCGAGATCAATGCATATACACCGAGTAGTATCATTAATATCCAAGACATGGAAGAGTGCAAAGGATGTAGAAATGCCAAAGAGCTTAAATGTTCCTGAATAGACTAAACTAAAGTGGCTTCTCCAAAGGGAGCACTCTTCATGGGATGCTTTGATTTAATCGATTTTCAAATACTGTATTCTTCTTCAATTGCAATTTTTGCTATCCTTTGCTACTTATAATATCTCATTCTCTTTTTCAAATTTGCACTATAATGGGATCTCCATGTCTCATTTTTTCTTCAGTTGCATACTTGCATTACTGATTTCACTCCATCATGAGGATACACATTATGTTTCATACCAGCACATTGACTATATTAAACATTTAAGTTGTTTCTTATTAACTCCAACGGTTTGAATTTCATGTTATTCACATATCATTGAAAAACGTGTCATTGAAGTTGTTGCTACTTTTATTCCAGCTTTTATATCTAATCAAAATGTCACTTTAAAAACTAATTGATAACTAAATATATCAATTGTAAAGTTTTGTATCGTGGAACGTGTTGGTTATTGACTTATTGCAATTAAAATATAAAGGATGTGATTCAAATAAGCCAATGAGGTGTTGGTACTTGCTAGGGTTGTCTATGGTTTGTTTAGATCTTAGGTTACATGAATGAGTCGTGTATAAGCAGTTTTTGATTGAGATTATACATATAATAATTTCAGAATTTTTTATAAAAGAAGAAATAAGAAAAGGAAAGTGAATTAGAAGATATGGAATAGAGATCACGATGCTCAACATTAGATTCTTAATACACAACAAAATATGTTTGATGCTCATTAAAAGTGCATTAATGCTTGTCTAACAGAAGTTACAATTTTCACTTACACTACGTAACTGTCACCGGTTCACTTACACTACGTAACTGTCACTGGCTGTACGGTGTGCACCGTACAACCGTGTATGATATACTACCTTGATTTCATGAGCTTTTGAAGAAGCACAAGAAATAATTTTTTTAAATATTATAAAATGTCAAAAATTGTGTGCTCTAATCGTACGAAGTGTCATAATATTGTCAAAAACTAAAAAAATATTATCTAGTACTCTCTCCGTCCCATTTTACATGTCTTGCTTTCCTTTTTGGGTTGTCCAAAAATAAGTGTCATTTTTCCCTTTTTGGAAAGAAATATGTGGTTCACAACATTTCACTTTACTTTAATCAAATCTCAACCACAATTTTTACCTTTTCAACCACTATATTAAAAATTGTGCCAAAACCAAATGAGACACATAAAATGAGACCACTGTTTATGTAGTATATCATAAAATGAACTAGTTGTAGTGGTGACCACCGCTTCCCCGACATTGACCCTTCGTAACCTCTACATAATCGCTGCCTAACAGCATATTTCGTGCATTGAATTGTGCAATAATTAAAATAAGTAATGTTGAAGAGACTTTTCTAATTGTATCGGTTGACGTTGTTGTAGAGAATCTTTTTACCTATTTTTATATAATTTTTGGAATTTTATCAATCCGGGACCTGAAAGATAAACGAACTATCAATTTGGGACCTGAAAGATGAAATGTATCGATATAAGACTCGAATGATGGAAAACTATCAATCTAGGACCCGAATGATTGAAAACTATCAATTTAGAACCTAAGTTTTCATAAATTTTAGAAAAAATTGATTGTAATAATCTCAACTATTGGCGGTCCGCTTATAATAATCCCAACTATCGATTATCCCAGAATAATCCCAACTTTAGTGACCTTCCGCCAATAATGGTCCAACATGACCGGCTATAAAAAAATTCATATAGTTTCTAAAGTGAATGAGAAGAGATATAACAAGTAATCCCTATAAATAATTCAACTTTTAATTTTTACGCTTTATTTCTATTTAAAATTCACTTTTTATAGCAGGTCATATTTGATCATGGACCATTATTGGCGGAAGGTCACTAAAGTTGGGATTATTCTGAGATAATCAATAGTTGAGATTATTTTAAGCGGGCCGCCAATAGTTAGGATTATTACAATCAAATTTTCCTAAATTTTATTATTATTTTTATTTTAAAAAATTTAAATAAAATTTAGTTTTGTTAAACTAATAAACTTTTGTGAAAAAATTTTCACCAAATATTAGCAATGGAATTAATAAAAAATTAAATAAATAAAAGCCTATGAAATGTTAGGTCCTAGGTTGATAGTTTTTTATCTTTCGAGTCCTATATTGATACATTTAATCTTTCAGGTCCCGAATTGATGATTCGTCTATCTTACAGGTCTCAGATTGATAAAATTTCATGATTTTTTCTTTATTTTACTAATAAAATATATATTTAAATGTAAATTTTTCATAAATCAGTAGAATCAGTCAATTCAGCCATAATTTCATAAGTTTAAGCAAAATCACTCGATTAATCCAATTTCAATGTCATCAATGCTCTCTATATAGGTGTATATCAACTATTTCTTTGAGTTTTCCTTTTTTTTGCCAAACCCAAAATAGACTCAATTTTATTCATTCAAAAGCTAATAATATTACTTATGTCATTCTTACTATGTATAAATAAATTTTGACATTTTCTGAAGATTTTAATAAAATAAAATTTTAGGGGAAAATATGATTAAAATATGATATAATATATCATATACGACCACAATAAGGGTATTGGATTAAAATGTAACTTTAACCTTTGGCAACTATAATTATATTCAAAATTAAAATGCTCAAATGTACTCATTATCATTATATAAAAAAATCAATACCAATAAGTTATTGTTATTGGTTTAGATAAGGGAAAAAAAGGGTTAGATAGGTCCTCGAACTTTTATAAAAAGGTCAAATAAGGCCTTATATAGGAGTTTCTGTCCGGCCGTCGCCATTTGGGGCGGTTTCCGGTGATTGTTTGATAAAATTTTTTGAACATCTTATTCATTAAGTCTAGTTTACTCATACCAAATTTCAGATAAAAATTCAATCGGGAAGGCATTCAAATTAATTTTTGAAGATAACTGCGCAATAATTACGTAGTCATCTTCAAGAATTAATTTGAATGCTTTCTCGATTGATTTTTTAACTAAAATTTGGTATGAGTAAAATAGACTTAATGAATAAGATGTTCAAAAAGTTTCTTAAAAAAATCTATCTAAAACCGACCCACCCGATGACGACCCTCGTATAACTAAAACTAGACTTTTTTATGAAATTCTAGAAATATACATAGTATATCCCAGGCTTTCTTGCTCGAACTCTTCTGTCCTGTAAATCGTGTGAAGTGTGTGGCCAATACGGTGGGTTTGGGAGGCAGAGATGGAGACGAAACCTACAGAAATCAGCAGCTCGAAGATGTTTGGAGGGTACAACAAGAGATACAAGCACTACAGCCCAACCCTTGGTTGTTCCATGACATTCCACATTTACTTCCCTCCTTCTCCTTCTTCTTCCCACAAATTCCCAGTAATTCTTCCAATTTCTCTCTACCCTTAATGGGATTCTTCAAATATCAAATATTAATATTATTCTACTTACAGTATCGTTTTTGTCTTTAAGAATTGTGCTGGAAAAAATGAATTTCACGTTGTAGTTAAACCATTCGAATTCAAGAAGGGATTGTGCTTTGTGGATTGATTCATTTTTAAAAATTAAGTAGAACCATCATTTAAAGGCTCCTCGCTGAATATTGTTATATTTCAGCTTTTATCACTTACCTTTGTCGGCTGTGTGTAACTACAATATAAGTGACCTGTTCACAAAGTTGAGGCTTAACGCTTATAATTATACGGAGTATATATTATCAACACTTCTGAACTGAAATCTAGCTTTGGTTTTTGGTATGAGAACATCTTTCTTGTTTGATGAGTTACCCAATGCTCATAGCATTCATAACTGCATCCTCATTACTGCTTTTAGGTGCTCTACTGGCTCTCAGGCCTAACATGCACAGACGAGAACTTTATTATAAAATCCGGTGCCCAACGTGCTGCTTCAAGTGAGGGTGTTGCACTAATTGCACCAGATACATCTCCAAGTGAGCCATTTTCTATATGCAATATTTCAATTTGTACATGTTGAATTGTTATAGGGAATATACATAGATACATAGATAAATGCTTATAGGATGACTGATCTTTATCTCTACTGGAAGGGAGGAAAATGTGATCATGGATCATCAGAAAATTCTAGCTCATGTTATAACCTAGTTGAGGCATTAAGCAGTGTGACTTTTCAAGTTGACTGGTCATATTTGAAAATCTCTAATGCTTCTTATACACTTTGGAGAGCTTATAGAGGTGATGTTGTGCTCCACACACAGAAATATTTATACACACGGCATATTCAATTTCGTTATTATAAACCACAGCCGCTTTTCTAGTATTTTGGATCTAAAAGGCATAATAATAATCTGTACTAATTCTGAATATGGACATTTTTTCCCTCAGGAGGACTGAATGTAGAGGGAGAGTCTGATAGCTGGGATTTTGGTGTTGGTAAGTAAAAGTATTGTTTCTCGATGTCAACCATCTAATTGAGTTGTGCCAACATTAGAAAGACAGTGCTTGACAATTTTAGGTATCATTAAGAGCATTTGAATGGAATAGATATCTCACTGTTTGCAATCTACATGAATAGAATATTAGTAAAATTGATCTTAAAATGTACCATGTAGTGAAGTTACTGTACTGTAGTGGGAAGTCACCTTTACTGTTTGCAAGATATCAAGAGTTTGAGTCTTGGTACAAACAAACAATGCACACTTACACGAGACATCTATTTGTGCACTCACTTTCACAAAATCCTTTTATTCTTGCCATTTGAAAGAGAGGTGAATATTCCTCTTGAGTTGAAAGTGTCATTTCAAGTCATCAAAATCACCCATTCAAGTTGACTTGTGCATGTAAGCTTTTCATCTAACCATTTCATCCAGTGTGAATAAGTTCAATTTAATAGGTGCTGGATTTTACCTAAATGCCACCCAAGAGAAGTGGAAGAATTGGCGTATGTATGACTATGTTGTGAAGGAGTTGCCGATGCTTCTCACTGAGCACTTTCCGCAGCTTGAGACGTCACGGGCATCCATCTCTGGTCACTCAATGGGTGGGCATGGAGCACTAACAATCTACCTCAAGAACTTGGATAAGTACAAGGTAAAGATAATTTTATCTCATGGAACTAAAGGTATAGTCAGTTATCTGCTTTCCAACTTGTAAATATAGGTGTGTGTGCGTGTTTGTGCTCTCCCGTGCAATTGTTGCAGGAGAACATCATTTTTAAGTGCATTTCTTTTCATGGTTAAGCACTTAAGATACACGTTTTTGTAAATGTCTTTCTTGACTTTCTAAGATCAAATATAATATTGGTTGACCATTTTGATTTGTACTCCGTATTACAATGATATTACTTCAAACTTCAAATGCCTTTCTTTAAACACTTCAGGATTCCTTGTGTTGACATATTACGGTTGTCTATTTTCAGTCAGTTTCAGCATTTTCTCCAATTGTGAATCCTGTGAACTGTCCTTGGGGCCAGAAGGCATTCACGAACTACTTGGGTGAAAATAAAGCTTATTGGGAGGTATGATCTTGAAGAACACTCATTCACTAGTTATGTAATCTTTTTCAGTGTATTGAGCTGGATATGTGAGATGATACTAAATATTGCATGTGCGATGTGCAGCAATATGATGCTACCTGTCTTGTATCAGGTGCTTCAAATCTCTCTGCTACCATACTAATTGATCAGGTGAGATGCTCAATATGCACTTTGATTTTCCATAATGCTCAATATTTGATTTTAGCTGCCTTGTTCAGACAAAATTTGCTAACAACCCTTTACCATACGTTTTTAATGTTGTGAACTTCTATATAGGGCTGCCAAAACGGGCCAATGGGTAGCTTACTAGCTTTCTTCAACTCGTGGCCCATTATGTCAGCTGATTTAGGCTCTCTTTCAAACATAATTCATTTTTAACGACCCCACCCCATTTGCATGCGTTATACACTACGTGAACTTTCCACACTTCGAATTTACCATCTCGTGTCACACACTTTTTATTTCCGGTTGAATGGTCACTCATTGCGATCGGTTAGTGCATGTTTATTACTCGTGATTAATCGGAGCTCAATGAAGCCAGGTTCTGATAAATAGTTTATCTATCAGCTTAGAAACATCTCAAAGATGAAAACTACGGAGTACCAAATTGAGACTTAAACATCATGATTTGAATCTTTGTTATTTTGAAATATTTTTTTACTTTAATTTTCAGTCAAAATTCCTTTACAGATTAAACTATTTTTAAAGAATTACTAAAATTAATTAAAACTTAAATGAGAATCAAATTTCACGATCAATGGTTTCAATCATCCATGTCCTAAATTAGTTGATACGTAGTTTTCATCTTTTGATATCTTAAATTGATAATAAGCCATCTTTTGTGTCTTGAATTGATTGACCTCCATTATTTTCTAATATATGTAAAATAAAAAGTTGTGCTCTGGCTTGTAATTGATGTTTTATATCCTTGTATTTTCTGATAGTCGGCTGTCGATTGTTGTAGGGAGAAGATGACAAATTCATGAATGATCAGCTTCTGCCACATAAATTTGAAGAGGCATGTAGAAAAGGCAGCATCCCTCTCCTCCTGCGCTTGCAGCCTGGATATGACCACTCCTACTTTTTCATTTCTACCTTTATCGAAGATCACATCCTTCATCACTCTCAGGCTCTTAAGCTGTAACTGGCCAAAACCCCATGTAAGCAAACTAAGTATACCCACACCGTGGAGTGTTATGTTGGTTTGGATGAAATGGTTTTGGTAATAAAACAATGTGTGAATTGAATTGTATGTTTTGTATGAAGCTTGAGTACAGTTTTAGCATTTTCTGGTAAATACCTGCCATGTCATGATAAACTTATATCTTGTGCTTATTTATTCGTGTCTAAGAAGTAGGTAAGTATCAAATCCAACATCAACAGCATACTTCTAAAATATATTAGATGTTTTCCCCCTAACAAAGATAACTGGCAAAAAAAGGTACATCTCTTGCTCAATGATTTGAAATGGGTAAAAGTTACAGATTGCATGTACTTGTGCATGGTATGGTACAGAGTAGTTGTTTTTAGGCCACAACAGTCCTATGGCTGATTCTGATAAACCTCCCTTCCATTGAGTGGCTGCACTGGCCTTGCATTTTCTTGGAAACCCTAAACAAGAGTATGAAACAAAAAGGAAGGGAAATTAAACTCAATTCTGCAAGTCTACAAAGTATTTTTGGATTTTCCACAAGACTGTTTCTATAATGAAATGAAAGTACTTACTTCATCAACAGCATCCTTTATCGCGTCTAGCTGTTCCTTAGATACTGTCTTGGCCTACAAACGCCACAAGTTCATTTGAGACCATTTGGCGGGAGTGAATTATGGCTAAATTATTTATGATGAAAATTGCACTTGGTGTGTGTTTTGTAACCCATTCTTTGGCTTATTAGCTTTATTACTAAATTTTTAATTTCAGGCACTGAGCTATGTAATATTATAAATAATGAAAACTCGAGATACTACTCTAGTTGATTTGATAAGGGTGACAATTTTAGCTTTTTTCATATAGAGTATAATTTATTTGAAAAAATATACTCCCTCCGTCTAGGCATGGACCGGGCTTGGGCCGGGCCAGGCTCCGGGCCGGTTCATACCGGGCTTTTTAAAAAATGTTAGGCCCGGAACCGGTCGTGGTATAGACCGGGCCCGGTTTAATGTTATTTTTTTTTGCTTTCTAATTAATCCTTGACCCCCCCACCCCCACCCCCAAACCCCCTCCAAAACACCTAGCCCTACCCAAGAAAAAGAAAAAAAAATGAAAAAAAAGCCTGGGCCTGTTCAAGAAAAATAGGGCCCGAGCCTGGCCCGCCCAACTCGCCCAAACCGGGCTTAAGCTCGGTCCCGGTTTGCTCCAACAGGGCCAGTCCGGGCCCGCACAGTAGCGGGCTGTGCCGGTTTCGGGCCGGGCCAAACCGGTAGAGTCCACCCCTACCTCCGTCCCTTAAAACTTTGCCAAGTTTGACCGGCACAGGGATTAATAAAGTAAAAACTGTGTGGTTGAGGTTTGTGCAGAGGAGAGAGAATTAACTCAAACCACATATTCTTTACTTAAAAATAAAAGTGGCAAAGTTAGTGGGACATCCAAAAAAGGAAAGTTTACAAAGTTTTAAGGGACGGAGGGAGTATTTATTTATAAATCTGCCATTTCAATCTCAATAGACCGACTAGAGGCCGTCTCCTCTAGGTTTAGGGTTCGTATCCTCCGCTTTCATCTTCGACGAAGTGTAGCTCAGAAGGACACCAATGGGCCTCCGAGGTTGTTTGGTCGAGTAGGTGGGTTGATTTTTGGAGCACCATTCTTGTGCGACTTTGTACCGCCATTCTTGTGCGGCTTTCTTCTTCGACAGCCCTATAACACCTATATGGCGGAGATTGCGAACAAGGTCAGGCCTTGCAGGTTGCGGTTGGATGAGGATGAGGTAGACCCGACGCAAGATAGTTTGGAAAAGTTGATCGAGCAGTGCGCTGGTTGGGAGTTCAGGATGGGGATGACAAACTAGTGCTAGATGAGGAGGATGCGGTAGACCACATGGAGCCGTTGTTTCCGGGGGCTTGTCCCCCTCTCGAGCCGCTGCCGTGGAGTGTAAGTGAGTCTAGGGTTTGGAAGAAGATGAATGAACTCTGTTTTAGTTCCGTTTTATTTTGTTTGTGTTTTTCTTTCGAATTGCATGTTGTTTTGGGTGTGTTCTTATTTCTTGGCAGAAAGATTCTAGATTTTAAGTCAGATGATGAGAAGTCTGGTTTGCGTGTCATTGGCTCAGTTAAGCCCATTACAGGATCGATGAATGTTATTGCTTCTACGGAGGTGATACATTCTAAGTGTTCAAGGGCGGATGGCAAACATAAGTTTTTTGTCATTTCTTTTCCTGCGTTATCCCTAAGTGCATTGTCGACAAACATTTGTTGATTTAATGTAATCGTTGGTTTTTACGATAAAAAAAACCCTCAACAGACCTACCTTGCTGATAACTGTCCAGAGAACACCTTGTGAACATGGTGGAGTTGTGAGAGAGCCAATGAATCTGTAATACTTCTTGCTTCCATATCTGATCTTTTTTGGATTAATTATACCTAATTCCTTACCCTCATGATCTGCTGTCTTGATATGGCTCAATAACTATGATTGAGAAACAAAAAAAAACACAAAAGTGTGTGCATTAGAGAGGTAATTGTGCCATTTAATTGAATCCCCTACTTGACCAAAATGGGATTATATACTTCTACCTACATGTTCAAGGAAAGGATCAGGGGCTCCAATTTTGTATAAGATTCCGACAGCAGCCAATTCATCATGTGCATTCTTATGAACCAAATGCATCTCCATATCGAAACTGTCAAATACTTTTAGTGTTCGAGTTGCAACATGAAGGTAGAATTTTTATACTGTTATTATTTTTACTTAGCTTATAGATAAAGATATATACCTTTTGCCATTCACAGTGTTTTCGGAGGGAGTGTGCCAATGGGCTTGTTGTAGTTTGTATTCAGTACCATTTATCACAATCTTCCCTGCGTCATCTTCCCACTTTATCTGCAAGATATTCCATATTTCCATGAGAAGCCGAGTAGGCACTAGTCGGCCATCTTTGGGCGCTTAATGTTTTTAGTGCTCGTTTAGCCACCTTTTTTTTTGACTTATTAGTGAAGAAATATGAAACATTTTAGCCATTTTAGTTATAACTTCTACAAAGTTTTTTTAATTGTCTTGTTTTTGCAGTTACAAAATTACTTATTGAAGTTTTATATTCAACATGCTAAAACTTATTACAATATATAGACAATACACATAAATTTTTTGGAACACAATTGACTTTAAAAAAAGTTTTAACAATTTTTATTTTGAAAAACTATTTCAACACAAGCAACTGTCATTGATGTAGTTATGGTTGGACTCGGGTCGGGCCACCCGGCCCGTGGATCGGCCCGACCCGTGGACCGGCCCGACCCGGCCCGCTACTGTGCGGGACCGGGACCGGCCCGGTTCTCGGGTCCGGGTCCGGGTCGGGCCTAGGCCCGAGGGGTAGGGTGGGTCCGGGCTCGGGTCTCAAATTTGGTGAACCGGTCGGGTTGGGCCCGGGCCAAATTGATTTTTTTTTTCATTTTTGGGGTTCCACCCGGGTTGGGTTTGATGGGTTTGGGGGGTTTGGGAGGGTGGGGGTGAGGGGGGGGGGGGTTAGGAAAGCAAAAAAAAAAAAATCCAAACCGGAGGCCCGGCCCGGACCCGGACCGGACCCGGTGGCTACCCGGTCCGGTCCCGGATCCACCATTCCTGAACCACCGGCCCGCCCGGGCCTAGGCCTGACTCGGACCCGGCCCGGACTCGAGTCCACCACTAGATGTAGTTGACCAACACTTATATTGGTGATCTCACTAATGATACTAAAATAATAAAAGTACTCAATACTAACACTTCTTGGTGATGATATTTGGGAACTACGGAGTATATAACATGAGACTAAATCTCAACTGCTCATAGACAGCCCATCTACCTAATTCTACTTGAATCTCATCCTTGATTCTTGACTAAGCTAGACTTGGTTATCAGTGACGGAGCCAGAAAAATGGCTCAGTGGGGTCAAAACCCAATCTATATACTGAATGAAAATGATGGATCATTTTTAAACAATGTACGTGGTGAATATTTCATATGTAGTTTAGATAAATAGATACTCATATCAATAAGATAGATCGTCTTTGCTCTGTTTCTGAGTCATGTCATGTTAGTAACTTAGTATTGAGTGAATTATACCCCATTTTTAAAATTCGGAAAAATAATCTATAGTATGCATCAAATTTTGCAGATTTTACGTTTAGAAAGTGTTGATTTTCTAGAAGTCATTATTTTTTACTCGTAATGAGTTACATGGGTCGTAATATATTAAATCGAAGATATTTAAGAGCTCTATACTCTCAAACTTTCAGTAAGGTCGGATGACCATCCTGACCCCCTTAGCTCCACCCTCGATGATTATTGCTTTACAGAAGCACTAACGTGCATTTTCTTTTGAAAACTCAAAATTAGTGCTTTTAAGTTATTACATCCTTCCCGAATAACTTTGCCAAATTCAAAGTAGGTGAGAAATAGGAAAAATAAAAGTTGTGTGATTGAGGTTTGTGTAGAGAGAGAAATACTAGAACTACAAATTAGTTGCTTTAATAAGAAAGTGACAAAGTTTTTGGGGCAATCAAAAAAGGAAAGTTGGCAAATTCCAATGGCATGGAGGAGTATTATTTATAATGTTTAAGCACTTCAAAATTAAAAGTGGTAACAAATGAATGATTAAATTATTTGTTCGCATTTTCTATAATATTTTAACATGGTAATATAAGGAAAAGACTCATACAAACACTCTGGCTTGAGATTTTAGAATCACTTTTATTTTTAATCAATACCAACAATTACAAATATTTATTTTTCAAACCTCTAATATTAAACATTTCTAAAAAACACAAAGATTCCCCCAAATTTCAAAGCAAGATAGTTATTACCTGAAGAGCATGACCTCTATTAATGATGGAAGCGGGTGCAGGTTTATACTTCCTAATCAATTGGCCAAGGGTGGAGGTAATCTGGACCGTTGAGTCATCAAGATCAATGGGGGACTGAAATTTCCCAGTACTACATTCTGTATATTTTGGATTAAGATTTCCCCATTTTTCTGGGCCATTCTCAGATTTTTTCATGTAACTGAATTTTGCTTCCTCATTGTTATGCTCATGACTAGAGATGGTCTGTGATGAATAAAGGAACAACAATGTTGTGATGAGGATGATGAAGAATGGGTTATTGTCCATTTATGCTATTATATTATTGTAATGTTGTTATTATTATGGCTATGTATGTATATATAATACATGCATGTAAGTTTGTCCTTCAATTTTAAAGTGGCCAAGAGAGACTAAGTATACAATTTCTTTGCTATATATTTGATCCTTCTCAACACCCTCTCTCTAAATGAATCTCTATGTGTAGGGACAATATGCATTCCATGAGTAAACGCAAATGTCTCTAGATATATGTGATTTGTGTGAAACATGTAATGTAAATCAAAGGTTTCTTCAAAGGCTTGCGTTCCTAGTTATTGTTATTATTAAGATTGATTTTATATGGATGGTATAGACAAAACTTAAAATTACAACCTCCTGTTATAATGTGCTCCTACAATAAAGCATAAATTAAACCATACTATGTGATACTTTGATAAACAAAAATCATTTTGAAGACTTAAATCAATCGTTGAATTTAAGATATTATATTACAATTAAAAAAAATTGGCAGCAAAGTGTTTATGTTTGATGTAGCATGCAAGTACTAATGTACTATCATCTACATATTCATCCCTAAAAGTAGCATTTACATCTTCTTTACACATTTTCCAGGTTAACATTACATTCTCAGTTTCATTATTCTTTCAAAATCCTTGTTTGAAATAGAAGATTGTTGTCTTGTTTCCTAAAACTCATGGGCGGATGTAGTCATGTAGGGGTGACCTTCCCAAGGTTGGAGCCCACCCAAATCTTTAAAAATTTCAAAATTAATATTATAACTTTAGTATACTAAATGACTACCTGTGTTTTACATGAATAATTATATGTATCAAGCGAAAAAAAGATAAATGAGACAATCATATTCAGTTGAGCACAAACGTCAATTGTGGTCAAAAGAGACCAAAGATAGGTCAAAAGTTGAAATAAATCAAAACTTGGCAATTTTATGTCATTCACGATGACCAAAAGATGAGGAACAAATGAAACGTTTACGTGAAGCACAACTTCGATGTTGGGTTTTGATCATCTAAAGAGACAAAATTTGCTAAAAAATCCCAGACACGAACCGGCGCCAGACCCACCCCAACTTCGGCATCGGAGATGCAAAAATTTCACATTTATATTGTCGAAATTAAGTTGGCCTAGGAGCTGGAATTATCCCATAATCGGAGTCGAAGTTTGGAAATCTGTAGAAAAATAGCACAACGTGCAAGATATTTTTCAGCTGAAATGTAGAGATTTGGAGGGTATGCCTTGGAAATTCCACCCCAAACTGAACTAGGATCTTGAATAGACTATCAAAGATCATTTCCAAACCTATTAACCCCTCTAGTCCATCCCAATCAACCCATTCAATTCACTAGTGAGTTTGTAGCTTCATAATTGTTTTTTTTCATTTATGGCATTCTTGAGGTGTGATAACTCATTCATTTATGTAATATTTTCTTTGTAATTTTATATTTTTCTACATCTAAAACATTGTAATCTTGATTAATATTTGTGTTGGAGGCCAAGTCTCTCATCCAAGGCTCAAGATGAACCTATATGCCTACTACTTTTTATATCTAAACCAATACATCACGATTTATTCTTCTTAAACTTAATTATCTATATGTTATGTATGCATCATAAGAGTATAATCTATGTATTGATATGAACTAACTCAAGTTGAAATATCAATTGAATACTAAAAGAGTCTTTCACATTTGACTCTCCTTGGAACTAAATCTATACCCAACCATATTGCATACACTACTAGATTTTTTTGTAGTTGCTGCTCCCCATTAATTGCGGTTGTAAAAAACAAACGCATCAATTAACATATATTTTTAAGTATTTGTTGCGGTCAAGAGGGAACCACAACAAATAAGTACGTAACATTTAGAGGTTTAATATGATAAATGAAAGTTGCAATTAGATCGTTCTATAGAAAAATAAACATATAAAATGTTGAAGATAGAAACATATTTGATCTTGTATGATACGTGTGTGATAACATATTAATCAATAAGAGTTTTCTCTAAATGAATGTGAGTCGTTAAGGGACTTCTGTGAAGCTATATCGGAATCCCGACAACCTTCGTACATGATTGCTCCATTGCGATTTTTCTGAAGTATTGATCCTTATTGCACCCGAAGCTATAGTCTCCACCAATAGTATCTCATCCTCGTATCCATCTCCATTCTACCATAGACTTGAGTTAACTTCTCGATCTCATTCCGCCCACGAGGATAATCCATCATTGACGTTACGCGAAAGAACCTGCCTTAGCCGACAATCTGAAGCCTTCACGAAAACGATGCCATCCTCTGAGCTGTTGTTGTGCGAACCAACGAATATAAACTAACACACCCACTACGTTATGCTAGCGTTAGAGCAAACTATTTGACTGACCTTCTACCGATGCCGCAGGAAAAATCTACTCAAGCCTAGGATAAAACTCTAGGCGCCATCCGCTTACATAATTAAATGAATTACACCATCAATATTATGTCTCCGTGTTATTATTATTTACATGCAATATTGTATATTTTAAAATATTTATAAATAAATAATAAATTCATGTAAAGAATATTTCAAATTAAATGAATTTATTTAATTAGAGTAAAAACAAGCCAATAAATTCGTTTAAACATATTGGTTTTAGTTCATTCATCATTTAATAATAAATGATTCACTTAAAGAAAGAATTCTTCTAATTAATAAAATAGGAAAAAAATGAAAACAAAATATAATAAAAATTATAAAACACATTGCCCCCATGCAGGATCGAACTACAGACCTCCAGTTTACAAGACTGGCGCTCTACCACTGAGCTATAGGGGCGTGATGTCCCATTTTTCGTGATAGTTATATTTATTCGTTTAGTAATATGCAATTGCGCGGCTTATATTATGATACGAGGAACATGGAGGGAGAGTTTCGCAAATATGGAAAGAAACATAATTATTAATTGGAAAAAATAATTAAAATACTCCAAATTATGAAGGAATGTGAGATAAACACATCAAACTTGCATATATATATTTAAATACTCCAAATTTTATATAAAATGTTATTTTAACATTATGATCATATATCATACTTCCCCCGTCTCTTTTTAGTTGCAACAGTCAACATTTCACGTTTGCCAACGCACAACTTTGACCGTCATTATATTTAATTCTGTATTAGTAAAAATAAAATAAAAATCAGATTATAAAACTTAGTAATGAGACAAATTTAACAACATTTTTCAAAAAAATTAATTCACATACATTAATAAATAAAATGTAATCAAAGTAAAGTACATGAATAGTGTATATATTCCAATGTATATATTAATGAGATACGGAGGATAGTATCTTCTAAAAATGTAAATTTATGATGTTAATTACATAATTTAAAATATCAAATTGAAAACTTTGCAATTATATAGAGTTAGGGGTAATACTGTTTATTTTACAATGAAAATAAAAATGTTAATTGTATCTTCATGAATGCTAGCTAAAATATTTTAAATTAAGAAATTAACATAAAAAAATGAGATTTTTTTTTTTAAAAATACATGACTAGGATGCTAAAATAACTATTTATATATTCCATATGTTCCAATTTGATTTGCAAAATTTCCTATTTTGATTGTCCCAAAATGGTTTTTTCACTTTCTAATTTAGGTATGTAAATAAGAATGAAGTGACAAATGTACCTTTACTTTTACTTTTTTTAACATTAACTTAAAGACATCTACTTTTATAAAGACGGACAAAAGTGTAAAAAAGAAGTATCATTTATTATTATTTCTTAATTCTTATATCGATCAAAATTTGCAATTCAATTCGGGACGAAAAGAGTAAAATTTAGAGTATTTAAATAACATTTGCAAGTTTGAGGCTTCTTCAAAATTTGGAATATTTTAATTAGTTTTCCCTTATTAATTACTAGTCCTGTGCGTTAATAAAACGAAACCCTAGTAACTTTATCGAAATCTCTGTTATTGTCTTCCCGATTGTGAAGACGAAGCTGTACAGCCCAATCTTCACCTTAGCACACACAGCAACTATGGCGGCGAAGTTCGATCTGACACCGCGGATAGCGCCGCAGCTCGACCGCCACCTGGTATTCCCCATGCTTGAGTTCCTTCAAGAGCGGCAATTCTACCCGGATGAGGACATTCTAAAGACCAAAATTGAGCTTCTCAAAGATACCAACATGGTTGATTATTCTATGGACATATTCAAGTCCCTCTATCACACCGAAGATGTTCCTCAAGGCATTCACTATACTTCTTCTATCTGCATACATTGGTTTGCTTTGGAATTTTTGCCACTAGCGGAATCAGATTTTTTGTTTTGTTACCGTGTTTGTGCGAAGTTTACATCTTTCTTTTCTATGTGTGGATCTGCTTTCTGTATGGTGCTATTTAGCCACAGAGCAAGGTTCTGATGGTTATTATATGGAATTCCCTATTTACAGTATGTGTGCGCTATTGTATCTACATTTTTACCCTACACCCGGAGTACATGTATTGATGATACTGTCGTTTTTTCACTGCCTTCTTTCTATACGGCATCCCTTTGACCAGATTTCTCTTTGTGTTATGATGTTTGTGGTAAAGTTTTCATCTTTTTTTTATAAGTGACTTCTCTTTTCCATGATTTACCCACACACACATTTTTAAAAGCTATTCAAATCCATTCAAGCTTAGGCCAGGGGCTCTCTTAATAGTTTTATGTATTTGTATGTTCTACAGTACCCAACTACTTCCCTTCCTTTTGTACTCGAATTCTTTCCTCTACACTCAGTTTTTTGGTTTATGGTGTTCTGTTTCTGGTTACAATATATATTTTTTCTTCTTTGTTATTTTTGCATTTCTTTGTTGTTATTCTGAAAAACTAGATCCACCATTAAGAATATCAATGAAGTCCATTTTTTGGCGGTGTTAATTAGTAAATTTTGTATCTTTAGTTGTCTTGATCCTTAACATGCGTCTGGTTTCCTATTTTCCTTTTAAATCCATGATTCAAATATTCAATAATTCTGAAGTACATATGAAGGCTTCAATAACACTGTACCTTCTATTATGTGTATTATATTTTGCAGTAAACAAGTTGCCTCATGTTTCTGATATTACTAATGTATCTGACTTAGTAAAGTGTGGTTTTGTATATAAAGCTGATCTTTAGAATGATTAAATGTGTACTATTTTCTAATCTTATCATAGTATGTATGCTTATTTGTTGATTTTATATTCAGAAATGGTGAATCGAAGAGTTGAGGTTGTTGCAAGGTTGAAAGCACTAGAGGAGAGTGCAGCTCCCTTGGTCGACTTTTTGCAGAATGCAAATGCAGTTCAAGAGTTAAGAGCTGACAAACAGCACAATCTTCAATTACTTAATGATCGTTATCAGGTATGTATGGTTCATAATAGCTCACTTTATTTGAAATAACAATGACATAACCTTCAATCACTGAATACGAGGTTTATGACTAGTCTAATACTCTAATGTATCTAATGCAGCATGCTAGATTTCAGATTCTCACATTTGAAACAGTTCAACATTAAATGTAAAATATGTTTAACACTCATTTAGACAGGAGGCATTGATAGGCTTGTAATTCATATATTTGAATGAAGAATCTCTTTATTTCGTTTCACAATTGATTTGTGCGGTTCTTCCTCAGATCGGCTCAGAGCAAATTGAGGCATTGTATCAATATGCCAAATTTCAGTTTGAGTGTGGAAACTATTCCGGTGCTGCTGATTATCTGTATCAATACCGTGCTCTCTGCACAAACAGTGACAGAATTCTGAGTGCATCATGGGGAAAGCTAGCAGCTGAGATATTAATGCAGAATTGGGATATTGCCCTAGAGGAACTGAATCGCCTGAAGGACATTATTGACTCCAAGGCAATTTCTTGTTCTATCATTAGTTTCTTTACAAAAATTGCATAGATGTTTCATTTTCCACCTGGGTTAGTCTGCTAGCAGAAAAGTTAGGCTAACTGGGGTTTTCAAACTTTGATGTCTTTGCAGAGTTTCTCAACACCATTGCATCAAGTTCAAGGCAGAATTTGGTTAATGCATTGGAGTCTGTTCATCTTCTTCAACCATGACAATGGAAGGTCCCTGATCATTGACCTGTTTAATCAAGACAAGTAAGGATGCTTTGTTTATTTAGTCCCTTTTAAGTCACTTGGGTTGTTTTTATTGTTTCTTGCTTCTCATTCATCTTATATGCACTCACACACATGCTTTGCCTTTACCTTGTAATGTTAATGTGCTTCATTTTATTGTCTCTCAGAATTACCGATTTTGGTAAAGAAAGTTGGTCAAATTTTCTCTCTCTATATTTGTGAAGATTTCATTTGGCTTAAGTACATATATAATAGTTAGACTGGTTGATTCTAGGTACTTGAATGCCATCCAAACCAATGCACCCCATCTATTGCGCTATCTGGCTACAGCATTCATTGTTAACAAACGAAGAAGACCTCAGTTTAAAGATTTTATTAAGGTTATTCAACCAGACCAGTACTCTTATGCTGACCCCATTACTGAGTTTTTGGCCTGTGTTTATGTCAACTATGACTTCGATGCTGCACAACAAAAGATGAAAGAGTGTGAAGAGGTAAAATCCATTCCTTTAAAGTGGTTTCATAATTGATTCTTTCTTTGGTATCTTGAGTATATATGTATTTTCCTTCATGGATTGGTATCTTAATAGATTTTAATGACCTCTGATTGTTTTATGTGTAGGTAATATTGAACGACCCGTTCCTCGGAAAACGTGTTGAAGAGGGCAATTTTTCAACTGTGCCATTGAGGGATGAATTTCTTGAGAATGCTCGTCTTTTTATCTTTGAGACTTACTGCCGTATTCATCAACGCATCGATATGGGGTTTGTACCGAGTGCTTGACATCTTTTCTCAATGACAAATTTATTTAAATTCTCCATCTATCTCCACCTAATGTTCCTTCTATTGAATCCAGTAAATGAGTTCCGTTCTCTTAACCCAAACATTATACGATAGTACAAACTAATACAAATTACATCTTCCCCAAAAAGTCATGTTTCAAGGTTCTCTCCAAAAAGAATTACAATTTACAACTGCTCACCCCCAGATTTGCTTGACTAAAATAGTATTATTAAGTCTACCTAACTCAATCAGCTTCCACATTGATTGTTGACTAAATAAGGACCTAATTTTAACATGTTTAATTTATTTTTGGTTTTACTTAGAAATAAAGTGCTCTTTCCATGCTAATATTTTGTGAGGCCATTAACTTGGGCAGGGTTCTCGCTGAGAAACTAAATTTGAATTATGATGATGCTGAGAGATGGATCGTGAGTCTTATCAGGACATCCAAGCTTGATGCCAAGATCGATTCCTTGACTGGAACCGTAATAATGGAACCTACCCAACCCAACGTGTAAGTTTGACTGAAAAAATAGTGATTCATCAACAGTTCATCAATTGTTTATAAAGATTGATTTATCCTTTTTAATCGTGCACAGGTATGAGCAGCTAATTGACCATACCAAATCTCTTTCCGGGCGGACATACAAATTAGTCAGTCAGCTTCTTGAGCATGCCCAGACTCAAACACAGGCTGCTCGATAGTCCTATTGCTGAATCTTAAGTGTTGATTGGCATTTGGTTTCTGAAGTGCTTTGTTTTGGTGAAGTTTCTGAGTTTGGTGTTCGATCTTTAGCCAATCTTCTCAAGAATTCAAAATCTCGAGGTTTAATGATTTTAGTGAGATATTGACTCCTTTAAATTAGTTCTGATAAATTTGGCGGTCTGTAAAATGTTAAAACAATTTTGGGTGCTTTAAGTCGACCCTTGATTATTCATGAACAACATGACTTTATTGGAATCATTGATGAGTTGTCTTAAAGAATTGGTTAAAATGCACTAGCTGCCTAGATTTGTAGTGACAAGACAATCTCTCTTAACATAGGTTGCATTGCATCCTGCAGCTATGTTTGCACACCATGCACGTATATGGGAATACGGTATATGGGAAGAAACTATAGGTGTCAATATACAAAATTTTCGCAAATATTAATGTAGAGGTATTATTGGTATTAATCTGTTAGGGTTTGACTCTTTATATTCACATTTGTGCACTTTAAAAAGTTAAAGCTGACATCAACTTGGATCAGCTCGTGAATTGGAGTTGAAATTTTTGGTGTTGAAATGTGTCTAGGCCTCTAGGGGTGGTGTACCCGGCCATGAATTGGATGAAGTTTTAAAGATTGTATGAATTTGAATAGAGTTCAAAATATTCTATAAGATTTAAGTAGAATCATTTGGATTGCAATAGATATTTCTAAAACAAAATATCTTTATTTGAATAAATAATGATATACCATTCAAGCAATTCATCTAGTCTTTTTTCAAGAGTGGCTCCATGTCTTTGCAATTCAATTATTGGGAGTCTTTCTAAACCTTCCTATTACACACTAACGCCATCCATTCTTGGCCAACCAACCCCTTTTCTGTAATACATAGTTACTCCTTGCCTGGTTGGAACTTGAGTATCTACGCACACATATTTTACATATATATATTCTTCCATTTTTGATACAACTCCCAATCTTCCTCTATTAGCGACTCTTTATTGGTTTGGATTGTCACATTTGTTGTACTGTATAGGGATGGATTCGGTTCGGGCCACTCGGCCCGTGACCCGGCCCGGCCCGGTACTGTGCGGGCTCGGGACCGGCCCGGTCAGGCGGTCCGGGACCGGGTCTGGGCCCGAACCGGGGGGAAGGGGTGGGGCGGGCTCGGTTCATCATTTTTGTGACCCGGCCTGGGTCCGGGTCTATTTTAAAAAAAAAAAAACTTTTTTTTTTGATTTTTGGCTACTAGCCGTTGAGGCCTTGGGGGTGGGGCTGGGGACAACCCAAACGGCTATATAGCCGTTGGGTGGGGTAAAGGGGGGGTCCGGGGGGGTTGGCTGGTAGGAGGTGGGGGTGGGGGGGGTGGTAAAAAAACCTATAAATTCTCCTACTCTTAAACATTTTTTCATCTCTTCTCCAATTCTTCCTAAATCCTATTCTTAACTCTCTACTCTCTAATTCTCTTATTCTCCAATATATTATATATCTACTCTCTAATTCTCTTCTCCAAGAAGTTAAGATGGAAAATCAAAATGCCATTATACAGTATAATTTTGATAAGCAGAAGGACCCGAAGACCGGGATGTGGTACGCAATTTGTAAATGGTGCGAAAAAAAATGTATTATGGGGGCTTCAGGCGGATTCGGGATGGCAATCAAGCATATGAAGTCATGTGACAAAGCCAAAGGATCGGGAGGTGCGGGAAGTTCCGATTGATTACAATTTTCAAAATGTTTATCTGTTAAAGTTTGTTTTAATTTTCAAATGTAGTTCCTATTTCATTTCAAATAAATGCAATTGAAGTTTGTTTTTAATACTCGTATCAAACTATAAACTATAAAATATAAAATATAAATTATATATAAAAAAAATTAACCGGCCCGGCCCGAACCGGACCCGACCCGTGACCCGGGCGGGTGGCCCGACCCGAACCGGACCCGTCCAACTCTCGGGCCGGTCCCGGGCCCACTGTTCTTGAACCGGCGGCCCGACCCGGCCCGAATCCATCACTGGTACTGTAGTTGACAGTTAAGATTAGAAGTATTTATAGGTTTTTTTACCCCCCACCACCCCCCACCACCCAACCCCCCCGGACCCCCCCTTTACCCCACCCAACGGCTATATAGCCGTTTGGGTTGTCCCCAGCCCCACCCCCAACGGCTAGTAGGAGCCCAAACCATTTTTTTTTTAAAAATTGAACCGGACCCGGGCCCGGGCCCGACCCGGCCAGGCCGGGTCACAATAATGCTGAACCGAGCCCGCCCCGCCCCTTCCCACCGGTTCGGGCCCATACCCGGTCCCGGACCGCCCGACCGGGCCGGTCCCGGGCCCGCACAGTACCGGGCCGGGCCGGGTCACGGGCCGGGTGGCCCGAACCGAATCCATCCCTAGTCAAGGTGAATGTGCCAGGGTTTCTGGTGTTATAGCCTAGAGAAGTTGAGAGGCAGTGGCGAAACCAGAAATATATGGTTAAGGGATCTGAGCTTTGAGAATTTTATATTGTCGAGGTCAAAATTTAAAATATCAATATATTTTCTCCAGATTCAAAGTATTTATATATAATATATACTTAAAATATTTTTCTTGCAGGGGCCAAGGCCCCCTCCTACCCTTCTCTGTCTCCACCCCTATTGCGAGGGACGAAGAAAGAAAGGGGGAGCACGGGAGAGGAGTCGCATGCTTTTCATGTTAGGTTTTTGAAACTCGATGTCAGTAAGATTCTAGATGGAAAGTTTTGTTGGTATAATTTCATTAGAGTCCTTTAAAATCCACTAAAATAAATAATAATCGAAATCTAGGTAATGTTTGAAGGCATCCGCATTTGGATAGGCTTAGTGGAAATTCAAACTGGGAATACTCATTTTGTAATGGAATTCTAAATTCCATAAGAATCCGCTGTGGATAACCCTCAAGTCCAGGGAATCAGGCATTGGAACTTTCATTTAATAACTTGATGTTGTAGGACTGGAATGGAATTTTCTTCTTCACAAATTTCAAATTTTATGATTGATTTTTTCCATTCTCACCCTAAAACTGTTAATAAAAGATGTAATTGAATTTTTCCATCGGTGTCACTCACTGTTATCTTCTTGAAATTAGTCACGGGTGAACAAAAAGTAGCATCAATTTTTCTGAAGGACCTTCAAAGGTAATAAAAATAAAAGATACATAGTACATAGTAGTAAATATAAGTAAGGAAAAATGAACAACAATAATCTCAACTATTTGTTATCTGCTTTAAATTCTCTCAATCTCCGGAATCCCAAACCCCCTGCCTCCTTCGGCCTACACATACCCTTCCAGTTTCTCCATCTCAACCCTTTTTTATTCAACTTGGATCCCCTCCACCAAAAGTCATTCATCAATTTTTCAATTTCATCACACAGCTCTTTAGGCAACAAGAAAACATTCATGGCATAACTAGGCCTGAATAACATTCTTTAATAAGACCGCTCTACAAGCTCTCGACAAGAACCTATTATTCCGCTCGCCGGTGACACGTCTCCGGGTAGGCGTAGTAGCATGTTAACCGCCATTCAAAATTGCCCGTCAACGAACTCACTTTGCAGTCCAAGAAGTTCGGATTTTCTTCCATGACCACCATGTGCACTTCATCATTCCAACCGAGAACCAATCCTTCACTTCTTCAATCACTATCTGTCCCCACTGTATTTGTGAACCCTTTCGCTTGAATAACCTCTTTAGCACGTTGACACCTCAATTTAGTCTCCATCAAAAACACAATCATCGGCCGGTGCCGGTGCTGATGGATAATATCCGACAACCCTTGAACAGTGGCCGGATTACCAAAGCCTCTACAATTCCAACTCAAGATATTCATGAAGTAAACCCTTAGAAACTGAATTCTTAGGCAAATTACAAAGGCGAAATTGACACTAATAATCTGTACTTTTACATATATTACAAAAATAATCCCTACTCATAAATTTCACAAAAATAATCCCTGCTAGTTACTTGTTTCACAAAAATAATCCGATTTTAATGGTGTTAACTTTTCCGTTATTTTTTTTTAAGTTTTGAATATATCAAACAAAAAATATGTATACAAATTAATAATATTATATTAGAGTTTAATCTTTTCCTACGATAAACTAATATATTTGAGTTTAATTCAATATTCTACATGATTGTATTAATATTTAATGTATTATTACTAAAACTACTTCGGAATCTCTATTATAACGAATAACAAAAATAAATCTTAATAAAATAGGGATAGAGAATGAAAGAGTAGAGAATTTGAAGAGTATTATGTTTTATGAAAAACATTTCTATTATGTTTTATGAAAATATTGAATACTAAATTATTACTCCGTATTTTTAGTAGAAACAAGATTAAACTCAAATATAGTAGTGTCATATATATATTTTCGATTCAATATATTTAAAATAAAAAAATAACGGAAAACTTAACGCCATATGCACTTGGTTTATTTTTGTGAAACGAATAAATAATAGGAATTATTTTTGTGAACTTTTCAAATATGGATTATTTTTGTAAAATGTGTAAAAGTGGAGATTACAAACTACCCATCTCCCCAAGATCGGAAATTGTCAAGACTGCACAAAAACCTCGCATAAAGTCGCACAAGCCAAAGCGAGGTCAACACATACTACCCGCAGCAGAAACTGAAGAACTAGCGCTAGGGCGGCTAGGCACGAACAAGTCCGCCGGAAAAAACTCCTAGGCTTGCCCTAGACGATGACCGCTTTTACCACAGAGGTGGATTTCTTTTTGGTGTATGACAGAGAATCGCGAGAAGCAGAGCTGCAGAAGGGCCAAGGGTCAGATTATGAGGTTGCCAAACAGTGACCGTACGGCCTCCGGCATGCGAGCGGCGGAGCGTGCGGCCGTCCCTGCGGCGCCCGGCTATGTGCGAAGGGTTTCCAGCTTTTGATTACATATGTGGTAGCACTTTTGCAGAGCACAATTTTAGAAGGTGTAGGATGTATTTGGTTCAATCGTTCAGAGGCTATCAGAGCAGGTGTTACCTTAAATTTATTCGTTTAGCTTTACAGGTTTTGTTCATCTTTGCTTCTCTTGTGTAATCTACATTCACTTTTTCGCTTATCTTCTCTCTTTTTAGAAAATTTGGGTTTGTCCATTGGCTGAAATTGGTTCTCAGGTTAGACTTTTGTGATTTAAAAAAAATCTAACCAAAATCATACAAGAATTTTCAATGGGTTCCCTTATGTTGTAGTTTACATCAAAAGAGGTATGAAGTTTGTTTGGTGGGTTGATAATGTTAATACCATATTAATAATTTTTAAAATCATTGCAGGAATTGCATGAGCCACATTGAATAGACATGCTATTGTTAGTTTTGGAGGGAATTACATAAGAAATTCCAGTATTCATAGGCTCATCCACTCAGATGCTGTTAGACACCAAGTTTGTTAAAAATATGTAAACCATTGGCTTTGAGTCCACTGTTGCAAATATTGCAAATACTGATACATGTTATGCACTATTTTGAGGCTTTTACACACTTTTCTGCGCAGTAACTTTTATTACAATTCTATTCCTTCTACATAATAGCGGTACACTTCTCCAAATTTGTTTTAATTTCCTGCTCATTTGACTATTCACCAGCCCCCTTCATCTAACATAATATGGACAGTTCTTTTTCACACTCTATCCACCTCACTGTCCTTCAAACCCTTTCTAACTACTCTCCATCAGCTGTTTTAAGCAACGCCCAAGAACATATAAACTCGGGATAGTTTCTCCTTCATCTTACCCCTGGCTAGGAACACATATTCTTAATAGGTATAGGTATATTGTATTATGGATAGATTAGTTTTTTTATCTAAACTTATTTGGTTAATTTTAATATAATTCAAGCAATTTATAAATCATCATAATTGTTATTATATCTCCTCAAAATTGATAACTTTGCAATAAATTATTCTCTATCCAGCATGCAATTGTTGTTCTTTAATTTACAGTTTTGGTCTTCCTTTTCTGCTATGGGTTGATTTTCTGTTCATTTCTGACTAGAGTTATGATTTTTTTAATAATACATTAGTTTTTAGTTTTCATTGCCTTAATTGGCAATTATTTTGCATCTTAAATCTATTTTTGCTGAATAGAGACTGAACAATAGGAATACATTTTGACTTGCTGGGCTACCACTTCAGTATAAAGGGGTAGTAAATACTAAGTACAGCAAAAAAATTAGGACATTACCATCATTTGTGTTCTTTTAATGAAATTCAAACAAATAGGCAGAGTGTGAAATTATTTCAAATTGCTGATTAAAGAAACAAACAAACAAATAGATCGTATAGTGCAATAACATAGAGTGACTGAATAGGTTGAATTGAAACCAAAATGAAAAGATTTTGAAAAAAACAAAAGAAAGTGCTTTTTGGCAAACTAAATCAACATATTTGAAGGGGAATGATACCCTTTATCTTTCACTCAAAAGGATTTTATGTTGTCAATCAGAAACCTAATTTGACAAAGATTCTAGGCGGAATTATGATAGCGCCGAAACTTTATTATATAACAAACAATAATATGCTATCCTAATTTTTGAGTTGGGGATCTGGCGTTCCAAAATGAAACTGGTCAGATTTCCATTGATTTAGGATGAACCATGAGTCTCACATAGTGACATACTTATATCAGCCCGACAGCACGTAAGGGCGTAATGAGAGCTGAATCTGACGTCCCATTTTAACAACGGCTCCCAGTTTCTGGTGAACACCTTAACCAAATGATGATTCAAAAAATGAGATAAATTTAATCACATATAAAATGTGTTGTAACAGCTATGGTGAAAGCTCTTAATATTCAACCAAAAGCTAAAAAAACACATGCCTTATGATGTGAAGAAAATACTCTTCTATAAGCATAGTGAAAAGGGCACATGATACATTAAAATTACAGCAGGACATACGAAAAAACAAAAGGAGTACAGACTGTTTTTTAATATTCAATAGTCCATTCTTTGTCTCAATCTGGGATTTGGGGTTTCATGTGCTTGACAATCCATTCAATGTCCTAATATGCTTAAACCTCCCCTAATACCTTTCTTGAGCGAATAGAAAAAATAAATGAAGGACTACAGACTGTTTTTTAATATGAAAGTATGAAAAATCCAGCTACTTGTTCTTTTATGTATAATAATCAAATTTGATAATTTGAAACCAAACTGAAAAGTCCAACCATTTCCAGAATATCAAAGTATAAAAACTCCAGCTTCTTACCATCCATATTTTTTATGTTGACAGCTTCTTCATTCGTTTCAGTTTGTTTAATCTGAAGCACAAGAAACAGTAAAAAAAGTAATAGTAAAAAGCCAAAAATGTTTGTGCAACAGTCATGGGGGGAAATGAAGCAATTATGAGCCTGAGCTGCCCAATTTTCTACTCTATTCCCTCAAAACCCAACCCCACAAAAGACATTAGAAATTAGATGCCAGGTAAACCAAATCTTTTACTTACCCTAACAATTGAATCGGAAATTAAGTAATTTGATTGAATAGGAATTGAAGTTATAGATCAAAATCTAACCTCATATCATTGAAGTATGAAGGATGCCACTTAGCACCTTGCAGAACCGACCGACGCTTACTCGATCTATCAGTTGGTGCAAAGCTCGATCGTCAGGAAGTGAACCCTAACAATTGAATCGGAACTATCGTATAGGCTTCATACACGACGGTTTGCAATCGCATGAGAAATGGATGAGAAGACAGAGATGGATGAAGAAGGAAATGGCAAAGGAGAAATCGGGTGAAGAGAAGAAACGGTAAATGAAATTAGTTTGGTGTGCCAGCGGGTAAGGGAGGAATGGAGCGAAGAAGAAAAGGTGATGATTGATGGGAGCGGACGATTGAGATTAGTTTGGTGTGCGAGCAGGAATACCGTTCATTGAACAGTAATCTTTTGTTCATTGAGCAGTAAAAAAATGTATTATGTTAACAAATTAGTGATACAACCATTCTTGTTGTACACACCCTTGTACACACCTTGTACACACCATGTTTGTGAAGCTTTTTTTTTGTCTGTGAATCCGGTTCACAGACAATATTTTGTTTGTGCAAAACATTGTCTGTGAACAAGTTCACAGACAAAAAAAAAAGCTTTCACAGACAACGGTGTGTACAAAAGTGTGTACAAAAGTGTGTACAAACATCATTTTTCTTAGTGATATCCCCCCTTAAGGTTCCTTTGAATTTGACTGAACTCTGGGTTCTAGTGCAACCGCTAGGCGTACTGGGATTTATTTGGGGGAGTTTGTTAAATGGGATGAGAATCAGTTTGAGGATAAGTGGGAGGCCTATATGCGTACTAGGATTTGTATGGGTGTAGGCAAACCCTTAAAGGCTGGTACAACAATTAAGGAAGGAAAGTCAAGTATGAAAAGCTGCTTAGTTTCTGCTTTGTGTGTGAAGTTATTGGTCATGCAAAGAAATTCTGCCCCTTGGTATACGAGAAAGGAGAAAAAACTCTGGCTAAACCCTTTGGACCATGGCTTAGAGCGGGGGAGGGAAACATCAACCCTCTCTGGGAAACAAATGGTTGGTTCAAGAGGAGGCAGCAGTCGCAGGGTTAAGCACACCGCATTCTCGACTCAGGAAAGATCAGGAGTTTATCCAATATAGCCAGATGGAGGAGGAGCCTCGGCGATGCATGGTTGGTAGCTCTTACCGAAGCTGGAGAGAATCATGGATTTTAAGCTCCGAGTGTGGATTGGGAGGTCAGAAAGGGAGGCGCACGTGGAGGAGCAGGAGAGGACATACCTAGTGACTAAAGAAATGGCCCTTGACGACCATAAAAACAGGGTGTAGGCGGGTGCTGGGTTCCAGACCTGCCCGTATTTGTGAAGATCAAGCTGCTCGTGATTGTTAGAAGACAGTCCTATTTATTTTATTCTGTTTTTATTTTATGCTTTTGTTTCGAACTGGTTGTTGTTTTAGTTGTGTTTTTATTTCCTAGTAACATAACTCTAGAATTTAAGTTGCGTGATGAGAAGTTTTGATACGTCCGTCATTAGCTCAGTTAAACCCATTATAGGATCATCGAGCCATATTTCTTTTGCGGAGATGATAGGTTCTAAGTCTATTTCGATGGTAGACGATCGAAAGAGGTTTTTTTTGTCTTTTTGTGACTTACTTAAGTTCTGATTATTCAATATAAGTCACCTTCAATAAAAAAAAATCTTTATGGGGTGTCCTATTAAAATTTTCACAATATTTAAGGAGAAAATAATACCTAGGGTCAATATAGAGTGTGGTAAATTTTATGTTTAAATGAATAATTTGGAAAGAGAGTACGTGTAATTAAGAAATTAAGAAATAAAGTTAAGTGAGTGTAGCTAATTATTAAAGAATGAAGAGAGTAAAATCTTCGGGCCTGTTTACTAACAGAGATAATTTCCAGATTTTTAGAAAACTTTAAAAAGGAAAACAGAAAATGTGTTTACCAAAGAAAAGTACTGGAAAACCGGAGAAAAGAAAACAAAAAATTGTGTTTACCAAATCGTTTTCAAAAATGGAAAAATTAGATATGTCTCTCTTTTCTTTAATAAATTGGAGACGCGACTTTTACTAGTTTTTCAAATTTGGAAAACGCGGATGCTGGAGAACTGCTGCAATGAATTTGCATACTTACACCTAGTGGTGCATCCGCTCCCGCTCCGGTGTCAGTTCTAGTCCGGCCCATGACCCGACGATCCCAGCGTTCACTGTTAGTCCGATCGATGACCCAACGGTTCTTATCCGGTCCGATTCATGACTAAGCGGTCCCGGGCCAGTCCCGTCAGTGACTCGACGATCCCTATCAGGGATTCCAAAAAGTGAGAGTACCCAAATTGAACCACATTTACAGCAATTCGTAAAATTGAGGGGTGACATTTACAATTCCATAAATACAAGTCTGACATTTCAACATGATGACTATTTCAGGGACTAAAAATACGATTTTCCTTTTTTAATTTATTACTTATTCTTATTTTAATCAAATCAGATCATAAATATTTAGACCAAATCCGGAATGTTCATATTAAATCCAAACTAAGAAATTCATTATTATTAATATTGGTGTTGTTGTTGTGGTGGTTGTTATTGTTATATATTGATGTTGTTTTTATAGTTATCATTGTAAATTTTTGTTTTGGGGGGAGGGGGATAAAAATTGTAGTTGTTATTATGATAGGGGTAGTTAAATTGATGTCGCCTAATATTATTTTAAAATTTTCACTATATATATTATCTTAAAACTTAAAAGCATGTACTATTAATTAGTGAAATAAGATGACCAGGCCGACAATCAATTCCATGTATTGGTGACATATCTTAGAGTGGTAATGTCAGTACCTACAGAGTTATTGTTTGTCTGGTTCAATCCATTTCAACCTCGAAGGACCATAAGATTACTATTTGTTATTGGAGTATGTCACAACTCACAACATTTTCTTATAATTACAAACTTGTAATGTGTATGGCAACAATGGTAAAAACAAAAATAATATGTCTTGATTTTAATAATATTAAAATAATAACCAGCATTAAAGATATATATTTAGATCTGATCTAAAGGATTTAGTTCAGATAAGAAACGTTCAGATTCGAAAGATTTTGATGAAATAATATAAGTAAAATTGAGATTAGAAAGATTTAACTAATATCATATCATATCAAAAACATTAGAGAACATTGTAACACATAGGATAGACTCAGTTTCTCTATTTTCCTCTAAAGATAGCATATTGTGTATCTTGATTTCTTCCATTCGTTCAATCTAAAATAGGACGATCAAGATAACACACATGGTGTACTCAAGCCATTCTATTTCCTAAATAACACTTGTGTTTCATCAAAATAATTATGCATATGTATAGATTTGATAGGAGATTATATATAATTAAGGAACAATCATCAGTTTTGTTCCTATCAAACATACTATGTCACATAATACAATTCCATGCCTCAACCACTCCGCAAAATGTCAAGAATTGAGAGTATATTTCTACTCAATAATTTTCTTACTTGATTTGGTTGACTATTTCCTCAAACCGATTCGAGAAGCAAAATTTATACACTTTATATACCAACCATTATGTAAGGGGTAAAAAAATAGGACTGTCTAACGGAGCACATGAAAATTGGCCCGTTCAATTGTAAACTGAAATCAAAACCCCTCTGATAGCTTGTTCGAAAAGGTTAAAATAGTCGACAAAAGTTTAAGCTCGTGCCCAAATAACAAAGCACATTGTTATAGTTAGACGTGGAAAGTACGGTTTTTTTTTTTTAAGAAAAGTGTGAGCCTTTGTTAGGTTGCAGTGAAGGACCCACAGTTGGTTTAACGGGAAAGATAGTCTAGGATGATCGTATTTCTAATGGTGAATTGAAAGAAGAAGACATTTGTCGAAGAATTTTGACCGCCATTGAGAATGAAGTTGTTGAGAAACACATTATAGTGATACTAAGAAGGTTTTCAGATAGAACTCAAATCCATGATGGTTATTTGTCTAAAAACATTTGAGTTTTGATAATTAAAAGCTACTGGTATAGATGGACTTTAAAATAAATTTTAAACTCTAGGTTTCACATTTAAACTAGAATGATTAAATCGCGTATGTATAAGGGTGTCCGACATTCTTGATTTTAGGTTTCATTGGTATGGTTCAAGTTTGTTTAATATTGAGAAAGGTAAAATCAAAAGTCGAACAGACCAATTCTACTCATTCGACTTCGATTCAGTTGTTTTCGATCAATTTTAGACGATTTGGTTCGGTTCTGTCGGTTTTTCATGATTAATCCTCAAACTGTGAACCAAACCGCATATGATTGGTCATTTGTAATCAATTTCAGTTTTCATGAAATAATAAACAAGTCTCGTGTAAGTACTTAATTCTAAAAAATGTTTCATTTTGAAAGATGTTTTATTATATTGAAATAGAGATCAAATACAATCCATGCTTAATTTACTAACCTACAAACTCAATAATATGCAACACTTTGAACTTCAATATGCAATACAAATAATGTAAAGATGATTTCCATGGAAGGACTAGTTTGTATGTGATCTCACCTCTACATCTTTATATTATTTGTATTGCATATTGAAGTTCAAAGTGTTGCATATTATTCAAACCATAAAATAATAGTTTCATATTTACATTGTTTGTATTGCACATTAAAGTTCAAAGTGTGCATCTTTACATTTTTTTTATTGCATATTGAAGTTCAAAGTTTGTAAGTTAGTAAATTCAGCACTATTTGTATGTGATCTCACCCATTTAATTATATTCTACTTTTAAGAAACTTTATCCCTTTTTTATGTTAATTTGTTAGGAATCACAGGGTATTGGTGTTTCATCTCCGCTTGAAGAAGTCATCCTCCCTGAAGTATAAAGATTGAATAGTCTGGATTGTAAAGACGGGTTGTTGGATTTCATCCACTTTTTTGAATAACTTGTGTTTTTAATCAAGTAATTGCCCTAAATAGGACTAAAACGTGATTAAAATTCCACAATACGACATTAAAATTATTATTCTTTAAATAGGACAAATTACTTTGAAATTACAATATGTGGAATGCCATGTTTTTGGCCCGTTTGACAAATAGATAGTGTCATTTTCATGCAACTCACATTGTGAAGATTTACTGAAAATGCCATAAAGTGTCATTTTATAATTTCATATAAAAATGCTATGTTTTAAATTGAAAATGACATGTTTTTACGACTAAAAATGCCATGTTTTTGTCACTATTTTTTTGATGATGTCAATCTTACCAGAAATTGAGTTTATCAATAATATTACTTCTTGGCATTCTTGATTTTTCTTTTTCTTCTCATATTTCACATTTTTTATTCTAAAATGTCATTTATGTTAACATAATTATGTCATAATTCAATATAAAAATCTCATAATTTTTAATCTGAAAATGTCATGTTTTAGCATCTATAAATGCCATGTTTTTGTCATTGATGTTATCATGATGGCATTTTCACCTGAAATCGATAACATACACTAGAGGAGGTAGCTGCGACAGATAAGATTTTACACTTCCAGGAGAGAATTTAGCGTCGTGGATGACGTCGTAACACTATTCTCATCAGAGGGTGAGGTAAGTCATCTCACATGATTTGTGCGGCGGTGGTCTCACCAGATGTATGCAATGGCGGTCTCACCAGTGGCATCCTCGCTAGGCAGTGGTAGTGACATCCTCGCTGGACAGTGACGACAACCGTCTTGGCGGTGGCGGCTGGCAAAAAGGACTCATAGATCAGAGGAGGTGCATCGAAGCAAATATAAAGATTTTTATTTCATTAAGGGTGATTTTGTCTAATCAGTAATTAAGGGTCCTATTTAAGGAATAATAAACTTAATGTCCTATTTATGCATATCTACTATGTTTTGGGTAATTCTCTCTTTTTAATTCGCACAATTGGCTGCCACTTCGTTATTTTGTAAGGAATCACCTGAGTGTGTTGACTACTTGACTATGGTTTAGACTTGTTCATTTTTAAACTATTGTGCTGATGTGAGTTTGGCCTTTGAATTGGTGTAGGTATGATATCTCAAGCTCGAGCAGCTCAACTCGAGTATATTAATGAGTCGAGCTCACGTGGTAAATAAGTTTAACTAGCCAAGTTCTAGTTTTTTTTTTCAAACGATGAATTTCTACCTTTTGTTTGAAAAATCAAACAAGTAATTTATTAATATCAAATGATAGCAAAGAAACAAACAAATGAATAGTCTAAGGCTACAATGAGATGAGAGTTTGAATGGAAAAGATATCATGAATCCTTCCAGATCGCTAACTCCGCAATAACGTAGTCTAGTATAACAACCTTGCTATACTTGTTACTCCAAATAAAAAAATAAAAAACTACAAGATCCGGCTTCACCAGCCACCAGAAAGGGAGAATTGATTTGACCAACAATCAACAAAGGAATCATCGATTTGACCAGCCACCGAAAAGAAGATTCAGTGGAGCCGAGCTCAAACCAGACTCAAAAGATGTGCTAATCGAGTTCGAATTTGTGATACTCGAACTCGACTTGGCTCGAATAAAAGCACTATGGTTATGTAACAACCATTCTACCAGGTTGCATGTATTTACCCCCCCCCCCCCCATTGCAACTAAAACGTATCATCGATTGCCTTTAAGACATGTATATTAGATTCGTAAGCGGATAATATTTATGATCTCTATTGTTATTATTAGGGAAAAGTATATAAATAGATAGTTAACTATTTTAAATTCATCACTTAAGTCTTTATACTAAAAAAAGTATTACAGAAGTACACTTATTTTAAAAAATTGATCAATCGGGTCTTTGACATTTCTTCATTTTTCAAAACTCTAAAAAAGGTTCAATTAAAAAAATATAAATAAAAAACTGCTTCTAGAAACAATTTGGAGTACTAAAATATACTTGTGCATTTTAACCCGAACACTCTCATATCTACTTTTGCTTTCTTGAGGAGAACAAACTGTATTAAGAAGTAAATCCCAACACTATCTTATTTTGATGTACTTTCTCACATCTTATAATATTTGTTATCTTAAATGTCAGTATCCTTGACTATGATGAGTTTCGAACTTGTGACCACCTTCTTGGGATCGGAGTTCACAGTGATGTCATCGAACCAGCAGATTCAAACACTATCTTAGATAATGTTTTGCAAAATCCAATATAGCAGTACAAAGTAAAAAATAGTACTGAGTTTTATTTTATTGGCTTTAAGATTAGTTTTTTAGAACAGACCATTGATAAGTTTTGACTTGTTGAGGGCGTAATTGATGTTTTTATTATAGTATGAGGACCTATTTGACATTTGTTTTCTAGATAAGTTTTGGCTTTAAATAAATACAAACTTTGAATTTGTTTCCATCACTAATTTTATTTTTCTAGAGAAAAATACTTGGTAGGAAGGTTCTCATGAGGGAGATCTATGATGTGACATGGAAGGAAAAAACCCGTGAATGGAGTGGCCCGAGGCTAAAGATGTGCTATGTAAGACAATTACTAGATATTTAATATTATGTTTTTGCTAAAAGTAAAATAATTACTAGGGATTAATACGAGTTGTCCGCCATTCATACTCATTGATAGAACTATGTATATTGTATGTGTAGTGTTGTGAATCATTAGTAATAATTCGTTTAAATAATTTGTTGCATGTTGTTTGATATCAGGAAAATTTTGTAGCTGCAAGACAAAGAGCGAGAGAAAATTAGTGATCATTCACAACCTATAGATGAAGATGGAATCTTTCTAGAGCACTTTGGATCTCCCACGTGTGGTAAGATATTTGGCGCAGGGAGTCTTTTGAAAGAGGTTCAAAATAAACTACGTGGCAACACTACTACTCCAATGCATTGTGAAGATTTACAAGAGATACTTGATGCACGTGTCAAAGTTGCACTTAGTAATACTATTCAAGACTTAGAAGGCCAAGTTCAAACCATAGTCCAAGCTGCCGTTGAAGAAGCCGATAGGAGATGGGTTGCTCGATTTGCTGAATATCGTAACTCTTTGAGCTTGTATAACCCCAGGTTTTCTATGACAAGTCAAGTTGCTTCGACCCAGGCTCTAGCTCCAAATACTTCCACAACTCCATTCCAACAATTTCCATTTCCACAAATGACAACACAAGGCCAACCCTTCCCGAATGACACTATGACTTTTACTGATATGATGAATTTCGGCTCATCCTTGTTCTGTACACCTTCTAGAAACTGATTTTGAATTTCTTGGTTTTTGTGCTTAGACATCGTCTTTAAATTCTTGTATCTCTAGAATGACGATTAATTGCTTTTAGTTAGTATTTGTTTACTTTGAAGTTACATATTCTCCATGTTCTATTAATTTGTATTTAGTTAATTTAGATTTTTTTAATTATTTAAACGTAATTTGCAGTTCCATCATGAAAGATTAATTTAATATAAAATAGTAATTAAAATTCCCCAAATAAATATTAATTAAAATAATTATAAAAATGTAAATCAAAACTTTAATTTATTTAAAATTAAAGTGAAAAATATACTCACTCAATTAATTTAGTGACAAACATGGTGATAAAGATGTGGAGTGCCCGCACTATCCGGCAACGTGAGGGGCGACCGGGAGGTGTATAGTATGAATTTTGTTACCCATTTTGGCACCAATAATAGAGTGAGTAAGTTATTCACCCACATAATTAAGTGACAAATAATTTGACACCTGGATTTGGCACTAGTTACTATAAGTGACTACAGTGGTGACTAAAATGTTTTGTCACCCGTTTTCTTATATTACGAGTGACAAAGATGGTGCCTAATCTCTAGTATTTTTGTAGTGTAATTCAACTATTTATTGAATATTTTAACAAGTCTTACTTATGTGCCAAATTATTCTTCCCACTTTGAAAAACACATGCTTATTAATAAGGTAAAAATATGTGTTACTTACACAAGTCATCCTTAAAATGAAATGAAAACAAAATTTTGCGACGTTTAGAAAAAGTAATTAAATGGGAAGAACATTATGGGACCAAGAGCATAAAATACTAATAAAATTCTAATATTTTCTAATTTATTATAAAATCTCGCTTGTATTGTATCCTTCCCATTGTTTACCAAGTGTCCTATTAAGATTTTCACGTTATTTAAAGATGAAACAGTAAGTAGGGGCAATATAGAGTGTACGTGGTAGATTTTATGCATTTTATGCACATGAATAGTTTTTCTTTCCTCCTCATCTAATACCCGCTTCGAACTCGTGACGTGGTGGATAGGAGTATCTCAACAAACCATCCAAGCCAAAGAGGAGCCAGTTATGCACATGAATACAGGCGTTCTGACATTTTACGAGCCTGAGGCGATACATATAGAGTAGGCCTTAAGGACAAGTGCACAACGTGTGAATCTGTATATTTGTTTATAAAAACTATAATTAAGTATATTTAAGCATTTTATTCCATTCAAATACAAGTATAACATATCAAAGAAATTAGTAAAGAACGGTTAGAGATATTATATTTAAGTATTTGATAATTGACATTCGAGAATACCATGTACCAAAACGGCACAATGGAAGAGTAGAACGATTGTTAATAGTACATAATTTTGAATTGAGGAAAGACGTGAAAGTTATACTCCCTCCGTCCCATTTTACTTAGCCAATCTTGACTTTTCAAGTCAATGACTTTTAACTTTGACCGATTATATGTTTATATAGAGAAAATATTAATAATATGAAAATGTGCTTTTTTAAAAATACTATCATAAAAGTATAAAATTATTAAATTTTGAATAAATATATTAGTTTAAATAATTGGTCAAAGTTTATCACCTTTGACTGGAAAAGACAAAGATGGCTAAGTAAATTGGGACGGAGGTAGTATCTTTTATGGAGTAAAATTTTCATATTTTGATTCACATTTTCACTAGACTAAAACAAATTGGTAGTGTTCTACATCCTGGGTACACTAATTTAATCTTTCAACTTACACGAGAGAACAGAAAAATTAGCAAAGTAATATCAATGTATCATGAGTTTACATGAGAGAAGTAGATGAAAATATTGACATTTATGCGCTAACGTACACTTAATGAATCAAAAGAAAGTGTGAAATTTGTTCACAAACAATTCTGCTATAGATGTTTCAAAATTTTAGAATTGTAGTTTGTGGATGTTGAATAAAAAATTGAACGTAATGAAAAAAAGTATAAGTTTGATTTTATTTTTAAATTTGTATATATTAAAATACACACACAAACACACACACACACACACACACACACACACTCCCTCCGTCCCTTAAAACTTTGCCAAGTTTGACCGACACAGAGATTAATAAAGTGAAAACTGTGTGATGGAGTATATGGCCCGGGAACCCCCGGCCCACAGACTCCTACTGCTCCATCAAAGGCCCAACAGGCCCAACAGGCCCAAATCACAGCGCCCAGAGTACCAAGCAGTCCGCACAACGCGCCAGGGGTGCCTTCGCCCCCCTGGTCGAAGGCTCCAAATTCTCACAGAACGGGTTTCTCAAGCAAACTAAGAAACTGGGAGAAAATGGCGAAAACAGAAGCCCTCGGCACTGTGAGCCCTCGGCACCAGGGTGCCATCGGGTGGAAGAGCCCTCGGCTACTGCTCTATGGCCGAAGGCATCTCACTCGACAAGATATCCGCCTCACATGCGTACAGATCACCGTACCCCGCACAGACGTCCCATCCAACAGCCGCATTAAATGCGGCCACATGCGGCTGCCAGCGCCAACCAGTTGAGGTGACCCCTCGGCCAATGAGCGCTTGACACGTGTCCCTGCCCGGCATTTATTGCTACTATAAATAGCACCCCATTTCCCCATTTGTAACCACGCTTAATACATATCGAATATACACTCTCTCTCTTACTTGTTTGCTCTGACTTCTCTCTAGTTATTCTCCGCAATAACCCTTCGGATATATACCCCCGGGTAGACTATCCATCATTTGGTGCTCTCGTTGAGAGGTTGAACAATCGAGTAAGAAACCCTCCCCCTCGACCAAACACAAAACACTAGCCCTCTATCAAAATGGTGAGGACAACACGTGCCAACTCAAAGAACGTAGAAGACAAGAACCTGGCCCTCGGCGACGTCAACGCCCCCGAAGCCTCTCACAGGGCTCCCGAGGGCGGTGTCATCGCTGGGCTGGAACAGGCGGCTGTCGACCTACGCCTTCAGATCCAACAAAATGCCCCTGATGCCCGCCTCGGCATCGAGGCCAAGAAGAAAAACCGGAGCGATGACCAAGTCAGCCCTCCGGTACTCACCATCGACGTGCAATCGGCGCTCTCCGCCTTCATCCAAACGCTCACACAGAACCCGGGTGCCTTCGGCACCCTGGCTCCAGCTCACCCTCAGATCGGGGAAAATATCATTCTTCCCCCTCTGCAACACCCCTTCGGAAATCCCACCCCTCGGGTGAGGAACGACGAGGGGGTGGTGGCCCAAGATACGTCCTCCCAGGAAGTTCAGTCCCGGGACCGCCATAATGACAACAGGGAAAGGCCCCGTACTTCCGCCCTCAACCGGCTCGGAGGAGGGCCAGACCGCCGAGGGGTCCAAGACCGCCTCGGGGGGAAAGCACTCCAAAGGCCCCAGGAAAGCGGGGGATCTGTTTCGAGGGCAGACGAGGAGCGTCCCCCTCGGGACAAAGGCAAGGCACCCCTTCATGCCGATGATGCCCGGCACCAAATCAACCAGGCCCACTCGGCCCGGGTTCGTTCGCAGGGGGCGGAGACCCTCCCGAAGGATCCCCGGGACGAAATTATTGCGGCCCTCCAACGCCGGCTTGACGAGATGGAGTCCAACAAAGCTCACGCCACCACCTCCACCCCTCACTCAGACCTCAAATACGAGGCCATGATGGCCAAAATGGAGGAATTACAGAAGAAGGTGGCCGAGGGCTCCGGGGAACCCGTCATCTAGCTCCGGACTCGGACGCCATTTACTCCAAGGGTATTGGCGGCCCGGATCCCGGAAAAATACCGAGGGCAACATATACAGCCCTACAACGGAAAAACGGACCCCCAGGAACACTACAGCAAATACCAGAACAGCATGATGATGGTGGGGGCGTCAGACGAATATTTGTTTCGTTGGTTCCTCTCCACCTTAGAGGGGCCGGCATACGAATGGTTCAACAGGCTGCCCGAGGGTTGTATTGATTCGTGGCAAGAACTCGCCCAACGATTCTTGACACAATTTACCGGGAGGCGTCGCACGAGGAAGCACTTCTCCCACCTCCTAACAATACGCCAGAAGAAGGATGAGACCCTTCGGGATTTCCTGGAGCGCTGGAGGACGGAGGCCGACAAGGTCGACGGTGCTGATGACGGGACCCTCCTGGCCCTCCTACAAACCGTCCTCCGCACCGGCAACTTTTCAAGGAGCCTCATCATTGAACCCCCCCGCGACTACATAAGGGCCTTGCAGCGGGGGGACCAGTATGCTGAGGCCGAGGAGGTGGAGAAGTATCACCAGCATCCAGACCAGCAGCCCCCGAGGGCTGACAACAAGCATAACCGAGGGCCGGGGGCTCCTCCAAATCGCCCCAAGGCTTCGGGACCCTCTGATGACCGCCCTTGGCAAGGCCAAGCCAAGCCCGGGGGAGGTTATAGGAGCAACCCTAAGACTTGGGCCCAGCCCATTCTCCTGGACCGCCCTCGGACACCATTGACGCACCCCGTCAGCATCATCCTCGATTTTGCCGAGGAGAGGGGCCTCGTTGAGCGCGACTCTTGCGCACCCTCGGAGGTACACGCTATCAACCCTCAGTTCCCCTACTGTCGCTTCCATCGGCACCAGGGGCACATGACCGATGACTGCCATCAGCTGAAGACGGCCATCGAGAGGTTAATACAAGCAGGGCACCTGTCCCAGTTTGTCCAGAGCCCTCGGCAGGAGGGACTTTCTCATCAGGGACCTCCCCGAGGGCACCATACGAAGGTAAATGCCTGGGTAAATCCGAACACCATTCCCCTCGGCAAGAAAAGGGAGATAGGAAACTTGGAAGAAGAGGAGGAGGAATACCCCCACTACCAGGAGAAAAAACGCCACATCCTCATGATCACCGGTGGCAATACAGGGGGCGATTCCACCAGCCAACGAAAGAAGTGGGCTCAATCGCTTTACGTGGGGGAAGTCACTCATATGCCCCCGGTAAAGCGACTGAGGGAGGAACCCATCACCTTTACCAACGCGGATCTCCCTCCTACTTCTTCTCCTCACAGGGATGCCTTGGTGATTCGAACGGAGATCAACGACACCATCATTCACCGAACATACGTTGACATGGGCAACTCCGTCAATGTAATGTACCTCAGCACCTTCAGAGAGCTGCATCTGGAGAGGGGGTCCCTTCGGCCCATTAAGACCCCTCTTGCCGGCTTCACCGGCGATACTATTGATTCCGAGGGGGTAATAACCCTCCCGGTGATCTTCGGCGACGGGCTCCATAGAGCCCAGCTCGAGGTGGAGTTCGTCGTCGTCAACATCGACTGCGCCCACAACATCATCCTCGGCCGGCCAGCCCTCGAGGACCTCGAAGCCATCATCTCCATGAGGCACCTCTGCCTCAAGTTTCCCGCCGAGGGGGGCATTGGCTACTCCCGGGGGAACCAAAAAATTGCCCGCGCCTGCTATCTTCAGGTCACTAAGAAGGTAAGCAAGACGGAATTCCGTGTTGACACCATCACCGGAGCCGTCGACCAAGAGGAAAGAAGGCCGAGGGCTGAACCGGCCGAGGACGTAGAAGACTTTGCGCTCGATCCGGCCCAGCCGGAGAGAGTCGTGAAGATTGGAGCCCAGCTCCCTGAAGATGTGAAGACCGGCATCACCGACGCCCTCCGCGCCTACTCCACTGTCTTTGCATGGGGGCCGGAGGACATGCCGGGAATCAGCCGAAGGGTCATCACCCACCGCCTCTCGGTGGACCCCTCGGCAAAAGCGGTGCAACAACGAAGAAGACCCCTCTCCGCCGAGAGGAGGGAATTTGTGAAGAAGGAGGTCGCCATGCTCCTCTCCATTAAGCACATCAAGGAGGTGAAATATCCCTCATGGCTGGCGAATGTAGTCCTCGCACAGAAGCCCCCTACCTTCCGCATGTGCGTGGACTACACCGATCTCAACAAAGCATGCCCTATGGATCCATTCCCTCTACCAAACATTGATCAATTGGTGGATGAGACCGCAGGGTGTGAGATCATGTCCTTCCTCGATGCCTTCCGAGGGTACCATCAAATTTTCATGCACGAGGAGGACGCCGAAAAAACTGCCTTCATGACTCCCGAGGGCATCTTCTGCTACCTGGTGATGGCCTTCGGCCTAAAGAACTCGGGGGCCACTTACACCCGGATGGTGGCCCAGGTCTTTCAAGCCGTCCTGGGGCGCACCATGGAGGCCTACGTTGACGACATGATCGTCAAAAGCAAACAATCTTCCAGCCATGCTGACGACCTCCGGGAAATCTTCGCCATCATGCAAAAATTCAACCTTCGGCTAAACCCGAAGAAGTGCACCTTCGGCGTCCAAGGGGGCAAGTTCTTGGGTTACATGGTGAGCCGAAGGGGTATTGAGGCCAATCCCGAGAAAATCCAGGCCATCATCAACATGGAGCCCCCACGCAATGTGAAGGAAGTTCAACGGTTGACGGGCCGCCTGGCAGCCCTCAACCGCTTCCTATCTAAATCGGCGGAAAAATCTCTACCCTTCTTCCAGATCATGAGGAAGACGGCTGGCTTTCTATGGACTCCAGAATGCCAGGGGGCTTTCGACGAGCTCAAAAGATATCTATCTTCACCTCCTGTGCTCTCCAAACCCAAGGTAGGGGAGACCCTCTACCTCTACCTTGGGGTTAGCCCGGCGGCCATCAGCTCTGTACTCATAAGGGAGGAAGACGGCATCCAACATGCCATCTTCTACGTTAGCAAGACCCTAAGGGAGGCCGAGCTCAGGTACTCCCCTGTGGAAAAAACGGTGTTAGCCATCGTTTGGACTGTCAAGAAGCTGGGCCACTACTTTCAGGCTCACCCGGTTCAGGTCCTCACTCATCAACCCCTCGGTGCCCTCATGAGGAGCCCCACCAGCTCCTCCCGCATGGTGAAATGGGCTATCTTCTTGAGCCAGTACAACATTGACATCCGTCCAAGGCCTGCCATCAAGGGCCAAGCCCTGGCGGACTTTGTGACGGAATGTACCGCAAGGGCAGCCACGGACGGGGAGCCCTCGGCTACCTCGGACGACTGGTGGACCCTCTACACTGATGGCTCCTCCGCGACCAAAGCATGCGGGGGAGGGGTAGTCCTCATTACTCCCGAGGGCTTCAGGGCCTACTATGCCATCCGCTTCTCCTTCAAAGTCTCCAACAATGAGGCCGAATATGAGGCCCTCCTATGTGGCCTTCGGCTGGCTGCCAACATGAGGGCTCGGCAGATCCACATCAAATGCGACTCCAAGTTGGTCATTGGCCAAATCTCCGAAAAATATGAGGCCAAGGAGGGGAGAATGAAACAGTACAAGGAAGCGGCCAAGGAGTTGCTTAAGGTATTTGATGCACACTCCCTCACTCAAATACCGAGGGCTCAGAACTCCGAGGCCGACATATTATCTAAGCTCTCGGCCGACTCCCCCGAGCACATCTCCAAAATTGCCAAAATCGAGGAACTCAGCCTCTCAAGCATCCATGCAAGCCCCGTTATGAACATACAACAACGTCAGGAGGATTGGATCTCAGATATCACCACCTTCATCTCCACAGGGCAGCTACCCGAGAATGAATCCCGCGCTAAACTGGCAAAGCTGAGGGCTCCTAGCTACACCATCGAAGATGGGAGGCTCTACAAACGATCTTACAATGGCACGCTACTTCGGTGCCTTCATCCAGATGAAGTCGAGGTCGCAATGGAGGAAGTACACAGTGGCACTTGCTCAGCTCACCAGGGACCCTTCTCCATGTCCCGAAGGCTCATTCTCCAGGGCTACTTCTGGCCAACCATGGCCAGGGACTGTGCTGACCTTGCCCGGAGGTGCACCGCATGTCAACATTTCCAGAAAGCTCCCGGCAGGCCAGCGGTCAACTATGCCCCCATCAGCACCTCTGTCCCATTTTCTCGATGGGGGATAGACCTTGTGGGCCCTCTGCCGAGGGGTACCTCCAACAACAGATACATCATTGTGGCCGTCGACTATTTTACCAAGTGGGTGGAGGCTGAACCCCTCGCCAGCATCACAGAGGCGAAGTGCCGTCACTTCGTCCTCAAGAACATCCTCACAAGGTTTGGCGTCCCCCAGCAGATCATCTCCGACAATGGGACACAATTTGAGGCAGCCCCCTTCTGTGCCCTTCTGGAAGCATGGGGCATCAAACACACCTTCTCCTCCGTTGCCTACCCTCAAGGCAACGGGCAAGTAGAGAACGCCAACCGGACCTTGCTCGAGGGCCTCAAAAAGAACCTGGAGGCCGAGGGCGGTGGCTGGGTAGAAGAACTTCACAACATCCTTTGGGCCTACCGCACCACCCCTCGGCGAGCAACAGGTGAAACACCCTTCTCCCTCTGCTACGGTTTTGAAGCCAAGGCTCCTACGGAAGTCACCCTTCCCACTCGAAGGGTAATCCAATATGACCCCGAGGTCAACGACAGCAACATGGCTCTCGACCTCCACCTCATTTCAGAACGCCGGGAGCAGGCCTTCATCCGGGCAGAAAACTACCGAAGGCAAGTTAAAAGTTACATCGACGCCAAAGTTCGCACCCGAGAATTTCAAGTGGGGGACTATGTCCTCCGGTGGAGGGAAGCCAGCCAACCAACCGAGGGAGGAAAAATGGCACCAAAATTCGAAGGCCCCTACATCATAGCAGCCATCATCAAACCCGGGACCTACAAGCTCAAGCGCCCCAATGGGAAAGAAGTCCCTAGGAACTGGAATGTACACCATTTAGTTAAATTTTATCAATAATGTAAGAGCGGCCAAGCCCTCATAACTAGTGAATGTACTATCCTATGGCCCAAGGCCTCCAATTTCGAAGAATGAAGATACATTCAAGACATCAAGTCCTCATACTGACTACAGGCCCCAGGCCCTCACCACGAGAAGAACCCCCTCCGGCACCAAGTGCCGAGGGCGGACACCATCAACACCTACAACAAACAGCGAAAACACCACGTGTTTTCAGTCAAGACCCCTCGGTACCCAGTGCCGAGGGAGGGAACTCCTATCACCAACAACAAGAAACGCCATGTGTTTCATTTCCCTTCGGCACCCAGTGCCGAGGGTACATCCCCACCTTCAACATCAAAAAGAAAAGATGAGAACACCAAGTGTTCCTACAGAAGACCCTTCGGCACCCAGTGCCGAGGGTACACCTCCATCATCAAACATCGAAACAAAGGAAAAAACACCAAAGTGTTTCAAAGAAGACCCCTCGGCACCCAGTGCCAGGGATATGCTCTCCTATCGACTTCCAAACATCTGTTGGGAAACACCGAGTGTTTCATTTGAAGACCCTTCGGTACCAAGTACCGAGGGTAGACGCCTACATCAACTACAACAAAGAGAACACCAAGTGTTCCTACAGAAGACCCCTCGACACCCAGTGCCAGGGAGATGCTCTCCTATCAACTTCCGAACATCTATTGGGAAACACCAAGTGTTTCATTTGAAGACCCTTCGGTACCAAGTACCGAGGGTAGACACCTCCATCAACTACAACAAAGAGAACACCAAGTGTTCCTACAGAAGACCCCTCGGTACCAAGTACCGGGGGCTACACATCGAAACTAACACCAAGTGTTGTTTCTAAAAGCCGTACCCCACGAGGACGCATATACCGAAGGCGCCACCATCGGTGCCGGCGGCACGTAGTGCCCCCGGCCATTTGCAACTAGTGTGCAAATGAAAACCCTTCCTTGAAACGCTTTCCACGTCACTACCCCCAGGGTATGACAGGCATGAGAAATGCCCAGGATTCGACTTTCAAAAACGGAACGCTATCCGCATCATTACCCCCAGGGTATGACAGGCATGAGAAATGCCCAGGATTCGACTTCCAAACCGAAACGCTCCCCGCGCCACCACCCCAAGGGTGTGGCAGGCCACAGACTATGTCTAGCGCCGAGGGGACGACTTTCAAAAACGAGGCGCTTTCCGCGCCATCCCCCAAGGGGAGGCAGGTTACGGACCACCATATCTTGTGCCCAGGAAACGTCCCTCGATCCCCTCGGAACTCGGAAGGTTAACCCGAGGGAGGAGAGCCATTGGTGTATTCTGATGGTCTCCTAATAGGCCCAGCCTTACCAAGAAACCAAGTTTCTTGATGCCTTCCCTTCACCACCAACCAAAAAAAAAAAGAGGGGGTGAAGGGGAGTAGACTCAGCGAGAAATCAAAGAGTACACTCCAACAATATCACAACATGCCGAGGGCTCCCCACGGGAACACCTCCGGTAATTGAAGACTCCTATTTCCCGAAGGATACTACTCAAAGAAATATCATCAGGAAACGGCTAAGTCCACTACCTGGTCACCTCCGGTCACAAAAACACCGAAGGCTTCAACAATACAAAGGGACTGGACTATCCAAGGTCCACTAAACGGTACTTCAAACAAACACCGAAGGCATCTGTTATGCACAAATACCGAGGGCCCTTTCCCCATGACAAGGGTCAAATTCTACAACTTTTAAAGTGTATGCTGAGGGCACACACTCCTCATTGGCTTTCTTCACAACAACAGGATTCAACATCAATTTATGCTTAGAAAAATTCTAAGTCCTGAAGGAGCAGCCCCCGGGCACCCGAAGGCTACACAGGGAAGCAGCACTTGAAAAAATTCTAATACCTAAAGATTGGGCCCCCGGCCCAATCAATATTACAGCCGAGGGAATATGGTGGCCGAAGGCCATGCAATACAACAACACTTAAAAAAAAGTATTCTGTCCTAAATGAGTAGCCCCCGGGCATCTGCAAAGTGATGTGGAATCAGAGGGCAGCTATCACCCGAAGGCTCCCAAGGGAAAATTTACACTTAGAAGATTTTCTAAGTCCTACATGTTTTTCCCCCCGGTCAACTACTCATACATCATGAAGGGATGCCATCTCCCGAAGGCTCCCAAGGGAAAATCTACACTTAGAAGATTTTCTAAGTCCTACATATTTTCCCCCCCCGGTCAACTACTCATACATCATGAAGGGATGCCATCTCCCGAAGGCTCCCAAGGGAAACTCTACACTTAGAAGATTTTCTAAGTCCTACATATTTCCCCCCCGGTCAACTACTCATACATCATGAAGGGATGCCATCTCCCGAAGGCTCCCAAGGGAAACTCTACACTTAGAAGGTTTTCTAAGTCCTACATATTTCACCCTCATCTCAAGGGACCTAATTGCCGAAGGCTACCTATCAATCGAGGGCTACAGTACACAAGGAATCAACACTCCAGAAAAATTTCTAAGTCCTAAAGAATTGGCCCCCGGCCTATTCAATATTTCAGTTGGGGCTCCACAGTAGCCGAAGGCTACATGACATACTACACTTGCAGAAAATCTCTAAATCCTGTGCATTGGGCCCTCGGTCCAACATTCATACATCAGGAAGGGAGGCCATATCCCGAAGGCTCTCAAGGGGAAATCTACACTTAGAAAATTTTTCTAAGTCCTAGGATTTGGGTTACTGCAATCACCCGAAGGCCCTATGGTGTGCTACACTTAGAAAGATTTTCTAAGTCCTAATTGCTGCTGAACCCTCGGTTGCATATCCAGCAGAGGGTGCCCAACTACCGAAGGCTCCCAAGGGCTAGCTACAATCAGATGGTATTCTAAGTCCTAAGACATACATTCAAAGGAACAAAGACATACATTCAAAACAAAAACGAGGGCACGCATGCGAGAAGAAAGGAATTGGAGAAAACAAATCATATAAACACAGCCCGAGGGCAATCATGCATTCATCAAAAACAAAGTAAGTGTGAGATTTACAAACGGGCCGAAGCCGAAGGATCAATGTTGTTCATTACAAAACATGTTCAAAGATTTCTAAGTACAAAGTCATTCTACAACTACAACAGCATCATTCACCGGGGCGCCCTCTGCAGCCGGCCTCGATGATGCCTCCGCTCCGGTCTCGACAGCGTCGTCCTCGGCCTCATTCTTCAACTCCGTGTCCTCAAGGTCGAGCCTCTGAACACCTTCCGGGAGCGACTCACGGACATCAGGCTGCAGGGGAGGAAGGCCATACGCCGAGGGGGAGAAATCTTTTTGCTCAATGCCCAAATGCCGAGCCATCCTCCGGTAAATGAGGGCCTGGGTGAAGAATTCGCCGGCCTCATAATATTCTCTGCCCTTCCGGTCCATCCATTCCCACCCAGGGCCCTCGGCCCATTCTTCAACGCATGCCTCCACGACCGAGGACACCCACATCTTGCGCCCCTCGGCTCTCCAACCCTCGGCGACAAAGGCCTCAATGGCCTCCTCCTGAGCCTTGGCGACGGCTAGCGCTTTGGAGTCCTCGGCCTCTTTAGCAGCGGCCTCAGCATCAGCCTTGCCTTTCTCTGCAGCCTCCAATTTCAAGCTCATCTGCCGGAGCTCCTCTTCTAGCTGGGCCCCCAGCTTCACCGCCTCTTGGTTCTTGAGGAGGCACTCCCTCATTCTGGCGTCTTGCTCCGCTTTGTAGAGGCGCCATTCTTGAAGCCTCCGAGCCTGTTCGCCGAGGGCTAAGCAAGCCTGCAGAACAACAACAAAAACAGTTAAAGGCAATCACACAAAATAATAAAAGGAGAAGATGGAGAAAGCCAGGTAAACACTTACAGAGAGGGAGGAACGGAGAATGTGGTCCTCGAGGGCCGCATCATTATAGGCCCCGAGGGCAGCCCTATCCGTCTCAGGGGTCATACCCCTCAGGATGGCCCCCGGGTCGACAGCGCCGCTGGCCAAAGATGTACCCCTCGGGAACGCGACTTGGAGGATCTCAGGCAGCAACTCCTCTGCCCCCGCCGGCGTTCCACCCGGCAGCTTCTCCACCTGCACCCCGGAAGCGGGGTGCTCATCAGCGATAATGACCGGGGGCTCCTTCTCGGCGACATCCCCCTTCTTCGGCTTTTTGGTAGCCGGGGGGGACCCCTTGGTCGCTGCCTTCCTCTTGCCGGCAGCGGCATCGCCTTCGGCCTTTTTGAAGAGGGCAGTGGCGGGCTTCTGGTTGCCCTGTCCCGACCCCTTCGGGTCCTGTTTCTTCAGGCGAGCGAGGCCCTTTACGTTCACCATGGACACAGGGATTCCTGCAAAAATACGAGAAAGGATTAGGCCGAAGGGTCTAACCGAAGGGACAAAGACATCCAAGCAAAAAAAAAAACTAAGTACAACGAGTCTAAAGCCCTCGGCTCCTACCTCCGGAGGCTCCCTCAAACACTGGGAACTTCTCATCAGTTTCCCCCAGGAACCGGTACCGCCGGAACCCGAGGGTGTAGAGATCTGCTTCTTTGGTGCAGTCCTTGATGGAGATATTCTTGTCCCTGCCCTCCGTGATCATGGCCAGAATCCTGCCATCTTTCTCGAGGGCGGCGCTCCTCCTCTTCTCGTGCCTCCTGAAGCGGTCACGCAGCTCCCTCGGGAAGGGAATCTCGGCTAGCTTCACATAGCACCACCGGTCCTTCCACCCCTTGTTCGAGGAGGGCGCTTCAGTGTAGAGTTTGAACGCGGACACCTGCTGCAAATTGGCGAATCCCTCGGCATTCGCGTGCCCCCCCGGCACAGGTTGAAGCTCTGGAAGAAGAGGTCCAGGCTAGGCGTCACCCCCCGGGACTTACAAAGCTGAAGGAAGCCGGTGATATAAGAATGGCTGTTCAGGGTCAGCTGGCAGGGGACCAAGCCAACAAACCTCAAATATTCCCGGAGGAATGGGTGCAGAGGGAACCTAAGTCCCATGGATACTGAAAGGACGTGCACCGCAATGCAGCCCTCGGGAGCCCGGGAGAGAACGTCATCCGGACCCGGTGTCACCACGATTGCCGAGGGGCCCACGTGAAGCTGGGTGATATAGATATCCGCCGCATCAACCTTCGACTTGATCTCCAATGCGGCGGTGTTGAGATAGGAGTACCCCTCGGGCATATCGAGGGGCTTCCCTTGATCCGCTACGCTGCCCTTCTTCTTGGGAACAGCGGCCTTGGCCTTCTTCTTTCCGGGGGCCACCCGGAGGGGGACCGCATTCAGCGACCGAGAGGTGCTGGCCTCCCTGGCACCCCGAGGGGGGAGCACAGCAACGGTGACCCTCTCGCCTTCTCTTTGTGCCTCCTCTTCAGCTGCTTGCCAGGCGATGGCCATCTCTTCGTCCTCACATTCTTGCTCAAAGCCCTCGGCCTCCGCCTCAGCTACGAGGGCTTTCTGCAACTCCAGGGCAACGACGGCATCCTGTCCCACCGAGGACTCTGCACTTGAAGACTCCACGTCCGAGAGGACTTCATCCTCCACCGAGGGCGCCCCCGAGATATCTTGAGAATCGCTCTGGGACGACATGCTGACTCTAGTTCGAAGGCTCTTGCACGCTAGCGTTTCTAAATTTTCTATCTCCTAACCTAAGGGCACAGTACAGCTATGCTAGAAGGAGAAAGGCAGGGAGCACTGACCTCGAAAGCTGAGTTAGGACCGAAGGCTGGAGTTTCTCTCACTAGATTTTTTGGCAGAGCTTCGCTAAAACAACTGATCGCACAAGAGGAAATGGCTCTGGCCTTGGGGTATTTATAGGCGCTGGAATCCGGGCTTGGGCCTGGGTTCCGGGCCTCCGGATGGACGCCATCATTACTCACCGCGTCTTCGCCCAACCGGTGACGCCGCCCACAGACAGCCAGCCATCACACGCCACGTGTGCCCCCCCAACGGCTATATCCCGTCGTTACATATTCCAACGGCTATATTTCCAACGGCTATATTTTGGAAGCCCCCGGGTTTTCTACTTCACTCCACTTCATCAAGGATAGCCTCCGGGTGCACTCACCCAGAAGTGCCCTCGGGTTGTGCCCCACACAGCACATTACACACGCCTTCGGGATCACTCCTTCAGATCCCTAGGGCTGCATATCAGGTCACCCCTCGGGGTTTTCCCCTCAGCACTGCAAAACCGGGTAGCCCCCGGGGAGTGCCTCATTGACGGATGGCCCATGGCCCTCGGGTATCTTCATCACCAACTCATCAACAAACAGTGGACCCCCCGGTAACAGCTTCACTGCTGCCCTCATCTGGCAGGCCCTCGATCCCTGGATTGAGGGGCTCCCCTTCGGCGCCACCAGGACATCAACAGCAAGCCTCCGGCTAATCAACACAGGAGCCCTCAGAGGAGAGAGCCTTCGGCATTCCCGTCATTCTCCACTTTGTACCAAGGTTTGACATTTTCGATTCATCATTGGGGGAATTCGGTGCACTCTTTTTCCCTCATTAGGATTTTTTCCCAAAGGGTTTTTCCTAATGAGGTTTTTAACGAGGCATCCCCCCAAAATGAAACGAAAAGCGTCAGCCTTCGGTCCACAACGGCAACGTAACTACTTTACTCCTTTTCACCACTTTACAAGTGCCTCAAGGAGTGGGGGACTGGAGGACCCCTTCGGGAAAATCATTAAATTACAAAATCTGTGAAATTCCAACAAACAACAAAGCAAGCCATCAAGTCCCGACATGTGGGTAACTGAGGGACTGCCTTCGGCAGGGACATAAAAGCAACAACTCCTCACCAACTTCAGGAATCACGATGGGACAACATCAAAGGGCAAGCACAAGTTACTCCTTTTCCCTCAAGTACCTTTCGGCAAAAGGAGTGAGGGACTCCTGATGGAGTATATGGCCCGGGAACCCCCGGCCCACAGACTCCTACTGCTCCATCAAAGGCCCAACAGGCCCAACAGGCCCAAATCACAGCGCCCAGAGTACCAAGCAGTCCGCACAACGCGCCAGGGGTGCCTTCGGCCCCCTGGCCGAAGGCTCCAAATTCTCACAGAACGGGTTTCTCAAGCAAACTAAGAAACTGGGAGAAAATGGCGAAAACAGTAGCCCTCGGCACTGTGAGCCCTCGGCACCAGGGTGCCATCGGGTGGAAGAGCCCTCGGCTACTGCTCTATGGCCGAAGGCATCTCACTCGACAAGATATCCGCCTCACATGCGTACAGATCACCGTACCCCGCACAGACGTCCCATCCAACAGCCGCATTAAATGCGGCCACATGCGGCTGCCAGCGCCAACCAGTTGAGGTGACCCCTCGGCCAATGAGCGCTTGACACGTGTCCCTGCCCGGCATTTATTGCTACTATAAATAGCACCCCATTTCCCCATTTGTAACCACGCTTAATACATATCGAATATACACTCTCTCTCTTACTTGTTTGCTCTGACTTCTCTCTAGTTATTCTCCGCAATAACCCTTCGGATATATACCCCCGGGTAGACTATCCATCACTGTGTGGTTGAGGTTTGTGCAGAGGAGAGAGAATTAATTGGAACCACAAATTCTTTACTTAAATGGTAAAGTGGCAAAGTTAGTGGGACATCCAAAAAAGGAAAGTTGACAAAGTTTTTAAGGGACAGAGGTAGTATATATAAAATTCTGGTCAGTCCGAACTGACCAGAACCGCTTTGTGGCCAAGCCCGTTTGAGGGCTTTCTGAGTTACATTTTTTGATGAAATTTTGTGAACATGTTCGTCCTGAAGTTTAGCACATTTGCTCAAAATTTCAGCTCAAAATTCCATTTGCACAGTGTTCTTGAAGAATTTAATTAACTAAATCTCAATTGAATTTTTTGATGAAGTTTTATGTGAATGTTTTACATTTCATGAAGAACGTGCTAACAAAATTTCATTACAAAAGTCAACCCAAAAGGCGGTTCTGGTCAGTTTGGACTGATCCAAGTATTCCTCATATATAACTGGAAAATTTATGGACCCTAGGAAGCAATGGGCCCTGGACTCATGCCCTTTGTCCATGCTCCAGGACCGGCCCTGCATGAATAGCACTAGTTAGGAAAGAGAGTGTATCAAGAAATGAAGTTATGTGGGTATAGCCAAGTACGGAGTATTAATTAAAGAATGAAGAGAGTCAAATCTTAGTGTTTTAATATGTCATTCCATCGGTTTCGGTACTCTCACTTTTTGGGTACTCTCACTTTTTGGGTACTCTCACTTCTTTTCATGGTTCCAAGAGTGTTTTGGAATCTTTTACTTTTTTCTTTTTTTTTATTGAAATATTTCTCTACAATACATTTGATTCTTTTAAAAACATTTTCAAAGAGAAACAAAATCTTACTTAAAGAATTACTACCTCCGTTCCTATTAAAACTTCCAAATAGGTTTGGCACAGAGTTTAAGATAGTGGGTATTGTGTGGTGGAGAGTTGTGCAGAGGAGAGAGAAATGTGTAAAAAATGTTGTGAACCACAAATCTTTTACCAAAAAGAGAAAGTTGAAGTTTTAATTGGAACGGATGAAAAAGGAAAGTTGGAAGTTTATTTAAGAACGGAGGGAGTACTAAATTTTCAGAAATTTTAAATCATCCTAATTGTTTTATCGTTTGTTGTTTGGGGAAAAGGATGAGGTTAAGATTTTTTAAAAAGAGTATTAGTACTTGTTAGAATCTCACATCGGAAAAGTTTGAATCAACAAAGTATTATATATATATATAATTCTGGTCAGTCCGAACTGACCAGAACCGCTTTGTGGCCAAGCCCGTTTGAGGGCTTTCTGAGTTACATTTTTTGATGAAATTTTGTGAACATGTTCGTCATGAAGTTTAGCACATTTGCTCAAAATTTCAGCTTAAAATTCCATTTGCACAGTGTTCTTGAAGAATTTAATTAAGTAACTCTCAATTGAATTTTTTGATGAAGTTTTATGTGAATGTTTTACATTTCATGAAGAACGTGCTAACAAAATTTCATTAAAAAGTCAACCCAAAAGGCGGTTCTGGTCAGTTTGGACTGATCCAAGTATTCCTCATATATAACTGGAAAATTTATGGACCCTAGGAAGCAATGGGCCCTGAGCACATGCCCCTTTGTCCATGCTCCAAGACCGGCCCTGCATGAATAGCACAATAGTTACGAAAGAGAGTGTATCAAGAAATGAAGTTATGTGGGTATAGCCAAGTATTAATTAAAGAATGAAGAGAGTCAAATCTTAGTGTTTTAATATGTCATTCCATCAGTTTGGGTACTCTCACTTTTTGGGTACTCTCACTTCTTTTCATGGTTCCAAGAGTGTTTTGGAATCTTTTACTTTTTTCTTTTTTTTATTGAAATATTTCTCTACAATACATTTGATTCTTTTAAAAACATTTTCAAAGAGTTAAACAAAATCTTACTTAAAGAATTACTAAATTTTCAGAAATTTTAAATCATCCCTATTGTTTTATTGTTTGCTGTTTGGGGAAAAGGATGAGGTTAAGATTTTTTAAAAAGAGTATTAGTACTTGTTAGAATCTCACACCGGAAAAGTTCGAATCAACAAAGTGCTATATTAAGACATGTGCTACTCCTCCTGTTAGAGTGCCCTTTTAGGATGGAACCCTAGATCTTAACATGGTATTAGAGCCAAATTGATCCATGGTGTAGTCCCCTTATGAAAAATGATGACACGATTAAAAAATGACAATGATGAACCGACGAAAAAATGACTGACGGCATGATCCAGACGAAGTGTTTAGTGGTCAGGAGGGGTGTTAGAATCCCACACCGGAAAAGTTTGAATCAACAAAGTGTTATATTAAGACATGAGCTACTCCTCCTATCAGGTTGACATTTTAGGATAGAACCCCAGATCTTAGTAGTACTCGATATTTAATGTACGTATACTTTGATTTGAGAAGCAACTATAATATCCTCAACTATACCAACTATTTTCTTAGGGGTGAAAAATAGGATTGATATAACTGAGCACATAAAAATTGTCCGGTTCAGTAAAACACCGAAATCAGAACCGTTGATATAGTCCACAAAGTAGGAGCTATTTGCTAGCTAAAGAAAGTAATAAGTAGGGGTGATCATATCAGTATTCGATTCGATTTTTATCGGTTCAATTTTGAACAGTTTGGAAGAATTATTACCAAACAAAAGCATACATTATTTCGGTTCGGTTCGATTTAGTTAGTTCGATTTGGATTTGATATTTTTTTAATATATGAAAGTTTTATTAAATTTCTTTACTTCGGTTCGGTTTTTCTCGGTTTCTTTTCAGTTTAATATGGTTTGGAAGAAATAATACCAAATTCAAACAAAATTGCATATGGTATTTCAGTTTGCTTTAATGCGGCTTGGTATAGTTCGGTTCGGTAAAACCCAACCGATTTGTCCACCCCTAATAATAAGGATCTTATTTGGTTTAAAAAAAGAGAATGAGTATTTTTAGCCTTACAAAATTATTATCAAAGGGTATATATATTTCAACCATTGCTAAATAGTGTAACTATTTACATGTGTCTTCAATCCATAGGTGCATTGAATACGTCCCCATGAGATTTGATCCAGGAGATGCGTGTTATACCCGGTTCGATGCTCACGTCTTTTCGGGGTGTTCCAATGATAGAAATGTATACCTTACCAAGAACTGATTATATATAACACAAATTGCAAATGTGCAAAAAAATGACAAATTGCACAACCAAATTAGTAAATAAACCCATAATTAAAATTGAAAACTGATTGTCTATAACACAAATTGCACATACAACAAAAAACAAATTGCATGACCAAAATACTAAATAAATACATAATTAAAGGATAATGCATTTTGAAATTTCCCTAACTAGGCGGTAGGATGACCATCCATTGCGGCAACGGTGGTGGCCACCGGCATTTCGAAACGGCACAAGGGGCAGACATGTCCCTTTCCCAACCACTGCACAATGCAATCTCCATGAAACTTGTGATCGCAAGGCATGCGAGTCACCATTTCGTTCACCTCCATATCTTCCAAGCAGATCGCACATTCTCCTTTTTCGGTGGACTTCACCTTCTCTAGTGTAGCGATTGAAGACTCGGTTGCATTAGAAATATTGTAATCCTCCTCATTATCTATCGCTAACCTTGCCAGTTCATCATCAATCTCATTTTCCTCTTCCTCGTTATAATCAAACTCCTCAAATCTGTCTCTGTCTGCCGCTGCCCACTATAATAGTAGAAGAACATGTAGTAATAATTCAACTTTGCATTATAGGTTCCTTTATATATTGATATGATGTTTCTCTAGAACCCATTTCTGTTGTTTTGTTTTTTTTCTTCTAGTTATTATGAAGTTAATTTTTCCTTTTTTTATGGAATTTTGTAAAACAGTTTGAGCATGAAAAAGTCATTTTTTATTTGGAGAACTAACAATGTCACTCTCAAAGACTAATTGCTTTTTCACATAGAATGAAATTATTTTTTACGTTTCCTTAATACGGAAAATATTATGTGTATATTTTTTGTAAGTTAGTGTTCTTTTAAGTCATTCTTGTTAAACCTAGTCTATCATGTCTACTAAAATTTGATGCAATCAAATTCGTACACCAATCAATGTGAAAACACGGTAATATTAAAAATGTGATCACCAACATTGTGAGTTAACTCAAGTTTTAAAAAAAATCAAACGTGTAACCAAAGTGTCTCATTTAGGAGATTAAGAGCATGTTCTTTAAATCCTGTATAATTAACTGAATTCTCTAGAGTTTCTAAAATTCTAGCTAAAACAACAGACTTATGAAAAAAGTTAAGGAAATAATGACACGTGTACGCGAAAATAAATGTTGTTTACAACAAAAGATGTGACCTAAATATACATATGACTATAGTAGTACTTAGTCATAGTAACTTATATTCAAATTTTATACTTAAGTAACTAAGAGACTATACAATATTAACTATTAATAGAGTAAAGAAAAAATTATATGTGGTATTAAAAAAAGCATAACTAGTCTTCTTCAACAACTTAAACCAATTCAGTTAAAAAAGGAATCACATCCTACATGATCAGAAAATTACATAATCTAGCGGTGAAAAGTTCAAACTTGATTAAAAAAAGTTGAGTGATGATTTAAATCTCTTAAGTTGATCGAAACACTATGATATCAAGCCCACTCAAAAATATTATAAGCGTAAAATCAAGGATCGAACTCCTTCTAAAATAGAAAAATCTCACTACCTGGTTGTTCACATACTCTTCCAAGTTGGATTGGAAGGGATCTTCGATGATCTGGAAGTGTGACTTGGAAATATACACAACAAGAGGGATGGTTGCGTCCTCAAGGTTGCCCAACCGTCGAGCCACCGCCATGGCGGTGGAGTTGAGTTTTTCCACAATGCAAGCGTGCTCCGAGGCGGGAATGGCAGCTTCTGCGAGCACCATAGCCACCTCATTGAAGCTTGTGCTCAAGTCACAAAGCATATTGTTTGCGGAAAGTATGAGGTTTTTTGTAAAGTGTGGATCTTCGTTTAGATTACGGTGAAAGGCCCACATGTTGGTTTGACGGGAAATATAGTGAAGGTTAGTTGTATTCCGGACAGTAAAATGAATGAAGAAGGCATTCGCCGGACGATTTTCAACGCCATTGAGAATAGCGTTGTTAACAAACACATGGAAATGATACCGATAAGGGGCTACGATTGAACTCAAATCCATGGCAATTATTTATCAACAAAAAAAACTTGAGCGTTGATTGTTGAAAGATATGGCCGGCATAGATGGAGAGACGTGAAACTATAGATTTCATGTTTAAAATAGATCAATAAAGTTGTGTATATATAGGGGCGTTCATTGGTTCAATTTTCCCGGTTTTTCAGTTTTACCGGTTCGGTTTAGATTGGTTCCATATTAAGAAAGGTAAAACCACAAGTCAAACTGACTACATTTAGTCGGTCGACTTTGGTTCAGTTGTTTTCAGTTGGTTTTGATCGGTTTTGGCATGTTACAATCAGTATTAGGCGGTTTTGTTTGTTTCAGCCTTTTCTTCAAGCTTAATCTTTAAACCGTGAATCGGACCGCATATGATTTGACCAATTTTTTTTTTCAATTTTGATTTTCACGGACTCGGTTTTTATCGATTGGATTAGTTTGTCAATTGTTTTGTGTTTATGGATTTTTTGTTCGGTCATTAGTATGTATACCTCATAGACGATAAGGTCGAAGCTAGCTAGCATTGCAACTAATTACTAGTATTGAATTTAATATATATATATATATATATATATATATATATATATATATATATATATATATATATATATATATATATATATATATATATATATATATGTGTGTGTGTGTGTGTGCATGCGTGTATGTGTGTGTACACACACACACACAAATATTCTTGTTCGGCCAAGCCGGGCATATATATATATATATATATATATATATATATATATATATATATATATATATATATATATATATATATATATATATATATATATATATATATATATATATATATATATATATATATATATATAGAATAAAGATCAAATGAGAACAATGCTTAACGTGAGAACGTGAGAACACCACATTTACCCCAACGTGTTGCACAACGAAGCTTGTATATTGCACATTTTCACATTTTCACAATATTTACCAAAATGCCAATATATATATATATAGGGTGCGGTTCCAGTGAGAACGATGCTTAACGTGAGAACGTGAGAACACTCACATTTAAATCAATGTGGTGCACAATTGAGCTATTCTTTTGCACATTTTCAATTAGCTCGAATTGAGCCTATATTATATAAACACGGTGGCATTTTGGAAAATATTGTGAAAATGTGAAAATGTGCAATATATAAGCTTCATTGTGCAACATGTTGGGGGTAAATTTGGTGTTCTCACGTTCTCAAGTTAAGCATTGTTCTCATTTGATCTTTATTATATATATATATATATATATGTATATGTATATGTATATGTATATGTATATGTATATGTATATGTGATGGAGTATATGGGTCTGAGCTCCAGGACCCACATACTCGGAAGAACAGAGCACAAGTCAACAGAGTGGCGCCCTCGTCGGCCAAGACGCCCCCGTCGGCCGAAAAGGGGCCAACTCAGATTACGGTCCTGAACCCAAGGAACTCGGGTGCCCTCGTCGGTCGTGCCCTCGTCGGCCGCGCCCTCGTCGGCCACGCCCTCGTCGGCCACGAAGACCTCCCAGAAACGGATTCTATACTTACTCATTTGTACAGCCCATTAGAGGCTTTGTATTCGGCCCATTAGCGGTCCAGTTGTAAATGGGCCTCCCAAGCCCAAGGCTTGGGAGCCCAACCCTAATTTTCTCTATAAATACTCCCCTTGGGAGTAGTTATAGGTGTGACGAATTCATTCTATTGAAGCATATTATTGCACTTCTCTCTCTAGCTCTCACTTCTCTCTAGATATACTCTATCAATATGTATATGTATATGTATATGTATATGTATATGTATATGTATATGTATATGTATATGGGGGAGGGTTCAAATACAAAGAGGTCTTCCCATGCAAAGTGAGAATTAATCTCGTGCGTTCATTTTGAGATCTAATGGCTCAAAATGAGCCAAAAGTGAACTAAATTTGATCAAAAACGCGGTGGCAATTTCGTAATTAAAACGAAGTTTTTTGCCATCGCGAAAAAGTGAAACAGAAACACACAAAAGTGCAACGCGATTAAGAAAAAGTGCAAATGTTCGCACTTTGCACGGGAGAACCTCTTTTTATTTGATCTCTTCCCTATGTATATGTATATGTATAAATATATATGTATATGTATATGTATATGTATATGTATATGTATATGTATATGTATATGTATATGTATATGTGTATATGTATATATGTATATATGTATATATGTATGTGTGTGTGTATATATAGGGGTGCGATCACATACAAACCATGCTTAATTTACTAACCTACAAACTCAATAATATGCAACACTTTGAACTTCAATATGCAGTACAGATAATGTAAAGATGCAGTCTTTGAATTATAATATGCAATACAAATAATGTAAATATGAAACTGCTATTTTATGGCTTGAATAATATGAAACACTTTGAACTTCAATATGCAATACAAATAATGTAAAGATGATTTGAATGGGAGGACTAGTTTGTATGTGATCTCACCCCTGCATCTTTACATTATTTTTACTGCATATTGAATTTCAAAGTACTGCATATTATTGAATTTGTAGGTTAGTATTTTAAGCATGGTTTGTACTTGATATCTTATATATATATATATATATATATATATATATATATATATATATATATATATATATATAGGTTTTGGTTCAAATAAGAAAATGATCTTAGGAGAGAAATGAGAATGAATTTGGACCGTTAGATTTGCTTTAAGTGAAATGCAATGTGCATTAAATGAAACTGTAATGTGCATTAGGTGAAATTAAAATATGCAGCACAAATGGTACGATACAATGACATTATGTGAAACTGAATTGTGAATTATATGAAATTGAAATGTGCACTAAGTGAAACTGAAATGTGCAGAATAAAAGGTACGATGTGATGTTTTTTTGTACATTTTATTCCGCACATTTTAGTTTCACCCAATGCACACACTTGAGTTTAAATTTTTATTCTGCACATTTCAATATCATCTAATGCACATTTCAGTTTCACCAAATGCACATTTCCGTTTCAGATAGTACAATCCAACGGTCCAGATTCGTTCTTATTTCTCTCATGAGAGTCTGTTCTTACCGGAACCGCTCCCTATATATATTAACGGTTCAGATTCATTTTAACGGTTCAGATTCAGTTTCATTACTCTCCTATAAGATCATTTTCTCATTTGAACTGAATTATATATAATTCAGTTCAAATGAGAAAATGATCTGATAGGAGAGTAATGAAAATGAATCTGAACCGTTAAAATGTGCATTAGTTGAAACTTAAGTGTGCATTAGATGAAGTCAAAATGTGCATCACAAAAGGTAGGACATTGTAGCATTATGCGAAGCTGAATTGTGCATTAGGTGAATCTGAAATCTGTATTAGGTGAAAATGAAATGTGTGGAATAAAATCTACGATGTGGTGACATTTTTGTGCCTTTTATTTCGCACATTTCAATTTCCCGTAATGCATATTTGACTTTTACCTTTTATTCTGCACATGTCGATTTCACCTGATGCACATTTCAGTTTCACCAAATGTATAATTCGATTTCACTTAACACAATCTAATGTTCCAGATTCATTCTCATTTTTCTCACGGGGTCCTTTCTCACCGTAACTGCTCCATATATATACGGGATGGTTCTAGTGAGAACTCCCTTTAAAATGAGAACCCATTTACAGATGAGAACTTCTAATCAACACTCTTGCAATTTAGGGAATCTAGGGTTAGAATTAATAAGGTGGCATTTTTGTAATAACTCTACAATAATTACACAAAATACCCCCATGTGCATCCTATTAAAAGTTCTAATGATAACAAGTCCTCACTAGACCCCCCCCATATCTTAAAGTCAACACTAGTAATTAGTTGCAATGGTGAGATAAATACGACACAGTTGAGAGATTGTTGCATAAGCATATTCCCCTCTATCAATGTACCAAATTAAACAATGCTAGCTAGCTTCGACCTTATCGCCTATGAGGTATACATAGTAACGACCGAACAAACAATTCATAAACCCAAAATGATTGACAAACTAATCGAATCGATAAAAATCCGGTTTGAAAATCAAATTCGATGAAAATTGATCAAATCATATGTGGTTCGATTCACGGTTTAAGGATTAAGCTTGAAAAAAGGCCGAACCGAACAAAACCGCCTAAAACTAATTGTAACATGCCAAAACCGACCGAAATCGACTGAAAACAACTGAACCGGAGTCGACCGACTTAAACTTACTATTATTATTATCAGTATTATTATTATTATTATTGTTGTTGTTGTTGTTGTTGTTATTACTGTTATTATTGTTATTATTATTATTGTTGTTATTATTATTATTATTATTATTATTATATTGTTGTTGTTGTTATTGTTGTAGTTGTAGTTGTTACTATTATAGGTGATGTGGTTAAATATTATGTTAGTATTATTTCTATGTATCATAATAGTAGGTGTAACTAATTATTGTTGCACATATCTCAGACAATTCTTTCCTTGACTTGATGACATATCTTAGAATACTCATTACATTACATTACATTACATTACATTACATTACATTACATTACATTACATTACATATAGAGTCATTTTTCGTTTGAACCATAATTTCAATTCTTCCATAAACTGAGGTGTAGAGTCAAGAGCATTGGTGAAAATGCCCAGCCGCCCTATTCGTCCATCTTCTAATTAAGAATGTTAATTCTCATCTTTTTTATCAAATCGTCTACATGTCTACAGAACCAAGTGAGGGCGCTACGGCTAAATGATTGGACAATGATGACTAGTTTCAACCATATTTACAATTTTTCTTATTTATGTACTTTTTATTATTTTTTGCTTGTTCGTTTGTAGAGAAATTGTAGATTTTTCATACCAGGTTAGAAGCATAGAGATATTTCATACCAGGTTAATAATTTGCTTTCATTTGTCTGTTATATATTTAGGAACTTTTGCATCTCATTTGTAGATGGCAAAGTCTAAGTCCTTATTGTAACAGTGTTTGATTTATTAATTTTAATATAAGCATTTTTCCATCAAAAAGGCTACTATAATTACAAATTGGTAACACATTTACAACAACAATGATAAAAATAATGTCTGTAATCATATTATAAAACAAAAATATTATCATATATATGTGTAATTAGATCTGATCTGAAGGATATAGTTCATATAAAAAAGATTCAAATCAGAAAGATTTTCATTAGATCATATAAAAAATATTAAGATCATATCAGAAAGATTTAAATCAGATCGGTTCAGAAACATTCTGATCAATAACATTCATATATGATGAACTGAACGCATTCATATTTATCTCATATGTTCAATTTAAAAAAGGATCCAAATGTGTTTTAAATTCATCTCCCTATATTTCACCTTGTGCCCATACTTGAACGGTTTAAATCGAGTGCAAATAGAGAAACAAAATCTATAAAAGATAGATCTTTTGTTTATATAGTTTTATTGACTTACTAACCTTGATTGATCTCATATCAGAGAGCCTATCATTCTCAGAACTTGTAAATAAAGAAACTAATGTGGTGCCCGCTATCACGATTTCCAGGTGGAGACCGATGTTGAAGGGGTTTTGAGTTACTTCTCAGGTAGGAACAGCGTTGCTGGGACGGATGATATGGTCGAGTTCATACAGATATATTTTAGGAAGGGGATCCGTGCTTCTGACACGTTTTCAGAGAAGGCAATCGTTCAGCCCATTTCCTTGCTGCCATTAATCCGGCCCATTTTATTTCTTAGACTTCAGTTAATTCCCTACCCCATCCGGTTAAAGTTGAGTTTAATTTTGACTTAATTAATATTCCATATTTTAGATGTTTTGGTTTGGTCTCCCTCTTCTTTGTATTGTTCCCATTTTTTAATAAAAATTTGGTAAATGTTCCCTTATATTGACACCACTAATTTTGGTGGTTTGCCTCCGTGTTCAAAAAAAAAGTGGTGCGCATCAATGGTTTTCGTTAATGAGGCTATGTGGCTTAGCAAAGAAGAGAAAAAGTGGAAAGTAAGGGATGAATTTGGAAAATAAATAGTGTCTGTGTCTGCATACAGTGGTCGCGAGGTGATTTAGTGTGTGAGACTTAGAGAAGAGAATCTGAAGTGTTTCAATCACGCTATCTACTTGAAGTGGTTCAGTTTTCGTGTGTTTTAATATATTTTACACCCAATATGAACGTTTCGAAAAGGTAATCTACTTTAATTTCACTCACACACTCAAAACACTCATAGAGTGCCACGATTCCTCTTAAGAGACACACATCGCTTCTATTGTTTTTCCTAAATAACCCCTGCTTCATAAAAATAATTATGATAAGTCTTTTAACTTACCAAACATTCTATTACACATATGACATAGAAGCAAGATTTGATGATATTCTGTGATCCCATCTCACCCAAAGGCCTTGTTTGGTTGGAGGGTTTCGGAGGGGAGGGGAGGAAAGTGGGGAATTTAAGTGTGTTTGGTTGAAGGAAATAGGGGGGAAGGGAAGGAAAGTGGAAGGCTTTCAAAATCCTCCACTTCCTCTCATTCTAAACTCCCCAAATCGGGATATTTCGGAGGAAACGTGTTGATAACCACAAACTATTCATCTCCTATGTGAATGAACAAAACGTTATAATATAAAAAGTTAAAAAACAAAAAGTTTTGAAAATTTTAAAAATTTAAAAATTAAAAATTTAAAGATTAAAAAAATTAAAAATTAAAAAATTAAAAATTTTAGAAATTAAAAATTATAAATTAAAAATTTTAAAAATTAAGAATTTTAAAAATTAAAAATAAAAAAATGTTAAAAAAATCCAAACTGAAAAATGAAAAATTATGAAATTAAAAAAGTAAATAATCAAATCAAATAAAATTATGACTCATGACCATAAGAGTAATATTCACAATAGTTAGACATGTATCTATTTTTTTAAGTACGCTATCAAATAAAAGTAATTTACGAAAATATTTTCATTAAACCTTTCCTCCAACCAAACACAAATTTTTATCAAAATCCTTCCTTCCCCTTCCCTTCCTTTCCCTCTCCTTGACTCTCTCCCCTTCCCTCCCCTCCTTTGAACCAAACAAGGCCAAAGGGTATTTGATGAATGTTCTAGTTCTATCGCTCCCTTCAAGTCTTCAAAATTCTTTGAACCCTAGGAAAATACAGAGGACACCATCATCTAAGTGAGCGAGTAGAGCAGGTCGATTCCAGCGTACCATACATCCATCCCCAATTCGGTTCATCTTCCGGTCCACCACATGGCTCATCACAATTTGATCAACTCTCCCATGCACCCGGTCAAACTGGTACTAGTACAACTCTTTTATAGTATTTGATTTGATTATGGCTTACTGTATTTCGTTCTGTTTCAAACGGTTTATATCTCATTTGAAAGATATTATCGAGTTCTAAAACTCGTATTAAGACTTTCGTTTCAAAATATTACAGAATGACTACCTAATGAATCGAATTTCAAATCCAATACTCTATTTACGATGTTGTATGTTCTTCTGTGTCCGGTGTTTTATATCCCGTTGGAAAGATCTTTTGAGTTCTTAAACTAGTGTTAAGTCTTCATTTACTATGTATTAAGGAATACTTCATAAACATTTCCGATTTTACTCTAAACTCGTGTAGTGTTTGATTTGATCATATTCTACTGTATTTAATTCTGTTTCAAACGTTTTATATCTCGTTGCAACATACACCATATCTAGCGAGTAGCGCGTATCTGTTGTATGTTCAAAATATAACGTATCCGTTGTAATAATCACACCTCCTAGAGAGATGAAGGGAGGCTTGGGTATCTGATGTATTTTCAAAATAAAACGTTTTTTTTTTCAAATACCTCACAAATGGTACCAATCATAATCTCATATATTGGTGTTTCCGTTTTTTTATAAATCGTCTAAATCTGGTCCATCATAAAATTGTAATTTTCCAATAAAGATTATCAAAGCGATCATCTTAGGTCATTAAGCTGATAGTATAAAGTGACACCAATAAGATGTCCATTCCTAACTTTTACCTGGATAATCGCAGTTTATTCATGATGCAGGTCATTCGTAAGTAGGCATGGACCCGGTCGGCGGTCCCGGACCGGTCCGGAACCGGGTCTGCTACTGTGCGGGACCGGTTCTAGTCCGATTTTCCGGTTCTGTTCTAGGACCGGATACCCGACTCGGTAAAAGAGGATTTGGTCCCCCGTCACGTTTTTGGGGACCAGACCGGGCGGTCCCGGTCCCAATTCTGGTCCCAACGGGCAACTTTTATTTTTTAAATTTTAATTCAGGGGGCTGGGCTGGGGCTGAGTGTCAAACTAGCCGTTTGGAACGGTTAGTAACGTCATTATAGCCGTTGAGGGGTTTGGGGGGTTTGGAGGTGGGGGTTACCAAATTTTTTCCCTATAAATACTGATGGATTATAGGATCCACACATATATAATTAGGAGAGATTTGAGCTCAAGAATGTGGAGAAGATGAATGAATAGTGGTATTGTTGGTGTGATAATGATTCGATCTAGGGTTACAAGTCTCCCAAATGGAGTATAAATAGACAAATAATGGGTCGGGCTGCTAATATGGGCCCGATAGGCCCAATTACATAAAAGTCTAATCTAGTACATACAAATGATATATGAACTCTACAATAATACAAATGATATAAATGACGTTCGATAAGCGTGTGTGGGCCGCTGTCCGTGCTCAACAGTCGTGAGACCCGGGGGTCCGAGTCTATATACTCCATCAAATACATACTCATTTTATACATTTTTTCACATTATTCTACCTCTACTCACATTCTACTCTCAATTCTCAATTTCTCAATCACTAACTCTACTCTATTCTCATGTACACTTTCATCGTTTATAATTCATATATTCTGATATTATAATTATATTTATATACTTATTTAGCAGTACAGTACACAATAATACTATTCCTATTCTACATTCATATTCCTACACTTTCAATCTTTCTTATTAATTATATTATATTACGATTGTATTTATATACTCCTACACTTTCATATTTAACATATATATTTAATTATATACATTTGTAGTTAACTAGTTCCTACATTGTTTTAGTTAACTAGTTCCTACTTCCCACATTTTTGTTAATTACAAAATAATCTTATATAAATATTTATAATTTTTATTTCTACATTCCTACTCCTACTCTGTCAATCCTTCTTATTAAATATATTATATTACAAATGTATTTATATACTCCTACACTTTCATATTTAACATATATATTTAATTATATACATTTGTAGTTAACTAGTTCCTACTTCCTTCATTTTTGTTAATTACTTTCTACATTACTTCTCATTGTATAATTAAGTAATTGTTATACATTTATATATAATTTAATATATATATATATATATAATTTAATATATACACATATATATACATATTAAACAATATATATAGGTAATTGTTATACATTATTATATATACATTAATACATTTTAGTTAAATTGTAGTTGTTGTTAAATTTTAATAGTTCTACACATTAAGTAGTTAGTGACATTTTAATTGTTGGTACATTTTATGTCATAGTAGTTGCAATTAACTGATTTAAATATTTAACTACTTCTTCAAAAAAAATTAGTTAAGTTGTAGTGGTTAAATTTTAATTGTTCTACACATTAAGTAGTTAGTCACATTTTAATTGTTAGTCACATTTAAGTAGTTAGTCACATTTTAATTGTTAGTCACATTTAGGTAGTTAGTCACATTTTAATTGTTAGTACATTTTATTTCATAGTAGTTGCAATTAAGTGATTTAAATATTTAACTAGTTCTTCACATTTTATTTTGTTGTTAAATTGTAGTTGTTGTTAAATTTTAATAGTTCTACACTTTATTTAATTGTAGTTGCATTCAATTAGTTAGTCACATTTTTAATTGTCGTTACATTTTAATCATTGTATATTTTATTTCATAGTAGTACTTCTTAAACTTTAATTCTTGTTAAAAAATTATTTTGTAATTTGAAATCTTGACATTGTAATTTGTAATTTGTATTTGTTGTAACATTTTTAAGACAATGGAGTCGGGTAGGAGATCCATTGATATAGGTAATCTCCAAGTCTCTAACGCAATTGATCAAAGGAGATTGCGAGAGGTCGTCCTTCGGGGTGGTCGGGGCGATCGAAAGGTAAACGACAAGTAGGGGCAACATCTTCGTCTCAATCACGCGATGATTGGATGACCGATTATGATCGTAGAGATGTGATGACCGATGAGCTGTGAAATAATGGGAAAGGGTACTCCAATAGGAGCCTTGACATATATTTATAATAGAAGAGTGCCAAAATACACAGTATTTCTAAATATATATTAGGTAGTTTCCTAAATATATATTAGGCAGATTTCTAAATATATTAGTCTATTACACCCCTCAAACTGTGCGGGAGATACAACGCACATGTTGTCTTTTAATTTAAAAAATGAAATTGCAAACATACAAAAAAACTCTTAGTAATTATATCCGCCTGCGGAAGGTTAGGAGGCACATATTTAACAATAAGATCTCCATGAGCAAGTAGGTTGTTTTTCGGACTTCCAAGAAACCAAATTAGGATCAAGAAAGACAACAAATATTGTCCACAATTTGGAGACCCTTGAAGATACCTTGAGCAAGAGCAACGAATGAAGTGGGCAGCCAAGAGGATCTTGGCCGACGAACAACTGGCCTGACAGAAGACGACGGGATCATGCCAGGGTCGCCAGAGAGAGTGGAACAGGCGTAGCGCTCTGGAACAGCTGTGCGAGCGGTCGAACCGGACTCGACTAGAGAATGGATGTCTACAGCAGCAGGCGGCGGACTCAACTGACCACGCTGGAAGAAGGCACTGTGGTCAGCGACGCGGGGAAGGTGATCTGCATCATATCAGCCGCGCTCATCCTCAAAGGATTGGAGACTACCGCAGATGTGGCGGTAGTCGACCCCGAGGCGGCAGCGGCTCTTCTAGGGTTCATGGGAACCGAAAAAAAGGAGAAAAAAAGAAATTGTGTAGCTACAAACCTAGAGCTCTTGATACCATGTGAAATAATGGGAAAGGGTACTCCAATAGGAGCCCTAACAGATATATTTATAATAGAAGAGTTGCCAAAATACAAAGTATTTCTAAATATATATTAGGTAGTTTCCTAAATATATATTAGGCAGATTTCTAAATATATTAGTCTATTATGAGCAACTTCAAGAGCTCTTGAACCAAAACCAAGGCCAATTTTACAACCAACAAAATATCGCCACCATTGAAGAGGAGTTGGAGGACGATGAAGCCGAGGAGGATGCTGGAGGAGGAGGAGCATGGAGGTGTCGCAGGTGGATCCGAAGCGGTCAACAAACGTAAGTCTAAGTCTAAATCTGCTCTTTTTGCTGATGGCCATTTTGTGAAGGTCAAGGATTTGACGGACGGGAACTTTTACGCACATTGCCAATATTATATGCAAATATTGAAGATGGGTACTTTGGGGGATACGACACGGTGCAAAGGCACTTAAACTCGAGGCACCCCACGGAAGCGGCGAAACTAAAGGGCAAGGGGACGCAAACACAAATATCGAGGTTTGGAAATGATCAACCATTCGGTAATTTCTCTTACAATGATGAGGTACATTTAAATGCTACGTCTGAGTTAATTGTTGAAGAAAATTTGCCTTTTATTTTTTCTAAAAGTTTTGCTTTACGTGCTTATGCTCAAGGTTATTTAAATCCACAATTTCAAAACTATAGCCGCAAAACAATTAAAAAAAACAAGTTATTAAACAATATCTTTTGTAAAAAAATTAATTCAATTTTTTCAAACTTTAATGGATGTGTGACTGTTTGTAGTTATATATGGGAAGATACTTATCATCACTTGTACTATTTGGGTGTTACTGCACATTGGATTGATGATGATTGGCAAATGCATAAACGTGTTACCGCTTTTCGAGATTTTAATGAAAAACACATCAGTGATAATATCTATATTCTCATGGAACGTGTTTTAGTTGAATATTGTTTGATTGATAAGGTGTTTGCTATTGACTTTGATAATGTTACTAATAATACTACTGCTATACCTAAATTGCGTGAATTATGTGGTCCGTCTACCTTGATGGGTAGATTTTTTCATCATCGTTGTGCATGTCATATTATTAATTTGTGTGTGAAAGACGGCTTAGACGCATTAGGAAATGTGATGGAGAAAGTTAGGGAGGCTATTAGAATTATTTGGGCTAGTAATTCACTTAAAAACGCAATGGCATGCTTATTTGAAGTCGAAAGGTGTAAGGTATTGTGTTTTTCCTGAAGATCTTTCTATTCGTTGGAACAGTACTTATAATTTAATCATTGTGCTTCTTAGATATAAAGATCACTTTCCTAATTTCATGAAAGAAACTTGTAATTATATTATAGAACCAGTTGAGATTGACACAATGCAAAAGATTTGCAACATTTTAGTTTATTTTAACAACGCTACTCAAACTTTTTTTCATGTGTATAAACCCAACCAATTTTTTATAGAAACTGTTAATCTCGTCGGTGCTTAAAATATCTACTCTCTTGAAAAAAAGTAAATCAACTCATGCTGTTGCACAAAGCTCAATTAACGAGCTGTCTTTATATCTAACGGTACGTTTCCTATTGATTGTTGAGTTTAATGAAGTGGAGAACTTTGATATTCTCCAATGGTGGAAGACACATGAAGGGATGTTTCCGGTTTTATAAAAAATGGTCAAACAAGTGTTGTCGATGCCGGTTTCAATTGTTGCTGTGGAACAAGAGTTTAGCCAAGCCGGTAACGTTTTAATTGACTATAGAACGAGGTTGAGCGCTTCATCTCTTGAGACACTCAGTTTGATTCGATGCTTGGTTGAAGATCTTCCGTAGAACACAAGAACTCAACATAGCACCAGACCGCCATTTCATGGAGGAAACGACAATCGACGTCGGAAGCGACGACGGCAATGACGATTAGTTCATATTTTATAATTTTCAACTTTAAAGTATTCTCAATTGTAATTTCAAATGTCATATTGATACAAGTGACATTGTAGTGTTTATAATAAATACTTCATATACATTATTTTTTGTATTTTCCAATAACTTAAAAAAAAAGAGGACCGATCCGGAATCGGGACCAGTCGAGTAGACTGGACCGGAATCGAGTCCGTATGAAACTGGGTCAGTTCCGGTCTTCAGTTTCAAAAACTAGGACTGGCAGTTCCGGGACCGGAACTGGGTCCGGTCCAGGTCCATCCCTATTAGTAAGACGTAACTCGTAACTGTGTTATATTCAAAAGTAATTGTCCCATATAGGACTAAAACAAGACTGAAATGCAAAAATAAGACTTCTTATCTTTTTTCCCCAAATAGGATCAATTTAATCCTATTAAGAAACATAAAGAAATTTGCATCCCAATTTTGCCCATACGGTTATTTTTCATACGTAGACCAAATTTCTCTCCCAACCTCCCGTACTAGGCATCGGATCTACTTGCGCAGCAGAAGCTTTCTCCTCTATGCACCAGAACTCCAGAAGCTTTCTCCCCTATGCACCAGAAGCAACTTCATCCGACCGATCCTCTCTCTCACGCCGTCGTCGACTCTCTTCTTTCGCACAATCAATCGGATGCGTACTAGATCTGCTTCTTCTGCGGCAGGAACAATGGATTCCTCTTTGCACATCGCTCCCATAGACACCGCTACCGCCTACCGCCACTCTCCCTCACGCTGCCGTCGTTGAGGTTCTCCTCTTCATTCTCCTATGCCTCCTTCTCCTCCTCCTCCTTCTTTTTGTTTCTTCTATTTCTCTTTTTTTGTGGATGTTGACATTGATTTTGCCAATTTTTGGATTTCTGTTTTTTAATTACAATTTCCGATTTCATGTTTTTTAAAGAATTGAAAATTTTCCAAAATTTTGGATGATGTCTTCAGATTTTGCCAAGTTTATGCCAAAAAATGTATTCCGACAAGTGATTATGGCAAAATTTCATTTATGTAAAACGATTTTTCTAATTTTTTATCATTAGCTTCGTTTTCTAAATTTCCGATTGTGTTAACGTGCTTATTCCATTTTTTTTATTTTTCAAATATTTGGATACTGAATTCATATTTTTGCCAAATTTATGGCATTTTTGTTTTAATCTTCCAACCATAAATTTGCCATCTTTATGGCAGATCTAAAAACCTGCCAACTTAATGGTGGTGGTGGCGAAGGATGGTGGCAGATCCAACAACGGAGGCGGCAAGCGGCGCTGGAGAGGGCGGCGGTAGGCGATGCCGGTGAGAGCAGCGACAGGCAGTGCCGGCAAGGGTGGCAGCAGGCAGCACCAAAGAGAGAGGTAGTGTGCGACGGCGAGGGCGGCATGTTTGTTACGATAGAAATTTAGGGTTTCAACATTTTAATTTTACATTTTTCTTTTAATTATTCATTCAAAAGAAATTGAGCAAAGGCATATTTGTACAAGTATGTGATTTTAAGTCCTATGAAACACACGTTTCATTTTTGGTCCTATTTGTGCACATGAATCGTCTTTTAGTTCAGAATTAACTCTATATACAAATAATACAATTTATCGTTCCACACTTCTACTTAGACTTCTAATTTCATAAATAGATAACATATTGATTGCGTATGGGAGATCGCTTTACAAAAAGCGTTTGATGGATTAAATATTTATTATGTAACAACTTGAAAGCGAATATTATGAATATATGATTTACAATTTCACAATTATGACATATTATAAAATTATCACTTTATCCTTACGGTCACATAAGATTACCACATGAATTGAACACATCACTATCACTTTATACTTTCATTAACGAGCATGTATCTTTTATAAAGCAAACAATGGAAAACAATAATTTTAAGTAGGGTTGCTCAAAAATCAGTTACTTATGAGAGGAGTTATAACTAAAATGTGCTCTTCTTCGGTGGGAAATGGGTTGGCAATCGTAACTAGTGATATCCTCCAACCATCACTTTCATTATTTGAATGAATGAATATCAACGCGCATAGAAAGTTTTCGAAAATGGCGACTGCAGACCAGTCAGAAATGTCTTGGTTAGCAGCATAGAATTTCGATCAACTCCTCGCTGTCATCCCATTGAACTTTGTTAATGTCTATGGAAATGTATGCTTCCATGAAAAGAAGGTAACCCTCATTCCACTGGTCCACCCAAACGAAGACTGATTGATTCATAATCCCACAATTAACCTACCACTCGGGACGAGAATCCCCATATGTTCTCCACGAGTCTTGCCCATAACGTCTACTGCTACTGCTCCGTCGAAATGGAGAATTGTACGATTCAGATGATTTGGTGCAGCTGTAATTTGTATTCATTTGTTTGCGCATACTCCTAATTTCTTCTTCATAATCATAATTTGAGCGCTGTCATATAAAAAGGGAATGATGAAATAATAAACTTCATAAAACATCTTATGAACTTTAGCATTGCTCACTGGCATGAGGTTCCATAACATGGTAAGGAAGAACAGTGAAATCCTGTTTTTTTGCTTCCGGGTACTGCTAATGGAAACAAAAAAATGTGTTTGGCAGCAGTTTTTTTGGTTTCAGTTTAAGAAAACAAAGAAAGTTTTTTTAAGATTTATTGGAAAACATGTTTTCTGCTTCAGTAATTTGGAAACAGAAAAGCAACTATTTCTTTAGTAAGAAGTAAACATAGAACACAATAGATGAAACCTTAACCAACGAACGCTGAGCTTAGAGAGCATACCTTGTTGGAATCTGAGAGAATAGCATATGCTTCCCCAATCATTTTAAAAAGGCGGTCAGCATCCTTCTGAACTTTATCGGAGATATCCTTCCGCAATTGTCCGTCCATGCTCTCAGTTTTTGCGAGAAATTGAACAGCCTATGTCACAACATAAACAACAAACATGAGGATATAGTATATATACCTCAGTCATCCATTCAACAACATACAATTGGGTTCAATTCTCAAGACCTTGTCAGGGTGATGCTTCAACGCTGCTTTCTTGTACGCCTTCTTGATGTCAGATTCAGGATCTGATGCTTTAATTCCCCTGCCATGCAGAATAGAAGATGAATAATTAACTTGAATGCATCTATTCCCCTGTTTTTCTCTTCAAGCAGAAGTTTTTAATGGATAAGGAGACGCAATATGAACTCACAATATGAGATAAAGATCCAAAGGTATTCCACTTTTTACTTTCTCCTGAACTGAGGAGAGACGTTGGCGAGCTTTTCTCAACTCTTTTAGAGTACTGCTGCCACTATTAGACCTATCTTGTGATCCGTCTTGATGAGAATTTTGATTTTCTAGCAGAGATATAAGCATCTGAAGATCAGTAACAGCGTGGGCATAGTCTCTAATCATCTCATGCAAAGTAGCCCTCCTTGAAGCTGCCTGTCAAAATAAATTAGAGACGTGACGATATATTTGGACAACCAGAATAATAACAACAGTAATAAACTAATAGTCTAATACAACAACAAAAATATAGATTAGTTGAATATTTTAGCTAGTTCAACGATTTAGTTTCAAGTTTCATATAATGACGCAAATGAGACAAATGGTTTGTAATTTTGTACAAGAAATAAATATTTATGGATTAATGACAATAAAACAATAAATATTTATGTAATATAACACAGCATAGGGAAACAAGAACAAGAACAACACCAAAGCAACATCTAAGCCTTAGTACCAAAAGAGTTCGGGTCGGCTAACATGAAATCTAAATATGACATCAGAGTTAAAAATAATATATGAGAAAAAAAAGACAAACAAACACAGATCAATCATCCACACATATAAGGAAACTAGAACAAGATGGTTAATTTCTTTGGCATAATATATGTTCAGAGAAAAACCTTTGAGTAATTTTCATCTAGAGCCATGGCTACACTGCAATCGGCAATGGCATCAATAATCTGCCCCAAACTTTGATGGGCTGCAGCAAGATTGCAGAAACAGATAGCTGCGAAAGGCCGTGATTCAACACTGCATGATATAGCAGCATTGTAATGATCAAGTGCTTCTGCAAACTTCCTAGATTGGAAGGCTTCATTTCCTGCTTTCTATTTAAGGAACAAAGAATTAAGGAAAAAAACATTGCGGTACATTGTTGTTTCAATTTAAAGCTACAGATTACTTACACAGTAATAACACAAAATGGAAGATAGCATACCTTGTGGTCTAAAAGTTCGCGTATAACAGCGCCTAAAGGAACCGGTGACTCTCGAGAAATGTTCCCAGATCTAAACAAAAAGGTTATAATCATTAATGTGAATCAAAATAAATAAAGTGGACAATGGTTTCTAAGAGAAGAAAGCGAGGGATTTACCTGTCTTTGACAAAAAGTACTTGCTCTTGCTTCTCAATCAGATGAAGAGCTGCTTCAAGCTTTCCAAGATAGTAATAGGACTTTGACATAATGCACCATCTCCACATTTTTAGAGAACCCTTAATGTTTTCTGTGCTAAGTGAAACATGGTTCTTTTCAGCAAAATCAAGGGTCTGTTCACACAGCTTGATTGCTTCACCATACTTCTGCAACTGCAAAACGACACAATTTTCATAGACATTAACCCAGCTAAAGTGGACATAATGCTAGAGTAGACACAAATACTGTGATGATATAAGCTTTAACTAGCACAAACCATGCACAGACCCTCTGCTTTCATTTCAAGCAACTTTTCTGAATAGAGACTTATACACAGTGCCTCAGCAATGATCTCGAGAGCACCTTTTGCAGCATCAGCAGTTTTCTGTTGCAAAAGTTCAACAGAAAGGCGCAATTTCTCAGCCACTTTCTGCAAAGCAATATAAAATTACAAGAATCAGATGTTGCTAGGAAGAATGACTTTGTGCTAGATATTATAAACATGCATGACCGTCTACTAACATATGAGGAAAATGAAAGTTTTCCCTTATGTTTCAATGAGAATCTAATTCTGATCATTTCTTTCACTGGAAGTCTGGAAACATATGTTTGTATACTCCAATTATCATTAGATGCATAATAAGAGCAGCTATGAACTGTTCGCATGCAGTACATATATGATATATGTAAGTACTACAGCAGCTGGAAAACTTGCAGGTCAACTATTTCCTATCTAGACCTGTCACATTATTAGATCCTTTGAATAGGGATAATTTCTCCCCATATTGTTTCCTGATTTCATGTTCTGACACACTTTAAGTGAAGGATATTATATATGAATTTGTTTTTCCCTCTCCACGTATGATATCAACCATCAGAAAACGCCATAGTAGATCCGTAACACATTAACTAGTTAAAGTTATCAGCTAGAGAAAAGAAGAAGTTTCATCAAGTTCAATGCAGAACTAGTATGAATATAGCAATAAGTCACCTCTGCTTTTTGCAGACCATTTGAAGCTTCAATTGCAATTCTCCTATCCAAGCAGACAGCCCCTTTTGATTCCAAACAGCTGTTGTAATTCACCACTGCTTCTTGCACTTCCCCCAGTAATAGGTAACAACTAGTAATAAAAAATTATTACGAATTTACGTGCGGATGTGCATGTTATATAATAATATAAATAAATGCAACAATATCAACCATTATTTGTGCAAGAATCGAAGTAGTACTGTGACAGCACCATTCAACCTTAATAGCCAATTATCACTACTCGGCTACGAAACTGCTTGGTTTTAGGAGAAATGACATGCCACCTGCTAACCATTTTGGTAAATGTGCTTATTTTGATGTATAGTTGTGGTTATTTTGATGTATATGGCATCTATAAACTATAAAGAAGGAACAAAAGGTTCTTCAGGAGCTGAAGAAAATATGTGAGCATGGTTAATGGTTCACATGCTACTTATAGTCTAGTCTCTATCAAAGTGCTTTAATTTTGAGTTTACTGATGTAGTACTGCACTTAATGGGAAACTGGTGTCGGGTCCTCCATAGTCTAACGAGACAACTTTGTCATAACATTTCAAAGTAGTTATGTTCTTCCCTTAACAAGATCAGACTGCCAAAGTGCTGCTCAAATTATGTTTATTGCCTCAAGGGATTTATTTTCTGTGAGGATAGGCAATAACTCCAATACAAATATGCGTGTATCCAAAATGAGGACACAACTAAGAAAGTAACATAAAGAAAAGAGAGAGTAAATGATAAGGCCTTACTTTCCAGCTCTTAGCTTTACTTTGAGAAAGCTAGGGTCTAAAGCAGCCGCGCTTGAACAGTCATTGATTGCTTCCCTTACCCTACAGAGTGACATTCGTGTGGCAGCACGGTTGCTATAGCATAACAACAGAGGCTGAATGCAGCACTCAGGAATATTTGAATGTGAAACGTATCTTATGCCCTTGCTGTAGAATTCATCAGCCCTAGATAGATCACCAGCCTTATATGCTTTGTTTCCCCTGATAAATGTTACCGAAAAAGCAGTAAGGAAAATTTGAAGGAGAATATGTATGGACTTCGAACATGACTTGGTGAAATGAGAATCAATCAGAAAATATGAATGACTCCTGGAATGCACTCCCCTCTGGTCCTACTAATAAGGCAGCATATTATGGTGATCCGAAAAATAGGTCAAGTTTGTGTTATCATTGCAAATTTAGTGTTTTCCTTCGAAAAATGTCTCTTCAAAACTCTGTAAAATATTCTCCATCAAAGTGTACAAGTGCATTGTAGGAAAGGGAAGATTGTTTTAATTTAATCATTTCCTTAGTATGGTGAAATGCAAAAAAGTGCCTTATATAAAGACCAGAGGGAGTATGATGCACCTGATTCGACATTTCTCACATGCTTCGAATTCAGGAAACTCTTGCTTGGCATGCCCCTCATTAGTACTGAATAGATGGGTCCCATTTCCATGAGGATGAGAAGCATCTCCATTTTGGACCTTGGATGAATCATTTTGACCCGTGTGGGGAAATTGCACGTGAGAAGCAGATGCAGAATTTTGTTGTACGGTTTGGTTTGCTGGATTGCAACCCTTTGTCCTATACTTTTTCTTGTACTGACGTCTTATGGCTGACAAGCCATCTATTGAAGATGGTTCAGCAGAGAAAGCAATATTCTTTTGATCATCCAAGCAGTTCCGTGAGTCAACCTCAAGATTACTCTCACTTGGCTCACGACATTTGTTCTCGGCTTCAGAGTTGGTATTCCGATATGGTGAAAAGTCCATGGGCGAACCACAGACTGGAGACTCATTGTTTTGCTGATCAGTCTGATCTCTCACCAGGCTATGATTACTGAAAATCTTCTTCGTTTTCACCTTTTTATGCCTCATAGATTTCCTGCTTTCACAAACCGTCTTCTTGTTCAAGCCAGAAAACACATCAGCATTAAATGAAAATGCTTCACTAGAACTAGTTTCCTTGAAATCACTGAAGGTTTCCCCCATTCCAAATCGAAAGCTTGTGAAGTTGGCTTGATCAGTCTTCTCATCTTTATTAAGAGAAGATGCTACAGTAGCACCGCCATTTACTTGGACATTAGTGTCGTCATGTGGGCAATGATATTGGGTCGTATCAGAACTCGTTAATTTAATTGGGTTATTCTCCTTTCCATATATTTCAGCAGAGGATCTCCTGGAACTTAATTGCTCACTACAACTAACAAACTCTGCACTCTTGTCCAGTGATTTGGCCATCACATGTTGAGTACCTACTCCTAAGGAGCTAGCTTCCTTTTCTTCAGTACCAAATGTGACATTAATTTTTTTAACCTTACCAGCACTTTCATCATATCCAGGCTCCATTGGATTCACATTCCCATGTTGATTGTTGAAACTCTTGTCAGCACTTCCACATACAGTAGAAAAATCAAAAGTATTTTGGTTGCATCCAAAAATAAACATATTTTTACTATTAGAATGTGACTTGCAACTCATATTATTGGCCTTGGCAGTCATACTTAAGGAATTAAACTCACTTGAGAGTTCAGAAACATCAGCACCCAAAACATTCTGACTACCAAAAACAAACTTCTGATTCACATGAAACTTGCTGCTTTCCTCATAACTGGTCTTCTGTATATCACTGCTTCCTTTAAATACAAAAACATCACCAGAACTTCCCTTCTGAGAAACCACATTGGAGTCTGGTTTCCACCCCTTACAAGCTTTAGGATTTCGAAAAGGCTTCTTTGCTTTTGTATTAGCATATGATGAACTCATTGCATTATTAGCACCAAAAACAAAACCTGTGAAAGCATTATCAGTTGGAAAACTAGGGTTAGTTTCAAAACTAGGTGCAGCAATCCCATTCATTTCAGGGAGTGGTATTCGGCAACCTCCAATGGTTTCTTTCTTTACAGAAAACAAATTTGGTGCTGAACCTTTCTGTTCTGCACTATTTCCCCAACTCTGAAAATCAAAGTTCAGTCCAAAAGAACTCTTCTCACCAAAACTATTGTTTGGATTGATAGACTTGCTATGCTCATTAGAAAGCATGTCATTAGGTTGCAGTGCACTTACATTACCAGTAAAAACTGATGCACCAACCCCAAGTTTCCTAAAATCAAAGGTACCTGATTGCAGGAGAATATTGTCAGAAGCTTTTTGCCCCGCGTTGGAATGTAAAGTTGCTGCATTTTCGAATTTTGAATTTGATACCGAGCTACTCAGAGTGACCTTAGTTACATTGGAATCAATCTCTACGCTAGACATGGATCTTGGTGTATTCTGATTGGCACCAAACACAAATTCATAATTCGTTGACTGTGTTCCACTCTTATTAGAGCCAAAAACAAACAAAGGATTCCCATTCTCACCACAACCCATTTGTTTTGAGTTTTCAAAATCTTGACTACTCCCCTGGTTTGTGTCCAGTCCAGAACTACCACCGGACGGACCAACAGCAGAGCCCGACCTCGTGTGGCCGAGTTTAAACAAATTAAACCCTAAACCGTCCCCAACAGACTCTGACTTTTTTAACGGCTTCATTGTCTTAGCCATCCTAGGCTTAAGCCTCGAACTTTTGGCGCACTTTTCTGAAACGAAAGAACAATTGAATCCATCACTGGTTGAAGACGCAAGGTCGGAACTTCCAAATGAAGAAGTCGAAGCAGCTGCGAGATGACGCTCTGGATACTGCCTCGTATCTTTCTGCATATTCGGGGTTGCAGGGAAGACGTTAGATAAAGTGATCGGAGATATAAAAGCGCAATCCCTCGCCGCGCGCGACATCGCAGATATCGGCCGATTGGTATATTCAGCTCACGCCGAAATGGGAAACTAGGGTTTCCCCCCTAGTTGACGTAACAAATAAATGTCTGCTCAGTAAGAAAGGAACCAAGATTCCGGGAACGAACGGAAAAGGTTGATTTTGAGAAGGGGTATTTCGAGTAGTTCACTGCCTGGTAAAATGTGGAACGAAAAGCATGGAGGGCAAGAGAAGCAGGTGGGAGTGATCGACTTTGAATCAGTTGAACGGGCAAAATATGTTCTCCTTAGACTCGGGTAAAATCAATTTTTTCTATGATTCTTACCATTTAAATATTGTTATATAATTAATTATAAATTAATCTCAAAATTCGTTTATGTCTCTCAATCATCATCTTCAAATAATCTATTTTTTCTCTGTCCTGCATTAATCTCTATTACATATATTTTTCAAATAATCGTAAAATAATCCGGATTCATATTTTGATCCCAGATTATTGTAGCAAATAATCTCATTAAATAATCTATGTCACTCAATGATAATTCCCTAAAAAAACTTCCATGTCACCAAATTAATCTCATAATAATCCTCCCAATGAGGATGCCCTAAGTGGGTAAGTTGATATTAAGTGGGAAATTAGAATAGTAAAATTTGTGTGGTTAAGATTTGTGTAGAGAAGAAAGAAATAAACAGAGCTACAAAAATATTGCTTTAAAAGGAAAGTGACAAAGTTTTTTGGGACAAACATAAAAAAGGAAGTTAGCAAAGTTCAGCGAGACGAGGGAGTATATACTAGACGATGAACTTGTGTGTGTGTGTCATAAAAATTAATATGGAGAAATAAGTGAGAGTCTGGCATTCATGGTCAGGGATCGGGTATACTCATTTCAAAAAATCTGTTTGTACCCACTTTTATACCCATTTTTGTACCAACCTCCTATTTTGCATGTGCACGCAGGCAATTCGTTAAGAAGTAGGCAGCATTTTGTTTGTGTTTGTCTGTGTATACAGACAAAATAAGGGAGTAAGTACAAATGTGTGTACAAAAGTAGATACAACAAGGACTCTACTCATTTACCCACAGTTATGTAGGACCTTGCAAAACACTCTTTTTTTCTTTGAATAGTTATAAGTTTGTATTTATATTCTACATTTTACAAAAAATTATCAAAACTCATTTTTATGACATTTCATATGACACTAATATTCTACATATAAAGTTTACAAAAATATTAGGTTTCAATTGCTAGAGGTGTTTAGGTCTAAAAGTTTTCTTAAATAAATTCAAGTGCTAAAATTAAGATTCCATGGTTAAAAGATTTGTTTTTTTTATTTCATGGTTAAAATATTTGTTTTTACATCTTTCTGTCATTTTTAAAATAGGTCTGATATAACAACAATAAAATTAAATTTCAAATTTATTTATTTTACTATCGGAATGGTTAACTTTTTAAATCACAATAATTCACAAAAATTGGCAAACAAAATGTATAATAATAAAAGTAAGGTCTTAATTAAAAAAAAGTTTGTTGATTGAGTATATTGACGATACTAGATCGTAGGAAAAAACTGAATTGACTGGATTAATACCAAATTTTTGTATAACCCGATGAAGAATGTGATTTTTTGACGAAACACAGTTGCGGTTAGCCTAATATATGAAACATAATTGGAATAATAATACTCTATTGTGTGATGTGTAATACATGAAATGTATGTAGTAGCATATTACATATTGTACATACATAGTACATGCTCAACTCAAATTTATTGAGAGTACCAAAGTTATCTATGATCTATAAATATAGTAAAACATTATAGTCCAAGGGGGATTCAATGCATTTGGAACATATATGGGACCTCTGCAGGAATTGCGGAACTCACATTCACTTCCAAACTTTCTTTAGGGACGCGTTACCTAAAAAGGCTCGGCCCTTTACTACATGGTCAGAGAGTTTGGAGGCTCTTCCAATTTGGGTTGTTTATTTATTATTATCTCTATTTCTGATATTGTTAATTTTGTGTGTAAGTTACCCACAGTTATGTAGACTCTACTCATTTACCCACAGTTATGTAGGACCCTGCAAAACACTCTTTTTTTCTTTGAATTGTTATAAGTTTGTATTTATATTCTACATTTTACAAAAAATTATCAAAACTCATTTTTATGATATTTCATATGACACTAATATTCTACATATAAAGTTTACAAAAATATTAGGTTTCAATTGCTAGAGGTGTTTAGGTCTAAAAGTTTTCTTAAATAAATTCAAGTGCTAAAATTAAGATTCCATGGTTAAAATATTTGTTTTTACATCTTTCTGTCATTTTTAAAATAGGTCTGATATAACAACAATAAAATTGAATTTCAAATTTATTTATTTTACTATCGGAATGGTTAACTTTTTAAATCACAATCATTCACAAAAATTGGCAAACAAAATGTATAATAATAAAAGTAAGGTCTTAATTAAAAAAAAGTTTGTTGATTGAGTATATCGACGATACTAGATCGTAGGAAAAAAACTGAATTGACTGGATTAATACCAAATTTTTGTATAACCCGATGAAGAATGTGATTTTTTGACGAAACACAGTTGCGGTTAGCCTAATATATGAAACATAATTGGAATAATAATACTCTATTGTGCGATGTATAATACATGAAATGTATGTAGTAGCATATTACATATTGTACATACATAGTACATGCTCAACTCAAATTTCTTGAGAGTACAAAAGTTATCTATGATCTATAAATATAGTAAAACATTATAGTCCAAGGGGGATTCAATGCATTTGGAACATATATGAGACCTCAGCAGGAACTGCGGAACTCACATTCACTTCCAAACTTTCTTTAGGGGCGCGTTACCTAAAAAGGCTCGGCCCTTTACTACATGGTCAGAGAGTTTGGAGGCTCTTCCAATTTGGGTTGTTTATTTATTATTATCTCTATTTCTGATATTGTTAATTTTGTGTGTAAGTTACCCACAGTTATGTAGACTCTACTCATTTACCCACAGTTATGTAGGACCCTGCAAAACACTCTTTTTTTCTTTGAATTGTTATAAGTTTGTATTTATATTCTACATTTTACAAAAAATTATCAAAACTCATTTTTATGATATTTCATATGACACTAATATTCTACATATAAAGTTTACAAAAATATTAGGTTTCAATTGCTAGAGGTGTTTAGGTCTAAAAGTTTTCTTAAATAAATTCAAGTGCTAAAATTAAGATTTCATGGTTAAAATATTTGTTTTTACATCTTTTTGTCATTTTTAAAATAGGTTTGATATAACAACAATAAAATTGAATTTCAAATTTATTTATTTTACTATCGGAATGGTTAACTTTTTAAATCACAATCATTCATAAAAATTGGCAAACAAAATGTATAATAATAAAAGTAAGGTCTTAATTAAAAAAAAGTTTGTTGATTGAGTATATTGACGATACTAGATCGTAGGAAAAAAACTGATTTGACTGGATTAATACCAAATTTTTGTATAACCCGATGAAGAATGTGATTTTTTGACGAAACACAGTTGCGGTTAGCCTAATAAATGAAACATAATTGGAATAATAATACTCTATTGTGCGATGTATAATACATGAAATGTATGTAGTAGCATATTACATATTGTACATACATAGTACATGCTCAACTCAAATTTCTTGAGAGTACCAAAGTTATCTATGATCAATAAATATAGTAAAACATTATAGTCCAAGGGGGATTCAATGCATTTGGAACATATATGAGACCTCAGCAAGAACTGCGGAACTCACATTCACTTCCAAACTTTCTTTAGGGGCGCGTTACCTAAAAGGGCTCGGCCCTTTACTACATGGTCAGAGAGTTTGGAGGCTCTTCCAATTTGGGTTGTTTATTTATTATTATCTCTATTTCTGATATTGTTAATTTTGTGTGTAAGTTTATTGTAGGAATTCTTCATTATTAATCAAATTTTATAAATTGTTACTTTTTTTGCGAAGTCTATTCTAGAGTTTATTTATTAGTCCATATTATTATTCTCATTTAATAAATTGTTAATCGTATCGTAATTGTGAATTTTTTGATTTGATTTCTTACAAGTCGTATCGGCATTTTAATCTATGTATACGTTTTGGGTTGTAAAAATTTTTATGTCATGTCATGGGTTACACTAAAATGAGGGAGGATTATTGGTGATTTTAGTGTCACCGACCGTTTTGTGAAATTAGAAATGACATGAGTGTCAATGAGGATCAAAACTATGATCTAATACAAGCTAGTAGGTGCAGAGTGCACACTTGTATATAAGAACAAGTTTTATCCCAAATTAAACTGTCTACGGCAGTGGAACTCGAGGTAGAACTCTCAGTAGACCAGCTTTGTGGTTCTAGACCGAGGTCTAGAGAGAATGAGACATTTTCGTGCAGTTTTTCAAAAACTATCACGATTATTCCCAAACGGGTTTTAACTGCATGCAACGGTTGAAATGGATATATATCTCCATATTTCGTACAAAGGAGGAGAACACAAGAGATAGAACATATCTCGATCACTTTGGCATTCAAATTAAAGAAAACAATACATATACTTACTAGTTTGTGGTCTAGAACTTGTGCCTAAGTTCTTGAGTGTCCCTAAGGACTATCCTTGATTGAATTTTTTGTAAATCAGACATAGAGGAGAAATATCAATTCAAAAACTGAACTTACACGATCCTTAAACAATTAAAGTACCCGATTATCACACCTACGACAATCTCAAACAAATATAAAGGTCAAATTGTTTACTCAGACGTCACCACAAATATACAGTCAAATTGTTTACTCAGACGTCACCATTACATAATCCAATGAAGTAACATAAAGAAAATAAAAAAAAATCAAAATAACAATAAAACATAAACAATGTTTCATATTCAATGAAAATTCCACTCATATGTCTAGACCTGGGGGTACGCTTTTATATATTTTCATAAAAAAAGTGAAAAACTAAAATAATCTTTCAAGATAACCTATTTGTTTTTACTTCAGTAACAACGACCTCATTGTCTTGGGATGTATGTAAGTGCAATAACATCAATTCAAGAAGAATTATGTATCATTTCAATCATTTCAATTCCAAGCAACCTATTGAACTCAGACCTATATATCCCCCTATCCACCCTTAAGAAACATATAAAACCTCAAATTAAACCACACTCATAGGAGAATAAACATTTTGTTATCGTTAATTTGACATCTGAAATGTTAAAAAATTGTACTTAAATACCAATGAATTCGAGAATGAAGAGATATAGTATCACAACTGATTCAACTTCAACATTCAATTTGAAGTTTGGGATCCATAGCGATGAATTCCAAGTGTTTTGAATCGTAGGAATGGTGAAATCCCCAAGAGAAAACGACACGAAAAAATTATTACTTAATAATGATAGGAAGTTAAATCATTTTACTCACACATTAATATGTATAACTCCAATTGAATATGGTTTCTCAATTAGTAATACTCAATTATTCCATATGATGGTGTGCCGAGATTGTTTTTTTGATCATCAAAACCAACCAATCCATTAAATAAGCAAATCGTACGCCATCTGGCTTACAATATAATGAGGGATAAAGTCATAGGTGACCCTCTGATCTAAGACAGTAACGTGTGCTTTAGCCAAAGCATGAGCAACATGATTCACAGATCGTCTACAAAAAGAGATTGTAATATTACTCTTTGTTTCTAAAACTTTCCTAATATCATCAATGAAAATATGTAGATAAGAGGAGCCACCTTCTTTTTTGAACCCCTGAACAACAGTGAGTGCATCTGTCTCGATCTTCACTTTGCTTCAGCCTTCCTCAACCGCTCCCAAAACTGCATCCTTAAGCCCAGTCGCTTTCGTCTCTGTCACCGACCAGTTTGTCGAGCGCGACATTCCCCGGGCCTTCACAAAGTCACTGTTATCATCTTGCGCCAACCATCCCCAAGCACGAATGCCCACAACTTCATTCACATCTCCATCAACGTTCACCTTAACACACCCCGTACCAGGCCTCTTCCACTTCTCCTCCCTAGCCTCAGAATGTTCAGGCGTAGCTGGACCAACCTGCTGCACTTCCAGCAAGCGATCATGCTCGTTGCCCCATTGATCACGCTAGCCGCTTCGTGTTTTTGGTCATTCCACACCACATCATTCCTCCTCTTCCATATACTCCATAGCACGGACACAAATCTGCTCCTACCCTCTTTGTTCGAGGATGATATTCTTTCCCTCAACCATTCCTCCACCGGTCGAGCCTCTTCCATTGGAATTCCTGCCTGCATCCACACCTGACGAACCCAGGGACACAATCTCACTGCATGATCCAATGATTCTGATGCCTCACCACACAACTTCCATCCGTTTTGAAGCTCCATCCCTTTCCTTCTTAAATTATCAATGGTTGGAAGCGTTCCATCCAACACTTGCCATGCAAGAAACTTAAATTCTAGAGGAACTTCTAGTTCCCACAACTGCTTCCACCCACCCCACCCGTCGGCCTGCATCTCCCCCATTAAGGCGCGGTAACAACTCTTGATCGAAAAAACTCCACTATTTTCCCCAATCCACCAAAAACCATCTTTTCTATCTTGAGCAATAATAGGGATACTAAGAATTTATCTCTATCTGTCTCATTAAACAGAGATAAAATTTTATTTCTATTCCAAAACTTTCATGTGATGTCTCTGAGGGCAGCAACATTCATATCCCTAATTCCCGAGGACGGGGAATGAAATCATCCATGTTCCCTCACCAGATAGCCATGCATCCGACCACACTTGTACCTCCACGCCGTTCCCCATCCTTGTTCGAATATTACTCCTCTGAATAGATTGTGTCTCAAAAACACTTCCCCATATGAAAGAAGGATTACTACCCAAGTTAACATTTAAAAAATTGGAATTGGAATAATACCTGGCTTTCAGAACTCGACCCATCAGACTATTCTTGTCATTAATCAGCCGCAACCCTTGCTTTGCCAGCATTGCCAGATTAAACTCTCTAAGCCGTCTAAATCCCAATCCCCCACCTCTCTCGGCTTACACAGCCCCTTCCAGCTTCTCCACCGCAAACCTTTCTGATCAAGTTTGGATCCTCTCCACCAAAAGTCATTCATGAGTTTCTCAATATCTTCACACAGCTCTTCTGGTAAAAGAAAAACATTCATTGCATACGAGGGCATAACCTGGACAACATTTTTTAAAAGAACCGCCCTGCCAGCTGTAGAAAGGAACCGATTATTCCAACCTTTTATTCTGCTATAAACTCTATCCCGAATATATCCCAGAATAGCCGATTTGTTCCTACCCACCATAGTCGGTAATCCGAGATACTTACCTTGCCCTTCCTCGCTATTAATCCCTATGGATGTTATGCATAAGTCTTTGACCGATTCCTCCATATTCGGGCTAAATGACATAGAAGACTTTCCATATTTCACCATATGTCCTGAAAGTTGCTCATATAGTTGTAAGATCCTCTTAACCTTGCCACACTCATTAATATTAGCTTTAAAAAATAAAAACCTATCATCTGCAAAATAATAAATGGGTAATCTTAGGGGCTCCTCTGCATACCGTCACTCTATGAATGTCCCCTCTGGTATGTGCTCTCTTTAGCATTGAACTCAACCCCTTTGCCACAAGAATAAATAAATATAAGAGGATAATGGATCCCCCTGTCGTAGTCCTCTGCTCGGGATAATAGGACCTAAATAATCTTTGTCAAATTGAATATAATAACTGACAGTAGAAACACATTCCATAATAAGATCAATCCATCTACTCTCAAAACCCATCTTTAACATAATCTTCTTTAAAAAATCACAGCTATCTCTGTCATAAGCCTTGCTAATGTCTAACTTCAAAGCAACAAAACCTTCCTTGCCATATTTCTTTCGTTTGTGAAGATGTTGAGATTCAAAAACTACAATGATATTATCCACAATAGACCTCCCGGGAATAAAAGCAATCTGGTTCTCCCTTATTAAAGATCCCAATATCCCTTTTAGTCCCCTATATTATCAGGTTTCTCCTTTTTAGGAATTAAAACAATGTTAGTAATGTTTAACTCCTTAGGGATATGTCCCGGTTTGAATATACCTATACAAAGCCGAGTAACCTCTGACCCAACAATATCCCAGAACTTCTGAAAAAATGTCGGATTCATACCATCCGATCTTGGTGCTTATTCGGAATGCATACCGAAAATTGCCGCTTTAACCTCATCCGGTGAAACAGCTTGAAGCAGCCTTCTATTTTGCTCGCTGCTTACCCTACGAAGGGGGGCCCATCTCCTCCCCCATTGCCGGTGACTCCTGCTCAACAAATAATTTAGTAAAATAATACTGCACCGTGTCTTCAACATCTCCCCTGTCTGTGATTCACAAACAATCCTCTCGGTGCAAACCCACCATTTTATTTTTTCTCCTTCGAGCTTTAACGGCATTATGAAAAAACCGAGAATTAATATCCCCTTCTTTCAGCCAAAATTATTTTGCCCTTTATCTCCAATATTGAGTCTCCTTTTCCAACAAAACTTGTAACACCATGCGAATTCGAAGAAACTCAGCCGTGCTGGCCAGATCATCAAGCCCCTCAACCATGGTCATCTTTTTTTATGAGCTTGAATCTGATGTCGAAAACCTTTCGAACGACAACCATCCCACTGCAATAATTCTTTGCCACAAAACATAATCCTATCACTGATTGTCATGCTCAAACTAACGCTCCAACTATTTGCTACAATGGTGCGGCGACACTCATCCTCTTTCAGCCAACTATTCTCAAAACGAAACTTTTTTGTTGTCCTCCCATGCAAAGTAGGAACAATCTTAAGCCATATCGCCATGTGATCACTAATAGGGGCTTCGACCGAAGTGGCTCGAGCCGCCATGAAATTATCACAACATTGATCGTTAACAAGAATACAATCCAACTTCTCTTCCACCCAATTTATAGAGCATTTCTCCCGCTCCCAAGTCCATTGATACCCATCAAAAAGAAAAATCCCTCAGACCACTAGACAAAACAGCTTCTTGAAAACCACAAATCCTTCATCCTGGGCGAGGAATCTTCCCCTTATTCTCGAATTCACACAAAATATGATTCATATCCCCAATTACCATCCATGGGAGCGAATTGTTTTCAACTAATCCCCGTAACATGTTCCATGCTTCTCATCTTTGTCTCGTCTCCAGAAATGCATAATAGCATTTAAGCCGCCACAGTAATTCCACCCTCCATCAAGCAAACTTGGCAGTCAAAACAATTTGGGTGCTCTGCCGTAATTGTTATGTCAACTTCCTCATTCCATCAAATTGCTAACCTACCACTACGGCCATCACAATTGATCCTTGCCATATGAGCGAAACCTTGCACCCTTAACAACTCTTTCGCTCACAGGCATCAAATCTTCGTCTCCATGAGAAAGATAATCGAAGGTCTATACTGTTGAACAATATCTGTCAAACCTTGAATCATGGTCGGGTTCCTCAGACCCCTGCAATTCCAACTCACAATGCTCATTCTTGAAAAGAACGAGGAACAACCGGGCCAAGCGATCGGGACGATCACCGCCGGACGAAAAACTAGGAGAACCCTAGATGACAACCGCTTTTTTTCCTCCTCTGTGTGCCGATAAATTTTGTTATATACTCCATATGTAATATACTACTCTGTAGTTTTTTACAGACGCGATGCGTGATTAAGTAAATGTCCAATGTGATACATTAAACCATATTGAAACACATGAAATTTTTCTTTGATATGTTTACATTATATTATGAATGCTATTTAAATGTACAGTAAAGTGCATAAATGGTCCCTAAATTATCATCATCATATCGTTTTGATCCTTCAACTAATAAATCTATCATTTTAGTCCTTATTCTATTTGATGCATTTTAATCCAGTCCTTCTACTTCATTTGGCCGTTTACATTAACGGTGGCCAAACATACAATATTTATAAATTGTTGTAAGACCCATCCTTAACTAAATTATTCCCCTTTGGCCAAAAAAACTAGGGTCAATTATCTAAATAGGACTAAAAAGTGACAACATTGCATAAATAGGATTACATTTTTTAAATTTCCCTAATAGGACTATTTATGTGTGTTTGGACAAATATACCCTTGTAGCTTTTGAAATGTTTTACTACTTCTGTCCCTTTTATATAGGGACGGAAGAGGGTGGCACAGTTATTAAGAAAAGTGGGTTGTGTGGTTGATATTAATTGATAAAGTAAGATCAAAGTAAGAATGATTTAGGGCATGTTTGGTAACGGCTGCAACATCTGATTTGGCTGAAAAGATTGAAAAGACTTTATGTGCTGAAGTGAAAGTATTTGGTAATATGTTGGCTGAAATGGCTTATTGTGTGTAAAATTACTATAAAGGGTATTAGCTTGTCTGTGTTAGATATATGAGTGTAAACTTTACTAGTAAATTAATTTTGCTTGATTAGGTAATTATTAGACTGCTTAATTAACTTATGAGTAAATTAATTTAAAAAATACACTTTCAAATTTAAATAAAATATACGGAGTATTAAAAAGCTCAAATGCACTTATATTAAAATAAAACGAAACAAAAATACACATAGGGGGTGTTTGGTTAGTGGCGGATCAGCCAATTTTTGGCTGTTTTGACCATTAGTTGGCTTTTTGACTAAATTAATGAGCTAATAGTGTGTTTGGTTAAATGGCCTTTTCATTTGGCTTTTTGTCCCAAACAGCTAAAATTGAAAAAGCTAAGAAACATAGCTTTTACGTTTAGCCTTTCCCCAATATTCCTAATCTACCCATTTATTTTTCTCCCCTAAAAAACTCCATAGCCCTGTATTTCTTGCTCCTGGATTTTCTTACGTACGTACTAGGCTATTAGGTAACTAGCAGATTGAAGTTAAATACGATTCTTTTTTGCTAGACAACAATTCTTAACATAACTTAATTTATGACAAACTTAAGTTATGACAATTTATTAATAAATTTAGAAAAACGTGAAAACTTTAAAAGAATTGTTGTTTGCAATTATCATTTTTATTTTTTAATAAGTAGTAAATAATAATGGTCTAAGTAATCGTACATAATAATAACATCAATGACAAGGTAAAATTATAATTTTAATATTTATAATATTTATAATTTTGTATCATATTAAAAAAGTGCAACACGCTACGCAACCAACACAAAAAATATGCCCTTAAAGGTCATTTTATAAAATTTCAGCTGACTTTAAACAACCATTTAACCAAACATCATTTTACAAACCGTTAATACTATCAGCTGACTAAAACAGCCAATTAAATCAGCTATCGTCTATCAGCCAACAGAAAATGCTATCAGCTAACAGCCAACAACCAATTGCCAAACACTCCCATAAAGTAGTTAGTGGAGTTTGTTAGAATTTTACTTAAATCCCAAATAATAAAGTATTTAGCACTACTTGTCTACTTGATGACGGAGCTTTTGATCCGGAGCACCCAAGCAAGTTTTAGAAACTACATGGAGTAGGGATGGACTAAACCGCGCCGGCCCGGCCTGGAACCGACCCGCTACTGTGCGGGCCCGGACCGGGCCGGGACCGGTTGGCCGGTTCCGGGCTTTTAGCCCATTTGGGCGGGTCGGGCGGGCTGGGCTCGGGCCCAGTTTTGGGCGAATCGGCCCAGGCGGTTCAGGGCGGGCCATGGTCTTTTTTTTTTGTTTTTTCAATTTTTTTTCTTTTCCTAGGGTAGGGCTGGGTATTTTGGGGAGGTTTGGGGGTGGGGGTTAGGAGGGGGGGTCAGGGGATAACAAGAAAGCAAAAAAAAATTAGACATTTAACCGGGCCCGACCCGGCCCGGGCCGGTTCCGGGCCCAAGGATTTGCAAAAAAAAGCCCGCCCAGGCCCGGCCCGGAACCGGAACCGGACCGGCCCGGGTCCATCCCTAACATGGAGCGGCAGATGAGTATGTGACTTCATATATAAAAGGGTCTTTTGGGTACCAACTGTACAAAAATATAAAACGCTGAAAAAGTAACTACATTGTTGTTTTTTCAGCTGATAATAGAAATCAGCCCAAACAACCAATTGAGCTAGTGTTTGGTGATTTTTTTTATACTTTCAAGCTTATCAACCCATTTTGGGTGCTCCAAACGGCCTCTTAGAGCCACACAAACTTTACCAAATATGGTATGAGATAATTTTAGTGAGAATTCCCGAAAAGGTAAAATGTGACAATATAAGGGGAACTGAGGGAGTAATTAATAATAAATCATAAAATATAATAAAAATCGTAAAAAATGATACAAATCGTTAAAAATAATAAAAATTAATAAAATATTTATAAAAGGGAAAATCGCACATTTGACCCTCCAATTATCCACCATATTGAAATCTCAAACCCGTGTTTCGAGTTTTCTAAATTTCACCCCCGAGTTGTCCAAATAATTATAAATGTCACCCCTGCCGTTATAAATTTCACCCCCCGAGTTGTCCGAATAATTATAAATTTCACCCCCGAGTTGTCCGAATATTATAACGGCAGAGGTGACATTTATAACTATTCGGACAACTCGGGGTGAAATTTAGAAAACCTGAAACACGGGTTTGGGATTTCAATATGGTGGATAATTGGGGGGTCAAATGTGCGATTTTCCCTTTATAAAATGAAATTTTGTTTTTTTCAAAAGCAAAATTAAAAAAAAAAAAAAAAACGTAAAAAAATACTACCGCCTCCGACACCCCCACCATAACTAGCTCCCATCACCGGAGAAATCCGCCAACATTTTTAGTAATCCTATTTGTGCAATTTTGTCACTTTTTAGTCCTGTTTAGGTAATTGACCCTAGTTTTTTGGCCAAAGAGGAATTATTTAGTTAGGATGGGTCTTATAACAATTTATAAATATTGTAAGTTTGACCACGTAAACGGTCAAATGAAACTGAAGGACTGAATTAAAATGCATCAAATAGAATAAGGACTAAAATGAGAGATTTATTAGTTGAAGCACCAAAACGATATGGTGATAATAGTTTAGGGACCATTTATGCAATTTACTCTTAAATGTATTTGAAGATGAAAATATTTGAGTTGTGAGCATAGATTTTTTGTAGTGTGAATTTTTAAAATTACATTACGATGAATTATAGTAAGGGTTGTTTGGGTATATGAAATGTGTTGGTGGTACAGTATAGCTAGATTCAATTATACATTCACTTTAAAGCATTGTACCCCTTAAATTATATTCTAACTTTTCTAATTTTCTTCCGTTAGTCTTCACCTCTTTAAACTTCCGTTAACTTTTCATTTCTCCTTTGTTGCTAACAACTTCAATTGGGTTCGAATAGAGCTAATTTTACCCAATTGAATTGTTTGCTTTAATATCTTATTATTACTCTTTTTTCCCTTTTTCTTGTTATTCACCCTTCCCCCCATCAGCCGCTGGTTATAGACTTATAGATCCTCGGAATTATGGAATTTCGACCATCGGCAGAAATCAGCTTATAATATGATCTGTCAGCTTGTAGAACAGAAGTCTTGACCTTCGAAGTCCTTGGCTTGTTTATCCAGAGTATTTAACTGTATTTTTATCTACATTCATTTTATAAAATTCCACCAAATTAATTTGCAAAATTGACTTTTTTTATCGAACAGTTTCATTTCATTCACTTAATTAAGATGCTAAATTTTAATTATATTCTAATTTGGAGTTAGCAACTTTGAAGATATTTTAATGTAGTTTCCGAATATGTAAATTTTAATTATTAAAAATTCAGTTAATTAGCAATAGAGAGGATTTAACTTTAACAGTGATTGACCAAAAACTGTTGACTTTGCAAATCAATTTGGAACAGATGTTTACAAAAATTCTCTTACAATAAAAAATGTGAATCCAGACATGCTATTTGAAATAATGTAGGGATTCATATGTTTTGTATGTTTGTTAGTTAATTAGAATTATGTGGAGATAAACTTTTTCTCACAACCTAGTAAATAGTCTTATATGGTTACTGAGCAAGTCTGTTAGAATGCAAGCTTGAAAATTTAGGATTTAATTAATAAAGCGGCAAAACTAAGGCATAGATAACTTTCCCTCAGTTTTGTTATCAATTCACTGCTAAAATTAACATTTAACTGCACTAATTTAACTACACCTACTAGAATAGTATGGTACTAATAATAATATTAAAAATAACAACAATAATATTTTTTTTAAATATTTGCTCTGATTTAAATGTTTTTTTTATCTAATCTGAATATTATTACCACCTCCGTGTCACTAACAGTGTGACATGATGATGCAGTACGGTTATTAAGAAAATGAGTTTATGTGATTGATGTTGAATTAATAAAGTAAGAATAAATGATAATGATTTAGAATCACAAAACTTTACCAAATTTGATACGGAGTATGATACAATCTTAATAAAATGGATCGAAGAGGAAAGATGAGACAATCACTAACATTTTTTCAGTAAATTTGAGTGGCTCCACAGCTGACTTAGGCCCTCGTGCCTACGCCCCTGCTTCATGGATCCCACTCTAACCATGGACGGCATCTGGACGTTTTAAACGGAAGTATGATTACAACTTTCTGAATTACTGGTGGATCAGTAGTTAGTGATGATTACCCACCCTCATGACTCATCATTTTGGAACCGGACTTGGGGTACACACTTGTGTACACTCTTACACACTCGTGTTTGTGTAGACGTTTTTTTGTCTGTCCCTGACAAAACGTATTTGACAAATACATTTTTGTCTGGGACAGACAAAAAAAACGTCTACACAGACATGAGTGTGTAAGATTGTGTACACAAAGTGTGTACCTTTAGATTTTTTCATCATTATGTACAATTCATGATTTAAATAATTTATGTGCTTTCAATCATTTTCAAACATTACTTCTCAGTTCTCATGAACTGATTACATTGCAACCATCGTAATATATGCAATTCCTTTCATTAATTATTAGTGTTCAAGCGACTAGCATTACTTCTTCTTTTTTAAAAAATAGCTAGCATTACTTCTATTCACAAGTTTATAATTAAGAAACAAATTCATATATTAGCATTATAGATAACAATGAAAAAATGTATACTTGATCAATGTTTTCAATTTTATCTATATGTTTCTTTTATAACGTTGTTTAGAGATTATTTTCGATGGCGTAGTGTCGTCTGCCAAATTTATATTCACCGTCATCTTCGGTCGGGCGTTCATGTGTGCTAATAAGAGGTTTGCATTGATATCTTCATCAATCGAGAATATGATTTTCATCTGCAATGATATTGTGATGAATCACCCCCTCCTGAACCACCGTTGTTCCAATAAGTTGAGATCACATGGAATGGTTTCTTTCCGGTGGCTGGCAGAAGCGGAATAAATTCTACACTTGACTCTTTACCGGTGGCTGGACAAATCGGGAGGTTTAATACGAAGTAGTTTGTTTGAGAATTATATATTGTGATCGTAGCAGGAGTCGTCGACCCAATGCAGAGTCTATTTCTTTGCGGGATTAGCGATTCAACTTTTTCAATTTGAATCGTTTGTTTATATGTTTCATCTCATTGTAGCTTTGAGTTATATGATTCATGATTGTAGTTGTTATTGGGCATTTTCCAGATCGCGCAACACCCGTCACACCTTTTTTAAAATAAGAGAATTAGTTTGGGTGCAACTTTTTTAAGATATAACATGCGCTGAAATCACACCTTATGAATTTACATATATAAAGAGAAATGTAAAATCTCATTCAATTTTAATTTTTCCACTATTGAAACTTTATGTACCTTCTGTTGAATGCCTCTTCCCCTGCGAAGTGAAGGTAGTATTACACTCTTTTCTCATAGATAATTAAAACAATGTTGGTAAACTATCTCACCATTCTTCTAATGAAAATGCGCTAGGGTCTCCATTATTAGACATGAAAATATAAGATCTTTATACAATGGTTATATGATTATAAAGCCCATATTACTTTATAATACGGAGTATGAGATAATGAGAGAAGTCGGAAGCTGTCATTTTCGAACAAAAACATTACATTTTGCAAGTTAAACTACTATCTATAGGTAGAAAGTATGAAAGATAATACCCTTCTCTTGTGCTTGTAACAAAGGTCCCTGTCTTCTCTTCTCTTCTCACGCATTTATCTTGCTCGCATGTCTTGAATGTCCTTAGGCAGATGAATATTTATGCATATCAATCATATCAACAAATTATTTTAATGGAATCATAATATTAAGCTTTTTGATAAGCTTAATACCACGTACTACGTATTATTTCATGATAAATAAGTTCACTATGCCTAATCATGCAAAGGAATCTTCTACGTTCCAACAAAGCAACAACCTTCTATGATTTCAATTTAATAAGTTTACAATTAATATACTTCTGATCTCAAACTATGCTAGAGAAGCATCTCGTTGAGATCACCGAGAAACCTTCAACTGTTGTTGAGTTCAATACAACGTTGTCTGGTTTATTAAAGTTGTGGAAAGAGTTACTTTTCTTATTGGATTAATATCTTGGTAAACTTACTTTGGACAAAGAGTTAAACATCAACTAATTTCTCTAATAAACAAATGTCTTTAAGTGTGATGAGTCATCTAACATAATACTACGTATTATTCCTAGTTTCTAATTCTATTAAAAATCTTCCTGTTGTAATTCGACTATCTTAGTATCTTGCTGCTCCTTAACAAGTTATGTATCCCTAGTTCTTATACATGATGCATAAAATAGTCCAAAATACTCATTTAAGCATATTTGCAAGCATCTAGCTTAGTATGCTTCAAAAATTTGTGATTTTTTCTACCGGTCTAAAAAACTCTTTAGGCATATTTACAAGCATCGAGTGTGCTTCAAATAATTGTACTTTTTCTACCAAACTAAGCTCATTCCGGCGAAGTAGTTGGAAGGTGAAGGTTATAGTCAGTGTTGGTCATTTTGATATTGATGTAACGATCCTGATTCTAATGATATCAATATAGACGATTTCTTCTTAAAAAAAGCTCATTCTGGCATGCACCAAAACCTAAGTTAGGATTATTCATAAACAAACAAGTAGTATGTTTAAAAATATTACTTCCATTAAAGTCTACACCTGCTTCAAATACAACCTAGTTCATTATCTGCAAGAATAGAAACGTTAATAAGAATAGGCTGAAACAATAAGGATATATATAATATCTTGTTTAGGGAAGAACATAACTACTTCATAGGGTTATGACAATTGACAAAGTTGTCACTTTAGACTTTGGAGGACTCCAGCACCAGTTTCCCATCAAGTGCAGTACTACATCAGTAAACTCAAAATTAAAGCACTTAGATAGAGACTAGACTAAGTAGCATGTCAACCCTTGACTGTGCTCACATATTTTCTTCAGCTCCTGAAGAACCTTTTGTTCCTTCTTTATAGAAGCCATATACATCAAAATAAGCACAATTATACAACAAAATAAGCACATTTACCAAAAAGGTTAGCAGGTGGCATGTAATTTTTCCTAAAGCCAAGCAGTTTCGTAGCTGAGTAGTGATAGCTGGCAATTAAGGCTGAATGGTGCTGTCACACTACTACTTCGATTCTTGCACACATAATGGTCATATTGTTGCATTTATTTATATAACATGCACACCCGCACATAAATTCATTATAATTTTTTATTACTAGTTGTTACCTCTTCCTGGAAGAAGTGCAAGAAGCGGTGGTGAATTACAACAGCTGTTTGGAATCAAAAGGTGTTGTCTGCTTGGATAGGAGAATTGCAATTGAAGCTTCAGATGGTCTGCAAAAGACAGAGGTGACTTATTGATATATTCATACTAGTTTCTCATTGAACTAGATGAAACTTCTTTTGTTCTCTAGCTGATAGCTTTAACTAGTTTATCAGTTACGGATCTACTATGGGCCTATGGCGTATATATCCTGGTGGAAGTTTGTTATTTTTCTTTTTCTCATGGTTGATATCTTAAGTGGAGAGTTAAAAACAGATGCATATGTAATATACAATATAGTATTATTAATCCAAATATGTATTAGGCTAACCGCAACTCTGTTTCATCAAAAAATCAAATTCTCCATCGGGTTATACAAAAATTTAATATTAACTCAGTCAATTCCGTTTTTTCCTACAATCCAGCATCGTCAATATATTCATCCAACAAACTTTTTTAATTAAAGCCTTACCTTTTATGAAATTAATTAATTAATTAATTAGCTTAAATTTCAAAATAGGGGAGGATATGAAATACATTTCAACAAACACACCCATATTGGTTGTTATAGCTGAAACTACTTCATATCCCCTATTTTTCAATTTAAGCCAATTAATGTCCTAATAAAACAAACAGTGTAAATTTTTACTACTCTACACTTTGCATCATACCAAACGAGCTCTTAGTATATACTTTAAAGTTTATACTAATCAAAATTTGTATATCCAAAACAGAAAAATTAATTAAATTTTAAATTTCCTTTTAATTTAGTATATACAGATCAGATTTCATTATTTCAAGATTGATATTTGATGCAGCATGATGTCCATAGTATATACTTCTAAACTTACAAATTCAAACTCTTTGACTATAAATCATGGCCAAAGTTGGTATGTTGCTGAGTTTTAGCATGAGTTGGCACTACTGGTTCACATTGATTAAATAAAAGAACAGATAATTCTCCGAAGTTCCTTTAGCAGGGAAGCACCAGAGTTTAGGCCATTTCAAAACCAAAACGTCATCTTTTCAGAATTCTCAAACTTAGACACTCCCCAAAGAGCACAACCACTAAAACGCAGAAGACCTTTATAGGAATGTTGATAAATACATGCATCTTTGTAATTGGTAGTGTTTGAAGAGCTTACAAATAATACAGAGTATATTTCTCATTCATTTGGCGATTCCAGTTGCAAACAATCAAGCATTTCCTTCCTCAACCTTTCAGCCATTTCATTATTCCCTTGTTCCAAGAATCCATCAATGAAAGAGCTATATATTTCCTTGGTAGCTTCATATCCTTTTCCCACCATCTCCACCTGAACTCCAAGAGCTTCTTCCATCTTCCCTTCATGACACAAAGCAATTATAAGAGTTTCATATGTTTCCTCCATCGGAACAATATCATGCTTCTTTACCAAACTTCTCAGAAGCTCCATTGCCTCAAAGACTCTACCTTTAGTGCAAATTACCCTAACAAGTGCATTTACTGTTCTACCCTCAGGCTTAAAACAGTTACGACATAGATCCTTATACAAGAGGAGAGCTGAATCAAGATTCTCCCTCTTACAGTGACCTATGATCAAATGTTCAAGAGTGGTGCTTGTACTCTCCACCCCACTCATCACCATCTCTCTGAAAATCTCTTCAGCCTTCTCAATCTCACCGGCCTCACATAGACCGCCAATGACAGTGTTGTAAGAAACTAGGTCCCGCTTCACACCATTTTCACCTGTCTCCTCCCATATTCTCATCGCATCCTCCATCCTCCCATCATCAATCAATGCTGACATAAGCACACTGTAGCTATACGCATTCGGTTTACAGTTCATATCCACCATTTCCTTCCAAACCTCCTCCACCTTATCCACGAGCCCCTCTCTATGGAACCCAAGCATTAAAACACTGTATGTAGATGCATTAGGAGTAACACGTCTAACCCCCTTCCCATTTTCTTCCCCACAAAGAAATATCTCTCTGTACATATCATAACCTGCACAGCACCCATGTGTTTTGGAAACCAACTTGACAAGAGAATTGCAGGTGGTGACGTTTGGATAGAGATTCTTGGACTTCAATGCTCTGAGAACCTCAATGGATTGATCAGTTCTTTTTGAATCCAAGCAAGCATTGATCAACAAATCAAACACAAACGGAGCAGAATCACACTGTCTGTATGTTCTTACCAGAGCTTCAAAAAGAAGAGGCGGGTCTGATGAATGTGTGTCAGGAAACTTGCTGAGAGCAGATTTTATTAGGGTCGATGCTTGGGACTTGAGGCGAGAGCGAGAGAGCACGTGGATGATGGTGGTGTAAGAATAGAGGGAATGGGAACACAAAGAGTGGCGGATGGTGAAGAGGAAGAAGCTAAGGGCAAGGTGGGGCTTGTTGCGGATTTGAAGTATGATCTCTGATACCTGGGAAGGTGTGAAGCCACTTGTAGGGTTGAGAAGAGCGCGGAGTTGACTCCACCGTGACTTTGAGCGGTGGTGCTTGACAATTGACACGGCTGAGGAAACAAGATTTTGATCTGTATGCGATGATAATGAAGAAGAAGAAGAAGAAAATGGGAGAAAAGGATTCCTGTTTAGGCAAGCCGCTGAGAGGAGAGTGTGATTGGGAAGAGATGAAAACAGTGACATCGAACCATCTAGTATGGCTAAGTTCTGTAAAATCTTGGTTCAGTAGTTTGATCGAATAGCTGGTGCTCATCTCCTGAATCACAGCTTAAAAACCTTTCCCACGGATCCTTGTCACTATCATGTTGACTCATATCTTGGTTCTAAATTAGTAAATTTTGTTAAATAATTTCAACGTAATTTACACCCACCCCATCACCACCAACTTATATACTCGAACTCGCGTAATCTAATCTGTTCGTACCTCTTCTTGATTGTTCATAGTTCATCTTCCTTTAATTTGCAGAGACACGCCCAAATCCCAAATCCCAAATCTTTCATTTCTGTTCTTTTTCTTCCGGCTTCCTTTTAATATTCGTCCTCAGAGTAAAATAAAAATAGAACAGTGACAATTCTGTACATGTTTGCAAATTTTAAAAGTTAAAATTCATTTTAAATTTTGGGTTAAGGACAATTATCTATAATTAAACTTCATTAAATAAACAAGTAACAACAACCTAATTTCAGTAATTTGTAATTAAAAAGAGAGAAATAGTTCCCTTCCCTTTGTAACAACCTAAATAAACAAGTAACAACACATTATACCCTTCCCTGTGTATGTATAAAGCTTGATGCCAGGAAGAATGTGTTTTCGTTCCTTTTATTTAAAAAAATTGTTGTATATTTTAATTTTAGTTAATTATATACATACATACATACAATTCCAAAATAGGAGTTCTCGGTTATTTGGTCCGTATCTTTTGCCAATTTTACCCCTTTTTATTTTGTCAGTTTACTTTTTCTTTGTCAAGCTTTTCTCACGTGACTACGCAGCTCCCAACCTTTCTCACTTTTCATCTCCCTCTTCCTCCCCTCATCCATTTTCAGATATGATTTCTCTCACTTCTCCAACTCCCATTCGCCAAATTACAAACAACAAATTTTTCTCTCCAACTCCGGTCACCGGCGGATGACGGCGATCCTCACATGTAAGTTTCAATCTCTTGCTCTTCATTCTTCTTCTTCTTCTTCTTCTTCCTCTCCTCTTTCTTTTCTTATCAATTCCCCCTTATTTTTTTCTCTTCTTTGAATTCAATCGGCGGTGCAACTTTATGGAACTTTATGTTTTCATAGAGAAGTTGGTGGCTTGTTGTTTGATTAGGACCAGTTGATATTTTTTTAATTTAATTTTCTTCTTTCCTAGATGATCTGTTATTAAGTATTTATATTATATTATTGATTTTTCGTTTTCTCTTCCAATTGAAAGATTGACTTTTAATTTCTTTTATGAGTTAGTTCGGTTGAATAAAAGTCGGTTTCTTCCTTTAATTTCCCTTTTGAAATATTGACTTTTAATTTATATTTTACATTATAGAATATAAGTTTTTACATTTAATTTCAGTCAATATTTTTGTACAAATTATTTTCTACTTTGAATCTCAAATTGTCATAATTGCCATCTTAAAGTGTTTTTATGGTATTAAGAATATTTGTAAAACATGGCATTATTTGCCTAACATATCCATGTAATTGCCATCTTTACGAAATTAATGTCAACTTCATAAATGTAAAATGACATTATTTGCCAAACATATTGAAAAACATTCATAAATGTAAAATGACATTATTTGCCAAACATATTGAAAAACATGGCATTTTTAAAATAACTTTGCCATTTTCGAAAATTAAACATTATTATATATTTTTCAGACCCAAATTCCTCAAATTTAAAATTTTAGAGTAAAAAAATTAAAATAAATAAATATCAGATTGTCATTCTACAACATTCTTAATTTTCAGATCTGGGGCTAGGGGATGGAGATGGCGGCGTCGGAATTATAGATGGCCGGTGGTGACCCTGGAACAAGGTAGCAGCGAAGATGGTGGTGGTGGCGGCGTCAAGCGACAGCGGAGACCAGCGGCGTCTGAAGACGGTGAAGATTGGCGGTGTCCAGCGACGGCAGAGATTGGCGGCATCTGGCGGCGGCAACGTCCGGCTTCTGGCGGCGGCGTCAAGTGGTGGCGTAGGGTGGTGGTTAGGGGCGGCGGTTATTGGTGCAGGTACCGCCCCTGGATGGTGTTGACGGCAACTTGTGGTTGGGGAAGGAAAAGTACGTTGTTGACTTGTTGTGTAATGCATTAATTAGTTTATTATTATATTTTGTATTTTTACTAAATAAGTTTGACTATTCATTAAGGGCATTTATGTCCCTTACTTATAATTTCCGTATGACAAACTACATTGTTAGATAGGAGTCCTACTTTTGCATATTTGATAAATTTTACTCCTAAACTGGGAATTTTCTCTTTAATTTTATATCAGGTTCTATAGCCATTTTGAATGGCTCAGTCAAGCATCATACAATTACATGTTCAAAGCTGGTCAGAGCTCAGCTTATCATACAAAAAAGTGAAATTATTTAAAAATAAAAAAGGAATTAAGTATGTTTTTACTTGGATTGTTTTCAGTTCCAGACCAGACCAGACTTAAACATACCAGACCAAACTTAAATAGACCACACCAGACCAAACCAGACTTGACTTCTGTACTTATAAAATACACAGAGACAAGACGTTTATCAGACAAGACCAGACCAGTTCAGACGAGACCAGAGTTAAACAGACCAGACCAGATCAGACCATACTTAAACAGACCACACCAGACCATTAAACTACAGTCCAAGTAAAAACATCCCCAGTCTTCACTCTTCAGCTACTTAGGCACTGCAACAGTGAGGCGTCCGACGGTGATTCCGGTCTCCAGACTCCAGCGAGGCGTGCAACAGTGCGAGTGTTAGAGTGTGCGACGTTGTGAGGCGTCAGGCGTAGACCCTGGAATCCTGGAGGCGTGGCGCAGTGGCAGGCTGGCGACAATCGAGGCGTCGTCGGTCCACTGGTGGTCCGTATCGTCCTTTTGTTGCTTCAACTCCTGGTCCTTGAAGACGTGTCGTGAAGAGGGCCAAAACCATCAGGACATGTTATGTTAGTCTTATTAATTTAATACCCACACGATATTAAATTACTCCATGTGTACCGTTAAGATTGTCCAATTTTTCTTTTCGGTCCGTCCAACTAAAATTGTCTCAAATTTAATTTCAGAACTGTCCAACTGATGTGTCTCGTCCAACCTTTGCATGTCTAATTGTCTATTGCACTTTCAAACCGCATCCAGAACTCCACTAAACTAGCACGAACAAGCCGAGAAGACCAATGAACACAAAGCTCGGGTACAATCTCCTTGTTCTTTCGTACAAGCGCAAATAGGCTAGAATTAAATCAACAAACAAAGAAACGGGATTTAAAACTAATCCGGACAGAAATATTCCCAATTTCGGACCACAGGTATCCAAACAAATATTCTTAACCGGAGAGTTTATCCATGAATCAATCAACAGAAAAAATCAAAAAAAAAAAATCCAACACGTGATTAAATTTAAACCGGAAGAAATATTCACAATTTTGGACAACGAGTATCCAAACAAAATATTCTTCACCGGAAAAAATTAATCACAAACCAACAAGTAATCACAATTTAAACAAACAAGTAATTGCAATTTAAACTTGAACTTAAAATGAATGAACTACGAATAAATAATCACACAAAGGATTAGTAAACGTACCTGGGGCCGGGCACAGCCGGCATCCAAGACCATGCAAGTCAGCAGCGGGGAGCGGGGAAAAAATAAATCCGGTGGCACTCCGGTACACCAAGGGTGGTTAACACCAATTTACCTGAGCGGGGCCCGAGGTTGGGTTACCCGACTTACCGTAGGCAGCGTGGGCTGCTGTAGAGCGTGGCGGCAGCGAACTGGACTGGTGGCAGCAGGTTTGGTCCGAGGCAGCAGAGTCCTTGGACGGCTGGAAGCTTCTGGCAGAACTCCCTGGACCACTGGTGGCACTCCTGGACCTCCGGCGACACTCCCTGGACCTCCCGCGACGGCGTACGACGGCGGCGAGACGGTGGCGGGCGGCGGCTGGCTCTGATACCACTGTAAGATGTTTATCCAGCTCAGGTCTCACACGTTCACACCCACAAAGGATGAAATTAACCACTATAGTCACTAAGGGAAAAAAGGGGCGTCAGCCAGCAGGCCACTTTCCGGCCAAGGCTCTTTCCGGCAAACTCACAGAGGAGAAAATGGAATTTAGAGAATAGGGTTTCGGCTTTGTCACTCGCTACGCAAAACGGAAGCAATATGCAAATATATATAGGAGATGCACAGATGGTAAAGATGACAACTTACCATGGGAGAGTATCAAGACTTAATCGCACAAGCACAAGCCAAAGAAGGAAAGAATCGGCCAATAGCGCAGAAGAGAATCGGGAAAGACAAAAGCGGAACCGAATCAGGGGGCCGGGTAAACTATAGGGTAAATGGGCTTATGGAATGGGCTCGGCCTTGTACGGTCTAGGAACTAACGTCCAAGTCAAGGAAAAAATTATACCGATGGATAGGATACGTTGTATTCGTATAAACAACAAGATACATATCTGAATTTATTTTTGGTGAAGGGATGGAGATTGGAGATAGTCTAAGACCATTTGGAGTGCAGAAGTGGTGTGAGAGTTTAAATGTTAAAAATGGATTCCGTTCATATGAAAGTGGTGTTTTGACTCATATTTCTCTATATTCCAGCACCGTTAATAAAATACACTATGCATATTTTTTTACATATCAATTTAGTAAAACATTAATTAAATTATTATAAGTAATATTTTTCTTTTAATTTTTTCTTGAATAATTACTCCCTCCGTCCCAAATTGTTTCGCAAAGTCAACATATTTTAGTCAACCAATAATAAAAGTCAAACCTTTTTATTGATAATTAATTCAAATTTTAATAATTTAAATTTACATATTTAGAAACTATATTAAAATCTCTTCAAAGTTGCAAACTTCAAATTAGAATATAATTAAAAGTTGACATCCTAATTAAGCGAATAAAATAAAACTGTTTGACCAAGAAAACTCAAATTGCAAATCAATTTGGGACGGAGGTAGTATGAAATAAAAAATACACTTTTTCGATGTAAAAATAAATAAATTTCATTAATTTTTTAATGTTTTTCGGTTAACAAAAAATGAACTTAGTTCAAATAAAGTTCGATTATAAAATATTCAGTTATTTGTGAAGACTCCATGAATCAAAGATTTGTGTTTCATCGTTTTTTATACTGAAGAAAACTTCAACAGTTAAAACTTAAGAATTTTGTTTCATTTTATATATTACATATTGATGTTATATGAAAGATCCTAAAATTTAATGAATTTTAATATATATTTTGAAAATTTTGGAGAACAAATAAAAAAGTTATACAAGTTTTTAAAAAATTGGGATATTATTATGCAACAATGACATCAGCATGATATCACTTTGGCAACCAATTCATTAGGGGTGGGACCAAAACCCGGAAACAGGCCCTGGCCCGGCCGGAATTATGATATCGGTCCGGGTTATTTCTTTTTGACCGGCCCGAATAAAAAAAAACCCGCACCGAACCCGAAATTTTGGGCTCTTTAACGGGCCCTAAAATCTATAACCCGACCCGGACCGATAAAACCCGAAACAATTAGCCTTAATATAAAATCAATATAATATATCAATATAATTTATAAATTAATTCCTAATATATGATTATAATCACGATGGATGAAAAAATGACTTAATAACTTTTAGTGACTACAAATATGTTCAATTTATTTACCGTAATGACCATGAAAACATATTTATAGTAACTTTAGTCACATTTTTATCCATAAATTTTATTTCATAACATTTTTAGAACACCTATATTACTTATTTTTATGCATCTTAAACAAAATATTATGATTATAAAATCTGTTTTTATTAATTTTATTTGGGGTTTGTACTTTTTATTAATTTTATTTGAAAATAGATTTTAAAATATAAAAGAAAAATGAGTGATTTCACATTCGGGCTTTAACCGACCCAACCCGAACCCGGACCGAACCCGGGCTACAAAAAACCTGACTCGGACCGAATATAGTGGACTTTTTTCGATCCCTAATTTTCATAACCCGATGTCTTACGGGTAATTTCCGGGTTTAGCAAAAACCCGACCCGGACCGGACCGATCCCACCCCTACAATTCATGCGCACAAGAAATGTCCATATGGACACTCGAAAATTTTAGTAGGCATGTTACGGGCTAGCACGTATGCCAGTATGCCATGTTGAAGGATTCAATTCCTACGTGTCTTTATTTAGCAGCCACATACTCCGTTGTTATTTAAGATCTTAGAGTATTATTTGAACATAATTGCTCTTGATAATATTAAAACATACTATGTCGTTCGTGCCAACTATACTTTTTTTAATTAAAATTATTTATAATATATAAATGATGTGGAAATGTCGTTTAAAAAAATACTTATAAAAGTATAAAATTTATAACTTACATAATACTCCGTATTATACTACGTATCGATCAAAATCATGATCCGACCAAACTTTGATGGATAGCTAAGTATTTTGAGATAAAGGTATTAGCATCCATTATTATTATTGTTGGAAAAAATGTGTTAAAAATTGCATTAAATGGTCATTTTGGGGCAATTATTTGAGTGGGGTCCACTTCCGATTTGGGTCGGGTCAAAGTGGTTTCGGATTGTCCTTGTTAAGGGCTACAATTCGATATATGGTACGCTCAAAACGGATAACGGGTGAATGAGAAATTGATTCTCGAAGTTCGCTCGTTGTAATGGAAAAACTGGGAAAATGATGAGTTTCTAATGTGTTTTATCCCACACCGAAAAACTCAAGGGATTTTCACCCCCTTTTAAAGGGAAGCCTCTTTTAAGGAGTTAAGATTCCTAAAGGGAAAGGCTCTCTCTTACGCGCAGGGGGGGGGGGGGGTGCCGATCAAATCCCGAAACGGAGAAGAAAAACCGCGACTCGTGTGCGCGGGCGACCTGCGGACACGAATGCCGTCCAAAAATCTATTTCTCAAGAGATACGGTTAATTGTTGCAGGTGCTTTGCAACAGACACACGGTTTGACAACGCACATCACTTTACTCACGTTTTCTTGAGCTAACAACTCTTCCAGCTACTCCCAAAATCCTTCTGTGTTCATACTTGGTTCTCGTTCGCTGGAACTCTTGTTTGTGTGCTCAAACATTAGTTCGTAGTCATCGTATCCTGGGAAACGATTGTTGCAACGCTCCTAGCACCGTGGGAGGCAACAAATACGTTTTAAGGAAATCGTGCGCAGCACGAGCTTTGGCTAATTCTGCTTCATCTCCTTTCTTGTTTTCCTCTAGTCATTTTATTTATTTTATTTATTTTAATTAATTTTCTTTATTTTCCGAAACACACCCAACAATCTTAAAACGTATTTGTAGAGTTTGTATCATACGGATACAATCTTAAAACGTATTTGCCTTGGTTGTTGTACTGCGGTAAACAATCTAAAAACGTAGTTTGTCACTTTGGTGAACGAACTTAATTTTTGTGTTTTCGGAAAAACGTTAAAGAACGAAAATGACTTCTCAAGAAAACGAGATTGGTGTTGGGCAGAATGTTCTGAACGACAATCACTCTGAAAGCGGAGCACCGGTGAACAATAGTTCACAACGCGGTGCATCTGCTTTGGCCAACCAAAGGGCTATCCCTATGGTGACCGTGCCAAGCAACTCTGTGGAGAAACCTGAGAAATTCAACGGGTTAAACTTCAAGAGGTGGCAGCAAAAGATGCTATTTTACCTCACTACTCTCGATCTTGCTAGATTCTTGACCGAAGATGCGCCGGTAGCAACCGGGGGTGAGGTGGATGCGCAATCTTTCAACGCGGTTGAAGCTTGGAAGCATTCTGACTTCCTTTGCCGAAACTACGTGTTGAACGGGCTGCATGATGCTTTGTACGACGTATATAGCAAACTAGCTACGGCTAAGGAGCTATGGAATGCTTTGGACCACAAATATAAAAGCGAGGATGCCGGCGCAAAGAAATTTGTTGTTGGTCGATTCCTTGACTTTAAAATGGTGGATTCGAAGACGGTCTTGAGTCAAGTTGAGGAGATGCAAATGATCTTCAACGAAATTCGAGATGAAGGAATGACAGTTAGTGAGTCATTCCAAGTGGCTTCAATTATTCATTTATTGCCGCCGGCTTGGAAGGATTTCAAGAACTACCTTAAGCACAAGCGAAAGGAAATGAACTTGGAGCAATTGATCCTCCGTCTGCGGATTGAAGAGGATAACCGGAAGAACGATGGGAAACTCCCAATTGTTCATGGCGCCAAGGCCAACGTGGTGGAGCATGCTAAAGGCTCCAAAAATAAAAATAATGGGAAGAGCAAGCTCGGTCCCAAGGGAGGCGTTTTCAAGACGAAGTTCAATGGAAAATGCTTCAATTGCAATAAAAACGGACACAAGTCCGCGGATTGCAAGGCACCCAAGAAGAAGAGGGACTCTCAAGTCAACTTGGTGCAAGGTGGGCAAAAGGATGAAGACATCATCCTAGCGGCTGTGGTTACGGAAGTCAACCTCGTTGGATCCAATTCCAAGGAGTGGTTCGTGGACACCGGTGCTACCCGGCATATTTGCTCAAACCGGGAGCTATTCACGACCTTTGAGCCATCAAATGGTGAAAAGGTGTGGATGGGAAATTCTGCTCATTCCGCGGTGGAATGCGTGGGCAAAGTGATCCTGAAGATGACTTCGGGCAAGGAGCTGACTCTAAACCAAGTTTTGTTCGTTCCGGAAATACGCAAAAACCTGATTTCCGGTTCGTTGTTGAACAAACATGGCTTCCGCATGGTTTTTGAGTCGGACAAATTGGTTTTGTCTAAATCGGGAATGTATGTGGGAAAGGGGTATACATGTGATGGGCTGTTTAAGCTCAATGTAACGACTATTATTATTAATAATAATAAAATCCCTTCTGCTTACTTGCTTGAGTCTTCCAATGTGTGGCATGGTAGACTAGGACATGTTAATTTTAATTCTATACGTAGATTAATTAACATGGAGCACATTCCTAAATTCACAATTGATGTGAAGCACAAATGTGGAGTTTGTGTAGAGGCAAAACTAGCGAAAACGTCTTTCAAATCAGTTGAAAGAAAAACGGAACCACTTGAATTAATTCATAGTGACGTTTGTGATTTTAAATCAATACAAACACGCGGCGGTAATAAATATTTTATTACCTTTATCGATGATAGCACTCGCTATAGCTACGTTTATTTATTAAAAAATAAACACGAAGCAATCGATAAATTCATTCTTTATAAGAATGAAGTGGAAAACCAACTTAATCGACGGATTAAGACGGTTAGGAGTGATCGAGGTGGTGAGTATGAAGCACCAATTGGTGACTTTTGCGCTAGTGTGGGTATAGTACACGAACGTACCGCACCCTATTCACCTCAATCAAACGGTGTTGCCGAACGAAAGAATCGCACATTGAAAGATATGATGAACGCGATGCTAGTAAGTTCGGGCTTGCCACAAAATATGTGGGGCGAAGCAATCTTGACAAGCAATTACCTTTTAAATAAGGTTCCCCGGAAAAAATATGATAAAACTCCGTACGAGTTGTGGAAAGGCAGACGGCCTTCCTATCAATATTTAAAAGTGTGGGGGTGTCTTGCTAAGGTGCTTGTACCAACACCTAAAAAAATAAAAATAGGTCCAAAAACGGTGGATTGTATTTTTATTGGGTATGCACAAAATAGTAGTGCTTATCGGTTTTTAGTGTACGATTCGAATAATCCGGATGTACATAAAAACACAATAATTGAATCAAGGAATGCCTCATTCTTTGAAGATGTATTTCCATGCAAGTCCAACGATGGGCCTAGCACGTCAAAACGAACATTTGACGTAGCTATGGAAAATACTAGCGAGGGATCCGGAGAAGAACCCGAACCCAGACGTAGCAAACGTGCTAGAATTGAAAAATCCTTCGGACCGGATTTTCTCACCTACTTGGTAGAATTTGACTCGGATATTCTAACATGTATGGTAGAAAATGAACCGGATTTTCTAACATGTTTGGTAGAAAATGAGCCACGGACTTATACGGAAGCCGTGACGTCTACTGAAGGTCCTATGTGGAAAGAAGCCATCAAAAGTGAGGTGGACTCTATCCTAACAAATCACACGTGGGAATTGGTTGATCTCCCTCCGGGATGTAAACCTTTGGGATCCAAGTGGATTTTTAAACGTAAAATGAAACCAGACGGTTCCATTGATAAGTATAAGGCCAGACTTGTAATCAAGGGATACAAGCAACGCGAGGGCCATGATTACTTTGACACGTATTCTCCCGTGACGAGAATAAATTCCATTAGGATGATACTAGCGATTGCCGCTATGCGGAATTTGGAAGTTCATCAAATGGACGTAAAAACCGCTTTTCTAAATGGCGATATAGACGAAGAAATCTATATGGAACAACCCGAGGGTTTTCGTATTCCAAGCCAAGAAAAGAAGGTTTGTAAATTAATTAAATCATTGTATGGATTGAAACAAGCCCCTAAACAGTGGCACGAAAAGTTCGATCATGTAATGTTAATTAATGGGTTTAAAATAAACGAAAGTGACAAATGCGTCTATGTGAAGAGCACGGTAGACGGCTATGTCATTTTATGTTTATACGTGGATGATATACTCATCGTGGGTAACAATAATCTAATGATTAATTCTACCAAAAGCATGTTAAATTCTAAATTTGACATGAAGGATATGGGGCTGGCCGATTTAATCCTTGGGATTAAAATAATTAGAGGACCTGACGGTCTAACGCTAAGCCAATCCCATTACGTTGATAAAATCCTTACTAAATTTAATAAGGATGATTATCAAGAGGCAAGGACGCCTTTAGATAAAAACACTCATCTTACCAAAAATCGTGGAGAGTGTATTTCTCAAGTAGAATACGCTAGGATTATTGGAAGTTTGATGTATCTAATGAGTTGTACCAGACCTGATATTGCCTTTGTGGTTAGTAAGCTAAGTAGATATACTAGCAACCCCGGTGATGAACACTGGAAGGCAATAATACGGGTTTTGAAGTATTTACGTAAAACCCAAAACCTTGGACTGCACTATGGAAGATATCCAGCTGTACTTGAAGGGTATAGCGACGCTAGTTGGATATCCGACATAAAGGACTCTAAGTCCACAAGTGGATATGTTTTCACTTTGGGAGGTGCAGCCGTGTCGTGGAAATCCTCGAAACAAACGTTAATAGCTAGATCCACGATGGAATCTGAGCTAATAGCCTTGGATCAGTGCACTGAAGAGGCTGAATGGCTACGCCATTTTCTCGAGGATATTCCAAGTTGGGAGAAGCCTGTCCCTCCAATATGCATACATTGCGATTGTCAAGCGACAATTGGAAGGGCACAGAGCAATCTCTACAATGGTAAGTCTAGACACGTTCGTCGTAGACATAACACCATTAAACAACTCCTCACAACGGGTGTTATCACTGTTGACTACGTGAAGTCAAAGGATAACATAGCGGATCCGCTAACCAAGGCATTGGATAGAGAATTGTTGGAGAAGTTGTCACGAGGAATGGGTCTAAAGCCCGTGAATTGAAAAGTTCTATAGTGGATACCCAACCTAGTTGGTCCTAGGTTCAAAAGGGACAACTAAATTATAGAGCGAAGGATGGTCACTGTGGGGGTCCCGGACTCCTACCCACTCCTCGTTAAAAACAGTGACTCCCGCACGAGGTTAGCAAAAATGTTTGCTTTAGTGATTCTAAAATGTTGATCTACTCGATAACATTGGAAGAGTATGCGGGATACTCGTGAAAGAATCACCTATGTGAGAGAGAAGAGGGCCGCTTCGAAGGAGAACTGTGAAGGCTCAGTTCTTTAGAAACTCTTGCAGAACCAGGACGGTGACCCATGGCCAAAACGGGCACACCCATGAGAACGGAACAAAGTTGGAAGATTCTTGTGTAAAGATAAGTCAATGTTTACACGACGGCAGAATAGTTCAAGGACATCGAGTCTACTAGACAGCCAGTAAATAAACGTGTCTTTACAACGGAAGGTTCAAATGATAAAACCTACCTCTCCGTATGCAAGGATCATCCGGTGAACACAACGTGTCCTCCTATCTTCGTGTCTTTTTAAGTCTCGAAAATCAATTTTCATTCATGTGGGGGATTGTTGGAAAAAATGTGTTAAAAATTGCATTAAATGGTCATTTTGGGGAAATTATTTGAGTGGGGTCCACTTCCGATTTGGGTCGGGTCAAAGTGGTTTCGGATTGTCCTTGTTAAGGGCTACAATTCGATATATGGTACGCTCAAAACGGATAACGGGTGAATGAGAAATTGATTCTCGAAGTTCGCTCGTTGTAATGGAAAAACTGGGAAAATGATGAGTTTCTAGTGTGTTTTATCCCACACCGAAAAACTCAAGGGATTTTCACCCCCTTTTAAAGGGAAGCCTCTTTTAAGGAGTTAAGATTCCTAAAGGGAAAGGCTCTCTCTTACGCGCAGGGGGGGTCCCGATCAAATCCCGAAACGGAGAAGAAAAACCGCGACTCGTGTGCGCGGGCGACCTGCGGACACGAATGCCGTCCAAAAATCTATTTCTCAAGAGATACGGTTAATTTTTGGCTTCGAACAGAAGGCCTCCAAGGGGGTTCTGTCACGCATTTCTTCCGTTACAACTATTAATGTCCAACGTTCTTCTCTTTTAATGCAGCGTTAAATGGACAGTTTATGGACGATTCAATGCCCAACGGACTGGTCATTGATGTCCAACGTTCAGGTCCATTAACACCCCATTTAACTCACAACAAATCCTCCTATAAATAGCTGGCAGGTGCTTTGCAACAGACACACGGTTTGACAACGCACATCACTTTCCTCACGTTTTCTTGAGCTAAAAACTCTTCCAGCTACTCCCAAAATCCTTCTGTGTTCATACTTGGTTCTCGTTCGCTGGAACTCTTGTTTGTGTGCTCAAACATTAGTTCGTAGTCATCGTATCCTGGGAAACGATTGTTGCAACGCTCCTAACACCGTGGGAGGCAACAAATACGTTTTAAGGAAATCGTGCGCAGCACGAGCTTTGGCTAATTCTGCTTCATCTCCTTTCTTGTTTTCCTCTAGTCATTTTATTTATTTAATTTATTTTAATTAATTTTCTTTATTTTCCGAAACACACCCAACAATTATAATCTAAAAGCAAAGTGTTTTCATGAACATGGTTCCCACTCAAAACTATCAACCTCAAGAGAAAAAGAAAAAATAGAAACAAATAAATACAATCCTAATGGAGTTTGGCGTGTTAGCACAGTAGGAAAATTAAAGATATTACTCTCCGTAATACATTCAAAATATTTCAATCATGACATTTTGACTTTTTGGTGATATGGAAAGGGAACGTGATTCCGAAAAAAAAAAGATGACACTCCATCTTTGAGGGCCCTCAACCCCGATCGAACGGTACGTTGGGAGGATGTAAGTTGGACTATAATCACAATCTAACAGATAGAGAGTGATGCTCTGTCCCTGATAAGACTTTCGCAATTTCCGAATTAATCACAGGAGAATCAAGAACAAAGAAAGAAAAGTGAATCTCATTCAGAGTAGGTAAACCGTATACCATTGTCTCAAAGAAGGAGATAGAACTCCAACTTCCCAGTCCCAGACAAAATATCTAAAAACAGCATGACTTCCCTATGCAGTCTTATTCTATTTATATCCTTCACATATCGAAGGTAGTTATTAGTTACTAACGGATCTTAACTAATAAATAGCTAGTCAACTTTGACTTCCTAGAATAGACTTGCCCATAGAATCTATTCTTATTATTTAGACTAGCCGGATCCCTATCAATACCCCCTCCTTGAACTACCAACTTGTCCTCAAGTTGGAATTCAGGGAATTGATCTTGGATTACTTGAATATCCTCCCATGAGTCTTCAAAGTCAGGAAGTTCCTTCCAATATATAAGGACCTCCTTCTTCTCTTACTGCAGGAAGGGAAGAAATTCACTTCGTAAATAAATACTTCGTATATATTACTGGTAGTAGAAAATCGTGGTCAAAGTAAGATGTATAAATATTGCAAAAATCACAATGTTGCAACTATTAAAGAACGGTGTGTGAAGTACATCACATTGGTCATAAGAACCACCGTAAAATGTAAGTACCTATTATGAACTTGTTCCGTCCGATCTGAACTTTTCTAATATGAATTTTAAAGATCTGGTCTGATTTGATCTGAACTTTTTTAATCGTAATTATAATCATAAATTAGAATCATGATCATAATTACAATTATTATTATAATATTTTTTAAATATTAATAGCAAGAACTATGCTTTTATATTTATGTTAGCGTACAAATAATAATAACAATAATAATAATGATGATGATGATGATAATAATAATAATAATAATAATAATAAATCATTTCCGAACTTTATTATCTAATCTCAATATTTCTTAAATTGATAATTCTTTCCGTCATAAATAACTACACATACAAAAATAGAATCAGTGAAAGTCGTCATTTATCTTAGTACATAAAATTAATACTTTTTAATGGAATGGAATCCTAATTTAAAGTAAAAAATTCAATATTTTTTATTAACTTTTCCTTTTAAAAAAAGTTAATACTTTTCAATAATAAACCGCAACGGAATGGACTCCGTTGTAGATTGTCGTTGCTATGAAAATTGTTGCAATGGAATGTTTGCAATGGTCGATTCTTCCATTGCAAACTCATTGCAAATTTCTAATTATGCAACAACATCATTTACCATTGCAATTTCTCTTGCAATTATTGCAACAAAGTTAGATTATCATTGCAAATTTAGTTGCAACATATTTTCCCACCCTTTTCCGGTCATATTTGCAACGAATATATTTTCCGTGGCAATATTCGTTGCTATAATGCAACTACTTCATATTTCATTGCAAATGTCATTGCATTCTTGCAACGGAAACTAGTTCATTGCAATGTTTTGTTGCAAAATGTGATTTTTCTAGTAGTGCTGATTCAGCCAGAGATCTCTCACACTTTCAGGTCTCACTTGCAGCTCACAATCTTCTGTGAGGCAATTTGGGAGGTTTTGATAAGTCACTGTAGATTTCAGTACTTTCTTCAGCAATGATATATGGAATACAGAATGTATTCTACTCCTTTCTGGTAAATTGAGTTTGAAAGCTACAGGACTGAGCTTCTCTTCTATGTCATAGGGTCCATAGAATCTAGGACTGAGCTTTTGATTGATCTTCTTAGCGAGACTTTTCATCTTATAGGGCTGAATTTTGAGAAAAACTTTATCTCCCACTTCCAGTTTTTCTTCCCTCCTGTGCCTATCAGCTTGTTGCTTCATCAAGTTCTGAGCTCTGGCCAAATTGTCTTTTAATTCATTCAGCATTATATTCCTTTCAGCTGTCAGTTTGGCCACCTCATCAATGACAGTCAAGTTAACATCTCCTCCGATGATAGAAGGGGGTGGTAGTCCAAACAAGGCCTGATAGGGAGTACTCTTCAAAGAGCTATGGTAAATAGTGTTGAACCAGTATTCAGCCCAAGGAAGCCACTTCGCCCACTGTCTAGGTTGCCTACCACTCAAACACCTCAGATAAGTCTCTAGGCACCTGTTTACTACTTTAGTTTGCCCATCACTCTGTGGATGGTAAGTTGTACTGTATTTAAGTTTTGTCCATGCCCATTTGAACAGTTCAAACCAGAATGAACTCAGAAAAATGCTATCTCTGTCACTTACAATGGATTTTGGAAACCCATGTATCCTTACTATCTCCTGCACAAAAACTTCAGCCACTACATTGGCATTGAAAGGATGAGCAATGGTATGAAATGTGAAAACTTGGTCAGTCTCTCCACCACTACTAGGATTGTGTCTTTGCCCTGAGATTTTGGATAACCTCCAATAAAATCCATACTGATATCAGACCACACATGATCTGGAATTGGCAAAGGTTGAAGCAATCCTGCAGGTTTCAATGCCTGGTATTTATTTCGCTGACATGTTTCACACCCTTGAATGTAGTCCTTGAGGTTTGTTCTCATACCTTCCCAGAAAAACAGATTTGAGATCATCTTCATAGTTCTGAAATATCCGGAGTGACCCCATATTGCAGAATCATGGTATTCTTTTAGAATAGTTTGTATTCTGTGAGACCCTTTTGGTAGTACCAACCTGCCTTTATAGTATAGAAGTCCTCCTTTCATTTTGTAGTCCATGTGCAGGTCTAGCTGTATCACCATCTTCTGAATAATCTCCCCCCATTTAGAATCATTCTCAAGTTCCTCTCCCAAACCATCCCATTCATGGCAAATGACTGTGGAAAGAGCTGCATAGGTAGATTTTCTGGATAAGGCATCTGTAGCTTTATTTTCAATCCCTGGTTTATATCTGATGATAAAATTGTACCCCATGAGTTTAGCTATCCACTTTTGTTGGTTGCCCCCCATCACCTTCTGCTCAGTCTAATGCTTCAAACTCTTCTGGTCAGTATGAACCTCAAAATTCCTCCCAAGAAGGTAAGGTCTCCACTTCTGAATGGCAAACATAATTGCCATAAGCTCCTTCTCATAGATAGTTTTGGTCAAATGTCTGGATGATAATTCTTTACTCATGTATGCAATAGGACCCCCATCCTGCATTAGCACAACTCCCAGACCCCTTCCAGATGCATTTGTCTCTATCACAAAGAGTTTAAAAAAATCAGGTACTCTCAAAACAGATAATGAATTCATGGCCTCCTTCAGGTCATTGAAAGCTTTAGTAGCCAGTTCACTCCATTTAAACCCATCCTTTTTAGTAAAACAGTGAGAGGTGCAACAATCTTTCCATACCCTTTTACAAACCTCCTGTAGTACCCAGTTAACCCTAGGAATCCCCTCAGTTCCTTTAAATCTCTCGGTATAGGCCAATTCTTCATATCTACAATTTTCTCATGATGAGCTGCTACTCCTTCTGCAGAAATTATGTGACCAAGATAGTTCAATTGATCCTGACCAAATGAACACTTCTTGAGATTTGCCACCAGCTGATTCTCTTGTAAGGCTCCCAGTACCTTCCTCAAGTGCTTAGTATGATCTTCTCTAGTTTTACTAGTAAACTAGGATGTCATCAAAGAACATTAGAGCAAACTTCCTAAGGAAGGGCCTCAACACCTCATTCATAAGAGATTGAAAAGTTGATGGTGCATTAGTCAGCCCAAAAGGCATAACTAGGTACTCATAATGCCCTTCATGAGTCTTAAATGTTGTTTTATGGGTATCACTGGCCTTCATCCTGATCTGGTGATAACCTGCTTTGAGATCTAACTTTGAGAAAATTATGGCTCCACCTAACTCATCAAGAAGCTCCTCAATCACTGGTAGGGGTGGGAAAAACCGAACCGAAACCTGGAAACCGACCCGGGCTCGGACCGAAAAATGTTATCGAGCCGTTTTTTATTTATTTTTGACAGGCCGGTTAAAAAAACCCGGACCGAACCCGAAATTCTGGGCCAAAACCCGACCCGAATATTTCATTACAATTTATTATAAAAAATTGAGATATTCTATGGAAACAAGTCCAAATACTCACTTGGGGTCTTCTAATTTGCTTTGTTTTTGAATCCATCTTAAAGAGAAACATCATTTTGTCAGAACTTTGTTCTCTTTAGTCTGAATATTTGCTGTTGGGATTTTGCTAGTATTTATGTTTGGCTCTTCATGGGTGTTTTGGATCAATACTTTTTTGTGCTTGAAATATCGTTGCTTTATAGCCTTTGAATTATTGATTAAATAGTTTTGCTTTGACTATAATAGAAAGTGAGAAGGTTGAATCGTTTTGATTGATTATCGGACATTTTTTTGAATACTTTTTTTAATCAAAACAGTGATATTTTTTGATTGGGCTTTAACCGATCCTACCCGAACCCGGACCGAACCCGAGCCTCAAAAAACCTAGCTCGGACCGAATATGTCGGGCTTTTTTCCGGTCCCATTTTTTCATAACCCGAGAAGTTTTGGGTAATTTCCGGGTAGAGCAAAAACCCGACCTAGCCCGGACCGATCCCACCCCTAATCACTGGAATTGGAATTTTATCAGGTATGGTAACCTTATTCGAAGCCCTATAGTCTCCACAGAATCTCGAGCCCTCATCTTTCTTTCTAGCTAACAGAATGGGACTACTATATGGGCTATTGCTGTTTTTAATGATTCCAGACTTCAACATTTCTGCTATAATTTTCTCAATCTCATTTTTCTGATCAAATGAGTACATGTATGGTCTGATATTTGGTATGTCTGCTCCTTCTTTAATTTTAATGGCATGATCACATTCTCTTGCAGGTGGAAACTTGAGTGTAGAAGTAAAAACTTCTGGAAATGCAGCTATCACATCATCCCAATCCTTCCCCTTGCCATCATTGTCTGTGTGCTTCTCTGATTCCCCTACAGTACAACATAAATCCATCTCCCACTTGATGTAAAATCTGAGCCATAGTTTTCATAAATACCTCCATCTAATTTGCAGCTGGGTTCCCTCTTATAATGCAGAATTCCCCTTTTTGTTTCCACTTAAGGATTTGATGCTTAAAATTCACCTCCATGTTCCCCAATTCAATCAGCCACTCCATTCCCAACACAATGTCAATTCCTCCCAAATCCAACATATAATAAGTTTGTTGAATTTCAACTCCTTGCACCTCCAAATCCACCCCAGAGCATCTGCCCACATTTGGTATACACTGACCATTACCAATCTGAATTTTGTATCCCTTGATTGGATCATAAGGGATACTCCATCTCTCCACCAATGTTCTGGACAGAAAATTTTGTGTTGCTCCACTGTCTATGAGAATGTTTACCCCCAATTCTCCTCCTAGCCATCTCATCCTCCCTTTTACCTTGAAAGTGGTCATTATGGTATGCCTTCCTTACTTAAAATAGAAAGTTGCATACTCTTATTGTCCATCTGACTGGTAGATATGGATATCTCTTCTTCTGTTTCCCCAGCTTTCCCTTCAGAATTTTCCTCCCCTTCATAATTCTCAACCAAAATCATCTTGAAGTTCTTCATCTTACATACATGTCCCCTTCCCCAATTGTCACCACATTTAAAACATAAGCCCTTCTTACTCTTTTCCATTAACTCTTGCTGAGATAATCTAGGTCCTTGTCTCTTCCCCATTAGATCCTTTCCTTCATTGTTGTTTTTATTTTCCATCATCACCTTAGATGTATTGCCCGGTTGACGGGTATTCCCTGGATGGCTCCTTCATCTGTTGCTATCACTCCAATTTTGTCCTGGCGATTGATTGTTGACCTTGTTCTGACCCTTCTTCTTGCTTTCCTCCCTATTCTTCACAAATACAACTTCATTATTCTTGTTCTCAATCAGTGAAACTGTATCCATAACTTCAGCTAAAGTTTTGGTAGGGTATAGTTTCAATTCAGCTCTTATATCCCTCTTTAATCCCTTAAGGAAAACTCCTTTCAACACTTCTTCAGTCAGGTGTTCTTGCGACGTAATGGCTGTTTCGAATTGGTTTCTATACTCAGCGATAGAACCTCTGTCTTTCAAACTGAACAAAGGCCCCAGGGGATCCTGTACCACTTCCGGTTGAAATCTCCTGGTCAACGCCTTCGTAAATGAGTTCCAATTCAAATGTAGAGCTTGTCTCTCCCACCATTGGAACCAGCTTAGAGCTTCATCCTCCAAAGCGATAACTGCCACATCCAATTTCTCTTCCTCCGCCGTTCGATTCAACCGGAAATATCTATTCATCCTTAGTAACCATCCACTAACATCCTTTCCACTGAAAATTGGCAAATCAATCTTCCTTCCCATACTAGGCTGATTTCTCTAATTTCTTCATTGATCGTGATCCTCCGGTGATGCATCACGATTGGAAATTAGTATCCGCTCCATCAGAACTCCCATTACGCCTCGTTCGTCTGTGGTGAGATGAACGATGTGACATATTAGAATGACGTGACTGGCTTTGTGACCGTCCTAGAAGTCTTAGCTGCATACCAGCGATGCTCGCTTGCATAGCAGTCATCATCGTGTGCATTTCTCGCTGATTTCTCACTATACTGGATTGAATTTCACGTTGATTCCTTCCAACGTCTGACAAATTCTTCTTGACTTCGTTGATTCTCCCTTCCATTTTAGCTCGCGTGTATCTCATCCAACGATCGACTGGCTCTGATACCAATAATAAGACTTCCGCAATTCCAGAATTAATCACAGAAGAATCAAGAACAAAGAAAGAAAACTGAATCTCATTCATAGTAGGTAAACCGTATACAATTGTCCCAAAGAAGGAGATAGAACTCCAACTTCATAGTCCCAGACAAAATATCTAAAAACAGCCTGCGGTCTTCCCTCTGCAGTCTTATTCTATTTATATCCTTCACATATCGAAGGTAGTTATTAGTTCCTAACAGATCTTAACTAATAACTAGCTAGTCAACTTTGACTTCCTAGAATAGACTTGCCCATAGAATCTATTCTTATTATTTAGACTAGCCGGATCCCTATCAGTCCCCGGTACTTGAAAAGGCCCTATGCATTTTTAGCATAGTAATCTCTCATCGCAGTTGCCGGGATTCGAACCCGGGACTTAACCCTTGTGGCACTCCCTTGCTACCAGTTGAGCTATGCCCCCCGGTAAGGGAACATGATTCCTATAAAAGTCTAAAATATTTGTAGCGTAAAAATCCCACCCAAATGTGATCCCATAAAGTGAACGTTGTGAGCTTCAGCACTGTACCGAACTCGTGTAGAATTTGATGCGATCATATCTTGCTCTATTTTGTGCCGTTGAAAACGTTTAATATCTCGTTTGAAAGACCATACCTGGGACATTCCAAGACCAAATGTGCCGTTTAACATTCCAAGCTCTTGCCTTAGTTAGTTGGTTGAATCTAGAAAACGAAAAGGTAGGTGAAGGACATATCTAATCTTGTCAGGCTCTCATGGACATGGATACACAAGAAATTTTATGCGTGTGAGAGAAGGATTACATTCTCTCTCCACCCATGCTCGCAAGTTGCATCCATACAGATTTCCTGTGATGTGAAAGCTATCATGTAATTTAACTTTATCATTTTCCAATCATGTTTTTTTGTGAAAGAAAATTTGAATATAAATATAGGCTGGGACAGTTCGCTCGCACTTGATTGCTGAACACCATCCAAGCATTAAGCTATTAACATTCTATCGTAACACCGTTCCCAAATATATTTATTTTTAAGTAAAGAATGTATTGAACCTTATTAAATGGTTAATGAATTTGCGAAGTTGTAAATTTTGTTATTTCTTTTGCGTGAATAGTGAATTGCACGTGGGGCCCACATCGGGAGCAGGGACTACCTTATATTTCTGAGACCACATATTGTATTCATCTTGGGCTATATAACATGTACATGGTGGTGGAGTTTTTAATTGGACCATAGAAAGGCCCAGGGTTAGCCGATTGGTCAAAAATGGCCCAATTACCAGTACCGGCAAGTTATTAGATAGCAGCCCGAAAATGAATTTCGGAGACTTCTAAATTAAAGTTTTGGGATATATATTATTTCAAAAGGGCCTTATGATGGAGAACACTTAACATATTTTATTTTACCCGATAAAATAAAATATAATTAAAACAGTCCGAGAAATACAATTCTCGGGGCCGAATGTACATTCCGGGACAAGTTGGGATGAACTCCCACATGAGTGGAGGCCACCCCACGTTTTTGTGCTCAAAATTGACAAAAAGGAGGGCTGCATTATGGGAGAGGAGTGATTGAGATGAAGAGCATTTAAGATAAAACATGGGTGAGCCTTTTTCCTTCACTCATTGCCCAAATGAGACAAGGGTTGCATCTCTATCCACTCCCTCCTCCCTAGATCGACCAAAGCCTTCCAAGAGAGAGAAGAGAGCTCTAATTTCATCTTCCATAGCTGCAAAATTTGAGCTCAAGCATTAGGAGTCCAAGGAAGAGGTTTAAATGAGGAAAAAGTTAGGAAAAGTGTGAAAGATTAAGGTAATAACCTTATAATAACCTTTCCTCTATTTCCTATCTATCGTATGACTAATATATGATATGAAGGACCCCTGGAATTATTCTACATATTTAGAAGTGTAGAATGAGGGGTTGGAGGGTAGTTCTAAGTCCAAGAACGGACTTAGAAGCCAAAACGATCGGTTCGCCGGAAAATAACCTTTTAGAGGTTATTTGTATTGATATGAGTTTTGTGATGATAAAACCATATTAGGGGTTTGACTCAAGTGTTTCTAGAAGTTCGCCGGAGTCTCGTCGGAGCTCAACTTAGAAGAGTAGAATCTTCTTAAAGCTCATTTGAGGTGAGTGAACGGCTTAATATCTTATAACTTTTGGGTTAATTATGAGATTACCTAAATAAATGTTATATGTATTCATAATGATGTTTAAAAGAGATTTAAACATGCAATTAGCCAAAATGATTAGGCTTGTATGAAATGGATTACTCGAATATGCATGGAATATGATATGAGAATTTCTATGAAATTGCATGCTATGGATTAAAGGGTAAAGGCAGCCTAGAATGAAAATTATTAACTTAATGTATATGCTGATTAGGTTGATATGTATAAGGCTTGAAATGACGGTCAACGAGAGCGTTGACCGATTGATAATGGATTAGTCAATACCGGTTGGTATTAGTTAATTATGAATTTACATAAATGCATGGATTTGCATGGATTGAGATACATAAGCTTTATAGATGGATTTAGCTATGAATGAATAAATATGATGTAGACTCCATCTAGGTTGATAGAAGGTTGATCATAAAATTATATATTGGTGGAGGACCCTAGGACATAAAGTCCTTAACACTCAAATTATATATTGGTGGAGGACTGTAGGACTTAAAGTCCTTAACACTCAAATTATATATTGGTGGAGGACCCTAGGACTTAAAGTCCTTAACACTCAAATTTTATATTGGTGGAGGACCCTAGGACTTAAAGTCCTTAACACTCAAATTTTATATTGGTGGAGGACCCTATGACTTAAAGTCCTTAACACTCGAATTATATATTGGTGGAGGACCCTAGGACTTAAAGTCCTTAACACTCGGATTATATATTGGTGGAGGACCGTAGGACGAAAAGTCCTTAACACTCGGATTATAAATTGGTGGAGTACCCAAGGATTATGATCCTCAAAACTCATAGGTTATGGTATATAAATATGGACAAGGAGGAGTCCTATACACTCATAGACATATGGGTGGGTTGGGGTTTTTAGTCAAGAATATTGACTATTAATATTTTCCCAAATAAAACGGTGATCTACGGATCGGGTATTTTCCAAGTGTATATGTACTATTAAGTATTTCTTAACTTGGGGGAAGAGACTATTTATATAAGTATCACCCTATGTTTGAGTCTTATACTTGAAACACTAGTTATTCTATATTTAGCTTGTTGCTCGCTCGGTACTTGTACTGACCCCATCGGGGCCCCCCACCATTTCAGGTTGAAGTTAAGGCTTGTCAGCTACACCTTTGTACGGGTGAAGAGAATCCAGAGAAAGACGTGGTTCGTGCTCCCTCTACTATTTCAAATGATAAACTATGTTCATGGATACTTTTTTATTAATACATTGTTTTTGGCCTGCGAGCCTACGTTTTGGCCATGTGTGGCCCACGATTGATTATTGAATATTTACGCTATTCAATTAATCTAAACTGTGATGTTGTTGTGTATGTTTACTACTGAGTATGGATGTATTATGTTCATGGACGCTTTGTATGATTAAGACATGTGGACTTGCGAGTGACGTTACTTGGTCATACGGCGGTTGTACACGCGCCTAGATGCGGTCTGGGGCGTGACATCTACCCTCATGGTTTAAATGTGGTCTGTAATCCGAGAAATGAATTACAACAAAACCATTAGGAATCACTGAAATGATATTGATGGAGAGGTTCTACATGTTATAAGTTCTATTAGAGTGAATTTTATCATGACTTGATGAAGTGATTGCTAATTTGAGGGTCTGTTCAAGGAAGGACGTGCTTTAGCGGTTACAAACTTCATAGTTGAGACTACCACAAAAGCTAAACTATCTTTCTTTCACAAAAGTGAAGTCTTTGAAATTTGTAATAATATTCAATTTGATCTGCCAAAAACAATAGCGCATGATCATTTCCAGACATACAAGAACACTGAAATGAACATTATGTGTATTTACAATTTTGTTACTTTTGTTGTTTTCATACACGCTGATTATATATGTGTTTGTTTTTACCCTACTTATGCTAAATTTGACAGGAATCAGTGATCCATTCACAGATTCCCGATGAAAAACTTGCCAAAACCCTTAAGGTTTGTGTTCATTCCTTATCCTAAATTATATGATTATATTCTAACATTTTATTGATATATATATATATATATCTTACTGTTGTTTATCTTCTTAATTGTATTGATTAATTACATGCTTTGTTTTAAAATGTCCATGTGTTTTTTACTTTTTTTAAACGTATCTTATTACATAAGATTTAGTATACATCTTATCATTCTTCCCGACTCTGTGTAAAAAGCAGAGACAAGTGGTGTCATTATTCTCTCAATATTGCATGCATACACAGGAGAATTCATAGTCATATATAAGTAATAAATAGAAGACATAAATTAATGTAGGGATATATTCAAACTTTAAACCAGTTAAGTTTAAAAATTAAAGGCTTAACAGGAGGGGGTTATGTAGTTTTCATTTGTTCTCCCGATAAGCAAATGCTGGACTAATTCTTCAATTAAACTCTCTTTGTGATGTTCAAGAAAGAAATCATTAGATGTATATAGTGGTTTTAAAAAAACAAAAAAAAAGCAAAAGCATAAGTAATTTTATACATTTTGCTACATCCTTATTTTGAATCTTACTCTTAGAGTTGTTTACACAAGCTGTTATGTTTAATATTGGCTTTTTGTAATGGTTTATTCATAGGCTCTGTGTTATTATAATTATGATGTGGGTTTTAGGCAATATAAGTGTAAACTGTTGGAAGCGGTTGGAGAGATTGAATAGGGGGCTTTGTGGTGTAGAGGAGGAAAAGCTTGGCAAGTACGAAAATGCAGGATTTAAAGTAACTTATTGATGTTGATGTCAATGCGTGCTCTAGTGTTCGTGAGTTGTTTCATTAACGCCAACTGCTTCTTCCACAACAGTCCAGTTTTCAATTTCATTTTCCTTTGCAGACTCATCAATAATTTTACTCCCAAGGCCATTTTGGTAGCTATAAATGGCTTATTTTGCATATCAACCAAATAAATAGCCCCTTGACTTACTTGTATGTGGCTAAAATGGATGTTAGCATGTTACCAAAAGTTGCGCAACACCATTCCGCGACCATGCAAATTTTATCTTTGTCGATATCCCTATCGCTTATCAGCTGTCTGAAAATGGGTAATCTGCAAAATAAAGATAGGGATATTGCCAAGGAAAAATATAACACCATTCCGTGGCCAATCGTCTTCCGTTGCTGTCTCGCTGCCTGCTAGGTCTTTAAAGTTCAGACTTCACATATGTAATTTTAGTGTCAGCTTCTTTTATTACGGTTTTAGTTTCAACTTTTTTCAGATTTTCAGATTACAAAAATGTGCCCCCCACCGGATTAAAAATGCTAGATCCACCCCTGGGTCACCGGATTTAAAGTACCAAAATTTTTCTGTATAAATAAGTTTTTCATAACGTTAAGCATGGAATGTTATTTGTTTTCAAATTTTATTTGTACAAAGTGTTACTTACTATTTTGTTAGACTACAAATTTGTGTACTACTCCATAGTCATTGATAAATCGTATTGAATACATTCATTTTACGTCAAACTTGATAATTGTTTAATTCTGAATGGTTCAATTAAAATTAGATGTTTGTTTTTTATTTCTAATTTGAGTAAAACTTCACCCATTAAATTTCACCAACCGAGCATCGCACTGGAGTTGTACTTATTTTGAATAAAGAACTACTCCCTCCGTCCCGAAATTATCTTCATTTTTTCCTTTTCGGTCTGTCCCAAATTTATCTCCTCTTTCCTTTTTTGATAAAGAATATGTGGTTCACAATCATTCTTACACATTTCTCTCTCCTCTGCACAACTCTCCACCACACAAATCCCACTATCTTAATCCCCGTGCCCAGTCAAAACCGAAGTTAATTATGGGACGGAGGGAGTACTATATAAGGTATGTTCTACCTATTGAATGTGTTTGAAAGTAATTGTGCTTAAATGATAGCATTACTTTTCATATACAGACTCAACTAACATTTTCTCACAAATTCATATTTAAGTATTGTTTAATAATGCCATAACACACTTTCACATATTTTCACACCCCCTGATTTGCCTATTTACACGGGTAATTTGTGTAAAAAATGCAATTCGTATAAATGCATAGTCACTATATTACTTGACATGTTTTTACTTAGACTTATTTCAGTCTCACACCAAATCAAACTTAAACAAACTAGATCAAACCATACTTGGATATTAAAATAGTAGAAGCACCTATTCGAACATTTTCCCACAAATTTAGATTCAAGTATAGTTTAAAAATGACATAACACACTTTCACATATTTGTACTCCTTTACTTTACTCATTTTAAGAGCTAAAAAATGCAATTCGTGTAAATTTAAAGTGACCTTATTACTTAGTCATTATAAATAATTTACCTTCAATTAATATAAATAAACATTTGAAAATGGAAAAATTCTTTGTCAAAATCATTTGCGCATCGCTTTGTGAATTACTAGCAAAACATTTTACTAAAAGAAATGATTTTGACATAAGTTAGTGTGAGAGAGAAGGTGTTAATTCTTAAGCATTCCTATTAACACCTTTAGATGTTAGCGGTCATTGTGGCCGCATTGGTTTTGTTGTTGAAAAGGCCTTTTTAAGTCATATTCAATTTTATGTGGTTGGGTTAATAGTAACCAGTCAACATTATAGTGTGTGATACCTGCTATAAAAACTTTATGTTGTATAACTCCAAATAATTCAATTTGATTAAAACTAACTACACCTATGGAATTTCACCAAGCGTGCATCGCACGAGTGTTCAACGCGTTTCCTCTAACATGGGACTCTTTCAATAATACATGTATTGTGTAGTACATGTTAGTGTTGATAACTGTGGCAATATAAATGTATTATTTTTAATATTTATTTATTAATGTGTCATTTAAGATTGTCAATTGTTTTTTAAAATGAAAATAAGAACCTTTATGCGGGGCGTCCTAAACAGGAACTGAGAACCTTTCTATGAGACGGGGGGGAGTATATTTCATTTTATGTCAAATTGTATTATTATATAATTCTAAACTATTCAATTGAAATTACAATTTCGATATTTATTACTAATTTGACTAAAACTTTACAAATGAAATTTCACCAACCGTGCATCGCACGGGTGTTCTACTAGTTCTTCTAAAAACAGGATAAATGACATGTATATTACTAGTAATGTTTCTCCGGACAAAAATATGACTACTTATATTTTTTGGACAAAAATATGACTGATTACTATTTATGAGTAACTAGACAAAAGTCACGATAATGTACTTCATAGTGACAAGCCACTGGTAAATGATGAGTCACTAAGAACAAATCACTAAATTTTTCACTTTTTTGAAAAGTTTTAGAATAAGTCATAATTTTTTCTTTTGAATTTAATTTAATAATATTCATGAAAAAACTATATCATATATTTGATTTTCCTTAAGCAGGACTAATACTCCCATTTCTCCGTCTACTTTAATTAATTAATTAACTAACCTAATTAATTGCCTCTAGTTCCCTTACATAACCAAGATTAGTCCGTTAGTGCCGGATTAATCCGCGATGATGGCAGTAAACTCCGGTGGCGGCATTTATCTCTAGCGGCGGCGGTGGAGTTCCTACAAGCTGACGGAAAAATTATGGAAAACATCCAGCAACGGTTCGGCGGCGAAGGTCCGACGATCCGAGGGCAGCAGTGCTCCAGCCCTTTGAGGGTATTATGGTCCAATCACAAATGAAAATTCCTATTTGAGTCATTCTAAGCTTTTGAATTATGAATTTTAAAAAATAATATTCCTTGTGGATTTAAAAGTTCACTACAATAGGTTTGAACATATTATTTAAGGATGATATAGTAGGGGTAATGAATAGTATAGAAAAAGTATGAGAGGGTGGAAAAATATAAAAGTGAAGATAAAATGTACTCCGGAGTAGAAAAACTAAAAGTAGTTGATTGTTTTTAAAGGAAAAAGCTTACCAAAAAAGAGAAAGTGTAGCAAACTTTAAATACATCCAAAAAGGAAAATGTAACAAACCTTAAAATACAGATGAAATACAAATAATTCCAAATTTTCTACAAATTTAGTATGCAAATTATGATATATTTACGATATAAAATTATTAAATATTTTCTCTGTCACTTAAAACTTAGTCAAGTTTTAGTGGCACGATAACTAATGAAGTACCCCTTCGTCCCGCTAAGATTGTCTCATATTACCATTTCGGGAAATCCCACTAAGATTGTCTCATACCATATTTGGTAAAGTTTGTGTGGCTTTTAAGTTTTAATCATTCTTACTTTATCAATTCAATATCAACCACATAAAACCATTTTTCTTAATAACCTTGCCACCTTCTTCCGTCCCAATGTTAATGGGACGGAGGTAGTAATTTTTTTGTAATTTAAGTTTGTGCAAAAAAAAAGAGAATTAACTAGAATTAGAATAAAATAATTTGTTCTAATTTATACTACGATATATGAAAAGATTAGCAAAAAAATAAAGCCAGATGGCCTCAAATAATTAGATGTAAACTGTTAGTTCCTAGATGTAAATTAGAAATATTATCAGCTAGAAATTTTTATCCTACTCCGTACCACATAGATACGCTTTAATCTCCCGTTAAATGAGCCTATGTGCTCTCTAATGAGCACGTGACGTGCTTCTTAAAATTTGTGACTTAAACCAAAGATTATGAGCCCGTTTGGTATCACTTTTTTTCGGTTTATCAGGCTTATCAGCCAACTTTTTCACCAAACACGTAATTTTTGATTTCAAGCGTTGAATTTTTTAATAATAAGAAAAAGTAATATTGAAGTTACTTTTCTGACTGTATGAGCTGAAGTTACTGTAGATGATCATTTTATCTATTTTGTCGTATAATTTTTCTTTATTTTAATAATAAAATATATTTAAAATATAATTTTTACATAAATCAACAGAATCAGCTAATACATTTGAATATTACCAAATGGGCCCTATTAACTATATGTCTATATGATTACATCATGTTTTCCTCATTTTCTTAACATCTCTCTATATACAAAGAGCTGTTGAAAGTCACGTGAGTTTCCCGCCCATTTCTACAAGCTGTAAACAGGTGAAGTCGGGTCAAACGGGTCAGACAGCTCAGCACAAGTCCTAAGGATGATATTGCATTAAATATTTGTTGCTTTGACAGTTTTTATTAGCTCAAACAGGCTGTAAAATTGATGGCTATGAATGCTTTAAATATTTGTTGCAACGTGTCTTTTCAAAACTTTTTGAGTCATTTATTACAAAAGCAGTTTGATCTTTGGAAAACCAATTGAATATCTGCCAAGATTTTTTTGGGCTTAATCGCAGAGTTGATCCTTGCAACATTATAAATGCATTAAATGAAGCGTACTATCGTATCTCCTTGAGCACCACAAAATATATAATGTGCAAAGATTAGGGTCTGGTGGTTAAACCAATCAGTTCACAACATACAGGTCACGACTCAGTATAAATAGACCAACCCATTCGGTGCTTTTCCATCCCACAATCACACAACATCGATCACACTACATGTTTCAATGGCAGAAAACCACGTGTATTCTTCTTTGGGGAGGTTGACCACACGAGACAACCAGGGCTATTAAGGTTAAGGTTGGAAATGGTGTTCTTTATAATTGGACAATTTTCTGCCATTGAAACAAATGGACAGTTTTGCGACATATTAATGCCCATTTATATCTTCCATTCTCCCGTGCAACCATATTCATCACAAATGGACATTTTTTCGACATATTAATGTCCAACGTGCTGGACATTTATGTGTAACATTTAGGTCCATTAAAGCTCGGTTAACACACCACAAATCCTCTTATGAATAGCTGACAAGTGTTTTGCAACAAACACACGTTCACAAGCAATCTGCACGTAGTTTTAGCTCTAAAAACACTTCCAGCTACTCTGAAAATTTCCTTGGTGTTCTACCATTGTTCCCGTTCACCGGAACTTTCGTTTGTGTGCTCAAGCGTTAGTTCCTTAGCCACTGTATCCTGGGAAACAGTCGTTGCAACACTCCTAGCACCGTTGGAGGAGACAAATACGTTTTAAGGACATCATGCGTAGCACCACTACAAAAAAATCACGGGATTGGCAGAGATTTTGGCAGAGATTTGGCAAGGATTTTGGCAGGGAAATACCAAATCCGTGCCAAAAACACTTTGGCACAAGCTATTTGGCACAAAAAATCGGTAAGTCCGTGCCAAATTTCGTGCCAATCCCGTAATTTTTTGTAGTGCACGAGCTCTGGCTAAAATCTGGTTCATCTATTTTCTATTTTCTTTAGTCATTTTAATTGAATAATTTTTATTAATTATTTTCTTTGTTTTTTGAAACACACCCAACATTTTTATGAGTATCCTTTGTGTACGTTTTCTATCAATCTGAAAGGAGTGGTATTTATATTATCGGTTATTTTGTGTAAACCAGTTAATTTACAGCAAAAAAATAACTTGATAGGCTGTCTAGGCAGTAATTACAGTCTACTGACCTTACTAATGCCAAACAGCTCCTCCAACTTTGTTGAATACTTCATCTACCTACTTTTATTAAAAAAAAACCTTTTATTGTCTCTGAATCATGGTCACTTTGTTTTATGATCAACCCTTTTTGTGTCTTGGTTTTGAAAATATGTTGATTGTTGACACATATTGTCCCTAAAGAAAATAAACTATATTTTTGTTATAAGAATAAAATTTTGGATTCCATTTAACAACCATGTTTTAACTGGAATTCTGTAAAGTATTACTTTCCTTAGTTGTATTCTAATATTTTACTTCCGGTTAGTCCAAGCAAGTCTTATCCAAGTCGATAAGATATATTTTATGTAAAATAATGTATGAAGAGCTCTGAATACTTGATCTTATGATAGTTAAGTTGTTTTTTATAATGTCTTTGGTCTTCTTATATGACTCCATATTGCAAAAGTGGAAGAATGAATGTGGTTAGCTTATACGAAGTATTTACAAAAAGTTGTCTCTGTTTTCAACCATAACACATGGTCTTTATTTCATTGTTTTGTTTTACTTATACTCCCTCCGTTCCGTAAAGATGTTCTCGGTTTGACCCTCACACATTTTTATGCAGAACATGCTGAAGAACCTCTGTCGCGCAGAGATCATGCCGGATCAAGCCTCGTGGACCTTTAATATATGAAGATTACTAATAATGTGCTTCTGCTTCCTTTAAACTATATGCATTTAAGATAAAACTCTAAATGTAATATAAACATACTAAACAAAAGATATGATAGAACCCTCTATGATTATATGCAAACTATTTATTATAGTAAATCACTAAATCCAGTGGAGGACCTAGGGAGGGGCCTAGGGGGGCAAGTGCCTCCGCTTTCGGCCAGTAATTTCACTACTAGTACTTAGAGTAAAATAAATGTCCCACTTCCGGCCAAGAATTTCACTACTAGTGTGTCCATACTCTGACAAATCCCTTTTCATGTTTGGGATTTTAAAAAATTGGAGGGGGTGGTTTTGGAGGGCTTTTGTAACCCTTCAAAACCCTCCAAATGCTTAATTTTTAAGTTCCCTCAATTAGGAGGGTTTTGGAGGATAATTAACAAGATGATAATTTAAGCTAAATTAGAAACGAATATCAACTCAATGATTTGAATTCGTCATATCTCAAAGTGATTTTAATTATAATTCCTTCAAAAACTCTCTCCTTCCAATTTTATTACTCCCAAATACAAAGAAGGACTTCCTCACCCTCCTCTTCCTTTTCCCTCCAACATACCTCCAAAGCCTTCCCCTCTCCTTCCTTCCAAACTCCCAAACATACCCTTAGGCCATGGGGATCGGAGTGGTAATTTTAGGATGAATTAGGTACAAAAGAATTGCGTATGACATTAGTGTTGGTTGCATTAGTTATGAAATTCTGGGAATTAGTATATGTAAATTCTGCTTCATTCCTTTCACTCAAAATGCATCTTAGACTCTCTTGTATTTAATCTACTAGAACAAACTATTTCACCTTGAATATTTGTGAGTGTTCATTTTAATTAATTGCATTTCTGTCTTGCTTAGCATGTTCATTATACATGTAGCCAGAAATAATAACTTCCAATGTTACTTTTTCCAACCACATGAAGTCCTACTAAAACTTTTACATTATAGCAAATGTTCAATCAAAAAATTGCATTTACACATAAATTGAACAATGAGCACTATCCCCTCGCGCATAGCGTGTAGATATAACTAGTGCTTGATAAGGGTGGACTATGTTTGCCCTTGATTGGCCATATGGTTGTTGTCGACGTCATTGGCGGGATCAAAGAGTGATATCAAAAGCTTACAAGTTCCAAGAATGAGTGTTTTGAATTCTTTTCGTTGCCTTTTCAGATTTAGGAAGCATTGTTTGACATTATGGGTCTAGTTTCAATGAGAACACTTCTTCCCGCATGAAACAAGAATGATCCGAAATGATGCACATTATGGTTCATGGTGGTGCACATTTATGGTTAAGATAATGCATAGTACAAATGGTAGAAAAAGTTAAATTTCTTTAATAAGATGACACCACAATTTTTTATTCATGATAGTGCACATTTTTGTTTCACATAATGCACAATTTCCAAATCTAACACTTCAGATTCATTGTCATATCTTTTCTTACGACGTGTTGTCATTTGATCCAAATTCTTGACATTATTTCTTCAAATAGAAAATAAGAAGGCTAGCATGGGAAAAAAATGGCAACTCGGATGCATCCTTTTCTTGTTAGAAAAATGAAGAGGTAAGAGTCACATTGGTCCTCGAAGTTGCATAAAAAGGGTCAAATAAGTCCTTATATAGGAGGCTCTGTCCGGCCATCGCCATTCGGGGTGGTTCCCGGTGGAATTTTTTGATAATTTTTTTTGAGAATCTTATTCATTAAGTCTAGTTTACTCATATCAAATTTAAGCTAAAACTTCAATCGGAAAGACATTCAAATAAAGTCTTGAAGGTAACTGAGCAGTTAAAAGCGCAGTTACCTTCAAGAATTCATTTGAATGCCTTCCCGATTGAAGTTTTAGCTGAAATTTGGTATGAGTAAACTAGACTTAATGAATAAGATTCTCAAAAAATTTCATCAAAAAATTCCACCATAAACCTCCCCAAATGGTGATGTCCGGTTGTCCCAAAACGGTTTTCCACTTTCTATTTTAGGTATGTAAATAAGAATAAAGTGACAAATTTACCCTTACTTTTACTTTTTTCTCATTAACTTAAAGGCATCTACTTTTAGAAAGATGGGCAAAAGTGTAAAAAACAAGCATCATTTATTGTTATTTTTTAATCCTTGTGTCGGTCAAAGTTTGCAATTCAATTCAGGACAGAGGGAGTATTACTATTGTTGGGATATTGGGTCGCAAGCCCAATACTCGGATCCAAGGCCCAAGATATCTAGTCCGTTAGACGAGCCCATCATCCAGAAAATGATCCAGCTCTTGGGAAAATATGTACCGAACGAGGTTCAGATCAATTAACATACTTGGGTCAGATCATTAAATGGGCTAGATCAATGATGACTCCAGATCAATGTACCGAATGAGGTTCGGTCTAATCAACGCACTTGGGCCAGATCAATGAAGATTCCAGTAGGGTCCACTGCCCGTTCGGTCAGCGGGTAGCCAACAAGTGGCAGGGAGCATTTATTGCTAAAGTATGACGGCACCTAGTGGGAGCATGAGTTCCAAGTGGCTAGATAAAGCAACTAATCAACACGAAGTACCCCATACCCCCCATTAGTATAAATAGAAGGATTAGTTTCATTGTAAAGGGTTAGCATTTTCATACTCAAGCCTAGAATAGCATTATCTCTCTGATTTCTTGTATTGGTTACTATTCCGACATACCGTTCGGGTAGTTTACTGTGTAATAGCCAAAGTACTTAGTACAAGTGGGCTTTTGAGTATTCGTTGATCTCATCTTTTATATTTCTTTTATACACTGAATTATCGTTCCATTTCCTGATATATCCAAAGTTTGTGTTGGGCTTTCGGATCTACGGGATTAAACTTCAACATTGGCACCGTCTGTGGGAAACTCTGAACAAAAAGTTTCACACCAAACAAAAGCTATATTCAAAATGGTTAGAATTACTTCTCATCACACCGGAGAAACCTCGGGTAGACGTGGGGAAAGCCGGACCCCCCAAGGGCAATCCAGCCGGGGATCCTACCCACACTTTGATGGGGATTTTTCATCCCCGAAGCATTAAGAAGGAACCCCCATGCCATGCGAGATTTGGCTCAGGTCATGCAACAAATGGTGGATGAGCAGGATGGGAGATAGTCCAGCTACACTGGGGAAACTGGGTACACAACCCCATCATTCGATAATTATACCTCCGATGCAGAAATAACCACGACATTGAATCATTCACGAGCCCACCGGGGAGAGCACGGAAGAACTCACGCGGCCAGGGGCAGGCATCACACTCCTAGTGACCGCACCCCGACCGGGTCACAGACCAGAGGAGATACACCCGTTGGTCGCCATTTCCAGTTTAGAGAACGTGACAATACGCAATTCAGGCAGAGACGTCAGAATCAGGGAACAACTCTCCCGGAAGGGAATCGGGAGTTTGTAAACTTTGGAACTCCACCACCACCTCCCCTAACGGTCCAGGAGGAAGAAATGGCCGAGATGAGGAGACAGATGAATGAAATGAGGAAACAAATGAACAGAACCCCTCTGCGACCTACTCCAGCGCAGGCCGGAATCACTTCCCCTTTCACCCGGGAAATTATGGAAGCGGAGATCCACAAGGATGCCAAACCGCTGACCGGTCAGATATATGACGGGACGGGAGATCCCCACGGACATTTGAGGAGTTATCAAGGGGGGCTTATGCTATTGGGAGCATCGGAGGCGGCCATTTGTCGACTCTTCTTCAGCACGCTCAGGGGGCCTGCCCAAGAATGGTTCGGGACCCTGCAGCCCGGATCGATCGACAACTTTGCTAAATTATCAACTTTATTCCTGGCCCAGTTTGCCTCCAGTGCCACTCCGAAGAGGCACTTCAGTTACCTGACCAGTATCAGGCAGGGCCTGAAGGAGACCCTAAATCAATTCCTCAAAAGATGGAGGGATGAGACCTTGAAAGTGGGAAATATGACGGATGATACAGCCATCACCCTATTTATTAATGCTCTCCGAACGGGTGAACTGTATAAAGATCTGAAAAAGAATCCGAGCACGGTGTATTCTGAAGTGCTGGACAGATCCCGGAAGCATGCGGCTTTTGAGGAAGAAATCCTGATCAGGGATAAGGTAGTTGCACCCCCTACCCCGATGAAACTGGCCGATCGGCTGGGTCCTACCCCAGCGGCCGCTCCTCCTTCAAGAGCATGACGATTCACCCCTTTGGTCTTGTCTGTAGCAACCATCTATCAGAACGAGAAGGACAACATTCCCCCTCCGACTGACACCAAAGGTTATATGGGGGCAGATGGAAATGCTTTTTGCAAGTACCACAACAGAAACGGTCACTCTACCCAATCCTGTCGGGCATTGCAAATAGCCATTGAGAAATTGATCCAGATGGGTCATCTGGGTAAATATGTAAATACGGACACGAACGCTATGGGCATTCTGAAGCCGGTCAAAAGATCCAACAGCTGGAGGCGAGATGTACAGCGTGATGCTCGCCCCAGAAGTGATGTATATAATCCTCCCAGAGACGAACCAGAAGGTTCGGGGAACCCGGGTAAAAAACCCAGGATGGAGGTGAAGGTTATATTTGGGGGTGGAGAAATAGGCGACTCGAACGCCAAACGGAAGAAGTTCGAGCGAAGCCTGTACGCGGGCTCTGTAGCCACGCCACCCCAGAAGAAAGGAAGGATGGACCCGATTACATTTGGGCCTGCAAATTTGCCCAACTCGCCAAGTCCGCACAGGGATGAGCTGGTGATAAGCATGTGTATAGACAATGCTTTGATCCGACGAGTGCTAGTAGATACAGGGAGCAGCGTGAACGTATTGTACTTACAAACGTTCGAGAAAATGAGCCTGCAAAGAAGTCAGCTGACCCACCTGAGGACACCACTGGCGAGCTTCACCGGGAATTGCATCGAGGCAGAAAGGACCATCCAATTGATGATTGAAATTGGAGATGAAACGCACAAGGCATCAGTCCGAATGACGTTCGTGCTGGTAGATATCAAATGTGCCCATAACGCCATTTTGGGCCGACCGGGATTGGAAGATCCGGAGGCGATTGCCTCTGTCCGCCACTCATGCATCAAATTCCCCACGGACACTGGGGTTGGGGTGGCCAGAACTGATCCGACAACAGCCTGAACGTGCTATCGGGAGGCCTTGAAAAATATGAATGCCCGAGGGATGCGGGTTAACAACATTGAAGTTGAAACCCGCCGAATAGAGTTCGAGGCACATCCTGAGCCTGCCACCCTCCTCGAGCAAATTGACTTGGATTCTCCCCCCAACCGGAAGGTGGCTATCGGGGTGGATCTGGAGGCTGAAATTTGGGAAGGTATAATTGCAGTACTGAAGAAGTTTCAGGTATTGTTTGCCCAAGGGCCAGAAGACATGCCGGGCATTAACCCGGATATAATTTGCCACAAGCTGGCCGTTCGACCTGATGCAAAGCCTGTTCAGTAAAAGAAAAGATTCCAGGCGACCGAACGACGTGATTTTACAAAACAAGAAGTGGCCACCTTACTGAGAATAAAACACATCCTTCCGGTGATCCATGTTGAATGGTTATCCAATGTGGTACTAGCTCCAAAGGGGTCCACCTGGAGAATGTGTGTAGATTATTCTGACTTGAATAAAGCTTGTCCAATGGACCCATATCCGGTGCCGATGATCGATCTGTTAGTGGATGAGACGGCGGGATGTGAGTTGTTAAGCTTCATGGATGCATTCCGGGGGTATCATCAAATTTTCATGCACTCGAACGAAGCAGGAAAAACAGCGTTTGTAACTTCGGACGGGGTATTTTGCTATATTGTTATGCCGTTCGGGTTAAATGAACGCAATGGCTACTTTCCAAAGGACGATTGGAATGCTCTTCAAAGAAGTATTGGGAGTCACAATGGAGGCTTATGTTGATGTCATCCTGATCAAAAGCCGGAAAAAGGAGAACCATGTCCTAGACATAGAAAAAGTGTTCGGGATAATGCAGAAAGCAAACATGAGGTTGAACCCCAAAAAATGTGCCTTTGTCGTTAAGGGGGGCAAATTTTTGGGATACATGATGAGTGAGAGGGGTATTGAGCCTAATCTTGAGAAGGTAAAGGCGATCATGGATATGGAGGCTCCAAGGAACCTGAAGGAGGTTTAGAGATTGAACGGTCGGTTGGCAGCCCTAAGCAGATTCTTATCCAAACTGGCTGATCGGGCAATTCCATTTTTCCAGATCATGAAAAAAGCAAACCCCTTTGAATGGACTGCCGAATGCCAAACGGCCTTCGAGGAGTTCAAGCTATATCTATCCTCTCCCCTGGTATTAACAAAAGCTGACCCAGGGGAACATCTTTATATGTACCTTGCTGTGTCCGGTCTAGCCGTAAGTTCTGTGTTGCTAAAAGAAGAAGATGGCATCCAGAGGCCAATATATTTCGTGAGTAAAGCCCTGAACGGGCCGGAGACTAGGTACACCCTAATGGAGAAAACGGTGTTGGCCTTGATAGCAGCCATTAAACGGCTTGCGCCTTATTTTCAGGCACATCCGGTAACTGTATATACAACACATCCACTAGCCACCATCCTGAGAAATCCAATGGCTAGCGGGCGCATCACGAAGTGGAGCCTCCTGATCGGGCAGTACGAGGTGGACTTTAGACCTCGACCCACCATTAAAGGCCAGGCACTAGCTGATTTTATAGTAGAATGTACCGCTCGGCCTTCGGAAACTGAGACAGAAGGCAGCATGGTAGGTGAATGGTGGGAGATGTACGTAGATGGTGCATCAAGTGCAAAAGGTTGTGGGGATGGAGCCGTGATCACGTCACCTGAAGGGTTTAAAGCATACTACTCCATCCATTTTGACTTTAAAGTAACCAACAATGAGGCTGAATATGAAGCTCTCATTGCAGGGTTAAAGTATGCAAAGGCCATGGGCGCCGATCGGCTCAAGGTCCGTCAGATAGCCAGCTAGTGGTCCACCAAGTGAATGGCACGGCCGAAACAAAAGAAAAAAGGATGAAAGCTTATAAAGAACTGGCCGAGGAACAGATCAAGAAATTTGAACAAGTAGTGCTCGACCAGGTTTCCAGAATAGAAAATCATGAAGCAGATATCTTATCCAGATTGGGGAATGCAGCTTTTGATGACCGGACACAAATGATCCCGGCTCACATCCAGCGGTTTGCCCATCGGGAAACCCTAACAACACCAGCAACTATGGTCCTCTAAGTAGAAGCTATCTCTTATGTCGTTTCCAGTTGGGTCACGAATATGACCAACTACCTAAAAGACGGGACCCTCCCACAAGACAAAAATTCAGCATATAATATGAAATGCATTCAGAGGAGGACTTCCATGTTCGAACTGGTGGACGGGCAGCTATACAAAAGACATTTGGGGGACCATATCTAAAGTGTCTACCACCTGGTCTAGCAGCGGCGGTAATGGAAGAAATTCACGAAGGAATTTGTTCCAACCATCAGGGGCCTAAAACGTTGGCAAGAAAGATCATCTTGCAGGGGTACTACTGGACAACGATCCAACAAGACTGCTTTGCTCATACCAGAAAGTGCAAGGTCTGGAAGTTGTATGCACCGGTCCCCGGACGGCCAACTACTTTCTACACCCCGATAACAGTTGCCCTTCCGTTTGCCAGGTGGGAGATCGACTTGCTAGGGCCCCTACCTACTGCTCCCGGAGGACTAAAGTACATCGTCGTCGGGATAGATTATTTCAACAAATGGGTGGAGGCCGAACCGCTGGCAAGTATTACAGATTTCAAATGCCAAAAGTTCGTCTGGCAGAATATCATTTGCCGATTTGGTCTCCCCGAACAGATCATCACGGATAACGGCAGACAGTTCGTGAGCAGGAACTTCAAAAACTATTTGTTCAAATGGTGAATCAAACATTCCAGAGCGTCTGTAGCATACCCTCAGGCGAATGGCCAAGTAGAAAACATGAACCGTACCATTATGGATGGTATGAAGAAAAAACTAGAGCATTGTTCCTCCTCATGGCCGGACCAATTGAATTATATCTTATGGACATACAGGACAACACCCCGAACGGCTACGGGAGAGACTCCGTTTGCCCTTGCCTATGGATTCCAGGCTGAAGTTCCAACATAAATTCTAGTTCCCACACATCGAACGGTGCATTATGACCCTGAACGCAATGAGGATAATCTGCGGACCGAATTGCACTTCATAGAGGAAAGAAGGGATCTAGCTGCAATACGAATGGAGGAATATCATAGAGCGACAAGGAGATACTTCGATCAACAAGTAAAAATCCGATCGATCGAAGTAGGAGACTTGGCCCTGAAGAAGCGGGAAAAGAGCAAACCTCTCGAAAGAGGAAAGATGGCACAAAATTGGGAAGGCTCTTACGAGGTTTGCGAAAAACATGCTTCAGGAACGTTCGGTCTACAATCTACCGAAGGCCGACCGGCAGGGACTTGGAATGTAGAGCATCTGAGGAAATTTTATCAATAAAAACGGTTGTTGCCACCTTTTGAAAAAAAAGATATGAGAGGGAGACATAACTTCCAGAGAGTCTCACCTCAGCTTTTAACATGTATAGTCACTGAGAATGAATAAATAACTTCCGTGTTAACAGTTTGGAGGGAGCCACCATCTCAGCTAACAGAATTTGACCCTGTGATCACGAACGAATAGGGGGATCAAAACGGTTTGGAGGGAATCACCTCAGCTAACAGATTTTGACCCTGTCATCACGAACGGTAAAGGGATCAAAATGGCTTGGAGATGGTGTTTAAACAGCAAGTATTGTCAAGCCGAGCGACGTTCGGTAACATGGATTGTTGTCCGGGGAGACATTACTTCCAGAGAGTCTCATCTCAGCTTTTAACACGTAGAATTATTCCGGATGACCGAATGATGAACGCGTTAACAGTTTGGAGGGAGCCATCATTTCAGCTAACAGAATTTGACCCTGTGATCACAAACGAATGAAGGGATCAAAGCGGCTTGGAGGGAATCACCTCATCTAATAGACTTTGACCCTGTGATCACGAACGGTAAAGGGATCAAAATGGCTTGAAGATGGTGTCAAAACCATAAGTATGGACGAGCTGAGCGACGTTCGGTAACATGGATTGTCGTACGGGGGATCGGAACTATGGTTTCAAAATCTCGCCTCAGACATTAACTTGATTTGGAAGTGAGTCGCCATTTTAGCTAAAGTAAGAAATGACCCGATCCGGTGATCTTGCTTACAGTTTGAAAGTGGTCACCTCAAATCCCTAATATGGATGATATGAATCAAAGGAAACTATTCGGAATGCATCACCGAATGTTTAATATGAAAGTGGACAGGATAGGCGTTCCACCGATCAGGGAATGGGAGTGAGTCACCCACACGGAGAAAGAGGAACCTCTCTTCCCAATCTGCCGGCGGCATGACGTTATCTGTGAACAGCTGACGGTCAGCTCGGGCCACCAACTTCAGATACCCGGTGGTCCAGTAGGGCTGATAGCAGTAGTGATACAAAAACAGATCAACACTGGGAGCAATGCCCAGCTCGTGACAGTGGATGATGAAACCGTTCAGTATGTGGTAGGTGTTGGGTATGAACTGAGCGGGAAGTACGGAGACCCGGTGCAAGAACTCCACGACGAACGGATGCAGAGGGAAGCGAAGCCCAGCAATCAAGGCATCAAGATGCACAAGCACATGCCCTGGTCGGTGCCTCATGGGATGTCTGATGAATCCATCGTAAAATTCCCTAGGCAGAGGCAAAAGTTAGCGAAGTTGCCGTTTGGCGTCCTCAGGAAGACGTTGCCTTTGTTTGCGAATACGGGTGAAATGCAGAGGGATGCAAGGTGGCCGTTCGGGCATTCCCTTATTATATATTTTAACATCATCTCCCGATAGACATCCGTCATCTACAGGCTGTTCGACATCTTTGGATACAGGAGGATTGATGGAAACTGGCGTTTGGGAGGATGAGCCCCCGGCCTTGTTAACAGCAGGAGTTTTTTCACTACGAATTAGCGTCATTTCTTCAGATTCTGAACTAGAAGAGAAGAACATAAAAAGGGCCTGAAAATTCTAGAGAGAGAGAGAAAACTTAGAGAGATACAAGAAGAAATCAAGGAAGCAACAGAAAAAGTGAAGAGGAAGCACCTATATTTATAAGTAAAAATGCCGCCCAAAACCCTAACCCATGAGGAACACGTGGCAAAATGTGGTTGCAGAAAAATAAGGTGCATTTATGGTGATCCATCACGTTCCTCGAACGATCAAGATCGATATAAACCGCGTGTACTTGGACAATTGTCTTTAGATAGCCCGAACGGGTGGTATTTGAAGAACGAAAAATAAAGATCAGCGGAATGGGGAAAGTACAGGATTCGGGCAATATTCATAAGGTGAGCAACTTGTAGAATCTAAGATAACGAGTTGGTGGTATCCGCATTTTGTGGATATGGGCAGCAAACAAACCGAACAGGGAGTCTACTAACAATTGTGTGGGATAGATGGAACATCAGAAACAAGAATTCAAAAACGACTAAGTCCTACAAAACTTTCTGAAGCCCGGACGGCAATCCAAAGGACAGGAACAAAAATCCTGGCAAATCATCAAAAGCCTGAACGGCGATAGGAAGAATGATCAAAAAATGAGGTCAGAAAAACTGCTAAGTCCTATAAAACGGACCGATTCCCGAATGGTAAGCAATAAATCAATAAAGGCAAGAAAGACAATAAGTAAAGCATTGAGCGAAAAAAGATTTATATATATTCATCGGCTCTATTGGCCGGGAAGTACAATGATCATGTCCAAAAAAGGAAAAGGGGAGAAGGGATTACAGTTACTAAAATATGAAAGTCTAAATCTACTGGCCAGAGGCCTCTTTGTTTTCCTCTTCATCACCTTCCTCCTCATCCGAATCAGTAGGGGGGGTCAGGCTCTCTCCCCGCTTCACGATCAGCGGCCCGTTGTAGGCCCCTTTGGCATTTCTCAAATTGGGCCTCAACGATGGGCACCGGGGGAAGATCGGCAAACTCGACTGGCCTCCCTAGCATCTCTTGAAGCTTGGCCACAAAGGGGGCCAGGATATGCTGGCAGCCCATAACATAGAGATATTGGGCCAGGGAGTCATTAAATTTTTTACCCCTTGGATCCTGATCGAGCAGCTTCACCCCTTCTGAACGCCGAACATCACCCTTGGGGAATTGGTCAAGGTAAGCACCAAAGATGGCCGGGAGCTCCTGCCGCGCATAATCTCTCTTGAGAGGAGTAAACTCCTCAGAAGATTTGAATGTCTCCCGAACGGCGGACAGGTCAACATTCACCTCAGTAGGGCCGTCCGGGATACGGGGGGCTATTTCTGCGAACTTCACATGAACGGCCTCAACCGCAGAAACTTTGGCCTGGGTAGTGGCCAGTTGAACTCGAAGCCCCCCACCTCATTATCAAACTTCTGCCTCTCCTCAGCAAAAGCTTTCCATTCGGCCTCCAACGTTGCAAGAGCAGCGGCAGCATTCTGCTCAGCGGAAGTCTGAGCAATAATCAACTCCCGCTCTTTGGCTAGCCGGGCATCCCTCAGTTGCAAGCTATATAGCCCAACCTACGGAATTGCGTTCGAGAAATGAGATAATGTAGAGCAAAGGTTAACATATGTAACAAGTTATTGCAACGGTTAAAAAAGTAAAGTACCTTCAAGGTCGCTAAGGCCAAACATTCCTCCGACTGCTCGACCGGCAGTTTGGGAACAGTGAAGTTGTTGAAGAATGCAGAGGTGGACCAGATCTGACTTGCCGAACAGCCAGCCTTCTCTACAACTTCGTGAACCGGATCTGCCAGTAAGATCCGATCGACCTGGCCAGATAGGTGGACGGGTATGCGTACCACCCATACCTTGGTCGGCATCCTGAGCAGCCTGGAAATGCTCGGAGAATTGATGCAACTGATCAGATCCGAACCGATCGTCGATCAGGATGGCTTCAAACTGATCCTGATGGGGGACCTGTTGAATTGGTTGTGGCTCCTGAACGGGTTGAGAAGACCCCCGGCATCTTGAGCAGTGGTGGTGGAAGGATTGGGTTTGGGATTTTTCTTTGCTTTCTTCCTTTTCCCGACCCCACCGGCTGCTAGCACACGGCTATTATCCATTGGAGCGTCTGGATTGGGAGCTGAAAATAACAAAAGGAAAATGTTAGTACCGAGCGGCCTTATCACATGGGAAACAAAAAAGAAGGGAACATTTCTCGTACGGGAAGGACCGCCCGGACCATGGCACTTGATTCCTAAAACAAGTAAACCCAACAGAACGGGCACTACCTATCCCGGTTATGATCAGTCGATCGGGGGTCAGATATCCTATGATGTCACAAGTTTTGTCATTTTCTATTGCGAAGACATCCTTGCAGACTTGTTCGGTGAGAAGCGGATCGAGAGTTTTGCGGGGAAATGCATTCCACTTGTTCGGAATCAGGCCGTCCGGGACGGAGACAAAAAAGAACCGGTCTTTCCACCATTTGATCGAGGTAGGATTACCCTTAAATAAAATGTGACCCATCCGGGCAGTCGCCGCCAGGTAACCGTGTGTCTGCTGGGGAGCCATCTTGAAAAATTGATGGAACACCTCTAGGGTGGGGATAACGTCGGCATCTTTACAACGACAAATGAAGCCCGTTATTACCCGATAGGAGTTCGGCATAACTTAGGCCGGTACTATCTCGTAAAAGTTAAGGAAGGAAACGAAGAAGGGGTGTAGGGGAAACCTATGCCCAGCTTTTACTGAGTCTAGATGGACCACCACCATCCCAGGAAGGTGGTGCAGTGGATGAAGCCCATCCTGAAGACGGAAATTAACTGGATCAAGGATTAGGGCTGGGATTTGGGCCCTATTATGAGAGGTCAATTTTTGCCTGCTTTTCCGAATTAGCCTCAAATCCACCTTGTGACTGGGAACGTCGCCCGGAGTTCGTGTCGTCGGAATCATCATCTGTAGAGGAGACAACGGAGGAATCCTCCGCCTCCGCCCTAGTCTCCACCGTCGCTTCATTTGAACCACTAGCAAACGGCACCTTTATGACGTCCACAACGGCGACAACATGGTCATCCCCTTGGGAAGCCATTTCCGAATCGGAGGAACGCGATTGAGAACTCATACCGACCAAACCGAAGAAGAAGGAGAAGATAAGGGATGAAAAATACTTGAACACGAAAAGCTTGAAGAAGGTTAGAAAGAAGGCAGAGCTAAAGCACGAAGGATTGGAAATTCGAAACCCTGAACTATTTGATAAAGGCTAATTTATAGCCTGATAAGCGCTGTATCGAGGACCAACCAGATAATGACACGTCACCAGAACTATTAGAAATAACATGTGTTGCATGGAGAAGCAAAGATCAGTAATCATGACGATTATGGAAAAAACCAAACGACAGCCGCAAGAAAGGTACTAATCAAGGCATGGGGAATCAGCAAACTCTGGATCCCGATCGCCATTCGGCAGGTAACTTCCACTTCCCAATGCACCCACTATCGTTCGAGACATCGGAAGTGGGGGAGTCGTGTTGGGATATTGGGCCGCAGGCCCAATACCCAGATCCAATGCCCTAGATATCCAGTCCGTTAGACGGGCCCATCATCCAAAAAATGAACCAGCTCTTGGGAAAATATGTACCGAACGAGGTTCAGATCAATTAACATACTTGGGCCAGATCATTAAATGGGCCAAATCAATGATGACTCCAGATCAATGTACCGAACGAGATTCGATCTAATCAACGGACTTGGGCCAGATCAATGAAGGTTCCAGCAGGGTCCACTGCCTGTTCGGTCAGCGGGTAGCCAACAAGTGGCAGGGAGCATTTATTGCTAAAGTATGACAGCAGCTAGTGGGAGCATGGGTTCCAAGTGGCTAGATAAAGCAACCAATCAACATGAAGTACCCCATACCCCCCATTAGTATAAATAGAAGGATTGTTTTCATTGTAAAGGGTTAGCATTTTCATACTCAAGCCTAGAATAGCATTATCTCTCTGATTTCTTGTATTAGTTACTATTCCGACATACCGTTCAGGTAGTTTACCGTGTAATAGCCAAATTACTTAGTACAAGTGGGCTTTTGAGTATTCGTTGATCTCATCTTTTATATTTCTTTTATACACTGAATTATCATTCCATTTCCTGATATATCCAAAGTTTGTGTTGGACTTTCGGATCTACGGGATTAAACTTCAACAACTATCGTGCACAGTGATAGCTTCTTTCCTCCTCCTCTAATGTGAATGCTTTAACTATTCTTTAGGGATAAGTTTTCACATGTGAATGAGTTAGTCTAGTGCTATGGAGCTTATGTTGTATATGTTGGGTTTAATTTAAAAACCAAGCATTTCAACCCAGCTGGTTGCAAGGTTACCCGTTACCGTGCTTAGTGAGAGGTCTCGAATTCGAAACCCGCTACACACATAAGGGTTTGAAACTCAATGAAGTGGGTATCAGCCCTGATTACTCCAGGTCCCCAGGCCCCCCTCCCCCAGATGCCCCTGGAGTAAAAAAAAGGGAAAAAAACTGGGTTTAATTTAAAAGGTTACGTCAATATGTAGTTCTCTAAATCGTGATCTCTATGTAATCATTCCATTTATTCATTTGAATCCCAACCCCCAAAAGGCCCCCTCCAAGTCCCGATCAGAAAGACCATATGCGAGATTGTAAATCACAATGACTCAATTAATCCTAAACGATGGTAGACTTTATACTTGTGTTGTTAGGCTTGTCAATGTGTCGGGTCGGGCCGAAACGTAGTGTTCCAGACCCAGACCCGCTAAGTTAATAAAGGATCTAGACCCGACCCATATAGCTGGCAGGTCTGAAAATTCGGACCCGGACCCAATGGGTCTCGGAACTGGGTCGAGTGGACCGCCAAGTACGATATGCACAACATTATAAATTTTGTGAAAATAACAAAAAGATATGTATATGAAATGTAAAGCAAAGTGTGCGAACTTAAAAGAAAAATATATCTTCACTTTTCAAAAAATATAAGGTTTTTCATGCCTACCGGGTTCAAAATAGATATATATATATATATATATATATATATATATATAAAAGGTTTCTCATACAAAATTAATACTTGTATCCAATAAAGTATTGGTTTTTGTAGAGGCGTATGACTCCACATACACTCTATGTCTCTTTCTCTCTTACAAAATTAAAGCTCATAGATTAGATTAGAAATTCGGTCACAAAAATGTCTCTTGGACTACTGAGAGTATAAAAGCATACTCCGTATTATGTATGATAATGATATAATAATATTAATAATAATAAATATTTGTCTTTTCCTACCGAGCCCGATACACACTTTATCAGTATCTATAATTGGCCAAAACAGGTATTTGTTTTAGGGTATCTCTATATCTCGATAAGTGTTACATATACAGCAAGTATGTATTAGTGTGTATCTTTTTATTTAAAGAATTACTTATGTATTACAATATTGGTATGTGGGTGTGTCTATATACTACTCCGTAGTTTGTATTTTTTTATTTGAAGTAATATAACTAATCACCTTTTGGATTAGTATGTGTGTATATTTACTAATAAGAAATTGTAAACGGGTTCGGGTCCTTAACGGGTCGGAATCATATGTACCATACCCGATCCGTTTATTAAAAATACTAACGGGTCCGGGTAAACGGAATAAAATATAGAGCCATACTTGTTAAAAGCAGTCGGGTTCGGGTCTAGAGCCAGCCCATTGACAGGCCTACGTGCTATCATACCCCCCCCCCCCCCCCCATTTGAGGGAAAATTGAAATCTATGATCCACATCTTTTAGAAGGTCTTTCGATAGTTTATCATGTTTGGTTTAGTGTTTGAGACCAAGAGGAGTTCAAAGTGTGAAAGAAACGGTGCAAAAAATTAAGTTTTGGGGTGTCCGGAGTCACACACAACTTGCGCACGACGTGCATGCCTTAAAATTTTTGGAAGAGCTGTAGGTGCGCGTGCACGGTGCTACACACGACATGTGCCTGACCATGCACGTGATCGATACGCGAGGTATGCACAACGTGCGCAACTCGTGCGCACGACGAGTGCAGGCTATTTTAGCCTAGTTTGATCCAATGTCGATGTGTCAGTATAAATAATTGCTGTGAATTATTTTATTGTGTCTAATTGCATTAGTTATCCTTGTATTTGTAAATTTTATTTAGTTGTGCCTTGTATTTATTTAGCCATTGAGTATTTATTATGTATTTCTTTGTCAATAATAGGAAAGTGGTATGTCACTTTTCTACGAAATGGCTTAGTATCTCTTGTATTGTTCTAGGATATTGAACGCATATGCATATGTAACGACCGTCCCCAAACGGCCATTACCATACTTAACATAAACAAGACTCAATATACTAAGCGGAATATATTACAGAATACAAAGTTTCGTATGAAACTTTATTTCTTATATACATAAGAAAACTCCATAACTGAAATATCAAAGACCAACAACAATCACGCTTAACACAAAGTCATCACACCTGATCAGGATTTTTAAAACAAAACATAAAACAACTCATAAAAGTGTCATAGTAAAACAACAAAACATGAGACACAACCAGGCCGTTTCCGTTAACCCATCCACAGCCTCGCCACCTGGCTCGAACATTCTCTCAGGCTTTCATTCTTCATTCATTACCTATACATGAGACACAAGAGAACAGAAGTCTCGTAAGCAAAATTTGCTTAGTAAGTCACCATTACATCCACTAAAATAACGGAGTCTTAGCTAGCCATAATTAGATGCATAAGCTAGAATACTCCACACATAGCATATTCACACACATATTCATATCATGTAAAGCATAACTTCACGTAACGAAATCTAGAAGATTTCCTCATTTATTATTCTTTCTTCCTATCTTGCTACTTGACTTAATAGGCCCGTAGCTCGTGTCCTGGCCCCTCGCTAATGACATTGGGTAGCTAGCCCGCAGCCATCAGAAGTAATCCCGGGACTCCCCGTGGAAGGAGATCCCGCTCCGTTCAGCTCAGGTAATTACTTGGGGGAACGGCTACCTTAGAACATTTCTTATCATTCATTAGATATCATTATCATCACAACTTTCATTCATTGTTGGATTCCATATAAATCCAACCTAACCATAAACATAGAACTTGGATACCTTACACCGATAACTCAACAAGTTCTCCATCAACATCACCTATCAATATATACACGTAACATGGCATTCACATAATATCATACCATACAATTTCAAGTATTCGAGCCAACCTATCCAATTCAAGGGTAGCTAGAGTTCCATTTCTTTTCATTTCAAACTATCATGTATAGGTGGTGATGACTTACCTGATTCACGTGGAGTTTTTACCCTTGATTGCGCGTATAAAGCGTCCACGGGCAACGGTTCTTCGATTGAGCAACTATATACATTGTTTACATTTGATCAACAAAACCTCATGTTTTTAACCAAAACCTTAAAACTTAGGCATAAGGGGAATTCAACAAACAACCAGCTCCCGAACATGATAGACTTCTAAAACTCCTAATCTCAACCGGTCAAATTTTCGGGTAAGTAGCCAACCAACTCCCGATTGAACTTCATACTCAAGAGTCAACAATAACTAACCAATAATAATACTATCAAGAGTTCTACACATCTAATTAAATTCAGTTTATATATATCTATTTAGAATCAACCTATACCTAGTAAGAAATTTCCTCAAATTCTTTCATCAACTTAGTAAAATTTTGGAATAATTAGTTATACAAGAACAAATTGAAGTTTGTTAAATCCAGGATAAACAACAACTTCAAAACAATCTTACTATCAAGAAAATCCATTAATTTTCCTAGAATCAACCCAAAGTTCACTCAACCCTAGTTAAATCCCAAAACAAGAACTATGGATCAAATATAGAAGAATTCTTCATGTAAAATGTAAAAATCTTACCAAGTGATGATCTTTGATGAAGAATATGTTTAATTTGAGCTTGAATCACCCTAGAAATGGTTTGATATTGATTTGTAGAGAGAAGGACGAGCTGGGATCGATTTTGGGTTGAATAGGGTTTTTTTTTGCGCTTAAAAACGTTTTTGACCGACACAGCCAAAACTGACTGAATCGGCGCCGGTTTTCACCTGACCGGCGCCGGTTTCCCTGCCATTCTAACACCCTAAAGTTTCTGTTTTGGACCAGCGCCGATCTGGGTCCAACCAGCGCCGGTTTGAGGTCAATCGGGTGCCGAAAACGTCATTTTTCGCCCTAAACCGACCCCGATTGTTGCTGATCCCATCCTGGACCCCCAATGACCTTTTTAAACTATATTTTAAACACTCAAATAATATTTAACATGACAAATAACTTGATATACTATTACATTCAAAAATACGAATGATTATTACGGTGTAGTTTCGTTGCTCATCGGATACCGTCGCCTGTCACGTTCAAACATAATACAAGTATGTAAGTTGAAATATCATTATCACAAAGTTAATACTCACATGCTATCCCTACACTTCACACATATAGCACTCATACATAAGTTAAAACAGGATCATATATAACACTAATTAATGCATAAGAAATAGAAAAAGTACGGACGTTACAATCCCTCCCACCTTATAAAAGTTTCGTCCCCGAAACTTGGAATAACTCAGGGTAACGCTTCTTCATGGCTTCCTCGGGTTCCCATGTTGCCTCCTCAATTTTGTGATTCCTCCACAGAACCTTTACTAACGTTATCTCCTTATTTCTGAGTCTTTTAATCTGGCGGTCAAGTATTTTCATCGGTTTCTCTTCATAGGTCATATTTGGTTGAGTTTGTATTTGCGGGGGTACAAGAACATGTTCTGGGTTTTCAAAATATCTTTTTAGCATCGAAATGTGGAACACATTATGTATACCTGCCATTTCTTCAAGTAATGCCAACTCATAAGCAACCTTACCCACCTTTTTGGTAATTTCAAATGGTCCCACAAATCGCGGGCTGAGCTTACCCTTCTTACCAAACCGCATCACTCCCTTCATCGGACTGACTTTCACGAATACATGTTCCCCTTCTTGGAACTCAAGGGGTCGTCTCTTAGCATCGGCGTAACTCTTTTGTCGACATTGAGCTGCCTCAATCCGTTGTCAAATGGTTTTGATGGCCTCTGATGTCTCCTCGATTATTTCAGTTCTACCCTCGAGTTGATCCTCCATTACTCTCTTTTCCCCACTCTCAAACCACGTGATAGGGGACCTGCACCTTCTTCCGTAAAATGCCTCGTAAGGAGCTTTACCAATGGTAGCTTGGTAACCGTTATTGTAAGCAAATTCCGCGAGGCTTAAGTATTTCACCCAACTGCCCTGAAAGTCGATAGCACACGCCCTTAACATGTCCTCAAGAACTCGATTGACCCTTTCGGTCTGTCCATCTGTCTGCGGGTGAAAGGTTGTGCTGTACTTCAATTTTGTTCCCAATGACCGTTGCACACACTCCCAAAAGTGTGATGTGAATTTTGAGTCTCTATCGGAAATTATAGTCTTGGGAACCCCGTGTAACCGAACTATTTCATGAACATACAACCAGGCCAACTTCTCCACATTCATCATTACCGTAATGGGAATAAAATGGGCCGACTAGGTTAATCGGTCCACAATTACCCAAATGCCATCAAATCCTCCCATGGTTTTTGGTAAAACCACAATGAAATCCATTGAGATATCTTCCCATTTCCACTCTGGAATCTCAATAGGCTGTAATTCTCCTCCCGGCCTCTGGTGTTCTACCTTTATTTGCTGGCAGGTCAAACATGATTGTATGAACCTTACCACATCTTTCTTCATTCCTTTCCACCAAAAGGTCTGTTTGAGGTCTCTGTACATCTTGGTTACACCCGGGTGCATTGAAAAAGGTGTCCCGTGAGCCTCCTTCAGAATCTTCTTAAATTCTTCGACGTTTGGAATGCACAATCGTCCTCGGAATTTAAGTACGCCTTTATCATCAACCTGAAAATCAGAGGATTTACCTTCGTAAATCCTTTTCTTGATTTCTACTAGATCAGGATCTTCTTCTTGCTTGCTCTCCATATCCTCAAAAATTGTTGGTGTTGCCATAATCGCCGATAAACGTCCATGCACAACCATCTCCAAGCCAAATGCCTCGATCTACTTTCGTAGTTCGGAATGTATAGCCTTCATCAAGGCTATCGATGCATGAGTCTTTCTACTCAAAGCATCAGCGACTTTGTTAGCTTTCCCTAGATGATAAAGGATCTCACAATCATAGTCCTTAACCAGTTCCAGCCACCTCCGTTGCCTCATGTTTAGTTCTTTTTGTGTGAAAATATACTTCAAGCTCTACTGGTCAGTATAGATCTTACATTGCACTCCATAGAGGTAGTGTCTCCAAATTTTCAAAGCATGAATAACTGCCGCCAACTCCAGGTCATAAGTTGGGTAATTGTGCTCATAATCCTTTAACTGTCGAGAAGCAAATGCAATAACTCTGTCATTCTGCATAAGAACTGCTCCCAACCCCATCTTAGAAGCATCACAGTAGATCACAAACTCTTTTGTTCCTTCCAGTAATGCAAGAATGGGTGCAGAAGTCAAACATTCCTTAATCTTCTGAAAGCATTCCTCACATCTATCGGTCCATTCGAATTTCTTCCCTTTTCGGGTTAAGGTTGTTAATGGAAGAGCCATTTTGGAAAACCCCTCCACAAACTTCCTATAGTAACCCGCAAGACCTAAGAAACTTCGGACTTCGCTAACATTCTTAGGCCGGACCCAATCCCTAACTGCTGAAATCTTGGATGCATTCACAGCGATACCTTCTTTAGAGATTACATGCCCAAGAAAAGCCACTTGACCCAACCAGAACTCACACTTCGAGAATTTGGCATATAGCTTATTCTCTCGGAGTGTATGAAACACTGCCCGTAAATGTTCTTCGTGCTCCTCCGTGGATTTTGAATACACCAAGATATCATCTATGAACACTATCACAAATCTGTCCAGATACTCTCTGAAAACCTTATTCATCATATCCATGAAAGCAGCAGGTGCATTAGTAAAATCAAAAGGCATGACTACAAATTTGTAATGTCCGTACCTGGATCGGAATGCGGTTTTTGGAATATCTTCATTCTTGACCCTCGGCTGATGATACCCCGATCTTAGATCAATCTTTGAAAAAGTAGTGGCACCTCTCAATTGATCAAACAGATCATCAATCCTCGATAAGGGATACCTGTTCTTGATCGTCACCTTATTCAACTCCTGGTAGTCTATGCACAATCTCATAGACCCGTCTTTCTTCTTCACAAACAACACAGGAGCTCCCCAAGGAGAAAAACTGGGACGAATGAAGCCTTTCTCAAGTAACTCATGTAATTGCTTATACAACTCCTTCAACTCTGTTGGTGCCATACGATAGGGTGCCTTGGATATCGGGTTTGTACCCGGTATGAGCTCAATCTCAAATTCTATCTCCCTCGGTGGAGGTAACCCAGGAAGATCCTCCGGAAACACATCCCGAAACTCATTAACAATATCTATTGTTTCCATTTTGGACTCATTCTCTGCAGGTTTACTCACCACGTGAGCTAAAAATGCTTGACACCCACTCCGAAGATATTTTCTTGCCTTCACAGCAGTGATTACCATCTTCTCTAGTCTCCGTGAATCTCCACGGAAATTGAAAGGTTCTGCACCATCTGGTTCAAACCGTACATTCCTGGATCGACAACTGATGTAGGCAGAATATTTACTGAGGAAATCCATTCCCAAAATCACATCAAACTCATTCATATCCAGCACTACTAAATCCGCATACAACTCTCTTCCAGCTAGCAATAACGGTACACCTCTCAGCCACAGACTTGACCACATGGTCTCCCCGGACAGAAGGAACACCGAAAAGCTATACTCTGGTTCTTCTTTAGGTCTCTCAATGTTATTTGCAAATGTTTTGGAAACAAAGGAATGTGTTGCCCCGGTATCAAATAACACATTAGCATTCATATTTATAATGGAAACCTGACATGTAACCAAATTAGGATTCTGAGATGCCTCTTCTCTCGTCAGCGTGAAAAGTCTTGCTGTGGTGACTTCTGGTGGTGCCTCCAACCTCCCTTGCTGAATGGAAGGACCCTCAATGAATCCCTGCATATGGTGGATTGCCCCAAAACTGACCATGCTTTTGCCACGCGTGGACTGTGATTGTCCCTTTCGTGGACATGCCCTAGCAAAGTGACTCTCCTGACCGCAGAGATAACAAGTCGTACCTCCATATCGACACTGCCCAGGATGGTTACGGCCACACCTGTTGCATAATGGATATTGTACAATCCTCTCTTGGCGAAATGGAGTGGAACTGGATCCCTTTCCCTTGTGTTCAGTGTACGACCTCTTCTTGTTTCTTTGTCATCCTTGTGAACTACAGGGGTTACGAGTTGGCTGATGCTGAATTCCTACTGGGGTCACATCACCTGGCTGTGTGGCTGGCATATAGTATTCCACTTGGGTAGCCACGTTGACACACTATGTCAATGTGTCAGGAGTCGTGTTGCCCCTCCTGACATGGACAACTATCTATGGCCTTAATGCCCTCAGGAATATTCGGGTCTTATCTGCTTCGTGGGAGCTGCGGTGGAGCATAGCTGTAAGAGATCTGTAAGTTTCGCCGACAATGCCAACACATCCATTGACCCCTGTGTGAGGCCATGAAGCTCATCCCAATATCTGGTCATCCTGCTAGGGTTCAAGTATTTGTCATTGAACTCATATGAGAATTGCTCCCATGTCATGGTCGCGGTGTTGACCCTCTGCTTCACTGTCTCCCACCAGATCCTTGCACTCTTCCTTAAGCTATAGGATGCACATCTGACCTTCTCGTTCTCCCTCAATTCCAGTCCTTCTGCTAGGCCTTCCACTTTCTTCAACCAGACCCGAGCTTTGAGGGGATCAGCCCCACCCTCAAAGTCTTATGGGTGTGCCTTCTTCCATGTGATCAATAATGGCTCTCGCCGGACCACTTCATTCCATCCTGCTTCCTGTTGATCATTTCCTCCCCCACTGTTATGGTGCTCATTCTCATGTTGATGGTTGTTATTATTGTTTCTGCTACCTCTCTCTGCTGTTAGGCGCGAAATGACAATGTTTTGATCATGAATTTGTCTATGAAGTTCCGCTACAACACGAGCAAGCTCCGCATTACTGATTGATGAACCATCCTCGTTACCTTGGCCCTCTCGTGACATTCTGGTGTGAGAGAGTTAATTTAACAACTAATGAATCCACCCTCACACACATAAATTTTCAACATTAATACATAGTTCACTTATATGAAATTATGGTTATTCTTAAATAATCAAAATTACTAACTTACCTGAGAGATGTCGAGCGGTACGTGGCAATGGATGGAGCTACGGAAGGACCTGGGCTCTGATACCAAACTGTAATGACCGTCCCCAAACGGCCATTACCATACTTAACATAAACAAGACTCAATATACAAAGCGGAATATTACAGAATACAAAGTCTCATATGAAACTTTATTTCTTATATACATAAGAAAACTCCATAACTGAAATATCAAAGACCAACAAAAATCACGCTTAACACAAAGTCATCACACCTGATTAGAATTTTTAAAACAAAACATAAAACAACTCATAAAAGTGTCATAGTAAAACAACAAAACGTGAGACACAGCCAGGTCGTTTCCGTTAACCCATCCACAATCTCGCCACCTGGCTCGAACATTCTCTCAGACTTCCATTCTTCATTCATTACCTATACATGAGACACAAGACAACAGAAGTCTCGTAAGCAAAATTTGCTTAGTAAGTGACCATTACATCCACTAAAATAACAGAGTCTTAGCTAGCCATAATTAGATACATAAGCTAGAATACTCCACACATAGCATATTCATATCATGTAAAGCATAACTTCATGTAACGAAATCTAGAAGATTTCCTTATTTATTATTCTTTCTTCCTATCTTGCTACTTGACTTAATGGGCCCGTAGCTCGTGTCCTGGCCCCTCTCTAATGACATTGGGTAGCTAGCCCGCAGCCATCAGAAGTAATCCCGAGACTCCCCGCGGAAGGAGATCCCGCTCCGTTCAGCTCAGGTAATTACTTGGGGGAACGGCTACCTTAGAACATTTCTTATCATTCATTAGATATCATTATCATCACAACTTTCATTCATTGTTGGATTCCATATAAATCCAACCTAACCATAAACATAGAACTTGGATACCTTACACCGATAACTCAACAAGTTCTCCATCAACATCACCTATCAATATATACACGTAACATGGCATTCACATAATATCATACCATACAATTTCAAGTATTCGAGCCAACCTATCCAATTCATAGGTAGCTAGACTTCCATTTCTTTTCATTTCAAACTGTCATGTATAGGTGGTGATGACTTACCTGATTCACATGGAGTTTTTACCCTTGATCGTTGCTATAAAGCGTCCACGGGCAACGGTTCTTCGATTGAGCAACTATATACATTGTTTACATTTGATCAACAAAACCTCATGTTTTTAACCAAAACCTTAAAACTTAGGCATAAGGGGAATTCAACAAACAACCAGCTCCCGAACATGATAGACTTCTAAAACTCCTAATCTCAACCGGTCAAATTTTCGGGTAACTAGCCAACCAACTCCTGATTGAACTTCATACTCAAGAGTCAACAATAACTAACCAATAATAATACTATCAAGAGTTCTACACACCTAATTAAAATCAGATTATATATATCTATTTAGAATCAACCTATACCTAGTAAGAAATTTCCTCAAATTCTTTCAACAACTTAGTAAAATTTTGGAATAATTAGTTATACAAGAACAAATTGAAGTTTGTTAAATCCAGGCTAAACAACAACTTCAAAACAATCTTACTATCAAGAAAATCCATTAATTTTCCTAGAATTAACCCAAAGTTCACTCAACCCTAGTTAAATCCCAAAACAAGAACTATGGATCAAATATAGAAGAATTCTTCATGTAAAATGTAAAAATCTTACCAAGTGATGATCTTTGATGAAGAATATGTTTAATTTGAGCTTAAATCACCCTAGAAATGGTTTGAGATTGATTTGTAGAGAGAAGGACGAGCTGGGATCGATTTTGGGTTGAAAAGGGGTTTTTTTTGCGCTTAAAAACGTTTTTGACCGACACAGCCAAAACCTACCGAACTGGCGCCGGTTTGCACTTGAACGGCGCTGGTTTCCCTTCCATTCTAACACCTTAAAGTTTCTGTTTTGGAACGACGCCGGTCTGGGTCCAACCGGCGCCGGTTTGAGGTCAATCGGGTGCCGAAAACGTCATTTTCCGTCCTAAACCGACCCCGATTGTTGCTGATCCCATCCTAGACCCCCAATGACCTTTTTAAACTATATTTTAAACACTCAAATACTATTTAACATGACAAATAACTTGATATACCATTACATTCAAAAATACGAATGATTATTACGGTGTAGTTTCGTTGTTCATCGGATACCGTCGTCTGTCACGTTCAAACATAATACAAGAATGTAAGTTGAAATATCATTATCACAAAGTTAATACTCACATGCTATCCCTACACTTCACACATATAGCACTCATACATAAGTTAAAACATGATCATATATAACATTAATTAATGCATAAGAAGTAGAAAAAGTACGGACGTTACAACATAGGTATCCCAAATTGATTGAGCCGATTAGTGACTTTGAAGGTTTAATGCACCAAACTCCCTCGTGATATAGAAATTCAGCGCATTAGCCCCTTGTGATTTGAAAAATGCATCAAACCCCTTGTGTTTTTATTAATCATGCACAGAACCCCTTATATGAATAAATTTAATGATTTTGAAATCACTTTTCCTAATATTCTGATTGAATATGCAAGTAAATATGTCAAAATCTCTAAATCATACAAAAATGTTAATCAATTTTCTTTTATTTGACAATTGAATTTGTTCTTAGAAGGGATTTTGCGCATAATTAATTAAAACACAAGGAAGTTTGACGCATTTTTTAAATCACATGAGACTAATGCGGCGAATTTCAATATCAGATGCGGTTTGGTGCATTAAACCTAAGCATTCCATTGCGTCCATACACCCCTATGCTCTACCAGAATTTCTACATAAATCTAGCACTTTTTTTGTGTTTATCGATTGGGATTTGGGAATCCTTCAAAAAAAAAGTCACGTCGATGTATGGTACACTTTTGTAAATCGTGATGTCAATGTAATCATACTAACTAACATCACTTGTGACGTTCAAGTATGAGACAATTTAATATTTATACTAACATCACTTGTGACGTTCAAGTATGAGATAATATAATACTCCGTATTTTAAACTTGGAAGACTTAATCATGATTTGATAGACTTAATCAAAGTGAACATATTTTGATTAAGCGTCCATTTGGCTAGTCATATTTTCATTTTATTTCATCGATCAACTTTGATTGATTATGTGCTGAGTTATGTAATAAGTAAAAACAACAAGGGGGCAGCTGCACCCAATAAACTTCCATCAGTCCCTATTATTTATTAGTAATTTATTAGTGAATTTTAAAATCTCAAGTGTTTGACCCCAATAAAAAAATTGGCTGCCCCCGTAACCTATGTTGTAAAAACCGGATCAGTGAGCGACCCAGTCAAGTGACTGGATCACGGGTCAACCCGGACCCGATGGGTCAATCCAGTCAACATCGGAAAACCGGTCAACGATTATACGTCTATATAATAATAAACCTATAATTATATACAAAATCATAATAAAAATTAGTTATCATTCATAATAAATTAATAATCAACTAACAATACTACTTATTAAGCATTTAATACACTCTCAGAATATTTCAAAGTATAATTTTGATCCTATAAAAATATATAATGATATTTTTATTTGTATTATACATTTATATTATAATTTGGCATGATTTTCATTCTTAAATAAATATATAAATATATTACTAAAAATCTGATAAATGAAATTATAATAGATCTCTTCCAAAAGATGTATATAAGTGCGTAGAATTGTGATGTATTTCGCCAAAGTTTGTGATATTGTAATACTACAATAGTTCTACCTTTGTGCTACTAACATTGGAACATGAGAAGGTATCACGGTTATTAAGAAAAGTGAGATTATGTGATTGATATTGAATTGATAAAGTAAGAATAAAATAAAACCAATCTAGAATTACACAAATTTTACCAAATTTACTATGAGACAAACTTAGTGGAACGAACCGAAAAGGAAAGATTAGACAATCTTAGCGGAACGAAGAAAGTACCGTATTAATTTTTGTTCTTCTCGAGCATTATTTGTGTCACTTTTAAAGTTCAATTGACTAAAGTTATTGTAAATAATCATTTTAAATATTAAATATAATTTTTGTGATAATTGAATATATTTAGCCAATTCAATCATTTTAACCCGAGTTTCATCCATTTGAATAAACAAGGTCTAAATGTTGGGCTGTTGGCTATAAATAAATACCGGTGGTTATTTGATCTCAAAGTGAAACCATTCACAAAGAAATCCATCAATAAACTGCCCTTTGCCTGCGCACTACATACAAAAATGAATCTTTTAGTTGTAGCAAGACCGCCGCCAAGCAGGCCTCTTTTAGCTTTCATTTCTTGTCTGGTCCTCCCCATAATATTGCTATCTGTGCATGTTTCTTCTCATTCTTCCTTTGATGAGGGAAAGGGTCTGCTGAACTGGAAGTCCACTTTTCAGAACCAGACCAACTTCTTGGGTTCATGGAAGCTTTCAAGCGGTAACAGCCCATGCAGCGGCGACAACAGTAGTTGGTCTGGAATTAAATGCATTAATGGAAATGTCATCGGTTTGGACTTGAGAAACTCAAGTATCAACGGTACCCTCAACAGTTTCCCTTTTGAGTCTCTCCCAAATCTAAAATATTTAGATATCGCCTACAATCACTTCTATGGAATCATACCACCCCAAATTGGGAATCTATCCAAACTCATCAATCTTAACATCGCGATCAACAATCTTAGTGGAGCCATCCCACCCCAGATTGGCAACCTGACCAAACTCGAGAGTCTTTACCTGGCAGTTAACAATCTTACTGGAACCATCCCATCTGAGATTGGCCTTTTAACTAGTCTCCAAATCCTCTATCTCTTTTCAAATTCTTTGAGTGATCAGATTCCGGTTGAAATGGGCAACTTGACATCTCTTGTTGAACTTCTTCTGTTTGATAATAATCTTGACGGTCCAATACCACTTTCACTGGGAAAGTTGACCAACTTGAAATCCCTACTTCTCTATAACAACGCTCTTTCTGGACCCATTCCTCCAGAGCTCGGGAACCTGTCCAAACTCACGCAGCTTGTCCTTTTAGCCAACAATCTTAGCGGAATCATCCCACCCCAGATTGGCAACCTGGCCAAACTCATCCAACTTGAACTCTCAGCCAACAATCTTAGTGGAGCCATCCCACCCCAGATTGGCAGCCTGACCAAACTCAAGGGGCTTTTCCTGGGGGTGAACAATCTTACTGGAACTATCCCACCTGAAATTGGCCTTTTAACTAGTCTTGAAACTCTCGATCTCTCTTCAAATTTTTTGAGTGGTCAGATTCCGTATGAAATGGGCAACTTGACGTCTCTTGTTGAGCTTTATCTGGTTTTTAACAATCTTGACGGTCCAATACCAGCTTCACTGGGAAACTTGACCAACTTGAGCTCTTTGCAGCTCTACAACAACACTCTGTCTGGACCCATTCCTCCAGAGTTCGGGAACCTACATAACCTTTCTGTGCTTTACTTGGATAGCAACCAGCTGAAGGGGCCCATCCCGGCCGAGCTCGGAAACCTCTCACGACTGAAGGAGTTGACTATTTGCATGAATGAGTTGAGTGGCGAAATCCCATCTTCGTTTGGTCAACTGCAGAATCTCACATATCTTTACCTCTTCCAGAATAAACTTAGTGGGAGAATCCCACCAGAGTTGGGAAGCTTAAAGAACCTCCAGGAACTTCAAGTGCACCAGAATCAGCTCACTGGCGAAATCCCGCCTTCCATTGGCGGTTTGCAGAATTTAGTATATTTAAACCTTTATAAAAACCAAATCTCTGGCACTTTACCAGACACTATTTGTCAAAGTGGGAAACTTGAATACTTGATACTGAGTAACAACACACTCGGGGGCCAGATTCCAACCGTCTTGGAGAACTGCTCAAGCCTAATCTATATTGATTTGGATAACAACCGGTTCACTGGAAAGCTCTCTGATTCTTTTGGCATCTATCTCAACTTGAAGCGTATGCGACTGAGCAACAACCAACTTCACAGTGAACTTCCTCAAACCCTGGGATCTCTAGAGTCTTTAATCGTTCTTGATATGTCGAAGAATAACTTCACTGGACCGATACCCACATCTATGGGAAGCTTATGGAACATATCCTCATTGAACCTGAGCCACAACTCTCTCAGCGGCAGAATCCCATCTTCCTTCGGAAATCTTACTAAATTGGTACAGGTTGATTTGTCCTACAATAACCTTACATGTCAGGTTCCTACCACCGCAGTTTTCAAGAATGCCACGCTCAAGGGAAATAATAAGTGTTTATGCGGGGATAATAATAATGGCGACATTCATCCTTGCAGCAAAAAAAGTTTAAATGGATGTGTTTGCTAGATCAGGCAAGTCATTAAAATAAATAAATAATGGCCTACGCTCATGCATCCACCTCCAGTTCCCATCATCTTCCTTAATTTACCTTTCACATATACACGTGCTATACTTATACGTAGTACTATGGAGTATTTGTATTCGCGCTCCGCTTCATGAATATGTAGTGTAGGTGTGTTTTGTCTTCTTGTAAGTTGCTTATATGCACTATCAATGCATGGGTTTGTCTCTTTAATTCTAGTAACAATAAAACTATGCATTTATCTCTTACGTTCAAAGTTTTTCTCACAATAAAATTTCCAACCATTACAATGACATATTTCACAGCGGTGGCGGCTAAGTGACACCAAAATCCGACGATGACATAACAATCTGGCCGCCATGATATCATTTTTTTCAAAGTTATTACCTTTTGTCCATACGTAAAAATAGTCATTTTTTTATTTAGTTTCAATGTAGTCATATTTAAGGGAAAACACCGATAATTTTAGATTTTGTACGAAGTATCATTCTTTCCAAATATTTTTTTATTAACTTCTTTCAAAATATATCATAACAATATTTATTTTCAAAACTTTTTCAATCAAATATGGAAAAAAATGTGCCGTAAGGGGAGCAAAGTTTACTATACTGACCTCATTTCAATAAAAAGATGCGATGTCGTTTTGTGAACTCTCTGAATGGAACATACCTGGGTTGAATTTGAGATAAACTCTCTCAACTTTAGAATCTCATCTTCCTTATGAGCCAGATTTCCCATTTCTACGCGTAGAGACAAGCAGACTAGCTACAAAATATCATTGATTAGTAACCATGTTTGTCACTCATAATAAAATAAATAGTGACAAAATAGATTACTCACGAACATAGTCACTAAAAAGTGTATGGTGCCTTATTTGGTTAGTGTGAATAATTTACCCAACTCCAAATTTGGGTGATGTATTATTTTATAATAATTTATAACTGATAAATTTAAGTAACTCTTAATCAATAAAACTAAACTTAAGAGCCCGTTTTGTAATCCCTATTTTCAACTTATCAGCCTTATCAACCAACTTTTTTACTAAGCACGTAATTTTTGACTTCGCGCGCTGAATTGAGTAATAATCAAAATAAATAACCTTGGAGTTACGTTTCTAGCTGAAGTTAATGTCGAGGAGCATTTTAGCTATTTTTCATGTAATTTTTTCTTAATTTTATTAATAAAATATATTTTAAATACAATTTCTTCATAGTTCAGCAGATTCAGCCAATTTAGCTAGATTTTCATAAATTTAACATGTTCAACCGATTCGATCAATTTAAGAGTTACCAAACGGATCCTAAATTTTAATTAAGGATGTGCGGATTCAAATATATTACCACTAAAATAAAATAACTATTTGACATTTGAGATAAAGTAACTCAAAGACTCAAATACTGCACAATAGCATTAGATTTAGGCTAAAGGGTCAAATAGGTACATGAACTAACTTAAAATGTTCAATTAGCCCCTTATATAGGAGGTTCTGCTCGGCCGTCGCCAATTGGGGCGGTTCCCGGTGGAGTTTTTTGATGAAATTTTTTTAGCATCTTGTTCATTAAGTCTAGTTTAGCCATACCAAATTTCAGCTAAAAATTCAACCGGGAAGGCAGTCAAAAGATTTTTTGAAGATAACTTCGTAGTTAAACAGCGTAGTACATTTCGGAAAATCATTTGACTACTTTCCCGATTTCATTTTTAGCTGAAATTTGATATGGGCAAACTAGACTTAATGAAAAAGATGCTCAAAAAATGTCATCAAAAAATGCAATCGGGAACCGTCCCAATTGGCGATGGTCGGACAAAACCTCCTAAATAAGGAGCTAATTGAACACTTTAAGTTAGTTCATGTACCTATTTGACCCTTTAGCCTTAGATTTATAATTAAAATAGAAGAAACGGCATAACAAGCAATTCCTTTGCTATCATTTTCTTCAATGGTCGCTCCAAAAATCATTCGAATTGAGCTTCTATTGACTTTTGATTGAATTTGTACGAATATACTACAGTATTTGATAAGAGTGTCCTCAGGCTATCCCAGCCATCCACAACAAGGATATGTATTGAGGTGGATGTTTCTATTAGCCTACCATCCAAAATCTGGATTGGTCATGGCTCTACTGGTTTTTTTCCAAACTGTCACCTACGAAGAAGTCCCTCTGTTCTGCTATTGTTGCAAAAACTTCGGTCACATTATCAAAAACTGCAAACACAGGAGTTCTGGCTCAGGACCTATTTCATCCAAGCCCCCTATCTGAAAAATGGCTTCCAAAAAATCTTTCCAGCGGTGATCCTACCCTGCAGCCCTTGATAATCCTGGGGTGTTCTCCAATGATCCAATAGAGGAGAAACACCCTTCAGACCCAAGATAAAAATGAAAATAATGATATCATTATCTCTGGAACTGATTTTGAGTCTGAAGTCCCTGTCAATTACATCAGTGCAAATGTTCTGGAATCTCCTACTAAAGAGCATGATGTTGCCTTAACAACTAAGCCCCCGATTATTGTATGATAGGACTCCGGCAGAATAGCACTAATAATAATAAGAGTAATAATAATATTAGAATAGTTAGTATAAATAGATGTGGAGGGGAGAATAGAAAGGAGGTTGGAATTATCATTTGGGCTTGGGATTTGGAAGTTGGAACTGTCTTGTATTTTCTCTCTATTTTCTGTAATACGAACCCTTTCAATGTAATCATATCTCTGTTCTTCATCTTGTTTCTTGTAATTCATTGTGAATTAGCTAGGAACCTATCATTGGTATCAGAGAGACGTTCCTGCCACCTGTCACTGGTTGATACGCGCGTAACGATGGAAGAAAGACTGGAAAGTCTGGTACGCGACCGCAAGGAGATGCGGAACAATATCGAGGGGTTGCTGAAAGATAGCGACAAGGTGAGAAGAGATATCGCTGAGTTGCGCAAACTGATTCTGCAGCAGAACGCTCAACGTGAGGGAAGAAGATCAAGAACCTCAAGGAGCAACGCTCAACATGACTGTCCTCACCGATCGTCTCAATCGCTAAGTTCGCAGGTCCCATCGCGAGAAACTTCTCCCCGTTCAGATGCTCCATCGCAGAACTCTTCGCAGGTTCTTTCACCGGCTCTCAGTTCGCGTCAAAATGCGAATCGATCGAGGGAAGAATTTCCCAGTTCGCAGTTGCGAACAGTTCCTCCCAGTTCGCAGACGCGAACAGTGCTTCTATGTTTGCAGATTTCGTCGAGTTCGCAAAGTTTGTCGCTGGGTTCGCAAGATTTGTCTCAAGCGCTAACAGTTGCTACCGGTTCGCAGATGTCATCGCAAGCCACTTCTCCCAGTGCGCTAGCTTCGACATGTCCACCTGAATCATCCGTTTCAGATAACATAACCATCGTCGCGTCAGGAAAAGGATTTACAGGGGTTCTACTTCCGGAAATCAATACTGAGTTGAAGCAGGCGGCACCAACAGTTACAAAAAATAGCGAAGTTGACATTCTTTACCATCAAGAAACAAATAGTCCAGCACCCACTGATGTTGCCCTGGTACTGACCAACGATGATACAGGAGGTATGCTGGTATACTAGGCTGTAATCCTGAGGAATTCAAATCTTGGATTGATATAAGTCTTGAACCTGGACTGGATATTCTAATGAATGTTGTGCACCATCAATTAGAAAAAGAAATTTTGGAAAGGCTGAATGAGTTTGATAACTTCAGATTTGATGGTGTTACTTCTATTAAGTGTATTCAAAAGTGGCTGGAAGTAAGTATGACTGGAAATAGGAAGAAAAAGGTGAGTTACACTACTGATGGTTATGCTGACATGTTCCTGATGTTTGGCCTGTGGCACATGGCCAGTACATCAACCTTGCCTATTTTAGATCCACATGTTTCATCTGATGGGACCAAACTTACATTTGGAAAACTTAGTGAGCTTAAGGGTAAAAGTAGGACTGGTCCAGAGGCACAAGAGAACCATGATTACCCATTTTCTGGGATATCAGATGCAAAAGTTCCACTTGGGGTAGAGTTTTCACTTGGAGGTCTTGTAGCCTGGTTGGAGGGTGTGTGCAGAGAAAAGTTTGCTATTAATGATGAAGAGGCTGAAGCAACAATGCACAATCAACAATCAACTTTTGGGATGCTGCACTCTGTTACTGAGTTTCAAGATATTTTTACCCCAAGGTTGAAGATGAACTTCATGCTCCCTAATATTCAGACTATATCTCAAATGATCATCAATGCTATTGTCCATCTATTTCTGTATCTTGCAAAAATGCAAGATGAATGGGCAAGGGAGTGCTAGGATTGGCTTCATACATAAGCTAGCAGAAGGGGAGGTACCTAAAAGTGAAGCATTCGAACTATCAAAGTGGTTTGTGGATTCGAGGGTTGAGCCGAGCCCAGCAGTTGAATTGATTAGCAAGTTATATGCAAAAGAGAACTATGGTGTGCAAGGTTTGAACCAACACTTTCAGAGATGGAAGAATGCTAAACTGGAGTGGTATAAGGGTGGAAACAAGGGGTACGGACTGCAAAATTTTGAAGGAGTATTTGATATGTGTTTTATCATTGAATATATTGGAAGGGAGGTGCTGGATGTGCATGCCTATGAGGCACACCCAAAAGAAAATGCAGAAAAGGGTCACAAGCAATTTTACTTTATCAACCTGGAGGACTCTAAGGCTGCTGAAGTGAATGCAGAGTCAATAGGTGATGTTGTGCTTCTTCAATGGGTTAATGGTTTATTTGAAGAGTTCATAAGTAAGCACATGGAGTATTCTGCCACCAGGATTTTGCATCTACTCCTACTGGCAGTGAAGAACATGAAAATGAAGGTTCAAGTACCGGAGTTGCAGGTTAAGAATTCAGTGAGATATTGGGAAGGGAGAGGCGCCAGGATGAAGATAAAGTTGAAGATCAAGGCGGATTCCTATCACACACCTTGAGGACAAGGTGGATGTTTAAGGGGGGAGATATGATAGGACTCCGGCAGAATAGCACTAATAATAATAAGAGTAATAATAATATTAGAATAGTTAGTATAAATAGATGTGGAGGGGAGAATAGAAAGGAGGTTGGAATTATCATTTGGGCTTGGGATTTGGAAGTTGGAACTGTCTTGTATTTTCTCTCTCTATTTTCTGTAATACGAACCCTTTCAATGTAATCATATCTCTGTTCTTCATCTTGTTTCTTGTAATTCATTGTGAATTAGCTAGGAACCTATCATTGTACTAGTACATTTTTTGGAGCTTAATGCCCCTGCCACTACTATTAACCCACGTGCAAAGGCTCTGGATATTACTGATCACATCAACAAACTATGTGTTAATGTCCCCTTGTTCAATGATGCAAGAATTAAAAGTAGGGTAGAAGAGTCACCACTGGCTCCCCCTACAATACCCTAGCTGAGTATAATCCCTCTTAAAACACCCCCTCTACAGAATGGCAAACCACCCAATCCACAAAATTCTTGGTCTATTATGAATCCCGACCCCAAAACAACCCAAGGATAATGAACTGGATAATCTATCCCTTATAGATATACCGGTTGAAGACGATACTTTAGATGATTTCACTATGATGGTTTAGAGGAAAAATAAAAGAATCATTTCATTTTCATTTTCATTTACCCCAGTGCCGCAAAGGCTCCCACCTACGGTGGGGTAAGGGGGGGTCGGATGTACGCAGTCTTACCTCTATACTAAAGCACAGAGAGACTGTTTCCGGATGACCCATAGTGAAAATCGCGTCCAAAATTGCATGGGCTGAATGCTGCTTCATAACAAAGAAGCGCAGACAGTTTAGTGAGCCATTTTGCTTTATTCCATCATAATCTCAAGCCAAAAAATAATGAATCTTTGGCTCCATTGCAAATGATGGAAAAGGGAAAAATAAATTCAGGTGCCATAAACCAATAATAGAGGATACAATCAACACATGCTAACAAGAAGCAAAGCCAAGGCTAGACAAATAGAGTCTGAGTTCTAGGTCTATCCCGAATAACACAAATATGAATTGCCTCAGAAACTGGTGCAAGGGCTGGCCTAGTACCGCCAATCACATCCAGAGAAGAACATTTACCCTCCATACATTCAAAGGGCGGTCAAATTCCATTAAAAATACAACAAAGACCTGTCAATGCAGGCCGGTCTGCCCAAAATTTTGAACTACACAGTAAACTAGTTGGATCTGTAACTTTTTACATTTTTGCATCTGTATCAAAATTTTTGAACTATTTTTTTGGAGATGTTCTACACTTCATGAAGAACATGCTAAAAAAATCATCAAAACGACATTGGCCAGACGGCGGTTCTCGTCAGTCCGGACTGACCACATCAGCACTATGTATACAGAAGTGTATACATAATAGAAAGCTAAAAAGGGAAGAAAAACCAGAAGTGATTTTCAGAATAAATCCCAAAAGAAAAAGAAAACACACACAAAAAGAGGAAGGACTATACACTGTTCCGACAATATGTGATATAGTTTTAGATCAAAATATGCAAAATAGACTTTATTTATGGAAATGGAAGAAACAGAGATGTAGTTAGATAGTTAGTTATTGAAGAGAAGAAGTAGATCTTGTACATACCACTATTTGTTGTAGAAATGGTATGATAGCCTTTGTACATTAATTATGATGATAGATGTTGAAAAGAGCACACTAGTTTCTTCTTCAACCCATTCATTGCTATGTTGTAAAAACCGGACCGGGAAGTGACCCCGACAAATGACTGGGTCACGGGTCAACCCGGACCCGGCGGGTCAACGACTAGTAAATCCGGTCAACACGAATACATATAATTATATAAAAACTAAATTCGTAAATAGAAAACTTATATCTCTTCATAATTTAATATTGATAAGTAATGTCAAAAAACTATTGTATTAAAGTATATTGGTTTTAACAAAATTTAAAATACATTTGTGTATAGATGGATGATAAATATGAACATAATACCAATTACAAAGTAAAGAAAATTAAAAACTAAAGATGACATACAAAATGAGGAAGTATATAAATAGCATTTGTTTGTTTGTATTATATTTTTTATTATAAATTAATTAACTAACTATTCAATTAATTAAAGCTCAATTAAAATGTTCCAGATTCGGAAGGTATAAGAATAGCTGAATAGGTAAGCAACCGAAATTACCAACTAGATAGTGTAGCTTATTGGTTGTCAGGCCGAAAATGCAGCAGCGGACGTGAGTTCGAAATTTTCGAATCCCACGGCCAACGTCCTTCTGCGGTTTTTGGCATTTCCCGGGTTTGTAACGGGTCGGGTCCGTCCCTGGTCTCAGCGGGTCATCGGTTAAATCCGGTTTTAACCACATTTGTGATTTGATGCCCGGCCGCACCGGATTAATGGTGGGGTTCTGGGTCGGACCGGCTGGTCCGGTTCTTACAACATAGATTCATTGAAGAATGGATTGCTGAGCAATACTGACTTTTATTGAGCATCTCTATACCAGCTAAACTCAAACACAATTCTAATTCTTTCCACAATTACTATATCCTAGAAAAGTTCCATAGGTTTCCACAAGCTTCACAAAGTTTAGACCAATATGGCATGATTTTTTATCTTTTCCTAATAATCTGGCTAGGCGCATAAAGGAAAAAAATGGGCTACTTAGTCACTCATATTGAAGCAAGCTGGAATCCTTTCAATGTCTCAACTCTCAAAAACGAAGGTGGATCACTGGTGCAACTGTGCAAGCTTAGCTACCCTAACAATAAGCTTAATATGGCTGTTCAGAAAGGCACTACTCAAATTATGGGCAGTTAATTCTGCATGACCATGCTGGCAGCCTAAAGGCTGCTATTTCCCTCCCTTTGGCTACAGGGGAGCCTCTGAACTGTTTGTACTGCAGGAGAAAGTAAGGTGGTGGAGCAGCAATGGTTTTACACAATCAGAAAAAGTGCATCCTAAGCTCTATTTCTAGATCTCTTCTAAGAATTATGTACTAACATATTTCTAGCAGAAAACAAACACTTTCTTTAGTTCTTCTTGACAACCCAAATCAAATACGGAGTACTATTGCAATGCTCCAGAGCATTTTAACATCAGTTGAACTCAAATTAAATGCTCCAGAGCATTTGAATAGCAAATTATGAAACCCAGTACCTCCACACATTGAAATCGGCTTCAGAATCACATATGGAAAGCTTTAACCAAGATTAAAAATGAATAAGGAAAAAATGAATTCCTAAATGTAACCACAAATTTCCTATAAATTCCATGTTATTTATTTATAAGGGAAAAAAGTACTGCATAGAGCTAGAAATCCAAGAATTATTTACTGAATGTTTGGGCAGATCATTCAACCAGAGGATTTGTGGAGAGCAAACTTACCTAAAAATTCAGGCGAGATCAAAGTTTGCTGAATTATGGTGTGACGGATAGCGAAGGTATGGCTTGAAGCAGATAGCAGAGGATCATATTTGGAGCAGATAGCTAGGGTTCTGTATAAGCGATGTTTGCTGAATTATCGTCTTCAGGGTTCGTATAGCTGGCTGCAGTTTAGGCAAGGATACAATAGTCACTCAATTATTTAACATTCAAAACCTCCCAATTCGGAGGGACTAAAAAATTCAGATTGTGGAGGGTTTACCAGGATTACAAAACACCTTCAAAACATTTCCTCCCAGTTAAATTGATTTTGCACCCTGTTTTATCAGTTAAATTGGAGTTTTAATGCCATTTTAAAAAAAATGCACCCCATCCATTTGGAAATCTGTTAGTTTCTGAATTCACTGTCAGAGAGGAAACAAATAGTGAAAGAGGAGGAGTTTCCGGAAGAGGAGGGAGCGCATGAAGAATGCCATTAGTGCCCATCACCATAGTTTCAAGCTTCGAGTTCATCGCCGTCCATCCAATCTGCATTACCTCGGTGAACTTATGCTCACCCTGGGAAGGAAATTAGCAGCTCCGTGCAGCTAGGAGTCCAGGATCAATAGTCAGCCGGCAAGTCAGTGATGCCCATCATTAGCAAAACTTAATGAAACCAATGGATCAGAAACTACGTATACACTCACACTATTATTTAATCTGTGCAGTATCTGAGAAGAAAATTAAATTTTGTATGAATATCAATCATCATCATATACTCCTATGTTCCCTTGTAGTGATTTACTCCGTATTTTTGTGTCATTATGTGTGCATATGGGTGTGTATGTGTGTGAATAATGTATATGGGTGTGTATGCATAACTGATCCATATACGCAATAATAGAGTTTATGGACTTGCTAATTTTCTTCTGAACTACAATCCTACAAACATAGCCTCCACTCCTCCAGTCAGACAATGTAGACTTATATGTAGACTCAAGCCACTACAATCGTTTAGTCGAGTTGGTGGTTTTCTTCTGGGCATGATCCTAGCTTAACGGAAGCAAATGGAAGTAGTTCCCATGAAATGGAAATGAAGCTGCTGGATGGCTGCCTCCTACATTGATCCATCCTTCTCCAACCCGGCGGCCTTCCTTCTCACTTTGTCTATTTCCAGCCAACTAATGACAAGTAGATGAGGTACTAACCAAGGGTGCAAATATTAATGTTTTTCAAAACAGGGTGCAAACTCCAATTTCACTAAAACAATGGGTGTAATATCAAATTCACCCTTTTTAAAACTTCCAAACATAAAAACAAGGGTCATCAACCCTCGCGTGCCTCCCCTCCCCCCAAAATCCAACTCCAAAACACACCCTAATGTATTATGTATACATTTTAGAGTCATGTCTCTGGTTGCCTCTGAAACAGACAACCATCATTTAGCGACGGATTATTTAAAGGCACTCTAGTGACAACCACTGAATTGCTTCTAATATCGTTAGAGGCTACTTTCCTATTTATAGAGGCAGCTATGTCCCTGCCTCTATAAATGAATCTTGTAGTGCCAACAATTAAATTGTTGTTATGATTATCCACAGTCCCATTCTCATCTTTATTATTTGCAGTCTCTTTTTCATCATTATTCTCAATATCACAAATGACATCTATATTGTCATTGTCAACACTATTTGAGGAGGAAGGATTTGTCTTTACATACCGAACCATAGAGCTAGAAGCAGATTTATATAATCAAATATCTTATCAACTGATTTTTTCTCTTTGTACATCTGAAGTCAAATTTTCATTTACCCGTCATGATCATACACTTTTAGCAACATCTTCAGGCATGAGTATATATATATCCAAAAAAATCCAGCTTGAACATATCCGGAACAGATATTTGTAGCAAAATGTATCACCAGAAATCCCCACAAGAACATAGGCCACCCTTGAAACAGTGAAACCTGTGGCAATCCCTAACAGTAATCTCACGTCCAGTTATAACAGTAATAAATTTGATAGCATTGTGACAGTCACCGCATATCCTCAAGTTTTTAAGGACGAGTATAGGCACCCCTTCTTTTGTTGATAAGAGCCCAAATGCAACAGCCAACTTCTCACTGTGATGCCTCAGGCATCTCTCCTTCTCTTCCTCACGAATGCCCCCATCATCGTCTCTAACGAGGACCCACTTTAAATCTGCCACATACCCTGCTTGCTTCATCTTTTCTGACATCTCTTCCCAAAAGACATATATCTCCTTTATCATCGGATGAGAATGATCTTCCGCTACGAATGTGTGGATCCTCTTGTCCACCTCTATCCAACTATGACCCGGTTTCTTTTTAACCCCCTTAACACGCATTTGTTTTCTTATGGCTGCTACTTCTTCCCATCTTCCAGCACTGGCGTGGATATTTGCAAGCATGACGTATGGAGCTGCATTTGTGGGGTCCAGCTCAAGACAGTGTTTGGCTGCTTTCAATGCTAGCTCTGTGTCTCCATGGATTCTACAAGATCTAAGCAATGTTCCCCACCCGATAGTCCCAGGATTGTATGGCATGCTGTCTATAAGACTCTCTGCCTCTTCAAGATTTCCAGTTCTCCCTAAAAGGTCAATCATGCATAAATAATGCTCTACTTCTGGTTTGATTCCTAATTCCTCAGTCATCATACCAAAATACTTCTTACCCTCCTCAACTCTTCCAGTGTGTGCACATGCAGATAGGACCGAAATGAATGTTATACTTGTGGGCCCCATGCCACTATTATTACTATTCCCTCTGAGCATCTTCTCAAAGAGTATGAGGGACTCCATGGCATGCCCGTGCTGAGCATAGCCTGCGATCATGGAATTGAAGGACACACTGTTGTGTTCGGGCATTCTGTCGAATATTTTCATGGCATCTTGTAGATTTCCACACTTGGAATACATTGTGATAAGAGCATTACTGACAGTGAGGGTTCTGGTTGCTGGGATGTATGATTTGATTGTTAAAGAGTGAACCTGTTTCCCTTGCAAGGAAAGATTAGAACATGCACTGATCACACAAACAAAACTGCATTCATCGGGTTGGTGGCCCACACGCTGCATTTGCCTAAAGTAAGCAACAGCCTCTTCAGAAAAGTCATTGAAGAGGGAACAACCAGATATCATGGTGTTCCAAAGGATCAAGTCTGGATTGGGGATTTCTTGAAATACTTTTTTGCAATCCGGGATACCTTCTTTGCTGCATTTGGAGTAAAGATCAATCAAGCCACTACCAACATGGGTATTCAGGTGAAACCCCATCTTGATAAGGCGAGCGTGAAACTGAAGGCCACCAAGAAAGTCCTCCATGGATGTAAAAGCAGTTAAGACACTCGCTAATGTAAACATGTCCTCTTTTAACTCCAAGCTCACCATTTCTTGATACAAAGATAGAGCCTTGGACCCTACTTTATGTTGTCCATAAGCAACAATCATTGAATTCCAGGAGACCCCGTCTTTGATCTCTCCCATTGCTTCAAAAACTTTCTTGGCATCATCTAAATGACCGTTTCTACTGTAACATGTAAGAAGCGTGTTATTTACAGAAACAAATGCATCAAACCCGCCTGAAACAGCCAAAGAATGAAGCTGAAGAATCAATATCATATCATCACAAGAAGCTGTGATGGCTCCTGACAATGTAAAGGCGTCGATGTCCAGCCCCGTTCTTCTCAAGCCCAGAAATAGTTCAAGAGCAGGTACGGTGTCTCCACGATCAGCGTAAGCAGAAATGAGGGTGTTATAAGAGACAAGGTCTGGTTGGGGAATTTGATCATACAGGTCGTGGGCAGTGTGCGGCTGGGCTTCTTTGGCATACGCAGCAATGATGGCATTGTAAGAAAAGACATTGGGAGACAGGGTAGAGTCGAATGCCTTGCGGGCGTTGGAGAGGCAGCCGCATTTGGAGTAGAGGAGGATGAAGTGGTTGGAGATGTAGGTAGAGGGTGGGATGAGGAGGGATTTGATGTACATTGTGTGGAGGGTCTTTCCAGTCCAAAGGTCCCTCTCGGCTATGCATGTCTTCAAAATGTGGCGGAACTGTTGAAGACTCCACCACCCTTGCTTCATATAATTCGGGTAAAGCTATCCTGCTGTCATGACAATATGTACGTATTTATAGATAATAGAAATGTAAGATATGAAGTGTAGAAGGTTTTTTGGTGAAGCGAAACTTTGATTAACAATCGATAAAAAGAAGTAAGAATGTGTGTTTCAAATACTCCCTCCGGTTCTGAGAGATCTTTACACTTTCCATTTTTAGTAGTATCAGAAAGATCTTTACTCTTCCTTATTTGCCTTATTTAACAAATAAATCTACACAAAACAGTGTCAAACAGTGTTTATTTCTTTAAAAACTGTGAAGTCAGAGTGTCAAGACTCAAGATCTTTTGAAATCGGAGGGAGTATATGCGTACTATTGTCTTTATTTCAATGGTAAGGAGAACATTTTTAGTAATGGCCTATGTATGCGTCTACCATCTCCTTTGACCTATCATGCTCATGTAAGGGGATTATCTCACTGGGTACATTCATATCTATCTCCTCTGAGGTCATTTTTTTGTCCGTGAATCAGCGTGTTTTGTCTGTCACAGACAAAAAAATATCCACGGACAAGTTTTGTCTCTGAATCTCGTAATTCTCGTTAACAGACAAAAAATGACTTACCACAGACAAGTGTATAAGAATGTGCATAAGAGAACGTGTACAAATAGATTTTTTGTTATACTACTCACATTTGGTAAATGGAAATATTTGTAGTAGATTTCCTCGATTTTGAGTATAAAACATGTACTTAAATATGTGTCTACTATTTGTTTCGTGTGAACTCAAATGAGTATTTTTTACTAATGGCCGATAGTGAATGTTTACTATCAGTAAGGATGTTTTTACTTGGACTGTAATTCGTTCCAGACCAGACCAGACCAGTTCAGACCAGATCAAACTAGGATAGTTATAAAAATACAAAGAAACCAGATCAGACCAGACCAGACCAGATCAGACCAGACCAGCAAATTACAGTCCAAGTAAAAACATCCTAAATATATGTCTACCGAGAGTGCGTATACCGTGCAACCGGTATACGGTGAGCACCGTATACCGGGACGGTTTTATATTTTTTTTTTCCTTTTGTTTTTAAAAAATGGTTATAACTTTTTTATTTTTGATCCGATTTTTATAAAATTTATATCAACATTTTTTATTTTTCATGATCTTTCAAATGAGACCAATATTGCCTATGTAATTTTAACATATTAACATTTGTGTGTAAAATATGTAACTTTAAGTGTTAAAATATGTAACTCACGTTCAGTCAAGTCAAATGCAACTCGTGTGTATAAATATGTATCTCTACGTGTAACAATATGTAACTTTACGTAAAAAAATATGTAACTCGCATTTAGACAGGTCACATGCAACTCGTGTGTATAAATATGTAACTCGCGTGTATAAATATGCAACTTTACGTGTAAAAATATGTAACATTACGTGTAAATATATGTAAGTCGCGTTCAAACATGTCAAATGCAACTTTTGTGTATATATATATATATGTAACTCGTTTATAAAAAGATGTAACTTGCTTATAAAAAGATGTAACTCGCTTATAAAAAGATGTAACTTGCTTATAAAAAGATGTAACTCGCTCATAAAAAGATGTAACTCAATGTATTATCAAATGTAACTGAAGCCACTGATCCACTCCCAAACAGATTCGATCTTCTATTTCACAAACCTATCATCTCCCAAACAGATTCGATTTTTCTTATAATCCAATACTCATTAATATAATAGTTCGATAATTTCTTAAAATTACATACACAATATTGGTCTCATTTGAAAGATCATGAAAAATAAAAAATGTTGATATAAATTTTATAAAAATCGGATCAAAAATAAAAAAGTTATTACCATTTTTAACATCAAAAGCAAAAAAAAAAAAGATAAACTGCGTCGTTTTTGCAACCGGACGCACCATCCTCATGGTGCGTCGGTTGCACCATATAATTTGAGGTCTACCGATGCCTACGGTATATACCAATGGTAGTTTTAACTCCAAATATTGTTTATATTCAATGGTGTGTGTCCGGTGTCCACTATCTCCTCTAAACTACCATGCTCAACTAATTGCATTTCATTATGTACATTCAATCTATACTTTTTACCATTGCTAAAAGGAAGGCTTCTGTACTAAATTTCCTTGATTTTGTCATTTTGAGAGAAAAAATGTCCATCAAGTAAACGTATACTATAGGACTTCTCTCAATTCAAAAGAGTATTTTTTATCTTTTTCTCTACTTTTAACAGTTGGTAGAAAAGGAGTACGGTTTTTCTTTTCTTGATTTCCTTCATTTTGGAAAATAAGCATCCACTATTTCAATATCACTTTACTATTCAATGTTAATTCTAATGCACATTAGAACATAGTACATAATTATTGAAAATTATAGAAGATTTATTTAGAATTGCTAAATGTTAATAACATGAACTGGGCATTTTATAACTTAATAAATAGAAGGATGTCAAGAGATAACATTTTTTAAAGGCAGGAACAAGTTATTAAAAATTTGATGAAAAGCCATAAGTACTTGTACTGCAAATATTTGTGTGCTATTGTTTAGTGAAGTGTCTAATTCTCCAACAAATAGAAATCTTTTGCTTATGTATGCTTCTAGCTTGTGTTGGTTTTTTCGCTTTTGATGTTGTTGCCTTGTTGGTATCAGTAAATAACTATCAACTAATTTATTACGACTCTTTAATTTAATAGTAATTTCTGCAAACATTTAAACACGAGCAAACTCTCTTTGAAAGTCATGAAAGAGTCTTTTAATTTTTTTTCTTTACTTACCTATGGATTAAACACTCCCCTTGAGCACTGGTTTTAATCCTTTTTTTATTTTTAAATAATTTAGTCGCACGTGTTGGTTTTTTCGCTTTTGATGTTGTTGCCTTGTTGGTATCAGTAAATAACTATCAACTAATTTATTACGACTCTTTAATTTAATAGTAATTTCTGCAAACATTTAAACACGAGCAAACTCTCTTTGAAAGTCATGAAAGAGTCTTTTAATTTTTTTTCTTTACTTACCTATGGATTAAACACTCCCCTTGAGCACTGGTTTTAATCCTTTTTTTATTTTTAAATAATTTAGTCGCACGTGTTGGTTTTTTCGCTTTTGATGTTGTTGCCTTGTTGGTATCAGTAAATAACTATCAACTAATTTATTACGACTCTTTAATTTAATAGTAATTTCTGCAAACATTTAAACACGAGCAAACTCTCTTTGAAAGTCATGAAAGAGTCTTTTAATTTTTTTTCTTTACTTACCTATGGATTAAACACTCCCCTTGAGCACTGGTTTTAATCCTTTTTTTATTTTTAAATAATTTAGTCGCACGTGTTGGTTTTTTCGCTTTTGATGTTGTTGCCTTGTTGGTATCAGTAAATAACTATCAACTAATTTATTACGACTCTTTAATTTAATAGTAATTTCTGCAAACATTTAAACACGAGCAAACTCTCTTTGAAAGTCATGAAAGAGTCTTTTAATTTTTTTTCTTTACTTACCTATGGATTAAACACTCCCCTTGAGCACTGGTTTTAATCCTTTTTTTATTTTTAAATAATTTAGTCGCACGTGTTGGTTTTTTCGCTTTTGATGTTGTTGCCTTGTTGGTATCAGTAAATAACTATCAACTAATTTATTACGACTCTTTAATTTAATAGTAATTTCTGCAAACATTTAAACACGAGCAAACTCTCTTTGAAAGTCATGAAAGAGTCTTTTAATTTTTTTTCTTTACTTACCTATGGATTAAACACTCCCCTTGAACACTGGTTTTAATCCTTTTTTTATTTTTAAATAATTTAGTCGCACGTGTTGGTTTTTTCGCTTTTGATGTTGTTGCCTTATTGGTATTAGTAAATAACTATCAACTCATTTATTACGACTCTTTAATTTAATAGTAATTTCTGCAAACATTTAAACACGAGCAAACTCTCTTTGAAAGTCATGAAAGAGTCTTTTAATTTTTTTTTCTTTAGTTACCTATGGATTAAACACTCCCCTTGAACACTGGTTTTAATCCTTTTTTTATTTTTAAATAATTTAGTCGCACGTGTTGGTTTTTTCGCTTTTGATGTTGTTGCCTTGTTGGTATCAGTAAATAACTATCAACTAATTTATTACGACTCTTTAATTTAATAGTAATTTCTGCAAACATTTAAACACGAGCAAACTCTCTTTGAAAGTCATGAAAGAGTCTTTTAATTTTTTTCTTTAGTTACCTATGGATTAAACACTCCCCTTGAACATTGGTTTTAATCCTTTTTTTATTTTTATTACTATCATTCTTCTGACTGACTCACCGTGACTAACCTCCCCACCATCCTGTCAGGTCGGGTGGGGGGCTCCTGGGGTGGGAGATTCCACCTTTTTTGGAACAATATGAACCATGAAAGAGGCTTTCTATCGAACACTATGTAGTCATTTACTAAGTATCACTCCTAAAAACGACAATAAATGAATTAGGTCAATGGGATGAATAAAGTTAGTCGAATAGAGCTTGTTTTTTGTACTAACATATAAGATTGCATCAGAGATTTCCGAAGTTGTAAGAACTGTACTAGAAGAAGTAGAAAAAAAAATTAAAAGATGAAGTGAAAGGAATACCTTTTTTATAGACAGGGACCACCACCACCCGTCACCGCCTCCGCGGTCACCACCCCCACAACAATAACAATGGAAACAATAATGGCAACCCCAATAATAATATTAAAATAATTATCCAGGTTAATAGCTTCAACCCAACATCCAATCTTTGAGGGGTGTTTGGATGGTAAGTATCGTGATAGTAAAAAGAAAGAGTATTAATATAAGTACTTGGATTCTATGTCCTTAATTGGATTTGAATTTTTTTGTTTGGTCTGGTCTGATTTGTTTAAGCCTAGTTTGGTCTGGTTTGATATGATAGATGTTTGGTCTATGTGTATTTTACACTGTTAAAGACCGATGTGGTATATTTAAGTTTGGTATGAAGTTGAAATCAAATTCAAGTAAAAACATTCTTATGTCAGAGTTCAATCTCTTATTACTCAAACAATCATAGTTACACTAATTCGACACATCAATACACATTCGCTACAATGTAAAAATATGTAAATGCTCGCTAATAAATGCAACAAGCAACCCCTCAAATGGAGTTATGACTTATGAGTAGTATTTCACTAGCATAGGGTAGTTGGTGGGGGGAGGGTGACTATTCCTCATTGATTAGTCAAACATTTACACGTCATTCTACTGATTGAGTCACCGTGATTAACCTCCCCACCATCCTGTCGGATCGGGTGGGGGGGCTCCTGCCTCCTGGAGTGGGAGATTCCACCTTTTGGATTTTACAAAAAATTTTCAATCTTCTTTGGAGTTTTTTTTATCAATGTAGTAGACCGCTCTTTTTCACCGATTTGATAATTTGGCCCTTCTAGAACTAAAAAGGATGGGGACCAGGGTGGATGAAAGGTTTAAAAATAATACTACCTCGTCTCCTTAAGAGAGATGTGGTTATTAAAAAAGTAAAATTGTATCGATTTTTGAATTAATAAAATGTGAATGTATATACGGAGTATATACTACTAGGGATGGACCCAACCGGTTCGGCCCGGTCCGAAACCGACCCAGCCCGCTACTGTACGGGCCTGGACCGGCCCGGTTGGTGCTAACCGGGCCCAGGCTTTTACCTGATTGGGGCGAGTTGGGGGGCCAGGCTCAGGCCCTATTTTTCTTGAACCGGCCCGAGCTTTTTTTATTTTTATTTTTGGTTTTTTCATGTTTTTTGTTTTTTCTTGGTTAGGACTGAGTGTTTTGGGGGGGGTTTGAATGGGGTGGGTGCGGGGGGGGGGGGGGGTCGGGGGTTAATTAGAAAGCAAAAAACACATAGAATCGGGCCCGACCCGGACCAGCCCAACCCGGACCCGGTTTATACCCAGGCCGGTTCCGGGCCCTACTATTTGAAAAAAAGCCCGCTTAGGCTCGACCCAGAGCCCAGCCCAGTCCGGGCCCGATCCATCCCTATATACTACTCCTTTCATCCCATTATAATTATTCCATTTTTATTTTATTTTCGTCTCACAAAATTTGTCATATAACATATTTGATAATATTTGTGTGGATCTAATTCATTCTAGTTTATTCTTATTTTATTAATTAATTATCTAATATTTGTACAATTAACTCTACTTTTCTTAAAATTGTAAAGGTAGTATACAAAAATGGAATAGTCTCTCAACCATGGAATAATCCCGCATCTCCAACTCATCTCTGTCTAGTCTATTTTAAAAGTGCCAAATGTTAAAAAATTAAATGGATTTGTAGTCCACGAAATAAGACGTGGTTTGATCGGATAATGAAAGTTAAAAATCCTCTGCAATGCGTCACAAACTCTCGGCCCATGACAGATCCCACGTGGAATTTGAATTTGGCTTGACAGGTTAGCATGGTTTGGATGTGGGGAGCTTGGGAACTGATTAGACAATGGATCCATGCCAAATTGTACAACATGAATTAGAGTCCACCCCTAGACACCGTCATCAAAATAAGTTGATTATCTTCCGATAACTTTTTTACATTTTTTCTTTGACTTGGTATCACCTAGCGTTTGATCTACCAATGTCAATTTGTAATGTTCAGGCCTTCTGGTAAAATAAAAGTTTGGGGGGATCAAAAGCTGCTCAAGACAACTTGACTATGGACGGTTCCATTTTCCATCCGAATCCACGATTTTAGGGTGAAAGGATGCGGGGTGATCTCGATAATCCTTGAACCTCTATCCCAATTCCCATATCCGCCATAGCCGGTATGACGAGCATAGCACAACCACAACTTCTTGTAGGGGCAACACCAGTCCAGTCCATGGTTGTGGCCAACAAACAATGCCTGCCCAGTGGAAAATGAAGCAATAAAAAGAAAGACATTATTGTATCTTCTGCTATCATAAACATTTTGAGAGGCTAATCTGGACCCCCCTCCCTCCCCGGCAAACAAATAATGATTATGAACCATCATACAATCTTATATCAGAGATCAGATATGACTATCAGGCCATTTGGCACTTGGTAAAAAAAACTTCAAACTATCTCCTTTGTAATGATAAATTTTTAGTTCCACCTTACCATCAGAGAAGATCTTCCCTCAAGGAGCTCCATAATCCCCATTTCAGCTTCCTGAGCAGCAACTTTCTCTCCAAACATTGAACCTACACAGTTTTTGTGTAGAGAAAGTTGTGCACTAGCATCTTGATACTCTTGACTGGGTATATGCCAAAACATCAACTCTGGCACCCTGCAGGAGTGTTTTTCACTTTGCAAGAATTGCTATAATGTTATAATAGTGCAGGGATTTTTTTTTTTTGCATACAAATATGAAATATAGAACCCACATGAGGAAAGAATATAAAAACCATCGTTTCCAGGATCTGTTTCCTAGTGATTGAACTCGGTAAATATTAGGGAACAAAAATAGAAAAGAAAAAAGAAACAGAGAATATTTTGAAGAAAACAAAGGTGGGGAAAACTAAAATGTCCATCAAACTCATTAAATCAATTCTAGACATTTGTCCAACCTCATTTTATTTATATGTTTATATTATATAAAGGCTAAAAAATAACGTAAATGTAAAAAATTTAGGGAGTTGTAAATAAGTTGGATTTTCTTCGGAACATCAAACGCTAAAAACCCATTTTTCTGAGTACTTCTTTCTTTCATTACCATTTCCAGAGTTCCATACATGCCTAAACAGAAACTCTGCCAAGACTAAGCCATAGTCAGTTCCTTATTTCACAGTACCTTGCATCATGATTGAGCTCATGAGCCGTGTGGTTGAACCATTCCACCTGGGCTTTAGAGATAACCTCAGGGTATGAGCCACCACCAGAATCTAGGAAGTACATGTACACTACAGCAGACTCAGGGTCACTTGACAATGAAAGTTTAAGGACATAGTTGGAAACACTGGGCCACATATCCTTTCGACCACTTCTAGAGTGTGATAATAATGTGTTACACTCCACTTCGTTTTTTATCAAATCCAAGCGAGTTGTTCCCCTGAAGCTGCAATCTTCTTCATCTCCTAAAAAAGAAGCCAACCTAAGTTGTAGAGGTTCAATTTTTGCTTCAATGCTAAGCTTGTCTTGATATTAAAAAAAGTAATGAAAAACGTTTTCTGCATGTCCATGTGTTTGGCACATGAAAACCTTTAAAAGACTTTCCAATTTTAAGCTTTAATTTTGTGTCTGTGGGTCCTGAGATTATCTTATTTGTAGATCAACTTATTTTCCAGCAAAAAATTGTTTTTGATAATATTTTCACTGACAATTTATTGTTCTGTAATTAACCAGAGCCCAAAAGAAAATCAAAGGTAACCATAGACCAGACTAATCTCTACGCACTAAAGAAGAGGAAGAAAGAAACTATATGATCAAGAAAGAGGAAATGGTATAGTTCACCATTTAAAAATATCTAATCAATCTCCAGAACCATAATGTTTTTCCCCCTTTTAAAGATCCAACCATCATAACCAAAGGCAGGCCTAATAATTATCATGTTATAAGAGTTTCCTTCAAATTGTCTTACTAGAAGTCATATTCATATTATCTCACCTCTTATGTAAGTAAATAGAAGTTGCAGTATAAGTAGTTAAAAATACGGACTATGGACTGACAAGAATTCCAGGATTACATGGAATGTTTTACATAAAACATTACAACCTCCTTGCCAGTTACGAATGATCATTAACTAAAAGCGCATAAAGTTAAATGCTTACATCAGCAACTGTGTCATTGAATATGGCCTTACCAGGGTATGAATGGTTTTGTGGACACTGGATTGGAGGGACTCCAGAAGATGAAAACCATTCCATTGGCCACTCAAACTGCATATCGTCATGGTTGCCAAAAACACTAGCCCAAGGAATTCCTCTTGCTCTGGTAGGAGAGATTGCTTGGTCCCAATAAAAGCTAGCATTTTTTGTTGGTATATTATTTGCAGTGATGAGATCCCCCAGATAAATCACAAAATCTGTCAAAAAGTGTCTTGGTAGAGATATCACCGAGCACTTAGTTGTAAGTTACCAAATGGGTTATTCACACAATGCACTTATGAGCAATGTGATCCTTTCATTTTACCAGCAACATGATGTAAGGCCGCAAAAGAGGGGTTGACTTGTCCCATGTCAAAAAGAATTTAGTTATGATGGAAATTTAGTACTACCTCCGTCCCGGCTTAAGCTTCTCATTATAAAATACAACTGTTATTTAAATAGTAAATAAATAAAGTTAATCGAGCATATCTTGAGAAGTAGTTCTGGTAGGTATATAATATGATGAGGATACATGTGATTTTATAGGAGTATTATTTAAGAGTGTCAATTATTTCATAAAATAAAAATGGAAACTTTTAGCTGGGACGTCCAAAAGATGCAAGTGAGAAGTTTAAACTAGGGCAGAGGGAGTAATAAATAAACAATTAGAAATTGCCCAATATAGGAGTAAATATAAAAATAATTGCACAAATAGGAGTAAAACTTAAAACTTCCTTCAATAGGAGTAAACATTAATTTTGTACCCTTAATATCCCTAACCTAGTTAATTCTAAAATATGAATTATTTAATCCTAACCTAGTTAATTTATGACTTATTCGATAATAATAATTTATTTATTTATTTTTCAAAAAATAAAAAAATATAAAAGTTGTTGGGGCTTAGGTAGGGGTATACTTGTCCAAACACTAAAGTTACTCCTATTCAAAACATGGTACTCCTATTTTTGCATTTTGCCTATGTTTTGCTCCTATTTGGGGAATTCTCTCATAAACAATATCAAAGAAACAATTAAATATACGTGGATCTGGTAGCAAATACAATACAGAGCATCATTTACCATAGGCTGTTTAGAAACTCTTACAGATCAGCACTGTTTGGTATCTAAAGCATGTAAGAGCAAAGAAGGCCAATCCCATTCATGAATCCACAAAATTAACATTACCCTGTAGGAGTTGAAACAATTAATATTATTACAAACTGATAACTTTGATGACCTAATTTTACATAGAACACTAAAGTATTGAACCTATTCCCGGTCCTTTCACTAATCAAAGATAGTCAAGCCTCCCTTCGCTGTGACCCAAACGGATGCCTAAAGAAAGGCTGCTTTTCTATTCATTTTGGACTGAAGAATGAAGTAGCGAGCCATTAGTGCTTTCTTTCATGCTCTAGAGCTGTTGCAAGTCATTCTAATATGATAGTGAAGTCAAAACCTAATTCTTTTTAAGTTAGGATGGGAGTTCCTGCTTTCATTTACAGATTTACCTTTCCATTCATGTTTTTCTTTCAATAAGTTTACACAGGTGATTTGTTAAAAACAAAAATCTTGCCCCATAGCCTACTCAATCCATAGGCTAAGACATTCAAAAACACGAACAAGCAGCGTATGACTAGATAAATCATTCTGTACAAAAATCTGCACCCTAGGATGGTAAACAAGTCACAAGTGGTTTGGATTATTTAAACAAGTCAACCAATTTTATCTTTGAGTCACCATAAATTGAAGTACTTCTAAGCTGCAAACTAAAGTTCCATAGATCTCATACATCATCTAAGAGATTGTTACTCATTCACCTGGGTGTTCTTGATCGAGGATGGCAGACATTACTTTGACAGATTTTAAATCCTGCTGTGGGCCCCACTCTGTCCAGGCGTTCTCTCCAAAATGCAGGTCGGCGAACAACGCGATCTTGAACGGTGAGCTCGCCGGCACCTGGAGAGAATCTACCGGTTCGGTGGGCATAGTGATTTTCCGGCGAAAATGACGGGTGTTGGATCTGGGATCATGTGAATGGACGATGAGGATGAATCCGAAAATGAAGAAAAATATAGTAGTCCGGAAAGTGAAACGCTGCAGCATTGTGCGGAAAATAGTTCGAGCGCGGACTTCCAGGATGAACGATAGAACTTCGCTGATAGGTGCGGTCTTTGATAGATGCTCAGTCCAAGACGCCGGAGATTTGTGATTTGAAAATACTGTTTCTTTGTGTTCTGTGATCCTTTCGTCCTCCCGATCAGCGAAGTTCTGTTTATGCGGGTTCCTCCGGTAGAGTTCGGACTAAAACATAATGAAAATTCAGTTACTACCTTAATTTTTTTATCCTTATATACGACTATATTACTTCTACGTAAAAACATAATAAAATTACATACCCTTAATACCATTCTTTTAATTAATTCTTAAAAATTCTTTAATTTTCCATCATATTCTCTCTCCTTGCACGATCAATTAGCTTTCTCCTTGTGCGTAGAAATAGATCAACTTCTCTGATTCTCCCATGCAACTTCTCTTCATGCATCATAGTCACCCTTGAATTGAAGACGAGGGCAACCCCCGGCCGAATGCAAGGCCACACAAATTCTTGTTGGCCCTTCGGCACGTGTGGTGGAACCGAGACCCAATGATCTGTTACGATACGCACCTGAGGGCTGCTTCACCGTTCAAACTTTGTCAGTGGAGATGGGGCTCCGCTTTCCGCTCCACCCTTTCTTGCTGGAGTACCTGAGGTTCGTGGGTCTGGCCCCCTGTCAGCTAACGCCCAATAGCCATTCTTATGTGGCCGGTTATCTCTCTCTGTGCCGGAGCCGAGGGGTCCCACCTACCCTCGACCAATTTTTTTTGTCCTTCAACTTATGCCGGGGGGGGGGGGGGGGGGGGGGGGGCTTCGAACGTAGAGGGCTTTTCCAACCTGCAGCAACTCCAGAAGTTTAGGCTGTTTGATTACGTTCCTTCATCCCACAAGGGATGGAAGGATAAGTTTTGCTACGTCCGCTTGGAGGAGAACCCCTTTCCGGCCCCGCTTCGCAATAGCTTTCGGCGCCATCCGAAGGTAGGGAATGCAGCCCTCGAGAAGAATGACAAGATTCTCGCCAAGAAGCCGGAGGGGTCCGACAAGCATGTGAAGATCAAAGACGCCACCCTTCCGGATGAACTGTTCAAGCTTGGCTTCCGGTAGTATCGGCCGAGGGGTTCGGAGGATGAAAGATACCCTCCGATAGATCGTGTGTTCGAGAGCGTCAGAGGTGATTACCAATGGATTATCTGTTTTGTACTTAGAAAATCTTTCTGCTTTTTTGTGCAGTCCATGTCACCGCAGTTGATCCCCTTCGGCCTAATCATTTTGTGTCTTGTCTTTGCAGGTAACAATATGGATGTGAGCTCCCTTTTTGCCCTGAAGAAGATGAAAGGGAAGAAGAAGGATCCCGTGGGTCCGAAGCCGGTGGGTGCTTCCACCGGGGAGGAGCCCTCCCAAGTTGATGCCGTCGGTGCTGGTGCCGGGAGTTCCAAGGGCGAGGGGGCCCTAAAGAAAAAGAACAATGGTAAGGGGATTGAGCCCCCGACCAAGAAGTTGAAGGCCGCGGACTCCGGCAAGCAGACGACCGCTGATGTCATTGTCATCGTGGACGAGGGGCATGCCTCCGGCCCCATCCCTCAGGAGTGTACCCACCAAGACTTCTTTGGCCGGGAGAAGCTAGAGGCAATTGTGCCGAAGGGGGCCTCGATCCCGGAGGGTAACCTCGTGCCTTCGGCCCTAATGAGCCAAATGATGCCTTCGGCTGACAGGCTGGCTCTCGCCCGGATGAATGATGAGGGCCTCCAGTCGAGGATCCTTCAGAATAGTGCCTCCGTGAGTTGCCTTTCCCTATCATATTCATTTTCTTTTGGGGGGTAATGTATGTACTGTGTCTGACCCCTTACACTTTTATTGTTGCCGACCTTCATGGGACTTTGTGAGTATCTCCGGAGGGTCGATCATATGATGGAGGTCAGGAGTGCTGCTGAGGAGGAAGCTGTTAGCCTCAGAAAGAAGCTGGCTGAAGCCGAGGAGTCCCTTCGCCTAGCCACCGAGAGCATGGAAGAGCGAGTGCGGGCTGCGAAGGCTGAACGCAAGAGCGAGGGCCTGGCTGAGGCTGGGGAAGCAGTCGCCGAAGCCGCCCATGTTGCCGCCGAGGAGGCTGAGAGGGCAAAGGCCGGGGAGGTAGCCAAGGCTCGGAAAGCTGCTGTGGAGGCATTCATGACCGGGGGCTGGATGGCCGAGGACAAGGAAGACTGGGTGTCCTCGGTTGTGGAAAAGAAGGTAGATGCCTGGGTCGGAGGTCCCAGCAAGATGTGGCTGGCGGAGAGGGGCGACTCTTACTACCAGGGCGGGGAGTTCTTTACTCAACGCCTCATTTACCGGAAGCTGGCCCAACACTTCAACGTGTCCCCGGTGGACTTCAAGCCGGAGGCCTATGGCCTTCCCCCTCGGCAGCCAGACGTCAGGGTCCCCCTCCTCGAAGGCGAAGAGAGGCCGGTGCTAGAAGATTCTGATACCTTGAGGGAGTGTGGCCTCGTTGGTGACGAAGATGATGCCGAGGGCGGCGCCACTTCCAAAGCAGCTGATGAAGGAACCGCTCAGTAATTTGTACTTGTAATATTTTTGAATTTGTAAAAACATTATGTAGCTTTCGGTCGGTGTGACAAACACTTAGCATTGACCTCATTTTCTTCTATATATGATGCCCTCGGGCCTTGTGATGCATGGATTTGCTTTTTCTTTCGATGAATGCCTTTTGTGTTATTCACTGCTTTGTTTCGCTTTATGCATGAATGTATGTTAGGTCAAACGTTTGGTCGGGGGGCCAACATTTAGGACTTAGAAATTTTTTTCAAGTGTTTGTTCCGTGTTAGGCCTCCGGTCGTTGTTTCCTTTTTGATCTTTTGTAACTTGTTCTGGGTTGACCGGGGGCCAAAATTTAGGACTTAGAAAAATTTTCTAAGTGTTTGGTCAGCAGATCTTCGGCCGATGCTTCCTTCTGAACTTGTGCTTGTTCGGTGGCCCTTCGGTTATTGGACCCCCCTCGATTGCATGATAATTTGACTGAGGGCCAAGCATTTTAGACTTAGAAATCTTTCCTAAGTGTTCCTTGTTACCTGGCCTTCGGTAAATGGGACCTTTTGGATTGTAGCATTTGTAGGTAAGACCCCCCTCGGCAGAGGATGGCGGTCCCGGGGGCACCCAATTTTGTGGACTTAGAACAATTTCCCTTGACTTGTGAGTACTGGCCTCCGGTAATGTGTAGTAGATACCTTCTCTCCTTGGGTAGCATATGAGCCTTCGGATTTGGTACATCCCAGAGTGTGGACTTGGGAATTTTGTAGTCCAACCATAGTATGATAAAGACAGATGCCCTCAGGCGATGCTCTGGAGTATTCCCTCGGTGTTGCCTTGAAACGTCGGGGGCAATTGCTGTTTGGACTTAGGAATTTTACCCCTTGTGTGGGTTTGGAGCCTTCGATGTTAGTTGATGCCGGGGGCAACCAGATTGTGGACTTAGCCACATTTTGGTAATGTTTGTTGAGTAGTGGCCTTCGGGATGGGGGCCATCGCCAAGGGTGGCTTCTGAAATTAGTAGCTTCTGGATATCGGTGGTGTCCCCACGGGAGCCCTCGGTATGATCTTTTTCCTTCGTAATGATAATTCTTGCTGGCTGTCGAAAGGTGCACATTTTTGGAGTATGTACTCATTGATTGCTCTTTGAGTCTACTCCCATTCACCCGTTTTTTTTTTGGGGGGGGGGGAGATGGTGAAGAGAAGGCTTTAAGAAACTTGGTTTCGTGGTAAGGCTTGGCCTATTGGGAGGCAACAGTATACACCATTGGCTTCCCCCTCGGGGTTAACCTTCCGGGTTCCGAGGGGATCGAGGGTCATTTCCTCGGTACGAGACATAGTCTGTTGCCTGCCTCCCCTTGGGGGATGGCACGGAAAGCGCCTCAGTTTTGAAAGTCGTCCCCTTAGCACAAGACATATTCTATTGCCTGCCATTCCCTTAGGGTAATGGTGCGGAGAACGTTTCGTTTTTGAAAGTCGAATCTTGAGGCATATTAGTTGCTTGCCATTCCCTTGGGGTAATGGTGTGGAAAGCGTTTCAGGAAGGGTTTTATTTGCATATTAGTTTCAAAAAGGTCGGGGTACTTGGTACCTTCGACGTCGATAGGTGGGGCCTTCTGCATAAATGCGTCCTCGAGGGGTACGGCTTCAAAAATAAAACTTGGTGTTTTATTTTTGTACACACCCTTGATACTTGGTACCGAGGGGTCTTTGTTAAAAAACACTTGGTGTTTTCTTCATGGTCGAGGGTGATGGAGTATATGGGTCTAGGCCCCAGGACCCACATACTCAGAAGAACAGAAAGCACAGAAAGCACAGCCACCACGTGGTGCCCTCGTCGGCCAGAAGACCCTCGACGGCCTAAGAGGGACCAACTCAGAATATGGTCCTGAAGCCAGGGAACCAGGGTGTCCTCGTCGGCCGCGCCCTCGTCGGCCGTGCCCTCTTCGGCCAAGACCCTCGTCGGCCACGGAAGTCTCACAGAACCGGGTTTTACACTTATTCGTTTGTACAGCCCACTAGTGGCTTTGTATTCGGCCCAATAGCGGTCCAGTTGTAAATGGGCCTCCCAAGCCCAAGGCTTGGGAGCCCAGCCCGTATTTTCCCTATAAATACTTCCTCTGGAGGTAGTTATCAGGGTTACAAAATCATTCTATTGAAGCATATATCGCACTTCTCTCTCTAGCTCTCACTTCTCTCTAGACATTTACTCTATCATTTGGTGCTCTCGTTGAGAGCTAGAACAATCAAGTTAGCACTCTTCGTCGCTATCAAGCATAGCTAACCACTGACCATGGGAAGAACTAAGTCAAACCGCAACCTCGTCAGCAAGGCCATCCCTGAGGACCAGGAGACCAGGGAGCACGAGGAGGATGCTACGGCCGACCAGGTCGGCGGAGGGGACGTCTTCCAGGAGGCCATCAACCTCACGACGGACCTCCGCAACCAACTCAACGGCGGAGCCCCTGATGCCCGCATCGGCTTGGACAAGAAACGAGCTGAGAAGACAGACCACGCCCCGGCCCAGCCTATGACCGCGGCCTCTCCGTCTGTGGATCCACAGGTCCAGGCCGCACTATCGGTCATCATCGCCAGCTTGGCCCAGAACCCCACCGTCCTCAGCGCTCTCTTGCCAAGGACCGGGGGGAACGTCACTCCACCTCCTCAGCCCCAACCGTTGGCCGTCCAGATAGGCAACGATGAGGGGGTGATGGCCCAGGACACGGCGTCGTCCCACTCCCACCCCGCTTCCCCTATTCGGCCTGGGCAGATCCCAGCGCGTGGAAAAGCCTCTGCCTTCAATAGGCTAGGTGACACGCGCCGTCGTCCGGTTTCAGAGAGGATGGCAGGGCGGATTGGTGAGCGTCGGCCTGGCTCGCCAAGGGAAAGCTTGGGGTCTGTGTCCCGGACAGCGGACCAGCCCCGCCTGGACAAGGGCAAGGGGAAGTTGCACGAGGATGACGTGCACCACCAGATCAATGCAACCCACGACGAGCGCATGAGAAACCAGCAGGGCGCCGCTGCGGCCGCCAGGGACCCTCGGGACGAGGTCATCGCCCAGCTGGAAAGGAGGCTGGCCCAGATGGAGTCCAGGCAATCGGCGAACATCCCCACGGCCAGCGCCTCCAATGATCCTGGCCTCAACGCTCTCATGAACAAGGTCAGCGCCCTGGAGAGGGAGTTGGCCGAAGGACGAGGTGACCCCGTCATCCAGGTCAGGACCAGGACCCCTTTCACCAACAGGGTGCTCTCGGCCCCCATCCTGGAGAAGTACAGGGGAAACGCCATCAAGTCCTACGATGGCCGATCAGACCCCCAGGAACACTTCAGCCGTTATCAGAACAACATGCTGATGGTGAACGCGTCAGACGAATACCTCTGCCGTTGGTTCCTCTCTACTCTTGAGGGGCCAGCGTATGAGTGGTTCAACGCGCTCCCTGAAGGAAGTATTGACTCATGGAAGGACCTTGCCCAACGCTTCCTCACCCACTTTTCCGGGAGGAAGCGCGCGAAGAAGTATTTCACCCATCTCCTCTCCGTCACGCAGCAACATGATGAGTCCCTCCGGTCGTTCATTGATCGGTGGATGAGGGAGACCGAGGAGGTCGAGGGGGCCGATGAGCGCACCCTCCTCGTCCTGTACCAGGGAGCCCTCCGCAGCTCCCCGTACGCCAGGAGCCTCATCACCGATCCTCCTAGGTCGTACGCAAAGGTGCTCCAGCGCGGAAGCTTGTACGCCGACGCCGACGAGCTCCACAACCACAAGAAAGAGGGAAGCCATCCCTCCAAGAAGATAAATCCTTCGCCGGCCCCGGGTCCATCCCCGGCCGGCCAGGGTGCCAGGGCTGTCACGGCTCTGGTGGACAAAGTAAGAAAGACCGCCACTGGCGGCCGAGGTTGGAACGGCCGGGGGTTGCCCTCACTCACTCGGTTGGCACCATCCTCGACTATGCCGAGAAGCACGGCCGAGGAGGTCCTTGCCATCCAGCAGGGCGGCACATACTGCCGGTTTCACAAGAACTCCTCGCACTACACCGACGACTGCATCACGCTGAAGAAAGCCATCGAGCGCCTTATTCGTCAGAGGGAACTCTCCCAATTTGTTAAAGGTGGCCCACGCAAAAATACGTGGGTAAACACCGGCAAACCTGGGGGTGAACCCTCTACGAAGAAGCGGGAGATCGACAGGCTCAGCGACGACGAGGACTTCGAAGAGCCCCCGTCGAAGAAGAACCATATTCACCTCATCGTATGTTGGAATACTGGGGGGGGGGACTCCGTCACCCAGAGAAAGAAATGGGCCCAATCCCTCTACATTAGAGAGGTGTCCCACGTCCCCCCCCATCCGAAGAAGCAACGAACGGAGGCGATCACCTTCACCGACAAGGATTTGCCTCCGGGTACGGAATCACATAGGGACGCCCTCTTCATCCGGTGTGAGATCGGTGACTCCATCATCCACCGCACTTACATCGATACGGGGAGCTCCGTCAACGTGATGTACCTGGATACCTTCAGGCAGCTGAAGCTGGACAGAGCTCTGCTGAAGCCGATCAAGACACCGTTGTCCGGCTTCACCGGGGACTCTATCGACGCCGAGGGCACGATAGTCCTCCCCGTGGAGGTCAGCGACGGCCCCCACCGCGCCAAAATTGACATGGAGTTCATGGTGGTCAACCTCCAGTGCGCCCACAACCTGATCTTAGGGCGGCCACCACTGGAGGACTTGGAGGCCATCATTTCCATGAAGCACTTATGTCTGAAGTTCCCCACCAATGGCGGCATCGGCTGCGCCAGAGGAAACCAGAGGATAGTCAGAGCGTGCTACCTCAAGCTAACGAGGCCGGCCGAAAGGGGAGGACAGAGGATAGACACCAGCACGGCAGCCGTTGCCAAGGACGAGGAGAGGCCGCATGCTGAACCGGCCGAGGAGGTCGAGGAAGGCCCTCTGGATACCTCCCGGCCGAAGCGGGTCCTCAGAATTGGGAAGCAACTCCCGCAGGACCAGCGGGACACCATCCTCCTCATCCTACGGTCATACGCCGTTATCTTCGGTGGGGCCCGGACGACATGCCAGGCATCAGCCGCCAGGTGATCACTCACCGGCTGACCGTCGATCCAGCCTCTGCGCCTGTCAAGCAGAAGTGGCGCTACTTATCCGCCGACATGCGGGACTTCGTCAAAGGGGAGGTCGTCATGCTCCTCTCAATCAACCACATCAAAGAAGTGAAGTACCCGACGTGGCTAGCCAACGTCGTCCTCGCCCAAAAATCGCCGACATTCAGAATGTGTGTTGATTACACCGACCTGAACAAGGCGTGCCCCATGGACCCGTTCCCTCTCCCCAACATTGATCAGCTGGTGGACGAGACGGCGGGGTGCGAGTTGATGTCGTTCCTTGATGCTTTCAGAGGGTACCACCAAATTTCCATGCATGAAGATGACGCTGAGAAGACGACATTCATGACCCCGGAGGGAATCTTTTGCTACCTCGTCATGGCTTTCGGACTCAAAAACTTCGGCGCCACCTACACCAGGATGGTGGCCAAAATCTTCAGAGCAGTCCTCGGCCGGACGATGGAGGCATACGTCGACGACATGATTGTCAAGAGCAGGCGAGCCACCACACATGCCGACGACCTCCGGGAAATCTTTGAGATCATGAAGGAGTTCAGGCTCCGCCTCAACCCCAAGAAGTGCGCCTTCGGCGTCCAAGGCGGAAAATTCCTCGGCTACATGGTCAGCCGGAGAGGCATCGAGATAAATCCGGAGAAGATACAGGCTATCATCAACATGGAGCCACCCCGCAACGTCAAGGAAGTACAGCGGCTGACGGGGCGCCTGGCGGCCCTGAACCGCTTCCTCTCCAGGTCAGCCGAAAGGGCACTCCCTTTCTTCCAGATCATGCGTAAAGCCAACAGCTTCAAATGGACGACGGAGTGCCAGGAAGCGTTCGAAGAGCTGAAGAGGTACCTATCGTCCCCACCTGTGCTCTCCAAGCCCAAAGCTGGCGAAATCCTCTTCTTGTACTTAGGGGTGAGCACGTCGGCCATCAGCTCTGTGCTCATCTGTGAGGACGAAGGGGTGCAGAAGGCCATCTTCTACATCAGCAAGACACCTAGGGAGGCCGAGCTCAGGTACTCCCCCATCGAGAAGACGGTGTTGGCCATCGTCCATACGGTGAAAAAACTGGGGCACTACTTCCAGGCCCATGTCGTCCATGTGCTGACCCAGCAGCCCCTCGGCGCACTCATGAGGAGCCCCACTAGCTCCTCAAGGATGGTGAAATGGGCTATCTTCCTTAGCCAATTTCAGATTGAGATTAAGCCAAGGCCATCCATCAAGGGACAAGCTTTGGCCGACTTCGTCACCGAATGCACGGCAAGGGAGACAGCCGCTACCACCCCCGGGCCAGAGTCCGATGACACGTGGATCCTCTTCACCGACGGCTCGTCGACCGCGAAATCATGCGGCGGCGACGTCGTCCTCATATCCCCTGAAGGATTCAGAGCTTACTATGCCATCCGCTTCAACTTCAGGGTATCCAACAATGAAGCTGAGTATGAGGCCCTCCTCAGCGGCCTCAGACTCGCCGCCGGCCTCAGGGCCCGACACATCAAAGTCAGGTGCGACTCCAAGCTGGTAGTGGGCTAGGTGGAGGGTACGTACGAAGCAAAGGAAGGCCGGATGAAGCAGTACAAACAAGCAGCAGAGGAGTTGCTGAAGGCATTCGAAACCCACGAGATCACACAGATCCCAAGGGCCGAGAACACCGAGGCCGACATCCTCTCCAAACTCAGCTCAGACACCCCGGAGCACATCTCCTAGCTGGCCAAGATCGAGGAGCTAAGCATGTCCAGCATCCATGCCAGCCCCATCTTGTGCGTCCAACAGCGACCGGAGGACTGGATCTCCGACATCATCACCTTCATCGCGACAGGGAAGCTCCCCCAGGACGAGGAGAGGGCCAAACTCGCCAAACTCAGGGCCCCAAGCTGCACCATTGAGGATGGCAGACTCTACAAACGATCCTATAATGGCACTCTCCTCCGGTGTCTACACCAGGACGAGGCCGACGTGGCCATGGAAGAAGTTCACTGCGGTGTTTGCTCCTCGCACCAGGGCCCCTTCAGCATGTCCCGGCGTCTCATCGTCCAGGGCTTCTTTTGGCCGACCATGGCGCGGGATTGTGCGGACCTTGCCAGGAAATGCACCACATGCCAGGTACTCCAGAAGGCCCATGGTCGGCCAGCCGTCAACTACACCCCCGTCAGCACCGCTATTCCATTCTCAAGGTGGGGGATTGACCTGGTCGGCCCTATGCCCAGAGCTGCCGGCAACAACCACTACATCATCGTTGTAGTCGACTACTTCACTAAGTGGGTCGAAGCGGAACCCTTGGCCAGCATCACGGGGGGCAGGTGTCAGAAATTCGTTCACAAGAACATTCTCACCCGCTTTGGTGTCCCCCAAGAGATCATATCCGACAACGGCACCCAATTTGAAGCGGCGCCCTTCCAAGAGCTCCTTCGAGAATGGGGAATAAAACACCGTTTCTCCTCCGTTGCCTACCCTTAAGGCAACGGGCAGGTTGAGAACGCCAATAGAACCATCATGGAAGGGCTGAAGAAGAACCTACAGGACGCAGGAGGGAGTTGGGTCGACGAGCTCCCCCAACATCCTGTGGTGCTATCGTACTACGCCAAGGAGGGCAACGGGTGAAACACCTTTTGCATTGTGCTATGGCTTTGAAGCTAAGGCACCCACAGAGGTCACCATCCCCAGCCGACGGGTGGAGCAGTATGACCCAGAGGTTAATGAGGAGAACATGAAGATCGACCTCCACCTGGTCGAAGAAAGACGCGAGCAAGCATTCATCCGAGCGGAGAACTACCGGCGTCAAGTAAAATCATACTATGACGCCAAGGTACGTTCCCGAGAATTCCAAGTGGGGGACTACGTCCTCCGCCGAAGGGAAGCGAGCCAGCCGATGGAAGGAGGCAAGCTAGCCTTGAAGTATGAAGGTCCCTACATCGTCAGTGCCGTGGTGAAACCCGGCACCTACAAGCTTAAACGCCCAAACGGGACCAATGTACCACAAACGTGGAATGTACACCATTTGGTGAAGTTTTATCAATAATCCGAAGGAGGTGCAGCCGGCGAAGCCCTCACCCTTTGACGGGTTATTGATTGAACGCCACCCTCGGCCTTGAGCCACTTTTGAATAAAAATCATGTTTCCTTTGATTTATTGGAGTTCGACTTGAACGTGAACGAAGTGCCCTCATCGGCCACCTTAGAGCGAAAGGCTCAGGCATGGCCGATGTGGCGTTTCGCATCTGCATCTCTTGAGCGAAAAGCCCAAGCATGCCCATTGTATTTTGTATCAGCAAAAGGTTTAGGCCAGCTGAGAGAGCACGTCGTATCGGCCCCTTAGAGCGAAAATGCTCAGGCAGGACCGATGACGTCCCCAGGACGATGGGCCCGCAAACGGCCCGCGTCTTGAAACAGGAAGTTCACCGCGTCGTCCACGCGCCTGATCGCAGGACGACAGGCCTGAAATCATGGCCGAGGTGATAAAATCCCAAAACTCAGGGATGGGCAACGATAGCCGTTGGAAACCAACCAAAAGTCTAGCCCGCGTCATAAATAGGCGACGAGACCCCCCCTGAGATCACGGACGTTATAAACGAAGTCCGAACCGGCCGAAGGGCCATCGACCCCTTTGGCCGAAGCCTGAAAGAAGGACACTCCCTGAAACGGGGAACAAAAAAAAGAGAGGGAAGTCGACGGCCGTGCACACTTGCCGGCCTCGAGCAGTAAAAATAAATCCCCACACTACAGCCACATTTGGCTAAGTACATATCAGTTGAACACAAAGGCAAACACTACCAACAGGTGACGTGGATGAAGCCGCCACACACTACAAGGAATTTGCAAGGACGAAGCATACGCCTATAAAACCCTAACCAAAGTGGTTGGGTGAAACGAAAATGGTGACCTTCATCGGCCATAGCCCCTTGAAGCACCAACACGTAGCAAAAAAAAAAGAATTACAACTCCACTCAAAACACAATCCTGAAGTTGACCACCGGAAAGGGAAGCCCAGGACGAAGCGGGCAGTATTACACCCGCGCGAAAGTCAAACACAAGGGTGGCAACCCCTACCGGCCACAAGGCTCTTGTTGGCCGTTAAAGGCGCTAAAACCAAGACGATGGTTTGATCTGAAAATCTCCAAGTGAATTCCAACACTTAGAAAAAACCCTAAGGGAAGCAAATGCAAAGAAAGAGGCAACACACCGGGTACCTTCATCGGCCAAACCGTTTAACTTGGCCGACGACGATACTACGCAGGGAAAATTACATGGCCTAAAAAATTGGGCAATCCCCTCACCACAGGGGCAGCCCCAAGACGAAGCGGTCACTCAAGTACCTATAAGTGCCCGTATCGGCCTAACCAACGACCGGTGGGGTCTTGTTAACCAACAAATACAACAAAGGTGGCTGCCCTAGTTGCCAGTGGACTCCAAACACAAATATCGAAGGTATGGCCTACAAGGGTAACAGGCAGAGAAAACTACAACTTCCAAACACTTAGACGAAGTGGGCACCCAAAACAATTGAGGGCACCCTCTTCGGCCAAGGCGTCCGTATCGGCCAACTACTTGGAAGATTTTTCTAAAGCTATGACTGACTTAATACTTAGGAAAATTTTCAAAAAATTCTAAGTATTCTGGCAACAAGGCAAGCAAACACCCACACGAGGACGTCGTACAAACACGGCAAGAAGAGAACGCGAAAACATTAAAGTATGAAAGAAGCATTTCTTTTCATTCATTAGATTGGGAAGTACAAGGAGGGCTTCTAGGCCGTTACATAGTAGAAAGTCAGAGAAAAAAAACTACAAGGGATCAGGACTCTGGAGGGGCTTCAGAGTCCTTCTCAGCCTCGGCTCCCTCTTCGGCCGGGGCAACAGACGTACCAACAGTGACACCCGACGTCGCGGTATCCTCAAACATGCTCCGCTCATACGCCCAGTCGTCGCTGATGCGTGAGCTCTCAATGGGGAGCTGCCGTTCAGCCACCGGAAGCTCCAACTCTGCTTCGGGATGCCTCATTAACGAAGGCAGCTCAAGGCCGACGGCCCACTCCTTGGTCACACCCATATCCAGGAAACGTCGTTGAAGCCTCCTATCACTACTAGAAAAATGCCTTACAGTGACACCAAATTAGTGTCACTGAAAGTTTCTGTGACACTAAAAAAGTGTCGCTGAAAGTGGGGGCTAGTGACACTAAAAGTGACACTTTTTAAGTGTCACTACAAGTGTCACAGAATTGTGACACTATGATATCACAATATAGTGACACATTGACGACATAGCTATTCGGCGACACTTTTACATCATATACTCCAGTGACACTATGGTATCACAGTGTTATGACACTATAGTATCATGAAAACATACACATAATACATCAGTTTTAATATATATATATATATATGTGTGTGTGTGTGTGTGTAATTTAATACTAATAAGTAACCAAAATTTGAAACATTTTTATTTATATATCAAATTCTCACATAAATGTGAATGTACATACTACATAATTCGCAGGGGCATACCCCGAAACAATAATAAGTAATAAAAAATAATAAAAAACTAACTAGTCTGACTAGAAGGCTGAAATGGCTCTAGAAATGTATATGGAATATATATTATCATAGTTAAGCATCGTATGCCTCAAGAGTACATTTTAATGCCGTCTGCTAAGCAAGAGTACATATTAGTGTCGTCTGCTAAGCAATGTATGCCTCAAGAGACGACTTTGCAAGCCACAGGAGACCATGATCGTCTCTTTTCAGGAACAAGCATTCCTCTCTTCTTATACAAGTGCATAATTTCCACTTTCTCTAAGCAACTGTAAACTGAAAAACCTGATGGAAGCAAGAGAATAACAATCCTTGCCTGTTTTGTGGAGTATCTTCCTACAAGTATATGTGAAAATTCAGTCACTATTCACATTTCTATATAAGAAAATTTAAAGAGTTCTAAAAAAGATTGTAGAAAGAACTAATTCACCTTGGCATACATCAATTCTTTCCAATATTCTTCCATGGTCCACTGAAAATTATGAATGAAGTGGGCTATAGTTGTTTACAAAAGGAATAATTGACAAGAGTAATCCCAACTATGAATGGTCTGCTTGAAATAATCCATACTTGGGCATTATCAAAAGTCAAATAAATAAACAACCTCATGATCAGAATACTTACCATGTCATAGATTTTTCTTGACCCAACTAACTTGATAACTTTTCCTAAGATCACCAAATAGAGAAGAAAAAACATATAACCATTAGAACTTAGGTGACTTATTAACTTGAACCAAACAGATTCAAAAGGATTGAAGAGAAATCATATTGACAGAACCAAACAATATTAGCTTGAACCAAAATGATTGTCATTACCCTGTGACGATATTCTTAAAAATAGTTCAGTACTGTAGTTTAATGCCATCTCATAAGAAGAAACAAATTACTTACGTTAGTGCACCAAAATCCCTCAAATAAAGTGACTACAAGAGAGTTTCGAGCAGCCAGAAGAGCTTGCAAATATATATTGAAAAATGAAAATTAGTTTATAACACTAAATATCTGCTAGCTAGGATAATAAAACTGACCAAGAATTAAGGAGCAATATAGAAGGTTTTGTCACCGAGATTTGAGAAGAATATCAACAAGAATGCTTGAGAAAAGCCATAGCAAAAAAAGCTAAACCCACTGCTGCTATTGTAGGAGCAACCCCAAGGTTTACCAACCTGCAATCGTTTGATCTTCGAATATGCCAAAAGTAGTACGGAGTAATTTCTAAATTGATAAGTAAGTCAAGAAACAGAGAGTGAAATATTAGATGATTCAAATATGCCAATTATGCATTCCCCAGACCTCCCTATATAATATCCTACCAAATCAACTAAAGGTGCATAATGTATATTAAAAGAAATACATATTAACTTGCTTAAGAAAAACAGGCATCAAACCACTGAAACAAAAAATGCTCTGGAATATTAAATCAACAATTATAGCAGCACCTTGTAACTCCCTAATTATGAGCTTAAAATTCTGAAACAGACGACCACGAAATCTTTGCATTAGTGGGAAGTTTGTAAATTTGAAAGAAAAATTGAACGCAGGTTATATGCAATTGAATAAGAAGTATCCATTTCACACAATACAAAACAAAATCAATATCCTTGTGTGAAACTTCATATCATAAAATAAACTATACTGAAGAATCTGTTTTGGCCAATAAATCCTTGAAAATCAAAATGATATAACATTCAACATTCAATTTAGGAATAAGTAATTACAAGTATAATCGAAAGGCAAGTTGTGAAAATTGGGATTTGACAATGCACTGAATCCCTTGTTATACACTTATACTTATTCCTGAGAATAAGGTTTTTTCTTGAGGCTTGCCCTCTTGTTTGGGTACGACCGGACAATGTACCTCTTTTGTATCCATTTCAGCTTTAGACTTCTGTAGTCCAATCAGATTCATATTACTGTGCTCATCTCTTAGATGATTCTGGTTCAAGGATAAAATGAATATTCTGAATCCATTTCAGCTTTTGATTCCTTGCATTGCTGGAAGAATGAGGCCATCCCAAATTACTTTCACAAAGTAAAAAAGTAATACATACAAGAGATCTCTAATACTCAAGTTCATATAAAAGCTGAAATATTCAATATTGTGATTACATTAAAGGGTATATACAGTATATAGCTCAGAACTTTGTCATCATAGAGTACTCCATATGTGATTTCAGAAGATTATAACAAATATTAAGACCTAAAGATCTATTCTACAAGATCAATTGATAAGAGAAGGATCACTATGTCTTATATGTTGGTTTGTACTGTATTTTATTATTTATCTGGTAGCGGTGTGGCTTATCATCAATAAGGGGCACTTGCAAAACAATAACATGTGTAGTTTAATTTGATTATTTTTGGGTAAGTGATATTTTTCAACAGATATCTAAAATTTCCTCTGTTCGAAAGATATCCAAGGCAAACCCGTTGAAGCAGCTAATGACAGGCTGTTGAAAGTCTATACCAAGGTTGTCAAGAGCTTTCATCGTTGAGAGTATAAAACCTGGTTTGCGGCTGCATAACATATGGATATTCACCGCCTTTCATTCTCTAACCCGTACTTCAACCTGTAAGCAGCACACGAATTTTTTTACCATAGGATTTCAGCCTACTTAAATTCTTTTTAGGGTAAGAGTCATTACCCTTACAGGCTGTCCAGTAGGACTTGATATGCAATAACTTCAAAAATACATACTCATCAAGCTCATATAAACATTTCATAAGTTCTGATTAATAAACTAATAAATTCTCATCTGTGACCACTTAAGTAACTGAGTTTGTTCATATTTCTACACAGTGCTTTCTTAAGCTTAACAAAATCTTAACACAAACAAAACTGAACCCACCACCAAAAAAGGCATAGACATTACACAGTACAATGAACTAATCAATTCAAAGAGCCACTAGAGGGTCCGACCCAAATATATCCCTGAAATCTTGAAGGCACCTGTCGGCCGTCCAGGTGTAGGACTCTAACCCGAATTGCTAGCTTGACCCGATGAGTGTGTCGTTGCATCCGGTATTGGCCAAGGTCGTAGAAGATTTTCATCTCCTTCTCCCAGTACGCCTGGCCGTCGGGGGATTGGGTCACCCAGTCAACGAGCCTGGCCGCCACGACCTCAAAGCAAAAGGGAAGCCGACCCTTGTCCTTCCTGTAACACCCCCAAATTTCCCACCCAAAACGTTGATATAATTGAAGTAAAACTTTTATTTATTGATAATGAAAATCTAAAGAAAGTACAGCGGAAGTCTCAGTAAGGGAAAGGGGTGTTACCGCCACATCCGGTCATCTCTCAACCGGATGCACAGGCAACTAGAACATAGCAACTAATTTAATAAAAATAAAGTGTTTGTAAAGTAAATGTTATTTCATGACTAGTATAACTAAGGCGGCTTCTAACTCGCTCTCGGGCCATGCAAGCAATCATCAATCGACAGAATCAACCTCACCTGCACAAATAAGGTGCAGAACAAAACAAGGAAAAGAAGACAAAAGTTAGCTTTAGAGCTAAGTAAGTACTACCCAACCCCGTAAAATAATCATGTTTGACCAAAATAAATCTTTATATAATAATATATAAAAATACTCACACCATCGAAATTCTTTTCACATTGATTTTTCTCAAAACTACTTCTTTACAAAAATCCTCAAGAACTTCATAATAACTCTCCTCTTTGATTTCCTCAAAACTCACTTCTTCTCTAACTTCCTAGTAATTTAGAAGGGCGGTGCTCAACCTTTTGGTAGAGCCCGGTGGACCGTGGTTACGGACGGCCACCCCGAACAAGTGCCGGTACCACAACTGCTCTGTTGGAAACGAAACGACTACCTTAAGTGTGCACACCCCCTTAAAGGGATTCCAAGCCCTCCGAGTAGTAAGTCATAACGAGTAGTCGGGACTCAATCTACCAACTACCCCTGAATAAGATATTTTGAATGATTAGGGATTACTACTACCATAACTTCTTCTTAAAAGGGATCATCGATCCAAATATCACTTTAAACTCAAACTGTACTTCTTAGTAGTAGCAAACCTAATCACCCTCCACATTTATCCGGATGTGAAAAACCGACACCCCGGATTACTCCCGAGATGCTCACTTCTTATAAAAATGTAAATTTTATCTTCGCTTAACAATACTTCAAAAATACTTCTTAATTTCTCTAAAAAGCCTCGAAGGTATTTAAAAATATTTAATACCCCAAAGGTAATTGATTTATATTTCTTAACTACCATATATATAATATCTCCTCAAAATCACATACACAAAATTCACAATTCACACTTAATCACATAATGCATAATAAGCATATAATACGAGGAAACAATTTTGGATTGGCAGAGAAACTTACCTCTAGTCCGGGTGCTCCTAATTCTCTTCTTCTACTCCGCTCTCTAAATAATCACCTTTTTAATTAAGATGATATAATTAGTCACTTACTCTTTAATAATTATTTTACTCGATTTTCACCTTTTATTTCATTCTTCGAATTCACTAATTCAATTATTTTATTATCCGCGTTAATCACTTCTTATTAATTAAATTACCTTATTAATTCAGTCGTTAATTAAAATATTTAAATTCTAAAATATACGAATATAATTAATTACAAAATCAAAATTCTAATTTAATAATCATCTTTTTATTTACTCAACTCCTAAAGCATTTGGTATGTCTTAATATTATATCCGAATTATTTTTAATCCAACTAATCAAATATCGAAATTAGTTTATATTAACATTATTGGCATTAATAAATACGAATTAACTAACATATTCTGATTTTATTAATTACTTAAACACTTAATATTTCAAAGTCCGTAATTATGTAAATTTTATATTACTCTCTACCTTAATTAGTCCAATAATTAGTGAAAACAAAATCTACCAATTTATTTAATCTAATTATGCTACCAAGTCTAAGTAATTATTTTAATATAATATTCTTTAAACTATAAATTCATTTCATCGGTAATAAAAATTTCATTATTTAATTACTTAATTAGCTTTATATGGTCCAATTTAATAAAATAGCCAAGAGTCGACTTTATAAATTAATAACCGTCCATAACTATATTTTGGTTCTACATTTGGCTTAGGTTGTCCAAATATTTATTTTATATTTCGTTTTCCTTAATTATTCATTTATTTCCGTGTATCAAATAACCGGTCCATTTACAATTAAATATACTAATATTAATTTTTATTATTTATAAATGGTCCATAATGTCCTAGTTAGTCTTATATTTATCCTAGTTTACTCCAATATTTATTTCATAATTAATTTCGCCATTTACTTATTTATTTACTAATTGTGTACAAATTGGCCCAATTACCATTAAATCAATTAAAAATAGCTACAAATATTATTTTTCAATTCTGGTTGGTCCGAATATGTATAATCACACCAGGTATTTAATTTATATTTTTCCAGATTTTATTTATTTCATTTACTATTTTATTTTTAATTTATATTGCAACTGGGCCGAACTGCCCCAACTAAAAAAAAATTCAGCCGGCCCAAAAGACTGACCCAGCAAGGCTGGGTCGTCTTCTACCTCAGCTCGCCGGAAAAACGGCCAAGAAGGGGGGGAAGAACCTACCTCGACGGAAACGGCCAACGGGGTAGCGGTGCACTCCTCTCGGGACGGCGAAGGTCGGTGAAGGGTTGGCGGCGGCGGCGGTTCCTGCTCCTCCGTTTCCTGTCGGGAAAATTTCCCCGGCGAAACTCCGGCGAGCTGTTTCTCCCTCGTTTCACGACCGTTTTCAATGATTCTTCCTCTGTTGGATTCCTCTCACGAAGGGGAAGGTCTGGAAAGTGTTTTCAGGGCTCGGTTTTGAGTATAATGATGGGTTGGAAATTTCGGATATATATATATATATATATATACGTATTTTCCGACGGAAATTTTTTGGGATGAAAGGCCAGGCAGTTGATTCTGCTATTTATAGAGATGGCTGGGTGTATAAGCTTCTGATTCAGATCCTAAAACCCTGCTCTTATGGTTTTTTTTTGAACGTTACATGCGTTTGGAGATCTTCCTCCATAATTTTTTTTTTAATGTATAGTATTATACGTATAGTATTATACGTAGGTATAGTTTATATATTTAGGAGTAAAAATGGAAATTGTGTTTTGTAAAAAAAAACTAAAATATAGTTTTTACTTTTTATGTCATATGTATAATTGGTACTTGATATAAATATTACTTCTTTTATCGGACCATTTTTATCTGACTAAAAATGTCACAATTGTTAATTTTCTGTCTGGTTCACTTGTTTCATAAAATGTTGTTCCTATTACTGAAATATTTTTATCTGACTAAGACGTCATAAATTTTGAAATTTTTATCTGATTAGAATGTTACAACTGTTGAATTTTTTGTCTGACTCAATTAATAATTAAAAATGTCATTTCCGTAATATTTTATGATTTATCTGGCTAAAAATTATTTTTTTTTTTAATAAATTTTTGGAGTGTCACACTTCGAGCCGACTTCAAGGAACTTCTGCACAGCAGCATCAACGGCTTTCTCCTCGGCGGCACTAAGAGCCAGCTCTGCACTGGCCTTGCCCTTCTCGGCCTCCTCTGCACGCCGGAGGGCCTCGTCGCGAGCACGCTCCACGTCGGTCAAACGCTGGAGGGCCCCTTCCTTCTCAGCGGCCAGCTGATCGGCCTCGTCAGCCCTCTTCTTCAGGCTCTCAACCTCAAGACGCAGCCTCTCCAAGCTGCTTAGCGCCTCATCGGCCGAGGCCACCTTTTGCTCGAACTGCCTCAGGCGAGCAATCTCCTTTTCTTGCTTCCTGTTGCTTTCCATCAACATGAAGGCACCCTGCAGTAAAAAAGGGGTTAGACAACATTGCACAAAAAAAATGGGGAGAGGAGACTAAGACGAAGCGGGCACGATTACTTACTTGGACGATGTGGTCCATCCCACCATCGTACATCTTCACATGGCCGAGCTTCTTCAGGTAAGCCCGGTCTTCGTCACAGATAGCTTGGGAGATCACTTCGTGGCCATCAACAATCTCGTTGAACAGTCCCCCTTTGACAGGGTACTCCACCTCGAGTTTGTAGGTCCCTCTGACCAGCTCTCGGCCGGACCCTTTCTTTCGGGCGGCCGTTACGGCAGCAGGAACAGTGGAGAGAGTGGTGGACGAAGGGCCTGAAGGGTGGTCCACCAAAGCATCAACGTTTGAACCCCCTCCGTCCCCAGAGGGAACAGTCGACGTCCCAGCATCACCGGCAGAGGAAGCCTTCTTTGACTTCTTGGGAGGCTTCAGTCCCACCTCGGTCAACTTTTTTTGGCCCTCGTCGGCCTGCCGTTTCTTCTTCGGCTGTACCGGGGGCTTGGCCGCAGGGGAAGCACCAGGCTGTTGGGCCTTCAGCTCCTCGGCCGCTTTGAGCTATGCCCTCTTCATAAAGGACATGCGATCCATCACAAAACCTGCATCACAAAAAAACGCTAAGGGTTAGAAAAACAGAATACAAAAGTACGACGAGAGGAAGTGCATCAGAAGGGACTTACCATCGGCCTCAGCTCGCACCCCCAGATCGGGACCATCAGCCTCCTCATAAGACGTGGTCATCTTCGGCCACAACTCCACATCGTCGTCATGGTCACCATACACAAAATACCGTACAAAGCCGAGGGCGGCCATTTTGTACTCGGTAATATACGTCTTCACACTCCTCGGCCCTCCTTTCAGGAAAGCCTCAACATGAGCGTCCAGGATGGAGCTCCTCGGCGTGTCATGAAGATTAAAACGGCCGCTATGGCCGACGGAGGGAAACTCTACGCCCCCTTCACCCAAGGACACGAACACAAACTTTCCCTTCCAGCCATGGATGGACGTCGGCAGGTCTGTAAAACCCCTCTTCTTGGGCAGTTGTTGGAGAGTGGCATATGACGCGCAGTTCTGGTGACTTCCGCGACCTATCTGGTAAAGGTTCATGAACAGCGCCGTCGTCGGCCTGAAATCCAACTCGGCACACCGCAGAAGGAAGCCGACGATGAGCGAGTAGCTATTTGGCGTCAACAAAGCCGGAGGAAGTCCCACCATATCAAGGTACTCGGTGATAAAGGGATGAAGCGGGAACCTAAGCCCTTTGGCAAAGCTCATCGGGTACACTCCGAAGTAACCCGGGGGTGGATTAAGCACATGATCCGTCGGCCTGGGGGCCCTAACTCTACCGTACAGCCCCACATACATCTGCGCAACCAGGTATTCACCCGCATTACTCTGCGGCCTGATAACGTAGATGTTCGTCAGATCCAAGTAAGAGAAGGCTGGCCCTCTCTTCGGCCTCCTTACCCTCTTCGGCGACGCGACACCCTTCACAGCAGACACTGGCTTTGGGCAGGGAATGGCAGCCGACGTGGACGCCCCATCAGCAGTTCGGGAGACACCTGCGTCCCCATCTCCAGACGATGACGCGGACCCCTCGTCCGCACCATCCTCCTCGGCCGGCTCCCCGGTCCTGAACGAGCTCAGATTCTCAAGCTCCTCACAGAACTCCTCGACCACCTCATAATCAAGGGACTTGGCGGAGGGCTCGTCGTCGTAGGGATAGTACTCTTCGTTGAAGTTTTTCATCTTAAACACTATTTCGGGTATACTGCAGCCTACTTCAAGATTTAAGGGTGTTCAAGCGCCTAACACTAGATCACTAGCCTAGGAAGCAAAGTATGCAAAGTACAGAGAAGATTTCGATGAACACTAACCTTGAACACCAAGAACACGAAGAACACAAGCTTGGGAGTTTATCTCTCTAGGAATTTGGCCAGCACTTCGACAACTCAGATTGCAAATGAGAATTCTCATCGGATGGAGAGGGGTATTTATAGAACCCCCTACCCAACGGTCACTACACGTGGCACCCTCCTAGTGGCCACATCAACGGCCACCAACGGGAGCCTACCACGTCACCAATGGGCCAAGCCCAACCTACATATCAAGGGCCCGCTGGCAAATCAGGCTCTACGGAACAGGCAAGGGGAGAAAAACACCCAGAACGACCAGGGGACTCTACGGCCAACAGTATACAACGGTACCCCAACGGCACCCGTATCGGCCATCCAGATGGTCACACCATCCCAAAGGAAATGAACGTAACGTCCATGAGGCCCTCGCACTAAATCCCTGATGATAACCCTTTGAAAGCGACTTGCGTCCAAGGGTTCTCCCACAGGGTTACCTTGGTCAAGAAATCGCCAAAGGGTTGGATTCAAGGGCAGTATGAGGATCCCACTTCGGCCTACGTTTCAATCTACTCCTTCACCCCTCACTCACTCTTCGGCCTGAAGCAGTGGGGGACTGGGGGACTACACCGGCCTCAAGAATAAAAGGTAAGATCAAAAGAAATCCAAAAATACACCAAGTCCACAACTACAACATCAGACATGCACCACAACGTCCATAACATCATGGTGCATCTTCGCCACAGCAAAGCTTGAGATCACAGGACACTTATCGGCCTTGAAACCACATCACTCAAGCCAGGAACCAAGAGAAAGGTCAACATACCTAAACTACTGTCGTCCATGCACCGCAACGACCCCGAGGTCCTCACAACTTCCTCTTCGGCCAAACAGTGCCATCAACCCCAAAACCTTGGGCAATATGACGCCTGGTCGTCCAAATAACACAAGGAATCATCAACGACGGCCAAAAGGAATGCGGAGTGCGCTCATCGGCCTCACCAGCCCAAAAGGGGAAACTTTACCTAGTCAACAACCAAGGACGGACACTACTTTCATCGGCCACCCGTGCCAGAACGCGCATCATCCAACAAACAAAGCGCACCAAAGGAACAAGGGCCTTCCCCGGCCACAGCAGGAGGCAGGCAACGACCAAACTCAAAACACGGGACTATCAAGTGCCGCGACAGGGAACGGCCAACGTGGTCCCGCATCGGCCAAGAAGTATCAAGCACAGAAACCTACTCTCCTTCACTTCGTCTACATCTCAGCTTAGAGAGTGGGGGACTCCTGATGGAGTATATGGGTCTAGGCCCCAGGACCCACATACTCAGAAGAACAGAAAGCACATAAAGCACAGCCACCACGTGGTGCCCTCGTCGGCCAGAAGACCCTCGACGGCCTAAGAGGGACCAACTCAGAATATGGTCCTGAAGCCAGGGAACCAGGGTGTCCTCGTCGGCCGCGCCCTCGTCGGCCGTGCCCTCGTCGGCCAAGACCCTCGTCGGCCACGGAAGTCTCACAGAACCGGGTTTTACACTTATTCGTTTGTACAGCCCACTAGTGGCTTTGTATTCGGCCCAATAGCGGTCCAGTTGTAAATGGGCCTCCCAAGCCCAAGGCTTGGGAGCCCAACCCGTATTTTCCCTATAAATACTTCCTCTGGAGGTAGTTATCAGGGTTACAAAATCATTCTATTGAAGCATATATTGCACTTCTCTCTCTAGCTCTCACTTCTCTCTAGACATTTACTCTATCAGAGGGTGATGGAGTGTCTACCCTCGGCACTTGGTACCGAAAGGTCTTGATTGTAATAAGGCCTTGGGCTAGGTGCTTGTATGAGGGCTTGGCCGTTCACAAGTGTTCCGTTCTTTATGCTTGGTGTCTCCAACATGTCTCCATTCTTCAAAAATTGGGGGGCCTTGGGCCGTAGGATAATACATTCATTAGTTATGAGGGCTTGGCCGCTCCAACATTACTGATAAAATTTAACTAGATGGTGTACATTCCAATGTCGAGGGACCTCATTTCTATTGGGGCGTTTGAGTTTGTACGTCCCGGGTTTGATGACTGCTGCAATGATGTATGGACCCTCAAATTTGGGTGCCATTTTACCGCCTTCGGTTGGTTGACTAGCCTCCCTTCTCCGGAGGACGTAGTCCCCCACATGGAATTCTCGGGAACGGACCTTCGCGTCGATGTAGCCTTTGACTTGGTGCCTATAGTTTTCAGCCTTGATGAACGCTTGCTCTCGGCGTTCTGATATGAGGTGAAGATCGAGGGCCATTTTGGCGTCGTTAACCTCAGGGTCATATTGATCTACCCTTCGGGTAGGCAGAGTTACCTCCGTAGGGGCCTTCGCCTCAAACCCGTAACAGAGGGAGAAGGGTGTTTCGCCTGTTGCTCGCCTAGGGGTAGTTCGGTAGGCCCAGAGAATGTTGTGGACATCTTCTACCTAGCCTCCCCCTTCGGCTTCAAACTTCTTTTTTAGGCCTTCAAGCAAGGTTCGGTTGGCGTTCTCCACCTGCCCATTGCCTTGAGGGTATGCAGCCGAAGAGAATATGTATTTGATGCCCCACACCTCTAGGAGGGCACAAAAGGGGGCTGCCTCAAATTGAGTCCCGTTATCAGAGATGATTTGTTGGGGGACGCCAAACCTCGTGAGAATGTTCTTGAGGACGAAGTGGCAGCACCTTGCCTCGGTGATGCTAGCAAGGGGTTCGGCCTCTACCCACTTGGTAAAGTAGTCAATGGCAACAATGATGTACCTGTTGTTGGAGGTACCCCCCGGCAGAGGGCCCACAAGGTCTATGCCCCACCTAGAGAAGGGTATAGCAGTGCTGATGGGGGCATAGTTGACTGCTCGCCTGCCGGGGGCCTTCTGAAAGTGCTGACAGGCGGTGCACCTTCGGGCAAGATTTGCGCAATCACGGGCCATGGTGGGCTAGAAGTAACCTTGGACTATGAGCCTTCGGAACATGGAGAAGGGTCCCTGATGAGCTGAGCAAGTGACATTGTGCACTTCCTCCATTGCAACTTCGGCTTCATCCTGATGAAGGCACCGAAGGAGGGTACCATTGTAAGATCTTTTGTAAAGCCTTCCATTCTCGAGGGCGTAGCTAGGAGCCCTCAGTTTTGCTAGTTTGGCGCGGGCCTCATCCTCGGGGAGTTGCCCTGTGGTGATGAAGGTGGTGATGTCGGAGATCCAGTCCTCCGGCCTGAGATGTATGTCCATGATGGGGCTCGCATGTACGCTCGAGAGGCTGAGCTCCTCGATTCTTGCAATCTTCGAGAGGTGCTCTGGGGACTCGGCCGAAAGTTTTGATAAAATATCGGCCTCAGAGTTTTGAACCCTCGGTATTTGGGTGAGAGAGTGTGCCTCAAATGCCTTAAGCAATTCCTTAGCCGCCTCATTGTATTGTTTCATCCTCCCTTCTTTGGCCTCATACTCTCCGGAGATTTGGCCCACAACAAGCTTGGAGTCACACTTGACGTTTATGACGGTGGATCATTCTGGCCTTCATATTTGCTGCCAGCCGAAGGCCACAGAGGAGGGCCTCATATTCGGCTTCGTTATTGGACACCTTGATGGAGAAACGGATGGCAAAGTAGGAACAGAAGCCCTCGGGTGTTATGAGAACTCCCCCCCCCCCCCCTCCGCGTGCTTTGGTGGCCGAGGAGCCGTCGGTATAGAGGGTCCACCACTCATCCAGAGGGGCCGAAGGCTCCTCATCCACCGCTGATCTCGCGGTGCATTCCGTGACGAAGTCTGCTAGGGCTTGGCCCTTGATGACAGGCCTCGGACGGATGTCTATGTTGTACTGGCTGAGGAAGATAGCCCATTTTACCATTCTGGAGGAGCTGGTGAGGCTCCTCATGAAGGCGCCGAGGGTTTGAAAGTAGTGGCCAAGCTTCTGGATGAGTTTGAAAGTAGTGGTCAAGCTTCTTGAGAGTCCAAACAATTGCTAGGACCGTTTTTTCCACGGGGGAGTATCTGAGTTCTACCTCTCTGGGGGTCTTGCTGACATAGAAGATGGCATGCTGGATGCCATCTTCCTCCCGGATGAGTATTGAGCTGATGGCTGCGGGGCTGACGCCAAGGTATAGATATAAAGTATCTCCTACTTTGGGCTTGGAGAGAACAGGAGGAGAAGAGAGGTACTTTTTGAGCTCGTCGAAGGCCCCTTGACACTCAGTTGTCCATTGGAAGCCTGTTGTCTTCCTCATGATTTGGAAGAAGGGGAGGGCCTTTTCTGCTGATTTGGAGAGAAAACGGTTGGGGGCCGCTAGGCGACCCGTCAATCTCTGCACCTCCTTCACGTTGCGTGGGGGCTCCATGTTGATGATGGATTGAATTTTTTCAGGGTTGGCCTCAATACCCCTTCGGCTAACCATGTAGCCAAGAAACTTCCCTCCTTGCACGTCGAAGGTACACTTCTTTGGATTCAACCGCAGGTTGAATTTTTGCATGATGGCGAATATCTCCCTGAGGTCCTCGGCGTGGGTGTTTGATTTCTTGCTCTTGACGATCATATCGTCAACATAGGCCTCCATGGTGCGTCCTAAGATGGCTTGAAAGACCCTGGCCACCATACGGGTGTAGGTGGCGCCTGAATTCTTGAGGCCGAAGGCCATCACGAGATAGCAAAAGATGGCTTTTGGTGTCATGAAGGCTGTTTTTTCGGCATCCTCTTCATGCATATAGATTTGATGGTACCCGGGGAAGGCATCGAGGAACGACATGATTTCGCATCCCGCAGTTTCATCTACCTGCTGATCAATGATTGGTAGAGGGAAAGGGTCCATTGGGCACGCCTAATTCAAGTCAGTGTAGTCCACACACATGCGGAAGGTGGGTGGCTTCTGCGCTAGTACCACATTAGCCAACCACGAAGGATATTTCACCTCCTTGATGTGTTTGATGGAGAGGAGCATGGCGACCTCCTTCTTGACAAAGTCTCTTCTCTCGGCCGAGAGGGGCCTTCTTCTCTGCTGTACTGGTTTGGCCGAAGGGTCTACCATCAGGCGGTGAGTGATGAACCTTCGGTGGATCCCCGGCATGTGCTCCGCCCCCCACGCAAAAACAATGGAGTAGGCGCGGAGGGCTTTAGTTATGCTGGTCTTCAAGTCTTCAGGGAGCTTGGCTCCAATCTTCAAGACTCTCTCCGGCTTGGCTGGATCGAGTACAAAGTCATCGGTGTCTTCGGCAGGCTCAGCCCTCGGCTTGCCTTCCTCCTCATCCAAGGCGGCGGTGATTGTGTCAATGCGAAGTTCAGTTTTACTTACCTTCTTGGTGAGTTGAAGGTAGCAAGCCTGGGAGAGATTTTGATTCCCCCTGGAGTAGCCGATGTCGGTATGTGTGGGGAATTTGAGGCAGAGGTGCCTCATAGAGATGACGGCTTCCAAGTCCTCGAGGGCAGGCCGGCCGAGGATGATATTATGTGCACAGTCGAGGTTGACGATGACGAATTCCACTTCGAGCTTGGCTCTATGGGATCCGTCGCTGAACTCAACCATAAGGGTGATGACGCCCTCAGCGTCGATGTTGTCCCCGGTGAAACCGGAGAGGGGGGTTTTGATATGCCGAAGGGACCCCATATCAAGTTCAAGCTCCCGGAAGGTGTTGAGATACATCACGTTGATGGAGCTTCCAGTATCAATATAGGTTCGGAGGATGATGGTGTTTTTGATCTCCGTACGGATGACGAGGGCATCCCTGTGAGGAAGGGCACCCGGGGGCAGATCCGCATCTGTGAAATAGATGGGATCCACGTAGAGAGATTGAGCCCACTTCTTCCTTTGGCTCGTGGAGTGGCCTCCGGTGTTGCCGCCAGCGATCATGTGGATGTGGCGCTTCTTCTCCTGGTAGTGGTTGTACCCTTCCTCCTCATCGAGGTTCCCAATCTCCCTTTTCTTACCCTTCGGGTCTCCGAGGGGGGTGGTGTTTGGGTTGACCCAAGCGTTTGCTTTCTTAGGGGCCCCCAAGTAGTGAGGGATCCCCTGGGGAGGAGGGCCTCTGATGAATTGAGACAGGTGGTCTGCCTGTATCAACCTCTCAATGGCCGTTTTCAGCTGATGGCAGTCGTCGGTCATGTGCCCTTGGTTGCGATGGAACCGACAGTAAGGATAATTGGGGTTGATGGCATATACTTCTAGGGTGCGCGAGAGTCGCGCTCCACTAGGCCCCTCTCCTCAACGAAGTCTAGGATGACACTGACGGGTATGTCAAGGGCGTCCGAGGGTGCACCAAGAGAATGGACTGGGCCCAAGCCTTCGGGTTGCCCTTGTAACCTCCCCCGGGCTTGGCTTAGCCATGTCGGGGGCGATCACCGGGGGGCGTCGAGCCTTTGGATTGGTTTGGGGGAGCCCTCGGCACCTGGTTGCCTTTGTCATCTGGCCGAGGGCATTGCTGATCGGGGTTGTGATGACATTTTTCCGCTTCCTCAGCCTCGGCGTACCGGTCCCCCCGTTGTAGGGCCCTTATGTAATCGCAGGGAGGTTCAATGATGAGGCTCCTTGAAAAGTTCCCGAGGCGGAGGACTGTTTGAAGGAGGGCCAGGAGGGTCCCATCGTTAGCGTCGTCAACTTTATCCGCCTCCGTCCTCCAACATTCCAAGAAGTCCCGAAGGGTCTCCTCCTTTCTTTGTCTCACCGTGAGCAAGTGGGAGAAGTGTTTTCTTGATCGGCGCCTCCCTGCAAACTGCATCAAGAAACGTTGGGCGAGTTCCTGCCATGAATCGATGCAGCCTTCGGGCAATCGGTTGAACCATTCGTATGTTGGTCCCTCTAAGGTGGAGAGGAACCAACAGCACAAATATTCGTCTGATGCCCTCACCATCATCATACTGTTCTGATAGATGCTGTAATGCTCCTGGGGATTTGTCTTTCCCTCATACGGCCTGATGGGTTGCCCCTAGTATTTTTCCGGAATTCGGGCCGCCAATACCCTTGGGGTAAATGGCGTCCTAGTCCAGAGTTGGATGACGGGTTCCCCGGAGCCCTCGGCTATTCTCATTTGCATCTCCTCCATTTTGGCCAGCATGACCTCATATTTGGGATCTGTATGAGGGGCGGCGACGGCGGTATGTGCTCGATGGGCCTCCATTTCATCAAGCCGGTGCTGGAGGGCCCCAATAATCTCGTCCCTTCGGGAGGGCCTCCGCCCCCTGCGAACGAACACGGGCCGAGTGGGCCTGGTTGATTTGATGTCTTGCGTCGTCGGCATGGAGTGGTGCCTTGCCTTTGTTTTGAAGGGGACGCCTCTCGTCCGCCCTCGAGACATAACCCCCGCTTTCCTTAGGTTTTTGGAGCGCCTTTCCTCCGAGGCAGTCTTGGACCCCTCGGCGGTCTTGCGCCCCTCTGAGCCTCTCGAGGGCGGAGGATCGAGGCCCCTCCTTGTTCGCACCGCGTTGGTCCCGGGATTGGACCTCCTGGGACGCGGTATCTTGGGCCATGACCCCTTCGTTGTTCCCTAGCCGAAGGATGGGGTTCACGGAGGGGGGCGGAGGAGGGGGAGGAACGGCGTTCTCCCCGACCTGCGGCTGAAGGGGTACCAGAGTGCCGAAGGCACCCGGGTTTTGGGTGAGCGTTTGGATGAAGGCGGAGAATGCCGAATGTATGTCAATAGTGAGAACCAGAGGGCTCACTTAATTTTCGCTCCGGTCTCTCCTCCGGGTTTCAATGCCAAGACGGGCATCGGGGGCATTCTGCTGAAGCTGAAGGCGCAGGTCAACACCAGCCTGTTCCAACTCAGTGATGACCCCGCCCTCGGGAGCCTTGTTAGAGGCTCAGGGGGCGTTGACTTCACCGAGGGCCAGGTTGTTGTTCTCAAGGTTCTTGGACTGAGCACGGGTGGTTCTTCCCATTTTGGTAGGTGTTTTGAGCTGAAGGGGAGGATTTCTTACTTGATTTTTCGACCTCTCAACGAGAGCACCAAATGATGGATAGTGTGCCCGGGGGTAGCTTATCCGAGGGGTTACTGCGGGGAGTAACTTAGAGAGAAGTCAGAGCAAATAAGTAAGAGAGACAAAGAGTTCAAATGTGTATTCGAATTGTATTGAGCGTGATTTACAATGTGGGAATGAGGTGCTATTTATTTATAGTAGCAATAAATGCTAGATAGGGACACATGTTAGCATTCTCGCGGTCGAGGGGTCACCTCAACCGGGGTGGCACTAGCATTCGCATGTGGCCGCATTAAATGCGGTGGTTGGATGCGACGTTCGTATTTGGTACGGTGATCCAACGCATGTGGATGGGAGATTCTGTCGAGGAGGAAGCCTTCGGCTGCAGATGGCGGTCCGAAGGCTCTGTCGGGGGCCTCATGGTGCCGAAGGCTCCAATTGCCGAAGGCACGGTTTTCCAGACTTGTTCTCCTATGATCTTTCTGAGCCCAATTCCGCCATTGGCAGCTTCGGTCATGGGACCGAAGGCACCCCTTCATGTATCGTGGGCCGCTTAGAGCTCTATCCTGCCGGGCTTGGCCTGTTTGGGCCTGTTGGGCCTGATTGTGATAGTGAAAGTATGTGAGCCGGGGGTCCCTGGGCCATATACTCCATCAGTTATACTTCTCTATTTTGAACACAAAAATGTTCAACTAATTAATCCATAAGTAGACTCCAAAGTAATGGAGACGCAGCTAAAGATTGTGGATATTAAATGTCTCAATAGAATTTCATTAAAGAGATGTATATGAAGTATTTGTTATGTTTTTATTATCTTTAATCATGTTGTTTTAAATTACATTGTATATTTACATTGAAACGTTCACATTTAGATTAAATCAATCCAGATGAAAGTGACATGCCCGTCTAAGTGACCACTTGACTGAAAAGGGATAGAAAAAGATAGATTATGTTTTCCCTCCAAGTATCATTATATGTCGAAGATATAGACATGGTATGTACTCATATTAAAGAAAATGAGAAATCCTAGATACTTGAAAGTCATAATTGAGATAAAGGACCTTGGGAAACTCGGGTTGTTTTGAAAACACCGAGTTGGTTGAATAATAATTCACCAGTTGCATATATCCAAAAGGGTTCTCAGGTAAACTGTTAGCACTCCCATGATTCGTGGAAATATGGATGCTAGAAAATATATCCATCATTGGAAAATTATTGGGAGAAGGAATTCCCTATGAAAGTGCAATATGCGCATGATTGTACTTTGACAAACACATTCGACCAAATAATACATTCTCAGGAACGTGTTAGCTGAAAATAGCTCAGGACCAATACATCGTATATCATCATTGAAATAGTATCAAGAATGTACTTTGATATCTATATGAAACCATTGGTGTAATCTTTATTGATCCCTTATAAATTAATTAAATGATTGATGATAATAATATTTCTAAAGGAATTGGAAATGTCAAAAGTATCACTCTAACACAAAGTAACATGATTTGAGTTTTACCGATGATGGATATCCCCTTACCTCATTGATACTTTCTTAAATGGGTATATATTTACCATGAAAGAAACCAAGATGTTATATATGGAATACCTTGATAAAAGTATATATCAAGTACATATCGAATTCTTATTGATGTGTTGCATTCAGGGAGAGTCCTTACATACTTATTTATCATCAGTTATATTGGTGCGTTGTACTCTTTTTCTTTTCCCTTTTTGACCGAGGTTTATTTTTTCCCATTGGGTTTTGTTATTTGGTAAGGTTTTTTTTAATGAGACAACATAATATGCACCGTCCCACATTTTAATTTTGCGAAAGTAAAACAATGTTGAAGAAAGAACATAATCACTATATCGCAGTCAAAAGTAATTGACGTGTAGGTATTAGTGCATCATACTTCCTTTTCACTTTGAACGATGTTTATTTTTTCCCATTGGGTTTTGTTCATTGGCAACGTCTTCGCAAGTTAATAATTTGGGAAAATTTCCAGCGCTCGACACACAGGGGGAGAATTAAAGGAATTATATTCCTCTATTGTGTGCCTTCGCTAAGGTAATTAATGTGACAAGTATTGAAATTCACATATTTTACAAACACCATTGATTAATGTAAATATTAAGGGTAGATGTAGACTTGAGGGGGAGTACCCCAACTAGATTACGTTACACTCTTTTCCTTTACGCAAGTTTTATTTTTTTCTACTGGGTTTTGTTACTTGGTAAGGTTTTTAATGAGGTAACAATACATATAAACTTTAATGATCAAAGCAAAGATCAAATAAAGATAGAATCAATGAAAGAAGCTATCTTGATGCTATACTCCTATTTCTCCAGTCAAGATTATTTTTTCCCATAGGGTTTTTGTTACTTGACATTTTGAAGAGGCAACAAGACACATACAACATTCTATCTACAACCCAGCACAAGGGGGTGTTGAAGGAAATTCTATGTTGTGTGCTATCGTTTGGATAGAATATGTATTAGGACCTTTCTATGTAAATGATGTATTATGGACCTATTGGCCCGTACTTGTTTACCCTACTCTATTCCTATTTATAGGGGCTTTCGGTAATGAAACTCTACGAACTATTCTCCCTACGACAAAATTGTGGTAATTACCCGTTTGAGCCCATTTTTAATGTGACATTTCGTTTATAGCTCCAGCCACATTTTTTCATATTTAAACTTTTTCCATTTCAAGCTAAACTGTTTTATTTCAAAAATAGTTCATCTCTGAAAACTAAAACCTAACCCCCTAAATCCATAGAAGTTGTATGGGACTCTGGAAATCGATGTTGGGCGCCGGTAATTCAAGCTTCACACAGGCCGATTTCAATCTGAAGATGGAGTATCCATCTCTGAACAACTTGTGTCGCATCTTCTTCTTCGCAAACGCATAATAGATCCGTTCTCGTCAAATTAAAATCTCAAACTGAAAGTCTATCTTCTTCTCAGAGATACATAGGTAAATCTGTCCAAGTCTCAGTTCCTTAGATCAAATCATGTCTGCTGCCTATGCCTTTGACGGAAATAACTTCTCGAAAAAACCAGCTCCATTATCTTCTTCGAGTAGCATCACATAGAAAGCAGCATCGTAGAACATCCATTAGAGCTTTCCAAGATGAACACCAACGGAAAACGAGTGGCAACCACACTTGATATAAACTATTTTATCCACTCCAGGTACAGAGAGGTATCTGAATTGATATAGATTGTTTTTTTCTCAATCCAAGTACCGAGAGACATCACTACTCAGATATTAAATTGTTGTTCACATGTTAAATTCTACAGTCTTCACCAAATTTTAGTATGTTGTTCTTGCAAATAGACCTTCTCATATCCTATGGTCAAATTCCTGTTTTGATTTTCTGATCTTTAGAAATGTGTTACTGCTCTGTTTAGTATGAAAAGTGTTCCTCACCATTTTCTTTGAAGTTTTCATGAATTTTCATCATCTAGGTGTCTCTTAGTTTATGGATACGACTCTATTGATGATTATATTGATGAATTGATTACACCATCTTTTTTCGTTCTTGATGATCTTTATGAATAGATCTCAAGACTTGCAGAATCATTTCACATGCTTATATGTATGTTACTG